>CAMTDV010000017.1:75839143-77146643 GCA_947069175.1 Scalesia atractyloides
TAAAATGCTAGCAATCCAATGTTTCCTGTTTTGTATCCGACCTACAAGTGTCCTAATTTCGTTAAGGCACTTAAGGTCTACTTGTTTGTTCATGTACAAGTCTTTCATTGTTAAGACTTATCCTTGTTTCGTTTGTTTGAAAACCCTTGTTTTTTTAGACACATTGGTAGTTGATTATCCGAACGACCATATATGTATTTTATCCACACACATATATGTATCCATGTTCGTGTAATGTCTGGGGCCCAGCCCCTTGTATAACCTCGTGTCCCGCACGATTGTTTCGTTAATGTAACTAGTATATTTTTATATCAAAAAAATATATTCTTATGTCGTATACTCTTGTTCCACTAAATTAAAAGTTAGTCGAAATATATTTAACTCTAATATAATTATATTTTCCCCAAGTTCGATACTTTGTAAAAAATAATATTTTTACATTGTCCTTGTATATGTATACATGTATATTTATACTTGTTCATATACTCTCCAATTCATGTAGTTGTCGTGTATTTGTACGTATTGTGTACCCACGTATATATATACTTACTTATATACTTTTTAATTAGGTACTTGTGTCGTATTTGCACGTATACGTATATACATGTATACTTCTTATAATCTTGTACTTTTACTAAGTGTTAAGATATATGCAAACACATATATGTATGTATATGTGTATACTTGCGTTTCTTGAAATAACTCCACACTTAGTATTCCATCGGTTTTTCCGGAAATATATTCTTAGGAAATATATCTTTGAGGTTTCTTAAAAATAATATATATTTTTAGGATCGGTTGTAAAATATATATTTCTTATACGACATTGAATTATATATTACTATCACTTGTCCGAAATTATATATATTTTTATTGAGCTTTTCTAATATATATTCTTCATCCAATATATATATATATATATATATATATATATTATATAGAAACCGGATTAGGAGAAAACGGTGAGAACGGATTCTGGTCGAACACGTGGCAGGGGGCGCTAAGTGATATGAAGGGGCATCATTGTCATTGTTCACTTTCCCCTAAATAAGTCGGGTTATATGCAACAGATATGGCGTTTTGTTCATTATGCTTGTTTCAACCACGTTTTTTTTCAAAGTAATTTTTGGAAAATGGCGTTTATGTTTCAATGGCCTTCTTCATATATCACTTTTTGTGCATAACATGTGATTTGGAAGGTACATAACAAACTATAGAAGATCGCACAGACACATAAACGCCAAAGCAAAAGAACACTTTTCAGTAAATCAATTAGGTGAGGATAAACCTAATAAGATTTTTCAATAAGATGGACAAAATCCTCACTTAAGAATTTTGTCCAACACATTGAGTGAAACTTTATTGAGAACAAAACTGAATCTCCAAGAAACGACGTTTGCCATGTGTAGTTTTTGAACTTTCTGGCGTTTTAGATTGAATTGTATTTATTAAATAATGGCGTTTGTTTTATATAAGATGTTTTTGGCACATAGTTTAGGCAGGAATTTATTATAATAAATGTTAGTAATAAAGTTTCCGTAGTTTCAGTTACTGTTTCTAGTTATTGTTTGTTCAGCTTTACTAGTTAAAGCTGTAAGGTGTCCCATCATTAAGTTTGACGTTTTGTTTGAATGGCGTGTTAGATAAAGATGGCAAAATACAACTAATTAACTTTTTGTAAAGCAAAATAATGTTATCGCGTTTTGAAGCATACATCACTTTTTTGTGCATAACATGTGATTTGAAGGTACATAACAAATCATAGAAGATCGCACACACACGTAAATGCCAACGAAAAGAACACTTTTCAGTAAATAAAATAGGTGAGGATAAACTCAATAAGGTAAAGATGTAAGGCGTCCCATCATTAAGTTTGGCGTTTGTCTGTTAAAGTTGTAAGGCGTACCATCATTTATTATAGTTTTGGTGTTTGGCGTTTGTGGCATTTTGACATTTTATAACTAATTAGAGAAATAAAGTATTTTATTAGCGGAAAAATACACAACAAACCACAGAAAATAACACAAAAAAGTAAAAAAAATAAAACTCCCCTTCCAATTTCTCATTCAACTCTTCACTGTCATTGGTCTCTTCTTCTCATCCAAATCTTCACTGTCATCAGTCTCTTCTTCTTAAAGATTTTGTTCCCGGAACATTTGAATTCCTTAGATAGATGCTGATTCCTACACGACTGGACGCCCGACTCTAGACGAAGCTGATCATCCAGTAAGATTTGGCGTTTGTTTTTGTGGGCATCAGTCTCTTCTTCATCCCACTCTTCACTGTTATCGGTATCTTCTTCTCATCTAAATCTCCACTGTCATCAGTCTCTTCTTCTTGAAGAGTTTGTCCATCTTATTCAATAAATTATTGAGTTAATCCTCACTTTAAGAATGTTGTCAAACCCATTCAGTGAAACTTTATTGAGAACAAAACTGATCTCCAAAAACGACGTTTGCCATCTGTGGTTTTTGAACTTTTTGGCGTTATAAATTGGATGGTATTTAGTAAAATATGGCGTTGTTTATACAGATGTTTTTGGTGTGATCAATGGAAGGTCCTGAGACGTTGTTTATATAGATATTTTTTGCATATAGTTTAGGCGGAAATTTTTTATAATAAATGTTAGTAATAAAGTTTCCGTCGTTTCAGTTACTGTTTGTTCAGCTTTTATCTGTTAAAGTTGTAAGGCATCTCATCATTAAGTTTGACATTTTTATATGAATGGCGTTTTAGATAAAGAAGGCAAAATACAACTTATTAACCTTTTGTAAGGAAAAATAATGTTACGGTATTTTAAATAAAGAAGGCAAAATACAATTTAACTAACTTTTGGTGTTTGGCGTTTGTGGCATTTTGGCATTTTATATCTAATTAGAGAAATAAAGTATTTTATTAGCGGAAAAGTACATAACAAAGCAAAGAAATGACACACAAAAAATGAAAAGAAAAAAAATTTAAACTCCTAGTTAGAAGGGATTTTTTCTGAGAAGTATCAATCGTTCCCCTCGTTTTCTTCTTCGGATTCTTCATCCAATTTCTCATCCAAATCTTCACTTTCATCGGTCTCTTCTCCTTGAAGATTTGGAAACCTCCATATGAACTTGTCATGCAACAACGCCAATTTTAGGGTCATGTCTGTGTTCAAAAGTGTTGCGTTGTTTAACTCCTCTATGAACCCTAAGACTTTGTTTGGTCATGATATTTTAAACCGTGTAGTCTCCTGCTCCCCATTGTCACATACAACAATCACTATGTCAGTGTCATCATCATAATGCCATGATTGGATTACTGGGTTCACAATTGGATTTGCATTGTTCGATCCAAATTTTCTGGTTAATTGATGTGCTCTAATATATATATATATATAATATTTCCTACACTTTTACGTAGCTTTAGGGTTATTTGCGTTAAATCCTGCTCGTATTTGATTCATACTTGAAGTTTGATGACTTTAATGGAAACGAGCTAAAAATGATGTATCCTGTCTCGAAAACAAACTTATACTTTATGTTACACTTAATAAAAAAAATCAGATCATACGTGCTTGGATATTTGAAGTTGAATTCAATGGAAATATTCAGATTTGTTCACCGACGGTTTTATATTGTTTTGATTTGTTGCTTCAGTTAATAAAAATATTCAGGTTATGGATTATGTATTGATTTTTATATGTAATTCTCCTATTGAATAGGTTGGTGCAAAGGATTGAATCAACCTGAGTGGGTTATCTTTGGCTCAAATTGACACAAATCAGTCTTGGTATTTCCAAAAGTTTCTTGTGCAGATACAACAGAGCTATTGTTGTCAAAGGATGTATAGTACAATAGTTGAAGCTTAGTTTTAAGTTGTTGATTATAATATTGCTTTTAAGAAGGCTACTAATGCATTTAAGTTGTTTGATAAAACATCAGAAGAGGATGTTAAAACGTTAATAATTTTTTCATACGACATTTTGCACCATAAATTTTTATCTTTAAAACGAGCACACTATTGCTATACTTTGAAAAAAAAAGTTTTCGATAACCCAGATGCGTAAAACGCAATGGACAAGAAACATAAAAAAATGATTTTTTTTCTAAAACGCAATAGACTAAAAATACAAAAGAAAGTGTTCTTTCTAAAATACAGTGGACAAAAAACATAAAGAAAGTGTTTTTTTTCTTCTAAAACGCAATGGATAAAAACGCAAAAAAGTGTTTTTTCTAAAACACAATAAACTAAAAACACAAAAGAAAGTGTTATTTTTAAAACACAATGGACAAAAAATGTCTTTTCTAAAACGCAATGGGTTAAAAACACAAAACAAAATGTTTTTTTTTCTAAAACACAATGGATTAAAAACACAAAAAATATGTTTTTTTTTCTAAAACGCAATAGACTAGAAACACAAAAAAAATGTTTTTTATTGTGTTATAAAACACAATAAACTAAAAACGCCTAAAAATGTTTTTAGCATTCTCAGTTCATTAATGTTTATTACAATTGCTTTTTACAAATTCACATATCATAAAATCTAGAACCTGATTGCATCTCATCTCATTGTGTTATATAAGAAGACAAATATATTAAAATCAACCACAAGGATCCTTAGCCAACAGCCAAAGACACACAACAGAACAAGAAGAAACAGACCAACTACATAATTATACAAAAATCAAACCCTTAAACTTGCTCCTTTCCCCAAAATGGTGGCAACGTGTTTCAATGAAGGCCATTCAATGTTAGCTAACCAACACCACAAATAATTTCATTCCACATAAACCTCTTTTGCAAGAACATAATCTCAGCATATAAAACGCAATGAATATATTCAGGCAGATAAAACACAATGAAATATTCAGGAAGATAAAACGCAATCAAATATTCTACATCATAAAAAGCCACTCGGAGGTTGACGATGATTACAGTAGATTCTGGGTCAATCTAGTTGCTTATGCCGAAGGTTGGCATCGGAGAGGGTGGCGGCGCAGGCATCGTAGAGGGTGGCGGGGTGGGCATTGACGTCCTGATAATTCTTAATCTGGGCAAGTGTTATGTTGGATGTTTGTTGTGTGTTCGAATGGATGACGTGCGTGGTGCTTGACGGTGGTGGGAATGGCTGGTGTTGTTTTCAGAGTGGTGGTGGGTTGCCGGTGGTTTTGAGATGGTGGTGGGTTTCCGATGGTTGTGAGATGGTGGTGGTGAAGGGTGTTGGTGATGAGAGCAGTTGGTTGTGAAGATAGGGATGGGTGAAGAAGATGAGTGGTGATAATGTTGTTTTTGTTGGACCAAATTACTCTTCCATCTTGTTTTTTAGTTTTTCACGTGAATGACCTCTTAGACTTCATATCGAGATAAAACTTCCTATTTAATTTTTTTCTATTATAATAATACATTAATGGTTAAAGTATGTGACACTTTGCAAGAAACACGTAATAGGCTCTACGTTTGGGCCATTAGTTCAAATAAAAGGAATTATGTGTTGGGCTGGGCCAATGATGAGTAAAGCACCAGCTTGGGAAGAGGAAATAAATAGAAGGATTTTGGTGAACAACGAGCAGATATCATGTAACCTACTGTTGATGGCAACAACATCTTTTAGAGATCTGAGACGAATTAAGAAGCAAACAGGAGACGATCTGAAGTGGTTCGAAGTGTAGAGGAAGCTTGTGATTGAAGGTCTTAGATAACGTTTATTGCTCTTGTTCGGTTAGACATCCTTTATTATTTTTGGGTTGTTTAAACTTGAATATATAAACATGTTTTCTGAATTTTATGAATTTAAATTTATTTTTGTTTCACTTCCTACTATGAGTTGCTAAACTTGTTATGGTTGCTTAGGATTGATGAGCTAGACGAATGGAATGACTAATTTTTTGTATTGAATGAATGTGTTGATTTACATGTCATAACTTGAGGGTTTTAGTACATAAATTACTCTATACCTGATAGTTGTGGGACTTGGTGGTCGATAACTCAAGTCAGTCCATTTTAGCACTTCTTCACTTGTCATACTGTTTGGTTCGGTTTACCTTCCGGGGATCTATTGGGTTAGACAGAGTCTTCATTCAAAACCAAGGTTAGGATTTTATTCATGGGTCTAGAGATTCTTGCCTAGGTAACCTACTATTCTATCATCCTTGATTTCACCTTAGTAGCCTTCAACTTGCGTCTCAGTTCGTCTTAGTCTTAGTTCTCGTTAATTCAATTAATTTATTAGTTTAATTAAATAAAACCCCAAAACCTTAAAACAATCAGATAAACCAGTTAAGTAATTAGTTGAGTCAAAGTCTAGTTAGGGTCGCTAGTGTCTCGTGGGTTCGATACTCGGACTTCATTAGGCTTTACTACGTACGATAGGTATACTTGCCTGTCAGTGGTCTAGCATTTAAAGAGTCTTGGTTTATAAATTTAAAACTAGGGTGTCTAGATTAGGTTAGTTTTTATAGACCGCATTTACCACATCATTCATCTTCGTATAATCGTTTGTGTTTTCTCACAGAGGTTATCAAGAGGAACGCCATGTGCTAGGATCCCCCTATGTACTTCTTCGTCCAAGTTCATTATGGCTTTGATGGTTTTCACAAATACTCATCTTCTGTTGTCAAAGAGGATTACAAATTTATTGATTCTAGTTTTGAATCCCCATGAAACGATGTTTGCCAATTTTCCTCTTTCAGAGTTTTTTTTTTTTTTTTGAAATTTGGCATTTTGGGTAAAGATGGCGTTTTTTAGTATGATCAATGGAAAGGATGGTAATGTCGTTTATATAATGATGTTTTTGACGCGTAGTTTAGGAGGAAATTTTTTATAATAAATGTTAGTAATAAAGTTTCAGTTATTATTTGTTCACATTTGTCTGTTAAAGCTGCAACACGTTTCATCATTAAGTTTAGATAAATATGGCGTTTTATCTGGAAGAGGACCGTATGGCTTGTAGTTTAAGGCGAGAATTTTAATGGCGTTTTCTCACAGAGGTTATCAAGAGGAACGCCATGTGCTAGGATCCCCCTATGTACTTCTTCGTCCAAGTTCATTATGGCTTGATGGTTTTCACAAATACTATTCTTCTGTTGTCAAAGAGGATTACAAATTTATTGATTCTAGTTTTGAATCCCGTGAAACGATGTTTGCCAATTTTCCTCTTTCAGAGTTTATTTTTTTTTTTGAAATTTGGCATTTTGGGTAAAGATGGCGTTTTTTAGTATGATCAATGGAATGGATGGTAACGTCGTTTATATAATGATGTTTTTGGCGCATAGTTTAGGAGGGAATTTTTTATAATAAATGTTAGTAATAAAGTTTCAGTTACTATTTGTTCACATTTGTCTGTTAAAGCTGCAACACGTTTCATCATTAAGTTTAGATAAATATGGCGTTTTATCTGGAAGAGGACTGTATGCTTGTAGTTTAAGGCGAGAATTTTAATGGCGTTTTACTCATGAGCTTGGGGTTTTGTATTTTACACTTAATGAAACGAGTCCACGTAGTAAAGTTGATGTTATTTACGAAAACGCCACCAGGCCAATCTAATCCATAGATTGTTTTGATCCAACTGGCGAGGGGCGTTCTCACCGTTTCTACAATTATAAGCGGTTTCCCTAATTCCTGCTGTTATATATATATATATATATATATACACTTGTAATTTTTCTGATTGTCCGTATCGTCATCATGTTTTGTCGGGAATCCGGTTTTGTCATGGTAATATCTTTGTATCTTGTCCATGAATTTTATGTCCAATGAGGATATGTGTGTGTATGTACACACACTTTGTCACATTTTTATCCCAAGTTTGTAAGTATATGATACGTTTTATATATATTTTGCTATATAATTCCACAATATACATGTATAACACAAAATATATATAATCACATTTCCATAGTTCTCTCTCTCGATATATATATATATATATATATATATATTCCTAAATATATGTTAATATCCTTCATGCCTTGAAACCCTTAATCCACCATAAGGTTATATTAACTTAATTTTATCATAATTACATATAAATTACAATCATGCTTAGTGACATTAATCCATTTTAATCTTGTAAATCCTTAACCATGCTTTTAATATAACTTACATTTTTATAAATTTCGACATGGTGTCCCTAATTTATCACTGATCCCCCTTTTAACATCATCATCATCACCAATTTTCCAAATCATCATCAATACTCTTAATCATCAAGAATCAATTGTTCTATGTTTTCCAACAAAACTAAAGATCATGAAAAATTACACAAACCCTAGATCTTAAAAATGTACTTTTCATGTTTATCTATATTAGAAAACAAGTTTATACCAAAATATTTCTTACACTTTTACAGCAAAATCCATGAACATGAAGTTTATGTAAAACTTTATAAACTCTAAAAATACTTTAAAATCAACTTTCAAGATCATCCATTTTTCCTAGCAAGTTTATCACAACATACTACTTAGATATCATGATAGATCTATATTTATTACCAACTTGCATGTTCATTGTATATACAAACTTTATCAACTTCAAGAGCAACACAAACCATCAACATTTTCATAGATTATGTTGTTTTCTTTTTGATATTTCAAAATTTTAACAACGGGTTCTTTGGTGATAACTTGTACTTCTATGATCTATACTAAACTAGGAACAAAAGTAAGGGTTTAGATGCTTACAACTAGCACAAGGCTAGGGATGATCTTTATGAAGAAAGTAAGAAGATAAAAGCTCCAAGTCTTGTTAAAACAACCTCCTTGATGATCCTTATGCCTTGAACCACCTTAGATCTTCTTGAAATGCTTTTGGATACCCTTAGATTATAAGTTTAGAACTTGAAAATGGAAGAGAGAGGGGGGGGGGGGAGGAGTCGTGGGGTAGAGACAGAGGAAGGAGTGAGAAATTTTGGTTTTTGAAAATGTGTAGGTGTTTTTGGATAGGGGTTGTCCAGTTATAATATCTTCTCCATACTTTCCTTTAAATGGTCAAACAAGGCCATGCTTTCATCAAGATCTCTAACATCACAACATGGGGCTTATGGGCCCCCTGATCACCGTGAGCATGGGGAGGGTCTTGGATTTGGTTTGATTTGTTTATTAGATTTGGGCATGTAATGAAAAGGGATTGTTAGATATTTATGTACATATGTTTAATTAGGATGTTTAGGATGTAATTCTAGCATTAGGGTACTAGTTAACACTAACTAGTTTGCTAGATAATGTTTAGTTGATGGTTTAATGCTAAAACGGATGCTAGTTTAGCATATAATTTTATTAGGGATTCAATCATGTAATGTCACTTGGTAATTAGTGTTTAGGTGCCCTTAGGATGTACATAATACCTTTAATGGAATTTTATGATAATTACATTATCTTGTGATCATGTGTTGTTTCCATTAACCATGTTTTAGTACCCGGCTTATTCGAAATTGTAATTTTTATAGCTCGGGTCCGGACAATTTGACACTTGTACGTTTTTCTGAAAAATTTGTAATACATATACTTGTTTCCCACTTAGGGTTTTGTCCATGTTTTTTTATCGAACATGATATAATGCCTTTTGTATGATGCTCCGAGGCGTACCAGAACCATCCTGACATAAATAGTTTAACCGGATAATCCACCAACGGTCTATGAAATTGTTTTCCTCGTATCGTTACCCAGCGGATACAAACATGTAATATGCAAATATAAATGCATTTCCTGGATATTGCTAGACTTATGGGACTCAATTATAGTGTAATTAAGTCTAATGCATGTAATTATATAATTAAACAGTATGTTATACAAATTTACCTGATATTTTGCCGTTTGTCATATTTTCTGTTTGATTTTAGTAGGTTTTTGGTTATATTTTGTAACAAACTACAAGTTTAGTGTCATGGAAGGGGTGAGAATGGTTAGGTTTGGTTATGAGTCAAAACGAACCTTGTGTTTTGGTTTTTAGGTTTTTTATATTTTCATAGCCGATAGGTGTTATGTTATTTTTGCATTATTGCGCATTTTAATGATACTTTTAGTACTAATAATCATATTAGTTAATAACAAACACTCAAATATATATTAAATATTTTTCTGAGTTCATAACAGTATACTATAAGTCCAAAATAAATATTTTGAATTTTTATGGTTTTTTCCTCTTTTCCCTATTTTTAGTGTTATTATTGTGTTTTGTTAGGTTTAATTTGTTTAATTGACTAGGAAATCGGTTTAGAGTGGTTTTTCTTGTTAAAGTCTTTATTTTAACTTATGTTCTCTATAAAAGTATAGTTTTGTCAAATTTGGTTTGTGTTACTCATATTAGGTTTAGTTTGTTAGTTATGATACAGTTTAAACGGTAAATTTCATGTAAATTGTCTTTTAAGCCAAACAGTCATTTTGAACAGGTTTATATGGTTCTATGTTCTAGAAATTAGGGGTACATTATACATAGAGGATACCATAGGTGCCTAAATTCGTCTAAAATTATGGTTTTGATGAAATAATCAAAGACTACGAGTTAGAAGTTGTTACCTACTAGAAGGGGCTAAACCAAACGAGTCTGAGGAGCTTCAAGAGGTTCCAAACAAGCTGCGAAAATCCATGACATGATAGAACAATGAGTTTAGAGAAATTGCCTTTGGAAACATATAGTTTACATATGGATATGTGGGTTTTCAAAATATCATCTATGAACATAATAACAAACTTGTCCACGTAGGGTTTACAAACCTTGTTCATGGATCAAATAGTGGGGATATGTATGGTTGACCTGTATTAGGAAGCAAAATCCTGAAAAATAGTTCTTAAAAAAAAATTCTCAAATTATCGTTTTGTATGTCAGTAAATGAATAAATTGAACAATAATGGTGACTCTACTTAAGATGTATTGAGAAGTGTTTTGCTAATGGATGCTCATTAATGATGGAAAATAATTAGACGAATTATATTTTTTAGTATCCACAATTTGAAAGATTATCTTTTTTAAACAACATTTGGAACTACCCACAATACCCGATTAAGCCGTCCTGAGATAGGATGTCAACCGTCCATACTGATTTTGACGCTCCAAGCCTGACTCAACCTGGAACATCATTAAGGAGGAAACCTACCACTATGAGAAAACCCCATTGAGTTAGGACTCGAGACTTCTTAAAGATCACAAGTTCTTACCATCACCCGCATGTCTTTGGACCAGAACACCAATTGCATTTGAAAGTATTATTTGATAATTGTACTTTGTTGGGATCTCTATGTGTTTAAACTTACTTCACCTCAATCAAGAGTTAAGGTAGAACCAACTTGCGAGGTATTAACCCAACTTGGTCCAAGATACGAGTCAAGCTAATAACCATGACACAATTTGCACAACAAGGTGCCATTTTTTACATATAAAACTGAACATGTATGAATTTTCTTTTGCTTAATGTTTTGGGAAACTTTTCAAAAACGTAATTGATATACGCCAATTGCAACATATAAATTATATCAAATACGGTAGAAAATCAACCCTTTTTTAGTACTATCGTTGGAAAAAGTGTGTTTCTTTGTAACTTTTGATTTTCAGGATTAAAAGAGCTTAAATGTACAAAAGGAACAAATTAGACATAGCTACTGAAATTGCACATGTCCATGCACTCTCTGTGAGCACGCTATGTGGTATTAGACATAGCTACTTGGGGTGGAAATGTGCTAAGGTGTCGGATGTGGGACGTTGCCTCCAAAAGAGGGACATGCCACTTTAACTAAGATAATCTATTAAAAAAACCCAAAGTACGTAAATCATCAAAGAATATCTAAATAACAAATCAGAACCAAGTAATTTTATCTTGTCTATTTGTTTCTTGTATTATTCTAGTTTATTTCTTTAGTTTACTTATTAAAAATATTTTCTCAAAATTTTATTAGATTAGACGTCGACAATATTCTAGTATTAAAAGCTCTTGTGTCCTTGGACGACCTTGGTATCTTACCATCACTATATCACGTCAACGATGGGTGCACTTGTCCTAGCGTGTTGTAGAGAGTGATAGTGTTTTATAAATATAAAGCTTGAATAAACGAGTGAAAAAGTACTTAAATTATATCTAAAAATCATACACGCTCGCATCACATCAGTAATATAATAAGAACAAATGTAATATGTAAGTAAATGAATACAGTTAAAATAAAGAAATAAAATAAATGGTAAGTTTTCAATGGAAAACTAGTGCCCTGCTCTATGCTTAACTTTTCTATTAAGGTGGAGGGTGTGGATTGTGGAACCCTCCCAAGCCCCAACACTCACAACCCTCTCAATTCAACCCTCTTAAACTAATGGTAGTAGTGCTCTCTAACCCGTTGCCACACCCTTCACCCTTAGAGATGTTTGGCTTGGGGTTGCCCATCATCCTTAGTCTATTCCCTTATGTTTGGTATGGGGTAATTGAATGGAGGTGGAATGGAATGGATGAGGTAATGAAATTAAACATTATCATTCCATGTCTTGTTTGGTTACCATATGAGATTGGAATGAATCATTACTTTTTGTTGTTTAGTTGGCAAGAAAAGACGAAGGAATAAAATTGGATGGCGGTGGTTAGTGGTGGGCGATGATGGTAGGTGGTGATAGGTGGCAGTTGGATCGGTGACAGTGGTGGGTGGTGATGACGGAGGAGGTGACAACAGTGGTGGTGGTGGGAAACAGCGGAGGTGGGTGGTGGAGGCGGCAATGGTGGTGGCTGCGGTGGTCGGAGGTGGTGGCAACAGCGGTGAACAAAGCGGAGGTGGGGATTCACGACGGTGGGGGAGGTGAAGGTGGGTGGCGGTGCTGATCGGAGGTGGTAGCGACGATGGTGTGATAAACGGCAATTCATCAGGCCATTTTGTACAACTAAATCATTGTTTAACTATATACTTACGTGTATTAGACTTAATTACAGTATGATTGAGTGTCATAAGTCTAGAAATCCCCAGGAATTGCATTACATTTGTATATCACTTGATCGTATTCGCCGTGTCGCGATTTGATAAAAACTATTATAGAGACCGTTGGTAGATTACCCGGTTACACTATTCATGTCAGGACGGTTCGGGTACTCACTGAAACATCACATGTAGGACATTAAATCATGCCAGCATCAAGCATATACCAAACCCTAAGTGGGGAAACAAGGTTTTCAAGATATAACTTTCCGGAAAAGTACATAAGTAATAAATTGTCCGAATCATAGCTACAAAACTACAATTTTCATACACCGGCTACAATTTCATATTGATTAGAAACATATGTGATCATGAGAAAATGTTAATTGTCATGAATGATATTGAAGGCATTATATATGTCCTAAGTTATTCAAAACAAAAAAATGATCCAACATCGCTTCATAAGTGATCATTAATCGAATCGCAAGCGAAGTTATTGTTTGATTAAACATGTAATTAACACTAATTAGCAAAATATCTACAACTTATGATTTCAACACATGTTACAAAAGAATAAACTAATTAAAAACAACACCGAACCCCCCCCCCCCTGAATGGCCACCTAGGGGCCCCACATGCCCCCATGTTGTGTTGAAAATGTGTAGATAAGAAGGCATGGTATGTGGAATTGTTAATAAAAGAAGTATGGTGTGAAGAGTTTAAAGAGCATGACCATAACACACCATCCATTCAACTTTCAAAAATCACCAATACACACACTCTTATCTCTCTCTCTCTGTCATCATCCACCTTCAAAAATTCTTCAAGTGTTCTAAGGGTTTTTTAAGACTTTTCAAGAAGATCTAAGGTGGTGAAAGCTTGGAGGTCACTTAAGGAAGTTGTCTTGCACTTTTTGGAGCTTTCTTTTTCTCATCTTCATCACAAGATCATCTCTAGCCTTTGTGCTAGTTGTAAGTCTTCACAAACCTTCATTTTGTTACTTATTAAGTGTGGATCTAAGATGTACAAGTTGATCATTAAAAAGATATTGTTAAAATACATGAAAACCCGCCCCTCATTCTTCGAGAATCTAAAAGAAACAACCTAATCCAACTAATATAAGTAGTCTTGAGTTGATTATGAGTCGATCTTGTTGTTGATCATGAAAATATAACACATAAGCATGCAAGTTGATGTTAAAAAGTAGACCTAACATGTTATGTAAGTAGATATCTTGATGAACATGTTAAAAAACTTGAATGATCTTGAAAATAGTTTTTAAAGTATGTTGAAGTTATAAGGATTTGTATGAACATCATGTTCATGATTTTGGTTTTAAAAGTTGGTATAAAATGTTTAGTATAAATGATGTGCGCAAAAGGCAACATATAAATTACATCAAACAAGGCATAAAATCAACCCTTTTTCGGTACTAATGTTGGAAAAAGCATGTTTCTTTGTATACTTTTAAATTACAGGATCAAAAGAGCTTAAATGAACAAAAGGAACAAATTAACAGCAAAAACCAACATAAATGCAATGAAGAAGGATTGATGCTACTTGCCGAACCCAATACACATCCAAAGCAACAAAAATAGAGAAGACAGAAGCATTGGCATGGGGCCGTGCCCAATGAAGATTCTCTACAAATGAAGACAAACAGAAAAGATAAACAAAACGGGGCCATGCCAAGCCAACACGGGCTATGGTCAACTCTAATATTCGCATAATCTTGATAGTACAACAAGTACATTGACCACGGGGCCGTGCTCTGTCACCACGGGGCATGTTGGTATACAGAACTGACATCTGCAGTTAATGAAGGGAGAGAAAAAGTCCACCACGGGGCCATGTCAGGCGGGCACGGGGCCGTGGCCACCCTCTGTTTCCAGCTATAAATAGAGGTGCTTGGCTTTGAAAAAGGCATCCCTTGGCAAACCATATTTCTCACACTTGCCATTAGTCCACCACCACTACAACACCAACACCCACCACTATCATCCATCTTTCATTTTTTAGAATGTGTAATAGTCTTGGGATCCAAGACTAATAGTAAGATTTCTTGTCAAAAAAGGCCATGATTGGCTAAATCTCTTACATCATTTGGCAACTTTTTATTTGGGCATGTATTAATGACTTTAATAACTAGTTTTTTATATTGAAAGTGAACTTTAGTTAAACATTTCTTCATTTCTTGTTGAATCATTCATTCGTGTCTTAACGGTCTATATAAAGCACGTTAACTACCATGAAGGGGGTTAGAAGGGAGTTTGGGTAAAGTTTTTGTCTCGTTCAGTGTACAAATCCTTCGAGGACTTGGTTCAAGCCTATTAGGACTTCCCTTGAGGTAGATAGCATCAAATCAGGGGAAGTAAGAACGACTTAAGCCCCTTATAAATAAACAACTATTAAAACTTTATCCAGCCTTGCGGGACTGTATCCCTGCTGACTCAGACCAATAGGTTAAGGGTAACACTGCCTAGAAAGGGGACTACTACTATAAATCTAAAGATAATCTCTTAGAAAGCCTAAAGTGCAGAAATCATCGAAGGAAAGATAAAAGAGGAGTTTGAACCAAGTGATTCTTTCTTGTCTATTTGTGTTTCTTTTTATTTACATTTTTACTTTTACCTTTATTTTATCTTTCAAACTTTTATCAAATTTTGAGTAGATTAGACGTTAACGATAAGCCGGTACTAAAAGCTCTTATGTCCTTAGACGAGCTCGGTATCTTACCATCACTATACTACGTCTACGATGGGTGCACTTGCCCTAACGTGTGTAGATTGATAGTATTGTATCGTGTGTTATAAATGTAAAGCTTGATTCACGAGTAAAAAATGCTCAAATATAACCACACTCGACCACGTCAATAAACTTAGCTGTTAAAATGGATAAACATGGAAAGTTGTTATTTGTTAAGATCTAGACTTTTATACAAGTTCATGTTCTTAGTTTTGTCAAAATATATAAAAGCATGTTCATGTTGTGTTATAAGTGTTTAATGATGAGTTTGGAAACTTGTTGATAATGTTGATTAAAAAGGAAACCATGATGTTTTAGGGGACATCATGGGAAAATTTTCTAAGTATATAAGTAAGATTAAACCAAGATTAACAAAGGGTTTACAAGACAAATATGTATTAGTGTCCATAAACATGTTTATATGGTGTTTTGGTAAAATTATAAATTAAAGTGATTAGATTTTTCATGATAACTAAAATGAATATTAATATATATTTTTAGGATATATATATATATATATATATATATATTTCAAACAATGTAAAAATGTGTATATCTTGTGTGTTGTATGTATTTAGTAGAAAGATATATGAAATTATATCTAACTAAATACCCCAAAAAATACACTACAAAATCAGGGAAATAAATTCGACCAAGTATATATACATAAATATATATACACATACCTACAAGGATACCTGGACAAAATACACATATATATACCTATCTATGACAAATACAAAGACAAACAGACAAGTTACAAATATACATATATATATATATATATATATATATCTTGATGAAAGAATATATATAAATATTTCAAGGTTCGGTGAAATATATACAAATCCGGACAAGTGACAAAATATATATATTTATAACGTCATATAAGATATATATATATATATATATATATATATATATATTACACACCGATCTTAAAAATATATTATTTTTAAGAAACATCAAGATATATTTCACAAGAATGTAATTCCGGGAAAACTTATAAAATTCCAAGGAATACAAGTATATATGTATACATGTACGTATAAATACATACACCATAACACACTTACTAGAATACAAGGTTACATGTATATACGTATAAATACAGCACAAGTACATATTCAAGAAGTATAGGAATAAGTAGATATATACTTAGGTACACGTATACGTACGAATACACAACAAATACATGACTGGGACGTGTATACAAACAAGTACACATACGAATACGTAGACAAGGCAATGTTAAAAATATTAGTTTTAACAAACACCGTCAATTAAAAATATACTTATTTTAAGAATAATATATCTTGTGTTAACAAATGAATTAGTGATAACATGACATACGATATAAGAAGATATTTTTGTTATTTACACTAAACAAAACAATCATGTGGGACACGAGTACAAACAAGGGGCTAGGCCCCAGATATTACAAAAACAAGTAAAAAACAATCGTGTGGGACACGAGTACATACAAGGGGATAGGCCCCATATATTACAAGAAAAAGTACAAAACAGTTGTGTGGGACCCGAGGTCATACAAGGGGCTAGGCCCAAACATACACAAATAAGGATACAATGTATATAGATACATTACACATATAATCATACGAATAATCAACCACCAACGCATCTAAACACACAAGAGGTTTTAAACAAACGAAACAAGGTCAAGTCTTAACAAGGTTTATAATGAAAGACTGTTACATTATCAAACAATTAGACCTAAGTGCCTTAACGAAATTAGGACACTTGTAGGTCGGATACAAACAGGGAAACAAGTGATTGCTAGCAAATTTTCATGAACACAAACTGTGAGTCACGTCCCCTCTTTTAAATATTTTTACTTTTACAATCGGGGGAGATACTTGTTACACAATTGTATGATAGTTATGGAATGAAATCACTTAGATCAGGTGCGCATAAGTAGTGTTTCATGAGTAGCCATTAGTCACAATACAGACCGAGGAACGAAAGTGGTAGATCTACCAATAGGCATGCTCCACTCTTGGTCCATGAGACCCTAAAGAGTGCTTTTGTGTCCAGCAAGACAAGGCATCTACATCACGATGGAGTTAGTGGCCCAATAATGGCCGATAACAATGTCGAGGTTTGGTTGCCATCTTATGTCGGCACGTACATTAATGTCCTAGCTATACATTAATTGATCCATGAATTTCACTGACACTATGCATACCTGTTTTCATACAAAATTATCGAATGATTTAAAGATTCATTTGGGTTAAACAAAACCGTGAACTCACCGTCATTATTGTTCACAATTTTTCTAACATGTATTTCAGGAAAGTAAAAGCATTTGCATGATTTGGAAGTCAAAGAACAAGGGGTACACGGAAGATGCTAACTTTTGTAGGTTCTCTCGCGTGTATCTCGCCCTCGTGCGATATATAGGTGTCAAAGCCTTGTTTTATAAAAACAATATTTTGTCCAATGATTATTTTGTGAACATTAAGTATTTGGGATATGTTGTGAACAAAACACTTACATCTTGTGTTGTTATTTGAAGTAATATATATGATGATCCTGGTTTATTTTAATCATGTAGAATGTTTACACTATCGAATGCTATGAGAACCTTTCACGGTCACATCTATGCGTTTCCGCTACAATTAGGGTGTGATAGATTGGTATCAGAGCCTCGATTGTATACTACAATCATCACACTATGATACTCTCACAAAACGATTTTACAAGAGTGAAAAGTTTTCATTGCATTGCATCATACAAGGTCCACTACACGAGTTTTCATTACATCATAACATACAAGGTTCAATCTATGTGTTATAGATGGGTTACAACATTAGTCTATGTTTTATAGATGGGTTACAACATTATTCTATGTGTTATAGATGGGTTACAACATTAGTCTATGTGTTATAGACGGTCCACAAGCTGATGTCTATTGAAGATAGACAAGATACGTTAAGTTGATCCACTTGAAATAAGTAGGATAACTCATGAGGATTTTTTATATGTGATTTATATATAAGCATTGTACAGATTAATTTTTTCCAACACTGTGATGTCTTCGCCTTCGGATCCTATTATTATTCGTGACTCGAATAACAAGCATATTAACCTCGGGACTATAGATGAGCTTATGGTGGACGTAGTTCCTAAGGGAGACCCTAAACTTGATTCTATAGGAAGTGGCTGATTTCCTCTCAAATGCAAAAGTACTTGACTTCGGTAGTGACGATGGGGTGGAGGTGGTATCCTTTGACTGCATTTCTACTGGTGGAGACGAGGTCCCTGTGGTTCATGATTATCACGATTGATGACACTATTGTCAAAGACAATGAAGATGGCGTACTGATGTGCTAAAAGTAGTTTAATGAAAATGACCTAAATTAACCTAATATCGACACTAAGTAATACCCTAGACTCTCTAAACTCGACTAAACTACATACCGACAGCAAAGCGACCGAGTCTAATAAATCTAAGTAGGTCCGGAAATCAAACCCACATGACTCTATTTAATTACGTTAACTAGACTCTCTAGACTTAGACTGACACGACACTAACTGTTTTTATATTTGGTGGGGGTTTCTAAATATCCTAAAATTGCGAATTAATTAAAACGTATTAGCTAAGTTAACTAGACACAAATTATGACTTGGGTTTACTTCTCATGATGGTGAAGGACTAGCTAGATTGGAATCCTAGATTGTACTATTATGTTTTACTAGGATGCAAGTTATTATGGAACCGGGATCTTATAGTGCTAAACCTATCCAGACACCGCCTGGACCCTCGACCCTTCTCAGGAAGACACATATGGAACTCTAAAGGCTGTTGAAACACCGGTTGGTCTAGACTCCCTCTCGGGTTATCTAAGTGGTTTATGAAAGTACCCTAATCCGATCTACTCCCTCTCGGGCTATAAACCTAGGGTAAACTTGGGTTCTTGATTCGACTTGATAGACAACCGTTGGCAAGGAAACTAGTTCGGGCTCCTCTCGAAGACCCTACCTAGCAATTCACCAATTTAGACCTACCGATAACCTCGCACCTCTCAGCTATTGAGATTAGTAGAACACCTTTACCTACTCAATTACCAAATTATGCTTCTAAGGTTTATTGGCCAATTAACCAAACAGATCACGATACAAGATTATAATCTAGCATGACCCTATTATGCGAAAGACATTCACCAAAGATAATAAAATACAATTAAATAATTCTAAGCATGCATATACGACAAACCAATAATCAAGTCGACTAATTTATCATAAATAATCCACAAATAAGCAAGCATCCATAATAAAAATCAAAACTTTATCAATCATTCATCCTAGTCTATGCAGTACAAGAGTTTTAACCTGACATATTATTCATCGAACACAAAACAAGAGTATAAACAAGATAATGAAACATGATCAAGATTAAAAACGTAGAATAATTGAAACCGGATAATTAAATCACGACCCGGGCGATTCCTTGCGCTTCGAACCTTTAACCGATGCTTCATATCTCTCAAAAACGCTCCAAAAGCTTCAGAATTTCCGCCCAAATTCTTGCTAATTCGTAACTAGGGTTGGACTTGTTGATTAAGATGTTTATATAGGTTTGCATGCAAGTATCCAGCTCCAACCAGGCCTTCGCGTCATGCGAAGTCAAACCTTTGTGAGCGTCGTGTAGCGCGACACAATATTTTAATTCTACTATTCTTTAATCCCGTGGCGTTACACAAAGGTGGTGTTACTTCATGGCCGCGTGACACGGCGGGGTGTTTTCCAGCTATTCTTCGTTGTTTCAGTTTTCGTTCAGCTGCATCTCACCCGGTTCTCTATTCTTCTTCTCACTTAACATTTTTCTGCGTTTTTTCATCATATTCAGCAATCGAGACCTGCGATTAACACATATATCAGTAGTAGCTAATTCTAACCTAAAAACGACACAACTGACTCGAAATATACACAAACTTTACTCGATAAATAGATGTATTTTATAATACATCAAATATCCCCAAACTTACTTTTTTTTCTTCCCTGAAAAAGATATATGCAACGGAATCCTCGTCAAGATAATGTTCAAACTCAAAATACAGATTACTCAATTAAAAATCAAACACATGTTAACTCAAGATTGCAGGTATACGATCTACTTAAACTCAACACCGGTTCTTAGGCCCTTATCATGTTTAATTATGTTCAAGTTTGGTTAATCTACCTAAGGTCTCACACTAGAGAGTCACGGTTCCACATAATCCCGCCTCAAGCCTATGGAATAAGAGTAACAAACAATTGGTTATTTCCTAACCGTTTTATACCAAAACTCAAAGAATTTAAAATCAAACTTTTCTCCTTTTTTTCATGATCACTAGGCTTTTTGCATACCTAACCCAGAGGTTGTCTCAACCAGAGTCACCATCCCCGAGAGCGACAACGTGAGCTTCGGCATTTTAGCATTTTTTGCTTTTAACTTAACATAGAGCCAATCTATATCAGAGTCACCATCCCCAATAAAGATTACATAGGCCTCGTTTTCATTCAATCTAGCTCAATACTTCAATGTTGCACAATTTTTTCTTTTAACAAAAAAATTCTAAGACTTAGCTTATAACGGTATTCCTTATACTATTATTAGCAGTTTCGGATTCTCTATTTCTCCTAGATGAGTACCCACCGGTATCGTAACATATTAAGTATTTTAGCTCAAAGGAACCTAAAAACCGGAAGAGCCTACCCACATATCCCAAACTAGACACGTGCTCAACTAATTTAACTCATATTATTATTATTTGAGAATCGAACATACCCGACTTTACTATCATTTTCCGTGTTTATTTGCAAACACTAAATCAAGGACATATTCTAATTTTTCAAAAAAAAATAAAAATGGATTTTTCAAATTTTTCTTCAATTTTTGACTCAATCTAACACTATGACTCACATATACGACTCTATATTCCATCCCCACACTTAAGGTTTGCATTGTCCCTAATGCAGGCATAGAAATACGACTAAAAAACTACACTAAAAATAAAAAGAAAGAAATACTAATAAAATATACAAAATATATAGTGGAGACGACTTGGCTAATAATATGCGAGACTGTTAGAGTGCCAGTTAATTCCATATATGCCCTCCAATCCGAACAAGCTCAGCAAACAGTATCTCAACCCTCACACACGAACGGAAACGGCAACAATCACATCATACCTACCAAACAAGCATAATAGATATATAGATAAGTGTCTAAACATCCATCACCTCCCAATCAACCCAACTATCAAGTTCAAATATCAGAAAATAAGTACATACCATAGAAGATAAAACATCATAAATAAACATTACACTACAAGATACTTCATTAAGCTTCGCTGCATCTTCTATCCCCACACTATTCATCGTCCTCACTCTCCTCTTCACTCTCGTCATCACCACTTTGACTAAAGACCGGGAACTCTAGCGTAGGATCCATGCCTCCATACTGACTCGTCCCATAACCCGAACCATATCCATACCTAGCTGTGTGACTAGATCCCCCTGACCATATGAACCAAATTGACCGATCGACCCAAACTGCCCAGGCACTGCATATGGCTGAAAGAAATCTGGAATATCGATACTCATGCGAGTCATCATATGCCTGAGTGCGTTCTCCTGCCTCACATGTCCCGTCTGTATCATACCATCTCGCTTTCCAAATCCCTGATCTATCTTATTATGTAGGGATTCTAACATGAGCGGGTATAGTGGTGGCTGTTGTCTAGGGTACCGAGGTGCCGGGATTTCCTGTCTCTTGCGCGACCTCTACCTATGAGTAGGGACAGTAGACTGCATCACATCCGCTGCTGAATGACCCTCAGGTGGCTGAACCTATGTCTGAGCCCCATGCCTGACAGGCTCCCAAGTAATTGGTCAGTCAAAGTCAAAATACCCGCCAGCTGCAAATCTCGAATCCCAAAGTATATCGAGGCTAGGCCCTTATGCATATTATCAAAATTGTACTTGGCAAACACTCTTAAACTTTCTGCAATCCTAGTAGTGTATGGACCCATGTCTAACATAACCTTATTCTCCTTCTTCGGGTCCTCGTGAACGAGCACGCCAAAACACTAGCTAAATTCATGCTTCGTCCCTCTACCATGCTCATCCAGATAAACAAATCTGTCCAGTTGGCCTTGTTTTCACCCGACTTTCTACCAACCAGAGTGGTGGAAAAAATGTTCAACAAATATCTATAAATAGGATCCCGGACCGACGTAATCAAATTTGTGTTGGCGAATGGAAAGTCAGATATGGTGGACCAAAATTTCGCTAAATCCCGACTACCCAGACTCATCTCCCTCGGTGTCTTATATACACCCCTAAGCTAGTAAAGAACTCGGGTGTCTGAACCTCCTCTCGCGTATAAAAACCACTAACTGCTGCGAACTGTGGAGTGGTCATCTCATGCACCATCCTACCCAAACTGAACGAGACCGCATCTTTCTCATCAAAAGCACCTTCCTTATGTCAGAAGGTGGAGTGAAACTCCAAAACTGATTCTTTAAATTGGTCCCAATAACAATCAACCGCAGTTTTAAGCCTATTTCCCAGCAAAGCCTCAATCCTTTGTCTCTCGACTACACTACCCAACCAATCCCAATCTATGGTTCGATGCTCCAACAGTTATGTACCATTTAACTTATCGATGCTCCAACAAAACCCAACCAATTGTATCCTTGAAACCCGACAAACTAGAACCCTTTCTTGAGTATGATAAATAATTCTTCTACGCTATGGATTCGGATTGTTGACATGTTGAGCCGGGTCCCCTTTTTCACGTGCTGGCAGCCCTCTTCTTCTTTCCCCGCTTGCACCACTCGAACTCCATGTACCTGACATTTCTGCAAAACAACGTTAAACAAAGAAAAACAGACAACAATTTAGTAATCACAAACTATTTTTGGTAATTTTTTAATTTTTTTTGTATTTTTGAATTTTTTTTATCAAATTAGAAACAGCTGTATAGCATTACCTTCGCTGCTGAATCCGAAAACAAAGTTTAACAAAAAAAATTGGGTTATCGTTTACAAAAGCATAAGTTATAGACCGAAAACTCGCCCGAGTGGAGATTGAGTACGGGAGAGTTGTCTTGTACTCATACACACATATAAGTAAACCCATGGCCAAAAAGCAAACTGATCTAAGACCAACTCATGGTATAGCTCAATGTACACTACCTCCCCCCGATACTTTAATTGTCCCAATTAAACCCAAGTGCGTACCAAAACGGACATTGAGTCCCAAACCGCTTAAAGTTTACAACTTTTGTGTCGAAAACTTAATTTAAGTCGAAAAATTCCTCCTTGTGAAACGAGGTTTTAACCGGCTGAACTTTTGAATTCAAACCTCAAGTTGAAAGCTTTACGATAATTTAGCAATGTCAACTCAATACCATGTCCGCAAAACCCCAAACCATACCACCCGTAACCTTTAAACACTAGACAAACACTTAACTATGACTCTAACAAGACCCGAAAAAACTGACACCTAGCATGCAAACCTAGACATATAAATGGTAAGACATGAATAATATACAGAAACATAACAAGAAATCATACCTGATGCACGAATGAGACAAGATAAAAATGTAAGCTTTGTACTTTAAGAGCTAAACCCCGTGTTGTGAGTCAATGTGTGGCAAAAATGGTGAAATTGATGGTGGGTAATGACGGGGAAGTGAAATAGGTGATGTAGGGTGAAAATGGTGGGTGAATGGTGGTGTTTGGTGGCTGATATGGTGGTGGAAGTGGTGGTTTGGGTGGAGGTGATGTTAGGGTTTTGTTTGGTGAAAAATGGGGAAAGTGGGAATAAGCTGCAGGTTTTCTCGAATTAAAAGGGCCGTCGTGACGGTGATGTGAGAGTGGGGTGTATGACGCGGCACGTCATTTTGAAAAGGTTCAGTTTTAATAAGGCATCGCGTGACGCAATGCTCAATGTTAACCACTATCGGGTGACGCAACATGTGGTTTTGACGGGTCAAAGCTTTATGGGCATGGCATTACGCGATGGTAAGGTGAGTATGCCTTCACGTGACGCCAAGGGCCCTTTTTTCACAGAAAGTTTCGAAGTTTTGTGGCTCTCATGCCTTACAAACTTTTTCCAACTTAAACAAACCTCCCAAAAACCCATCTCAAACACTGGGACATACTTGGAACTCCGTTTTCTCTTGAATTTTCGCTTCTCGGTGGTAATGGTTTCCTGTGAAAGACTCATAAACACAAAACACAAGACCAAAAATCTATTAAAACTACCGTTAGAAACATCAAGACTCAAATAAACGACTCGATATAAACGGGACAAACTCTACACTTGAGTTTTCACTCAAGGCTCTATTCGGGTGCTCCAGGTGGAATTTCGAGAGGAGTTACCTCCATCTCATTCGGGTCTAAAGGTCCCCCCTAAGTAATGTTTCAAACGATGGCTATTTACTTTTCATGTGGTTCCATCGACTTCATCGATCAACTCCACTGTTCCATATGGAAAAACCTCATTTACCAAGTACGGCCTCGACCATTTTGATTTCAACTTCGCACCAAAAACCTTCAAATTGGAGTTGTAGACAAGCACTTTATCTTCCTTTTGAAACTCTCACAACCCTCTAAGTTTCCTATCGTGCAAGACCTTCGTTTTCTCTTTAATATGGCATGAACGTGCATATACCGCATCCCTAAGCTCCTCTAACTCATGAATTTGGAAAAATCTCTTCCCAGTGGCTTCGGTTAGATCTAGGTTTACGGTTTTGAGAGCCCAAAGCGCACGATGCTCAATTCTATGGAAGGTGACACGTTTTTCCATAAACGATCATAAACGGGGTAATTCTTAAATGTGTCTTTTAGGTGGTGCGGAACACCCATAGTGCATCGTCTAGCTTTTTGGACCAATCCTTCCTACTTTTTCCTACGGTTTTCTCTAAGATTCGCTTCACTCCGTGACTCGCATTCTCAACTTGACCGCTTGTTTGGGGGTGATATGCGGTAGACAAACGATGAGTGACCCCGTAGCGTGCTAATGCCTTCTCCATCACGACATTGCAAAATGAATGTCTTGGTCACTAACGATGGCTCTAGATGTACCGAAACGAGTAAAGAGTTTCTTTTGGAATCTCACCACCACTTGGAAATCATTTGTGGGAAGAGCTTGGACCTCTACCCACTTCAAGATATAGTCAATTGCCAGGAGGATGTATCTATTCCCTCTAGAGGCGGGAAATGGTCCCATGAAGTCAATGCCCCAAACGTCGAATATTTCAAGAAATTGAATGGGATTTTGGGTCATCTCATCCTTGGATGAGATATTGCCGATACCTTGGCATGCATCACATCTCTTTAGGAATTCTTGAGCATCCTTAACAACGGTAAGCCAATAGAACCCCTAATCAAAGACCTTTTAGGCAGTGGTGTGGGGCCCATGATGACCTCATGTTCAACCCTCGTGTAGATTCCTAAGAATCTCTAGACCTTCCTCTTTAGTTACACCCCTCCTAAGTATCCTATCACCTCCTATCCTAAAGAGAAACGGGTCATCGCAAATAAATTTCCTAGCATCTCTAAGGAACTTCCTTTTCTATTTGGGTTGTCATGCCCTTCACTATTACCCCTTTCGCTTGACAATTTACCTCTCTTTCGGCCTCTACAAAATCTATCGATTCGTGAGGGAATTTATCCCCTATCGCCTCTTCACGAATTTCCTTTCTCTTCGAATCTTCTAAACGTGAAAGATGATCGGCTGCGACATTCTCCGCTCCCTTTTTATCCTTAATTTCCATATCAAACTCGAAGAGAAGGAGAATCCACCGTTTAAGATGGGGTTTAGCGTCTTTCTTTTGAAAAGGAAAACGCAACACAGAGTGGTCGGTGAAAACGGTGGTCTTTGAAAGCACGAGGTAAGAGCGGAATTTATCGAATGTGAATACACCGTCTACGAGTTCTTTTTCGGTGGTGCTATAGTTCTGTTGAGCATCGTAACGTTTTGCTGGTGTAGTAGATCGGGTGGAAATTCTTTTCACGTCTTTGGCCCAACACCGCACCTACGGCATAATCACTTGCATCGCACATGAGGTCGAAAGCAAGCTCCACTCGAGCGAGACAAGGATGGGGGCACTAATCAACTTCTCATTCAAAAAATCGAAGGCTTTGAGACACTCCTCGTCAAAGACAAAAGGTACGTCCTTTTTGAGGAGTCGGGTCATGGGTCGAGTAATCTTGAAAAAATCCTTAATGAAATGCCTATAGATGCCTGCATGACCAAGAAAGCTACGCATCGACTTAACACTAGTGGCGGTGGTAGCCTACTAATAGTATCTATTTTCACTCTATCTACCTCTATATCTTCTCGTGAGATCTTATGCCGTAGTACTACCCCTTCCGTTACCATGAAGTGACACTTCTCTCAATTCAACATCAACTTGGTTTCCGTGCACCTCCTCAACATCCTCTCAAGATTTAGCAAACACTGATCGAAGGAGCCACCATAAACCGAGAAATCATCCATGAAAACTCCCATAGAAGTCTCAATCATGTCTTGGGATATGGCGACCATGAAACGTTGAAAGGTGGTCGGAGCTTTACACAACTCAAATGGCATGCGTCGGTATGAGTAAGTGCCATAAGGGCATGTAAAGGTCATTTTATCCAGATCCTCTGGTGCAATGGGGATCTAGAAATAACCCAAAAATCTGTCAAGAAAACAGTAAAACTATTGGCCCGCCAAACGCTCCAACATCTGATCGATAAACGGCAGAGGGAAGTGGTCTTTCTAGGTGGCGCCGTTTAACTTTCAGTAGTCAATGCACACACGCCAGCAGGTGACCGTACGTGAAGGGACAAGCTCATTCTTTTCATTCATGACCACTATCATCCCACCCTTCTTCGGGAAAACTCGGGTCAGACTAACCATGGTGAATCGGAGATGGGGTAGATCACCCCGGCATCTAACAACTTAAGAACTTCAGTTTTCACTACTTCTTGCATGTTCGGATTGAGTTGCCTTTGGGGTTTCACCACTGGCTTGTATTCATCCTCCATAAGAATCCGGTGGGTGTAATAGGCTGGGCTTACGCCCTTGATATCCAAAAGCCTCCATGCAATCGCCTCCTTATTCAGTTTCAACACCTCTAACAACCTCGACTTCTCCTCCTCCACCAATTTAGAAGAAATAATGAAGGGTAGACTCGACTCTTCACTTAGAAAAGCATACTCTAAATGTGACAGGAGGACCTTAAGCTCTAAAGGGGTTGGTGTCTCTATAGGAACTCTTTCACTCTCGTCCCTCACCTCACTAAATTCTAACACTTCGGGAACCCATCTGGTCCCCTCTTCCTCTTCGCTCTCTTCTAAACTCTCTTCGGTTTCCTCAACTACACCCTCTACTACTAGATCGGCTCCACTATAGAAATCTGGACACTGGTCAATGCACGATATGAATGAGTTTATGAAGTAAACTGAGTGACATGGACCGCTATAATCGTTGGAACCGCTCGAGTGTTGCATAGAACAAGCTACCTCAAAAGTTACCTTTTCCTCATCGACGCGAAGTGTGATGTTACCGTCGAAGACATCGATGATGGCCTCGGCGGTACACAAGAATGGTCTTCCTAGAATGATAGGAACTCTCTCGTCAACTTCCATATCAAGAATGACAAAGTCTACGGGAAAGACGAACTTATCGACCTTAACTAAGAGATTTTCGACAATGCCACGAGGATACTTGACAGAACGATCGGCTAAAGATATGGTCATTCAGGTAGGTGAAAGTTCTCCTAGGTCTAGCTTTTCATAAAGAGAATAAGGAATCAAATTGATGCTAGAACCTAGTTTGGCTAAAGCTCTACACTAGGTATCACTACCGAAGAGACATGGAATGGTGAGAAGGGCCGGATCCGTCAACTTTTCCAGCCCTTGTTCAAGACGACTGCTGAACACCCCCATTCAAAGGAATGTTCGAGATCTCCCCCAACATATATTTACGTTTAAGAAGGTCCTTCAAAAAACTTGTCGTATTTTGGCATAGATTGGAGGGCCTCAATAAACGGGAGATTAATTTTGAGCTATTTAAACATATCAAGAAATTGCCAGTATTCTTTAGCATACTTCTGGTGCTTAAGGCGGGCGAGGTACGGGATGCACGAAAGATCTATGATCGGTGATGGTCTAACCTATATGGGTTTATTTCCATGCTCTTCTCAACTTGGGGCTCTTTGGTGTGTGCGGTAATTTTCGGGTCTAGCCTAGTTTACACTTTACCAGGAGACTCCATCTCGATCTCTTCATCCACCAAGTCCTCCTCCTCTACCTCAACTACCTCTCTAACTACCTCTCCTCCTAAGGTCCTACCGCTATGGGTTGAGATGGCTTTCAATTAGGTTGCCGGGTTTGTTTGGGTGTTGCCCAAGAATTGACCAAGTGGTATTTCTTGCAAATGACGAGTAATGTCATTGACAATCCTTTGAAGATCTAAAAATTCAGTCTGATAGTCCTTTAAGAGAATGGCATGTTCCTCTAAGGTTTTCTGCATGTTTTGATCCTTAACAATTATTTGAGACAACATGACCTTAATTTCATCTAAACCACTACCCAAGTCTTGGTTGTTTGAACCTTGAATGTTTGACCGCCCACTAGCAAACTGCCTATTTGAACCCCAAGTGCTAAACTGACCTTGTGAACCCCCACTAGAAAACTGACCCTGGTTATTTGAACCCCTACTATAGAATTGACCTTGCCCCCTATTTTGAGTTTAACCTGATTAGAAACCAGGGGGTTACCGGAAGAACGGAAATTATTATTATTATTACGCCAATTTGAGATATAGTTGGAGATATTATTATTAAATGGGATAGTGGGACCGCAGTTTTGATTAGTTATGAACTTGAATTGCTCCTGAGTGAGCATCAGACACTCGATAGTACCATGACCCCCTAACAAACTTCACATTTATTGACCTTAGCTTTTAACTCCAGAATTTCCTCACTCGTCTCTCTTTGAAAGTTCTCTAGAGCAGCGGCCACCGTAGTTTCCAAGCTAACTAGTGTACCCCCTCGACGGGTCGAGGATGTACCAGATGCAGGAATGGAATTCCTGATGGTGGACCGTTGTTCATGGTCGGGTTTAGCGAAGCTCTCGAAAAGATCATTGCATTCGGCCACTGTTTTCTTACCCATGAGGTGGCCTTCTACGGATGTATCAAAATGGGCCCTAGTTTCAGGAGTAAGCCCATTGTAGAATTTCTCTACAAGGGCCCAATCAGAGAGACCATACTTGGAGCACCTTAAAAGAAGGATTTTGAAGTGCTCCCATGCTAGGTAATAGGGCTCGTTGGGGTCCATGTGGAATGAGTGAATTTGATCACGGAGTCGGGATGCCTTAGTAGGCGGGAAGTACTTATTGAGAAACCTGTCTCATAGGGTGGCCCAAGCGGTGAAAGTACCCGCCGGCTGTGAATCGAGCCAAGTGGCAGCCCGACCGGCGAGTGAGAATTGGAAAAACTGAAGGAAAACCGCGTCATTATTGGCACCCTCAAGCTGAAAGGTGCTGTAAATGCGGGTTAGACGGTTAGTGTGGGCGAGGGCATCCTCGTCATCATGACCGTGGAATTGGCAACTGGCGATGGCGGTCAAGATATACGACAGGATTTTCCAAGATTTTTCATTACTAATTTAGGGGAAGGGTGATGGGTGAATTGACACCGGTGGTTGATTGTTGGTGGATGGTCTAACGGTTGGCCATGTTCGGCGCTACAGGTGGTGGACTAGGTGGACGAGTGGGTGGTGGGGAATTATGGGTTGATGACTTTAGTGTAAGTCAAAGTTTGGTGGTTTAGATTGGAGAGTAGATTCAGAACGGGCGGAAGATGAGGGTGGAAATTTACTAACCTTTGGAGTGGAAGAGGAGAAGGAAAGATTGTCCAATGGCGGCTTCGGCGGTGGTCCTTGCGAACGCGTATAGGGAATCCACTACAAAACCGAAAAAGAACAAGTAAGAACACTCAATTAAAAGAAAAAATATAAAAGACACTAAAATATTTAGACTCCTACGACTCAAAACAAACAAGTAGCGCGTATGAGAACAAGCAAGTCCAAATAAAGTAGTTAACGCAATTGCCAAACAGTCCCCGCCAGTGGCCCCAAAAACTTGATGTGCTAAAAGTAGTTTAATAAAAATGACCTAAATTAACCTAATTTGGACAGTAAGTAATACCCTAGACTCTCTAAACTCGACGAAACTTCTAACCTGTAAGCGAACCCATCGAATCTAGTAAAGCTAAGTAAGTCCAGAAATTGATCCCACATGACTCTATTTAATTACGTTACTCTAGACTTAGACTGACACGACACTAATTGTTTTTATATTTGGTGAGGGTTCTAAATATCCTAAAACTGTGAATTAATGAAAACTAATTAGCTAAGTTAACTAGACACAAATTATGACTTGGTGAAGGACTACCTAGACTGGAATCCTGGATTGTACTAGTTATGTTTTACTAGGATGCAAGTTACTATGGAACCGGGATCTTATAGTGCTAAACTTATCGAGACACCGAAAAGGACCCAGACCCTTCTCAGGAAGACACCTATGGAACTCTAAAGGTTGTTGAAATAACGGTTGGTCTAGACTCCCTCTCGGGTTATCTAAGTGGTTTCTGAAAGTATCCCAATCCGATCTACTCCGTCTCGGGCTATAAGCCTAGGGTAAACTTGGGTTCTTCATTCGACTTGATAGACAACCATTGGCAAGGAAACTAATTAGGACTCCTCTCGAAGAACCTACCTTGCAATTTACCAATATAGACCTACTAATAACCTCGCATCTCTCAGCTATTGAGATTAGTAGAACACCTAGACCTACTCAATTACCAAATTATGCTTCTAAGGTATATCGGTCGATTAACCAAACAGATTACGATACAAGATTATAAGCTAGCATGACCCTATTATGCGAAATACATTCATCAAGATCATACGAAGCAAATAAAAGACAATTAAAAAATTCTAAGCATGCATATACAACGAACCAATAATCAAGTTGACTACCTTAACATAAATAATCCATAAATATGCAAGCATCCATAATAAAAATCAAAACGTTATCAATCTGTTCATCCTAGTCTAGGCACTACAAGAGTTTTTGCCTGACATATTATTCATCAAACACAAAACAAGAGTATAAACAAGATAATGAAACATGATCAAGACTAAAAACGTAAAAAAATTGAACCTGGATAATTAAATCACGACCCGGACGATTCCTTGCACTTCCAAGCTTCAACCGATGCTTCGTATCTCTAAAAAACGCTCCAAAAGCTTCAGAATTTTTGTCCAAGTTCTTGCTAATTCGTAAATAGGGTTGGACTTGTTGATTAAGATTTTTATATAGGTTTGCATGCAATTATCCAACTCCAACCCCAATTCTATCTGCGAAAACCAGGCCTTCGCATCACGCGAAGGCAAACCTATGTAAGCATCGCGTAGCGCGGTGCTATATTTATATTTTACTATTATTTAATCTCATGGTGTTACGTGAAGGTGGTGTTACTTCATTGCCGCGCGACGCGGCATGGTGTTTTTTGTTACACCCCGAAAACGGGTTTGGTAATTAAACCAAATTAACTAAGGATGAGCGGGTAAATTTACCGTTGGTGGTAAATGTTAACCCTTAAATAAAATAACTAGGAATGATTAAGCTGTTTTTTGTATAATCAACATCTCAAACATGAGTGTCGCAACCCCCGACCCCACCCCGGGAGCGGGGGCCACGAGACACAGAGCTGGTGGTACCGGTGTTTGTTAATATGGCAGCGGAATTAAAACATCAGGATCGTAGTTAGAGAATAAATATCAAAGTTTCAAAAACACCAAACTTTTATATTAAACAAATGGGATAAACCCATGTTTCCATTACAATACATTCGTAGAGGGGTAATCCCCAATTTAAGAAAAACATAAACTCCTTTTTATTTAAATAACTTTTATAGTCACTTTTCTAAGCCTTCAGTGCTCTCCAGCTGGCTTCTGTTAGCTTCACATTAAGTTACCTGAAACGCGTTTTAAAAACATTTTATCAGCAAGAAATACTAGCAAATCTATCTCAGTTTTATCAAAACAAGTGATTATACTTTATATTTATTGAGAGCATCCTCATTTACAATGTTTATGTCTACACAATTACTCAATCAGTACTGTCAATCCTGACTTGTGTGTCATATTACTTTGGGCCCTGTCACCCAACAGTAACGGTTCCTGTCACATTCCCGTGACTTTGGACTAGCAATGTATACAAAACCCCAACATACCGGCAGTAATTGTAGAATACATATACTCAATCATTGTTAAGCATAATTAAAACATTTGAGGTTTTGGTAACACATTTTGACTCACAAAAAGGTTTACAAAAAGAGAATGTACTCGCCTTGAACACTTAAGTATTCCTACGGAGTTCCTGGTGACAGTTCTTGATTACTTCCTGGAATTTCAATTAAAAATACAATGCACGTGTTAGTAAATTAACCCAAGTCACTTTAACCATACAACACTCGACAGAACTCCAACGAACGTAGTCAGGTAGAGCCTTGACATGCGTTGGCGATTCTAGATCGATCGGGTAGGGTGTCCATACAACACGAGATAGGATTTCAACGAACGTAGTCGGGCAGAGCCTTGACATGCGTTAGTCCTAATCTCGAGTAGGATAGTGAATTAGTGATCGGGGGTTAAGTTACTAACAGTGGGCAGCACTTCGCAGGTTTAGGGTTTTAGGGTAACAGGGGGGTGTTGGCGGAGAAACAGAGATTCAGAGAGTATACGATCGATTCAGAGGATCGAAAGTGAGCAACGATATTCATCCCAGGCCGCTCCTTTTGTACTTGAATTTGACCTCTCCCACGCGTCGCGCGGGATTCTGGGTCCCCTATCTCGTGGCGCCTGAGATACCTAGCTAGGCTAGGTCAGCCTGGTCACTAGTGTAGGGTTGCCATATGGCGCGAAATGGTGGCACGTCACCTTGACACCTCCCGCGCGTCCCGACAGATACTGGTGTCTCCGGCACGTGGTGGCGCCTGGGCTGTCCAGGTGAGCCTGTATCGTTTTGCATGCCGCGTCTCGATTTGCGTGTCCGGTTTTACGTTTCGGCTCTCTTCGAGGTGTTTTGGAGAGTTGTTACATCCTCCCCACCTTGTTTTAAATCTCGTCCTCGAGATTCACTTGAATAGGTGTGGATACTTTCTTTGCATTTCTGACTCTAGCTCCCATGTATATTCTGGTCCTCTCTTTGAATCCCATTTTACTCTTACCAGAACTAATATCTTGCGCTTGAGATTCTTGATCTTTCTATCTCAATCTGAATGGGTTTCTCAACAAACTTAAGCTTCTCATTTACCTCTATATCTTGAAGAGGTATCACCAATGATTCATTTGCTAGACATTTCTTGAGATTGTATACATGAAATACATCATGTATTCCTGCCATTTCTTCTGGAAATTGTAGCTGATAGCTACTTGCCCTATTCGTTTGATAATTTTAAAAGGTCCAACATACCTGGGGCTTAGTTTTCCTTTCTTACCGAATCTTACAACTCCTTTCCAGGGTGAGACTTTTAATAGCACTTTATCTCCAACTTGAAATTCCAAGGGTTTACGTCTGTTATCTGCATAACTCTTTTGGCGATATCAAGCCGCTTTCAGTCTTTCCTTGACTTGAATGATTTTGTCTGTTGTTTCTTGCACAATTTTAGGACCTGATAGTTGCTTTTCTCTAATCTCTGCCTAGCATACTGGAGTTCGACATTTTCGCCCGTAGAGTGCTTCAAATGGTGCAGCATTGATGCTGGGATGATAACTGTTGTTGTAGGAAAACTCTATCAAAGGCAAATGTTCATCCCAATTTCCTCCGAAATCAATTGGACAGGCTCTAAGCATATCTTCCATTGTTTGGATTGTCCTTTCACTTTGACCGTCTGTTTGAGGATGATATGCTGTACTTAGATTGAGTCTGGTTTCCATTGCTTTTTGGAAACCTGTCCAAAAATGAGAGGTAAAACGGTTGTCCCTGTCAGACACAATAGATAAAGGAATTCCATGCAATGAAACTATTTCATTTACATATAATTTAGCTAACTGTTCCATACTGAAAGTTCCTTCATCGGTAAGAAATGAGCAGATTTGGTTAACCTGTCTACAATCACCCAGATTGTATCATTACTTTTTCGTGTCCTGGGTAGTATTGTAACAAAGTCCATTGTTATTAATTCCCATTTCCAAATTGGCATTTTCAATTGTTGCAGCAGTCCTGAAGGTTTCTGATGTTCAGCCTTAACCTGTGAACATGTTAGACATTTAGCAACATAGGTTGCTATATCCTTTTTCATACCTATCCACCAGAAATTCTTTCTTAAATCTTTATACATCTTATCACTTCCAGGATACATTGTATACTTAGTCTTATGGGCTTCCTGTAATATTCTATTTCGCAGGTCTCCTTGAATCGGAATCCAGATTCTTTTCTTATGGAATCTCCAAACTCCACCGGTTCCTTTTTCTAATTCCTTAATCATTCCTTTTAATCTTTCAGCATCGTCCTTGATGGCTGTTTCCTGAACCTGCTTAATTTTCTCATTTAAATCTATCTGCAGGTTTAGTCTAAGAGAGCCTACTCTTTTCGGCTTCTCATGATACTTTCGACTTAAAGTGTCTGCTACTATGTTAGCTTTTCTTGCATGATACTGGATATCACAATCATACTCACTAAGGATTTCCATCCATCGCCTCTGTCTCATGTTTAATTCCTTTTGTCCAAAGACATATCTTAAACTCTTATGATCTGTGAATATCACGAACTTACTACGGTAAAGATAGTGTCTCCAAATCTTAAAAGCAAAAATTATTGCTCCTAACTCTAGATCATGGGTTGTATAATTATCTTCATGCTTTTTAAGTTGTCTAGAGGCATAAGCAATCACCTTTTGACGTTGCATCAGCACACATCCATATCCCAACTTAGATGCATCACAATAACTATGAAGTCTTCAGTTCCTTCTGGCAAAGCAAGTATTGGTGCGTTGGTTAGCTTTTGCTTCAAAATCCTGAATGCTTCTTCCTGCTTTGGTCCCCATTCAAACTTAACCGTTTTGCAAGTTAGCTTGGTTAACGGGATGGCTATTCTAGAAAAATCTTGAATAAAACGTCTATAATATCCTGCCAATCCAAGAAAACTTCTTACTTCCGTGGGTGAGTCTGGGACCTTCCATTGGGTAATCGCTTCGATCTTTGTGGGATCCACATGAATTCCTTCGTGGTTTACCAGATGTCCAAGAAATTGCACTTCTTGTAACCAGAATTCACATTTTGAGACTTTTGCGTAAAGCTTTTCTTTTCTTAGCAATGACAGTAGATGCAAATGCTCTGCATGATCTTCCTTACTCTTAGAGTAAATTAGAATATCATCTATAAAGACGATTACGAATTTATCCAGGTATGGTTTACATATCATGTTCGTCATGTCCATAAATGCAGCTGGGGCATTGGTTAAACCAAATGGCATGATAGTAAATTCATAATGGCCGTACCTTGTTCTGAAAGCTGTTTTAGGAATGTCCTCTTCCTGTACTTTCAACTGATGAGATCCTGAGCGTAAGTCGATCTTAGAAAAGTATCGGGCTCCTTGGAGTTGGTCAAACAAATCATCAATTCTTGGTAACGGGTACCGATTTTTTATTGTCACTTTGTTCAATTCCCGGTAATCAATGCACATACGCATTGATCCGTCTTTCTTCTTGACAAATAACACTGGTGCTCCCCACGGCGATGAGCTGGGTTGTATGAAACCTTTTTTCTAGTAATTCGTCCAGTTGTTTCTTTAGTTCCTGCATCTTCGTCAGTGCTAGGCGATAGGGTGCTTTGGCAATCGGTGTCGTTCCTGGTATTAGGTGAATTCTAAATTCAACCTCGCGATCTGGCGGTACTCCAGGCAACTATTCTGGGAAAACATCAGAGAATTCAGATATTACGGGAATATTCTTTAATTCCTTTTCTTTAGTGTTAATGATTAGGGAAATCATATAGACTATTCCTCCTTTCTGTATATAGCTTGCATCATTCATCATAGAGATGAATTTTGTTGACCTTGTCGACTTATCTCCTTTAATTGCGATCCTTTCGTCAAATGGTGTATTTACTTCTACAGACTTTTGATCACATACTATTCGTGCCTGATTGGCTACCAACCAATCCATTCCTAACACGACATCGAATTCGGCAAGATCCATTGGAAAAAGGTTAGCAGAAAAATTATGATTTAAAATTCCTATCTTTGCTCCTTACAGGATTTCGCTTATTTGGATAGAAGATCCATTTGCCGTCTCCACCAGACAGTTTTGGTGAAGTTTAGTTAATGGTTGATTAAGAAAATTGCAGAAGGAAGTATTGATGAAACTTTGGTTTGCACCAGAGTCTAATAATACTTTTGCATAAACATCATTAACTAAAAACGTACCGACAATCATATCCGGAATCATCTTTGCTTCTTCAGCGGTCAGCACGAACGCTCTGGCAGTCTTCTTGGGTCCTTCGGCTGTCTTTGCTTTATTGTTTGCCGCTAGAGCTAGTTTCAGACAGTTGGTTCTAATATGACCGGCTTCCCCGCAATTGTAGCATAGCCTATTGCTAACTTTCTTTCTGTAGTCTTCTTCCTTATGTCCTGGAAATTTGCAGAAATTGCAGTATGTAGAGCATTTCCCTGAATGTTTCCTTTTGCAGTACTTACACAGGGGTGAAGAAGAACTTGCCCCTTTCCCACGGTTGGAATTACCATAACGTAGTTCCTGGGTGATCTTTTTAGCTAGGTTCCTTTTCTGGTTTTCTTCTTGCGTACGTATCAATTCATCCGTCAAAGTGTTTCCTAGTTCCACTGCCTCTTCTATGGTTTGTGGTCTAGCTGCTTTGACTACATGTCTGATCTCACTGATTAATCCCCAGATGTAATGGGAGATTAATACTGGTTCTGGTGAGGCCAGAGTTGGTACGATCCTTGCATATTCAAAGAATGTGGTAGTATATTTCCTGCAATCTACCCCAATCATTCTAAGATTTAAGAATTTATTAGCAATCTGTTCCTTTTCATTAGGAGGACATAATTTCCTTTCAAAAGTTGTTCCATTCCATACTGTAAACCCTGTCACTTCCTTTGGACTGAAGAATGGTATTCCACCACTCTAAAGCTGCATCTTTAAAAAGATTAGTAGCATACATGATTTTATCTTCATTTGAGTATTTACTTATCTTGAGGACGACTTCTGTCTTTTCTATCCAGGGCAAGGCTGAAATAGATCCTTAATTACCTGAGAATTCTATCGGTTTGCATGATAAGAATTCTTTATAAGAACAACCATATGAGATGGTTCTTCTTCTTTTTGGAATTGGAGCTTGGATTAATAGTTCGGGATTTCCATTCACGTTGTGATTTGATTCTGGGGGTACACGTTTATTCCCGTTTGTGGAATCATTATTTCCTGCCTTTTAATGGTGTCGATAATATAGGGCATAGCATCTATGATTCCTTGGGCCACTATGTATTCGATAGCACTTTTATTCATTGGATTCTCGTTATTATCGTTATTCTGGATTTCCTGATTTACTTCATCTGACATCTGAACTATAAACATTTATTAGGTATTAATATCACAAAATAAATTAAATAACAATCACACCAACACAGTGAACCAAAATCGTCGAGCATTGCGACTTTTACTCTTTTCATATATATGCATCTAGTACAAGCATGACTGGAATTCAAATATTACTAGCCTATGCATCGATATATTTATATACGTGATATTACTTTATGTCTGTTTTTTTCGTAACAAAATACACACACACACATATATATATTATATTAAGCTATGGCTTCCTTAAAACTACATTTCTCGCTCGTCATACTTCCAGACGAGTTTCTCTCCGATGTGGCGAATTCGGTTTCCTTCTTCCACCAATTCATCTCCAAGCTGGAGGAGTTCCTCCACATGTTCCCTGGGTAGTATTGGGGTTGGCACTGGTTCAGGGTAAGGTGGGACTGATTCTTCATATGGGATTGGGTTTTCTAGCAGGTTCTGAATTGCCCAGTTATTAGCCTACCATGGATCTAAAGGGTTTGGTGCTAGAATTCTAGGTATCTCATTGGGGTCAAAGGCTGGTATTGGAAATTGATTTTCCTGGTTCTGTTCTAGGTTTATGGGTTGGTTAGGAAATAAGGGAAGTAACAGTGGTTCTGGATTTGCTACTTGATTGAAATTAGGTTCTCATTCTGCATTTCCAAACATGTGAAAATTTGCTAGCTGCCTATCCAATTTTTCCTCCCACAAGGGTCTAATTTCTGGGTTTCGGGTGTTTCTCTCAGTTCTAGCTGCTATGGCTTGTTGTTGAGCTTGTCTCAATCTTTTCCTCTTCTCTACTTTGGCTCTACTAAACCAACCTCTCTTTTTAGGGGGAAAAGGTTCTACAGATTTGGCTTTAAAAACAAAAATATCTTCGGAATCGGCGGTTTAGTCTGTGGTTGGCTGGGATGTTCCTTCATCCATCAGAGAATGAGGTAGGTGACGACAAGCGTTAGAAATACCCTGATCACTCATTCTATAAACTAAAGAAGTTAGTAAAATAACACCAAATAATAATATATGTAGATATATATAAAGTCGCGGATATTTTCTAACATATTTGTTTAAATTTTAGGTATTTCAAAAGAACACCTAAATGGCTTAAATAAGTGGCTCTGATACCACCTTCTGTCTCAACCCCCAACCCCACCCCGGGAGCGGGGGCCGCGAGACACAGAGCTGGTGGTACCAGTGTTTGTTAATTTGGCAGCGGAATTAAAACATCAGGATCGTAGTTAGAGAATAAATATCAGAGTTTCAAAACACCAAACTTTTATATTAAACAAATGGGATAAAACCCATGTTTCCATTACAATATATTCGTAGAGGGGTAATCCCCAATTAAGCCTTCAGTGCTCTCCAGCTGGCTTCTGTTACATTCACATTAAGTTACCTGAAATGGGTTTTAAAAACATTTTATCAGCAAGAAATACTGGCGATCCATCTCAGTTTTATCAAAACAAGTGATTATACTTTACAGTTATTGAGAGCATCCACATTTACAATGTTTATATCTACACAATTACTCAATCAGTACTGTCAATCCTGACTTGTGGGTCATATTACTTTGGGCCCTGTTACCCAACAGTAACGGTTCCTGTCACATTCCCGTGACTTTGGACTAGCAATGTATACAAAACCCCAACATACCGGCAATAATTGTAGAATACATATACTCAATCACTGTTAAGCATAATTAAAACATTTGAGGTTTTGGTAACACATTTTAACTCACAAAAAGGTTTACAAAAAGAGAATGTACTCGCCTTGAACACTTAAGTATTCCTACGGAGTTCCTGGTGACAGTTCTTGATTACTTCTTGGAATTTCTATTAAAACATACAATGCACGTGTTAGTAAATTAACCCAAGTCACTTTAACCATACAACACTCGACAGAACTCCAACGAACGTAGTCAGGTAGAGCCTTGACATGCGTTGGCGATTCTAGATCGATCGGGTAGGGTGTCCATACAACACGAGATAGGATTTCAACGAACGTAGTCGGGCAGAGCCTTGACATGCGTTAGTCCTAATCTCGGGTAGGTAGTGAATTAGTGATCGGGCGGTTAAGTTACTTACAGCGGGCAGTGCTTCGCAAGTTTAGGGTTTTAGGGTTTCAGGGGGGTGTTGGCGGAGAAACAGAGATTCAGAGAGTATACGATCGATTTAGAGGATCGAAAGTGAGTGACGATTTTAGTCCCAGGCCACTCCTTTTGTACCTGAATTGACCTCTCCCGCGCATCGCGCGGGATTTTGGGTCCCCTCTCCCGTGGCGCCTGAGATACCTACCTAGGCTAGGTCAGCCTTGTCACAAGTGTAGGGTTGCCAGATGGCGCGAAACGGTGACACGCCACCTTGAAACCTCTCGCGCGTCGCGACAGAGACTGGTGTCTCTGGCGCGTGGTGACTGGGCTGTCCAGGTGAGCCTTTTTCGTTTTGCATGCCGCATCTCGATTTGCGTGTCCGGTTTTACATTTCGGCTCGGTTCGGGGTGTTGTGGAGAGTTGTTACAATGAGGGTCCAAAAAGGGAAAAGTTGAAAGTTGAAAGTTGAATAATTAAAAATAAAACAAAACACAACACACACACTAAGTGTGTCTGTGCATGTAACGACTAGGAGAGCACAAAGGAGCCAACACCCTTATTCAACCTAAATCCATCAAATTGAAGGGTGAATTAGGGCTGAATCATATGCGTGAACATAGATTTATGATCTACTAAGCTTGGAGATCATAAGGTATGTAGTAATTTATGTTTTGGTGATGATAAATATGTGGATGGACTTGAAGGTAGTAACCTTGAGTTCAATATTTTGATTATATGATGAAGTTGATGATGTACTTATGTTTAGAATCATCATACATGATAGTAATAAGAAGATATTTGAATAATTTTTGAGTTTGAGTACATGTTCATATATGACATGAAGTGGGTTTTGATTATAGGATGAAATTGATGTTATAGTGATGATAAAGTATGCTTATAATCATCATATTTATAAGAAAAATATGAGATACTTGACTAAACTAGATGTTCGGATGAATGCCCAATTGTATGATTGTTGGGATTGAACCCTGCAAAAAGGAATAGATGATATAAAGCCAAAATCACATCAGAGTTTTGATCCTGATAACAGAGTTTACAAAGCTCTGTTCAATAAACTCTGCTATGCCTAAGCTCTGCCTTCTATCATCTGCCCTTGCTAAATGACAAACATCAAAGGTCTGTCAGAAGACTAAAGCAGAGGATAGAGACCAGTGTTTAGCTTTTATGAGTTTTATAATCAATGTAACAGTGCTTGGCACTGATCAGAGTTTAGGTAGAGCAGTCCTTAGAGTTAGTTTTATTTGTTACATGTCGCTATAAAACCTGACATCATCAAAGATGCTCAGAGGTTAGAAGTGTAGTATAAATAGTTCATCACTTGGGCTAAGGGGGAGTTTGTGATCACATGCAAAAAACTATAAGTTTGAGAGCATGATGAGCAAAACAAGCGACCATTAGTTGTGATAAAAGTTTTCCATACATTTCCGTTGCATTTTACTTTGATTTCTACATTCACTTTCCATTTTTGAAACAAAAGTCACAACTAATTCAAACTTAGATCCTTACAACTGTATCAGAGCTTGGTCAATAAAAATTTGATTTAACTATCAATTTGATTTGAAAGATAGCTCTCCCTACTAATTCGTTTGATAGTTTGTGGAAAACAGAGTTTTATTGTATTTAAAGCTTTTAAAACAAAAATCAATTGAAAACCATCAGAAATGTCTCAAACACATCCGATTCCAATGTCGGATCAATGTTTAAACCACCGATGCAGAAAAGAAATGAATATTTCATATGGCACGTCGGATGGGTCACATTTTAGCTCAGCAAAACACCGGATGTTGGCGATCTGTTGTGTTTGGACCACATATTCCATTGGTTCTAAGCACAGAGGATCCCAATACTCAAGTGCCGAAAAATCCTGATAACTACTCCGAGCAGGATTTCCAGAAAATAGAGTTGGATGCAAAAGCATTTAGCATTGTTGCTTCTACGCTACCCAACAAAATCTACGCTGGACTGCTCCACTGAAATAGTGCAAAGGAGTTGTGGGATGCACTAAAAGAGCAATTCGGTGGCACTGAGGAAGTGATTGAAAACAATAGAGAAGTTCTGAATCAACAGTACGAAACCTTTTGTCATGTCAAAGGAGAGTCTCTAACCCAAAAGTTCGAACGTTTTAGCTGTCTCATAAGTGAACTCAAGCTGGTGAACGTAGAATATCCTAATTCGACTGTCAATAGTCGTTTCCTTAGATCGTTACCATAGAAATGGGAGACAATAGCTTACGTTACACGAACATCTGTTGGTTATAAAGAAATGACCCTCACACAACTTCATGGTCGACTTCTCACTTATGAGAGAGAGTTGAACCAGAAAAGAAAGTTGCAAGAGTCTCGTAAAATGACTCATGATTACACTTTGGATAACACAGCTCTTTATAGTAAAAAAGAGGGTTCTGGCAGTGGAAAGGATCAGGGTTATGATCATTTTATTGATATAACTTCTGGAGAAAACTTTAACTCTGATTCTTACTCACCCAACTATGCATTCACTGCAAGTGGGGAAAGCCAAACCTCTGACAATCTCTCTTTTGAATTAAATGATTTGCAATACTTTGAACCATCTGATTTGAAAGAGATGGACATTTTGCACCAACTGGCTCTATTAAGTGTTAGAGCTAGTAAATTTTACAAGAGAACAGGTAGAAAATTCCCTGGGTTACATGGGGGGTTGAAGGTTGCGTTAGACAAGTCTAAAATCAAGTGCTATAAATGCAATAGGTTAGGACATTTTTCCAGAGAATGCAGATCTCAAAATTCTGGACCAATTGTAACACATCTTGGCCCTAGACCTCAGCACACACAAAGCACTGTCTAATATTCCCAATATACCCCTGCTCATCAAGTCCAAAACACTGCTCATTATGCACACCCTGCCACCTCTGTTCCTGTGCACTATGTTCAACACTGTTCCATAAATTCAATATGTTCAAGCACCACCACCTCAAGTGCATGTGCAACAAGCACTTCATGCTACTCAAACTACTCAAACCACTGCTCCGGCAGAGGTTAACCAGCAAATATTTTTCACTCAAGGCTTTGTTGATTGGAGTAGTTTGCCAGAGGAATTAACTGATTAAAACTTTGCTCTTATGGCCAAAAATGATTTTGAAAATGAAAATATTTGTTTAATGTCCTTAGAGACAATTGTTGAAGGTGATGAGTCAGTGGAACAAGTGTCTAAGTCTGATGAGTGTCAAAGTTGTGATGAAGCAGTGGTTTCAAAAGGTACTGTTGATGAAGAAGTGAAATCTCTATCTGATCCATGGGATACAAGATGTGTGTGAAGATGATTGTGACTGTGCTCTCATGGCTGTTTCTAAGGTATCCCCTCAGATCCTCAAAGATCTATGTTCTAAAAAATGCATCATAGCTTTTGCAAACATAAAAAGGGTAAATGAAAACCTTAGAAACAAAAAAATTTGGAAGATGAACTAAATTTTGAAAAACTCACAAAAGAGTTGAAAACAAAATTGGTTAACAAAGATTCCGAAATCAGCAGCCTGAAGCATGAGGCAAGCATAACCAAAGACCAACTCCAAATTATGGTAGAGAAATACCAAGTTTGCAAAAAGGAGTTAGAATCCACACAAATTACATGTGAAAAATGGGTTGAATCTTGTAAAGGTTATGAGATTATGTTGGATAAACATATAAAGAGCAACATAAAATTTGGTATTGGTTTTAAAAACAATGATCAAATTTATGAAAATGATGCTAAAATTGAATCTGGGTTGGTTGAAGTTGTCCCCAAAAATTTGGCTGGTGAGGAAATAAAAGTCACAGATAAGAATGGTAACAAAATCATTTTGAAAAAACTTGAGGGTTCCTCAACTTTTGAGGAGGTTGAGAAATATCAATTCAAACCCACATGGTCAGATGAATGTGACATTTTAGAAAATTTCAAGCCAATGGACTTCACAACCATTGATGGTGTTAAAGCACCAACGGCAAGAGTCATTCTAATTAAAGATCTTCCAGCAGATGTTACAACATCTGCTGAAAAGAAGTCTGATAAAAGGAAGAAGAAAAAGGTCAAAAACTTGTTTTGTAATTTTTGTGAGAAAAGAAATCATGTATCTAAAAACTGCTTTCTTTTAAGAGCCTATGACATTAACAAAACTTGTGTGATCCCAAATTCCTCAAAATGTATCATCTGTGAGAAGACAAATCACAAGACTCATGAGTGTGTTTATCTTAAAACCTATGATGAAAAGGTAAAAGAGATCAAAACAAAAGCTCTTGAAAGTCAAGGTTCAAGCTCTGCTAGAAATAAATCTAAGCAGACCTTTGAACATGTGGAAACATCTGTTACTAAAAGCACTGAACAAAACATCTGTTCCCATGAGAGGTACAAGTGACAGATACACCACCTACAAACAGGTTTCCAAGAGGATATGGCCAACCTATTTATCAAAAGGTTCCTCTTAGTTATGAGGGTTACAAAAAACCCTCAAAGCCAAGAGTCAATAGGCATCCTTATGGTTACCAACATCTGACAAGAAATGGTTCACAGCAGTGGTTACAAAGACAAACTCAAACCACTGACCATCCTCCTAAATTTGAGACTGGACAGTCTGTGACCCTATCCAAATCCATTTTGGCTTTGGAAACCCACCTGAACTAATTATTTACTTGTGTGCAGGGAGCTTCTACTTGCCTTGATAGTCTATGGTATGTAGATAGTGGAGGCTCCATGCACATGACAGGATGTAAAGCCCTGCTCAAAGATTTCTTGGCTCATGGAGGGGGTGATATATCCTTTGGTAATAATTCAAAAGGGATGGTGTTAGGGTCTGGGTGTGTTCAAGCTAGGAAACTCAAATTTGAAAATGTTAACCTCATTGACAATCTAAAATTCAATCTTCTGAGTGTTTCACAAATGAGTGACAAAGGATATGGATGCTTCTTTACAAAGAAAACATGTCAAATTGTAGGACCAGAGGTTGTTAAAAAAATTGATCAAATCATTGCTGAGAGTAAAGCACAACATGTTGCTCACAGGAGTGGCAATGTGTATGTGGTTGATATGTTAAAAGATAACCCAATGTCTAATGCATGCATGTTCTCAGTTGCATCAAACAAAGAGACAGAGTTATTGCATAGAATACTTGGGCACACAAATCACAAACTATCTCCACTCTCTCAAAACAAAGTCTTGTAAGAGGTTTGCCTCAAAAACAATTTTCCTGTGAAGAGCATTGTGTTTCCTGTTTAAAAGGTAAACAACATAAAAGCTCTTATAAATCTATTGAAGAATCCAAAATAACCCAGTGCTTGCAACTGCTGCACATGGATTTGTTTGGTCCTGTAAAAATCATGAGTCTCACAAAGAGAAGGTATTGTTTGGTCATTGTTGATGATTTTTCAAGGCTTACATGGACTTTCTTCATGCATTCTAAAGATGAAATTGCTGGCATTTTGCAAACTTTTGTCAAACAAGTTGAAAAGTAATTTGACCTACCAGTAAAAATTTTTAGAAGTGACAATGGGACAAAGTTTAGGAACAGGGAGTTGGATGCTTTCTGTGAGTCAAAAGGGATTGTTAGGAAATATAGCATCCCAAGGACTCCAAAACAAAATGGGGTGGTTGAAAGGAAAAATAGAACTTTAATTGAATCAGCAAGAACTATGCTTGTAGACTCAGGTTTACCCTTGTCCTTTTGGGCAGAGGCTGTAAACACTGCTTGCTATGTTCAAGTTAAACAAAAGCACAATGAAACTTTCATTCATCAAAATAACTATGTCAAAGAACTACTTAAAAAATTTGATATGAATGACTGTAAACCATGTAGCACACCCATGGCAACCTCAAAGCTTGTCACTGTTGAGGACAAAGATGACTTGGTTGATCAAACTCTTTATAGAAGTATGATTGGGTCTTTGTTGTACCTAACTGCTTCTAGGCCAAACATCATGTTTGCAACATGTGTTTGTGCCAGATCCCAGTCAACACCTAGAAAGTCAAACTTAACTGTTGTGAAAAGGATATTCAGATATATAAAAGGTGCTCCCACACTTGGTATTCGGTATTCTACTAATGGAAACATTGAGCTATCAGGTTACTCGGTTAGTGATTTTGCTGGTTACCACATCACAAGGAAGTCCACATTAGGAGGAGTTCAATTTCTAGGTGATTGCCTAGTGTCCTGGCAAAGCAAAAAGCAAGTTGCAGTTTCTACATCCACTGCTGAGGCAGAATACATTGCTGCTGCAAGTTGCAGTGCCCAACTTTTGTAGCTTCAAAATCAACTGCCGGATGTGTAACTGCTTTAAAGAATCCTCTCAAGATAGATAGTCAAGCAGCTGAAAACATCATTAAAAATCCTCTCTCACACTCCACAACAAAGCACATTGACATCAGACATCACTTTGTGAGAGATTGTTATGAAAAAGGTTTGATTTCTTTACAACATGTCCATACTAAAGATCAACTAGCAGATGTTCAAACCAAAGCATTAGATACATCTACTTTTGAAAGTCTGATCTCTAGAATTGGAACGCTAAACATAAACAAACTTTTTGTGTTCCATGTGTAAATAGCAATAAAATGTTTTCAGAAAATCAAAAATCCGTCCTTAAAAACAGTCAAAATTGAAGTTTTCAATAAATCTCTAAAGTCTGTTCAAACCACTGCTCTTTCTAAACCTTGATAGGCTTGGAAATCTATCCACTGGACAAAGTGTATCCTCTGCTTGGTTGTGTTGATCTTATCCACTGATAGTGTAAAATCAAAACTCTGCTTTTCATCCACTGTTGACAGACAATAGTGTTACCATAACAACTGTCTTCCATACACTATCAGGGGATACACGTGGATAGATGATTGCCGTCAGATCTTTGCCACGTCATCGTCACTTTTTCACTTTATAAAACCCTGTTTCATCCCAAACAGAGTTTTTACCTCTGTCGTATCGAATTCAAAATTCTAAAAGCGGTTTTCTCTGAAATCTTCTTCACTTTCACAACTGTTCTTCTTCATTGATAATCATGGTGATCCTCAACTTCAAAATGCCACACAATTATGTTGCAATTTTTGAAAAAACGAAATCAAATATGCAATATCATTCAATGATCAAAGCATTGGAAGAGTCAAAGTACAAAGAACTCATGCAAATCACTGCTCCCATTAATCGTACATCTTTACGAGAGTTCTGGGCAAACGCCAAGGTGCATTACACAGACAAAGTGGCATATCTTATTGTTACCACTGTGGGAAAGACATTATTGGAAGTTAAACCTGCTTCGATTTCAGAGGCTTTTGGATTAAATGACCTAAATCATGCCACTACCTTCCCAATCGCAGATTTACAACATGAGTTCTTCGAAAGAGGGTATGTTGGTCAACTGAAAGGTAAAACTATCTACAAACCTCAATTTCCTGCTGAAATGAAGTTTTTCTTTCATACTTTGTTTAACTGCATGTCTGCCAAATCAACGGCTTTTAATGAGATCCCTTAAACATACAATACTTTGGTTTATGCTATTTTGACAATATCTGATTTAACTTTTCCAATTATTGTTCAATGACTTGGTGACAAATTTAAAAACATTCAAAAGGATAGAGCACCTTTTATGATGCATCCAAGTTTTAAGTGTCTATCTTCAAAAGAAGATTGGTGATGCTGTTCAACAAGGGGTTTGACACCAATGGTCACCTTAGACATGAACTTTTACTGCATCACTAATCAAACAAAATCAAAAACACAAGTAGAGGAGGCTGAGCCTGTTTTAAATGAACAAAATGTTCAATCTCAACCTCCTACTACTGAGCCCGCTACTCTTGGTGATCAGGGCATTACAACCAGTGTCTTGAAACCCACACCAAAATCACCAAAAAGAAGACCAAGAAACAATCCAGAAAACCCACCAAACCAAGAAATAAAAAGGGACTTCTGGAATATGAGATCCCAGAAGATAACCCTGTGACAACACAAAAGTCACCTAAAAACACTGCTGCCACTTCTTCACAGCAGATGTTAGAAAGATCTCCACTCGGATACCAAACTCCTCCTTCATCCTCACAAAAGGATAAGGTTGTAAAACCAAAAATGTTGAAAATCTAATCACAACATCTGATCCCACAAAATCTCAAACACCACCACATACAACATCACCCACTACCACAACAGATGTTACAACTACTGTTGTGTCAACATCTGTTGATGCATCAGTGGTTATAGCAGATGTTAACCCAACCACTGCTATGATCACATTTCCAACCTCCACTCATCAAGTCTCCACACGAACAAGAATTCCACAACCACCATCACCCAAACTCATCTTTAAAAGAAGAAAAATGACAAATGTTATAGAAGATGAGAACATCATACCTTCACCACTTCCATTATCATCACAACTACTGACCACAACAACAGATGTTACTCTTCCAACTTCTTCTCAAATCACTGCAATGACTATATAGCCTCTCACTACTCAATTCCCATTGGATCTACAAGTTGTTAGAGAAGAAATCAAGTCTTTCTTTTCAGAAGAAGATCCAGACATGAGGGAAATTCTATCTCTGGAAGGATATCCCAAGCCAAGGAACCTAGATGAATATCTGAAATTAAAGGCTAAACAAGCAGAGAATATCACCAGGAGAGATACAAAGGGTAAAACAGATAGAGAAGTGCATATTTACATGAAGTACCAGCTAAGCAAAGTCAGAAGATTAGAAGATTTCTCAAAAGACTTGTGCAAGAAGCTGTCAGAAAGAGAAGATGAGAGCTTAAAGAATGACTACATTGAGCACATCATGGAAAATAAACAATACAAGGCTTCAAGGGCACAACTTAAAGACTGGACTGTGAGTGACTTGAAAGAAGAGGTTGAAAGGATGTAAGAAATGTTAAAGGATCCTCTCAAAAAACCCACTCCTCCAGATTGGAACAAGTATAACAAAAATGTGCCTGACAAAGCTTTAAAGCTCAGAAGAATGAAGGTAGAACTGATAGCTACAAATTAGGGTCAAAGAACCAGATCACAAGATGGTCAGAGGTTAAGGTCATTGATACTTATAAGAGGCTTGAAGAAAGAAGAAAAACATATCCTACAATGCCAAAGAAGCTTGTGTATGCAACAGAGGATACAGCAGATCAGACCCGGCCTTCACAAAAATCTTTTGAAACATCGGCTCAATCCATCCTAGCCTTAAACCAAAGAAAAAGGCAGAGAGAGATGTTAAAGGAAGATGAGAGAAGGTATGAGCATGACCTCATCAAACAAGGAATCATGGATCAAATCCAATTTCACTCTGATGATGCAAGCAATGTTCTGAGAGAAACCTTATCTAAAATGGCAATCAGTTCAAATTACCACTCTCAACAAATAAAGATCATCCTAGAAAGCAAACTTATCCAAAAAATCTAAAATGGTAGGTCAACAAAGACAACCATGAATTGACATTGCTCAAATCAGATGGCAAAATTTCCAAGATAAGCATGGAGGATGCATATGGGTTAAATGCAGATGACCTCAACGATCTGATGAATCTGGAACTTGAAAAAGGATGCTGATGATATAAAGTCTCTGAACTTTGAACTTCAGTTCAAGGGTCAAATAAGAGAACTCTTGTTGAGAAATAAAGATAAAAAATAAACGTGTTTTGGCATCATCTGTTCCAGGGGGAGATTCTTGGGATTGAACCCTGCAAAAAGGAACATATGATATAAAGCCAAAATCACATCAGAGTTTTGGGTCCTGATAACAGAGTTTACAAAGCTCTGTTCAATAAACTCTGCTATGCCTAAGCTCTGCCTTCTATCATCTGCCCTCGCTAAACGACAAACATCAAAGGTCTGTCAGAAGACTCAAGCAGAGGATAGAGATCATTGTTTAGCTTTTATTAGTTTTATAATCAATGTAACAGTGCTTGGCACTGATCAGAGTTTAGGTAGAGAAGTCCTTAGAGTTAGTTTTATTTGTTACATGTCGCTATCAACCCTGACGTCATCAAAGATGCTCAGAGGTTAGAAATGTAGTATAAATAGTTTATCACTTATATTGTTTTATCCATCTATCTAAAAGATCATTCGCCTATCATCTTCTCTGCATTTCTGTCCTATCATCGTTCATATTGGGCTAAGGGGGGGGGGGGGGTTTGTGATTCACATACAAAAACTATAAGTTTGAGAGCATGATGAGCAAAACAAACGACCATTAGTTGTGATAAAATTTTTCCATACATTTCGGTTACATTTTACTTTGATTTCTACATTCACTTTCCATTTTTGAAACAAAAATCACAAGTAATTCAAACTTAGATCCTAACAATGATGAAATGGGTTTATGCATAAGAGATGAAAACAAAAAATTCTACTATGATTGTTTGATAAATTAGCATACGATGACTAAAAACTATGTTGACATGTTAATAATCATATGAACTTGTTAAATTGAAGTAATGAGAAGAATTTGGTTGAGGAATTTAGTTAAAATGTTGCCTAAATATGATTCACACCAAATGTTTGATAAAGTTCCTAAATGAGTTTCATTGATCTTGTTTGTATATATATATATATATATGTCAATTGACCAATAAGGGAATCAAATGCGAAATATGATAGAAAAATCCATAAGGGTGATGGTCATGGTATTGATTACTAATCTAACTATCTTGTGGATATTGTATTATAGTTTGATTCTTGACAAGCTAGGTGGAAGCTTTGAAATGAATGGGTCAAGCGGGTCAAAGACACGAGAAAACATAATCAGATGCAAGGTAAGTAAAACTTACACCCTAGAATAGAATTATTACATAAGTGTGAGGAAGTATATGATTAAGAACATTGCGGTTTAAACGCTAAAAATGTCAAAATGAGACCCACGTTGTAAACTATGAAGTGGGTCAAAATGGAAAAGTTATGACGAACTAATGTTCGCAACAAAAGAGAAATGTTAAGATGAAACCCCTGGAGAAAGCCATGAAACGGGTCAAAATGGGTAGAAATAGTGATGTGGTGCCCAAGTGTGGAGGAGCGGGCCATGTTATATTTGGAGGTCCAAGATCGCGTGACAAATGGGGCTTCACTAAAATGGCTCTAACTTGGCTACGGGGGTCCGTTGTGAGGAAAAATTCTGTTTTGCTGCAAACAGCCTTTGGCGGTTTGGGTTAACGTTCGGGCCCAAAAAAAGGCTTATTTCTATGAATTATTTATCATTTTGTGTTTTTTATACTTTTCGGGGACTTTTGTTTTATTCTAGTTTCTGGCCCAAGTGTAATTTGGGGCCCGTTTCGAATTTATAACTCTATTTATATGTTGGTTATGAGGTGATAATGATTAGACTTGAATTTGAGAAATCAGTTTTTATCACTTCAAATTCTTGCCCATTGGGTTGAATTTTGGGGGTTTGGGAAAGATCAACACGGGTATTCGCAGAATCAACGTGATTGATCTTACTTATCATTTCTACGCTACATCAGTTGGTATCAGAGCCGAATTCCTGGCTCAAAATGCTTCCGAGGAGAAACAGGCCGCTTGATGAAGAAGCTGAGTGTAAGAAGGCTGGTAAACGACACTTGTTTGCCGAGTCTGAGGATGAACAACATGAAGATTATGAAAATAACCCGGTGTATGATGAATACGAGATGAGGATTGGTATTCTTGGGTTACCGATGGTGATCGAAACTTATTAGGATATGAATCGGGTTCCAAAAGTTGTAAGGTTGGAGGTGTTACAACGATAGCAAACGGTGATGTTGCGGTGACTCCCGTTGGCGAGGTGATGGCTATTAATGGAGTTACAAATCTAGAAGAGGAAGAAGAGAAGGCCATAAACAAGCATGAAAATTCATTAGATTCTTTTAGTATGTTTACAGATATTTTCTGGTCCAGATCTGATCGATGTGGAACAACGGAGAGAATGGGACTGAACGGGGGTTGCATGATAGCTATGGTTGACTCTCTGGTGGTGATTGGTGGTCCTATGGCTTTCATAGTAATCTTGTTTCAGAAGGTATGTGAATCGGTTGAATATTCAATTGATAAAACTCCTATTAAAGTGGGTATTTTAAAGGGTGATAAGATATCTATTATTTTAAATCTTCTAATTGAAATAAAAGGTATTATTAATGACAAAATTGTGAATATAAGTAAATCGACGGAAATTATGGAGAAGCCGTCATCCTTTCCAAATGTGACGGATAAAAAAAATTCATGGTGGGCCTCAAAGTGTATGGTAGTTGCATGGGGTTAAAGGATGTATATAGATGTGGCTTGCACGGGATCTCCTGGGGACTTGTGTTTGGGCAATGGAAAATAAAGAAAGTCATAGTAAACAACAAATGGATAATGATGGTAGTAATGTAGGTCCAATGAAATGTGGGATTAATTCTCACACTCCACGTATTCATGTGGATAAGAGATTCATATGTGCAAGGCATGATTTGAATGCATTAGCAGACCACAAGGCCGAGTTTTCCAAGGTAACTGAGCATTCTCATCCTCTTAATCACATAATAACTAAAGCCCTTCAAGATGATAGTAAATAAAGACCCAACGCTTCATTTGACCCAGGTGGCACAAGTTCAACATCAGGCAAGATGACTAGTAAAGTTGAGTTGTTTAGACGGGTCATGATCAACGTAAACAAGAATCAAGATGATGAACCTGCTGGTAATTCGAGGGCGAATTTTGTCTATCCAGGGGGGAATGATGCGGTGCCCAAGTGTGGAGGAGTGGGCCATGTTATATTTGGAGACCTAAGATCACGTGACAAATGGGGCTTCACTAAAATGGCTCTAACTTGGGCTACGCGGGTCCTTTGTGAGGAAAAATCCCGTTTTGCTGCAAGCAGCCTTTGGCGGTTTGGGTTAATGTTCGGGCCCAGAAAGGCTTATTTCTATGAGTTATTTATCATTTTGTGTTTTTTTTATACTTTTGTGGACTTTTGTTTTATTCTAGTTTTTTGCCCAAGTATATTTTGGGGCCCGTTTCGAATTTATAACTCTATTTATATGTCGGTTATGAGGTGATAATGATTAGACTTGAATTTGAGAAATCAGTTTTTATCACTTCAAATTCTTGCCCTTTGGGTTGAATTTTGGGGGTTTGGGAAAGATCAACACGGGTATTCGCAGAATCAACGTGTTCGTTCTTTGTTATCTAATCTTCCGCTACATCAAATAGTTACACTATAAATTAATAACAATCAAAGAGTTATAGGAATAGGACCCCATGGTATAAACCATAACGGGTCAAAGGAACGAAATAACGAATGACCGTGTTTCAGTTATATATATAATGAATTTTAGAATGGGACCCGTTGGTGCGAACCATAACGGGAAAATGAATAAAAAATGGTAAATAGATATCATTTTTACAATAAACAATGTTTGGTTATCCCGATAAGTAAAAAGGGCGAGCAAGAAACTAGTCAAATGGGCAAACGGGTCAAATGGTGATGTTATCACCATTTGAAAAATGATATATAAAATTTCGTTTGTTAAGTTTCATGCTTACATGTAAGCATGATGTGTGCGCGTGCATTGCCATAAATTAGTATATAGAATCACAAAATATCGCTAACGGGTCAATACTTTGACCCGCACCAGGTATGTGTAGTGGTCATGCTCTCGATGAGGGTTTGCGGTACGACAAAAGTTAGTCAAGTTACGGGTGGACAATAGATCACCTCAAGTGAGGTATATCTAGTGTTTGGGTAAAACAACCATTAGAGCCGAAGACATGTTTATAGCGAAAATTGAATTTGAACGAGTTTATAATATTAAAAGATGAGAGACTTTTATGTTTTTAAGAACACAATAAAGTTTAAAAAAAGAATATGGGTTAAAGGTTCCCGCTTGGTCAAAATATGCTTTTAAAAGTCCTTAGTCATAAAAAAGACTAAAGTTGACCAAAACGCCCTCGAATTACAAATCAGGCAAACGACCCTTAAGAGTAGTATAAATATGAGTTTAATAGTCAGGTCAAACCTTTGGCAGTAGAAAGTGGAAGGCTTGAACCATTTGGGCTTAAAGCTACATAATGGGTTGTTTAAAAATGCCAAACTCGGGGGTAGAATTGAAATATTACGATTTTGCTATAATAATCCATCACATTTGAAGATGTGAGGATATATAGATAGAGATTATAAAGTGCTTAAATTCCATAACGGGTCAAAATGAATATGCGCATAAACCGGGTAATGGCTGCGTAATTTATAAAAGTTATGAATTCGGGTTAAGGATTTTTGGTTAAATATGTAGGTAAACATTTTACGGACATTTAGAAATAAGTTTCAAGTGAAACGAATGAAAATTGAATAAGTTACGGAAGTTTTCGTAACAAAAACAGCAAACTTGACAAAGGCTGCAACAGCCTACCATAGGCAACGGTGGCCTACCGTAGCTTACAGCTATGCAGCTGCTGTAACAAACAGAATTCCTGTTATAGCTTACGGCGAGTAAAATCCAGACTTGTTTTTTTTTTTTGGTTATTTTGAGCTTTTGGGTTAAATTTTTATGTCATAGACTTCTCATAACTAACATATTTCATGGTGTATGAAATATAGATATTGTTTTGAAGCACCGGATGACTATCAAGCTTACGAAGAACCAAACCCGATCAAAATTAAAGCTTCCGTATAATATCTAGTCATTCAAGAGACTATTCATCGTTAATATGTTGAAATGTTTTTAATTTTAAGAAATTTTATGAAACTCGTAATTTTATTGGATGTGTATTTGCATAGATAGATTTATATGCGAAATTTTTATGAAATTTCGATTTATTAAATAAGGGTATTACATTTTTCCAGCTATTCTTCGTTATTTCAGTTTCCTTTTAGCTGCATCTCACCCAGTTCTCGGTTCTTCTTCTTGCTTAACATATTTTCTGCGTTTTTTCATCATGTTCTGCAACCGAGACCTGCAATTAACACATCTATCGGTAGAAGCTAATTCTAACCTAACAACGACACAACTGACTCGAAATATACACAGACTTAACACGATAAATAGGTGTATTTTGCAATACATCACGTACACATCTTGAAGGTGCCCATCCAGTTCTTGTTATAGATTATCTCTACCTCTATTTTGTATGACACCATGGTGTCGTGTAAGACCGGGCAACCGGTGTTAGCGCATGGACCATCTCAAAGGTCCCTTCTATGTTAAAAGTAGGCGGGCCGTCGTGTCCCTTTTCATGTTGATCAGTTGGTTTGGAATGGGAGAACGCTTGGATAACCATGCAAGAAAATTTATTATTACGGGTGCACATTTATCACAACTTGTCGTGCATGAGAATCTTGCTGGACTCTGCGGGTCAAGCTAATGATCGCTACCTGTTAGAAATTCTTACATTGATACCTGAGGTTCATTCCTCCATTTGGCATAACGCTAACTAGGGTGGTTGTTGTAACACCCTACAAAGAGGGAAATTTGACTTTGTTTGTTTTGTGCCTAGTTTTTCTATCTATAATCCGGGTCGGTTGAGACACAGTATCTAAGCAAGCGAAATTGGTAAACCGCTCAGGGGGGATTTTTACTCGACATTTCAGGATTCTAGCGCTTAGGTTAGTACCTCGGTGGCTGTAGCACCTTATCTTATTTATTGGAGTTGTTACGATATACTCCATCATTTGACATTTGTCTTGTCACAAGGAATAGAATGGCATGAGCCATGTTGTAACTTCCTTATCGCATGTTGTTAGACATCTATGGAGATTCTAATAATCTTGTTAGAGCTCGTGGAGCTTAAGCGTTATTAATATATTCATTGGATGGGTTAAAGAAGCGAAGGATTCCCCTTATTTCGGACGATCGAGGTCCAAAAAGTATGGAAGATATGCTATGGGAGAAATGGTGACCGCATGGTTTCCCCTCCCTAGCGGATTGTTTTGCGGATATTTCGTTTTGGCCCATTATAGTTACTATACCAAATGAAAACATTCTGCATAGGTATCAATGACTACCCTACTATCTTCAAAACTCTGTAATCTCATCATCTTAGCCATTCTCTGAAGCCTCTGACGGTGTCCCCGAACAAGCAGTAAATAAACGATAGTTTTTAATGTGAAATGAAAGGGTGAAAGTATAATGGACGATTTAAGCTTAAGTGCTTAAAATCCCAAACGCGTCGAATAATAATGCGCAAATCGAGTAATGGTGGTGTACGTAGAGAAATTAGGAATCCAGGTTAAATATGTATGAAAACATTTTACGGACATGTAGGAAAAAGTTTCATGCGAAACGGATGAGAAATGAGAAAGTTACGGAAGTTTTCGTAACAAAAAAGGGCAAAAATAAGAGATGCTGCAGCAAGCCACCGTAGGCTACGGTAGCCTACCGTAGCTTACGGTAGACTGTTGCTGTTGGAAACAGATAATGCTCACCGTAAGCTACGGTGGCTAGCCGTAGATTACGGCGGGGTCTGAATCAAATTGTTGTTTTTGGTGTTTCTGGCCTTCGTGCTTATTCGCTTATGTTATAATCCATTTATAACTAACGTATTTCATGTTTTATGAAATATAGGTTGAAATTGAAGTACCGGATGAAGATCAAGCTCAACGAAGAACCGAACACGATCAAAGATAAAGCTTCCGCATTTCGATTGAAACGTTTACCAAATCGAATTAAGTTAATATGTTAAAAGATTTTGAAATACTTGTAAAATTCAAATTAACTTACCATTTCGGACACTATAAATTTGCATTCTTCTTACTTTAATGCAAATTATTTTATAAAAGTTATGTTATAAGATGTAGGATCTTATAGTTTTCACCCAAATTTAAGAACCGAAATCGGACCCTAAATATAACAATACGATTCAGATCTAGCAGTTCCAGTTCGGATACCTAGTTCTGTAAGCTGCTCAACCCTACATAAAATACATCCTCCTATATATAGGAAAGGAAAGAAAACTAGAGCTATAACTCACTTAACTAACTCTACCTAATAAGTAACTACTCAAGTCAACTAGCACAATACAAACACTACATAGATAATATTTCCTTCCAAGCTGAATGTGACACATTAACGTGAAGCTTACACCACAAAGTGTCAAAATAAGTTGATGATAACCATTTATTCGAAATATCTTCAAGCTGAAGTGTAGTAAGTAGCACATAAGGAACACATAAGGTCCGAGCTATCACCATGTCTTGAATAAAAGGCAGGTCAAAGTGTTTTCCTGTTGTTTTCAACAATTTCGCTCGATTAACTTAAATACTAATAGTTTGTATAGAGTTCCATCGTAGGTGACGTCTAAGTCAAGGGACCGAATGAAAATCAAGCCACAACAAGAACCGTACAATTCTCGAATGCTTGTTAACTTCCGCTTTTGTTAATGTGTTTTTGAAATGACAAAAGAAATCTGGTATTGTATTTTGAATCATATCATCACCACCTTGTGTTGGATTTTATTCTAAAACATGTAATCTATTGTTGAAATCGTGTATATAAAAGGCGAAATTTTATATTCATATAGGTGGTTCTTACAAAATCAAACCCACAAACTTCGTCTTTCTTGTTCTTCTCATAATCTGTATCAAGCTACTTGAAAGTTCGGTAACCTCATGATTTTCCAATAAATCTGTAGATGTAGCACCTTCATTCGGAATTGTAGAAACCTATTCAACAAAAGGAGGCTCCACCTGAGTTTCTACAACCTTTACAAACTGTACTTTCAGATTCTAATGTTGATCCAGCTGTGAAACTTTAATCGGGGATTCGTGGAAAAAAAAACTCGATGTCATTCAAGAATCCTAACTAATTAGAAGCTAACATCACTCCAAGAACCTCTAACCACTGGTCCATACAGCCATCGATCTTGATTATTGCACAAACTATCCCGAAAGAACAATTACCAGCATCCCTTAAGTATTCAAAGAGAATAAGAACGCTTCCAAAGTTACATGCAATAACGAAAAACGTCTTCGAAGTCAATAACTGAATTAGAATGCTCGTGATTCTCAACCACATTACCCATTGGTTCTATAGAATATAATTATCTCATCTTCTCAACCATGAAAACCGCATTTTTCAATTGTCATCATGTATCTAAGAAAGGCCATCACCACTTCTATGCTATCGAAATCAACTTTAAAAAGCCCCCAGTGTATTTTACTTAATAGTCTAATAAGCCTAAGGATTGAAAAATAGAGGAATCGGATAACGACTCAACATCTTTAACTTTACCCACCAAACACATATCAAGACACGATTCTTTTAGCAAACTCAAAAAAGAAGACATATTATTGTCCTCTACTTTTATTTATCATAATGGCAAAACATAGGGTGAGAGGAAATTGTCTTCTTCTTAATTAAAACAGAATCCTTCTATTTGGCGGTATTAAACAAAATATAGGGATAAACGTCCGAGTGCCAATATTACTTCCGGATAATATGAGTGCCTCAATAACCTGATCACCCAGTGATAGGATCTGTAGTCGAGTTCAATTACATAGATCATTCTTTCGCTCAATATTATTTGATAACGTCATTGGAACGTTGACCTTAGGTAATTAACAATGGTTTGGCAAGCCTAAAAATATAACTCCATTTATGACATCCAGTGATTATAGACTTATATCAAAATATTATGAAGATATTTTATCTTTAAACCCATGTATTACACGGGTCTAACATTAAAAGTGTTTTTTAAGCATCGAAGTAAACCGGTTTTCAAGTATCGGATTAAACTATTTTTTACCATTTTTATTATTATAATATAAAATAATAATTTATTTCATAGATGCTTTAAACTTATAGTAAAAAAATCTATTTACAGAATAAGAAGGTGTTGTCACATTCACATTTGAAATTGTTAATTATAAATAATTGTTATTAAACATATTTTATTATATATAGTGAATTGAATAAGAGTATGACATATGACATTAAGTAGACTCTTTTTATTCAAGAAACACCTAGCTTGTAGGAAGAATTTTCGCCCGATAAGTCTTTTTTTAGAGAGAGAAGATCTCATCGTTTCTACCACTCTTAACAACCAGGACGTGAGCGCAACAAATTTGTTTTATGATGACCATAGTGTCGCGTGATGATGCCCTTTTATTGCTATTAGGATCTGAGCATCCACTTAAATAACGCATGTTCAATTCAAAAAAAAAAAATTTACTCAGCATCATTCACAACTTATATTAAATTCATGTATAACCACTTCTTTTTTTTCTCTCTAATCGTTTGCGTTGTAGTTCTCTTATTACATGAACTTAAAACTATTAATCTCTAAAGAAAATGATCAAGGACACATTGGACTTTTAAATTTTGAAAAAGTGTTTTAAGGTGTAAAAACTATTAATATTATTTTATCTATCTTATTCCAATAATTCAATTTTCAACATGAGCAAGATAAACTACTTTAGTGTTTCATTCCAATAATATGTCAAAGTAGTGATAGTAATATGTTAACAAGGTTGATTGGATATTTGTGCATGAATACATTTTTTTATTGTTCTTATCATGTATTATATCGTTACTTGGTCACTTTAAAAGTTCAAAATGCAAACACGTAAGTGTAAAATTAATACATCTCTATCACACCAACTTTTTAGCATGCCATCACCCCTCATTTTTGTCCATATATATTATTTCAATTATAAATTATTAGTTCATCATCCATCAAAAATAGAATCATGATCATTTATAGGTGTCCCATCAAGTTTGCATCAAATACAATGTATACACAAAAGCATAAATTACAATACTAAAAAAATTCAGCACATAAAAATGGTTGTATATCATCTCCTATTGTTTTTACTTTTACAGCTTACCTTGTCGAATATAAAACATGTTGGTAAGAATTTGGAGTGGAGTCGATATGTTACTTTTTATTTAATTTATTAAAATTCTGTATATTTATGTAGTAAGATAAAAGGAAGAGAGGATACGTTACGTTTGGAGAACTTTGACAAATCTATTCTTTAATCTTCAACTAAAAGTTTGGCTTCTATAAAATTTCTTTACACTAGAACAATAAGTTTGTCTTTGATAAATTTTCTTTACACTATACCACGGTTATAAACTTGTACAATCTTCTCTTTAAGATGGTAGAGATCATCACAACTTCTCACTTATTAGTTATTACACAATGGAAATGATCATTATTAAGTTCTCACTTTCAGCGAATTGATAACCTATCTCATCTACCTAATGTTGCTAGTGGATGCCACTTTATCTTATCAGAACTAAACTAAAAGATTAGTGTACTTTATGTAATTGTCTATATCTTGTGTATTTTAATTGTAAACTTTATATATATATATATATATATATATATATATATATATATATATATATATATATATATATATATATATATATATATATATATATATATATATATATATTCTTAGCCACAATTGTGGTAAGGTTTTCCCAAACCTCACATGGTATAGAGCCTAAGGTGGCATGTAATGGAGTCACACCCTGGTGACGTGGTCGTTAAGCTGGCATGAAACATTGTCCCAAAGGGCATGAGAGGAGGGGGGTAAATTTGGTAACCGGTATGACGCAAAGGGAGTGAGGAAGGGAGCCGTTGGTTTGTGAGACAAAACCTACTTCCAATGGTTATTTTGATTTTCTTATAACTTTTTTTAATTTAAACTTATATATATACCAAACTATCTCTATTTTACGTACACATTAACCTCAAGATTTCACAGCATTACAAAAATGCATGTCGGTAAATCGTCAATCGGAGTACGACATTGTGCACGATGCGTAGGATGAATACTTGAAAATTTTTGAAAAAACGTCCGAGATAACGTCCATAAATTTTGCGATGGTATTATTATTAATTACTTTTGTTGTTGTTAATAATATAATTGTTTAATAATATTACTTTTATCACACTAGGTGGGATGGATCTATATGGCCTGAGATATTTCAGAAATCCGACTTCTAATTATTTAACATAATTCAGATTTGTTAGGTCAATGTATCTAGTCAACATGAAGATAAGATCAAAATTAAACATCATATAGCACATGCAAATAGGGGAATGTAGGAGTATGTGGTCTAAGGAGCTATTTATCACCTCATGCATCATAAGAGACATCATTGCCACCACGACACCTTATGCCATCCCTCACTTTAGCTCTCCTTCTTTCTCCACTCTTTAAACCGAATCCCAAGCACCCAAAACACCATAACACATCAAACACTTCAGGTTTTCATCCAAAAACTCTCGCTAAGATCATCCAAGTGTTCTTCATCTTCCCTCTAACTTTACAAGTGTAACACCCAAAAACGGGCTTGGTAACTAAACCAAACTAACTAAGAATAAGCGGGTAAAAATACCATTAGTGGTAAAAGTTAACACGTAAACAAATAAATAGGAACAAATTAACCTAGTTAATAACATAGAAATGTAGTAAAACAATGAGTTGTAGCCTTTTAAATAAAAAGGGAACAAACTAGAGGGGCCAAATTTGATAAAAGGGAAAATAGTGATTTAAAAAGAAAATTAAAACACAACACACACACGGTGTGTGTGTGTGTGTGTCGATCAGGAGCAGAGAAAGAGGGGGGAAACCCCATCTTGACCTAATCTACAAAAATCATCAAATTGAAAGGGAATTTGGACACCAAATCCGTGCATGAACGTATATTAACAATCACCTAAACTAGGGGATCATAAGGTATGTCAAAAATATTAATTTGGTGATATTTTGAATGTTCGTAGAATTCATGGATTTCAATCCATATATGAAAAGAAATTGAAGTATGATAAGAGATGGATACTTGCTTAGGAACAAACCCTGATTGAAAATTTTGAACATACTGTTATGATTTAGGTGTTTTGATGAATTACCACACTTAGTTAAGTTGGTTTTGATAATATGATGAAGTTGATGATATATTTATGTTTGGAATCATCATACATGATAGTAATAAGAAGATACTTGAATGAATCATGAGTTTGAATACATGTACATTCCCACCATTAAATGGGTTTTGTATGATATAAGGAATTGATGTTAAATTCATGTTAATAGATGCTTGAAATCATCATGTGTATAAAAATGTTTAAAATCTATGACTAAATTTGATGTTAACAATTGTATGAACTTGGTTGGGGGGGGGGGGGAATGTAATTATAATGGTGGCCTGAAATAACGTCTACCGGGTAAATGACGAAATGCCTAAATGAGTTCGTTGAACTTAATTATGGAATTTCGTATGTTAATAGGCAATTCACTTTTAAAAGTCAAACTGACCTACAACAAAAGTGATTGCGATATAACTTATGAAAGTCCATGAGATGTGATGGTCATGATGTAGAACGACTAATCTAAACGTCTTATGGATGTGATATGATAGCTTGACTCTTGACAAGCTAGGTGGAGCTTGGAGAGGAATGAGTCAAGGGGATTAAAGGCGCGAGAAAGAATAAACGGACGCGAGGTAAGTAAAGCTTACATCTTTAAAATAACACATCCACTTATGTATTTGACTAAGAATAAGCGATTTGGTATTCAGAATGAGATTTTGAAATACAATGTTCCGACGCGAATTGATACGGGTAGGAAAAAGTGAAAATGGTAAGAAACCATAACTAATAGTAAAAGGGTAAAACGGTAAATTAGTCATGCGATGACGAATAAATAAGGAGTTTTAAAACATTACCTCATGGTGTAAACCATAACAGGTAAAAAGGGGTAAGATGGTAATCCGGTCACGAGTTGACAGATAAATAAAGAGTTTTGAAAAAGAGACCCTATGGCGTAAGACACGATGGGTCAAACGAATTAAGAAATACTTTTAAGTAAAATGATCATATGGTGTAAACCGAAATGGGTTAAATGGGTGAGATGGCAAATAAATACCATCTCATAATGATAAATGGTCATTAGGCCAAACGGGTCAAATAGTGATGTTAACACCATTTGACAATAATAACTAATGAATGCTTGTCGAGTTTTGTGCTCACAGGGAAATAGCGGATGATTTGCGTTACTATTAATTAGTACCTAATAGTGCAAGGTATTTAAACGGGTCAATGCTATGACTCAAGCCAGGTATGTGTAATGGGTCACTTTCGTAAATGTCTTACTTGGAGGTAGAATGGGAATAAAATAACTTTTCCCATTTACGATCCATCGCATTTGAAGTTGTGATGATATATAAATGAAAATCATAAGTGGGAACGCAAAATATATATATAAACGATCTAGGTTAATGAATCGTGATTGAAAGGTTAGGAATTCTTAAAAAGAATTCGGATTAAATCAAAGTTCGGCCTTTGAAAGGTCGAATGGGTCAATTGGTAGAACCGCGAACCGGAGAGCGGTCGCATTAAAATGCAAGAATAATACCCGGGTTATAGGTTACAGTCATAAAAATAATGCTCTTGCGACAATATATAACTTATGTGAGATCGTATGCTTAATAAAGCAAACGGGTCAATTATTTAAATATGTAAATTGGGACCAATAGTGTAAACGAAATTTTGTAAATCCGGATCATGAGTTTACAATTTAGAGATGTGGGGAAATGTTTTACGAACACGCAGAAACAAGTTTCGAGTGAAACAGATTAAAATTGTTTAAGTTACGGAAGTTTTCGTAACAAAAACGACAAAGTTGAAAAAGGCTGCAACAGCCCACCGTAAGCTACGGTGGCCTACCGTAGCTTATGGTAGGCAGTTTCTGTAATTAACAGCATGTATGTATCGCAGCTATGATACTGAACCGTAGCTTACGGTGGGCAAATGTGAAAAATGTTGTTTTGAGCTTTCGGACTTAGTTAGACTAGTTATGAACTCCATATAACTAACGCATTTCATGATTTATGAAATGTAGGTATTAATTTGAAGCACCGGATGACGATCAAGCTCAAACGAGGGACCGAAAACGATCAAAGATAAAGCTTCCGTGTTTCGATTAAATCGTTTATTAAATCGAACTATGTTAATATGTCAAAATATTTTGAAATACTTGTGAAGTTTAAATTTACTTAGAATTTCGGATCATTTTATATTTGCTTTATGCTTACATAAATGCAAATCCTTTATAAAAGTTATGTTTTAAATTATTAGGTCTTACAATAAGGTATTTTAAGAGTCTTGAAGCAGCCCTAAGCACTCAATCCTTGAAAGACCATGGACGTGCTATAAATCTTTAAAGAAAACACAGATGGAGGACACTTAATTGTGAAGTAATCCATGTTTGTGTTTTGTTTGATAATCTTGTTGTTTTATTGGCCAAGAATGTGTAGGACTTTTTTTAATAGAGGAATCATCTATAAAACTGCAAATGTGTAGAGATATTCCTCAATAATTCATCCAAAAATATGGAAAACATTCAACACATTAAAACTAGCAAGTATTCTATAAAATAGTTATTTTTTGGAAGAATCTTGAACCAACATCACCAATAAGTGGTTAGGGTCAGAAACATGTAAAATTTTCTAGAGATGAACTTGAAAAAGTTAAAGAACAAAAAGTGTGTATAACAAACTTGAAATAAACCCTAGGTTACAAGATGTGTTCAAAAGGGTCTATATTCATTATGTTTTGATGAATCCATTTATTTGGTACTTAAACAAGGATAATATTGTGGTTTGATGAGGAAAATTGGGCAAAAACATGTTATGAATGAATAAACAAAAATCAATACCAAAAACCAAAAAATAAGCCCTAAAGGTTGAAACCCTATATATGAGTGTCAAAAAATTCTTAAAATTTTATAGTGGACTTAAATATTTCAATAGAGGGTTGTCGACTAACTGTAATATTGTTCTGAGGTGTTTAGCTATTTTTAATAATTTGATAGCATAAATAACCACCAAACAAAAATAAATTAGTTAGACCATGCAGAAAATTCCCAAATTTTTATGGTAATTGTTATTAAATATGGTACGATTATAAACCAAAAATTAAATGAAACTAACTTGTGGAGGTATGGTTTTGAATAATGGCTTAAATTACATTTTCAAGACTTTCATGTGACGACCTGTATTTCCGAGGTAAACCGTTCATTCCCTTCAATTACATTTTTTATTACGTTCCTTTTATGTTATCATACCGTATCTAAACAAATACGTATAGTACATACATATATTATCAGCAAAAATCTAAATGATTGTGATTGTTAAAAAAAGTATAAATATTTGTATAAACTAAAAACGATTTTGTTTGTTCCATTTATTTTAACATTAATTCAAACAACACCTTCAATTGCATTCTAGCTCCTACAACCCTTCCAGTACTTATTTTTATAACATATGCGAGCAAAGTATATATCTACAAATTTCAATGAATCCTATAAACAATAATAAAAAGCCTACCATTTTCTATATTAGATTGATATATTCAGCATGCCAGATACGATCTCACCTCACCCCACTCTTGCTTTATTCGGTCACAGCCCATTTCCCTTTCTTGGTTGTCATTGGCCCACCTAAGGAAACCGCCCCACATCCTATTAATTATTATAAGATACATGAACTGCATGAATTCCTTTTATTCACAACAAACTTGTCCACTTTTTAGTCACAACTTCCCTCCCTGCTCTGCGGTGAACGAGGATCACGGCCCCAAGATCTTTGATAGCTTTCTTAACTAGGTATCATATTTTGAATCGTTACATGATTTATATATCTTGTTGTGTATAAATGATTGATGGTTCTTGACGAAAATTATATTGTATGTTGCTATTGAGGTTATAGGTTATGCGATACTCTGTTTATGTGATGGTTCGGTACGCAGGGATATTTATATATATATTCTTTTTACTATAACCGCAACTTAGTGAATCGATGATTATGTGTTTGTTCGGGATCCCGTGCGTGTTGCTCAGTCAGGAGAACCTTAGCCGACATAGCGAAGTCAATACCCGGAATACGTCAGACCAATATGCATATGATCCCTATACTAGTTTGTGATATAACGAATCTATTATAGTCCGATACGCATGATTTTTAGTTAGGTCCGATATACAAGTAGTTATACGTAGTTGTCATGCGAAAATTGACTAGGTTGGGATATAACGTCATCGAGTTTGATCGAGTTTGGTCAGAGTCAATCTGTGTTGATCGAAGTGTTGTTTCACGGGTTATGAATTGTGGTTCTTATTACTATTTTTTTATTTGAACGCCATCGTGACACCAAAAGAAATCTTTGTAATTTCTTCGTTGACTTGACTAGAGAAAAATGAGTCATAATTATCTCATATTATCTTACACGGTAATGAATTGATTTACTATTTTATTAAAAGATGAGTGCCTTAAATTATCAGATCACATGGTGAGCATTTCAAGCTATAGTATTATTATTATTCTAACATGTTTCTTTTAAACACTTATTAATGAATATTATTGCTTATTAAAAATCACAACATAAGAATACTCATGTATTAGTTGAATATGTTTTCTGTGAGTAATTTATGAAAGATCATCGTGGCCATCAATTATGATATTATTAAAGAACGTATTAGTTATTTCTAATATTAAGAATGATCGAAAATTAGATATAAAACTGTAATGTGCAGAAGGTGATGAATGTTACTAGTAACATTAGTAGGTGGTAATGAATGCATTTTATGAAATAACATGATTATATGCATTAGGTTATCTGAACGAATTCTGTGACTATGTGTTAGACTACGTTTAGGATTCATAAATTAAACTAATTGAAATGGTAAACATATCATAAGAGATTGACTTTCCTGATTACCTTTCAAGTTTACTACCGAGCAAACAAAGGTGAGTTCACAACTCTTTTCTAAAAGCATGCGTCCCTGGTTTGGGACAACACTTTTTACGGTAGCCCTGGTTTGGGCTATGCGCGCGTCCCTTGTGTGGACCACTGAACCATGCTACCCACTGGAGGTGGATAGTACACTTGGACTAAACGAAAACTCTATCATGAAAGTCCCTACATTTTACCGATTAGATTGCCGGGTGGGCATACACGGGGTATTAGTTGATACCACTATTAGGTTTGACAAACCTCACACCAAGCTGGAGGCCGGGCGTGAACTTCTAACCTTCACTCTTGCTTTAATGTTGATAGACATTATTGAGGGCAAAACGAAACGTCAGCATTCGGTACACAGTTTAGTCATATGATGAGGGTTAGCTACTCGAGTCATACTTTATTCAAAAACATTGTGAACTTTACTTTTACTAAACTTAAAATTTGTGAATTCGCCAACTTTATTGTTGACACGTAGTTGCATGCTTTGCAGGTCAGTAGATACAGCTATGGACGGGCGTTGCAATTGGCTGGAGTGAGTGGTTTGCTAAAGGCTTTATTTATATATTTATTTTAAACAATTATTTAACTTGTGGTTTTAAATTCTTGTTGGGTTTTAACTTTATTTCCGCTACATATTAAAGTGTGTTTTGACAACTAAAATTTGATCGCTAATCATGTTGCTAGTGATGTTTTCATATTTTAAAATATTTGGTTCAACATGATTAGTGGTTAGATCCTGGTCAGTCACACGCCTCACGGTAAAACCCCGCATATGGATTTTGAGGGTGTGACAATTTACATTTTCTCAACAAAAAAACTTAAAATATTAAAAATATTTTTTACAGGATTTTATAAGCTCAGAAGCTATTTTTGGAATTTTAATGAATTATTTGGGCATTGGAAGTTTTTGTTAGTGAATAGGGGTTTTTGCGGGTATTTAAAACGACTTTTATTCCTAAACCAATATCTGTAAATTATAGGAATAAATATCTACATATTTTTAGGTTCAAAATGGTATATTTTGATTTTCCAAAATTTTGGTCAAAGGCGGAGGAAAACATAAACAAACGATAAAACCGACAAGTATCGGGAACATAACCGACAAGCCTTAAAACTAGTCACACTTTTACAAAAAGTTTAATTACATCCCAAGGTTGTTTTAAAGTTACGTCTTTAATAACAAGAATACTTAGGGGGTAGGGCGCCTTGCTAATGATGAAATTTCATGACTCACAACATCCAATCACCATACGTCACGTCATCGAGCCAAATTCCATCAATAGTGATGGATTTTACTAGGGGTGTCCATCACTCTATCACTAGTGATGATTTTTTTTTTCTTTTCGTTTTTAAATTATAAATTAACAATAAAATTTTAATTTATTATAAATTTCATTTAAATAAAAAACACTCTTTCTAAAAATACAACTTAAAAATAAACATATAAAATTTAAAAGATACATAAACAAAGCCTACTCTTCGTCCAAATCCGGAAATTCCAAACCTAAAGAACCTACAAGTTCAATTAAATCATATCTCAACCGAAAGTGAAGTTCTTCACTGTGCAAGTCTTGTTGGACATTTTCTAGAACGGGAGTTTGTGTTGGAGGATCCGGCACCCAATCTGGAGATATTGCACCTCCGTCTTCTTTAATTAGCATATTGTGCAAATATATACATGTATATACTATGCTATGGATTGTTTTTTTATTCATCGCACGAACCGGTCGGCCTATTATCCCCCATCTACCCTTTAAAACACCAAAAGCCCTCTCAACATCTTTTCTAGCCGATTCTAGCAACTTCTTGAACCCCTTTTCTTTAACCTCGACAAGAAATGAAGGAGCTTTCACAAAAACTGACCATGATGGGTAGATACCATCCACAAGAAGAAAGCCTCGTCTGTAATATTTTCCATTAACCATAAACGGACAGAAAGGTGCGGTGCCATCTTTTACGGTTTAAAACAACGGCGATGTGTACAAAACATTGATGTCATTGTTTGAACCAAGAACACCAAAATACGAATGCCAAATCCATAAATCATTCGACGCCACTGCTTCTAGTAATATGGTCGGTCTTTTAACGTCACCCCTAACATACGCCCCTCGCAGCTCTCTTGGACAATTTCTCCATTCGATATGTGTACAATCGATGCTACCGAGCATCCCTGGAAAATGCCATCGAGCCTCGTGCACGGCATAAATACGTGTGATGTCTTGTCTCGTCGGTCTACGTAGAAACTCTTTGGCATACAACTTAATGACTGCATTACTTAAAATTGTAAACATTCACGCAAAGTTCTTTCCGACATTGCTAAGTATTCATCAAATTGTCGGGAGGGTTACCTGTCGCTATATGGCAAATGGCAGACGTGCATTTTTGTATCGGCGTGAAACTTCATTTGCCCCTCCCGTCGTAACGTTCTTGAAGCCATTGTTCGCTTGCTTCGATGACTCCTACAATCTTTAAAAATAAATCCTTTGGCAAACAAAACCAATCCCTAAACGTTTCGGCATTGTAGACCGGATTCTCCACAAAATAATCATTCATTAACACCTCGTTGGCATGTATACGATCACGAGCAACCATTTTCTTCTTTGGACGGCATGAACCTTCAAGTACGTTATACAACTTCTCGAAAAATTCAAGTGTGTCGTTGTCGGAAGACGTATCGCTTTCGGTATCCATCGGAAACAAATCTGTAGAAGATGCCATTTTAAAATTTTAGAAGATTGAATGTGATATTTTATAAAAAGTGAGTGTTATATATAGCCACCATCATCACCAACGGTCACAAGCCAACAACAACGGTCAAAAAAACGTTCGAAAATTTGAATCAAAACGCGTCATGCACACAACGCGTTGGAAGGATCACACGTGATCAATAAGGCGGCGGTGGTGTATCACGCTATACAACGCGTGACCAAGGAAGATCACGGGGACGCCCCGTCCCCCCTTATAATTTTAAAAGTATAAAACCCTAGTTTTAAGAATAAATGTTAAAAAGTTTTGTTTCACATACAAACACCAACTAATAACCTCATCAACATTATATACACTTGTTTTAGAGTAGAAGTCTTAGTCATGTGTCATTTGGATTAGATCTAAGGTCTTATTAGTGCCTCTCACTTTGTAGAAACCGGTTAGTGCACGCACATTTAGCTGACGTCTTCGAATAGAAGCAGGAACATGATTACTATAGTAATGCGACCCCTGAAGGGGTATTGTCCCAAAAACCTTGCACCAAGCAAGGAAACCATACCCACTATTAGTTACTAAGGAAACCTTGCGCAGGCTTCTCTGCCAAAGAAAGACTCACTAAACTCTGCGCCAAATACCCAAAGAAGGAAAAGATCATTTAACCACCTTGCGCGGGCTCGCGCAAGGTTCAAAGTTAATCTTGATCAATTTCCTTGGGTAATACTTCATTCATAAACCTTGCACAGACACTTATAACAAAACAAGAACTCTGCAAACGTTGCGCTAAACAGCAGAAGAAGGAAAAAAGATCATTTAACTACCTTGCGCCGCTCGCGCAAGGAAACAAGTTAATCGGAAAGACTTCCCCTTAGCAAAAAGCCTTGTTTACAAGAGTTGGTGCAGAGGCAAAGGGAATCTTTTCTGTTATAACCAAATGCCACATGGTATGAGATCTTCTAGAAGCCACTAATACCCAATCGTGCAAGCATCTTTCGGTTATAACCAAATGCCACATGGTAGCATCTGGGACAACCAAGAAAGATCACGGTGATAGCATGCTCACATCAATAAAATATAGTGATCTCATAACGACATGTGCATCTCCCTAGCCGTAGATGGCTCACGATCCGTGTGCACTAACGGATAGTCAGAATTTAACGGATTAGCGAAAGATTCCGTTAGGTCACCATCTCTCATTTTGGCGCCCAAACTCTGGCTATAAATAAGTAACTTGGGCTTCAAGTAGAAGGTATTCGCTCTCAACTACTCTCTCTCTCTCTCTTACTTCACTTGAAACTATTTCCAACTACATGTACTTATTCTCACGCCGGAGGGTGGTCACGGAGAGAACCCCCCTTCTCCCCATGGCGACTCTGACGGTGTTCTGTTTTGCAGGATCAGTTGGAGTATAGTTGCAATCATCATCATCGTGAAACCAAACGAAGGATTAACCTCTTTATGAAATGAACCAAACCCTAGATCTAACCAGATTCCAATCTGTTAAATCTACGTTTCTTTATTGACGCCCACCGATTTGCTTTTCTTCTCTCATCTTTCGTTTTGTTTCACCTAGATCTACAGCTTCATGGCTGATGGATCGTCTTTTCCAGGTCCTCGATCGGAGATTCGTCGTGTTACCGGCGCTCCTCAGGTCGACGACAGATTGTTGAAGATTCGTCCGACGAAGCTGATGTTCCGTATGATCCTGATCATGCGAGCATTCCAGTAACGCCGGCGGCTCCTCAGGTTGATGTCGCGTCAATTTTACCACCTGGAGAGACTCCATTATCGTGGTAATCTGAAACTGCTTTGAATGCTATGTATGCTCAACTCTGTGCTCAGACCGGAACTCCAGCTTTTCAAGCTCCGGTTAATGCTCCTCAGGTCCGTGCTTCGCCGGCACCTCGAGTGTTGAGTTATAATACTCAAAATCATGCTCGTACGCCCTCGCATGTGTTTGAAGATAGAGCTGAAACGTACTCTAAAACCAGGAATGATCCCGTTCATTCTGGTAGTAGAAAGCAAGAAGAAAACATTCAACTTCGCACTTCTGTTCATTCACGTTTGGGCCCGCGATTGTCACAGAAGCGGGACACCCAACACGATGAGTATGATAAGACTTATGATAAAGGCGATAGTGCAATTGTTTTTAATTGTCTGTCTACAGATGATGTGAGTTATAAGCCCAAAATACGTGCAGTGTACAATCCGGAGGCTGAGCACGATTACAACTTGATTTACCGACCTGCTAAAGTTGCTGAACAATCAAAATTTGTGAAGGAAATTGCTCTAGCCCCGCTAGAACGAGCAAAATTGCCATCAAACATGGGTAAGTTTAATGAATTGTCAGATCCAGATGATCACATGCGTCTGTTCACTGCCGCAGGACTTATTGGAGGATGGACTCTACCTATGTGGTGCCATCTATTTGTACATACGTTAACTGGGGTTGCGTGACTCCGGTTCGATAACTTACCAACAGGTAAGATCTCCTCATGGAATGATCTTAAGGAAAAGTTCCTTACTCATTTCAGTCAGCAGCGTCATTATGTTAGAGATTCGTCAGATGTGATGAACATCTGGCGAAGAGACAACGAGAGTTGGAGGATTTCATTACGCGTTACAACAAAGAAGTTTTAGAGATCGGTAATGTGCATGAAGGTCTTATCCGCGCACAGTTCAAGTATGCGGTAAGATGTGATGAAATGATCAAAGTGCTTTCTGGTACTACTGGTTTGCCAAAAAGTTGGGATAAGCTCATGGCAGCAGCTAAGGTTTATGCACCAACCGAACGAAACCTCAATTCAAATAGACCTCCTCTACCTCAGCATCGTCCTGAGGATCTGAGCAAAGGGGTCGGAAGTTTAAGAAGGTTGGAAAGACTCGAACCAGAGTTCTTATTCACCATACTCTCCCATGGATGCTCGCGCAACGATTAACAAGATCGCAACTCAGAAAACCATAAAAAACGAGAATCGAGAGCGACAGTGGACTCCTGTCACCAAATATCCTACTGAAGTCTTGAGCACTGAGAATTATCAATTTAAACAACCTCAGCCCATGAAGAACAAAAAGGGTCAAGACCCAAAACCTTTTCTGTGATTTCCACAAAGACACAGGGCATACAACTGACAATTACATTAGCCTGCACACAGAAATTGAAAAGGCTTTGAAAAGTGGTAAGTTGATACACTTGGTGCAATCAGTTCGAAAAGAGGTCAGGCAACTCACGCGCGGAGATGAGGGGCCAAGTAATAAGAAAATGAAACAAGTTGCCATGATTCAAGGAGGCTCGTCGCGCAAGCGCAGCTTTCAAAGATTCCGAGGAGAGAACTGGCGTGAGCAGCAAGTGATATTTCCTGTGGTTCTAGGCGGACCTCAGGAAGAAAGACCAGTGGTAATCACAGGTGTCTTTGGCCATTACCAGACCGACTATATGTTCATTGATCTAGGAAGTTCTATGGACATCATATACGAGCAATGTTTCAAGCAGTTAGACCTAGAAGATAAGGCACGCCTAGAACCAGTTGATTTCCTGTTAACTGGATTCTGCAATGAGGTTGTCTTCCCGCTTGGATAAATAGTTTATCCCGTAATTCTTTCAGAGGGTAAACACAGGCACACCATTCAAGTAAACTTCATGGTAATGCCAGCAACATCTCGTCACGACGTTTTATTAGGGCGTCGAGCGCAGCGAGATTTCAGCATGATCACGTCTGCACCTCACGCTGCATGTGGTTTCCCAACGCCAACCGGAGTAGCCATCATTTTCGCTCGAAAAGAGATTATGTCTATTGAAGAACCAGTTGTTAAGGCTGCTAAACCTCACCAAATGAACCTGAAAAATGGGTGCTGAACAATAAGTATCCAGAGCAACCAATTATCCTTGGTCCTGCAATTTCTATGGCAATTCGCGCAAAACTCAAAACCTTGTTGTTTCAAAATATGGATATCTTTGCATGGACACCCGCAGACATGATAGGGGTTCCGCGCAACGTTGCAGAGCATTGCTTAAATGTCTTCCCATCAGCACAACCAGTAGTACAGAAAAAGCGCAGCCTTGGATCAGAAAAGACAGAAGCAATGAATGAGCAAGTAGCAGAGCTATTGAAAGCTGGTATCCTGCGCGAAGTCAAATATCAAACCTGGGTCGCAAACCCAGTAATGGTAAAAAAGCATAATGGTGGCTGGCGCATGTGTGTGGATTTCAAAGATTTAAACAAAGCTTGTCCCAAAGATTGTTATTCTCTTCCTGAGATTGACAAGAAAGTTGATTCATTAGCTTCTTTCCGTTGGAAATGTTTCCTAGATTGTTACAAAGGGTATCACCAAGTGCTGATGAAAAAAGAGGATGAAGACAAGACAGCTTTTCGCAAGGAGAAAGGTATGTTTTGTTACACAAAAATGCCCTTTGGCCTCCGCAATGCGAGCGCTACTTACCAAAGATTAATGGACACCGTCTTTGGTGATGACATTGGCAAGACAGTAGAGGTTTACATCGACGACATGGTCATCATGAGTAATTCAGAGGAGATTATGTTAGCAAACATCCAGAAAACCTTTGATTCCTTGCGCAAGGCTAATTTAAAGTTAAATCAGGGAAATGCTCTTTTGGCGTGGAAGAGGGGAAGTTCCTTGGTTTTGTGGTTATAAAAGAAGGATTCAAAGTTAATCCAGAAGAGGTGGAGGCCATACAAAAGATGTCATCTCCCAACACCATCAAAGAAATGCAATGATTAGCTGGGAGATTGGTTGCGCTTAACCGCTTTTTGGCTAATCATGCTGCAAAGTCATTTCCATTCATCCGAACATTGCGCAATTATGTCAAAAGTAAAACGTTTTTATGGACTCCTGAAGCGGAGAAAGCTTTTCAAGAGATGAAAGATTATCTTATACAGCTACCCACGCTTACCGCTCCGTGCAGCAAAGAATCGATGATCCTTTATCTTTCTGCATCTCCAATGGCAGTTGGAGCAGTGTTAATGGTGGATTGTGAAGGTGTTCAATCTCCAATATATTAGATCAGCAAAATGCTGAATGATCCAGAGAAGCGATATTCTATAATGGAGAAATTAGTATTGCCTCTTGTTCACGCTTCGCGCAGGCTGAGACGATATTTTTCAGGACACGTCACTACGGTCCTAACTAATTATCATATTGGTCAAGTCTTATCTAAACCAGATGTCTTGGGGCGCCTCGCGAAGTGGGCAATCGAATTAGGAGCATACAACATTTGTTACAGGCCAAGACCAGCCATCAAAGGTCAAGTATTAGCCGACTTTGTTGCTGAAATTCCAGCAGATAAGGTCGAAGAGTGCGAAGCAATTCAAAATCCAGTACCTCTCGTGATGACAGAGCATGGATCTTGTACACTGACGGCGCATCAAACAATGATGGGGCAGGAGCAGGTTTACGTTTGGTAAGTCCAGATGGCGAAGAGTTCACTTATGCAATTCGGCTCGAGTTTAAGAGTACCAATAATGAAGCAGAATATGAAGCTTTCTTAGCAGGCTTACGCCTGGCTATTAAAATGGGTGCTTTCTTAGCAGGCTTACGCCTGGCTATTAAAATGGGTGCATCTAACTAAACTGCTCATGTTGACTCTAAGCTAGTTGCTGAACAAATTACTGGTTCTTACGATGCAAAGGGCGACATTATGGCCCTCTATCTAGAACAAGCGAAAGCACTCATCACTCAGTTTAAGAAATTCAAAGTTGTTCACGTGAATCGAAGTGAAAATAAACATGCTGATGCCTTGAGCAAAATAGCTGGGACAAGTTTTCAGCATTTGGCAAGAGAGGTTCGCATCAAAGTTTTAAGCAACCCATCTGTACCACTTAAACAGGTAAGCATGGTTGAAATCGGAGATCTATCTTGGATATCTCCAATTATTATGTACCTGCTACATGGGACACTTCCAGCAGACAAAGCTCAAGCAAGAAAGATACAATGCAAAGCCATTAATTATGAAATGGCAGATGGTATCTTATATCGGAAGTCATATTCAGGACCTTTACTTCGTTGTGTGAGCAAACATGATGCACAATATTTAGTACGAGAAATCCATGAGGGGTTGTGTGGTATCCATTCCGGACTGCGCATGGTGTTTGCCAAGATTATGAGTACAGGCTATTACTGGCCTGGGATGTACGTTGATGCAGTTGAAATTCTGCGCAAATGTATGTCTTGCCAGAGACATGCTCCGAAGACATTACGCCCAAAAAATGCCCTTGTTCTAATAACCACTGCTTGGCCTTTCCAACAGTGGGGGATTGATCTTATTGGACCATTTCCTGATGCGTCGGGCGCAGTCAAATTCGTTATTGTCGCGGTCGACTATTTTACCAAATGGGTGGAGGCTAAGCCGTTAGCATCCACCACAGCGATGGTAGTTCGTAAATTTATACGGGAACACATTATCTGTCGTTTCGGCTTACCATTACGAATCATCACCGACAATGGTCCCAATCTCACAGCTGCAGAACTACAAGCTTGGATTCAAGAAATAAAAATTGAACATGTTTTTGCTTCTGTTGCTCACCCACAGGCAAACGGTCAGGTGGAAAGCATAAACAAGCAACTGGTGGAAGGCTTAAAGGCACGCCTAGGTATGGAGCGACACGGCTGGGTTGACGAATTGCCAAGTATATTAAGGGCGCACCGTACTATACCAAAACAAGCACTGGCGAAACACCATTTAGTCTTGTTTATGGTACAGAAGCTGTAATACCTGCGGAAATCGGTCTTCCATCACCCAGAATGATTGCTCTTGAAAAACAGAATAACGAAGAGCAGCGTCGGCTTGATCTCGACTTAGTTGAGGAGAGGCGTGAAAATGCAGCGATACGTGAGGCAAAGTATAAATCTCAAATGGAGAAATACTACAACAAACGGGTACGCGTGTGCACCTTCGTACCCGGTGATTTCGTACTTTGCGACAATGAAGCATCAAACGTCGCAAAGCCAGGGAAACTAGCACCAAAATGGGAAGGGCCATACGTAATTCATGAGGTTCTCGGAAAAGGCGCGTACACACTTAAACATCTGGACGGAACGGCAGTTCCTAGGACTTGGAACGCGCAACAACTACGATGTTTTTACATGTAATCCCAGAGCTCATTAGCCTTGCGCTTTCTATGAGCCTGATTACATTACTTCTTGATTGTAATCTTAGTGACAGTTGTAGCTCTACGCATTATCAATGAAATAAAATACCTTCTGTCGCTACTTACATTCTTTTATATATTTATTACAAATGCATTAATTCCTTTCAATAAACAAAAACACATACTCATGAGCCACAAGATAAAGCAATGCTTACGCTCACACATGGGATTGATTATTGTTCATTTGTCTATCCTAAACAAGTAATTGATCACATGCAAACATTGTAAACTAAATATATCATATATTTACATTAAGAAGTACTTGCGCGGTCGCGCAATGTTACATCAGGAATAATTACAAACATCAAGCAAATTTTAACAGTCTAGATGCCCTATTTTGCATCTTTTTTGCTTGATTGTTTTTCCGCCACTACAAAGATTTCTTTCAATCTATCAACAAAATCATCGTGTTGAAGAGCTGCATCAACGAGGTCCATGATTAGGATTTGCAAGTGGTCATATTTTTCTTTAGCAGCTGTGTAGATGGCAACGGTGTCAACCCCATGAGTAGCAGCTCGGCTTGTATCCCATTGAGTTTTCAACGCATTTGCTACGTGCAGTGTGCACTCTTTATAGCCCTCAGCATGCCCATTATTACGAGCCGCTACCATCAGCTCTGCCACTCCCTCATCCAACTCCGTAGAGTTCAAGATGGAGTTTGCAATCTGTAAACAGAAGTATCAGTATAAGATATGATAATTTAGCAAGACATATATTTCAAGATAGAGATAATACCTCCACAACCCCATACTCGCGCAACCAAGTGAGCTGATTCATCAGCGACTCTGCCAGGCTCTCAGCTGTGGCACGAGCGACCTCCATATCGTTAATTTTTTACTCGCCTTCAGTAAGACGGCGGGTCAACTCGGCTTTTTCAGTTCGGTGAAGTTTAATATCCTTTTTCAAGGAATCAACCTCCGCCTGCAGGCGCTCCTGATCAAATAACATAGAGGTTAGCTCATCAATCTCTTTATTCTTAAGGAGGAGAGTCATTTTAGTCGCTACCTCATTCTGCTCGCTCCTCTCTCTATGTGAGCGGGCCTCCTCTGCTGCAACGATTGCATCAGCCTTCTCTTTCTTTTGTTTCTCGATTTCATTGCGCAGAGAATTTTTTTCATTATTATCTCGATCACAAGCCTCCATAAAGCGCTTGCGATCCTCAGCGTGTTGCGCAGCAGCGGCCTCACACTTCCGCTTCCAAGAAAGCGCGAACCATTCTTCGGTCTTCCTCTCCTCCTCAAACTTGGCCTTATCAGCCTCAAAATTCATGACCATCTTCAGCGTCTTCTCCCTTTCAAATTTGGCCTTCGCCTTATTAATCTCAACCTCATCCCACTACTTGTTCATGCTGCGCCATTCGCGCACAATTCTGTTCATAGTGGAAGAGGCAAGGGCAGACTCTTGTAAAAATGTTTGATAAGTGTCATCATGGTTTTTCTCTTCTTGGCGCTTCACCTCCGCCGGAGGGAAGATGCCCTTATACCACTCTCTGCATGAGTGCCAATCAGTAAAAACTTCGCCTTGTTTGACCTTCCACACAGGCTGATGAATCTCAAAGGCCCGCTTCCTAGAATATTAGCGATAATAATAATCCTCAGGTGTTTCCTCGGGGCGAATCAGCGACTCCTCATTTGAGTCATCAAAAGTTGGCATAAAATAATCGCTTTTTGTGGAAGGGCCTACACCCTTAGAGAAAATGTTGAAGACTCACCAATGGGTATGGATGGTTTCTCTTGTTCCACATCTACAGGCTTGTCCGCATCTACACCTGTGGCAGTATCTTTAACCTGCTCGCCAGCAGGATTCTCAGCAACAAATTGTTTGGGCTCTTCTTCTGGAGCCACTTTTTCAGTTTTTCCGGAATAATGGGGTCCGCATCAAAAATAGGTGCGCTATGGTCCACATCTCCCCCTTCAGTATTACCAGGCCCGCGCGGGGATGGTACAGAAGATGATGTGACCGGCGCAACCCAAGTTTCTCTGCAAAAAATAAACACAAGTGTCAAACAAAAGGTAGTGCGCAGATATTACTACAAAGTGTGCAAAGAAGTAGACATACTAGGAGAAAACTTCTTCGCAAGAGCATCCAGATTGCTCTTCTTGCCGATGCGCGACCGCGCAACCTTTTTCGGTGGAGAAGGTGGTGCAGTCTCAGTTTCCTTCCTCTTTTTTGAGGCACGCTTCAACGCCTCCTCTGGGCTTGAAGGTATCTCCAACGGTTCATCTGGGATAGAGGAAGGGACAGATGACGTGTCAACAGGCTCCTCTTTGGGTTTCCTCAAACCTACAGGCGCGAGACCCTCAAATGAGTCTGACACCACCACGTAATCACACCAAGAATCAGATACGAGACTGCGTACCTTTCCTGCCTTCAGCTTTTGGCTTAGTCCTTTGGTCTGGTTTGGAGGAAGGGGGCGCAGCAGCAGCAGTAGTTGGCTTCTTTTTCTTCTTCGACTCAGGGCCTACGCCCAAGTTTAGCAAATCACCTACATGATCAATGATAAAGGGAAAACGTTGTGCCATAAGTTATATTGCAATATTACTTAGAATTAACATCTACTAGTAATATTGTAATTCTAACTCAGGCTATGCAAAATATGACGTGCCAGTAGTCGAGGAGGGCTGCGCATTAAGACTTTCTTTGTTGGGAAGTTCAAAATTTCCCAAAATCTGGTCGAACCATGGTTCCTCATTCTCCTCAAGAGGCACAACAACCATTTTTCCATTATCCCTCTTGAAAGACACCAAATACAATGGCGCAATTGTTTCACAAAGCACAGCAATAAAACTTCATCAATATGCAACATTTATGGAAGACGGTTCTAGAAAATCATGAAGTTACTTACCAACTCCATCCTCGGTATAGACCGGTTTCTCTTGTCATTCCTTCTTCCACAAAATACTCATCCCAGCAGCAATTAATGCCCTCTATGGCAAGACAATATTGGGCACATCCTTTATGTTCTGGTACCACACTTCGTTGGTCAGAATGGCCAACGTTTCCAAGTCTATCTCCTCCCCGGCCCTGAACGTCATAGCCGTCGAGATAACCGCCGCCTTCACATAAAAAACTTTTGTTTCCAGTCGTGGTAAGATTTGGGTGGCACTAACAACAACCATTTTGCTTGCAAACATTGTTGGAACGAGTAGAATCCCATAGAGCAATGCAACTGATAGAAGACCCGAAATTTCTTGACCGTCGGTATGATCTGCATCGACCGGCAAACAAACTCGAAGTGTCGGATCCTCACCATCCCCATCGGGTTCAATTGAGAAATATGGAATTTGTAGAAATCAAGAATCTCAAGCATGAAGTGGGTCACTGGAAGTCTAAAATTGCCCTCGGCAAAGTAATCGTAGAATAAAGTGATGTAGCCGGCCGGACCATCCGCCGCCGTGGCACCTTCCTTAGGGTAAAAAGCTCCCCAGGACTTGGCAAACAGAAAGTTATTAACCAGGGCATCGAAGTCTTCTTTCTTCCACTTTAACGGTGGAAGTATTGACGTCGCCGGTGTCTCAACTCTCCCGGAACTGGTAGCCATGAGTATCGAAAGAGCAGAAAGACAATAAACTCAATGAAGAAGATGATCGGAATATCGCAGATTGCCAGAAAATATGAAGGATATGTGCTCTCTCTCTCTCTCTCTAGAACTTTAACTGGTAAAGAAGCAAATGAAGAGTTGATCCCTTTATATACTAATTGCAATTAATGCTCGACGTGACAACAGCGACTTTTATCACCACTACACCTTCCCAGGTAACTGACAGAGCGAGTGGGGAATAGTAAATACCCTTACGCGCGCGCGTATTCCCGAATTATCATTAATACGGTGGGACACATACTGTTCACAGCCTGTCAACAGTACCACCACGTCTCAGGAACGTGCGTTTACACCAACTACATTATCTGGATGAACGACACGTGTCCTCCAATATATTTGAAATTCAAATAGTCTTCAACGTTCACATATAATATGTCACCAGGAAGCAAAAAACACTCAAGGACCAACACCCATACAGCGCAGCATACTTATCTTAATTCCAGTGCTCCACCTACTTTTTACTTTTACATAGGAGCAACACTGGACTGGGGGGACTTGTAGGGGTATGGTCCCAAAAACCTTGTGCCAAGCAAGGAAACCATACCCACTATTAGTTACTAAGGAAACCTTGCGCAGGCTTCTCTGCCAAAGAAAGACTCACTAAACTCTGCGCCAAATACCCAAAGAAGGAAAAGATCATTTAACTACCTTGCGCGGGCTCGTCCAAGGTTCAAAGTTCATCTTGATCAATTTCCTTGGGTAATACTTCATTCATAAACCTTGCACAGACACTTATAACAAAACAAGAACTCTACAAACGTTGCGCTTAACAGTAGAAGAAGGAAAAAAGATCATTTAACTACCTTGCGTCGCTCGCGCAAGGAAACAAGTTAATCCTGAAAGACTTTCCCTTAGCAAAAATCCTTGTTTACAAGAGTTGGTGCAGAGGCAAAGGGAATCTTTTCTGTTGTAACAGAATGCACACGTGGCGAGCAACAGATGGGTTATAGTTGTGAGATCTTCTAAAAGCCAATAATACCCAATCGTGCAAGCATCTTTCGGTTATAACCAAATACCACATGGCAGCATCTGGGACAACCAAGAAAGATCACGGTGATAGCATGCTCACATCAATAAAATATAGTGATCTCATAACGACACGTGGCATCTCCCTAGCCGTAGATGAGCTCACGATCTGTGTGCACTAACGGATAGTTAGAACTTAACGGAGTAGCGAAAGATTACGTTAGGTCACCATCTCTCATTTTGGCGCAAAACTCTGGCTATAAATAAGTAACTTGGGCTTCAAGTAGAAGGTATTCACTCTCAACTACTCTCTCTCTTACTTCACTTGAAACTATTTTTGAATACCTATACTTATTCTCACGCCGGAGGGTGGTCACGGAGAGAACCCCCTTCTCTCCGTGGCGAGTCTGACGGTGTTGTGTTTTGCAGGATCAGTTGGAGTATGGTTGGAATCATCATCATCGCGAAACCAAACGAAGGATTAACCTCTTTATGAAAGGAACCAAACCCTAGATCTAACTAGATTCCGATCTGTTAGATCTACGTTTCTTCAACCCCATTTTTAAATAATTTTTATACTATTTTGGGAGAATGGAATGCTTTGTAATAAGGAATGTTGTGACATCCCGGCTTTTCAGGTATCTTAAACGTGCTACTTCACGGTTATTCATTCCTACGCTGATTTAATTCAGAGAATTAAATTACACGCTCGCAATAACTACGCTAACTTTGTGAATTTATTGGGTGAATTACGTGCTATGTGTTATTAAAATTTTGTATATTTTGTAGATTATTGTATCACGCCTTGATTTCGCGATTATTAGTTATAAAAAATAATAATTAAATAGCCGAACAGAACCGAGCCGCGAAACGTGTCGACCTCACCTCCTTGCGGCCCAAGGAACTAACCTAAACTTGAGGCCCAAGCCACTTACTCAAACCCCCCCCCCCCTTTGCGGTTGCGCCCCCCACCCCCTCCCTTTCTTTTCCCTTGTGCTATATAATTGTATGTATGCATGTTATAGTTTAAAAAAAAAAAGGAGAAACCCTAACCCCTAGGAGAACCGACGGCAGCCCCCCCCCCTCACGATCACAAGTCTCCAACTTCCGGATTGATTCCAATCTTGTCTCGGTTCGCTAATCATCATCGTTTCAAGGTTAGGGTTTAATTGTTTTGCGATTCACATTAGGGTTTGTATAATCTTGATCATGATTGTGTGTAATGGTAGGATTATTAGTATGAAAAGTGTTGTGATTTATGATTAGTTCGGATGATTGTGCGAATCTTTGTGATTTTGATGTTATGTTGAATACTAAAATCATAAGCTGCGTTTTGGCGATAAAGATCATGCTATATAATTAGGGTTTGCATGAATATTGATATCATGATGATATTTGACAAATAAACCTGTTTTTAATCATTGTTATTAAGAGTCATGATAGTTTAAGCATGTTCTAATGCGATAAAAATCGAAAACTGTTTGCTGAATGACATTTACAGCCAACTTCAATTGGCTGTAACCTGATCATTATTTATCAAAAAGTGGATTTTCTGAAGCCTAAAACGTGTATTTTTGAAAAACACTTCTAATTGCGCCAGTTTTATATTTTTCTGAGGTCGTTTGCTATTTCTAAGTGGTCATTTAGTGCAGCAGCTGAAGCTGCGTAAATTCTGCAAAATTTGCTAGTTGTTTATCGAGTTGGATCTCATAGTCTGTAGGGGGTTGGGTCACAAAATTTGTACAGTAACTGGAGACGGGAATTTATGGAAAACTCTCACTGGAATTTTGTTAATTGGATGAACGATGATTTTTAAATAATTTTTCCCGTGGACTGCAGTCAGAAAGCGACGAATCTGACTACAGCCTAGTATATAAATGTTTATAAATAATTGGTAAGGCGTTAGGACTTGAAAAGTTTACATAAAATTCTATAGTTTAGTTGACACCTCCTGTAAAAAATTGGAATTTTTGGAACGTTGGAACTATTTTATAAAAATCCTCGAAAACAGCCTAGTTATGAGCGTACAAGCTGAAACATGATAACTTGTGTTTGTGTGTACCAAAGTGTTGTATGAGTTAATCTGTGTTTATGACAAGTTAGTTTGATCATTATTTTGGTAGGATGATACTTTGCATGCATGATTGTGTTTTCGAATTGGTTATTACGTGTGCCGCACTGTGTGTTAGTTATGCGTAGGGTTTTGTATCAATGTGTTCACACACTAACTTTAAATCGGTTGACATGTTAGGACGCGATTAGCGGTCCCATCATTTGCTACTTTTGTGTTACTCTAACCGAGCAATTTAAGGTGAGTTCACGGCCCCTATTTTATCCGGTTTTAAACAACAGGGGAGAAACATGTATACACCCTATAACTCTATCTTTTACGTTATGCGAAATTAACGTCGTTAAACTACTTGGTAACTAAGTTAATGTTAATGTACGTTATGGTCACTAAGTAGCTATATCACGGAAGTCCTCAACAAACTCTCGGATCGTTAGTATTGGGTTAGATAGCGGGGAAATTATAAGTAGTACTACTGGGCCCGACAAGCCCCACCCGAGCTAGTCGCGCTAGCCGACCGGGTATGGTCAACGGGTGATTAATTTGGCCTAACTTTCGCCATGGTCAGTGATAGGCCTGGCAACACTGAGGCAACAACAGTCAGCTTCGATCTTATGTGACGTAACTTTAGGCTCGCTACCTACATGTTAACATTGAACTTAATTACGAACCAACATTATTATTCCGGGTTAGGAATAATGGAACTATATCGTTATCCCGGGTTAGGGATAACGGGGAAAACAAACTTTTAACCGAACTTGTGAACTTATAAAAACCTGTGAACTCACTCTTCTTTAACATTGACACTTGTTTCTTTACATGTTTCTCAGGACGCTAGGAGCGCTAGGTGCACTCACTTGCATTTGATCAAGACATTTTTATCGAGTCTTATTTACGAATATTGTTTGGGATTTTTGGTTTTGGCGTTTATGTTGGCGCCCGTTACTGAACTTTGAAACTAATGCTTCCGCTAAACTTTGAAACTAATGCTTCCGCCAAACTTTGAAACTAAGACAATTTGAAAATAACTATGAATGGTTAAACAAATATTTTTGGAAAACGTTTAAATAAATCATATAGAGTCGTTCGATATTACTAGTGTCTCAGATTCTGGTTTGATCACACACCTCGCTGTAAAACTCCGCAAGTGGAAATTGAGGGTGTGACAAATGTTTTCTTAATTGTGCATACATACATAACCACATGAGACGTAGCAAATACCATGGAAGTCCTCTATTTGTTATAATCATTAACTAGTATAGCCATGTGTTTTGTGAATATATATATGTTTAGTCTAAGAAACTCTTCGAGGTTAGTTGCGCTAACCTGTCCGGAAAAGGAAAATGAATGCATGATATCCATAACATATTATGTGTTTGTCGTAAAACTAGGTTGGGGCAAAAATATCATCAAGATTTGATATTTGATGTATGAAATGATTAAAAGCTAATAAAACCATTAAGGTTATGGTTGACGAAATGATTAAAATTGATAAAAAAAAAACCACTACGGTTAAGGTTGTCGAGATGATCAAAAACTGATAGAAATCATAAGGTTATGGTTGACAAAATGATCAAAAACTGATAGAAACCATTAAGGTTATGGTTGACGATGTGATTAAAAACTAATAGAAACCATTAAGATTATGGTTAACGGAGTTTATCTAGAAATAGGTATCATGTCTATCATTGGTTTACTTTTTGAATTATTCAAAGATATATCTGTTATGTCTTTCGTGATAAGAACACGTAGTTTTCAAGAATATATTTATTGACAAGTACCACTGGTTTTTAGAGATACGTTAACCTTATCTTTTCAAAGGACGAGTATCTGATTATACATGTTAATAATGATCTTTTCAAAACATATAAAAAAATGATGCCCATCGTGTTAAATAAACCCTATGAACTCACCAATTTTATGTTGACATTTTTAAGCATATTTATCAGGTAATGTTTAAATATGGCACCGTTGGAAATAAGCGAAATGTTCGGAACCTTAGAAGTCGAGACCTATACATGCTCTAGATAATCTTTAGATTGAACATCTACTTAGAAGGTGCATAGATGACTTGGTGTGCAGCACCCCACAATCCATAGCACGTATTTTGCTGCATAAGTAATGATATTAATATATGGTCTTAGCGGATGTGACACCTATGATATTTGGATGTCGCATGCATACTTTGGTATTGTAACATCCGTCAAAAACGGATTTACCAAACCCGCTCCGTTTATCAACCGAACAGTCAGTCAAATTTTTCGTTGCGAATTAAATACCCAAAATAATTTTAAACGATCCGTAATCAATTATTATGCGGGGATATGTATTTAGTTTTTGAAAATCTGTCAAAAATAACAAAATAAAAATGTTTTACTCATGCCGGGTTTCGAACTCGGGTCCCTACCGGTTCAAACCAACACTTATCTCTCAGCCGACAAACCACTCCGCCACTTTGATTTTCTGATAAAGAAAGGAATCAATTAATTCAAATATTAAGTTTCGGAAATCAAATTCAGTTTTTGCGCCCAAAATAACAGTCGTCGGAAATCCCGACGACTTCGCCGATTATTTACGTTTTCGCTCAAAGTAACCGATAACTTAACTATTACGACGGTTATAACCGACGTCTGAACCGCGACATCAGCCATAACCGCCGGAGTACGGTTGACTTCGAATTAAGACCGAATTCAGACCCCATTCATCCCAATACTACCCTATAAATACAACCTCAACTCGCCAGAAGTCTTTCACACTCAAATCGCACCCTTTCTCGACGAAAAATCACTCGCCGGAAATATTTGATACTTCGCCGGAAAACCGTATCCGTAATCTCTGAGCTTTACTGAACCCCCTAAACCTTTACCGAAGTCACCCACACCCTTTGTAAGCCTTCGGAGGACTCTCTGCTGCAAGATACTGTCGCCGGAAAAAGTTTGCTGTCGCCGGAGTTCTGCCGGAAAACAGAGTAAAACCAGTTGGTACTTTTCACGTCTAATTCCTTTCCTTTTTACTTTTATCTCGTCTGTAATTGATCGTTAAACGCTAAAAGAACATGAATCAACCTTTCGAACCAGTCAGCCGTCACTTCCGGTTAAAAACAGCGAAGAAGACGACATTTCGGTAACTGTTAAGTATAATTAAAATCAAGTTATTTACCGGGTTAGACACACAGTCCAGCGGTGGACTGTGTGCACATTTAACGCTAAGGTCACGAGTTCGATTCCGGTTCCACACACGCCGCCTTGAGAAAAATTCTTTTTTTCAGCAAACTGAACCGGAGTCGCCTTGAGTATATGTTAAGTATATTGATAACCGAGTTTATAACCAAGTGGGACACACAGTCCAGTGGTGGAGTGTGTGTCCGCTAACCCACAGGTCCCGGGTTCGAGACCTGTGGAGCGCACCGGTTTGTGAATTAATTCGTTTTTAAAAATAAAAAGATTTCTGTTTAACTCTAATTAATATATATATATATAATTAAAATCGGATATATAACGGGTTAGACACGTAGCTCAGTTGGTAGAGCTGCGTGCACGCGTACGGGAGGTCTCGGGTTCGAGCCTCACCCGGCGCACAACAATACGCCTTCCGAACCGGTCAACGATAGTCAAAGTCAACGGTCAAAGTTACTGTAGCAAAAATAAAATATTTTTTTATTATTTTTTATTTAATTATTTTTATTTAAAATCAATTAAAAATACTTAAAAATAACATTTTTAAGGTTAGAAAATAGCCTCAAACTCACAAAAATACACCCAACAATCCTACTAAATAGATTAATAAAATCCGTTTACTTACCAAACCATAATGCGATTTATCTAGGTTAATTTCACTCGTGGTTAAAACCATTTCGCGTGCATTCAACCTCATCAACCGAACGCACCCAATGTGAGTGAATTCTTACAAACTCCCCTTTTTATTCATGTTTTGGGGTGTATCATGTGTCGTTTAAACTAATTCTCTTATGCAAATTTGTGTTATACCATTATATGAACTAAACTAGAATGTAACTATTATTGGTTGTGATGTATTCATATTGTCAATGTTGTACATTAGGCCCATCAGTTCGTAAGAACAACGCGTGCCTCAAAACTCACTCATTAGGCCCATCAGTTCCTCGTGGGAGACGAGAACAACGCGTGCCTCAAAACTCATTCATTAGGCCCATCAGTTCCTCGTGGGAGACGAGAACAACGCGTGCCTCAAAACTCATACATTAGGCCCATCAGTTCGTAAGAACAACGCGTGCCTCAAAACTCATACATTAGGCCCATCAGTTCGTAAGAACAACGCGTGCCTCAAAACAATTATTTGGTGATGTGTGTTCAATATTCGATATTATGTGTTGTGTGAATAAACTTACATCTACATTTACTCATATATGGTATGCACCTTATTTATAATCAATTGGATAAACTTGTTCAAATGTTTTCCATAGGATTCACTCGCCAACATTATGTTGATCCAAAAACCTTTTTACACATGATACAGGTGAACAGGTTGAAGCAAGGAAAACATAGGATATGCCTTAGAAGAGAACCAAGAAGCTTAGATTGATAGTTAGAACACGTTGTATCATTTATTGTAAATTTCCATTAAATTGTATTAATGAATATGAAACATATAATAAATGTCATGAGCTTTGATGATAACCCAATCATGCCCCGATCACCTTTTCCGCTGCGGGTCGGGGTGTGACAGATTGGTATCAGAGCCATGACTATAGGGATATAGGATAGGTTATTAGACCCTTAGAGCCTATACTATAGTCTGCCAAAATTTTAATTGATTAGGTGGTTACATACAAACTTGTGATATTTATTTGTTTCATATTTGCTTACATTTCAGTCAAACATACATGCTTATATAAATATTCATTATACATATATACATATTCATTATACATATATCGATGTTCATGTGTTCAGTTTATTTTCATACTCTCAGTATCCAAAGATTTTTTGCTATTTTCAAATCCCATCAAAGTAAGTTCTGCGACGGGCATGTAGTAACCGGAAGGGTACAAGTACCGGTAGTCGGGACGTCCTGTCTAGGTTGGCAATCGTATAAATCCAAAATAACGGACCAGTTTGCCTACCTGGGGACTAACGATGAGAGTACAACGGACCTATTAGGCCAAAGCATGCCACACCAAACGTCGTTCGAACTAACCTCACTTTGAGATGTCACCGTGTCCATGCCTGGACACCTTCCGAACATCACACGTTGTATACATATTTCTCGATTTTCTCCGGGTTTTGTGTACGCAACCAGGCAGAAACCGTGCGAACCATATGAAAAAACCAGTATTCATGGGGGCCCACATGATTACACAGGTAAAGTATGGCGGCATGAAGGGCCTAACAGCAAGCAAAACCCAAGACATCCTATGGATGTAGTAGATTTATTTATCTATATTTATTTTATGAACGTTCATTCCCAAACTCGACCCACGATCCCAAAGGCATCCAACTCATACTCTTGACATGTATTCCTTGTAGATGTCTTCTAGCCTCGCTCGTAGGAAAATGAGAGCAGGAAAAGCCCGTGAACGCATGGCTACCCAAATCGCTCAGCAAATGGCGACCGTAATACCAAACATCGTAGTACAAGTTCAACAAGCCCTTACCGCTAATTCCGTTAACCCAACCCAACAAGAAGATCAAAACACTATCAATCCTTCAGTCACTAAATGCACCTACAAACATTTTAAATCCTGCGATCCTCCAAAATACGAAGGTACTGAAGGTGTCACCGCTCTCCTCCATTGGTTCGAAGAAATGGAGAACACTTTTCTAAATTGCGATTGCCCCGATGATCGCAAGGTGCGTTATGCTACCGGTCGTTTACTTGGAACGGCACTCACCTGGTGGAATACAGAGAAGACAAAACGTGGTGTTGAAGAAACTATGACCTTGACTTGGGAAGAGTTGAAGGGAATCATGACAAGACGGTTTTGCCCAAGAAGTGAAATCAAGAAATTGGAGGATGAGTTTCACGCTTTAAAACAAAAGGAAGGCGACCACACCACATACAACAAGAGATTCCTTGAGTTAAATCAAATGGTTCCCAATTTGTTTACTCCCCTCTATCGTTTGATCGAGCACTACATTCGTGGTCTTCCATCAAAGATTCAAGACTCTGTAATAAGTACCTCGCCTGCAACTTTGGAAGCAGCAATGGAGCTAGCAACCGCGCTCACTGAAAACCGAATCCGAAACAAAGATCTCAAAGAAGAGAAGAAGAAGGATAAAGCATCAACCGAAACCTCAAACCCCACCCGAACCGAATCCTTTACACCATCTACTTCTAAGAGAAAACGTGATGGGCAAATCTTCGCCGTCACCAAACGCAACCAACCCGCTTCACAAGTTGTACCTCCTCAAACTATCCCAAACGCCCAAATAGCACCCAACTCAACTTACCCAAACAAGAAGCCTTACATTGGACCTCACCCTCAATGCAACACCTGTTTCTATCACCATCCATCTACATTACCCTGTCGACTATGTGCGAATTGTGGACGCTACGGTCATTTGAGCAAAGTTTGCCGCACCCCTCAAAACCAAACCTCAACCCCTACTCAACCCATGATCCAAACATATCAACAACCTCAATACCCCATGTACCCATACGTTCGAGCTTGTTTCAATTGTGGCGACCCTACCCATTTTAGAAACACATGCCCTCGTTTGGTTAACATCATAAACGCCCAAGCTCAAGCAAACCCAGTTAACCAAGCAAACCAAGCAAACCCAGCTCCACCGCCAGCAAGAGGAAGAGTTTATAACATCAACGCCAATCCTATTGAAGATGTTAACGGTCCAAACCAACCACTTAACTAGCCTTCTCTCATCAAGAATCTAGATTCAACTCCAATCACTTAGTTTTTATGTTTTCTTTATGTTATCTCAATTTTCACGTATCTCAATTGGAATTTTATCCAAGAATTTTAAATTAATAGTTCAGTTTGTTTTATACTCATTGATTTAATATTCATATCATCATACTTCACGACATATCTCAGTTTCATCATTTAAAGAAGTTGAGTTGTGCCTCACTTCTACATAGACTAACCTCTCCATCATATTAAACGAGAGAGGTTTTGTCAAACATGGATACTATCAGAATTAAGACTCAAGCGCTGGTTGTTGTGTTTGTTTATGTTGTAGAGTCGCATAGAACTAATCATAACTTGCGGATAATGTCAATGAGAATTTGACAAGAATATGGTGGATACGCCGCTGGTACTTCCTATATATAAGTATTCATGTCAAAAGATCGGAGGCATTATCAGGCGGTTATGAGAGGTTCCATGTATAGGTTGTTGTGTGATTAAGTTATTCATTTTCAATACATGCAATAAGCTCGGCTCCGTTTGATTGAGCCTTGAGCACACAGACAATTTCATTCTCAATACATACAATACGATCGGCTCCGTTTGATTGAGCCTTGATCGCACAGATATATTTCATTTCAGTATTTTTATGTTTGATGTATTGGTTGTAGAGTTATAGGACTAATCATAATTCACTGATAAAACCAATGAAAATTTGACAAGAATATGGTGGATACGCCGCTGGTACTTCCTATATATAAGTATTCTTGCCAAAGGATCAGAGACATTATCAGGCGGTTATGAGATGTTCCATGTAGGATTTAGTATTGCCTTGATTGAAATTGGTGTTACATATATATATCATCTCACTATTTAAAGAAATTGGAATGCGATCCATTTCTACATAGACTAACCTCTCCATCATAACAAACGAGAGAGGAACTGTCACCATTCAAACATATATACTATCATAATGTGGATTCAATTATTTGTTGTTGTGTTTACTTGTGTAGATTATAGTATTGGAAGTTTTGCCTTAGGATATAACCATACTTTTCCAAACATATCTAAACTCTTATGCATGATATCATTTTAGCAAATCATTCCTGCTTAACAATACTTATACAGCAGGCAACAAAAAGCGATTCCTGTATTAGGATACTTAACCTTTACAAGGAACGTTACCGCCTCAAACCAAAAACTTAAACCCTTATTTCTTCTAAAGCATGTAACTGTCAAAACTAAACACCATCATTCTTTTAGGCAATTATATCCCTATTTAAATTTCGGGACGAAATTTCTAAAAAGCAGGGGATACTGTAACATCCGTCAAAAACGGATTTACCAAACCCGCTCCGTTTATCAACCGAACAGTCAGTCAAATTTTTCGTTGCGAATTAAATACCCAAAATAATTTTAAACGATCCGTAATCAATTATTATGCGGGGATATGTATTTAGTTTTTGAAAATCTGTCAAAAATAACAAAATAAAAATGTTTTACTCATGCCGGGTTTCGAACTCGGGTCCCTACCGGTTCAAACCAACACTTATCTCTCAGCCGACAAACCACTCCGCCACTTTGATTTTCTGATAAAGAAAGGAATCAATTAATTCAAATATTAAGTTTCGGAAATCAAATTCAGTTTTTGCGCCCAAAATAACAGTCGTCGGAAATCCCGACGACTTCGCCGATTATTTACGTTTTCGCTCAAAGTAACCGATAACTTAACTATTACGACGGTTATAACCGACGTCTGAACCGCGACATCAGCCATAACCGCCGGAGTACGGTTGACTTCGAATTAAGACCGAATTCAGACCCCATTCATCCCAATACTACCCTATAAATACAACCTCAACTCGCCAGAAGTCTTTCACACTCAAATCGCACCCTTTCTCGACGAAAAATCACTCGCCGGAAATATTTGATACTTCGCCGGAAAACCGTATCCGTAATCTCTGAGCTTTACTGAACCCCCTAAACCTTTACCGAAGTCACCCACACCCTTTGTAAGCCTTCGGAGGACTCTCTGCTGCAAGATACTGTCGCCGGAAAAAGTTTGCTGTCGCCGGAGTTCTGCCGGAAAACAGAGTAAAACCAGTTGGTACTTTTCACGTCTAATTCCTTTCCTTTTTACTTTTATCTCGTCTGTAATTGATCGTTAAACGCTAAAAGAACATGAATCAACCTTTCGAACCAGTCAGCCGTCACTTCCGGTTAAAAACAGCGAAGAAGACGACATTTCGGTAACTGTTAAGTATAATTAAAATCAAGTTATTTACCGGGTTAGACACACAGTCCAGCGGTGGACTGTGTGCACATTTAACGCTAAGGTCACGAGTTCGATTCCGGTTCCACACACGCCGCCTTGAGAAAAATTCTTTTTTTCAGCAAACTGAACCGGAGTCGCCTTGAGTATATGTTAAGTATATTGATAACCGAGTTTATAACCAAGTGGGACACACAGTCCAGTGGTGGAGTGTGTGTCCGCTAACCCACAGGTCCCGGGTTCGAGACCTGTGGAGCGCACCGGTTTGTGAATTAATTCGTTTTTAAAAATAAAAAGATTTCTGTTTAACTCTAATTAATATATATATATATAATTAAAATCGGATATATAACGGGTTAGACACGTAGCTCAGTTGGTAGAGCTGCGTGCACGCGTACGGGAGGTCTCGGGTTCGAGCCTCACCCGGCGCACAACAATACGCCTTCCGAACCGGTCAACGATAGTCAAAGTCAACGGTCAAAGTTACTGTAGCAAAAATAAAATATTTTTTTATTATTTTTTATTTAATTATTTTTATTTAAAATCAATTAAAAATACTTAAAAATAACATTTTTAAGGTTAGAAAATAGCCTCAAACTCACAAAAATACACCCAACAATCCTACTAAATAGATTAATAAAATCCGTTTACTTACCAAACCATAATGCGATTTATCTAGGTTAATTTCACTCGTGGTTAAAACCATTTCGCGTGCATTCAACCTCATCAACCGAACGCACCCAATGTGAGTGAATTCTTACAAACTCCCCTTTTTATTCATGTTTTGGGGTGTATCATGTGTCGTTTAAACTAATTCTCTTATGCAAATTTGTGTTATACCATTATATGAACTAAACTAGAATGTAACTATTATTGGTTGTGATGTATTCATATTGTCAATGTTGTACATTAGGCCCATCAGTTCGTAAGAACAACGCGTGCCTCAAAACTCACTCATTAGGCCCATCAGTTCCTCGTGGGAGACGAGAACAACGCGTGCCTCAAAACTCATTCATTAGGCCCATCAGTTCCTCGTGGGAGACGAGAACAACGTGTGCCTCAAAACTCATACATTAGGCCCATCAGTTCGTAAGAACAACGCGTGCCTCAAAACTCATACATTAGGCCCATCAGTTCGTAAGAACAACGCGTGCCTCAAAACAATTATTTGGTGATGTGTGTTCAATATTCGATATTATGTGTTGTGTGAATAAACTTACATCTACATTTACTCATATATGGTATGCACCTTATTTATAATCAATTGGATAAACTTGTTCAAATGTTTTCCATAGGATTCACTCGCCAACATTATGTTGATCCAAAAACCTTTTTACACATGATACAGGTGAACAGGTTGAAGCAAGGAAAACATAGGATATGCCTTAGAAGAGAACCAAGAAGCTTAGATTGATAGTTAGAACACGTTGTATCATTTATTGTAAATTTCCATTAAATTGTATTAATGAATATGAAACATATAATAAATGTCATGAGCTTTGATGATAACCCAATCATGCCCCGATCACCTTTTCCGCTGCGGGTCGGGGTGTGACAGGTATGGCAGGTGGAACAATGATATTAACATCATAGAGTTGCCGCCTGGGTTTGATGAGGTGACTGATGGAGCTACACCTAGCTCTTCATTATGTTAATGGTTCATACTACGAGCACATGTATACAAATGGTATTTATCCAGAGTGAGCCATGCTTGTCAAAACATTTCATATACGAATAATGAGAAAAGATCATATTTCACCCCAAAAAAAAAGAATCGGCTAGGAAAGATATTAAGCATGCCTTAGAGTTTTGAAGAAAAGATGGGGTATCCTTGCACAACTGGCATGATTGTGGCACAGAGAAAAATGAAGGAAAATCATGTACCCTTGCATATTCTACACTATATAATATTGGTAGAAGAAGGGAAGGCGATTTGTCAACAGTATGATGAGGTCGTATCGAGTGTTAGTAAACTAAACTTTGATGAGAAAAATGTTATCCGAGCTAAAATATACTCTGAGCAAATAAACGCCCGTCTTAAGACGGACTTAATATAACATCTTTGGGCGAACCCTCCACAAATGATGAAGATGATACCAATGACGACAACGATAATGAAAACTTTGAATAGATTATATTATTGTATTTTTTAAGTATTTTTTAAGTATTTATTGATGTATTTTTTTAGTATTTATCAATGTATTTATCTTTGGTTTGTTTAATTAAATTATATTTATTTAATATTAGTTTTCTGATATAAAAGAATATATTTAAATAATAACGTAATGATTAAAAAATGATTGGGTGCAGTTAAAACTAGTGAAACCACTACACGAATACAAGGTGTAGTGAAAAAAAAAGTGAAAGAAGGTGGCCTGGTGATGTTGTATACACTTTTTGACGTTACGATTAAAAAATGAAACCATTACACAGCCTAAACCTAACCTTGTAGAATTCCCCCATTTCCATCTACCTCTACCCTCCTCCATGCAATTGTCTTCTACCCTCCCACCCTCATTGGAGTCGTATTCTACTCTCCTTATCTTTACAAATGTTTTTCGTCAGTCTCGTTCTTTGCAGGTTTGGTGTATTTTTTACTACCACCCTCAAGATTCGCTATTGGTATTTTATGATTTTGATTTGATCTTCACATGCATCAATGGTTCAAGGATAATTTATTAGTACTGGAATAAAAGCATTGCCACCAATTTCAATATAAAAGGACAAAGTCAACATTTATGTGATTTCGCATAATTTGGTCAGCAGGTCGACTTGGTACAAAAGGGTCATCTTACTGAATCCAAAAGGTCAACTATGGCAAAAACGTAATGATTCCCTTGCTTTGACATCGTACTTGGAAAACCCCATCACAAATATTATATTTGATTTGATTTTCACATATAAACGAATTATTACATTTGTTCCATGGTTGTACTCTGTTAATTGCATTGTCACTTACGCACATGAACAAGAACACTCATTTATTTCAAGCGCAACCTAATAAGATATAACCTTTTCATACTTCTGACGCAACCTAATCATTAGGCGAAACCTACATTAGTCTCCTTTATCATATACATCATTGCACCAATTGTCAAGCATTCAAAAATCATGGTGATTATACTACAACTTGCCCAACCCTTGCTTCTTATGTGAAGGTCAGGCCACAAGGTGTTTTTGCTGGAGCTGCTTCTTGATTCCTTATTTAGCTATAATAACAGAGATCAACATTATTATCTCATGAGCTTAAAGTGGTCAATTTAAAACTAACTAATTTTAACCTAAACTAGACACGCTAAGTTTCAAAATTTATAGACTAGACTCTCTAAAACCTAGACCACATAACCGGCAAGTGTACCGATTATTGTAGTATAGCTACAGTAAGTCCGAGTATCAAACTCACGATACTACTAATTACGTTTACTAGACTTAACTAACTAATTACTAGACTGACTCGACTTATTAGTTTGGTTGTTTGGGGGGTTTTCTAATATCCTAAAAATTGCAGTTAAATAAATACTAACTAGCACGAACTAAGACGCGAATTGGGCTTTGGATTTAATTGATGATGAAACGACTACCTAGGTTGGAATCCTACACGAATCGGATTGGCTTTATAATGGCTTGACTATGTTATGGAACCGGGATCTTGGAATACTAAACTCACTAGGTAACCGAACAGGACTCTCGACCCTTCTCAAGAAGACACCTATGGAGACCTAGCAAGATGTTAAATTACCGTTTTAAGGGACTAGCTTACGTATTTCTAATTGTGTTAATAAAGTACCTTAATTTGACAATTAACCTCACGGTGTAACAATCTAAGGTAACTACGGTAAATTGGTTTGACTCGATTAGCAAGGATTGCGAGGTTAACTAAATTAGTCTTTTTTTAAAAAGATCCTAACATTAGCGATCTAACAACCTAGACAATCCGATAATCTTTCACATTACAATTATTAAGATTAGTTAAACACCTAGACCTACTTGATTCACGAAATTACCTCCTAGGGTGTATTGGCCAATTAACCATAAAGAACATAAACACGAATGAATATAATCTAACACGAACCTATTATATGAAAGACATTCATCAAAATACGTTTGGAAGCAATAAATGTGAAATCAAACAAGTCAAGATAATCATACACATCAAATTAATATTACCAAGTTTTCTACTTTATTAACAAACCATAAACATAAGTCAAAACCAACAACAATCCAAACTTTGTTATGAATTCATCCTAACCTAGGCAGTAAAAAAAAGTTTAGCCAAAGAACCATAGTCAAGAACAATAAAGAAATCTAAATTGAGTAGCAAAACATGTTCATAGATTCAAATAATAGGGGTTGATTCCGGTACAAATCATATTTATCCTACAAACCATAAGAACAGATCCTCGCACATAAAAAAAGTTAAATTAGCACGTATTAAAACAATACACACATAAAAGTAGCACTTTTAAGTTATATTAGCACATTAAAATTAATCAAGATGATTGATTTTAGCACATATGTGAATGATATCAGCACTTTTCTTTATCAGCACAGTGAAAACAAAAGAAATATCCTAATAAAGAATTAATTGCTTGTTTGCATAATTATAGAGAATTCAATATAATTGATATAATCTGGGTTATTATTTTACCATTTATCTATAATTGATTGAATGCTATATGACACTTTTTAAATAATTCTTAAAGTTTGTACACAAAATGTGGTTTATATTTGATCATACTCCTCAAATAATATAAGGAAATAAAAAACTGACACGTTTGCAAACCGAACTTGAACCTTGATCGCGATCTTGAATCTTGAACCGTATAAAATTCACCCTCTTGAAATTATTGTCCCTTCTAATCTTCTGTTTGTCTGCCGTGTTCCTTTTTTTTTCAACAACGGCTTTTTTCGTCCCCCGTTATATGGTAGGTTGTATTCGTTATATGTGTCACAATTGGCCTTTAATTCAGATTATTCACGATGTGGCTTCTAGGGGATCTTCAAAGTGAACTTGGGCCAGGTCTCGTAATACATCAACAGCCCAAAAATAACAAAAGAACTTGGGCCAGGTCTCGTAATACCAAGTATTTTTCTAAATATACAAGATATCCCTAATATACCCTCTTAGTCGACACATGAGGATGTCATATGTTGCGTCTTGATCTGAAATCTTTAAAGAGAACATGTGGCATGTCCTTAGTGAATATGTTAGTAATACCGCACATATGAAATCGACTACTGATTAGGTAAACAGACGGCGGCAATACTCGAGTAACTTTTGGCAATGGTAATGGTAGCTTTCTTTTTTCATCTCCATACTGGACATTCAACGGGTTTCCCATAATCTTTAGCTATGTGATGTCAAAGCAGTCGATTTGGTAGGTGTTAAGATGATGTTGGGGATATAGTGGCAAAAGAAGTCGTCGGAGAAGAAGCTTTGTGGCAGTCCGGTGCTCGAGGCAGGGGGCAGTGGTTGATGTTAATAAATAAATGAGGTTTTAACAAAATGGATGTAAATGACAAGTTTTGAAAACCATGAGACAATCATTTTGTAAAAGAACTTTTTGAATGAAAGTGATAAAAATGACAAAGACACAAAAGTCAAATTATTGAACTCAAAATTTATATCCATATGTTTAAGAAGCATAACGAGTGTGAATAATTTGACTTTTGTGTCTTTGTCATTTTTATCCATATGTTTGGTGGACTTAACCAATTTAGTTCAAAATCAAAAAAGTTTAACGCCTTGAATTCTTAAATACTCTTTTTGTAACCCTTTGAGTCCAAATTATTAACTTCATCCACCAAGTCTGTTAACTTTTTGTGAAAAGAATAAAATATCCATATCATTTATAAACAAAATAATATATATATATATATATATATAAACTCAAACACGCGTTCTCTCACATAAGCAACAACCACCACCATACAAAGATCCAAGCAGCATGAACATCGGTTTTGTGGTGATGAACATGGTTCCAGCGTCATTCTCTTTCATATCTCAGATCTGGTTGGGGTTTAGATCTGAATATGTGGGGGGATGATGGTGGTTTTACAGTGGTGGTTGTGCAGCGGCGATGGATGGGGAAGACAAGTGAGGTGTGTATGGTGGTGGAGGTGCGGTCGTGGGGTTGTCCAGCGTCGATGGAGGTGCGGTGGTGGGGGTAGTGGTGGGGTGTTTGTGGTGATGGTGGTGGGGTTGCTGCTTAGGTTTGACTTGTTTTCAGAAAGGTTTAACATCCACTAAAGTCACATCTCTCGCCGATTGTTGCTTAGGTCTCTTGAAAGATAACAATTTTAGGGTTTCGTAGGGAGGTTTATAGGCGCTTGATTTAGTTGCGGTTTTCTCTATTTTCTTTAAAAGGCAGGTGGAATTGAATGTTATTTGGGGACGATTCCACATCAATGTTGTTGCAGGTTCGATTCACGATGTTTGTTGATTTCATGCAGTTTGGGGTTTAAAAGGCAGGTGGAATTAATGTGGTTTTAAGGTTGTGAGGATTCGGATCAGGATGGAGGTTCGGAGATGGTTCAAATCCGGCATTTTAATGGTGGTGGTGTGTAGTGTGGATGGTTCACGGTGGTGGTGACAGGTGTGGTGAAGGTGCAGTGGTGATAGTGAAGTGTAGGTGTGTGTGTGTGTGTGTGTGAGAGAGATGTTTGTGTGTGTATGAATTAAACACATTCCTTATATGTTGTGCATTGAAGAGTTATACTCAGTGTAAATGACTCAAATACCCTCTTAGTTAATAGAGTTGGTGGATGGAGTTAAGAAATTAAACTCAAGGGGTTCGAAAAAGAGCGTTTAGAGACTCAAAAACTTAAACATTTTAATTTTAAACTTAAGTGATTAACACTCTTAAAACATAAGGACCCAAAAGGTAATTTTCTCTTTAATATAAAAGGTAAAAATAAAAACAAAAGGAGGATATAGATCTAATGGGTTATTTCTTCTTATGTTTATTAGAAACACACTATCACTTTATTTGATCACCATCTTATATTAAAAGATAGAAAATTATTAGTGGTTAACCCATGACTTATTTTCTGAAAGTATGATCGAAGGGTTTTATTTTATTTTTAAAGGGTGTAATTGGGACTTTTGCCTAGATAATACACTATTTTTTGTCAAGGTAGATGACCGCCACCCTAAGGACCATAGTTGGTCCACCCACGAAAACTATTAGGGTTTAAAATTATATAAAAAAAGGAAAGAAATAACAAAAGTACAACCTACAAAAATCGTATACAAACCATAATACATAATCAACGTGTATATTAATAATATATATATACATATATCGTATTAATTGTAAAGATACCTTAAAAGAGACATCATGTAGTGTTCGGATGTCTCTCCTTTTAACATAGAGAAAAGGTTTGCCATTAAAGAAAAAATAGTTACATCTCAAAAGAAAATTAGGAGTTTAAAGTTAAAATAAATTTGCAAAGAGGAAGGTGGTAGCAAGATCTCTGCCTTTTGATTCAGTGGTCCCCTTGACACAGATCCCTATGCAGCAACCGTCAAATTATAGACGCTCGTTTTCTTTAATTAATTCTACTCTACCAATAAAATACATTATACTTTATTTTTCAAATTAATATCTACTCTACCAATAAAATACGTTATACTTTATTTTTTAATATCTTTTTACAATTGGTTTTTAATATGCTTCTTAAAGCATTCATAATACTTTATTTTTTAATATCTTTTTACAATTTGTTTTTTAATATGCTTCTTAAAGCATTCATATTGAAGCCTCTATATTAGTACATTTTATATAATATATATAAAGAAATACATGAAACAATAAAATCATCACTATATTGGGATCTCTATAATAGAGAAAGTTTTAAAGATATTAAAGTAAACCACTATATTTAAAGACCCATATCAAAGCCTCTATATTTTATTGTGAGTGTGTAGGAAAAAGAAAGAAATAATAAAATAAGTTATTGTGAGTATTATAGAGATAGATAAAGAGTTGGATGTGAAAAGTTTTTGAAAAATAAACTTAATTTAGAGAAAATGTGTTTTTTGATTAAATTATATAGATGAAAATAAAGGCTCCAATGTGAATGCTCTTATTCGAATAAAATTTAACCCCTCGACATATATCACCGGATCAATAAAAATATCTTTTATAAAAACTTTTTAATAGTCAGTTCCAAAGTCCTATGCAAAATTTATATATTTGTTAAAAACAGGAATTCCTACATTTGTGTTGTTTAATTAAAGAAAACAACAAACAAATGCTTTGTTCTCAAAATTCACCTAAAGTAAATTATTTGATACAAGAAATCGATTATGAGAGGACATCATCTCACGATGGATGCAAGAACTTTATGATATTTTACTGTCTAGACATATGAGAAATATGTGAATAACACCAAAAACATATAAAAGTTGAATAAATCATATTCATAAAAAATATGCAATAATATTTTACTTCCCTCTTTAAAACACGACTAGTTGGTTTTACACACGTGATCTGTGTGATCCCCATATCCGTTGATCTCAGATAATTACTAGCGTCCGCAGAGATGTTAAGGATATATACATCGGTTCTCACCGAATGTTGGACTTTTTGATTCCGATTGTTGGAGCATAAGAAACGGTCATATGACCTGCCAAACCAGTTCATCGGCAACCCCATACGACAACGACGAGGCTTCGGGCTAGGGTTCTACCATGACCTCAGGCGATGGTGATGGTATTTTCCGATGATTTAAGTACAATCCAATCACTATGGCTTCCTTTTTGGTTGTATGTTTAAAATATGGGTTAGATCTAGTGTAGTATAGTGATTCTCGAAGTGAACGCAAGCAACTATTGACCATCAGCGGTGGGTGTTGGTGGTGGTTACTTGTTCGGGCGCATTGGTGGTATTTCTTACTTTAAACTAAACGTGAAATATAAAACAGAGAAAAATAAGAATAATAGGGAAAACAAGAAGAATGCTAATCTTACATACATCAATGTAAAATCAGTGACATGTAAGAACATACGAAGAGAACAGGAAGTCTCCCTCCATTAAGGAACTTTATTTTTATCTTAAATTATATATAAATTCTCCATCTTATATCTTTAATATTGGTTCTTTATAATAAGCTAAAATTTATCAAAAAGTATATTTTTTTCCCTTTATAAAGAGTTTGAAATAAATTTATAGAAGTTGTATGATTATTTAAAGCGAATATTGTACCTAAAGAAACAATGGCGCAGGATACATCAGCACAAGTACATGACATGCTTCGTCATATCATATCTCTTGTCTTCCAAAAGTAATTATTATGTACGCCATGATGTCTTTATAATATATGTTGTTTATCTTACAGATGATGGGTATACAAATTATTTCTTAATCAATAATAAAGTTTATAAACTAATTTTTGTTCTTATTGCAATATTTTAAAGATTTTGACAAGTGTCCTATAGTTATTATAATAATTTAAATATGCGAATAAAGATTTAACTCAAAATTGAATAAATTCAAAATTGTATAATTTTGATTACAAAGCCTGCCTGATTAAACCAATATGAACATGGGTTTACAACATTATGTTGTTATATTATATAATTCTTTATAACATAAACTTAGTTTAAACGTTGCAAGCATTTATCTACCGTCAGATGTTCTGTACCAATAACAGTAGAACTTGCAAAATAATTTTTTCATTAATTTATTTTAATTAATTAGGAGCAAGTACTAAAGCTGTTTCTTGGTTCCCAGGATGTAATTATGGTTCATTCATTACTCCACCTTTTTTTATATCAAAGAGTGATCGACCAAATGTAAGATGGTTCAGTTTATTTATTGTTACTTATAATCAAACAAGGTAAAACTGTATCTATAAATAAAATACAAGTTTAAAGGAGATAACAAGTTTATTGTTTCCCATATTTATTGTTTTTCTTCTGAATTGGTATATAGACATTATGTCTATTAGAAATGGATATGATTGGATGGTTCTGCTGGTGGCACGATGATACTCTAGTTGTCTGTAGTGATCCAAATTTACCGGTAAAAAAAAAGAGAAAAAGATGACAACGTCTAATTAATAAGTAAAACACTTGAAGGTTGCAGTTGCAGCTGTTGACATGTTGTGCCGTAATCAAAGACAAAGTACCATTTTCATTTAAAAATTTCAAACTCCTGCTTCTATTACAACCAGTCATGATAAACCAATATTAAATACATCTAAAGATATAGAATGTGTTGTTATGGTATGTGTATGTGTTGTAGAAGGTGTGAAATGTAAGGAAAAAAATGTGGTACATAGTGTTAGATATTTTAGTGTAATTGGAATTAACTTGATGGCGAATGTGAATTATAATATACATCGAACAAGTTAGGAGGTGCGGGAGTGCACACTTGTTCGAGCTGTTATAATTCTAAGTATTCGGACGGAGCCCCAACTGGAGCTTCCAAGGGGGCGTTGCCCCCTTGGTGGGGGTCCGGGGGCAACACACCTGGGAGTAGGTCCAAGGGGCAAAGTACTTGAAGATCGAAGATCAAGATTGGAAATTTTAAACCAACTGATTAACACGTCTACATTTGTTTAATCTAACACAAGTCACACAAGTACTTGAAGATTTATGCGAAGTTTCGTAAAAAAAGACTTGGGTAAGTTGTCAGTATGACTTAAATGACTCGTCTCGTTTTAACGCAACCAAATCTCAAAAATATATAATTTATGATGAAAGAAAATTAGGTGTGATGTTTTTATAACGACGAATCTATTTACTAGATATTTAATAAAAGAATTGCGAGCTTTACATTGTTATTATAGAGTTCAAAGAGTTTATAAATGATAATTGAATCCTATTAACTTTAGAGTTTGGTTTATCTAATCGTGTTTTATCCACTTAAAATATTGTACCATCAACTGTTACTAGTTCATTATATGAAATTGTTATGTTTCATTTTATGTTATTTCCAAATCCACCCCTTTATTAAATATGTAAATAGATATAATTGTTGATATTTTACAAGGACTAACGATACACATCAAACACAAAAGCACAAAGAAGGTGAAACATAATGTAAAGATACTTTTTGCCTAACAATTTATTTCCATTTTTAATGGGAATGAAAAAGTTGAATTGCTAACTTACTTGGAGCTTTACCTGAAAGGGTCGCTTGACTATTTAAGCTTTACATTAAGTAGGTGTTGACGGATACAACATTTAATTGTTTCTCATAAGCTTTACACTAAGTAGGTGTCGACGGATACAACATTTAATTGTTTCTCAAATTATACACCAAACTTTATTATTATATATAATTAGAGAATTTGTTAGCTACAGTGGAAATTATATTGATATGTAAGTGACTCACAAACATAGTCATATCTAACCATAAGAAATGTGATGTCATCTCGTAAATTCATACATATTTTATATGAAAAATATAAATTACCGATTGTAATTTTCATGATTTCTGAATTTTTTTAATTAATTTTATTTTTTAAGGTTGCATCCTTATTTTATAATTAAAATAAATAATAAATAGAATTAATTTTTATAAAATCATATGAGTTTAGTATTTGTGTCGTATGTATATTTACTATAAGTCTATAATTAATTAAAAAGTTCGATTTGAAACAATCCATGAGATTCAACCATGATTAGAATTAAGGGGTTTAAAATATGTTGTTAAAAAAGGTTCAACTACGATTAATAAATACAAAATTAAAGTGAATTTCAAGGATTGTCCTTTATCTTTATACTCATTTTAAGGCGTTGTCCTTAATGTTCAAAATTGATGAGTTTTGTACTGTATGTTTTAAAAACCCATCACGTTTTGTCCTTTAGGCCTAACCCAGTTAGTTTTTTCTGTTAAATCAAATCACTCAAGGGCAATTTGGTCTTTTTACCAATTACTTTAAAAATAAGTTAATAAATAAAAAAAACAAATTTAAAGTGTGTTTGTGTGTTTAATTAAATCACAAATCTGTTGACTTTTTTTTTCCAAACCCTCATCGTGGACTTCTCTAAGCAGATTGCCATGGTGAAGACCATTAAGAATAAGATCATCAAAAAATGCAACAGGATAGTATTCACATTATGCAGCAACTATTCATTCCTCTCCCTCTCAAGCACCACCCCACCTGTCTCAACCTACTACTACCACCACCACCCACCCACCCACCCCTTACAACCAACCTCTTTACCTCTCCCAGCCACCACCAACAACCACCTCCGGCCACCACCCTCCAACACTCTCAACCACTTATCTCTCTCTCTCTCTACCTCTTTCCAGCCATCACCCTCAACCACCAACAACCACCCTTCTCTCTCTCTCTAGCACAACCACAACCACCTACAACACAACCATCACTACACCGCTGCGAAACCCCACTGCTTGATACTTTGAATGGCGAAACCCTAGATTGTCAAACCCTAACTATTGCCCGGTTTTGCGTCTATAATTGTCTAAAATTTGAACGATTCACTCTGTTACTTGTAGCCGCTGTGATGATTTGGTCTGAAAACCCCCAATCGTTTAACCCTAACCGCCGTCTCACCACCAGCGATTGGGTGGTGGTTGGAGTGCGGCGGTGGGTGGGGGTTGTTTGGCAGGTGGAGAGCAACAGGTGGTGGTTGTACTTGATATGGTGGTGGTATGGGGTGGATGGTGGTGTATAATGGTGGTGGTGTGGGAGAGAGAGATGTGAGAAATCAGAAAGATGGAGAGATAGTGAATTGGAGAGAGAGAGCTTTATTTACTGAAACCTTTTTTTAAAGTGTTTTTTATTTGTTAGAAAGGTTGGTTATTTATATTATCTACACAATTAGTCCCTGTAAATATGAATTGACAAAAATGCCCTTATGTGCTTTGCACATAACCAGATTTAACTAAAAAAACTAACTGGATTAGGTCTAAAGGACAAAACATGACGAGTTTTAAAACATAAAGTACAAAACTCATCAATTTTGAACATAAAGGATAGCGCTTGAAAATGGGTATAAAGATGCGAGTTCAACCGTATTAACACACCATAAGATCCGACTACAATTAATTTCTCAAACAAGTTTGAAAGTATCTAAAGAGTTGGAAATGTAATCGCTTATTATTTTCTCTTCAAAGACAATTGCAAAAAAAAAAAAAAAAAACACCGTACGCTCAAATCACACTAAAAAGACCGGCCCCATTGACAATCAATTGTAGTTTGTAAGACCTATACTTATTATACACAAGGTATTTATAAAAGTTTGCATTTATATATTTATAATGCAAACACATAGCCATACTTAATTTTGAAGTTAATTAAAACTCCTTAAGTATTTAAAAACATTACGACATATTGATGATGTTTAGTTTAATTTACAACTAAACCAAAAATGCGGAAGCTTGAACTTTGGTCGTGTTCGGTTCTTTGTTAAGCTTGATCGTCATCCGGTACTTCAAACCATTACCTGTTTTTCATAAATCATGAAATTCGTTAGTTACGAGAGTTTATAACGTAACAAACTAAACCCAAATGCCCAAAACGACAAAATAAACGTTTTGTTCTATATCCCGCTGTAAACAACGGAAATTAAACCCATTTAAACAGCCATTTAAGAAATGTTCACTCAGCTGTAGGAATGTTCACTTAGCTGCAGAAATGTTCACTCAGCTGCAGGAACGTTCACTCAGTTGTATGACTGTTCACTTATCAGTTAAACTTCCATTTTAACGTGAAATTTCCATAACTTCTTCCATACTTATCCGTTTCTATTGAAACTTGTTCCTAATATGATCGTAAAACATTTTTCCACCTAAATAACCCAAAATCCTCAACCCGGATTCACAAATTTTAAGGATTTCGCAACCGTTACCCGGTTTATGCGCATCTTTATTTTGACATGTTATGGGATTTAAGCACTTAAGCTTAAATTATCTGCATTCCTTCATATCTCTTAATCCCACTTTATGATCTTTATTCATTCATCCTCACAACTTCACTTGTGATGGATTATGATAGGAAAAATTATTATATTCCCATTCTACCATCGAGTTTGACACTTTTACGAAAATGTCCCATTAAGTAGCATCAAGCCAAAATGGTTTAAGCCTTCCACTTTATACTACCGGAAGGATTGTTCAATATATAAAACTCATATTTAAACTACCCTTAAGGGTCATTTGTTCGATTTATCATCCGAGGGCATTTTAATCAAATTTTTAGTCCTTTTTCCGTAAAAGACTTTTAAAGGTGTAATTTGACCAAATGGGCACTTCTAAACCATGTACTATTAAAAATCATTATGTTCCAAAGAACATAATATTCCCCATTTATATTATTAGATATACATTGCTTAGGTAATCCAGTGTCCACCCATGACTCGTTTAATTCACGCGGTCCTTTTTGAGAGTTTGACCTATTACACATACCTGGCTCGGGTCATAGCACTGACCCGTTTTAATACCTTGAATTATTAGTTGCTAATTAAAAGAAACGCAAGTCGTACGCTATTCTTCCTGTGAGCACAAAAGTCGACAAGTATCCATTAGATGTTATCGTCAAATGATGAATACATCACCATTCGACCCGTTTGGCCTAAATGACCATTTATTAATATGAGATGGTAATTATTTGTCATCTCACTCGTTTAGCTTGCTTCAGTTTGCACCATATGATCATCTTACTTAAAAGTCGTTTCTTTATACGTTTGACCCATTCTGGCTTATGCCATAGGATCGTAACAACCCGATCTTTCGGATTGTTATCCGAATCCTTATAATTATCGTTGTTTCCTATTTCTCTCGTTCTATACTCTGAGATTAATTATAATGGTTTAGATTATTTTAAAACGCATATCATATCACTTATTTATTGCAATTAAATCGCTTAATACTTGCAACTCTCAAACGCAAACTCAAATCGCAGTTAATTATGTTACATTATATTACTTACGTGTTATGTGTGCTTTATGATTTATGGTTGTACTCGCTATCGCAACGCTCTCACTCGCACAAATCGCTCAATCGCATTATATTATTATCGCAACGCTTAACGCTTCGTTAAAACACTTAACATAACTAGCTAATACGAACCGAATAGCCAAACGAGCACCTAACGAACAAATAACGAACAAAACTTAGCCACCAGGCCAAGTTCGACCGAAGTTGGCACCCCAACTTCACACGAAGTTGGTCAGGCCAGCCAAATAAGCAAGTTCACTCGAACTTGCATAAGTCCAAGCATAACTGGCCAAGTTCGCCCGGACTTGTGCCAAGTTCGCCCGGACTTGTGCCAAGTTCGCCCGGACTTGTGCCAAGTTCGCCCGGACTTGTGCCAAGTTCGCCCGGACTTGTGCCAAGTTCGCCCGGACTTGTGCCAAGTTCGCCCGGACTTGTGCCAAGTTCGCCCGGACTTGTGCCAAGTTCGCCCGGACTTGTGCCAAGTTCGCCCGAACTTGTGGCAAGTTTTGATGGCTGCCACTCCCATATCTCCTCACCTATAAATACCAAGCACCCTCATTCTCTCATTCCTTGCTGCTAACTTCGCTCCAGAGTTCCCATAACCGAATTTCTTTGATTTCCAAGTAAGAATCAACCCGTTTTATGCAAACCACAACGTTTTCACTATGATTTTACACAAGGATTACCTTCGTTTTCATCAAAACTCTTCTGTTTATGAAAATCTTCATCTTTTTCTACAAAACTTCTTATTTTCACTTAGATCTACACTAAACGAGTGTATTTGGGCTTAGCTTTGGCTTCCCAAGCTAGAAATCTTGATGATTTCGACTCACCAAGTGTTAGATCTGAGCAAAACCTTTTAAGACATTGATTTTTACACAAAATACGGACTAAGTGACGTATGTTTCGTTCACTAGGAAGTGGAATGAGGCGTTGTCAAGCAAGATCTCAGATCCGGAAGCACAATGACGATATCGTCACCTTGCACGAACTGGACTAATCCGTACGAACCGACAAGTTCGCCCGGGTTAGCCGGAGTTCCTGTAAAGTGGCTAAAACTCGCTCCAAAAGACCTCTCCAGCCTATGTTTTGCTCAGTAGCTCAAGGTTGGAGGGATGGACACCTGATTTACTCAGCAAACGACGCGAAAACACACGATTTGGTGACCAAAACAGTTAAGTTCGCTCCAAAAAGAGCAAGTTCGCTCCAAGTTGTCACCAGATTGATGACCAACTTCGCCGAACTTGTTCAAATTTCAAGAAAATCAGTCAAGTTCCCCTGAACTTGTACAGTTTCCAAGGAAACCAGACAATTCGCCCGAACTTGTACAAACTGTAAGACAAACATGTCAAGTTCACCCGAACTTGTACCAAACCAAAGGATTTGGTACAACTTCGCCCGAACTTGTCCTCTGCTTCTTCACACATTGACCGTTTCAGCACTTCGGAAGACTGATGCACTTCTGTTCTCGCTTACAGGTTGATCCCGGCGCTCCCTTCAATCCACAACAGTTCGTGTTTCATCGTTAAGCACCGACTGTGAGTATACTTGAACCCTTTTTCGCTTTAATGCACTTTTGGGTGTTACATACGTCTCTATATCAAAACACGCTACACACAACGCTAAAACTCTTTTAACGCTAACCGCTCTCGCATGTTGTACGTGAATCGCTGAATGTTTGTTTGCTACGTGTGAATAATGAGGACTTGTAGACTACCCTTAGCAACGATAGTAGTATAGTTTGGACTCAGCACCCGATTGGTTCGGGGGTTGTTAAGGCTCGCATACTTACTTTCCGTGTGTGTTCGCTGCTGTGAACACGAATCGCGCATACTCTACATCGCAGTCGTGTTGGTTAGCTTGTATCATTATTGTTAGCTATTTATATTCACTTTCTCCACGTTTTACATGCTGGTTATGCGTAAACGCTTTATCGCTATTACTATTATGCTATTAAACCTGTATGCTCACCTTTACTTAATTGTATTGACTTGTATTTTTGTAACATCCGTCAAAAACCGGGTTAACCAAACCCGCTTCGTTTATTAACCGAACAACCAGTTAAAATTTCATTGCATATTAAATGCTCAAATTAATTTTAAACGATACATAACTAATAAGTATATTAGAATATAAAATTTATATTTGAAAATGTATTAAAAATAGTGGAATAAAAATAAAATGCTGAAGCCGGGTTTCGAACCCGGGTCAGCCAGAAGCAAAGCCTTAACTCCCATCCTTCCAACCGCTCCGTCACTTGTGATTTTTGTTTACTTATTGAAACAATTAATACATAAAATAAATCTAAAAATCAAACCCAGTTACACAGCGCGCCCAAATCCGCTGACGCCGGAAAATCCGACGATTTCGCCAATCATCGTCGGTTACCTTTGACTTAACGTAAGTATTAACAACGACATCGGTTATAACCGATGTCCAGTCCGCGACATTCCTCATAACCGCTGGAAAATTTTGACCAACGAATCAAGACGGTAATCAGACCAATTCTTCCCTATAAATACACCCTCTAACCTCTGATAACCTTTTCGCTCACAATCACACCAATTCTCGACGTAATTTCACTCGCCGGAAAATCTCTGCAAGTCGCCGGAAAACCGAGATTTCATCTACACGGAAAATACCTCGACTTTTTCTGTTTCAATCCGTTGTTAGAATGTCACTAACTTCAATCCAACCATCAGAATCTATTTCAGACGACGTTGCCGGATTTTCTGTTTTCGCCGGAAAACTTCTGAAAGTTCCAGAATCTCGCTGTTTGCCGGTATGATCATTCAAACCTACTGACAATCGTTACTCAGTAGTTCAATTTCACATCTAATCCCTCCAAACTGTTAATTGATCCTAGCAGCCGAAGGTCACCAAAACAGAGCCGACGAGCTTCGCCGGATTTCTGAAGAAGACAATCTGTTCGGTACAATCAATCCCCAAACCTTTTCTGTTCAATACATTACGATTGCTCATAATGTTCGTTAACCGAATTAAACAAGAAACAGTTAGTTAACCGATGTCTGGGTTTTGAACGAAGAAGATGAAGTCGTGTATGTTATAAGATTAATTAAAATCGGTATTATAAACGGGTTAGACACACAGTCCAGCGGTGGACTATGTGCAAACAATATGCATACGTCCCGAGTTCGATCCTTGACACACGCACATTCGCTGTAATAAAATGTCTTTTTTTATAAAACTGAACCGGATCCACCATAGTAAGATGTTAAGTATAATAAAAACTAGAATATTTACCAAGTTAGACACACAGTCCAGCGGTGGACTGTGTGCCAAACTAAACCACAGGTCCCGGGTTCGAGACCTGTGGCGAGCACCGAGTCGATACATTAAATCCTTTTTAAAATAAATGATTTTCTGATTAACTTAATTAGTGTATAAATATAATTAAAAACAGAAATATTTCGGGTTAGACACGTAGCTCAGTTGGTAGAGCTGCGTGCACGCGTACGGGAGGTCTCGGGTTCGAGTCCTGCCCGGCGCATACATACACACAATAGAACCGGTCAAACAGTCAACAGTCACAGTCAAACAGTCAACGCTTATGGTCAACGGTCAAAAGTCAACATTTTTTTATTATTTTTATTTATTTATCTAAATTAAAAATCAATTAAAAATACTTAAAAATAACATTTTTAAAGTTAGAAAATAGCCTTAAACTCACAAAAATATATCCAAAAATCCTATTAAAATTGTTAATAAAATCCATTTATTTATCTTACTTTTTCGTTATTAATTAGGTTAGTTTTTCCTCGTCGATCAATCCTCTAAACTCGTGCGCATTCAACATCATCAACCGAACGCACCCAATGTGAGTGAATCTCTACAAATTCCCCGTCTTAATCACGTTTTTTGGGTGTATCATGTGTCTTATTATTTATTACTTTTAAACTATTGTGCACCCATCATATTCATGATTAAATGTATATTCAACATGTATCATCTGTTTGTGTGATTATTGTTTAGATTAAATTTATCATTTTCAGTACATACATTATCATAGGCCGCCGCTCCCCATTACCTATGAGCGTTGAGCTGTTCCCCATTACCTATGAGCGTGAACCAGGCGTTGCCAACATACGATCGGCTCTGTTTGATTGATCCTTGATCGCACATACATTTCATCATAGGTCGTCTGCTCCCCATTACCTATGAGCGTGAGCCGTTCCCCATTACCTATGAGCGTGAACGAGACGTTGCCAACATTTACATTGTCATTCATATTACATATTCATGCAAGGTGGTTTGTTATTGTATGCTATTAGTTTGTTGTTGTATGCTATTTGTTTGTTATTGTATGTTTTATTTACGTTTGTTCAAATATGATTATTGCACAATTTTTCCATATTAAATACAATAAGAAATAAATAATAAATGTTTTCTAACAAGGTTCACTCGCCAACTTTTTTGTTGATCCAAAAACCATTTTTACATATGATACAGGTGAACAGGATGAAGCAGGGAAAACATAGGAAAGTGCCTTAGAAGAAAAATAATGAAGCCTAGAAAAATGTATAGGACATGTTGAACTTGTATGATATGATTGTATGATCTTCCTTAAAATTTTGATAATAAATATGAAACGTTATAATAAATGTCATGAGCTTTGATGAAAACCCAATCATGCCCCGATCACCTTTTCCGCTGCGGGTCGGGGTGTGACAGATTGGTATCAGAGCTTTTGACTATAAGGATATAGGATAGGTTATTAGACCCTTAGAGCCTATACTATAGTTGATTAGATTTTAATTGTTTATGTGGTTACATGCAAACTCATGATGTTTATTTCTTTCATATTTATTACATACACAAATGCATGCAAACACTTCCAATATTACATTTTGTGATACATAGTGAATTATACTTACAGTCAAACATACATACTTATATACATATTCGTCATACATATTTTAATGTTCACATACTCAATTCATCTTCATACTTCCGTTATTCAAGATTTTGTCGTATTTTTCATTTTTCAAATCCCATCAAAGTGAGTTCTGCGACGGGCATGTAGTAACTGTAAGGGTACAAGTACCATAGTCGGAACGACTGTCTAGGTTGGCATTCGTATAAATCCAATATAACGGACCAGTTTGCCTACCTGGGGACTAACGATGAGAGTACGAAGGACCTATTAGGCCAAAGCATGCCACACCAAACGTCGTTCGAACTCACCCCACTTTGAGGTGTCACCGTGTCCACACCTGGATACATTCCAAATATCATACGTTACATACATATTTCTCGATTTTCTCCGGGTTTTAGTGTACGTAACCATGCTAACACATGCGAACCATATGAAAAACCCGGTAATCATGGGGGCCCACATGATTACGAAGGTGAAGTATGGCGGCATGCAAGGTCCAATTACGAGCAAAGCCCAAGACATCCTATGGATGTAGTAGATTTATTATGCTATGTTTAATTTATGAATGTTCATTCCTAAATACGACACATGATCCCAAAAACATCCAACTCATACTCTTGATATGTATTCCTTGTAGATGTCTTCTAATTCCGCTCGTAGGAAGATGAGAGCAGGAAAAGCTCGCGAGCGTATGGCTGCCCAAATCGCTCAACAAATGGCTGCAGTAATACCCAACATTGTAGTTCAAGTCCAACAAGCCCTTACCGCTAACCCCGTCAATCAAGAAGATCAAAATGTTGTCAACCCTCCCCCAAATACCACTAAATGCACCTTCAAGCATTTCAAATCCTGCGACCCTCCAAAATACGAAGGGACTGAAGGTGTCACCGCTCTCCTCCATTGGTTTGAGGAAATGGAAAACACTTTTCTAAATTGCGATTGGCCCGCTGATCGCAAGGTGCGATATGCTACCGGTCGTTTGCTTGGAATAGCACTTACATGGTGGAATACAGAGAAGGCCAAACGAGGTGCTGAGAATGTTATGACTTTGACTTGGGAAGAGCTGAAAGAGATCATGACGAGACATTTCTGTCCAAGAAGCGAAATCAAGAAATTAGAGGATGAGTTCTATTCTTTGAAACAAAAAGAGGGCGACCACACCACATACAACAAGAGATTTCTCGAGTTGAATCAGATGGTCCCCAACTTGTTCACTCCTCTCTACCGCTTGATCGAGCACTACATTCGAGGTCTTCCTTCAAAAATCAAGACTCTGTAATAAGTACCACACCTGCAACTTTGGAAGCAGCTATGGAGTTAGCTACAGAACTCACCGAGAACCGCGTACGGAATAAAGACTTCAAGGAGGAGAAGAAGAAGGATAAAGCATCGACTGAAACCTCAAACTCCACCCAAACGAATCCCCTTCTCAACCCATTTCTAAGAGAAAACGAGATGGGCAACTTTTCGCTGTCACCCAACGCAATCAACCAGCCTCACAAGCCGTACCCCTCCAAGCTATCCCAATCACTCAAGTAGCACCCAACTCAACTTACCCAAATAAGAAACCTTACTTTGGACCTCACCCTCAATGTAACACCTGTTGTTATCACCATCCATCTACCTTACCTTGTCGACTATGTGCGAATTGTGGACGCTATGGTCATTTGAGCAAGGTTTGCCGCAACCCTCAAAACCAAACCTCACCCCCTACTCAAAACATGATCCAAACATATCAACAACCCCAATACCCCATGTTACCTTATGTTCGAGCTTGTTTTAATTGTGGCGACCCTACCCATTATAGAAACACGTGCCCTCGATTGGTTAACATCATAAACGCCCAAGCTCAAGCAAACCCAGTTAACCAAGCAAATCAAGAAAACCTAACCACTAGGCCACCAGCAAGAGGAAGAGTTTTCAACATCAACGCCAATCCTGTTGAAGATAATGACGGCCCAAACGAACCACCCAACTAGTCTCCTTCACCAAAAATCAAGATTCAACTCCAACCGCTTAGTGTTTATGTTTTATTTATGTTTATCTCAATCTTCATGTATCTCATTTATAAATCGGAAATTGAATCCAAGAATCTTAATGCAAATTACTATCTCAATTTGTTTTATACTCATTGATTTAACATTCATATCATCAGATATCTCGACGTACCTCGACCTCATCATTTAAAGAAGTTGGGTTGTGTCTCACTTTTACATAGACTAACCCCTTCATCATAACAAACGAGAGAGGTATCGTCATCATTCAGTCATGTATCCTATCAGAATTAAGACTCAAGCTTTGGTTGTTGTGTTTGTTTATGTTTTAGAGTCACATAGGACTAATCATAACTTACTGATAAATCCAATGAAAAATTGTCGAGAATATGGTGGATACGCCACTGGTACTTCCTATATATAAGTATTCTTGTCAAAGGATCAGAGGCATTGTCAGGCGGTTATGAGAAGTTCCATGTAGGAGTTAGTAATGTCATGGTTGAAGTTTGTTTTATACTCACTGATTTTAGCATTCATATCATCATACATCTCAACGTATTTCAATCTCATTATTTAAGGAAGTTGGGCTGTGTCTCACTTCTACATAGACTAACCTCTCCATCATAACAAACAGAGAGGAACTGTCATCATTCAAACATGTATACTATCAGAATTAAGACTCAAGCTTTGGTTATTGTGTTTGTTTATGTTCTAGAGTCACATCATAGAACTAATTATAACTTACTGATAAAGTCAATGAAAATTTGACAAGAATATGGTGGATACGCCGTTGGTACTTCCTATATATAAGTATTCTTGTCAAAGGATCAGAGGCATTGTCAGGCGATTATGAGAAGTTCCATGTAGGTTTTAGTAGTAGAAGTTTTGTTTTAGGATATAACCTTATCTTTCCAAACATATCAAAACTCTTGCGCATGAAATCATACTTAGTGAATCAACTCTGTTTCTAAATATTCTTTATCGTAGGCAACAAAAAGCGATTCCTGTAGCAGGGTACTCAACCCTTACAAGGAACGTTACCGCCTCAAACAAAAAACTTAAACTCTTACTCCTTTCTAAGTATGTAACTGTCAAACTAAAACACCATCCTTTTGTGATAAACATGCCACTACTTAAATTTCGGGACGAAATTTCTAAAAGTAGGGGATACTGTAACATCCGTCAAAAACCGGGTTAACCAAACCCGCTTCGTTTATTAACCGAACAACCAGTTAAAAATTTCGTTGCATATTTAATGCTCAAATTAATTTTAAACGATACATAATTAATAAGTATATTAGAATATAAAATTTATATTTGAAAATGTATTAAAAATAGTGGAATAAAAATAAAATGCTGAAGCCGGGTTTCAAACCCGGGTCAGCCAGAAGCAAAGCCTTAACTCCCATCCTTCCAACCGCTCCGCCACTTGTGATTTTTGTTTACTTATTGAAACAATTAATACATAAAATAAATCTGAAAATCAAACCCAGTTACACAGCGCGCCCAAATCCGCTAACGCCGGAAAATCCGACGATTTCGCCAATCATCGTCGGTTACCTTTGACTTAACGTAAGTATTAACAACGACATCGGTTATAACCGATGTCCAGTCCGCGACATTAGTCATAACCGCCGGAAAATTTTGACCAACGAATCAAGACGGTAATCAGACCAATTCTTCCCTATAAATACACCCTCTAACCTCTAATAACCTTTTCGCTCACAATCACACCAATTCTGGACGTAATTTCACTCGCCGGAAAATCTCTGCAAGTCGCCGGAAAACCGAGATTTCATCTACACGGTAAATACCTCGACTTTTTCTGTTTCAATCCGTTGTTAGAATATTACTAACTTCAATCCAACCATCAGAATCTATTTCAGACGACGTTGCCGGATTTTCTGTTTTCGTCGGAAAACTTCTGAAAGTTCCAGAATCTCGCTGTTTGCCGGTATGATCATTCAAACCTACTGATAATCGTTACTCAGTAGTTCAATTTCACATCTAATCCCTCCAAACTGTTAATTGATCCTAACAGCCGAAGATCACCAAAACAGAGCCGACGAGCTTCGCCGGATTTCTGAAGAAGACAATCTGTTCGGTACAATCAATCCCCAAACCTTTTCTGTTCAATACATTACGATTGCTCATAATGTTCGTTAACCGTATTAAACAAGAAACAGTTAGTTAACCGATGTCTGGGTTTTGAATGAAGAAGACGAAGTCGTGTATGTTATAAGATTAATTAAAATCGGTATTATAAACGGGTTAGACACACAGTCCAGCGGTGGACTGTGTGCAAACAATATGCATACGTCCCGAGTTCGATCCTTGACACACGCACATTCGCTGTAATAAAATGTCTTTTTTTTTTTAAAACTGAACCGGATCCATCACAGTAAGATGTTAAGTATAATAAAAACTAGAATATTTACCAAGTTAGACACACAGTCCAGCGGTGGACTGTGTGCCAAACTAAACCACAGGTCCCGGGTTCGAGACCTGTGGCGAGCACCGAGTCGATACATTAAATCCTTTTTAAAATAAATGATTTTCGGATTAACTTAATTAGTGTATAAATATAATTAAAAACAGAAATATTTCGGGTTAGACACGTAGCTCAGTTGGTAGAGCTGCGTGCACGCGTACGGGAGGTCTCGGGTTCGAGTCCTGCCCGGCGTATACATACACACAATAGAACCGGTCAAACAGTCAACAGTCACAGTCAAACAGTCAACGCCTATGGTCAACGGTCAAAAGTCAACATTTTTTATTATTTTTATTTATTTATTTAAATTAAAAATCAATTAAAAATACTTAAAAATAACATTTTTAAAGTTAGAAAATAGCCTTAAACTCACAAAAATATATCCAAAAATCCTATTAAAATTGTTAATAAAATCCATTTATTTACCTTACTTTTTCGTTATTAATTAGGTTAGTTTTTCCTCGTCGATCAATCCTCTAAACTCGTGCGCATTCAACATCATCAACCGAACGCACCCAATGTGAGTGAATCTCTACAAATTCCCTGTTTTAATCACGTTTTTGGGGTGTATCATGTGTCTTATTATTTATTACTTTTAAACTATTGTGCACCCATCATATTCATGATTAAATGTATATTCAACATGTATCATCTGTTTGTGTGATTATTGTTTAGATTAAATTAATCATTTTCAGTACATACATTATCATAGGCCGCCGCTCCCCATTATCTATGAGCGTTGAGCTGTTCCCCATTACCTATGAGCGTGAACCAGGCGTTGCCAACATACGATCGGCTCCGTTTGATTGAGCCTTGATCGCACATACATTTCATCATAGGCCGTTTGCTCCCCTTTACCTATGAGCGTGAGCCGTTCCCCATTACCTATGAGCGTGAACGAGACGTTGCCAACATTTACATTGTCATTCATATTACATATTCATGCAAGGTGGTTTGTTATTGTATGCTATTGGTTTGTTGTTGTATGCAATTTGTTTGTTATTGTATGTTTTATTTACGTTTGTTCAAATATGATTATTGCACAATTTTTCCATATTAAATACAATAAGAAATAAATAATAAATGTTTTCTAACAAGGTTCACTCGCCAACTTTTTGTTGATCCAAAAACCATTTTTACATATGATACAGGTGAACAGGATGAAGCAGGGAAAACATAGGAAAGTGCCTTAGAAGAAAAATAATGAAGCCTAGAAAAATGTATAGGACATGTTGAACTTGTATGATATGATTGTATGATCTTCTTTAAAATTTTGATAATAAATATGAAACGTTATAATAAATGTCATGAGCTTTGATGAAAACCCAATCATGCTCCGATCACCTTTTCTGCTGCAGGTCGGGGTGTGACAATTTTAACGTATGCAACTGTCACACCCTCAAATTACCACTTGCAGAGTTCTATCGCGAGGCGTGCGACTGCCCAGGATCCAGCCACTAATCATGTTGAACTAACAATAAGTAATGTAAAACAAAGCCATCATAACCAACATGAAAAGTGACTATTAAATTAAACATTTCAAAAAAAACATATGTTCAGCGGAAGCAAATGTAAGTATCTTAATCAATTAAAAACCAAAACGTTTTAAAAACGTAAAGCGATAATGTTTGTAATCTAGAATCACGCCCCATGACACCCTTAGCTCCTCAGATTGCAAGTTCCCATGCAAGATATATCTAACGACCTGCAAGCATGCAGAAAAAGTGTATCAGCAATTAAGCCGGCAAGTTCACAGTTTTTCGTGTTACAAAAACAGGTTGTTAAAACACTTAGTTTATAAAACATGTCATGAGGAGCTACCCCATCTTTAAGCTACTAAACTGAGTTATACCGAAACTTGACTATTTAAGTTGTTTGTGCCCCAGGTCAAAGTCTATCATCATTGACTAGTTGCCAAGGCATAAAAGTTCACGCCCGTCCTCCCAGGCACGGTGTGAGGTTTGTCAAACCTAATAGCGCTATCAACTAATATCCCGTTCGCCAGGCCCCGACGACTAATCGGTATAGGTGTGTGGGGACTTTCAGATAGAGTTCGTTTAGTCCGCTAAAGACATGAAATACAAAATACAGTATTTAACAGTATTCCAAACCAGGAATACTAGGCAATCCCATACCAGGGAAAGTGTGGTCCACCTTCGGTGGATAGTTTGTTCAGTAGTCCCAATCCAGGAACGCGCGTGTAGCCCCAATCCAGGGGTACCGTATGTATTTCCCAAACCAGGGAAATAAGTGTGTTGTCCCAAACCAGGGACGCATACTTTTTAGAAAAAGTTGTGAACTCACCTTAGCTTAGCTCGGCAGATTAAGTTATACGAATTAGTATGGTCAACCACGTCCTATTATGGTTACAAAATATTAGGGGTCGTTTATGTAATTCATGCAAATCCTACACGTATCTAGCAATTAACATGCATACAAGTTGTCACAAATATATTACCGAGTAGTTTTAAGGCACGTGTTCACAATATAACATACGACGTGAAGTTACACCATTTATACAATTATTTAGCATGTGTGAATATAAAACGTAACAAGTTCGACAATTATACAATTATAATCACACATATCAAAATTAACTGAAAATAGTCTGTTTTAGGTGACCCATTTAACCTGTTAACAGGTCTTCAAAAATTATAATTTTTTTATGTGACGCACTTCTCGGAGGGTAGGCCTTATGTTAAAATTTAAAGGTCTAACTCTGTACCAATAATTCATAAAAAAACTTTTTCTAAGCAGCAATCAGATTCGTCACTTTCTGACTGCAGTTTACGGAAAACTTCATTGAAAAATCCTCGATTATCCGATTGACGTAATTCCAGTTGGAAATTTTTGGAATCATCTGAAGTACTTACGGTAAAAATTTCAGATCGTAACTAAATTTCTACATTGAGTTATGACTCTCGTAATGGGCTGCAAATTCTGACGAAAAACGCAGCCTGAACCTTTAACACGAAATAAATCATTTAAAATATCAAACGACGTCAGAAAAATGCGATTCCAGTTGGGTTTGAAAGCTATTTCCTGGAAGCTCATCATGGACTCAAGAAACACTAGCTTTTAATAACTTTTGACCCGGTTACGGCCGAATAAAGTCGGCTGTAACATTCTAGACAGAACTTGTTTAGTCACCCGAATCCCACAAACGATTATCCAACAAACCCAATGGCTTATCCCATAAATCACAGTAGGTTTTTATTATAAATTAGATCTTGTAACAACTATTTTATCACTAACCACCGGTTTAAACCCATAACCAACACCCGAGAGACATGCCCGAACCTGTGATCAACCATAACACATCGCAATAGGATTTCTACTAACTCTATGCCACAAGTAGTCATTTAAACGGCAATTTTATCATTATCATAACAGAAAACGCAGCCATGATGACATACTGTATTCATGATTGAACATTTATATTTAACGCAAACAAATGATTTAGCCCGTAAACAAAACCTTGTGGCTTAGCCGAACTCACAACGATCCGAACATTATAAACACATGATCTCTAGCATCTAGCACCTCATTAACATTAAATAATCATACATATCATTAATCGCAGCCACACCCATAATATTGTATTAAAATCAAATCAACTATAACGTAAGATTTACCGAGTTATGAACTAGAGGAGTTGCTAATGACTTGAAACCGGCTAGACAAGAGTTCTTGGGCTGCTACTAGCGTCAACAGAGGAAGAGGAAGAGGAAGAGGAAGAGAGGCCGCAGGTTTATTATGCGTAGGTTAGGGCTGGGATTTGCTGTGATTGTAAATTTTTATGCACTTACACATATAATATAACTATGTAAACAGTTTCCTTTGCGGGCCGTAACTAAGGGGTTTTGGGCTGGTAACAACAAATAAAGAAAAGGGAAGCCCACCATTTTGTAACAGTAAGTTTCTTTATTTTGTGGGTATCCTATTTTTTGATCGAGAGTTCCTTAATCCAAAAAAAACTAGACTTCATACGGCAAGATCTGTAATATCTCAAAATGGGCATGTCCAATGAATTAATTGATTAATAAAATCACTTTTAATGGACCAACGATTTAATGCATATTGATAATTAGTGGACTTTTTGACAAATTAATAATAATAATAATAATATATAAAGGGTATCAAGCCCAAAAAAATTATTAAATTAATCAAACTAGTAAATAATTAAAAGGCCCAATAGCATTCATGTTAAACGAGCCCGCACTCTCGCTTCACATAATATGAAATTAGCCTGTGGTCGCTAAAGAAGTTAGTGCGTTTGAGCGTTTTCAGGGTGTCACATCCACGGAAGTTAGTGGTGTGTTGAGTGGGTCGCAGCTAATAAGAGAGAGATAGGTACAGGTGGCTGTTTGGGTTAAACGATTTGGGTAGTAAACAAGGAAAATAAAGATTAAGTGGGTGCGTGGGGTTTGTGTTGATTATCCATGGAAATGTAATATGCATGTGTATGGGATGAAGTGATATGGTGAGACATGGGGTATTATTATTATTATTATTATTATTATTATTATTATTAGTGAGTTAAAAAAAAGTTGTTGATGATAATATTTACATTTGGAATTGACTTTTGTGTCATGGGTAGTAAGGATTCATGCATGTTTTTATATGTGTGCATGAAGTCTTTTAGTTAATTACGGAATAAAGAAGATAATGTTTATTATTAATTTTTTAAACCAACTAATATAATTGTATACAATTAGTATTCATGCTATGGTTCAGGTCTTGTAAGTTCTGAGCTACGCGAGTAGGTTTAACATGATGTGAATTTGGTTTCGAATATTAGCTTGTATAATATAAGCTTATAATACAATTTAGTTAAGTATAATTAACTCATCAGTTAAAATAGGTATAAGACTCGATCTGAAAATACGAAAACCAACGGTTCTAACCTCGAAATTACGAGTTGTCACATCATCCCCAAGTTGAAAGGAATTTCGTCCCGAAATTTGATAAGTAGACACATGAGAGTGAAAGAGGGGTTAAGATGACTGGATTTTCCTTGGGTACCACAGCAACAGTTGAGGAAGTTCTACTTGCATCAAATGGATTTAGGGTTTATCTTTAGAAACGCATAATCGAATTCTAGTTTAACGAACTATGTTTGTTTGAGAGATTTGATATTTGTAATGATTGATTGAGGATTTTATGTTTGATTGTATGGGAATCGGATCTTTTAAATATTTTCGCTTAATTAGTCGTTATGGATTCTCTTGAGCAATCTGGTTCGCCTAGTGCCGCGCCCCGATGATTCCGCCATCGGTTGGGGTGTGACAAGGATGTCTTTTCAAAAATCACTATTTATCCATCACCTCGTGACTAGATTATCATTTTACCATTTTTACCTATTATGGTTTACCCCATAAGGTAACTCTTCAAAACTGCTTGTTTATTCGTCATCACCTAGCCGAATTACCGTTTTACCCCTTTTGTTCCCAATTATGGTTTCTCACCATTTTCACTTGTTCCGACCCATTTTGATCCGTGTCGGAACATCATATTTCTAAAACTCTTTCAAAAGCTAGGTCACGCATTCTTAACCAATACGTAAGTAGTTATTCTATTAGAAGAATGTAAGCTTTACTTACCTTGCATCTGGTTATGCTTTTCCCGTATTTGATCTGTTTGACCTGCTTCTTCCCAAGCTTCCACCTAGCTTGTCAAGCGTCAAACTATTATTCATCATTCGCAAGATGGTTAGTTTAGTCATCGTTTATCACGACTATCCCATGTTACACTCTTGTATCAAAATCACCATTAATTTTTATTATAGATCTGTTTGACTTTTAAAAGTCAACTGTCTATTTACATATGTAAATGCACAAATAAGTTCAACAAGCTTACTTAGGCATTTCATCAAACACCTTATGGGCATGAATTTTTACATTACTTCTATCAAGTCCATGATTGAACTATTAGCCATGTACATACAACTTATAACATCAAAATGGTTGGAAGGTTCAATTAGCACTCAAACTTAATGTGTTAAACATCCAATACACCATTTTCATCATAAAAATTCATGTGTTCTACCTCTTTATCCAAAACCCACTTGTCTATGTATGGTAGTTTCATTCAAACACCCAAATCATAGCAATATATTCACAAATGCTCACTTAGGGTTTGTTCCTAAGCAAGCATACATCTCTTATCTTACTTCAATTTCTGAAATTCATACATGGATTGAAATCCATGAAATCTACTTACATTCATAATATCACCAAACTAAGATTTTTGACATACCTTATGATCCTCTAGTTTAGGTGATCGATAATTTAGTTCATGCACGATTTGAAGATCCGAATTTGACCTCCAATTTGATTATTTGAGATTGAACTAGGGTTTTCCCCCATTTGTCTTGCTCCTGGTCGTTACACACACACACACACACACCTTTTGTGTGTGTTTTGTTTTGTTTGTAATTATATATTCAAGTTCCAACTTTCCCCTTTTGGTCCCTCATGTTTGAGGTTTTATTTATAAAGAGCTACCACTCATTGTCTTATTATCATTTCCATGTTACTAACTAGGTTAATTTGTTCTTAGGTATTTTGTTTACGTGTTTCAGTTTTACCACTAACGGTATTTACCCGCTCTATAATGTTAACGTGGTTTGATTACCAAACCCGTTTTTAGGGTGTTATATAGTTAGTATCATTAATTAAAAAAACACCTATAAATACATAATTTAACTACTTAATAATTTATCGTTATTGATATTTTTGTAACTTTCTTAAAATAAGTATTTTGAAATGTTAACATAAAATATTTTTAGGAGGTAGTAAAAATAATAAGGCCCCCCGTAGTGGGGCGGTTTGATTGGAATTTTGGTGCCGAAAACGCCCCAAAGCGCCGGCAACACCACTACGCCGGGCGCTTTGGGGCTTGATTTTTGAACCGCCGTTTCCTTCAACGCGGCGTTTTGGAGTTTGTTTTCAAAATTATGACCGTTACAAACGGTCAAATGTAAAAAAAATTATTTTAAAATACCACAATTAACCTATATATTCTCCATCATCTCTCATTTTTCTTAAAAAAATTCAACACACTTCTCATCCTTTCATCCTATTCTTTTCCTTTTTTTTTATAAAAATTTACAAGCTTTTAACCATGAATGCTTTCAACCGAGGTTTTATTCCTCCACGTTCGAGCGGCGATACGAACCAAGCTAGCCAGTCTACCCGTCCCGTTTCACCGGTACCCACTCGGCCCACCCCATACGGATCCGGTTTCGTCGAGTTTAATCAAAATCAACACGGGTTCTTGAACCTTTTGAACCAACCACTTACTTGGGACCCCAACATGTACGGTTGGAACCCGAACCAAAACATGGGCGAAATTGGTTCGTCCCAAGCATTCGGTTCCGCACAAGCATTCGGGATAGACAATGGGCTTATGACTTTGAGTTCTACTCGAAACCGCATGACCACCTAACCGGCAAAGCGTTGTAGATGGCATTGGCATAAAAGGAGCGAATCGAAAAAATATAATCTTTGAGTTTTTTTTATTTTTAATGTAATGTTTTTATTTTTATTTTTACTGTAATGTTTTATTTTTCTTTCTAGTGTAGTTTTTCATTTTTATTTTTAGTGTAATGTTTTATTTTTATTTTTAGTGTAATTTTTTATTTTAAAGAAATTTGTGTTTATTTTTATATAGTTACAAATTAATATTAAATAATGAAAATTAATAATTGAGTAATGATGACGTAGGACGTTTTGACTACGGCATCTAACGTTAAAACGCCCAATGCTAACATAACACGCCACATGTTAAACAATACCCCTTCAAAGACTTTTTAACTACACATCGCTAAAGAAAATGGAAGGGTGGTGCTTGCTACGTGTGATCACATAACATAAAAATGGCAAAGAGAAAATGCTGCGGCAGTCAGTGTTTGTGCCTCCCAATTTTTGCTAACCCCAATACTTACCCCCTGCAATAAACTACCTCCTTAAAAGAATATGTACATTTATTTCAATAAAATATTTTTTTTTTCTAAAAAAAAGACAACTTATTTTTCTATAACAATCTAGCCTACACGCAAAGATCCCGTATCAGGTGGGTGAAAGAAGGAGACGAAAATTCGAAAATTTTCCACGCTATGATTAATAGCAGGAAAGCGAGCAATTCGATTCACGGTCTTGAAGTGAATGGGGTTTGGATTTCCAAACCGTCTCTAGTGAAAAAGGAAGTTTTTCGGTTCTTTAGAGACAAATTTGTGGAGGAGTGCGTTTCTCGTCCTCGTCTGGTTTGTTCCCAGTTTAAGCAGATTTCTTCGCATCTTGTCGATAGCTTAGAGATGCGTTTTTCTAAGGAGGAGATCAAAGCGGCGGTTTTCGAGTGTGGTAGAGATCGGCCTCCCGGCCCAGACGGCTTTAACTTCAGATTTTTTACTCACTTCTGGGATCTTTTTGAGTCCGACTTTTATAATATTATGGATTTCTTCTTTGAGGCGGGGAACTTAAGTAAGGGCTGTGGGTCGGCGTTTATTGCCTTAATCCCTAAGGTCAGAGATCCGTTGGGGTTGAGTGATTATCGCCCTATCAGTCTGGTTGGAGTGATTAACAAAGTGGTCTCCAAAGTTCTTGCGAATAGGTTGAAGCCGGTGCTTAACGAGGTGATTTCCAACTCTCAGTCGGCTTTTCTCGGGGGTAGATTCATTTTGGCTGGCCCGTTGATCATCAATGAGTTACTTTCGTGGGCCAGAAAATCCAAGAAACAGGTTTTCTTTCTTAAAGTTGACTTCGAGAAAGCTTATGATAAGGAGCTTTGTTTTGGATATTCTTCAACAAATGGGCTTTGGAGATAAGTGGTGTGGCTGGATTTCGGGCATTCTGGCGTCGGCTCGGGCGTCAGTTTTGGTGCATGGCTCGCCCACTTTCGAATTTGGATGCAACAAAGGTATGAGACAAGGAGATCCGACCTCCCCGTTTCTTTTTGTTGTGGTTATGGAGGCGCTTTCATGTTTATTCAATAACGCTTGCGAGACAAACATTTTCCATGGTATTAATATTCCTGATCTTGATAGTCGTGTTTCTCATTTATTTTTTGCTGATGATGCTATGATCATGGGGAGTGGAACAAAGATAATATAGCTAATGTTATTAGGATGCTCCGGTGCTTCCACATATTAAAATCAACCTTAACAAGTCTAGTATCTTCGGCATTGGAGTTTTGAACGAGGAAATCAAGGAGATGGATCGGGTGTGAGGTTGATTCTGTCCCATTTAAATATTTAGGTTTGACGGTCGGTGCAAATATGAACCGTATTAACAACTAGAGACCGGTTTATGATATTTTTGAGAAACGTCTCTCTCTTTGGAAAGCAGCCTTGTTATCTATTGGTGGTAGGGTGATTCTTATCCAATCGGTCCTTGAAAGTTTACCTACGTATTTTATGTCCCTTTACAAGGCGCCTGCTAAAGTTATCAAAGACTTGGAAAGTATTATTAGAAAATTCCTATGGGGTGGCTCGAATGTCTTTCGAAAAACCCATTGGGTGGCGTGGGATAGGGTTTCTTTACCCAAGAAAGCTGGAGGTTTGGGGATATGTAAGTTAATGGACGTCAACTTGGCTTTGCTCAGTAAATGGGGATGGAGATTTAAGAATGATCCTGACAGCTTATGGGTCAAAATCGTCAATGCTATACATTCGGGTGGTTCGAAGTGGTCTTTCTTACCGTGTAATAAAGCTGTCAGGGGTGTTTGGGTCAACATTTGTAATAGTCTGAATAAACCGCTCGTGGATAACAAGCCTATTCGCTGTTTTTTTAAAGGAGAGGTCGGTTCGGGATCCGACATTTTTTTCTGGCTGGATCCTTGGCTGTCCGAAACTTCTTTCAAAGAGTTGTTCCCATGTCTTTTTCGGCTGGAAGTCGTTAAGAACTGTTCAGTTAGGGATCGATTGGCTGATGGCGGTACGTGGCTGTGGAGATACGAACCGGACACGGTGTCGGAGATTCAGGAGTTGTCTTCTCTTTCGGGCATGTTATCTTCGTTTATCCTTGGTAATGGTAGAGATAAATGGAAATGGTTGGGCGACCCTACGGGTATTTTCTGGGTTAAATCGCCAAGGATATTTTGGTTCGTGGAAGATGCGACCCAAATGCTCGTGTGATCGAATGGTGCAAATGGTTCCACCTAAGTGTAATATTTTTGTTTGGAGGCTAGAGCTGAATCGTATTCCTACATATGATGCCTTAGTGTCTAGAGGTATTGTTAATCAAACCAGGGCCTGTCCCCTTTGCGGCTGTGAGGACGAATCGGTCATTCATCTTTTTATCTCATGTCGGTTTGCGGAGCTGATTTGGCATAAAATCAGTAGTTGGTGTCGTATTCCGGCAATTCTCGCGTTCTCGATTAATGATCTATTGGATATTTATAAGTTCAGCAGGTTGGGGTCGTCAGAGATGATGGTCCTCCAAGGTATCGTTATCACTGCATGTTGGTGCATTTGGTTGGCTAGGAATAAAGCGGTTTTTTTCGGACGGTCGGCCGAGTGTGGAAGGCGTCTTCAGCAAAGTTAGAGCTTTGGGTTATTTTTGGTTTAGACATAGGTCGCGGTTTCGATCGGTAGGGTGAAATGATTGGTGTAATTTTGTAATTATGTAACTTTGGTTTGTTGTTCTGTGCGGCCTGTTCTTCGGGTTCGGTTGTTTGTTATAGAATGTCAATTTTCAAAAAAAAATCTAGCCCACACACGATATCGATCGCAGGTATTGAGTCCTTGACCTTTTAGGAAAGTTCTCTCTTTTACACACCATATAATGCCTTTTGATAGCTAAAACATTAGCTTATAACAAATTTGTTAAACATGAATTTAGTTATTTACTCCTTTTTTTGTTTGGCTTAACTTTTTGTTTTATGTTTATTTCTAGGTTGGTATTTTTTATCATATACTAATTCTTATATTGTTATTTTTATTATTTTTGTTAGGAGCCGTTAATTTCATTATTAATTTGATTTGTATATACTAATTTATCGATACATTGCAAGTGTATATATAGAATATTATAGAGTAGATACTCCGTAGAATCAATACAAACAATAGTATCCAAGGCGGAATAATCTTAAGACGTAATTACAAGTAATGTTTAACCTATTTATTTATTTATATATTTTTTAGTTAGCGAAATTGCAACACACAATACATGTATTTCAAGTTTGATGGAACAGGTTCTTAAATACATACATGATCCGGTAGGACATTAATTACTTATGGTTAGGTCGTTTTAATCGGTTTTACATCATAGTCACTACTCGGAAGTAAAAGAAGTTTGTTTAGACCACCTTGAAGTGAAAACTAATGGTAACTATGAAGCAAAATGTAACATGTTATTTGTATGTATTTAACTATGATCCTATTAGGCCATACAGTGTGGGGCTCGACATGCCTCACGCTTCATTCCCCCCCCCCCCCCCCCCTCCATGCCCGGCAAGCCCTAGCCGAATGTGCCGGATACTAAATGACAAAACCCCTCTCTCACACACAATATATACATACATATACATATACATTTTAGGCTCATCTCTCATGCCCATCCTACGTGGCGCTTACGTGACGGATCATCCTTCAAGGTAGGCTCATCACCACACCCACCAGCCTTATTGGTTGAACTATCCTGTTTAATGTAAACCCATATGCCATTAACTTCGTGATATCTTTGGTTTATTTAAAGAATTTTTTATTAGTATTATTTTTTAAAAAGCATATTTTTTATTTTGAAAACATTAATTACTCTTGCGGTTTAACTTGCCACAACGATACCTTCAAATGTAAAATTATTTTTATGATTCTTAATCGGTGCAAAATACATGTCGATAGCTTCTTTGGCATATTTCTTTTGGTTTCTATGCCCCACTGGTGTCGAACTACACCAAACCGATACCGAAACCGCGATGTGTATTTCGGGTATTTCTACTAGTTTTTAATAATTAACACAATAATAAATGCCAACTAAAAACAAATATTTTAATAATAAAATCAATAAAGAAATACATTTAATTTATCCTCTTTTATAAGATGTATGTTTCTACCTTCATTAGTGCACCTCATATAATAATTTAATAAATGAACAGATCAAACGGTAATGGGAACACTTTTGATACATTAGACTTATAAAATAATAAATTTTAATAATATAAATTTTTAGGCGGTGGCCACAACGGTCCCAATTTAAAAAATAATCAGTGGTGGTCTATCTTTTTACATATTGTAAAATAACGGGCTTTTATTAAAGAACCTTAATTTCTTTTTCTCCCCTTATCATTTTCGGTTTAGTAAAGGTCCACTGATTTACAATATATGAAAAGGTGAGACCACCACTGATTATTTTTTAAGTTGAACCTGTTGCCGGCTAATGGATAATAGTTAAGATTATTGAAATCCATTTTTCCTATAAAATATGATCATGCCACGTATTTCTTTTGGGCCTATCATTTAGTGTCTGTTACAATCTCTGAATATATGATTGTATTCAAATTCAAAAGTATTACACTCGAGTTTAGATTTTAGAAGAGAAGATAGGATTGTTTGGTTGACCATGTAACCATAAAAACTAATTTCTGGATTTCTGGTTTGTTTTACTTGGCTAAAAACGTACTCTTATAGTCACTACCACCTTTTTGTATTTTTCCATAATTATGTACAAATATTTATACGTTCGTATATTTCGAACGTATTTTCAACAAATATTTAACACAACATAATATTATGAAACAATTAACATCACACAAGTATTAAGGTTTATTGTATAAATATTGAAACAATAAAGAGTTGAAAAGACTTGTTTTAATTATATACTAATAATGTCGGGATTAGAAAACACATAAGAGAAGTTTTATGATGTGGGCAATAATTTTGTTGAGAAAAGAAAATGTTGTGTTTTGTAAGTAATCACAACACAATGATGAATCAAAGCTTTCCTTACAAACTCATCTTCCCACGTGCATCCACGTGCCCATTTGATTCATAAATATATAATATATATTTTCTACAATAATAATAATAATAATAATAATAATAATAATATGTTTATTGACTCAGTCACTGTTCCTTGGTTAACAATTTTCTTTTTGAAACAAAAACTAAAACCTAGCGTTTTCAAAGCCGTGTAGATCGCTTACTCTATTCTTCTTCATCACCGCAACTTTCGCCAGCTTCTCAGCCGCCCTCCAAGCCGACGTCGGCGTCAACGGCTCCCCATTCTCATCCACCATCACTCCTTGCTGTTGTTGTACCGTATGCTGTTGATATTGTACTCTCCATTCCACATCTACCAGCTCAGACTCCAACCCTTTCACAAACTCTTCAGCCGAAGCCGACTGCATTAACAACCCCCGAGCCGATGCCAACAAATGATGAGCCGTAGTGAGCTTATTATGTTCCACCAACAGCCGCGACTCAGCCACAGCTCGCGTGGCAATGAACAGGTTCCTAAGCCGTTCGATCTTGGGCGAGCTAGATGATGATCTAACGCTCTGCGCTCGAGGAACCAGCAACGACTTTTCTCCACCGTACATCACCTCTTGTGTTGCCGGGTCGTTATAACAACACCGAGCCGATAACACGTGATGGGACCCAGTGTTTGACCTTGGGACCCGCAGTTCAACTAGCACTTCCCTTTCCTCCTCAGCGTATAGATCACCGAACCGGACTGAACCGGTGTTTAACACCACCGGCTTCCCATTGCATGAATAAACCGCTGTGATCTCAGCCGGGTCCGAACCCGGAGCCACACCCAGCTGAACTCGTAAATCTTGAGCCACCACGCTGAGTAAACCCCCTACACACTTTGTAAACGCATTCTCCGCCGGCTCGTGGCTGTACCCACTGTTTTTTTCCAAAGTGTGAACCGGTATTTCCACATGAGCGAACCGGGTAGACGACATGTGGCTAGATGGCTGCCGTTGATTAGAATGATGAGTATTATTATCTGTCACGTGCTCTTCATGACCATCGGATAATAGAATAATGCTAGCAACCGGATTTCTTTCCCGGCGGTCTTCAAGGACTTTTGTGGCTTTTCTAAGAGCTTCACCAGCGCAAGTACCTCGGCTACAAGCGAGCTGGTCAATGATACGCCTAGCCGCGCGTTGACCTCTGGGATGCATTCTTCTTAAAGGGAGGAGCCGTTTTGGAGAAGCTGAGAAAGCCACGATAGAAAGTCGGTCAGCCGAGCCGAGGGAGGAAATGACCAGCCGCATAGCTCGTTTAAGCATCTGCAGCTTGGGTCCACACATACTTGCACTGACATCCAGAACAGCAACCAAATCAATAGGTGCTCGTCTGGTAACATTAACCATGTGCGGCGGCGATGGTGGTGGAGCTTTGACCTTCAATACGACGGCGTATGTTTCATGTGACTGAGTTGACGAAATCACAGCAACTTCCGGCATTAACATAACCTCCACATTCTTAAAATCCCGTCGGAATTCATCAGATGAAGAAACCGGATTGACGAAGAATCCCTGGAACTCTTGATCAATGTCTTCGTTGTCTTCCTCCACCACGGCCTCCGGAATCGGAAGAATACCGGCAGCTCTAGGTGTTCGAAGTGGCTCGTCGTCATCATATGGTTTGGGTTTAATGACGACAGTCTGTTGAGGTGGTGTGATGATGTTTTCCTTTGTATCAGTGTGGATTTGGTTGGATTGAAGCTTGTGGATGGCGAGAAAGGAGGCGTCTCTCCAAGTAGTCTTGCAGATGGGGCAAGCAAGCACGTTTTCCTGCTTCACATGTTGAGATATACATGGGAAATGGAAGGTGTGTGAGCATTCCGCAGTGAATATGGCGGTTTTGTGACCGGTTTTCACGCTTTGCAGACATAATCCACAGTTACTCTGCAATTAAAACAAGCTCTAATTATTATATTTTATTAAAGGAATAGATAAATAAGCAACATCCATGAAAATAAATGAAGTAACTTACTCTTGAGAAGCCTAAGGAGCTTTTGAAGATGGAGAAAGGGGATCTGGGAGAAGAGGGATTGGAGGATTTAGGAGTTTTGGATTTGGTCTTGCATCTTAACCTGGGGGTGATATTGAGATTATCAATGACGGAGGAATGGAACTTGGCATCGCCATTGGGTCGCAAACGCAGTCGAGGGGTGGAATTGTTATCGTCTGAGTTGGTCCTGGAACGTAAGCTCCAGCTAGACTGTAATCTTGGGGTGGATAGATTGGAGGTCTTGAAGAAACCTGAAGAGGACTTAGTTGGGGTGGGCTGTTGGACGTCACCGAGAATAGGAGAATCGGATGAGTTTCTGGGAATTGTGGTGCAGAAAGCTCGTCGCCAGCCGGTGCCCATTGAAGAAGTTGAAGTAGGAAATGAATTAGGAAGATGGTGATTTAGAGCAGAGGGAAGAAGAAGAAGAAGAAGAAGAAGAAGAAGAAGATGGGGTCATATTGGAATAATGGAGAGCTGTACAAGAGGTACCCATATTTTATAGTTACACTCCTAACACAAAAGGTTAGGTTCTCATAAATAATGTATCTCTCCTCCTCTATTTGTTAACATCTGCATCTATATAGTTATAAAGATGGCTCTTTATAAAGTGGTTTTTCTTTAAAAAAAATAAAAATTCTGCATCTTATAAATCAGTATCTATTTTTTTCTCGAGTGTGTTAATCATACATATCGAAAACAATATGTTAAGGAGGTAAAAAGTCAAACAGTAAAAAATCACCACCAGAAAAGTCAAAAAGAAAGAAACAGAGGCGAGTCACGTGCGTTTCTGTGTGTAAAGGCTCAGACTCCTATAGTCTCTCTATGTTAGCTGCGCTACAACCCCTCTGCCTAATGAATTTTACCTTGTGGTCCACCAACTTTTGTTTATTTTGTGCTTTAACATCGTTTGTTTTATCCATTCACTCCCAATAATGCAAAATTATTATTTAAAGTTTTTACCTAAAACATAAGTCAGTCTTAAAAGAATATCACAAGTTTGATGGGAATTCATAGTATAATATATATATATATATATATATATATATATTTTTAACCTCGTTCATATATGTATATATTTAATTGTTACAAAGATTAGTCAAAACACTTTTAAAAAGTAAGCATACATGTATATATACGTGGGTTAAAATAAACTTTAACTAGTGAAATATATATATATATACACATTTTAAACAACGGAAGCATAGATAACAATGTAAAACTAATATGAACACTTTTATACCAAGAAACACCCGTAATGGAACAAGTTCACCAACATGCAAACACAAAATAAAAACGCAAACCATTGGGGGTTTAAATATACCTTCGGTTAGTAATAAATCGGTTGAAACACCGAGGTTCAACGAACAAGTGCTAGTTACACGAAACGCGAGTGTGGGCCGAGTAACGGTGGTTGCGGCCGGCGGTACTGGCGGTGTGTAGTGGCAGCAGCAGCGGGGTGGGCCGGCAGCGGTGTTGGTGGCTGACGACGGCAAGGCAGCGGCGGGCTAGCCAACGGTTGAGGCGGTTGTAGGTGTTTTGAGAGATTTTAGCAAGTTCATCCAACTTCTAAATGCAAGACCCAACACCCAATTTTATAGGATATGGAGATCTTTGCATGTATGCCAAGTGGCGGCCATGCAAATGCATGTGCGACAAGTGGCAAATGGGCTATGCATGCGCGAAAAGTGGCGATGCGAGAGTGCATGCGCGACAAGTGGCATAGCATGGATGCATGTGCGACAAATGGCGAGATGAGTATATCCGTTTCACCCGGTCCATGTATCCGTCTCTCAGTTAATACCCGCAACAAATTTATCAGTTAAAGAAAATAATTATATTATTAATAACGAGTATTAATAATATAGACCCGCTCATGATCATAAATATAATTATGATCTGTTTCGCATATCGTTCATAATTCTCAGTTAAACTAGTTAAGTGGATTTTTAGTTCGTTGCCCATAGTGTAACTCTTACGGGTCAAGACCTGGCCGGTATCGTTGACTTATCAAACCGGACATAAATATCCAACAACTCCCACTTGGACGATCTCTGATAAGATCTCAAAGCAGATAGCCAGCGGTGCTCTAGCTAAACAAAGTTGCCCCCAATAGGTCATGACACTTTAAAGTCACTAACCAAGGTATCTTCCCTTTAGCAACGGCTTGCTACTTGAAGACAATAGACTTATGGCAATCGTTGTCATCTATCCTTTCTGTAAAAGACATTGATTGAACAATGAGACATGGATCAGATTCAATCTCATATGGTGTTCAATCATTATCGTTCTCGTTCAAGAATCAAAGTGGTCCAGTCAAACACACAATAAGTTTCGGTAAGGCCTTACACTTCACTAGTTTGAATCAACGAGGGCGCCCAGATGTCTAACTGTTACATATAATGTAAGAGTACAGAATCCCATCTTAACTACATATAACTCCCATTGAACTTCAGAGCTACTCCCAACCAATGCCTTTATGACTGGCAGTTACGCGACAGTGGTTGACATTGATCAAAGAATAGTCTTTAGTAAACGAAAGTTCTAGTATGTATATTAGGTCAGAGGATACTAAATGAGTATACCAAAAAACAAATACATCTTATGACTAAGATCCATTAAGATGATTTGATGTTAGTTACCTCCAACGTCATTCGCAATGAGGTTTGTGAGTTTGGAAGTCAACTCCTTGAGTCGAAAGTCAGAATAGTCTTAATTCAGAATCGTTCCTACGAGTCTGACCGACTACGGATAATTTAGAATACAAGATTCATGGATTAAACGTATTAAATTCGAACACAGTTGTAGGATTCAAGAATTGCATTTAACTAGTCAATCAAAAATAAATGCAAGAGTACAAGTGTTTGATGTTCGTACATCCAAATACTAAATCAAAACATTTCACTATATAATCTAAGTCCAATAGCGTCCATGTGACGATCATGTTTTTCCTGAGTCATTGGCTTAGTAAACGGGTCAGCTAGGTTCTGATCTGTGTCAATTTTGCTTATGACGTCTCCACGTTCCACAATCTCACGTATGTAGTGAAACTTTCTCAAAATGTGCTTGGCTTTGTGATGAGATCTAGGCTGCTGAGCAATAACACCTGTGTTATCACAAAATATCTGGATGGGTTCATGATACTTGGAACCACATCGAGATCAGTTATGAACTTCTTCATCCAAGCAGCTTCCTTACGGCATCCGATGCAGCAATGTTCTTAGATTCTGTGGTGGAATCAGCCACAACACTCTGCTTGGAGCTTTTCCACGAGACAACTCCTCTGTTGAGAGTGAACACGAAACCTGTTTGTGAGCGAGAGGTATCTCGGTCAGTTTGAAAACTAGCATCAGTGTAACATTTTACAGTGAGCTCCTCATTGACTCCTCCAAATATGAAGAACATATCTTTTATCCTTCTCAAGTACGTAAGGATGTTCTTAACTGCAGTCCAGTCGGCAATCCTAGGGCTCTGCTGGTAATGGCTAGTCATGCTCAAAGCATACAAGACGTCCGGTCGAGTACATACCATAGCATACATGATAGAACCAATCGCGGAAGCATGTGGAACTGCTTCTATTTGCTTTATCTCACGGTCCTCAGAGAGAGGTTGCGATTTGTCCAAGACTGTTCCTTTAGTCATTGGAACACTTCCTTTCTTGGAGTTTTCCATCTTAAAGCGTCTTATTACTTGATCTATGTATGTGCTCCGAGTTAGCTCGAGAAGTCGCTTAGATCTATTCCTATAGATCTTGATTCCAAAAATGTAAGCGGCTTCTCCAAGATCCTTCATTGCGAAACAAGATCCCAACCAATGTTTAACTTCCTTAAGCATGGGGATGTTGTTTCCGATGATCAATATATCATCTACATACAAGATGAGAAATGATATAGCACTCCCACTATGTCACACCCCAATCGATGGCGGAAACATCGGGGTAGTGGCACTAGGCGACCAGATTGTCTCACGAGAATTCCATAACAATTATCTAGCAACATTACTTAACGTTTAACATCCCATACTATCAAACATAACATTCCAAACAATTATTACAGAAACTTGCTTTCTCATAAGTGCTAATCAGGTTCGATATCCCCTAGATTTAATACATGAGTTTCCAAATCAAAACAAACTAAAACGACTAAACTAAGCAAAATCCAATGCATCCAATGCTAATCCTCAACCTGCCACATATGTTAAAATAAAACGTCAATACAATTAAGTAAAGGAGAGCATACAGGTTTTGCGTACATAATAGATATAAAAGCGTTTAGCATACACCGCATGACATACGAGATAGTTGTGAATGATATAACTACTTAGATTCATGCAAACCAACACACCGCAATTGATCGAGGCATGCGAACAAGCGTTCACATCCTAAAAGAGAAAATAATGCGAAATAAAAATGCGAGCCTTAACAACCCCGGGCCTTCGGGTGGCGGGTCAACCTCTAGTATACTATCATGTTAAGGGTCGAGTACAAGCAATCAAGCAATACATACAATTCATCAGATTTCACGTATGGTCATATAATTCAGCGGATTGCGAATAAGCGTTTGAGAGTTGTGTGATGTGTTTTGATATACGAACATATGTGACACCCAAAAGTGCGTTTAAGCGTAAAAGGGTTCAAGTATACTCACAGTGGGTGCGTTTTAGGTGAGACGAGGGATTTGAGATGAGTCGGGGAGAGCGCCGGATCAGCCTGTAAGCGAACAGATGTGCATCAGTCTTCTGAAATGCTGAAACAGTTAAGTTTGGATAGGGCAGAGGACAAGTGCGGGCGAACTTGTATGTTTCCATACAAGTTTGGGCGAACTTGTGAAACCTGTTGAGAGTTTCAGACAAGTTCGGTCGAACTTGTGAGCATTGATAATAGATGAAGCAAGTTCGATCGAACTTGTGAAGTTTCCTAAGAAACTTGACAAGTTCGGGCGAACTTGTTGAGTTTTATGAGGTTCGGCCGAACTTGACCCATAAGGTGCAAGTTCGAGCGAACTTGGCCCATGAGCTGTACAAAATCAGTTAAATCTCGAGCAAACTTGATGTTTTCGGGTCCAAAATCTTGTGTTTTCGCGTCGTTTACTAAGGAAATCAAGTGCCCATCCCTCCAACCTTAAGCCACTGGGTAAAACTTAGGCTGGAGAGGTCTTTTGGAGCGAGTTTAGCCATTTTACAGAAACTCGGGCTAATCCGGGCGAACTTGACGGTTCGTACAGGTTAGTCCAGCTTGTGTAAAGTGACGATTTCGTCCTTGTGCTTCCAGATCTGAGATCTTGCTTGACAACGCCTCGTTCCACTCAATAGTGAACGAAACATGCGTCCTTAGTTCGAATATTGTGTAAAAATCGATGATTGAAAGGTTTTACTCAGATCCAGTATAGATCTGAGTGAAAAACAGAAGTTCTGTAGAAAAAGATGAAGATATTCGTAAACAGAAGAGATTTGATGAAAACGAAGGCAGAGCCTTGTGCAAAATCGTTGTAAAATGTTGTAAAACGTTGTTGAACATCATTGTAGTTGAAATCGGGTTGATTCTTACTTAGAAAACAAAGGGTTTCGGGTATGGAGAGCTCTGGGCGAACTTGCAGCAAGTTCAAATGAGAGAATGGAGCTGAGTATTTATAGGAGAAGGCAAAATGAGGGCTGATGGGAGTCAAGTTCGGTCGAACTTGCTAGATATTCAAGAGGTTCATGTCAAGTTCGGCCGAACTTGCTAATTCTGTGAGGAATCAAGGCAAGTTCGAGCGAACTTGAGGGGAAATAGAGGGTTTTGTGTTGGCCAGTCAAGTTCGACCGAACTTGACCCAATTGTTGGGTTTTTTTCGTCTTCGTTCGTTTATCGATTGTTCAGCGATGTAATCGAGTTATAATGGTAACATTAAGAGATCAAGCGATATGTTAAGCGTTATAATTGATATGATAGTGCGGTATAGCGATTCGAGTAGGCGAGAGCGATGCGATAGCGAGTGTAATCATAACCATAAACACACATAATACATATTAAGCATAAAAGTCACATAATTAACTGCGTTTTGCGATGTGATGAGATAAGCGATGCGATGGCATAAGGGTTTATTAAACAATAACACACTTGGCTCGTGTAGTAGTATAAACTACTTGTGATTGCAATTAGATTAGCGATGCGTTTAATAAGCGATTAGATGCGATATAATTGAAATAAAACATAATTTAACATAACTTTCTTATAAACGAATCTTGGGATTACAAGTGATAGATACAACGAAAAATAAGAGAAAAAGATAACAACGAAAGTCGGAGTTGTTACAGTCTCCCCTACTTTAGGAAATTTCGTCCCGAAATTTAAGTAGTGGTCGTAATAAAGAGATGCGGGTACTGGCCTTCATGTCACTTTCCAATTCCCAAGTGAACTCCACGCCGCGTTTGCCTTCCCATCGGACCTTCACGATAGGGAGCGAGAGCGCCGTAGTTTCTTGGTTTCTCGGTCCATGATCTCGTCAGGCTTTTCCACAAAATGGAGAGTCTCGTTGATTTGCAGATCTTCGAGAGGTACATGGAGATTCTCTTTAGCTAGGCATTTCTTGAGGTTTGACACGTGGAAAGTCGGATGAACGTTGTTGAGTTCCTCCGGTAATTCGAGGCGATAGGCCACTTTGCCGATTCTTTCCAGAATCTTAAAGGGTCCTACGTATCGAGGCGCTAGCTTTCCTTTCTTTTCGAAGCGGACCACTCCCTTCCAAGGTGCAACCTTTAGGAGAACGTGATCTCCCACTTCGAACTGTAGGGGCTTGCGGCATTTATCAGCGTAACTCTTTTGATGACTCCGAGCTTTCAAGAGATTGTCTCTGATTTGGATGATCTTGTCCGTCGTTTCTTGAATTAACTCGGGACCGGTGATTTGTGCTTCTCCGATCTCGTGCCATGCAATAGGCGATCGGCATTTTCTTCCATACAGTGCTTCAAAAGGAGCCATTTGAATGCTGGTGTGATAGCTATTATTGTACGAGAATTCGATTAAAGGTAAATGTGTATCCCAGTTACCACCGAAATCTATGATGCACGCACGAAGCATGTCTTCGAGGGTGCGGATCGTGCGCTCAGTCTGACCGTCGGTTTGAGGGTGAAAAGCAGTACTGAGATTAAGCGTAGTACCGAGAGCGGATTGAAAAGTCTCCCAGATACGTGAGGTAAAGCGACCGTCGCGATCAGAGATAATGTCACGAGGCGTCCCGTGTCGACAAATGACTTCGTCGGTATAGATTCGGGCTAACCGTTCTACCTTAAAGTCTTCTCGTATAGCAATAAAGTGCGTGGACTTAGTAGGACAATCAACGATAACCCAAATGCTATCGTGACCAAAGGAAGTGCGAGGGAGTTTTTTAATAAAGTCCATAGCTATACTCTCCCACTTCCACATCGGGATTTCGGGTGGTTCGAGCAAGCCAGAGGGCCTTTGATGCTCGGCTTTAACTTTCGAACAAGTTAAGCACTTTGAGACGTAAACGGCGATATCCTTTTTCATGCCCAGCCACCAATACTTAGGACGAAGGTCCTGGTACATCTTGTCGGCTCCGGGGTGAATGGAATACGAAGATTTATGAGCTTCGGTCATTAGCAATTCACGAAGATTGTCACGGCTGGGAATCCAAATGCAATCGAGATTGTAATAAATACCATTAGGTTTAACAACGAGTTGAGTTTCGGCACCACATTTCATTTCTTCCTCCATAGTATTCTCGTTGAAACAAGCGAACTGGGCGGAGCGAATCATGATTTCGAGATCATTCAAAGCTTGAGATTCATGAATACTATACACATAGCTTCGTCGACTTAGAGCATCGGCTACGACGTTTGCTTTGCCGGGATGGTAGCGTATCTCACAATCGTAATCGTTGAGAAGTTCAACCCATCTGCATTGGCACATATTTAGTTCTTTTTGCTTAAAGATATGTTGTAAGCTCTTATGGTCGGTGAAGACCGTGCACTTGGTACCGTAAAGGTAGTGTCGCCATATCTTCAATGCAAAACAACTGCACCGAGTTCGAGATCGTGGGCCGTGTAGTTCTTGTGGATCTTGAGTTGTCGAGATGCATACGCGATAACTTTGTCTCGTTGCATGAGAACACAACCAAGACCTAAGTTAGAGGCATCGCAGTAAACAAGAAGTCGTCGTTTTCGTCGGGTAAAGCGAGAACGGGAGCGTTTTGCTTGAGACTTTGAAAGGCTTCCTCTTGTTTGGAATCCCAAACGAAAGGTTTGTCCTTATGAGTTAAAGCGGTAAGTGGAACGACGATTTTCGAGAAGTCGGCGACGAATCGATGGAAGTAACCTGCCAATCCAAGAAATGAACGGATTTCAGATGCATTCTTCGGCGTAATCCCACTCTTGACGGCTTTGATCTTTGCAGGGTCGACGTGAATTCCTTGACTATTAACGATGTGGGCGAGAAATTGGACTTCTTCGAGCCAAAATTCACATTTAGAGAACTTAGCATAAAGGCGATTACCCTGAAGGAGTTCGATGACTAAACGGAGATGGCGCGCGTGTTCGTCTCTTAACTTCGAGTAAATAAGGATGTCATCGATAAACACAATGACGAAACGATCTAAGAAAGCTTCACACACACGGTTCTTCAAATCCATGAAGACCGCGGGTGCATTGGTAAGACCAAAAGGCATGACCACGAATTCGAAATTGTAACAACTCGAAAATTCGTTGTCATCTTTTCATTTTGTTTTCTCGTTTATCTATCTTTTGTAATCCCGAGATTCGGTTAATAATAAAGTTTATGTTAATTAACTATGGTATTGTACGTTATTATCGCATCTAATCGCTTATTAAATCGCATCGTTAATCTCATCGCATGCAAATCGCAGCTAATTATGTGGTTTTATGTTATTTATGTGTTATGTGTGTTGTGGTTATGATTACGCTCGCTATCGCATCGCTCTCACACTCTCGAATCGCTAAATCGCACTATTATATGAACTATAACGCTTAACGCTTTAATTTAACGTTTAATATAACTAACTAATACGAACCGAATAACCAAACGAACCCTTAGCGAGAAATAAACAAAGAAAACCCAATATTTGGGTCAAGTTCGCTCGAACTTGGTGATACCAAGTTCGGCCGAACTTGACTGGCCAAACTTGGAATCTCTTTTGTAACATTTGTCAAAAACGGGTTTCCAAAACCCGCTCCGTTTTGTAATCGAATATCAAGTTATAAATGTCACGTTGTATATTTATGATTATTTTGATTTATAATGATACATAATTAATAAACAAACTAAACTATAAAAATTATATTTGGTTAAAAGTTAAAACAAAATAAATAAAAATGAAATGTTGCTGCCGGGACTCGAACCCGGGTCAGCCAGAACTGAAATCCAAAGACTTAACACACACACACATCACCACTCCGCCACTTGTTGTTTTCTGTCAACTTAGGGAAACAAATAACTCTTATATACAAACCGAGTTTAAACCGGTTGCGCCAACTGAGAAATCGAAATCGGCAATTCAACCGTCTAATCGTTTGATTAATCGCACATTCAGGTTTATAACCGATGCACCGACGATTTTTAATCAATTCAGATTGAATGAACATCAATTTTCATCATCATCGGTTTTTTATAACCGAAACCATCCAACAATCTGAATTACTTCAATCAAAACCCTTCTCGCGACTCAGAGACATCAGACAAACCTTCCATTTTACTTTCGTCATACTTTCAGTCCATCAGAATGCTTAAATCAACTCGCCGGAAATTTCTGCAAGGTCGCCGGAAAACCGGGACTCCCATCCACACGGTAATTCCTTCGACTCTTTCTGTTTCAATCATGTGATTAATCGGTCACTAACACAACTTCACCATCAGAATCAATCCTAGTCAACGTTTGTCGAAAATCCTACCTTCGCCGGAAAACTTCTGAAACTTCCGGAAACATACCGAGAACTGGTATGACCTTTCAAACTTCTGTCAAACTTTGATTAAGTGCCTCAACTTCACAAATAATCGAACAAAACTGTTAATTGATTTTAACAGCCAGAGTTCACTTCCAGAACCGACGGACCTCTGCCGGAATTCTGTGAACAACACTGATTGGTACGTCTTTTTCCCCAAACTCTCTCCATTCTTTACCTTTAAATTACTTATAATGTTTGAAAATCGAATATAACATGAATCAGTAAAAAACAGTTGAACTTGGTTTTTCTGGGTAAAATTAACGAAGAAGACGAAGACGCAGTATAACATAAGACTAATAAAAATCGATATAATGAACGGGTTAGACACACAGTCCAGCGGTGGACTGTGTGCAAATATTACGCACACGTCACGAGTTCGATCCCTGATACACGCACCCTCTAAGTAATAAAATGCCTTTTTGACTAAAGCTGAACCGGGTTAATCCCGTTAGTTGTTAAGTATAATAAAAACCGAGATATTAACCAGGTTAGACACACAGTCCAGCGGTGGACTGTGTGCAACACTAAGTCGCACGTCACGCGTTCGAAACCTGTTACTGGCACCGGTTGAACGAATTAAAATGTTTTTGAAATTAAAAGAATTTTGGTTAAATCGAATTAGTATATAAATATAATTAAAAACAAGATTATTTCGGGTTAGACACGTAGCTCAGTTGGTAGAGCTGCGTGCACGCGTACGGGAGGTCTCGGGTTCGAGTCTCACCCAGCGCATACTTACACACTGACCGAACCGGTTAACAGGTCAACAAGTCAACGGTCTACGGTCAACGGTCAACGCAAAATAAACAATTTTTTTTTATATATTTTATTTATTTAATTTAATTTAAAAATCAATTAAAAATACTTAAAAATAACATTTTCAAAGATAGATAATAGCCTTAAACTCACAAAAATATATCTAAAAATTCCATTAAAATCCTTAATAAAATCCACTCATTTACTATATTTTTCCGTTATTATTTAGGTTAGTTATTTCTCGTTGTTCCGCTCATCCAATTCGTGCGCATCTCACCATCTCCAATCCAACGCACCCAATGTAAGTGAATCTTACAAATTCCCCGTTTTAATCACGTTTTGGGGTGTATCATGTGTCTTGCTATATATTATATTTAAATCATTGTGCATACATCATATCATGAACATGTGTATTCAGTTTGTTTCAACTGTTGTGTGGTTATCGTTAGATGCAATTTATTATTTTCAGTACATGCAATTTCATAGGCCGCCGCTCCCCATTACATTATGAGCGGTGAGCATGTTCCCCATTACATTATGAGCGTGAACCTGGCGTGCCCACATACGATCGGCTCCGTTTGATTGAGCCTTGATCGCACAGACATTTTCATTTTCAGTACATGCAATACGATCGGCTCCGTTTGATTGAGCCTTGATCGCACAGTTTCATTCATGTTATTTATCGTATGATGTTGGTATGTTAATGTATGCTATCATGTGTTATTGTATGTTATAGTTGTGATTGTTATTGCTACTGCTTGGTTATTTACATTTGCTCATTTATGATTATGCACAATTTTTCATTGATAAACTAACAAGAAAATCAATAACAAATGTTTATCTAACAAGGTTCACTCGCCAACTTATGTTGACCCAAAAACCCCCATTTTTACACATGATACAGGTGAACCAGCAGCAGCCAGAAACACATAGGATTGGACTAGAAGAATAAAATGATTTAGAGTTTGGGATTGTTATGTTTGGTTTATTTTCTTTGTATTGTATGGACATGTTTGGATATTTGGAAATGTAACTTTGACTTTAATAAATATGAAACATATTAGTAAATATCATGAGCTTTGGTGATAACCCAATTATGCCCCGACTCTTATTCCGCTGCGGGTCGGGGTGTGACATCTTTTCCTCCTCTAAGTTCGCTCGAACTTGTCTGAGCCTCTAAGGACTCAACAAGTTCGGCCGAACTTGACTGATCTCCTTTCAAAATGTGCTAAGTTCGCACGAACTTGCTTGAACTTCATGCAAGTTCGGCCGAACTTGTCCTCACCAGGTCACCTTTTTGCCTTCTCCTATAAATACCAAGCTCTGTTCTCTCATTTGAACTTGCTGTAAGTTCGCTCAGAGCTCTCAAAACCCGAAACCTTCGTGTTCTAAGTAAGAATCAGCCCGATTTCAACTACAATGATGTTCAACAACGTTTTACAAACGTTTACAACGATTTTGGCACAAGGCATAGCCTTCGTTTTCATCAAAACTCATTATTTTACGAAATCTTTATCTTTTTCTTCCAAAACTTCTGTTTTAAGCGTAGATCTACACAATACGAGTTCGTTTGGTGTTAGCAAAGGCTTCCCAAACACGAGATCTGAAAGATCTCGGCTTGTAAGTTATAGATCTGAGAAAAACCTTTGATAAACATTGATTTCTACACAAAATCCGGACTTTTGATGATGTTTTGATCATCTTCTGATATGAAACGAAGCATCTATCATTCAAGATCCCAGATCTGGAAGCACAAGGACGTTTATGTTGGTTTACACAAGCCGGACTAATCCGAACGAACCCCGAGTTCACCCGGATTAGCCCAGGCTTTTGTAAAACGGCTAAAACAGCTCTAAAAGACCTCTTCGACCTAAGTTTGCTCAGTAGCACAGGGTTGGAGGGATGAACACTCGATTTTCCTCAGCAAATGACGCGAAAACGCAAGATTTTAGACCCGAAAACGTCAAGTTCGTTCAAGATTTCATCAGCTCTCTGGTCAAGTTCGACCGAACTTGTGCCTAAATGGGCCAAGTTCGACCGAACTTAGGCTAACTTCCATCCGATTCATTCCAAGTTCGACCGAACTTGCATAGTTTCTTAAGAAACTACACAAGTTCGCCCGAACATGTCTCTTTAGTGAAGGTTTCTTACAAGTTCGCCCCAACTTGACTCACAACCCACCAGACCATACAAGTTCGCCCGAACTTGGCTACTGCCCAACCAAGACTTAACCGTTTCAGCTTTTCGGAGACTGATGCACTTCCGTTCGCGTATGCAGGCTGATCCGGCGCTCTTCTCAACTCCTTGCAGATCCCGAACTCTCCCTATAACGCGCCCATAGTGAGTATACTTGACCCATTTTCGCTTTAACGCACTTTTTGGGTGTTACATACGTTCCTACATCAAAATCACTTCACAAATCAAACTGTTTATCACACGCGAATAATCTGATTATATATGCTCAATACGTGATGCTAGAAACATGTGACTAGGACTTATTTTTGTTAACTTGCCTCCTTAGCTAGTATATAGTGGCTTATACCCGACGGGGTCTAGTTAGGATGGATGCGCAAGCCTTCTCACGGTAGTTAGCATGAGAAATAAACCTATGTTAATCTGTGTGAAATGTTTCAGTGTATCATGCTATGTAGTTAGATTATCTGGCGAACGGTTTCTTTATTATTATGTTAGTATTACAAAACTCGTATGCTCACATTTACTTAATTGTATTGACTTGTATTCTAACGTATGTAACAGGTTGAGGATTTTAGCTACGGATGCTTGGATGTTGCATGCTTAGCGTAGTTTAGTTTTGTATTTATTTTTGTTTAGTTTCCAAGTGTAATAAATCTAGGGGATATCAAACCTTGTTGTTTTTGTGGGAGAACTTAGATTCTGTAATGATTGTTTAAAATGTTATGTTAATGGTATGGGACGTTAATGTTGAATGATATTGTCAATTGATTGTATGGAATTCTCACGAGACAATCTGGTCGCCTAGTGCCACTACCCTGATGATTCCGCCATCGGTTGGGGTGTGACAGATTGGTATCAGAGCGCCATAACCATAGGATAATAGGTAGGATTGCCATGTTCGACCTATTAGCATGTTTAAGTACCCGATTGACCTATCTTTGACTTAAATGTTAAACTACTTGCTATAAATGCTTAAATGTGCCTTTCCTAAGGTTAATACAATAATACACGCTTGGAAACGCTCGCATCACGCCAAACGAGTGATCAAGTCGAGAATAGGTGTGAAAACCGAGAACTCTCGATGAGATCATTCACTCCATGCACTCTCTCGCACGAGATACCTTCGTTGAGTTAGGAGTGACATCCAAACCTCGACTAAAATCTCCATTTCTATCTAGGAATAAAGTTGCTAAGTTAGGAGTGAAACCCGCGTCTTAGTAACTGATTCCGCAGTTCGATTTTCAATCTCACCAAAGTCTCGGTTATGCCGATGGTGTGGAACACGTATTAACTGGAAGGGTAAGCGTCGTTAGCCGCTTGCGGTGAGAACGTTTATATATTAGGCCAAAGCGTGGGTCCAAATGCAAAGGGTAGTCGAATCACTTTGGCGTGTAAAACGTCTCAAACCCCGGACACTCCCAATTGATTTAAGCCTATACCGTCGATTTACGCATCATCGAGTTTATTACTATTTACGTGTTTAAAATTTTGAGAATTTTCGCTTTATTCGATTTCTCGCTTTGATGATTTATCATATCATTGATTTCTCGATTTATCGCATTTACGCTCCATCGAATGTATGCACAACTCGCACGGCTCTCGTAATCTAAAACGCTAATTAATACACCTGAAGAAGTGCCTTCTCCATTGGCCTTCTTCAATTTGAGCTTGGCAAGATACAGTGAAAAGCTCAATAACATATATTAGAATACCTGAAGAAGTGCCTTCTCCATTGGCCTTCTTCAATTTGAGCTTGGCAAGATACTCGGGGCAGTTACTTTTCCAATGTCCTATCTTGTTACACTCAAAGCATTGTTGCACTTCTGGAGGAGGGGCTCTCACAACTTGTTTGCTCTTGTTGGTGGCGGGTTTGGCAGCAACGAGAGTTTTGCCTTTTCCTTTGCTGTTAGAATACTTCTTCTTTGTTTTGGGCTTCTTACAGCACCAGATTAAACCATTAACACTTGGTTTGTTTTGTTGGAAATGTTCATTTCTGTTGTTTTAAGCATCCCATGTAGCTCTGGCACTGTCTTAACCCAATCATTCACGTTAAAGTTCATAACAAATTGATCATAGTGAGTGGAAAAGGAGTTGAGAAGGAAGTCAACATCCATCTCATCTTGGAGAGGATAACCAAGTTTTTTTAATTGGTCGATGTAGCCTTTCATCTTGAGGACATGAGCACTAACTGAGGAACCCTCTTGCATTCTATAGCTTATGAGCTGTTTCATGGTGTCACAGCGTTCCTGACGGGTTTGTTTTTGAAACATGTCTTTGAGTTGCTCAATCATGTCAAAAGCATTCATGTCTTCCATATTCTTATGAAGATCTGGAGAAATGGTGGCTTGCATGAGGCAAGCAACTTCTAGGGCATCTTCTATATGTTTATCAAAAGCAATGTTTTAAAAACCGGTTTAAACCGACCGGTTGAACCGGTTAAACCGGATGCCGGATGCTTGGCCGGCACAAATCACACCGGTAAAATAAGGAAACGACAAAGAAGTTGTACCGCGGGTAAATTGGGTTATACCAGGTTAAACAGGTATACAAGTACCGGTTCATACCGGGCCAAAGGTCAAAATTTTGAACTTTTAATTTTTAGGTGCCTAAAAAGGTGACTATTTACCTTCTTAGTTAAAGTGTAAAACTTAGCGCACACAATTGACAATCCACATCGATCAAACTTCTTCCTCACTCAAAGATAGAAAATCATTATGTTTTTCAAATTAAGTTCTTTAAATGTTTATCCAGGTTTACCTTCTTTTGACTTTTGTTCAATCATTCATGTTGTTAATTGTTATAGTGTTTGCTAATTTCTATGTAATGGGATTAATCATGAACTTTTGGATAATTTTTTTGATTATGGATTAACTTTTGAAATATTTTTTTTATTATGGAATGATGTAGTTTTTGATTATTTTTTGAGTTGAAATTATATTTTATGGATTTATAGAGTTTATTAGTCAACACGGTTGAACCACCTGGTACAACCCGGTTTAACCAATTGAACCATTCCTAAGTCTAATCCGATACGATTAAAATACCGGTTTTTAAAACATTAAGCAAAAGCCTTCTTCGTAGCCCCAATATTGTTTTTGAGTGCGGTTGGGATCTGCGTTTCCAAAACATAAAGCTTTTTTGCCATTTTGAGAACAATTCTCAAGTTGCGGAGCCATTCAAGGAAATTGGTGTTATTCAGTTTATCTTTCTCAAATATGGACTTGAGAGCAAAAGAGGAGTTGTTTTCAGATGACATCTGTTAAGCAAAATTATTTAATTAGTATTTTTAATGTATTTTCCTTATTTAGTAGGGTGAGACGTATAAGGAACGAGAATCCGGTTAGAAGCTCTTTCTAAAGGCAGCTGTAGCACGCAACATTGGCAAGAGGTTCAAGCGGACTGACAACAATTGTTAATTGTGAGAAAAGCACAACTCCCGGGGTTTATGAGGCTGCGGGGACAACCTTTTGTCCTTGCATTGATACGTTTGGCCTCATCTATGCCACTTTCGTTCTTGAGACAACTTAGCACGTAAGACGAGAAGAAAAGTAATAGTCGTCCTAAAATGGTTACATGTGGAAGGGTCGGATGTGTCGACGAAGCTTTGCACCTTGGAAGGATAAACTAGACACCAAATGTCGTGCTGGGGCTCCAACATTGATGGTTCGCATTATGCCCCAAGTGTTACTAGTAGTAGGATAGCATGGACCATTGTTTTTAATTTTTACCAAATAGGGTCTCGTTATAGTCGGTTTTAATTTAGATATTAAATTTGTAACTATACCAAAATGACCCTTTCACCTCTCGGGACAATTAGTTTTAGATAACCTATAAAACTAAGTTTGTTGCGACTTGAAATAACCAATTAAAGTTCATAGTGAAGACTATTAAGTCTATTATTTTTAAAGATGTAAGAAAAAAACATGTTTAAAAAAATCTAGTGGTTATTAAAATTTACAAGTTGCTAGAACTTGCTTCTCTCGATTTCATTTAATTTTTTTTTTAAGAATACGTATTGGTATTAGGTTGATGTGTAATAACATTTGTTAAAGGCAACCATCATACCAAAAATGAATATGTAAATCATATGGGCATTGTCATGATCTTGCTAGAGCCAAGTAGCAAGATCAAAGGGATCATGGTCACAACACACAAATCAACCACAAGGATAGACTTGAGTGTATCTTGTTGTCTTGAGCGTCTCCCACTAACTCCAAGACTCCTCTTGGCATTCGGTTTTGCTTCGGGCTTGCTACGGGTCTTCGTATCAACAATATTTAACAAATAAACATAATAAAGACAAAAACCCTATCTATTACAACTTTGAACCACAAAACGGGCCAAAACTATAAACTAATCTATTACAACTTTTAGCCGTAAAATGGGCCAAAACCATAAACTAATCTATTACGACTTAGAGCCACAAAATAGGCCAAAACCATAGACAAAACCGAACATAAAACACAACCACAAGGTCGGGCCGATTTATATATTCAACATAACCAAAGGTTTCTTGAGGCAAGTTTTGGTCAACCAAATATTAACAATTAAAATATGAGCAATATATATATATATATATATATATATATATATATATTGCCTAAAATAATATAATAAAAAAACTTTAGACTTTCTAAGTTTGTGACTTATTATTCCGGTGAAAAAGACCGGTTTCGATTTGTATGTGGTGAGCATCGGCTCTAATACCACTGATGGGAATCCATGGTATAATATATATTTTTTTGAATCCGGTTCATATATGTATATATTTAATTGTTACAAAGATTAGTCAAAACACTTTTAACAAATAAGTATACATGTATATATATGTGGATTAAAATAAACTTTAACTAGTGAAATATATATATATACATACATTTTAAGCAACGTAAGCATAGGTAACAATGTATAATAATATGAACACTTTTATACCGAGGGGCATCCATAATGAAACAAGGTCACCAACATGCAAACACGAAATAAAAACGCAAACCATAGGGGGTTTAGATATACATTCGGTTAGTAATAAACTGGTTGAGACACCGAGGTTCAACGAACAAGTGCTAGTTACACGAACTAGCGAATCGCAAGTGTGGGCCGAGTAACCGTGGTGGCGGTCATCGGTACTGGTGGTGTACGGCGGCAGCAGCAACGGGGAGGGCTGGCGGCGGTGTCGGTGGCCAACGACGGCAAGGCAGCAGTGGCGGACTAGCCGACGATGGAGGCGGTTGCGGTTGTTGGTGTTTTGAGAGATTTTTGCAAGTTCATCCAACTTCTAAATGCAAGACCCAAAACACCCAGTTTTATAGTATATGGAGATCTTGGCATGTATGCCAAGTGGCGGCCATGCAAATGCATGTGCGATAAGTAGCGAATGGGCAATGCATGCGCGACAAGTGGCGATGCGCGAGTGCATGCGCGACAAGTGGTATAGCATGGGTGCATGTGCGACACATGGCGAGATGAGTATACCCGTTTCACCCAGTCCATGTACCTGTCTCTCAGTTGATACCCGCAAGAAGTTTATCAGTTAATGTAAATAATTATATTATTAATAACGAGTATTAATAATATAGACGCGCTCATGATCATAAATATAATTATGATCTGTTTCGCATATCGTTCGTAATTAACAACTAAATTAGTTAAGTGGATTTTTAGTTCGTTGCCCACGACGTAACTCTTACGGGTCAAGACCCGGTCGGTAGCGTTGACTTATCGAACCTGACATAAATATCCAACAAAGTTCTCTCCAAAAGTAATTTAATTTAATAAAAATGATTTTGAATAATCCATGAATGGGAAGTAGAAGGGGCTATCTAGAATACTTCCATAATAGAGGGTCAGTTTGGCAATTCATGGCCTTGATTGGCGTGTGGTTTTGCTTTAAGCAACATTAGTTAAGAGGGTGTTTAAGTTATAGAAAGACGTGATCAACCAACATGTCCACAAAAGGAAGAAAAGAAATACTTATATTTTTATATTTATCTTCATCGCCCGTGTTTTCATTGTCCTAATCAATTATTCTTTATTTATATCGATTTTCTTTTTTCTTTATTTGGTTAGAATAGAGTCTAATAATAGCATTCAATAAAATTATTATGTGAAAAAAGAGAGGATAAATATTTGCTGATTAAGTTTAGACAATGCCAAAAAGTTGAATTCTGTGCTTGCTTTGCTAAACGTGTGGTTATGGAAAACCAATTTTGTCAATATGCTTTTGCCCTTTTTCGTATTTTACTTTATCCATATCTTTTAACCTAATCACTCAATAATTAAACTAATACATAAAGTAGTTAACCAAGTAATTGCAAGGAGAGTTCATGTTTTTTTTATTATACGATATGGAGCTTTTTTTTTTTTTTTTTTTTCTATAAAGGTTTATTTTGTTTCATTATCTATTTTGATTCAATTTTTTTAATTTGTATAGCAAACTAAGTTCTTTGTGACACATGGTTAATGTTTGAGTATATATAAATTTTACGTTTGAGTATCATATAAATTTGTTAGATATTCATAAATATTAAGTTCCCATTACTGATCCGGGTAGAAGGTGAAAATCTGTAATATGAGGGGCAAGGTCGTGAGATGTTAGACATATGAAAGAGTGATACATGATTATTGGTTGTGATAACATGCATTTAGGTACGTATTAACAAAAATAGTTTGAAACAAGATTAAACAAAGACATACGACCTAGTGGTGGTGATGTAATGTGACCATAGATGTAACTTTCTTTTAATTGACATAGAGGTCTGATACTCTTGTTTCGTGATTTTTCTTGAATGTTTTAAACATGATTGTTTTTAGCTGAATATTTAGCGACATAAATAAGTCAAGTCAAGCCCAAGATCGCTTAAGCTTGATTCGTTTTAAGCTCAAACTTCACTAAGACTCAACTGATTTATTATTTAGTTATATTATTTATTCACGTATACAATTGTTTTGGTTATACTACAAATATTTATAGTTATAATCATGTAGTGTGAGGTTCATTGGGAACACTAAAAAAGTGGGGAACAGTGAGGAACCGACTCAAACTAACTCCGATTGGACTCATTCCAGCGGCGTTGGAACCGGATAGTCGAACCTTAACTAGAATCTCTTAACCCTAAACCCTAAATCCTAACCCCTAAACCCTAAATTAGCTTTAGGGTTTAGTTTTAGGGTTAATTATTAGTATTTAGGGTTTAGCTTTAGGGTTTAGGGTTTTAGTGTTTAGCTTTAGGGTTTAGCTTTTAGGGTCTATAGCTTAGATTTTACGATTTAGCTTAGCTTTTAGCCTTATTTTTTAGCTTTAGGGTTTAGGTTTTATGGGTTAGGGTTTGAGGTTAAGAGATCCTAGTTAGGGTTCGATGAGCCGGTTCCAAGGCCGATGGAATGAGTCCAATCGAAGTTCGTTTGAGTCGGTTCACCACTGTTCCCCAATGAACCTTCCCCTAATCATGTATATATAATATTTATTACTAATATAAATTGATTAGTCATTTATATTGAAGTTCAAGTTTGTTGTAAGTTGATCTAAAACAACTTATTAGTAGCTTAGCTCATTTACCTTTATATATATTTTTAATCTCTAAATGAAAACTACTTATATTTCTTTTTTATTATCAACAGTAATTTTAAATTATGTGGTTTTCTAATAGAATACGTAAATGGTAGTTATGAAGACGAAGATGCACATTATTGGAGCACATGTTAACTGCTAACCCTGTTTAGAATATATTCATTTAACCACCTTATCATTTTTAATAATTAACACAATAATAAATGCCAACTAAAAACAATTATTTTAATAATAAAATCAATAAAGAAATACATTTGATTTATACTTTTTTTATAAGATGCATGTTCTTTCTACCTTCATTAGTGCACCTCATATATAATTTAATAATTGAACAGATCAAACGGTCAATGGAGAACACTTTTGAATACATTAGATCTTTTAAAAAATAATCATGCTACCTTTTTGTATTTTCTAATTTCTGGTTTGTTTTACTCGGCTAAAAACGTATTTTGATAGTGAGTACCACCTTTTTGTATTTTCCATAATTATGTATAAGTACATATAAGTTCATATCTTTCGAGCTTATTTTCAACAAGTATTAACACAACATAATATTTATGAAACAATTAACATCACACAACTATTAAGGTTTATTGTATAATATTGAAACAATAAAGAGTTGAAAAGACTTGTTTTGATTATATACTAATAATGTCGGAATTAGAAAACACATCAGAGAAGTTTTATGATGGGCGGCAATAGAGATTGGCATAATCGGGTTTTATTATTATCCGGAATCGGTTTCAACCCGGAACCGGTTCTGCTTGGATGTCATTGGAACCGGGTATAGTGTGGAACCGGGTCCAGTTCCTACCCGGGTTCACACCCAAGAATATGGAACCGTGTAGAACCGGGTACGGGTATTATGGAACCGGGTATGGTGTGGAACCGGGTATGGTGTGGAACCGGTTCCTGACAGTAAAACCCGACTTTTTACTGTTCAGAACCGGTTCCTGACAGTAAAAAACCTGACTTTTACTGTTCAGAACCAGTTCCTGACAGTCGAAAAATCTGACTTTTTCAGAACCGGTTCCTGATAAAAATGTTACCGTTAGAACCGGTTCCTGATAAAAATGTTACCGTAGAACCGGTTCCTGATAAAAAATGTTACCGTTGGGAACCGGTTCCTGGCAGTCGAAATCGGTTTTTTTTATATAAACCCCTCCCTACTTACCATTTCAAAACTTAACACTCACCATCATCAACTTACAAACTCACCATCATCAACTTACAAACTCAATCATCTTCTCAAAAATCTTGCAAAATACCTATGGCATGCAACGAAGAAGTTGTTACTGTCTTAGAGACGAAAAGAAACCTAGCTATATGGAAGAATTTTGATCTCAGTTTAATGTCCGACAGCCACGAGATGGCTAGATGCAAAGCTTGCAGAAAATTTATGAAGGCCGCAGCCAACTCAACCCTTAAGAAACACACTGAGCGGCATTGCCCAGTGACGAAGGCAAAGAAAAATGAGACGGGAGAAGGTTCCGGCACCGGTTATTCAAATGTTTGATGTAACCCGTTTGGTTTGGTGTTTTAATAAAGTTTGTGTAATGTTTCTTTCTATTGTGTTTCTTTCTATCGTTAGTCTCCACTTTTTCGGCTATAACCGGTTCCAAAGGTAACATTTTAACGGTATAACCGGTTCCTTCTAGAACTGCATTTCCGGGTACTGATGGAACCGGGTACTAGTGAAACCGGGTACGGGTAGGAACCGGGTACGGGTAGGAACCGGTTACTACCCGATTCAAATGGTAAAATTGTGGAACCGGGTTGGAACCAACGGGTATTTTGAACCCGGAACCGGTTCTACTTAATATCGGTAGGAACTGGAACCGGTTCCAGTTCGGTTCTACCGGGTTCGGAACCGGTTTTTATGCCCATCTCTAGACGGCAATAATAGATCAAAAGTCAAGCCCATTATACATTTAGCTTCTGATGAATTTGGCTGTTCTAAAATAATTATACATTTAGCTTTTTAAATTATAATATATTTTCGTTTAAACGTTACGATTATAACAACTTCTAAAATAATAAAATTAGCCAAATACCAATGTTATGATATTATTTATGTCAATACTTTAACGTTGAAGAACAATGAGATTATTTACACAATTCAATTTTGTTAGAAAAACCGCTGCTGATTAAAAGACAGAATACGAAACAAGTATAAACCGCAGAAACAGAAATAAACAGTTAACGTGAACCGGGCTTGTGTTTGACACAATTCCCTTAAACAGATTCGCCGTCTGTTCCCAGGGTACGCCGGTTCGAAACAACAACCGAGTACTGCCGGACTTGAAACACTTGACTGAAAGTAAACAGGAAGAGCCTGTAGCAGAGATTGATTGAGAGAGAAGAGAAGAGATGGTTGTGGTGTGTCGAAACTGGTTGTCTGCATTGGGTTTTATATGTAACATCCGTCAAAAAAACGGATTTACCAAACCCGCTCCGTTTATTAACCGAACAATCAGTTAAAAATTTCGTTGCGTATTTAATGCTCAAATAAATTTTAAACGATACATATTAATAAGTATATTGGAATAAAATAATTTATATTTGAAAATTCATTAAAAATAATGAAATAAAAATATATTGCTGCTGCCGGGTTTCGAACCCGGGTCAGCCAGGATTCCAAAGCCTTAACACACACGCGCTCAACCACTCCGCCACTTTGGGTTTTTGTTAAGATACCGAAACAATTAATTGAAATAATGAATCTCGGAAATCAAATCCAGTCAAGTCGCGCCCAAAATTGCAGTCGTCGGAAATCCCGACGATTTCGCCGAGATTGGACGGTTTCTTCTAATTTAACCGAAGCAATTACCTCAACATCGGTTATAACCGATGTCCAGTCCGCGACACAAGTCATAACTGCCGGAAAAATCATTGACCGACGAATCAAGATGGTAAATGGACCAAATTCGTCAATGTTCTGCCCTATAAATACACCCTCTAACTTCTGTTAACCTTTTCGCTCACAATCACACCTTTTCTCGACGTAATTTCACTCGCCGGAAATTTTCTGCAACTCGCCGGAAAACCGAACCCTTTCACCTCTGTGCCTTACTCTAAAAACAGAACACCTAGAGCCCATACCGAAGCCACCCACACTCACCTCAAGCTTCCTGAAGACCCTCTGCCGCAAAACACACGTCGCCGGCTATCATCGGAGTTGCGCCGGCGAAACAGAGGAGCTCTGTTCGGTATATCTTACACTTAATCTCTCTCGTTTTTATTAAACTCACATGTAGCTAATCACAACACACTAAAGAAACTGATTATTTTTGTCAAAACAGTCGGACATCGATTCTGGTTAAGCTTAACGAAGAAGATGTAGTTTTCGGTATTATATATGTTTAATTTAAATCAATTTATATCTCGGGTTAGACACACAGTCCAGCGGTGGACTGTGTGCAAATAAACACGCATACGTCCCGAGTTCGATTCTTGACACACGCACTTTCACAGAAATAAAATGCCTTTTTTTTTAGACCGAACCGGGTTAATTTCAGTACGATGTTAAGTATAATAAAAAACAGATTATTTACCAAGTTGGACACACAGTCCAGCGGTGGACTGTGTGCCAAACTAACCCACAGGTCCCGGGTTCGAGAGCTGTGGCGAGCACCGAGCCGATGCATTAAAATCGTTTTTAAAATAAATGATTTTCGGATTAATTCAATTAGTATATAAATATAATTAAAAACAGAAATATTTCGGCTTAGACACGTAGCTCAGTTGGTAGAGCTGCGTGCACGCGAACGGGAGGTCTCGGGTTCGAGTCCTGCCCGGCGCATACATTTACACAATAAAACCGGTCAACAGGTCAACGGTCAACAAGTCAACGGTCAAAAAGTCAACATTTTTTTTATTATTTTTATTTATTTATTTTATTTAAAAATCAATTAAAAATACTTAAAAATAACATTTTTAAAGTTAGAAAATAGCTTTAAACTCACAAAAACATATCCAATAATCCTACTGAAATTGATTAATAAAATCAGCTTATTTACCAAACCATTATGTTATTATCTAGGTTAGTTTCACTCGTGGTTAAATCAAACTTCGTGCGCATTCAACATCATCAACCGAACGCACCCACTGTGAGTGAATCTTACAACTCCCCTTTTTAATTACACGTTTTGGGGTGTGTCATGTGTCACTAAAATTAACTCGTTTATTTAAACTTGTGCCATACCATATTGTGATCTAAACTTAGAGTGTAAATATTGTTTGTAGTTATGTCTTTCATATTGTCAAGTTGTATGCAAATCATTCATTAGGCCCATCAGTTCGTAGAACAACGCGTGCCTCAAAACTCATTCATTAGGCCCATCAGTTCCTCGTGAGAGACGGGTTGAGCAACGCGTGCCTCAAAACAATTTATTATTGTATGTGTGTGCATTATCTGATATTAAGTGTTTTATGAATATGTTTACATCTATATTTACTCATATGTGGTTGTGCACTTTATTTTATAATCAATTCAATAAACTTGTTCACATGTTTTTCATAGGATTCACTCGCCAACTTTTTGTTGATCCAAAAACCATTTTTACACATGATACAGGTGAACAGGATGAAGCAAGGAAAACATAGGAAATGCCTTAGAAGAAAATAATGAAGTCTAGAAGATGTATAGAACATGATGAATTATGATAGTATGTTTCCCTTTAAATTGTAATAATAAATATGAAACGTTATAATAAATGTCATGAGCTTTGATGATAACCCAATCATGCCCCGATCACCTTTTTCGCTGCGGGTCGGGGTGTGACATTATAGCCACAGATCATAACTGATTCTGGCCTCATCACTGCAATCAATCATAACCGAAACGAATTAAAACTATTCAGTTTCGAAACTGATGACAATCATAACCGAAACCAATGATATTCTCATTAATAATTTCGGTTTCAAAAAACCCATTAGAATTCAACCATTACAGTCTCGAGTGAAGAGTGCAAAAACAGGCACACGCAGGCCCCGGGTTTTTGGAACTGCATTCGTGTCCGCAGGACGTGCGGGCGCACACGAGTTCGACTAAATTCCGGTTTCAATTTTGCACCCCCCTGCGCGCACGCGTGTAGGATTTTTGGTAAAACATGTTCAAAGTTATGTTAACTAGGTAAATGCTTTACCTTATAAATAACAATTTCTTTTGTTCCCACACCTATGTGGGACAAGGTGGTTTTACCAATTTGAGACTTCATTCACACACCCAAATTTCCAACAATCCCCCACATGAATGGAGGTCGATCTCAGAAACTACATATTTCCCATTATATTTCAACAGTTGAGTTTTGCATACGACAGGTAGGTGTTACCCTTTGAACCTTCGCTCATGAAGCGCACTTAGCCCACTGACTCCAAGTAGACGTTGATGTCTTCGAACTCATCTGCCGTTTGTGTGGACGACAATATACTTCACACAAGACTCTCCCTAACAAAGTCAAGTCCTCATAGTTATGTTCGTTATGGTCATGAACATGAGCCTGGTTCTGCGAGAGCCATTAAGTCTTGTGCCCCAACAATACCCTTCGAAGCGACCCCACTTCTCTCTCACATAGTGATTCACTATGTATGATTACTTTAGTCGAATCATTAAAATCCATAGGGTTAGCCTCACACTTGTCACTTTTAGGGATGGACTAGGAAGTTTACTAAGCTTTTACAGTACACTCCCTTACATATATACGTAGGGTTACCCCCCACAGTGACCTCACTAATTCATACAATTAGGTTTTCCTATTGAACTCAGCTCTTGGGATCTCCAGTCTACTGAGTTAGGTTTCCATTATATGAACTTATATTTTCAAGGGCTTCAGTCCCATTCCCATGGACGACTTCTGTACTAACTCTCTACTTAGGCCTTTTGTTAGCGGATCCGCAATATTATCCTTTGACCTTACGTAGTCAACAGTGATAATTCCTGTAGAGATTAGTTGTCATATCGTGTTATGTCTACGTCTGATATGTCTGTTCCTACCATTATACATTGTGCTACGAGCTCTGCCAAGTGCCGATTGGCTATCACAATGTATACAAATGGCCGATGCCGGCTTAGGCCATCTTGGTATATCCTCAACAAATTGACGTAGCCACTCTGCCTCTTCACCTGCTTTATCTAAAGTGATGAACTCTGATTCCATCGTGGATCTAGCAATAACCGTTTGTTTTGACGATTTCCACGATATAGCAGCACCTCCAAGTGTGAATACATACCCACTTGTTGCTCTGGAATCATTCGTGTCAAATATCCAATTTGTATCGCAGTGTCCTTCTGTAACTGCAGGATATCTTTCATAATGCAACCCATATTCCCGAGTATATCTTAAGTAGCGAAGCAACCGAGTGATACAGTTCTAATGCATTGAACTTGGGTTGCTCGTGTATCTACTTAGTTTGCTCACATCATATGCTATGTCGGGTCTAGTACAACTCATGAGATACATCAAGCTACCAATAATTCTTGAGTATTCCAACTGGTTTACAGGGTCACCTCTATTCTTGGCTAGATCTTGACTCGTGTCAAGTGGAGTTCTAGCTTCATTAGAGTCATTTGCATTGAACTTCTCAAGAATTTTGTCGACATAGTGGGATTGACTTAAAACAAGTCCACTTTGGGTTCGTGTGATTTTGACCCCTAAAATCACATCCGCAAGACCCATGTCTTTCATGTCAAATCTTGCATTTAGCATGTTCTTTGTAGATTTTATGATTTTGTCATCACTACCTGCAATGAGCATATCATCTACATATAGACACAAAATGACATATCCATCAGATGTGTCCTTCACATACACACACTTGTCACATTCATTGATTTTGAACCCAGCATCAAGCATGACATAATCAAACTTTTGGTGCCATTGTTTTGGAGCTTGTTTAAATCCATACAAGGATTTTACAAGTTTACACACTTTCTTTTCTTGCCCAATAGCTGTAAAGCCTTCGGGTTGCTCCATATAGATTTCTTCCTCTAGATTTCCATTCAGGAAAGCTGTTTTAACATCCATTTGGTGAACTTCCAAATTTTAATGGCGGCAATGGCAAGCACCAACCTGATGGATATTATTCACGTAACTGGCGAATATGTATCAAAGTAATTTAAACCTTCTCGTTGCTTATATCCTTTGATAACCAACCTTGCCTTGTACTTATCGATGGTTCCATCTGGCTTCATCTTCTTCTTGAAGATCCATCGATATCCAAGTGGTTTACATCCTTGAGGAAGATCCACTAGTTCCCAAGTATGGTTTTGTAAGATAGAGCCTATCTCACTTTTGATTGCCTCCCTCCACTGAGGTCCTTCTGAGGAATGCACCGCTTGTTGGTACGTTTGAGATTCATCTTCTACCATATAGGTAAGAAACTCCTGATATCAACTTCCTCAGTCATAGATTGTTCTCGAGGTTCATCGTTTTCAACCTCACGCTCAGGAACACTTTCCTCAACCGGTCTAGAAGAACTCGGTTCACTTTTATCTAAGCGAGGGAACACATGTTCAAACCATGATGCACCCTTAGATTCCATTATGGTGCCTTTGCATATTCCTGGGTTCTTGGAATCATGCACAAGAAAACGATAAGGACCATAAGGACGAGTATATCCAATAAATACACAATCCACTGTTTTGGGTCCAATTAGTAGCCGCTTTGGTGGTGTGACCACCACCTTAGCTAGGCACCCCCACACTTTCAAGTATTTATATGGTGGTTTCTTGCCCGTCCACAATTCGTACGGCGATACATCCTTTTTCTTATTGAGTATCATGTTCAACACATAATTTGCCGAAAAGATTGCTTCCCCCCACATGTTTTGGTTTACACCAGAACTTATCATCATGGCATTCATCATTTCTTTAAATGTGCGATTTTTTCATTCCACTATGCCATTTGATTGAGGGGAGTAAGGAGCCGTGAGTTCATGTATGATTCCATTTTTTGCACACACATCAATGAAAGGTGAAACATATTCACCTCCTCGGTCGCTCCTTACGATTTTGATTTTCCGATTTAGTTGATTCTCAACTTCGGCTTTGAACAAGATGAACTTGTCAATCGCCTCGTCCTTACTCTTAAGTAAGTACACGTAGCAATACCTTGAACTATCATCAATAAACGTGATGAAGTACTTGTTCCCACAACAAGTAGGAATTGCTTTTAGATCACATACATCAGTATGGATCATCTCGAGGGGTTCGGTGATTCGTTCGACCTTTTTGAATGACGTTTTCGTTTGTTTTGCTTCTACGCATGTTTCACATTTATTAATTGAGTCGATATCGAATGTTGGTATGTAATCAAGTTTGATTAAACGACGAATGGAATTAAAATTAACATGACCTAGTCTACCATGCCAAAGATTAGAAGACTCAATCAAGTAAGTAGAACTAGTAGCGTTTTCATTCATTGCGTTCACAACCATTAGATTGAGTTTGAACATTCCATTGAGGGCATAGCCCTTACCAACATACACATCATTTTTGGTTAACACGACCTTATCCGACTCAATCACCATTTTGAACCCAAACTTGTTCAACTGCCATCCCGACACAAGGTTCTTACGAATTTCTGGAACATACAACACATTGGCAACGTGAGCTCTTTTCTAGAAGTCATCTTTAAAATCACATTACCCTCGCCTTTAATCTCTGCCGTGGCGGAGTTTCCCATAAAAACCTTTTCGCCACTAGTCACATCCTGAAGGTGTTGAAAGGCTTTTGTTAGAACACACATGACGGGTAGCCCCCTTATCGACCCACCAATCCTTGTTGTTTTGCCCAACCAAATTAACTTCGGTCACCAGAATCGAAAGATCCGTGACCATGGCAACAAGGTTGTCGACTTCATGAACCATGTTCACTTGTCGAGCAGTTTCTTTCTTGGGAAGCTTACATTCACTGGCCTTGTGGCCTTGTTTCTGACAATTTATAACAAGTTCCCAGAAACTTCTTTTTCCCAACGCCCCCTTTTGGGCCAAGGTTGGGGCGTTTCCCATGACTCTTCTTCCCACCTTTTCCACTGTCTTTGTTTCTTCCATTTGAAGATTGGCCATGTTCAACAAGATTGGCCTTCACTGTTTCAGGACCATCAATCTTTTTCAAGGCCACTTTGTTATCTTCTTAAATACGAAGACGAACAACGAGATCTTCAATGGTCATCTCTTTTCGCTTGTGCTTGAGATAGTTCTTGAAATCAACCCAACTTGGTGGTAGCTTCTCGATCATCGCCGCAACTTGGAATGTCTCGCTAAGCACCTTTCCTTCGGCATGAATATCATGAAGAATAATTTGTAGTTCTTGGACTTGACTCATGACAGTTTTAGAGTCTATCATTTTAAAGTCCAAGAACTTAGCTACCACGAATTTCTTGGTGCCCGCATCTTCAGTTTTATACTTCCGATCCAAAGATTCCCAAAGTTCTTTGGTAGTCTTGGCTTTACTATACACATTGTATAGTGTATCCACCAGACCATTCAAAACGAAGTTTCAGCACAAGAAATCCGAATGCTCCCAAGCATGCATAGCACTCACAGATTGAGCATCCATGTCCCCTTCCTCAAGATGGGGTATGGGTTCAGTCAAGAACCTTGCCAGATTCAGCGTGGTCAGATAAAAGAACATCTTTTGCTGTCATTGTTTGAAATTCACACCATTGAATTTCTCTGGCTTTCAGCATGTGTTACTGTGTTAGGCAGCGGTGCAACCAGAACGGTCGTAACAGCAACAGCGGAAGTCATGACAGCAGTCAGGACTGTAGAAACAGAAGTGGTGATAGCAGGTGTTTCCATTCTGAAAGTAAACATAACACTGGAACAATCAGTACAATACTCTGTTTAAGTTTGTTAGAAAAACTGCTGCTGATTAACAGACAGAATACGAAACAAGTAAGAACTGCCGAAACAGAAATAAACAGTTAAAGTGAACCGGGCTTGTGTTTGACACAATCCCCTTAAACAGATTCGCCGTCTGTTCCTAGGGTACGTCGGTTCGAAACAGCAACCGAGTACTGCCGGACTTGAAACACTTGCCTGAAAGTAATCAGGAAGAGGCTGTAGCAGAGATTGATTGAGAGAGAAGAGAAGAGATGGTTGTGGTGTGTCGAAACTGGTTGTCTGCATTGGGTTTTATAGCCACTGATCATAACTGATTCTGGCCTCATCACTGCAGTCAATCATAACCGAAACGAATTAAAACTATTCAGTTTCGAAACTGATGACAATCATAACCGAAACCAATGATAATTTCGGTTTCAAAAAACCCATTAGAATTCAACCGTTACAGTCTCGAGTGAAAAGTGCAAAACAGGCACACGCGGGCCCCGGGTTTTTGGAATTGCATTCATGTCCGCAGGACGTGCGAGCGCACACGAGTTCGACTAAATTCCGGTTTCAATTTTGCACCCCCCTGCGCGCACGCGCGTAGGACTTTTGGTAAAACATGTTCAAAGTTATGTTAACTAGGTAAATGCTTTACCTTATAAATAACAATTTCTTTTGTTCCCACACCTATGTGGGACAAGGTGGTTTTACCAATTTGTGACTTCATTCACACACCCAAATTTCCAATAAAATTTTCAATATTAAGCGTAACTTACTTATATATACGATTTGTGAACATATTGATGATATAAGTTTCCTATATTAGTGTAGTTTCTTTTTAGATTCAAAACCAAGATTGAAGATCGATTGTTTAGTGCATCTGTGCATGATAAAGTTGGTTCAACCGGTCCGAATAAACTTTATGCCAACCCTAAGGAGGACAAAGCAGACATGATTGATGATTGGAGATCAGTGTCTTCATGATAGCAGATGCTACAATTTAAGATTTATAATCTCATTGGACATTACTAAAGAATGCTGTAAACATAATTTGAAGTTATGCTTATATTTTTTTTTCATTTTGTAAACATAATTTGAAGTTATGCTTATATTTTTTTTCCTTTGAATTCTAAATTCAATCTTATCTTAAAAAGATTTTTATTTCATATATATATTCCTTTGAACCTTCGTGAAAAAGATTTTTATTTCATATATATATATATTCCTTTGAACCTTCGTGTGTGTGTATATATATATATATATTTCCTTTGAATAGTAAATTCAGTCCTGTCTTAAAAAGATTTTTATTTTATATTTTTATTCCTTTGAAGCTTCGTAATTTCATACACACACCTTAAAAACTTAAAAATTATCATATATATATATACCATTTTTATGTAAGAATACACAAAAATAATGTATTTATTTATATATTGCTATTTTAATTATTTATATAACAATAGATCAAAATTTTAAATTATATCTTATTATATATTAGTTGGTAATTATTGATTGACTATAATTACCTTTATTAACTAATAAAGAGTTTTTATTTGGATGTATTTAAGGAGATAAATTTTTTTAACCATCAAAGGAGACTTAATTAAAACCAATAAACACCGAGCCCTACCAGCAAAGGAATATGACACCATAACAAAGCAACAAGCAAAGCAGAACAAAAAAGATCAAACATACTACAGACAAAAAACTAGCAAAGAAAACAAAACCCAGCCCTCGATTAATTGATACACAGATCTTCCTCCAATTTTCTACAGTTAAGCCGCTTAGCTTTGCCCTTTTAACCATCCACCAATAAGTCTCCTTTTTTATCCCTTCGACCGCTTGCGCTACCAGAGTTTTCCTCCCGTTAAAAACCTTTTTGTTCCGCCATTTCCATATCTTCCAGAAAGTTTCAAAAAACTGCTTGAATAATTCTTTTAAACTTTTTTGACCTATCCAAAGTGTAACTATGACGCATAATTTGTCACTCTAACTCGAATTCACCTGGGACCCCAACCTTAACCTACACACAAACATTCCACCATATCGCTTTGGCGAACCAACACCTGAGAAACAAATGGTTGGCTGACTCGTCCACAATATTGCATAATGGCCATTTTCAGTCCCCAAACGAGTTACACAACATAAAATCACAAACTAATTCGCCTCTCTCTCTCTCTCTCTCTCTCCACATTCACAAGTTCATCAAGAACTCTTAATCCCATCAGTAACATACATCCTAAACGGGAACTCGACCAATCTGACAATCATGTCGTATACTTCAATGCTTGCTGCAATTACTGGATTGAATGTTGAAACAGGTATACATTTTTACATGTTTTTTTTCATAACATACGCACAGAACCAATCAACATGTAGTATCAGAGCATATGTTGCTCAATTTGTTCTGTTTGTTTTCCTTAAATCTGAAAAAAACAATATGTTATTTAAAACCTGATAATATTTATCAGAAAATTTGTCTTAGATTATGATCCACAATTTTTTTATGTGTTTAATGGGTGTTTTATTGTTTCACAGTAAACTGTAATGATTTGAAATTTGTTTTAACATATTAACTTTCAGATTTTGGTTCCAGAATCTGGAATTTTATTGATTTATTGTTCACACTATTCTCAATGAAATTCGAAATTATTCCGTTATTTTGGAGTGAATTAAGGATTAAGATGTGTTTCTTCGGTTTTTATTAAATTTTATCCTTAATTTTTTGATTTTTTTGATATATTATTAGAATCGATATTTTCAAAATCTTGGATAAACTTAAGAAATCTGAAACATATATAACACAATCCTCAAAAGTTCAAATTTCATCCTTTTAACAAAGGTTCACAAGTTTGCGGATTCAATTTTACGAACTCGATCAGGTTTACGAGATCAGGTTTTCTGAGCTTAAGTTTACGTGTTTTCTCAGAAACTAGCACTTATTCGAGAACTCGGTCCTTTTCTTGAGAACTCAGTGGTACTCGAGAACTTATGTCTTCTCATAAACACCTCACTACCTCATAAATCCTTAATTTATCGGAAACCCTAAATATCGAGAACTCACTTTTTCCCGGAAACTCAAGTTTTCTTCAGAAACCAAATTTTATCGAGAGCTAAGTTTTTCCGAGAACTAAGTTTTCCCGAGTATATTATTTTCCTGCAACCTCTTACCGAGTTCATCATTTTCCCGCAAAATGTTTGAGAACTAAATTCGATCCATGCTAACTTGAGGTTTGCTATTAACTAAATAGTTTTTTTAAGAAACCTTAATCATATCTAACTCTTTTTTACAAAATTTCAATTGCTTAACTTGAGTGAGCTTTTGATGTTTCACTTCTGTCCAAAGGTGACGTGTTACAATCACACACACTTAAATGATTTCACTTCTGCCCAAAGGTGATTTGTCTTTGTTTAAGTAGAGCTTTTAATTAACTTAGTCTATTAGTTTGATGTTAATAATAGATATATCACAATTTCATAATTAAAATGGTGCTTACCTGTGTCTGTCTTAGTTTAATTTCCCTAAATCGATGTCGCTATTAGGGATAGGCTTCTAAACTTTTGAATCTGCGGCTTAAACCCATTCCTTGCAATTAAAGTTCACAATTTTTCGCGTTTTGCACTAAAGTGCAGAGATATGGCTACTAGAGGTAGCAGATCGACGAAGTTGAAAAGGATTTTCTAGCAATTGGATTTGAACGGAGACAATGGTCCGAACAGAGAAAAAATTGGCGAGCCTTGTTATTCTCGTAAACTCTAGTGTGATGGCTGTGAATGGACAAAGCGCGACATATGATCTTATAGGGTTGAAGAGGCGGTGGTGGTGGTTGTCACCGAAAGGGGTGGTGGTGATGGCACCGATTGGAGACGGGGAGGGTTGGGTCTGAAGTTTAAGTTTTAGAATTACACAAATGGCCGCTCATATTAAAATATAGAATATTATATAAATGGTCTCTCTAATTATATAAGGGCACTTTAGTCATTTAACACTGATTTAACAAAAAAATTAATGTCAGTTAGTCTTAATACTCATAGGTGTTACAAAATTGAAACCATAGAACCTGAACATGTTAAAAAAAGTTTGTACTCAAATGTGTTACTTTTAATAAACCACAATGACTATATGTGTAATTAACTCCTAAATAAAAATAGATAAATGTGGTATATTAAATATTAGAGTTAGTCTATTTAACATTTATATGCTTGATTGAGTATATCTAACACTAATAAGTATCAGATGGGAATGAAAATTTTACCTTTTTTTATTATGAAAATTTTGTTATATTTTTATGAACTTTGATACATTGTTTAGGTAGCAAAACTGTATAAAAAATTGTGATACGATGTTAAAGTATATGGGAACTTGCAATGTTACATAACATATTACTAATAGGACATGCTAAGTCAGTGCAATTACACCTTTGATTTTGACTCATTTTCCCGACAGGTAGTGTGACATTTTATGCAATATATTTGTAAGGTCCAAATATCATCTACTCATGTTAGGTTCATAACATCTATAAGTTGTTCGGTTTAGAAATTTATTAATCACTTAATGCATAATTCATATGATAAACAATATCTAAACAAGATATAGCCTTTGTTAACCTAGCAAAAGGTAAGAAAGTAAGACATCATAAAAATAAAAAGTGTTGAAAATGTACAACCTTTAGTGAAGATTTAACATCATACAATATTTCATTTTTAGTTTCATACTCTCTCTCTCTCTAATGGATAAAATTTGTACCACATCATGGGCTTGAATTTAGTAGATGTTTTACCAAATGTTTCACTGAAAGAAAGATGTGTTGGTGATCATGCGATCAGTGACACAATTAGAGTATCTTGATTTAATTGAAGATTCTGTAACCGAGTCTACTAGTAGTGAATAATCGGAAAAAGAGTTCAGAAGAGGATGCACAGGTTGGTGAAGTTTTGAGGTTTTAGACGTAAAGGAGCCAAAGTAAAAAAAAAAACTTCGACCAAAGAGCCACCTACACTAGAATTAAAGAAGCTTCCCTCACATCTAGAGTATGCATTCTTGGATGATCACGGAAAACTACCAATCATTATATCCTCAAACTTGGAAAAATGACGAGAAAGAGAAGTTACAGACAATGCTAAAAAGTCAAAAGCAAACAATTGCTTGGAAGATCATGGACATCAAATCTGTCACATCCCGACCCGTAGCGGAATAAGAGTCGGGGCATAATTGGGTTATCACCAAAGTTCATGATGTTTACTAAAATGTTTCATATTTATTAAATTCAAATTACAACTTAAATAGTCAAATCAAATCCATACAATTACAAGGAAAATGAAACTAAGTAATACAATCCAAAGATTAAACTGAATTATTCTTCTAAGCCTTCCTATGTGTTTCTTGTCTCAACGGGATCACCTGTATCATGTGTAAAACGGGGAATATTTTGGGTCAACAAAAGTTGGCGAGTGAACCTTGTTAAAACATTATTATTGATTCCTTGTTGTATTTAGTATTAAAAAAAATGTGCAATAATCACATGTGAGCAAACACATGTATATAACAAAAACACAAACCACATTAGATGAGTATATGATATGAATGATGATGACTGTGAGATCAAGGCTCAATCAAACGGAGCCGATCGTATGACATGAATGTATGTGAGATCAAGGCTCAATCAAACGGAGCCGATCGGATGAGGCACCTGTACTCAACCCGTATCCCACGGGGAGCTGATAGGCCTAATGAAATGCTTGCACTGAAAATGATAAATCCAAACTAAACATAATTCACACAACAATTTGTACACAATTGATACACATTAGACCACAGATATGATGAATGCACAGGTGTTTATATTTATATAATAACAGAATTGTACGACACATGATACACCCCAAAACGTGATTAAAACGGGGAATTTGTAGAGATTCACTCACATTGGGTGCGTTCTTTTGATGACGTTGGATGCGCACGAGTTTTGGGATTTGATCGACGAGGAAAGCTAACCTAAATAATAACGAAAGTGGTTCGGTAAATAAATAGATTTTAATTCATAATCTTAATAGGGTTTTTAGATTCATTTTTGTGAGTTTAAGGACGTTTTCTAACTTTAAAAACATTATTTTTAAGTATTTTTAATTGATTTTTAAATTAAATAAATAAATAAAAAGAAATAAAAATTTGACTTTTTTGACCGTTGACCAGACCGTTGACCGGTCGGACTGTGGTTAAGTGTGCGCTGGGTGAGGTTCGAACCCGAGACCTCTCGTACGCGTGCACGCAGCTCTACCAACTGAGCTACGTGTCTAACCCGAAATATTCTCTGTTTTAATTATATATATACTAATTAATTGTTATTTTTTTGGGTTAATATTAAAATGATTTAAAATGGCCGAACCACTTGCAGGGACCCGGAGTCGAACTCGGGTCCTTTGATTCGTATGCGCACAGCCCAACCAGTTGGGTTGTGTGTCTAATCTGTTTAACTTACGGTTTATATTACTCTTATAAACATGCTGTGGCTTGTTCTAATTCAGTTTTAAAAAGGTTGGTTTTAATTCCAAAAGTCGGTACGTTGTAAGATTCGAACTCATGACGTGCGTTTATGTTTGCACACAGTCCATCGCTGGACTGTGTGTCTAACCCGGTTAATCATTCAGTTTTAATTATACTTAAACACATTTCGACTTCGTCTTCTTCATTTATAAAGACACAGAACAAAGGTGACCGACTGTTCTTGTTTAAATCGGTCATCTATCATATAGTTGATTGAACTAAAATGGATAGAGAGGGTTACGGAATCGATTGTACCGATCAGAATGTTTTCTTCAGAATTCCGGCAAGAGTCGTCGGCTCTGATTTGTGACTTCCGTCTGAGTGAATCAACTAACAGTTTTGATCAACGAGTTGTGAAATTAGGTTACTAAACAAGGGATATCAGGGGGTTTAGATGATTGTACCGATTCACAGCGAGACTTCGGAATTTCCAGTGATTTTCCAGCGAGTGCAGAAATTCCCGGCAACGTTGTCTGAGTCGGATTCTGGTTCAACGATTTATGTTATTACTTGTCTAATAATGGATTGAAAACGAAAGAGTCGAGAAATTTACCGATTTGGTGTAAGTCTCGGTTTTCCGGCGAAAGTCCGGCGAATGCAGAATATCTCCGGCGAGTGCTAAAGCTTCGAGAAATTGTGCGATTTTGAGCGAAAAGATTACCAGAGGTTTGGGTGGGTATTTATAAGGAAGAATCAGGATGAATTTAGTCTGAATTTGGTCTTGATTCGTGGTCAAGGTTTCTCCGGCGGTTACGACTGGTATTGGGGGATTAGACATCGGTTATAACCGATATCGAAGTTATTTCACGCGTCCAGTCAAAGAAAAACGGTCGTGATTTGCGAAATCGTCAGTATTTCCGGCGATTGCGGATTGGGCGCGCTGATCTCAGGATTTGATTTCGAGTTTTATTTTAAGTATTAATTGTTTCAGTATATACACAAAAGATTCATGTGGCGGAGCGGTGTGTTGTTTGTTTGATGAACCGGCTGACCCGGGTTCGAAACCCGGCAGCTTCCTTTATTTTTTTTCTTCACTCGTTTTTATTGTTTATTAATTATAGTTTTTAAATTCTAAAATATTTATTAATTATGTATCGTTTAAAATTAATTTGAGCAATAAATGTGAAATGAAAAATTATGACTGGATATTCGATTAATAAACGAAGCGGGTTTGGAAAACCCGTTTTTCGACGGATGTTACAAAATCGACCAGTCCATCCGTCTACACTCACAAGATCTTGATGGTAGTAGAGTATAAACAATTGGTGCAACATTAAAGAAGGTTAAGCCCAAAGATACAAGACGTGGTCAAGAATGAAGTTATTAAACTATTGGATACGAGTTTGATCTATCCCATCTCTGACTCCAAATGGGTCGGTCATATCCAGGTTGTGCTAAAGAAGGGAGGAATGAGAGTCGTATCTAATGAAAAGAACGACCTCATTCCAACAAGAATGGTAACAGGATGTCGTTTGTGTATTGATTACAAAAAGTTAAACGACGCCACATGAAAATATCATTTCCCTCTTCCATTCATTAATTGAATGCTTGAACGGTTATTGAGAAAAAAAATTATTGCTTCCTATATGGTTTTCTTGAATACTTCTAAATCCCTATCTTTCCTGAAGACCAAGAAAAGATGACATTTACATATCCCTTCGGAACATTTGCATATCGATGCATGCTATTAATGTATACTACCCCAACCATTTTCCAAAGGTGCATGACAACGTTATTTTATGATATGATTGAAGATCACATCAACGTTTCATGGATTATTTCTCCGTCTTTGGGGATTCATTCGATTATTTTTTAAAAATCTTGAGGTAATGCTAAAACATTGTGAAGAGACAGATTTTGTGTTAAATTGGGAAAAATGCTATTTCATGGTAAACGATTTTATAGTTCTAGGACTCAAAATTTCTAAGTATGGTTTGGAAGTCAATAGAGCGAAAGTCAATACAATTGAAAAACTTCCACCACTTCAGTTAGAGCTATCTGAAGTTTCCTAGGTCACTCCCAGCCGATATTCTATGCTAGCAAAACCTTGAATCATGCTCAAAAGAACTACACACCTACTCTGAATGAGTTATTGGTTGTATTTTTCACTTTTAATAAATTTTGCTCTTACCTCATACTTTCAAAAATAACGGGACCGATCATTCAACATTGAGGTATTTGTTTGGCAAACAAGATGCTAAACCGTGACTTATCCGATGGATCCTTTTTCGGTAGGAATTTGATATTGAATAGCAGATTTAGAAAAGTTGAAGGAGTCCGAAATCAAAGACGATTTCCCACATGAGTTTCTGATGTATATTCTGACAATGAATGAAGGTGATCCATGGGTTGCTAATTAGTTAAATTATTTAGCTAATGGACACTTGAAAGTAGGGGTGACTTTTCAACAAAGAAAGAAATTCTTCAAGGACATAAAAGATTATATTTGGGAAGATCCCTACATATTCAAGGTAGGACCAGACAAGATCATCAAAAGATGTGTTGATGGAAAAGAAACATAAGACATTTTTCGTCACTGCCACCAAGGAATAACAAGTGGACATCATGGAGCCACCTTCACTACAAAGAAAGTACTCGATTGTGGGTTCTTTTGGTCCAAACTGTTCATAGATGCTGCTAAGGAGTTTGTCAACGCTTACAATGCTTGTAAAGTAGCTGAAAACATTTCTCGAAGGAATGAAATGAAGAATCCAAATCTGTGAGATATTCGATGTTTGGGGCATTGACTTTATGTGGCCATTCCCGAACTCTAATGTAAACAAGTACATCTTGGTAGCAGTTGACAATGTGTCTATATGAGTGTAAGCTCAAGCTTTATCTAACAATGATTCCTGAGTAGTGCTGGAATTTTTGAAAAAAGTTGTTTTCTAGGTTTGGTATGCCAGCAACATTGGTTAGTGATAAAGGAACCCATATTTGCAACTCGCAAATGGAACGGGTGTTAAAGCACTATGGGGTCACCCATAGGCTTACGACGCTTACCATCCTCAATCTAGTGGGCAAGTTGATGTCACTAACAAGGAGTTAAGAGAATCCATGCGAAAGTAGTTAGGAATAACAAAAAGAATGGTCTAATAAATTGGAGGATGCACTGTGGGCATTTCTAACTACCTAAAAAACTCCCATAGGAACTATATCATTTTAGTTGGATTACAGAAAGAAGTGCCATCTTTCATTCAAAATAGAGCACAAGGTATACTGGGCTTTTGAGCAGGTAACCTTGGATCTCATCTAAGTGGAGGAATACAAGTTACATCATATCAATGAGCTTCAGGAACAAGTATATGATAACTCTAGAGTATGCAAAGAGAGAACAAAGAAGATACATGATCACCATTTGATTCGTAAGAAAGACTTTAAGTATGGGACCGTGTCCAGCGTTAGAATTCTAGGTGTCCTAATTTACAATTCGAGGCGTGCTATCTTCCGGTCGAAATGGACTGGACCATACACAATGCAACATGCTTACGGTAGAGCTGGTGAATTACCAAGGTGAAATGTTTAAAGTTAGTGGACATTGATTGAAGAAGTATATCGAGGGTTTGCATAACACTCAAGAGTTGGCGTAAGTCACCCTCCACCCGGTTCATTCAAAGTTCTGCTTCTTATCTAGAGAGGGGCGCTGAAATCCTATCTATGGGCTCGTGCATGGCAGCTGGTATAGATGAAGAAAGGCGGACCGCTTGAACGGGACCTATTCTCTTAATGTGAGAGGTGCATATAGCTCACTTCACACGAAGGTAATTGTTATCTTCGTAATTATCTTCGTGCGAAGATAAATTCCTCACTTCACACGAGGGTAGAACATGTCTATATATAGCGTTGTGTGTTAATATTTTATAAGTTTTGGAGTTCCCAGAGGGGAAACACTGGCGAAATTTCTCCAGGAAGTCGCCAGCTTGACAAGATGTATACTCTTTCGGTATGAATGAATGAAGCTTCCGTTGATTATGTTTCTGCTCCTTTCTTAATAACATTCTACCAAATTAGTGATATTATGCCCAAACTTCCGTCTAGAACCGCCGGATCCTGGAAGATAGGCGCCACTTCGCACAAAGATAACCCTGAATGCCTAAAAAAAGGCATTGAAAATTTTTATTGATCGTATTAACGAGACGAGTGTCAAGAAAAAAATTGGTGATAGAAATTTTTTTGAGATTTTAACGACCGATACGGGATGTTCGGGGACACCGTCTAGAGCTTCCTAGTACAGATTTGATGATACAATCGTAAAATGTTGAAGATATTGGGGTAGTCACGGATTTCTAGTGCTGAATAATGATCATTTGGTATAGGTACTATCAATGGGCCTAAACGTTAAATCCGCATTTGATGAAAACTGAATTTTCTAGATTTGAGGGGGAATTTTAGTGGAAAAATTTGGTACGGTCAGAATTTGCAAAAATGAGGGGGAATAAAATTTTCACGTATATATGATGATTCCGACATTTTTGAAATTTGTGACTATGCAACAGTATTCGGGTGATTTCCGACTACAGATTATTTGAAGATGAAAAGTGTCTTGGATTTTTCTGTACGAGATCAAAGTGTAGCCCGAATTCATTAGTGATGAGATCAAGTTGATGTCTACTTTTCGTAAAAGTGGGGTTGCATAACTGAGTCTTGGAGGAGTTGTTTATCTGATTTTGTAGTCGTGGTCATGTTGATGCCCGAGTCTTCGTACAAGCCGGTTGAACATACAGCTGCTTAGTGACACGAGTAGTTATCAGAGAGTGTTCATAGGATAGCTCTGTGATAGACCAAAGTATCCAATTTAAATCTGCAAGGCAAGTGAAATGTTTTTTGGACTAACCGCCATGAAATGATGATGTCTTTTTGATTCAGTTGCGCCGGGACTAATGAGGAAGGCTAAATACTTGCAATTCATGACTAAAGAAGATGATATACGGGTTTTTCAGACAAAGTTGTGTACCGGTTGCTCACGAAATAGACTATACATTTGAGATTGTTGTGAAAGACGATGATTACATGATTGATCTTGAACGAAGGAGAGAAGATTACGTCGTATGGACATATAGTTTTTCCAATGATGATTTGCTGATTGAACAGATTACCAATTTGTTGATCAATCTTTCAGGAGTATGCTTAAACGTGATTACGAAAATCGGAATTTCAGAGGTATGCATTGATTTAAAGTTTACCAGTGTGGTAATACGAAGTTTCTATCAATTGCCTGTTGGGTTTTTGAAGATCAGAAGATCGAGCATAGGAGAAGTGCGTTAAATCTAAACACGGATGAGGTTATCGTCGAAATGAGAAGCTACATTGATTAGTTTGGAGTTGGTGATTATTCGAGAAAATTTGTTGATTAAGCAAATCAGAGGAGGTTGGGAACCGTGCAAACAAAGACCTGAAGATTAATTTCTGGGGAGAATTATTTAAGGGGGAATGGTGCTTTAATGTTAATAATGCAAACCCGAATCATCAATCAAGGGGGAATTTGTTGACGCGTTCTACGACATTGGCAGATACCTTGTTGAAGTTGCAGGATATTCAAACACAACTCGGATATTTCAAGATCAAGCTTCGACAGTGAAGTCCTAGGGGGAAATTGTTGATGCACTTTGTGTCCGTTACTGTTCGAATTAGGCTAGATAGAGCGTGTGTTGAATATTGTATAGGTTAGATACGAACAGACGACCCAAGTACGAATGTGAGATGTCCATATAGCTCACTTCGCACGAAGGTAATTGTTATCTTTGTACGAAGATAATTATCTTCGTGCGAAGATAAATACCTCACTTCACACGAGGGTAGAACATGTCTATATATAGCGTTGTGTGTTCATTATTCTGTAAGTTTTGGAGTTCCTAGAGGGGAAACACTAGCGAAATTTCTCCAGGATTTTGCCATCTTGACAAGATGTATACTCTTTCGGTATGAATGAATAAAGCTTTGTTTCTACTCCTTTCTTAATAACATTCTACCGAATTAGTGATATTATGCCCAAACTTCTGTCTAGAACCGTTGGATCCCGGACCTACAATAACTAACACGTAAGTCATTTTGACCCCCAATTCATTCGGTTTCTTCTTTCCTTCATATCTTGATTAAATCAGAGCCAGTTTGGTGATTTTCTTCACAAACAATCTTTGAAAATCAATGCCAAACATCGAGACGAGTTTACAGGTCCAAATTTGCCATAGTCGACTTACGGGCCATACCTTTTTAGAAATCATGCGACTCGTATTGAATTTATGGTTGAGCATAATATTTGACCAAATTATCTGACCAGAACATTAAATTTCAACGTGCCACCCCTACCCTTTTTCATTTTTTTGTTATGATCTGTTTTTTGTTCTACTTTTTGAGTTTCAGCAGCAGCAAGAGATGGTTGCGTACGTTGTTTTACAGAAAATTGGTCATGAGATTCTGTGATGCTACATGACACATACTTACATGCATATCATAAGGAGGTGCATGAACATTGAGAAGAGTGTGCAATATTATCGCTAGGAAATCATTGAGATGATGTTCAACATCCTTTTTCCTGAACACGTTCGGGAGAAGATTATTACTGATTATATATCAAAACATGCAAGTTACTATACTCTTACTCCAAATACTACTACCCCAGTAGCTGCTCGTAAGCTATTCCAAGATCTCTCCACTTATGTTAAGACTACCTCGAAGTCTGAAGCTGGTGAATCCTCCAAAATCGGTTGAATTCACCTATGAAGCTTCTCCATCAACAAGTCAAGCTTTACATCAAGCCTTGGGAAGCCATTGATCTTGACGCTAAAGATTCATCAAAAGTGAAATTGCAGTAGAACCCATGTCATTTGTGCCAGTTCATTTGGGTTTGTCAGACCAATAGTACTATTCACATATCCACCGGCATATAGTTGATCACTCGTGTTTGTGGGGACTTTTCGTGTGTTTGTATAACTCATATAATTTATATCTAAACACGTTTGTAAGTGCAAGTATGTATGTATGTAACATGCAATTCACCCCAAGTAAAACAGGAAACCCGTTTGGAAACAGGGTAGTGAAAACTCACTTGATAGCCTAATTCAAGTAGCTATGTCTAATACCACATAGTGTGTTCATAGTATGTACTAGCAACACAATCAAGTAATCGTCAAGCTAGTCTGATCCTAGTATCAGTATTGAATGGTTAACTTTCGAAACAGTTCCCAAGTCGGTAATTGCTATATCTTAAGCTTGGATGAGAATATTCATCCAAAAATGGTTCTATAGCATAACAATAGGGCGAGGAGTATTGTTTTAGTGTCAAATTTGTGTTTGGCTTCTGTGCACTGTTTTACGTGCTGGTCACGGTTAGCTGTTCTAGATGTTCAGCAAGTGACTATCATACCGGATGTCCCATATTGTTTAGAGTTTAAAATGATTTGTTGTCCATTAAGGAAGTTCGGGCGTTTAGCCCAACTTGTTCAAATTTCAGTTTTTGTTTCGCGGTCGGGGATTTCCCCAAACTAGCGTGTAATGTCCCTTAGTTACCCAATTTGTCCAGGAAAGTCTGGAATTACTCCGACTTTCTAATTATCACCAATTTAGCCATCGGTCAATTTACGATTCCGACAGGTTCGTTACGTGTTTAAAATTGCCGGTTTATAATAATGAAATTTTAATTCTAAAATTTATTATTCAATTTATATATTTTGTAAAATTCTGTAAAATCTTATATAATTAGGTAAAAATATATAGAATTCTGGAAATATTTTCTGAATTTATAAAGTTACTTTATTAATTTTAATAAATATGTTTTACTATTGTATTTAACCGAATAATTGGTGCCTAAAATGATCCCTATTCCGAAAATTCCTAAAATTTCCCAGAAGTTTTTCGATGTTTCCAGGAACTTCCTGGAAAAATTTGATATTTTCCCGACTTCCCCGCGTTTCCGGCTGCTGAAACTTCGCAAAAAGGCGATTTAAATATTATATCCAAACTCAACCAATGGTCTCTGAATTTTGCGAGAGTGTTATCCATCTCAAAATCAACATCTCTGTAATTGTTGGTGATTTATCGAGCTCATTTAGTATTTTTTATCGAATTTGATTCTTTAAAACACTTACAAATTCACTAAAAATCACCAAAAATTCAGAAATTCTAAAACTTTACAGGGAACTCATATTCAACCCATATGATCAGCCTGCTAAATTTCAAGTTCATTGAATACCCATGGACCAAGTTATGCTAAAAACAATTTTGTATGTCCTAAATTCGCTTTTCATAAATTATACCTAACGGCTCTTGCGTTTTGAAGCAACCCTTGTACTTCCTTCCATGAGTGAAAGATCCTTATGTACAACACCTATACACCATCAACAAAACAAATATGCAAAAACCCATGTCAATCAAGCCTTATAATTGTTATTTTTCGATTAGGGTTGTTTAGTGCGTCTATTGTCGAATAATTTGTGTTTTTGTATCATAATCCAACGTTTTCCACCATGAATCATCATGAACGACTTTGAAACATCTTATTCAGGTTATAACCTGATTTGGGTGTCAAGAACATCAAAATTTCTTGGTTAAACTTGTTTCTTTTTAAGAAAATCATGATTTTATATATGAAAATCATAAGAAAAGTAAAGGAAACTATGATTATACCTCCAATTTAGGGCGGGATTATGATGTTTCTCTACTGGAATGGAGTTGTGTATGTGTAAAAAGGTGTAAATTTGGGTGCAAAGTTGTTTAAAAATGAAAAAAGTCATAATATATATGTATATATAGTCCGATCGGAATAGTCGAGAACCCCCTAGGTCCTTTTGACTTGGTCAAAGGCGGTTTGGGGTGGTTATGGATGAGTATAAGCTGCGTTTTAACGTTTAAGTTTGTTATCAAGTCTTAAACACGTCCGGGTTGGGTAAACAGACTCATTTTCACGCGTTTTTCGCGCGGTTTTTCATCTTTTTGAAAATCTAACCCACCGACAACCAAAACCCAAATGCTTTGATATTTTTATTTAAATACATTTTATTAGTGTTTTTAGGCTTGACTAACTGTACAATGCATGTTTTGTTGGCGTTTCCTGAAATTACCTCGTTTAACGTGCCCCTATTTATTAAGGCCTCAAACCCTAGGTTATGGTCTATGTAGTACGTCTAATCAATTCCATACTCTTAGAATCGTTCATGGTACTTTCATTCATATCAAAATCGTTATTATACGGTTTATGCATTGTTAAACGGAAGTCCTCTGTTTAACCTGTTTTCAGCACACTAAGGCATCAATATCTCATTGTTGGCTATTATTGTTTATATGTTAAATATAATGTACCCTCGAATTCATCCGAGGCATGATCAAGATCATTTCGGTATATTCGCTAACTCATGCTTCTACAATCGAAATCTTATTCACCGTAATTACTCAGGCATCCCTACAAGTATCATAATTCAATTATGTCTACTATTGCATCTCTATTATATACTATAGTTCATGTATTAGCCAATTCATGTTTCTAGATTCGTCTAAATATTCACGACTACGTACTGTTACATAGGTAACACATTACGTCAAATTAGGGTATACCGTGAGTCTTCGCACACACCATAACTACTGGTGCATGTAGTACGTTCTAGAATTCATGTATTAACATGTTTCTATCCTCAAAATTATCACAAGTCTGATTGTTTTCACATCATGTTATATTATCAAGGACTAGCACGATTAGGGTTTATCGTGATTTTCAGAGTTGTCATAGATACTCAGTAACATCCACCGTAGGATTGAGAATATCCGGGCTGTTGTCATTGTTATGTTTGAGCGGAGTGTTGGTTGCTTTACAATCTGTCTTCTTAAATTTGTTAAAAATATCATTGACGTACTTTGTTTGATGAATAAAAATACCATTTGGTAATTAATCCACCTGCAGCCCTAAGAAAAACTTCATTTGTCCCTTGGAGGTCATCTTGAACTTGCTTCGCATCACCGATTCAAAATCTTTACAAAGTTGGTCGTCGGCTGACCCAAATATTATATCATCCACATATATTTGCACGATAAGAATATACCCATTTGTTTCTCTAGTGAAGAGTGTGCAATTCACAGTTCCTCCGATAAAATTAATATCTAGTAAATGTTGTGACGACGTTTCATACCATGCTCGAGGAGGGTTACCCGTATAGAGCACTTTCAAGCAAGTAGATTTTATCCATATTCTGAGGATCTGCAAACAGTGGCGGTTGTCCAACATAGATCTCTTCTTTACTTTTCAGTAGAGAAAAGAAGATTCAATGTCTAGCTGATAAACTTTAAAACCTTTCCAAGAAGAAAATGCTAAATATATTCTTATAGCTTTAAGCCTTACTACCAGAGTGTATACTTCAGTGAAATCTATCCCTTCTTGTTGACAAAACCCTTGGTAACAAAACACTGTGATGTTTATGAAGTAGTGGATGCAATGCTCATGTCTAGAATATAAAGATCATTCTCTCGAGGAGCCCACATGAGGATCAACCCTTCAGGACTTTTGAAACCTGGTTTTAATATCATGCATTCTTTGCCGGTAAAATGCATCAAAAACTTTTGGTCACAAATTTACAAAACACTCGGAAAATTGTTTCCAGATCAACGATGAAATTAACGTTGTCGAAGGAGACTTTTCTATTTGTTAATATTCCTTCACGGACTATTCTTCCACCTTGGTTTCCACTAAATCTGTCATACCCGCCTTTGGTTAGTTTGACGTTGTAGAGTGTTAGATCTGAGTTTGTTATACTTTTGAGTTTAAACAATAAAGAACAAACAATTTAAAAATTGCAATGTAAATAAGATAAACATAAAAGCAGGAAGTTATATCAAGACTATTTTATATTGAATTTCAAATGACTCAATTGCAGTACAATGATTATACAGAGTCCCCCTCAGATGATCACTCACTTTGCTATTCGTACAAATAGATCTCTAACACATGTGATCTACTTATACAAGTATGAAAGCTCTGTTTGCAATTAGTTGACGTCACTCTAATAGTGAAATCTAACATTTCTAACATATAGATTCTTGAGATGTTGCAAACATCTCTGGGAATCTAACATCTTATTTATTACCTTAAACATTTGTTCTAAGCCATATATTATTACATTGAGTAAACCTCTGTTCTTCAAACTGTTGTTGGCTTGTATCAGACACCTGTTTGACCACAATAGATGTTTGGTCTTCATAGTAAGTTGTTTGCTTCAACAGAGCTTTGGGCTTGATCTGTGGTATCATCTTCTTTAACAATGTTTCCAAGGCTTCAAACATATATTTGAATGTCTTCAACAGATGTTCTGATTAGTGTTCAAGATTCAGTATCTTTGGGAGGAGAATGCTTCATCAATAATTTATTTCTGGATCAGAAATTCGTGTTTTTGCTTTTGAATATCATCTATTCTTTTATAGGTTCAACAATCTCCCCTAGAACTAATGATTCTAAAACAAATGTTTATTCGATTAATCTTTATTTCTCATCAACTTCTCTCTGCTCTAGCCCTTGAATTGGTGCTCAAATTTCATTGAGAGATAGTCACCTGGTTCCCTTTCAAGTTCAAGCCTAGAAGGACTTGCAGATCTTCATTCTTGAGCCCATAGGCACTGTACATAGAGATCTTTTCAATTTCTCCGTTAGCTCTGACCATTTTCAATTCATGGCATGTCCTTTCAGACATGCATTTGAGAATTTTGGAACTAGATGGATTTCTTGGGGCATAAATTATTTGATGAGTTGGGGGAAATTGTCTTCCCAAGACTCGACCATAAGTTCTTCTGGTTCTACATCTGGATGCCTATATATCAGTTCATTCTTGATCCCTTTTTTTCTTAGTTTATCTTCATACATTTGCATATCTTTTGCAAACATCTCTTTTGCCTTTTGTGGTAGCTTTTCACAGTTGAAGAGATATATTCTTTGTAGTAGAAAGTTCTGAGGGATCAACCAGATCTGATGGGAAAGTCTACTTCTTCATAATTTGGCTTCTGGGGACTAAGGGTTCCTTTTCTCTTAAAGCTTCTAATTTCTTGTAATTTTCTTGGATTGTTGGCTCATCCCATCTAGCCATTGACTGCATGATGCCAAATTTGCAGTTACCATCTCCTCCTGTATTCTTTCCTATTGGAGTGCCTTTTTTCCAACTAGCTTTTTGCATGCTCTTTAGTTGGTAGGAGCGGGTTTGATATTAGGACTGAGCTTTAGATACTCAACCTATAATTTCATCTAGAAGGGCTTCTGTAGACCATCTAGTGAATTGAGCTCTTGTTACTTTGTAAGGCTTATTCTTCATTATGTACTCCATTTAATCTTCCCTTAATGCTCTTATGTGATCCAGGTCACTTACAGAGCCTTGTGAAGCCTTGTCGCCGACATCTTTAGCAAAATCTTCTAATCTGTTCACTTTAGTGAACTTTAAAGAGATAATTTTCTAAGCCTTTTTGTCTCATTTACCTTTACTTCTTTCTGTTGCAATCACTTCTGTCTGCTTGAGCTTTATCTCCAAATATTCTTTGACATTTATAGGCTTTGGGAGATTATGCAAAGATGGGAATGAGAGCTGGCTTACTGTATCTCTTATGACACAACCTCTAGTTCCAATGGGTGTAAAAATGTGGTTATGGTTGTGGTTGTTGATGGTAAAACTAATGGAAAAAATATGGAGTTTTGATAGGTGAAGCTTCAGGGGTTTGTGGTAGGGATGTTTTTGTTGATGGTAACGGGATTTTTGTGGGTAGTTTTCTTTTGAAAGAAGACCTGTAGGAGTCTTTTGAGATTACGGAGGTGTGGGTGTAACATTTGTTGTCACTTTTAAAGTGCCAACATATGTTTGAGGATTGGGAGCAGTGGTTTGAGTAGCTGGTGTTGATTTTGTTGAAACAATGCTTTTAGAAAAATATGTTGAGAACCTTGATTTTCTTGAATTCTGTTCCTTTTAGTGAGATCCTGCACTGTCAACATTTGGTTAGCTTCGCTTGTATCTTTCCTCTTCTCCTTTTCAACTGCATCTGCTTAGCCTTTTTAGCAGCATATGTGTCAGGTCTCTTTTGAGCTTTCTTGACTAGAGAAGCGAGCTTTCTCATGTTGTCATTCTCCCCCTTTGGCATCATCATGTGTGTACTTAGGGAGAGTGGGAGAAGTATCGGTGGTTTGAAGATGATGGACTTTGATGGCCTTAATCTCTGCCTGAGTATCATTATACCTAGCATCCACCATATTTTTGATAAGCTCCATGTGCATGTTATGGGTTGTATCAGCATATTGCTTTTGAAGTTGTAAACATGCTTGCATGAGTTCAAATTTCTTTTGCAATTTCTGCATTGGTTGGTGGAGTTCTTGAGTTTTGCACCAAGGTCTTCAACATATCTTTGATTTCATCAATAGAAGACTCTATCTTGGATACTTTCTCCATCAATTCTTGATATCTTAACCCATCACCTAAGTTAATAGGATCATCTGAGTTCCCACCTGAAGTGGTTGTACTTGGTTTTGAACCAAGGGCCCTTTTTTCTTGGTACTAGGGACTTTCAAATGCTATAGAGTGTACTATTGTAGACTCAATGGTTGTTGCCTTCAAAGAAGTCTTAGCTATGTAACTACTGTCTAACTATGAAACCGTTTCCTCATCAGTTGTAGTAGTCGCCTCACTTGAAAAACCTGCAAGTGTCACTTGTGACACAAGAGGTGTACTCTCCTCTGCTTGTGGGCTTCCAATGACATGACCTGGACCAATCACTTTCTTTAGCATACTCCTTCGGTAATATGTTGCGACTATATTCAACACATTCGAAACAAATTCCATATCACCTCACGACACTTTGTAATCCATTTTATTTTCAAATACTATCTTTTTTCTTTCATAATTTCAAAATTTAATTCATTTGGATGAGAATTTTCAAATTTTTATACACAAAGTTTCTTTATTTTAAAAATTCAATTAAAAATATTTTATCTTAAAAGTAATAAATTTTTAAAAGGTAAAGAATTTATAACACAAACCATTAACTTGGTTTGTATTTTCTCATCCAAAAATATAACAAAAGAACATATTCAAGCAATTCTTATTTCAAAACAAAATCCACAACACTATTTTTCCTAAATACAAGAACGAGATTTTTGGACGAATACCAAGTTAAGACTTTCAATTCACTATGGTGTTTTAAACTTATAACAATTCTATGAAATCTCACTTACATGATTTCACTATAGCTATTTCTTCGAGATACCTCCTTATCAAGACGTCACTTAGAAAGCTGAAATGGCAGCAATGATTGCTTAGCATTTAGCTGCTGTACTCCCAGACATTGTGACTTAGGTTAATCAAATCTACAACAATATCAATAACAACAATGTTATCACACACTGCAACTACAAACAATTCAACTCGGCTAAACCACTCAAGTTTAATGGGTCTGAAGGAGCAACTGGGCTCCTACAATGGTTTGAGAGTATAGAAAGCACATTCCGCCATGTTCAGTGTCCTAGTGAGCGCAAGGTGGAGTTCACCTCGAGTGTTTTCCAAAAGAGAGAACTCACTTGGTCGAACGGAGTCATGAGAGACAAAGTTGCAGAAGTAGCTATGGCACAAACGTGGGAAGAATTCATGAATCTTATGATGAAAAAATTCTATCCGCGAAGCGAAATGAGGGCACTCGAAACCTAATTCTATTACCTCAAACAAGATAGTGGTGAAAATCGTGCCTACACTGTTAGGTACAAAGAGTTGAGCCTACTCTGCCCCACCATGGTCATAGCTTTGGATAGGGCCATTGAGAAATATATTGATGGCCTACCTGATCCAGTCCAAGATATTGTCACTGGAAGCAAACCCACAACAGTTAGGGAGGCTATCAAACTAGCCTCTACCCTAACTGACTCCATAGTTAGAAAAGGGAAAATTTCTCGAAAGGGAGACAAGAAACAAACTGTTGAAACTACACAAGAGAAACCAAATGAAACAAAGGGTGAACCTCTCAAAAATTCTAAGAAGCGTAAGACTTCAAAGAATTATATGATGGCCACACCAATTCCACTAAACTCGGTACCCTTTAAGGGATATTATCGTGGAAAACAACCTTGGTGTAATCATTGTAACTATCATCACCAAGCAAATTCTCCATGCAACCAGTGTTCAATCTGTGGTCTTTTTGGCCATCTAACCAAACAGCCCTACTAAAACACGCCCTCGCTATCCAGCTGGAGCAGGTTTAAGTTGTGGCGATTTAAATCATTTCAAGCGAAATTGCCCTAAGCTTACTAACGCAAATGGACGAATATACAATGTCAATGAGGCTCTAGCTGATGGTAAAGCACTTATGATCATTTGTGCCTTTACATTCCTGTTTATTACCCAAAGACAATGAACGTATTTTAACTATATTTGTAATGACAATATAATTTTCAAGAAGTTTTGTAGGTCCCCTTAATCCTATGGATCTTCACAGAATTGTCTATCTAACCTAGATGCGGAATCCTCTAGATCAGATTATTACAGAAAACAGTAGAAACAGAATCCGAATTCACAAGTCTTCTATTGATTATCACAGAAAACAGTACAATAAACTTAAGACTCACACAACCTCACAACCTATCTATATGATCTTGCACTCTCACACAATTTTGTTTCTCTCTCTAGGCTCTACACTTTCTCTCTCTAGAATTCTCTTCTTGTTACAAACCCTAATCACAAAACATGTTTATATACCACATGTATGTGAACTGGGCTTCCTACTGGGCTAGGCCATTCTCCAAGCCCATTACAATAGTAAACTAGCTAACCAATAATGCTAAGCCCAATACAATTTATCCAAAGACTAAATAATCAAACTATTAAGCCGTTGTCACAGAATATGCACCAACAGACTCCCCCTTGACAATAGCTTCATAAAACAACTTTTGTCTTCAGTTATCTTGCATTCATCATGCAATCATTCATCGTCATTGGTGTTTGGATAGCTTCAGCTTCAATAGCTTCTGTCAGCAACAGACTCCCCCTAAGCTGATGCATCGAATCACCAAATCTTCAAAAAAGTTAGCAATTGAGTAACTCTAGTTCAACATTTGCAAAGCAATCTTCAAACTCTTCAAACTTTATCAACAATGTAGAAAGGAGGATTCTACCATGCATCCAATCAGACTCCTCTTCAGTAAACTTCACTTTGCTCCACAAGAACAAATTGCAACTATCTGTATACAAAAACATCTCGAGAAACCATAAGAATTTTTCCAACACAAGTTAACAAATTATTATTAATCAAGAGATGCAACAGATTAAGCAATTTCCCATTCAACTCAAATACTCATAAATATTCCAACACCACTAGAACATCCAAAGTTAAGAATTTTGAACTCATCTTCTAACACCGTCTCCCTTTTCGGTAACAATTCCTCCAAAAGCAACCATTTTCTGTACGTTAAGAATTTTTAAAGAAAAAGAAAATCTTTTTTGGATTTTTATATTTTTCTGATTGAAAAGAAATAACACAAAAATAAAAACTCTGTTTTTGTGAGAATCACTGGTTAAGAAGATCATATAAGCCAAAACAAACTGTTTCATACTGCCAATTTATTATTTCTTTTAATTTTCATGAAAAGCAGTTCAAGATGATTACCGGTATTGTTTATCCAATTAAACAAAACACATGAACATTTCAAGTACCTTTACCTAGTGATATGTTAAGGTACGTTTATACTGACATACTAGTGTGTCCCACTTCAGGTCATATCCCCACGATCAAGGTATGCACAAAGATTCACGTAGTCGGTGAGTATACCGAAATTCATCCTTTTTGTTTTACAACGTCAGATAATTGGTGATCAGGTCAGTACTTCCGTACAGCGAAAAGACCAATATCCAATGAGGGTTAAGACAAATACCACAAATTCTGGTACGATTATGCATTTTGCACATTTGAATGACTCTCTAGGAGAGCTTCTTCAATTTCTGGGATTTGGCATTTTTAGCTTTTTTAAGATATCCTGGTTGTGCCTAGGTCAGCATATAACTGGATGCAGCAGAAGGACAACCTTGATACCCCGGATGAAATAACAGTATAAAGACCCAAAACTTCAGATTTTGGCAATCTATCAACGCAAGATTTAAGGTTATAAAACCATACGCCACTGATACGTTACCCACTCAAATTCAGTTCTTTATGTTTATATCACCATGGTAAGTTGATTATTTCATGTTTCTTGCCTACTGGTACATCATATGAAGAAGCAGCTATCACACTTATGCAAATTTAAGTTCAATTTTAGTTTGACAGTCTAACTTACTGATGTACTATCATTTCTTCTTTTTCGCACCATGAAAACTCTTTTTTCAGTTTTTCATTTTTTATGTTTTTCATTTTTCAATGCTTTTGGATTTTTAAAATTTTTTAACTTACTCCCCCTAAACTCACGCACTAATTAAACTCTTTTTGGCTTCGGGAAGAAATTTCTCCCCCTAAATTTTTGTTTTTATGGAGCAAATTTCAAAAACAGAAATTTAAAACACTAAACAGACTCCCACTTCAACCTGACAAAAGGTTTTCAATTTTAAAATTTTGAAAAATCATTATCAACCACAGAATACATACTTTGTTACCCATTTGTAACCTACTATTCACCTCAGAAGCTTTATAGGAATAACCACTGTCGAACACATCAACAGTCCTTCTTGGTCATCCTGCACATACTCAACAATTCAGTTAGAATGACAAACCCAAGCCCAGATAGTCTTGGGTTGTCCAGATTCATCACAAATTTGAACTTCTTTCCAAAATTGATTTTCACAAGGTCGATTGTCACGAGAGTTCCAATAAACTCTCGGAGTTTCCAACCTTAGAAAATTACTCTTTCGAAACCTTCTTCTCCCATTTTCAAAACCTGAACTTTGAAAAAATTTTGGATTTTGTTAAACATTTGAGTTACAAGAACTCCTATGTCCGTTTCTTCTTTGTTGAAAATTTCGAATACCAGAAGACTAGTATCGATTTTGATATCCAAAATTTCCACTTTGAAACCGATTTGATTTACCATTAAAATGACTAAATTGTGGAGAAATGCTTCTAGGTCTATCGAATCTTCCTGTGGTAAAGTCTTTGATTGAAATCTAGATTGATGTGTCTGACAACTTGGTTTTACATTATTATTTGAACCAACCCTATTCCCATCCTTAACCTCAACCTTAGCATCATCCTCAACCTCATCAACTTTTTGTTTACTTTTCTTAAAAGGACAACAACTAGCCACATGTCCTTTGTTGTGACATTTAAAACCAGATTTTTCTCTATGATCTTGCACTCTCACACAATTTCGTTTCTCTCTCTAGTCTCTACACTCTCTAGAATTCTCTTCTTGTTACAAACCCTAATCACAAAACATGTTTATACACCACATGTATATGAACTGGGCTTCTTACTGGGCTAGGCCATTCTCCAAGCCCATTACAATAATAAACTTGCTAACCAACAATGCTAAGCCCAATACAATTTATCCAAAGACTAAATAATCAAACTATTAAGCTGTTGTCACAGAATATGCACCAACAAGTTTTTCTTCATTCTTGTTATTCGTATTCCATTTACAAATTCCAATGTGATTACACTTTGTGTAATATACAACTAATACCGACTTCAAGGATTCTGTTCTTTATTATTAGGAACTAAATCTCGCAGTTTAGCATATTATGATTGTACACTAGTGCATTCATACAATCTCTTCAAAACAATCTAAACAAATACTATGTGCCTATCACGACTACTTTGTTTTCATGACATTACATACATTGTTTATTTATCTATTATGTATTGTACATGATTACAAATACATTTCGCTAAGTATGTTGACCTAGCATACCTAGCACATGTGTCGCAACCCCCGACCCCTACCCCGGAAGCGGGAGCCGCGAGAATAGTAGACAGGTGGTACCGGTGTTTATTAATTTGGCAGCGGAATTAAAACATCAGGGGATTGTAGTTAGGAAATAAATTTCAGAGTTTCAAAACACTAAACTTTTATATTAAACAAATGGGATGAAACCCATGTTTTATTCATAACATCTTTATAGGGATAACCCTAGTTGCAGAAAATATAAACTTTTATTTAGGTAACTTTATAGCCACTTTCTTTAAGCCTTCAGCTCCATAGGTGGCTTCTTATAGCTTCTCATTAAGTTACCTGAAACGCGTTTTAAAAACATTTTATCAGCACGAAATACTGGCGAGGTCATTCCATTTTATAAAATGACACATTGTTATACTTTACAGTATTAAGGGGAATTACAATGTATATTTCTATCAATTATTCAACACAGTATGCGACTGGGGACACTCCCCCGTGCTCGTGGTCATATTACTTTGGGTCCTCTCACCCAATAGTAACGGTTCCTGTCACACCCTTGATGACTGTGGACTAGTAATGTATACAAAACCCCAACTAGTGGTAATAATTATAGAATACAAAGACTTAATCCTTGTAAGTATTACTGAAAAAAGTTTGAGGTTTTGTAGAAGCAGTTGAGAAAAAGAGAATGACTCACATTGAAAACTTAGGTATTTCTACAGACTTCTGATGACAATTCTTGATTACTTTCTAATGCACGCATGTTAGTAAAATAACCAAAATCACTTTAGCCATACAACAGGAGACAGAACCCCAACGAACTTAGTCGGACAGAGCCTTGACATGCGTTGGTGGGTCCTAAATCAATCGGGTAAGGTAACAAATTAAGAATCGGGGGTTAAAATACTTACAGCGGGCAGAGTTTTGCAGGTTTAGGAGTTTAGGGGGTGTTGTGAGAGAACAGAGATTCAGGAGAGTATACGATCGATTCAGAGGATCGAAAGTGAGCGACGAATTCAATCTTAAGCCTGGCCACCCGAAATTGGCTTCTACCGCGAGTCGCGCCAGGATCAGGGGGGCTGCGCGTGGCGCGACCGCAACCACCTAGGGCTAGGCCAGCTTTGTCACAAGTGTAGGGTTGCCACATGTAGCGAAACGGTGACACGTCAGCTGAACTCCTCCCGCGCGTTGCGACAGAGATAGGGGTCTCTAGCACGTGGCGGCTGGGCTACCCAGGTGAGCATGTTTCGTTTTATGTGTTGTGTCTTGCTGTGTGTGTTCGGTTCTTCATTTACAACTCGTTCAGGGGTGTTTTGGAAAGTTGTTACATCTTCCCCACCTTGTTTTAAATCTCTTCCTCGAGATTCACTGGAATAGGTGTGGATACTTCCTTTTCATTTTTTACTCTAGCTCCCATGTGTATTCTGGTCCTCTCTTTGAATCCCATTTTACTTGGACCAGAACTAATCTCTTGCGTTTGAGATTCTTGATCTTTTTATCGTCAATCTGAATAGGTTTCTCTACAAAGTTAAGCTTCTCATTTACCTCTATATCTTGAAGAGCTATCACCAATGATTTATCTTCTAAACATTTCTGAGATTACTACATGAAATACATCATGTATTCCTGCCATTTCCTCTGGCAATTGTAGCTGATAAGCTACTGGCCCTATTCTTTTGATAATCTTGAAAGGTCCAACATACCTTGGGCTTAGTTTTCCTTTCTTACCGAATCTTACCACTCCTTTCCATGGTGAGACTTTTAATAGCACTTTATCTCCAACTTGAAATTCCAAGGGTTTACATCGGTTATCTGCATAACTCTTTTGACGATCTCGGGCTGCTTCTAGTCTTTCCTTGACTTGAATGATTTTGTCAGTTGTTTCTTGCAGAATTTCAGGATTTGATAGTTGCTTTTCTCCAATTTCCGCCCAACATACTGGGGTTTGACATTTTCGTTCATAGAGTGCTTCAAAAGGTGCAACATTGATGCTGGTATGATAACTGTTGTTGTAGGAAAACTCTATCAAAGGTAAATGTTCATCCCAATTTCCTCAAAAATCAATTACGCATGCTCTAAGCATATCTTTCATTGTTTGGATTGTCCTTTTACTTTGACCGTTTGTTTGAGAATGATATGTTGTACTTAGATTTAATCTAGTTCCCATTGCTTTTTGGAAACTTGTCCAAAATGAGAAGTAAAATGGTTGTCTCTGTCAGACACAATAGATAAAGGAATTCCATGCAATGAAACTATCTCATTTAGATATAACTTGGCTAACTGTTCCACACTGAAAGTTTCCTTCATTGGTAAGAAATGAGCAGATATGGTTAATCTGTCTACAATCACCCAATTGTATCATTACCTTTTCGTGTCCTGGGTAGTTTGGTAACAAAGTCCATTGTTATCAATTCCCATGTCCAAGTTGGCATTTCCAAGTGTTGCAATAATCCTGAAGGTTTCTGATGTTTAGCTTTAACCAGTGAACAGGTTAGACATTTGGCAACGTAATTTGCTACATCCTTTTTCATTCCTATCCACTAGAAATTCTGTCGTAAGTCTTTATACATCTTATCACTTCCAGGATGCATTGTATACTTAGTCTTATGGGCTTCCTCTAAAATTCGATTTCATAGGTCTCCTTGGATAGGAATCCAAATCCTTTTCTTATGGAATCTCCACATTCCATATGTTCTTTTCTCTAATTCCTTAATCATTCCTTTTAATCCTTCAGCATTGTCCCTGGTTGTTGTTTCCTGTATCTATTTAGTTTTCTCATTTAAATCTATCTTCAGGTTTAGTCTAGGAGAGCGTACTCTTTTCGGCTTCTCATGATACTTTCAACTTAAAGCATCAGCTACTACGTTGGCTTTTCCTACATGATACTGGATATCACAATCATAATCGCTAAGGATTTCCATCCATCGTCTCTGTCTCATGTTTAATTCCTTTTGTCCAAAGACATATCTTAAACTCTTATGATCTGTGAATACAACGAACTTACTACCGTAAAGATAATGTCTCCAAATTTTAAGGGCAAACATTATTGCTCCTAACTATAGATCATGGGTTGTATAATTTTCTTCATGCTTCTTAAGTTGTCTAGAGGCATAAGCAATTACTTTTTGACGTTGCTTTAGCACATATCCATATCCTAACTTAGACGCATCACAATAAACTACAAAGTCTCCAGTTCCTTCTGGCAAAGCGAGTATTGGTGCGTTGGTTAACTTTTGCATCAAAATCCTGAATGCTTCTTCTTGTTTTGGCCCCCATTCGAACTTAACTGATTTGCAAGTTAGCTTAGTTAACAGGATGGCTATTCTAGAAAAATCTTGAATAAAACGTTTATAATATCCTGCCAATCCAAGAAAACTTCTTATTTCCGTTGGTGATTCTGGGACCTTCCATTTGGTAATTGCTTCAATCTTTGTGGGATCCATATGAATTCCTTTGTGGTTTACCAGATGTCCAAGGAATTGTACTTCTTGTAACCAGAATTCACATTTTGAGAATTTCGCTTAAAGCTTTTCCTTTCTCAGCAATGTCAGGAGTATATGCAAATGCTCTGCATGATCTTCCTTACTCTCAGAGTAAATTAGAATATCATCTATAAAGACAATTATGAATTTATCCATGTATGGTTTACATATCCTGTTCATCATGTCCATAAATGCAGCTGGGGCATTGGTTAAACCAAATGGCATGACGGTAAATTCATAATGACTATACCTCGTTCTTCCTCTTCCTGTATTTTCAACTGATGATATCCTGAGCGTAAGTGAATCTTTGAAAAGACTCGGGTTCCTTGGAGTTGATCGAACAAATCATCAATTCTCGGTAACGGGTACCGATTTTTAATTGTTGTTTATTCAATTCTCGGTAATCAATGCACGTACGCATTGATCTGTCTTTCTTCTTGACAAATAACACCGGTGCTCTCCATGGAAATGAGCTAGGTTGTATAAACCTTTCTCTTGTAATTCGTCCAGTTTCTTCTTCAATTCCCGCATCTCCGTCGGTGCTCGGCGATAGGGTGCTTTGGAAATCATGCCGTTCCTGGTATTAGATGAATTCTAAATTCAACCTCTCGATCTAGCGGTAATCCAGGCAATTCTTCTAGAAAACATCTGAGAATTCAGATATTACGGGAATATCTTTTAATTCTTTTCCTTTAGTGTTAATGATTATGGAAATCATATACACCATTCCTCCTTTCCGTATATAACTTGCAGCTTTCATTACCAAGATGAACTTTGTTGGCCTTGTCGACTTATCTCCTTTAGTTGTGATCTTTTTGCCAGTTGGTGCATTTACTTCTACAGACTTTTGATCACATAATATTCTTGCCTGATTGGCTACCAACCAATCTATTTCTAGCACGATATCAAATCCTGCTAGATCCATTGGTAAAAGGATAACAGTAAAGTTATGACTTAAAATTTCTATCTTTGCTCCTTGCAGGATTTCATTTATTTTGATAGAAGTTTCATTTGTTGTTTTCACGAGGCAGTCTTGGTGAAGTTTAGTTAATGATTGATTGAGAAGTTTACAGAAAAAAGTATTTATGAAACTTTGGTTTGCACCAGAGTCAAATAATACTTTAACATAAACATCATTAACTAAAGACGTACCGGTAATCGCATCCGAGATCATATTGGCTTCTTCGATGGTCAACACGAATGCTCTAGCATTTTTCTTGGGTCCTTCTGTTGTCTTTACTTTGTTGTTTGTCGCCAGAGCTAGTTTCGGACAGTTTGGTTTAATATGGCCAGCTTCTCCACAGTTATAGCATACTCTTGCGTTAGCTTTCTTTCTGCAGTCTTCTTCCTTATGCCCTGATATTTTGCAAAAGTTGCAGTATACTGAGCATTTCCCAGAGTGTTTCTTTTTGCAGTACTTGCATGGGGATGAGGAGGAAGAACTTGTTCCTTTCCCGCGATAGGAATTACCATAACGTAGTTCCTGGGTGATCTTTTGAGCTAGGTTCCTTTTCTGGTTTTCTTCTTACGCACGTACCAATTCATCTGTCAAGGTGTTTTCCAATTCTACTACTTCTTATATGGTTTGTAGTCTAGTTGCCTTGACTACATGTCTGATTTCACTGATTAATCCCCAGATTTAGCGGGAGATTAATACTGGTTCTGGTGAAGCCAGGGTTGGTATAATCCTTGCATATTCAAAGAATGTTGTAGCATATTCTCTGCAATCTACCCCGATCATTCTATGATTTAGGAATTTATTAGCAATCTGTTCCTTTTCATTAGGAGGACAGAATTTCCTTTCAGTTATTTCTTTAAAGTTGTTCCCTTCCATACTGTAAACCCTATTACTTCCTTTGGACTGAAGAATGGTATTCCACCACTCTAAAGTTGCATCTTTAAAAATATTAGAAGCATACATGATTTTATCTTCATTTGCACATTTACTTATCTTTAAGACTGCTTCTGTCTTTTCTATCCAGCGCAAGACTGAAATAGCTCCTTCATTGCCAGAGAATTCTATTGGTTTGCATGATAAGAATTCTTTATAAGAACAACCATATGAGTTGGTTCTTCTTGTTTTTGGAATTGGAGCTTGGATTAACAATTCGTGATTTCCATTCACCATGTGATTTGATTCAGTGGGTACACGTTTATTCCCGTGTCTGGAATCATTATTTCTGCTTTTTTAATAGTATCGATAATATAGGGCATAGCATATATGATTCCTTGGGCCACAATGTGTTCGATAACACTTTTATTCATTTGATTCTCGTTATTATCGTTATTCTGGATTCCTGATTTACTTCGTCTGACATCTGAATTGTAAACATTTATCAGTTATTAATATCACAGAATAAATAATAATCACTCAAACACAGTGAACCAAAATCGTCGAGCATTGCAACTTTTACTCTTTCCATATATATATATGCATTTGTTACAAACATAGCTGGGATTCAAAAATTAGTAACTATATATATATATATATGTGTGTGTGTGTGTGTGTGTGTGTGTGTGTGTGATATATGTTTTATTTTTCAAAGTAGTAACACACACACACACACACACACACACACACATATATATATATATATATATAGGACAAGGATCCGTTAGGAACCATCCTTTATTGCGAGAACCGCGAGAACCAGTGTGAACACAAACAGTAATACCTAAAAAAATCCAAAAAAATTCCAATTTTTTTTGTTTTTTTGATTTTTTTTTGAAAAAGTCTCTATATTTACTTAACAATAAAAAAAATTCAAAAATTTTTTTTAGTACCAACTATCCATGCACATGTGCATTTTCGTCATTTATTTGACAAATTCCGTAATACATTACAAACATTAGACAATTGTACTTTCATTTACACTACCATGTGTAACACACTACTTTTTACATTACCAATATTAGCAATGCACATGTGCATCCATATATATAACATGAAATAAGGTGTTTTGGTACACTAATTTGAAACATTTTCTCTTTCATCTTTCATACCATCCATAATACACTACCATGCACATGTGCATTTTCATCATTTCTTTGACAAATTCTGTAATAAATTACAAACATTAGACAATTGTACTTTCATTTACACTACCATGTGTAATACACTACTTTTTACGTTACCAATATAAGAAATGCACATGTGCATCTATATGTATCAACATGAAATAAGGTGTTTTGGTATACTACTTTGAATACACTTTCTCTTTCATCTATCATACCATCCATAATACACTTCCATTACCTCCTACCATCCATAATACAATACCATTACCTCCTACCATTTATAATACAATACCAATATTTTCACTTTATTACATGTATATCAACACCGTTTATACCATCCAATCAACAAATTACATCATAAAGTGACAACTATAATGAACCCATCAACCACTAGATATAACTAACCAAAAAACATATATATGAGCCTACTTCACAATTCAAAATCACAAACTTTTTGTACCAAAGCACCGTATATAATTGTTATACATAATGATGCACATGTTCATTTAATGTAAAATTGAGTGTATTATGGATGGTATTATAAATTAAAGTGCAATTGTCTACTAGTGATAACGTATTATTAAATTTGTTGAAGTTATGATACATATGCACATGTGCATGGATAACTATTACTCGAATTTTTTTGGTAACGAGTTATAACGATTTTTATTAAAAAATATTAAAAAAATTTTTTTGAGTGCTTTTTTGATTTTTTTAGATTTTGTTTTGCAATAAAGATGGTTCTCGCGGTTCTCACAATAAAGGTGGTTCTCGCATGAACCTTACCCTATATATATATATATATATTGGAATATAATATGAAGAACAATTGACGAAACTAAAGAACTATGAGGTTAGGCTAAGGAGTGACGGAGAAGGATTTAGTGTGCCATAAGAGTGCTTGAGAATGCAAGAAAATTTTATTGAATTCTCTGGGATGCCATTTACAAATGAACTCTATACCTTTTATAGGCAAGATGAAAAGCTAAACTAATAACGTACTACTATACATAATGCTCTAGTGTCAGAAAAAGAAACAGATACAAATTAAAGAAGAAAAAAAGACAACATGAATTATATACAATAAGAGAATCCTTGTCAGCTGCATGTGCCTGGTAACAATTATGTATGTCTAGAGATTTTTTCTTGTGCCTCTTGATGTCATTGCTTACGTAATTCTTTAGAAATCTCTGTGTGTGCTGTCAATAGATCGAGGACTTGATACATCTTGCTCATCATCTTCATAGTCTTCTAAATTAAGGATATGATCTAACTGTAATGTATCTCCTTCTCCTGCAAAAGGTAGAAGCACACTCCAATTTTGTTTGAAATAAATCTGTATATAGTGTCCTTCACCTATAATTTGTAGCTTCTCCAACGAACATAATCAGGGATTTCAGGGGTATCTTGACATTCTTTAATAAACTGTTGGAAATTATTTGAAGACTTTTCAGTGACCTGATCTATCCAGGGTAATGTGGAGAAATCTATATCTGTTTTTGTCACTGCTGTTTGAAGCTTGTTTGTTTATATTGTGTTCAATGAATATTTGTTCTAGTGTTTTGTTAGTTTCTTCTGTTTTGAAACTTGTTAATTCTTCTTCATCATAGTCTAACAGAGTATAATCCATGTATTCTTATATATATATATATATATATATATATATATATATATATATATATATATATATATTAGGTGACTGTTTTCTTAAAACTGCATCTCCCGCTCGTCATATTTCCTGACGAGCTTCTCCCCGATTTGGGGAATTCGATTTTCTTCCTCAACCAACTCTTCACCATACTGGCAGAGTTCCTCCACATGACTCATCGGTAGCATTGGGGCTGGTACTGGTTGAGGGTAAGGTGGAACTGGTTCTTCATAGAGAAATGGGTTTTCTAGTAGGTTCTGAATTGGCCAGTTGCTAGCCCACCACTGATCTAAAGGGTTTGGTGGTGGAATCCTAGGTATCTCGTTGGGATCAAAGGCTGGGACTGAAAATTGGTTTCCCTGATTCTGTTATAGGTTTATGGGTTGGTTAGGAAATAAAGGAAGTAATGGTGGTTCAGGATTTGCTACTTGGTTGAAATTAGGTTCTCCTCCTATATTTCCAAACATGTGAAAATTAGCTAACTGTCTATTCAACTCTTCCTCCCATAAAGGTCTAGCTTCTGGGTTTTGGGTATTTCTCTCAGTTCTAACCGCTATGGCTTGCTGTTGTGCTTGTCTCATTCTTTTCCTCCTTTCTCCTTTGCCTCTACTAAACCAACCTCTCTTTTTAGGGCGGAAAGGTTCTGCGGATTTGGCTTTAAACAAAGATATCTTCAGAATCGGTGGTGTAGTCGGTGATTGGTTGTACTCCCAGACATTGTGACCTAAGTTAATCAAATCTACAACAATAACAATAACAACAATGTTATCACACCCTGCAACTACAAACAATTCAACTCGGCTAAACCACTCAAGTTTAATGGGTCTGAAGGAGCAACTGGGCTCCTACAATGGTTTGAGAGTATAGAAAGCACATTCTGCCATGTTCAGTGTCCTAGTGAGCGCAAGGTAGAGTTCGCCTCGAGTGTTTTCCAAAAGAGAGCACTCACTTGGTGGAACGTTGTCATGAGAGACAGAGGTGCAGAAGTAGCTGTGGCACAAACGTGGGAAGAATTTAGGAATCTTATGATGAAAGAATTCTATCCGCGAAGCGAAATGAGGGCACTCGAAACTGAATTCTATTACCTCAAACAAGATAGTGGTGAAAATCGTGCCTACACTGATATGTACGAATAGTTGAGCCTACTATGCCCCACCATGGTCACACCTTTCGATCGGGCCATTGAGAAATATATTGATGGCCTATCTGATCCAGTCCAAGATATTGTCACTGGCAGCAAACCCACAACAGTTAGGGAGGCTATCAAACTAGCCGCTACCCTAACTGACTCCTAAGTTAGAAAAGGGAAACTTTTTCAAAAGGGAGACAAGAAGCAAACTGTTGAAACTACACAAGAGAAACCAAATGAAAAAAGGGTGAACCTCCCAAAAATTCTAAGAAGCGTAAGTCTTCAAAGAATTATACGATTGCCACACCAATTCCACTAAACTCGGTACCCTTTAGGGGATTTTATCGTGGAAAACAATCTCAGTGCAATCATTGTAACTATCATCACCAAGCAAATTCCCCATGCCGCTAGTGTTCAATCTGTGGTCTTTTTGGCCATCTAGCTGCGACCTGTCACATCCAAAACCAAACAACCCCTACTCAAACATGCCCTCGCTATCCAGCTGGAGCATGTTTCAATTGTGGTGATTTAAATCATTTCAAGCGAAATTGCCCTAAGCTTGCTAACGCAAATGGACGAATATACAATGTCAATGAGGCTCAAGCTGATGGTAAAGCACTTATGATCATTTGAGCCTTTACATTCCTGTTTATTACCCAAAGACAATGAACATATTTTAACTATATTTGTAATGACAATAAAATTTCAAGGAGTTTTACTTCATTCTTGTTATTCGTATTCCATTTACAAATTCCAATATGATTACACTTTATGTAATATACAACTACATACTAACTTCGAGGATTCTGTTCTTTATTATTAGTAACTAAATCTCGCAGTTTAGCATATTATGATTGCACACTAGTGCATTCATACAATCTCTGCAAAACAATCTCTACAAATACTATGTGCCTATCACTACTACTTTTGTTTTCATGACATTACATACATGGTTTGTTTATCTATTATGTATAGTACATGATTACAAATACATTTCACTTAGTATGTTGACCTAGCATACCTAGCACATGTGTCCCAACCCCCGACCCCTACCCTGGGTGCAGGAGCCGCGAGAATAGCAGACAGGTGGTACCGGTGTTTATTAATTGGCAGCAGAATTAAAACATCAGAATCGTAGTTAGGAAATAAATTTTAGAGTTTTAAAACCACAAACTTCTATATTAAACAACTGGGATGAAACCCATGTTTTATTCATACCATCTTTATAGGGATAACCCTAGTTGCGAAAATATAAACTTTTATTTAGGTCACTTTATAGCCACTTTTTTAAGCCTTCAGTGCTCCATAGCTGGCTTCTTATAGCTTCACATTAAGTTACCTGAAACGTGTTTTAAAAATATTTTATTGGCAAGAAATACTAGCGAGTTCATTCCATTTTACAAAATGAGACATTGTTATACTTTACAGTATTAAGGGGAATTACAGTGTATATTTCTATCAATTATTCAACACAGTATGCGACCGGGACACTCCCCCGTGCTCGTGGTCATATTACTTTGGGTCCTGTCACACCCTTGGTGACTGTGGACTAGTAATGTATTCAAAACCCCAACTACTGGCAATAATTATAGAATACAAAGACTTAATCGCTGTAAGTATAACTGAAAAACGTTTGAGGTTTTGTAGAAGCAGTTGAGAAAAAGAGAATGACTCACATTGAAAACTTAGGTATTTCTACGGACTTCCTGGTGAAAATTCTTGATTACTTTCTTGGGTGTCTATTAAAACATATAATGCATGCGTGTTAGTAAAATAACCCAAATCACTTTAGCCATACAACACGAGACATAACCCTAACAAACTTAGTCGGGCAGAGCCTTGACATGCGTTGGTGGGTCCTAAATCAATCGGGTAGGGTTACAAATTAGTGATCGGGGGTTAAAATATTTATAGCAGGCAGCGTTTCGCAGGTTTACGGGTTTAGGGGTGTGTGTGATAGAACAAAGATTCGAGAGAGTATATGATCGATTCAGAGGATCGAAAGTGAGCGACGAATTCAATCCTAGGGCTGAAGTTATATACCTGAAATTGGCTTCTCCCACGCGTCGCACCAAGATCAGGGGGCTCACGCGTGGCGCGGCAACAACCTCCTAGGGCTAGGTCAGCCTTATCACAAGTGTAGGGTTGCCACATGTAGCGAAACGGTGGCACGTCACCTGGACTCCTCCCGCGCGTCGCGACAGAGACAGTGGTCTCTGGCGCGTGGCACCGGGGCTACCCAGGTGAGCCTGTCTCGTTTTGTGTGTTGTGTCTTGCTGTGTGTGTTCGGTTCGTCGTTTACGACTCGTTCGGGGGGGTGTTTTGGAGAGTTGATACAACATGGTTTCAAAACATTGTCACGACATACTTACATTGTTTATGACAATCCATGCTTAGCATATGATGCATACTACCAATTTGGTAAGTGTGACACATATATTAACATTTGTACTAGAATGAAATACCTGCTACTAATTTTGTTGTATGCAAAACAAGTAGTGCTATCATTGCTAGTATGAAACATGTTCTGATTCAATAGATGTTGTGTTATGACGATGCTTATTTGATTTTGATGTTGCTTCGACCTTATTATTTATTTTCCCTCACTTAACAAGATGAGATATATGGACCGTTCGACGAAACGAATAATTATGGGTGCACACTTAATTATCAGGTTCGACGCATGAGAATCATAGTAAGACTTGTTAAGTATGGTGGCATAAAATTAAGAGTGATTAGGTAACGAGACAGGTATGATGCGATAAGAACATGGTGGATACGCTGATGGTGCTTCCTATATATAAGTGTTCTTATTGTATTATTCTTCTGAACGTTACCAGGATCGCTTAAAGATTTTATGCTATTTTGGATTATGTGATTATGTGATTATCTGTTATTTGTTTATTGAATGCACTGACCGAGACGAGTACATTCATTAACTCTATTCGAGCCGACCGTGAGTATATTATGGTGTTAAAGGTTCCGATCTTTATACCATAGGTATGTTGACCCGTGTTCTATGTATAAGATGCTCATGGTACATGGGATGTACCTCGTGGGACGTTAGAAACTGTGTACGTATGGCTAGGCTTGAATGTACACCCCTTTGTTTGCTTAGGATACACACTAAAAGCTTAGTATAACACAGTGCCTTACAAAACAATTTTTATACACTCGATGACACTCTTTAGATTCATAAGTTCTAAAGGTTTAAATACCTTGAAAGACTTTGAATATCCCTACTCACACTTTGAATCCCCAAAATTTTCAACACCAAATGATGCTCCGCATTTTTGGAATCTTGAGATTCTTTACTTTTCAATCATTCCAAATACACTCTACGGTTTCCTTCGAAATAAATGGGACGAAATTTCCTAAAGTAGGGGAGACTGTAATCCTTGTGCAAAATTTCGGTCTTTCAAAAACTTTTTCATTGAAAGCAATTCGATAATGGATGCTTAAACATAATCCGTTTAACGTAACGTACACACTGGGACGAGGAAATAAGCTACACATACCCTAAATACCCTTTTCATAACTGAGATATAAGTATTGAGGGTTTAGGAATGATTAAAATACAATTATACAAGTTTAGGGACTCTATTGCAACAACTGCGAAAGTCTGCCGATTCTCGTATTTCTAATATGGACCTTGAGGAGACATCCAAAAATTCTTGTAATCAATGAAATCTTGTATTTTATTGATGAGATTTTAAAACGCCAATCGTTGCGCAATTTCAATCCTTTTCGTGTTTGTTAAAGCGATGAAACGCGACAATGCAAGTCCAGGGACCAAAGCTGCCAAACAGCAAAACTTTGCCCCCCAGACCTGCTTATGGACCGTATGCACATTCCCTTACGGTCCGTAAGTGTTGATGCACGATGTCTATTATCTGCATCCTAGGTCTAGTCTGATTGACATGGTTAGAAGAGTCAAGTTTTAAGTTTATGTTTGTATTGTATACACTTCGTACGAATAGTCAATTCGTATAAAGTGAACACTTCATACGAATTGATGTCTTCGTACGAAGTGAGTATGCCTATATATTGGTTCGCTTGGGTCATTCATCGTAACAGTTTATGCGAAGTAGAAGGCGAAGCTCTACTAGATTTCAGACTGATTGTAAACGTTTATCTAATCAATGAAATCAATGCTTAAACATCAATTCTTGTGTATTGTCACTAATTCATATAGATTCCGCATATATGGACTAGAAACAAATATAGGAACCTTTGCTAAGGAGGAGAACAGTCCTACAGTAAGGGGTGCCCAGCGCAGCAGCTTCTAGGCTGCAATATGGCAGCCTCTTGTTACAAGCCTAGCACACCAAGTTCATCATTTTGCCACCTTCCTTCCGGTTGCAACACCTCACTAAACACTTGTAATAATCTTGTGAATCTATGGAAAACACTCTTAACACTTGGCATGATCTTGTGATCATGTTTCAAGTATAAATAGCCTCCTCATTCAACATTCCAACTTGCTCATTTCATTCTTTCTTCTCAAAGCTGCTCTTGAAGCTTGTTTCTAGTGTATGGAAGCCTTCTACTGAGTTCTAAGACTTCCTAGAACACAAGTAAGTGTTTTTACTTAGTCTATTTCTTTAATTTAGCTAGTTATGAGCTAAAAGTCAACAGTTTGACTTTTGGTTCCGACCTTAATTGGTCAAGTCAAAGTTCAATTGCACTTCACAACATGATCGTAATCACGAAGGTTATGATCCCTGGTGATTGAACCTTTTGATACCATGTTTACTAGTCGAAGTGACAAGTTAAAGTTTCGGTCAAAAATGCGCATTTTGTGCATCTTATGACGAAACTATTTTCAGGTATCAAAACACTAAGTTTTGATACCAAATCAATTTTATAACTTAGTTAGACATGTTTTAACATGTCTAACTCGTCACTTCTAGTTTAGTGCGTATTTTGGGTCGTAAGTCGAGCGGTCTTGACCACCGCTTTGACTTTCGAATCCGACCCGTATGGTCAATCTTAGGATCCGACTAAACACATATTTGTGACCATAGTTATATAGGGAATAACCCTCTGAGGTTATACCTTGCGGTCACGTCGTTTGGTTAGTATTATGATAACTCGATTGTTATATGCCTAAAATGACTAAAATGCCCTTTTTGCGCATAAATCCATCTTAAGCTAAGTCGATTGTTATATGCCTAAAATGACTAAAATGCCCTTTTTGCGCATAAATCCATCTTAAGCATATGTAACCAACTTTTTGAAATATAAACTAATGTTGCAACTCTATTAAACTTATTTTGGCAAATAAGACTTATCATAGGACTAGTTTGACCATTTGAACGCATTTATACGCAAATGATACGTTAAAGTAGCTAAACTACCTTAGCGGGTCATAACGGGTCAAAAGCACTTAGGATTCATTCCAAATCAGAATATTAAGTTTAGTAAACCATTTCATATGGGTTCCAACACCCGTTTGGTTTATAAGAATTCATCTTACCCGATCTCCCGTTTCCAAGTTTCGACACACTAACATGTAGTTATCCGATACATTAGGAACCACTTCATCACTTGAACTCTTGATCCTTTGAGCTTTGTTTAATCATTTGAACAAAACCTATACACAATCCCCAAGTGAGTACATAGCTCCCCTTTTTTTTACATTTTTCAAATGTTTTGGGGTGATTCATATGTGTAATCATTCTTTCTTAATGTATGGCATATATGTGTTTACTAAGTACTTTTTGTGTATTATTCCTATTATGCAAGACACGATGATTGAGAACACGAACCAAATCCTGGTAGGATCTTTCTATCTTTATAGTTAGATTCTTGTAGGATATTTGAAGTACAATCTTAAATCTTTCTATCTTCATAGTGAGATTTCTAAGAAGTGCTTTACACGCCGATTGTTATTGTTTTTGTGTAGAGATTGTTGGTGATTTAGATAACGAAACTAGAGTAATACAATAAGGACATGGTGGATACGCTACTGGTACTTCCTATACATAAGTGTGCTTATTGTATTACCCTTCGTGGCCTTATCCAAATCACCATTAAGATTTAGGACTTTATGATTCAATGATTCAATGTGACTAAACCAAAGTATAGTTTGATATACTACCAACGCATAGTTTGATATGCTAGACCAAAGCATAGTTTGATATGCTATACCAAAGCATAGTTTGATATGCTTAAACCAAAGTATAGTTTGGTATACTACCAAAGCATAGTTTGATATGTTAAACCAAAGTATAGTTTAATATACTACCAAAGTATAGTTTGATATGCTAAACCAAACTATATTTTTAATATACGATTCTATCAAATCCTTATAGTATCTATCTATCTATCTTAGATTCTTGTGGGATGTTTAAAGTACTAAATTGAAGCCCTTGTTTGGATTCTTTTTGTACTTTAATGCGTGTACAAGTTGATGACCAAGTTGATGATTATGTGTTTATGTGATTAGTAGTGATTTAGATAACGGAACGAGTGTAATACCATAAGAACATGGTGGATACGCCGCTGGTACTTCCTATATATAAGTTTTCTTATTGTATTACCCTTGTAGCTTTATCCGAATCACTAATTTTTGATACCAAATCAGTTTTATAACTTAGTTAGACATGTTTTAACATGTCTAACTCGTCACTTCTAGTTTAGTGCTTATTTTGGGTCGTAAGTCGAGCGGTCTTGACCACCGCTTTGACTTTTGAATCCGACCCGTATGGTCAATCTTAGGATCCGACCAAACACATATTTGTGACCATAGTTGTATAGGGAATAACCCTCTGAGGTTATACCTTACGTTCACGTCGTTTGGTTAGTATTATGATAAGTCGATTGTTATATGCCTAAAATGACTATAATGCCCTTTTTGTGCATAGATCCATCTTAAGAATATGTAACCAACTTTTTGACATATAAACTGGTGTTGCGACTCTATTAAACTTATTTTGGCATATAAGACTTATCATAGGACTAGTTTGACCATTCGAACGCATTTATACGCAAATGATACATTAAGGTAGCGTAAACTACCTTAACGGATCATAACGGGTCAAAAGCACTTAGGATTCATTCCAAATCAGAATGTTAAGTTTAGTAAACCATTTCATATGGGTTCCAACACTCGTTAGGTTTATAAGACTTCATTCTACCCGATCTCCCATTTTCAAATTTCGAGACACTAACATGTATCCGATACATTAGGAACCACTTCATCACTTGAACTCTTTATCCTTTGAGCTTTGTTTAATCATTTGAAGGAAACCTATATGCAATCCCAAGTGAGTACATAGCTCCCCTCTTTTACGTTTTTCAAATGTATTGGGGTGATTCATATGTGTAATCATTTTTTCTCAATGTATGGCATATATGTGTTTACTAAGTACTTTTTGTGTATTGATCATATTATGCAAAACATGACGATTGATAACACGAAACAAATCCTGGTAGGATCTTTCTATCTTTATAGTTAGATTCTTGTAGGATATTTGAAGTACAATCTTAAATCTTTCTATCTTCAAAGTGAGATTTCTAAGAAATGCTTTACACGCCGATGGTTATTGTTTATGTGTAGAGATTGTTGGTGATTTAGATAAAGAAACTAGAGTAATACAATAAGGACATGTTGGATACGCCGCTGATACTTCCTATATATAAGTGTGCTTATTGTATTACCCTTCATGGCCTTATCTGAATCACCATTAAGATTTAGGACTTTATGATTCAATGATTCAATGTGACTAAACCAAAGTATAGTTTGATATACTACCAAAGCATAGTTTGATATGCTATACCAAAGCATAGTTTGATATGCTAGACCAAAGGATAGTTTGATATGCTAAACCAAAGCATAGTTTGATACGCTTAAACCAAAGTATAGTTTGGTATACTACCAAAACATAGTTTGATATGTTAAACCCAAGTATCATTTAATATACTACCAAAGTATAGTTTGATATGCTAAACCAAACTATATTTTTGATATACTACTGATTCTACCAAATCCTTATAGTATCTATCTATCTTAGAATCTTGTGGGATGTTTAAAATACTAAATTGAAGCCCTTGATTGGATTCTTTTTGTACTTTACTGCGTGTACAAGTTGATGACCAAGTTGATGATTATGTGTTTATGTGATTGGTAGTGATTTAGATAACGAAACGAGTGTAATACCATAAGAACATGGTGGATACGCCGCTGGTACTTCTTATATATAAGTGTTCTTATTGTATTACCCTTGTAGCTTTATCCGAATCACTTTAGGATTTTGTGTTCAATGGATTCAAATGCTCGATATTCAAAATCCTTGTAGAATCTATCTATTTTTAATATGTTAGATTCTTCGTGGGACATCCAAAGTACTATTATAAATCCTTGATTGGATTTCTAATAGTACTCACACAAGTTTATAACTGATTTCAATGTTGTAGCAAAGACCAAAGTACAATTATCAATGGCATAAAAGTTACTTAGTAATAATCATGTTGCCATATACAAAACTCTTTTTGTCACAAGTTTCATAATCAAGCTATTGTATTGCAATACTAAACCTTTTTCCCATTCCTTGGCTTCAAAGAGTTCGTTTTCAATTTGACAACTCTCGTAGTTGTCAAAGTATTGCAATACTAAACCTTTTGCCATTAATTTGGCCAACAAAACTATGTACTCGCCAACATTCTTTGTTGATGTCTTTTCACATATGTTTCAGGTTTCGATTATTCAAGCATGCTACACATAGGAACGCATCCGGGCTTTAGACTTCTTTAAACAAAAGACAATTTCATGTATTCTTGTTTTGTAAAACAATGTTAACAATAATGAAACAATTTAGTACTAGTTGTTGTGAGCAATTTGTAACGTGACTCCCCGATATTTCCGCTGCGTGTTGTTGTATTATATGATTGAGGTGATAAAAATACTACAATCTATACGTTATGTGGGTAACATATCATCAGCGTATGATATCATGGTCTTAAATATTGCGTTGATAGATAGCCAACGTCAGAATTTCGGGTCTGTATACTGGTGAGTCATTCGGGATATCAAGACTGCTTTTCTGTTGCATCTGGATTACATGCAGACCTAGGCACAGTCAGGATATCCTAAAATGAGCCAAAGAAGGGCCTAAACCTTAAAGAGGAAGGAAAACTCATCACGAGAAAATTCCGTGTGCTTGTAAAGTTAAATACATACCATATAAGGTATTTGCCTAACCCTCGTCATACTTTTATTGGTCACTTTTCTGTACAATGTACTGACATGTACACCAATAAGTCTGACGTTGTAAAAACCAAAGGATGAACTCGGTATATTCACTCGCTATGATGAATTGTCCCGCTTACCTTGATCGCGGAGGTATGTCATGATGTAGAACACACTGGTGTTATAGTATACTTTAACAAATAAAGTCACGAGGTTGAAAATTGAAGGATGAAACGATAAGTTTAAGTAGACAAATATATTGGCAATCGCGTGGACTAGCCTGATTAGGCAAGTGCTGAAAGATGTTCCTTAATCAGTTCGAAAACGGTTTGATCCCGTAGAAATTTCCCTCATCTTCTATTATTTTATTATTTTTATTTTTATTTGTGCTCGAAAAGGTTGCTCCATTGGTTGGATTGTTGATTTTGAAAAAGGTGTTACTATTCAGAACTGGAATCAGATGAGCCCACTAATTTGAATTGGGCCCACCTATTTCGAATAAGACCACTTTTCTGAATTGGGTCAAGCCACTATTTCGGACTACTGTTCAGAATTGGGCCAGGCCTACTAATTCGGACAGGACCAATTCGAAACAAAATATAATGGGCATTTCGAATCATCCAAATTATCATCTCGAACTATCATTTCGGATTTCTCTTTCTTGAATTATGATTTCGGATTACAAAGGTTTGTAGATTCCTATGCTTTCGGATGCATTCGGATGGTTTCAGATCAACAGTATGCATTTCGGATGGTTTCAGATCAACAATATACCTTTTAGATGGATTTCAGATCAACATCAAGCATTTCGGATAATCATCCGAAATCTGACAAGAATCCGTCCGAAATGTCAGACCATTTCGATGACTGACAAGGGGTCCATCTGAATTTCTTTTTGAACCTTTTGACCATCCGATTCAATGTTTAACCAGTTCAAGCTACTTTTGAACCCTTTTTGAACCTTTGACCTGTATTGATTGTGTTTGACCCATTGACCTTTCAATCAGACCCGTTTGACTTGTTGACTTGTTGACCCATTTAACTTATGTTGAACGGTTGACCTGTAAACTAAGTTAATTAAATTTCAAGATAAAATTTAACATGGTTGTTTTAGTGTAGAAAATGGCTCAAAAATGGTCGATCAACGAAAGCTCGATATATAATCATTTCACAATCAGGCGGGCCATCTATCAGATCCTCCGGAATATTACTACGAGATGTTTCATTCAATGATCGTAGGATTAAATTCCTGTAGCATCACGCATGCTTTAAAGGCGAATCCAGTGATTTGTGGTGATATGATTCAAGACTTCTGGCCAAACACAAAAATGAAGAAGGATGGAGCTGATGGAAAAGGAGCAACTGAATCCAAGATCCAAGGGAAGGAGATTATCATTTCTGAAGCAGTGGTGCTGAGGTGTTGAAGTTTGATGATCAACCTCACCACCCAACGTCACATGATAAAGAAAATGTTATTAGAGATCTACGACGTATGAGCTATGAGGGTGATTATCCAACTGTTTTGAAGAAATTGTTCCCGCCATATTGGAAATTTCTAGTGTACATCTTCTTACAATGCATCTCAGAGAACAAAGGTGGCTTAGATCAGCTAAATCAAACTCAAGCATCTGCACTGGTTGCATTAGTGAATAATTGGGATTACAATGTCTCTGCCTTTATTTTCGACAACATGAAGAATATGTTAGAGAATCCCAAGAAGTAGGTTTTCTTGTTATATCTAAGGTTTCTTCACATGATCCCCGATGAGAAGTATCCAGATCTGGTGAAGAGCACCAACTCTCTGAACCTAAAGCTAATGGGTCCATGTTGTTTTGAAGTTGCTTGCAAGAGTCGAGATACTACAAAGAAGTACAAGTTTTTGGGAAACTATAAGCTGGAAAAACATGGGAAGTTCAGACCGATTGTATCTACACCAAAACCTCTAAATGCTTGATGTGCAGATTAAAGGAGTTGGAGAGAAACTTGTGGCTGAAGTTGGAGATTTGGTGACAAACGATGAAGATGTTGAGGCTGAGATGGATTAGATGGACTCTAAGAAAGTTGAGGAAACCGTTGGAGGCCTAAATTTGATAACCACTAAAAATCTTAATGCATTGCTCGCATCGTTACAGGACTATTCTGGGAACCCTCCCCCTGAAATTGTTCCTACTCAAGAAGTGCACGCTGAAGATGATACAATTGCCGAATAAGAATCTCGAAAGAAGCAAAGAACCGAATCAGAAATCACTGTTGATCCTAAATCCATAAGTTCAAGTGCTGAGCCTGAGCCCATTATGCAAGCCATTCCTGAAGTCACTACTTCAGCTCAAGATACAAACATTCCAGACTTCTTCGACTTCGAGACAACCGCTGGATCGCAACCAGAAAGCTCTAGCGGCGTTCGATTTGAAGCCAATGATCTGATGTCGAAGTGTCACGCAAATTTAATCCAGTTACTACTAATTAGCTAGCGGTAAGTCGGTATCGAACACGAGGAGTTTGTGGAAAATGTGTTTATTTTATAGCTTTACCAATTAACTAATTAAATTAAACTAAGTTGCAGAAAAGTAATTTCCAATGATTTTGATTGTTGATTTTAAAACAAAGATTAACTAAGTAATTTGCGAGAGAAAGATTTGGTTTGTAAACAATTTAGTGACAAATGACCATCCTAGGTTTCCAGTTTTCATTAACATTCATGTTTAGTTTCAACTAGAAAGAACCACATAGACATGGTTCATGTGTTATTACTTGTTGTGATGAAAGGGAACTAAGTACATGGATTACACTAATGCGAGGTTGTTACCCGATGACCAATCAATCAATATCCAACCCCAATCCTATCCTTGATATCTCGATTGCCAACGACACCAAGAACGTATGATTTCAGATTATGATTAACATACAAATTTACTCTTTACAAACATCTAATCAACACACCATAATAAACAAACAACGCAAGTTATTATTCTAGAAATTCGAAACGAAACACAAATGTCATGAGTAAACCTTCAACCTAGGATGATCACCGATGAGTTTAGCCGCTCATGACTCAATGAATCATCATAATATTCAAACAAGTATTCATAGAAATCAAAATACAAACCGAAATGTTTAGAATTGTTCACAAGCCAAGAAGAAAACCCAAATTCGTCCCAAAAACTGCTGCAAAACGTCTGGTGATGATTGGTAGTGAAAAGACACCATAAAAACTCATAAAACATGGCAGTTACACAATTCAGTCACATCGCCAACGTAAGCTACGGCGCCACCGTAGCTTACGGTGGCCATCAGAAAACCCTACGGTGCGTTGAACCTGTCATACGGCCATCAATTTGCTTCCAGCATCCACCGTAAGCTACGACGGCGCCGTAAGCTACGGTGGACACTAGGGCTTCCTTCTTTTTCTTGTTTGGTGCAAAATCACGGCTCCGGTTCGACTTCAACATGTACAAGCATCCACCCAAACGTTATAAAACCTCGTTCTTATGCTCCTTTGTACCTGCAACGTTAAATATCCTGTAGTTATCTTATTCTAATAATTAATACGATTAAATGTGCGAGGTTGTCTAGTTTAAACGCATTTAAGGGTTGTCCAAAGGACTGCACGTCACATCCCCACACTTAACCGTTGCTTGTCCCAAGCAACACAACAAACCATTTCTAAAGTCATGAACAATTTTCATTCAACCAAGCAAATATGTGCCATCCTTTTACTAACCCAAAATCATAACTCATAACACACCCCTCACAAATAACTCTCTCTCGGGTGAAAACAAAGAAACTAGCACATTTTGCTAGAACCCTCAACGCAAATGTGTTAATGTGCGACAATAAGCTTGTATGTAGATCAAATCCCCACCTAAAATATGCCTGGATTTTTTGTAAATCAAAGGGACTTAATGGTTATAACTGGGCTAGGTGTAAGGGTAGGAAAGAAGGGAATATATGCAAATAGCTCTTTGATTTGATTCGGTGTTCCTATTACAATAAAAATAGAAATAACACAAGCACTAACTATATAAACAATTGCATTGCTTTTTTTTGACAACTAACATCATTGTTCTTTTTGGCTTTTTCAAATTTTTTTAACAAACAACATAACAAGAGATACTAACTAATACTACTACACCGAATCAAATCAATGGGTCAATATAAGGAGTTAGGCATGGGTCACAAACGAATGGCTATAAGCTCAAACATGGTTACTACGGACCAAACCCCCACCCCTCACATTACCAAGCTCATATATATAATGTATGAGGACCAACCCCCCAATACCACACTCTCACACATCTAGACGAGCCACCTAAATGCCCTTATCATCTCTACAAGCAAACAAGCTAAGGCCTGAAAATGTATCTACCAACAAGTTCTATTAACACACTTCACACATTGCCACTCAAATCAAAGGAAGGATATTTAATAAGTAAATGTGTGGCCCAAAAAACTAACCATGAAAGGACGCGTAAAAGGGGTTGCCGATGTGCCATGCTGTTTAATGAAAGGTTTTCAAATTCTTGACACTCTTTTGCAAGGTTGAAATTTTTTTTGTTTAAACACCTCAAAATTTCCCCCCATCCCCACACTTGGGATACATTGTCCCAATGTATGGTTTTGGGAGATCTTTCAATCCAAACAATCAACATCCACTTTTGGTTTTTTCTCTAAAATCCCAAATTTCTTTCTTTATTTATTTTTTTATTATTTTTTTATATTCAAAACTCCACCAACCTTCACAACCCATTAATAAAGATTTTAACACCACCCTTCCACCAACCGAAAACATCAACAAAAACACAAATATATACACAAATATACAAGCATAGACAGAACACCACCTGATCAATAATAGCGAGGTTGGGGCAGCCCAAAAATAGATGTCATCATCTCTAAGAACTCACTGAATCCAAAAGCTCCACTGCTGCTTCCACCTTGATCGTCACCTTGAGCAGACTGTTGACTTCCCATACCAGTATGTGGATCCACCCATTGGGAATGGTGCAATGGTGGGATAGGATATGTCATGCTACCATCATATGGCGGTAAAGAAGAATAGTTAACAATCGGTGGATCAGAGACAACAGGCTGACCCGCATGCCAAGCGTCGTGCATCCATCGATTCCGATCATCCATGTAACGATTGTTTATCTCCTCCTCATGAGCATACATATGAGCTCTATTCCACTGCTCCAGTCAGTCATAATTCCTCTTTAATGACCGCTCTATACTCGCTCCCATGAAAGTTTGATGATCAAACGCCACTTGAGCAGAATCAGAAAAATCCGAAAAAACAGGCGGCCGCATTCTCTCCACAACCTGTTCCATCGATCCACCATATGCCCAATCTGAACCGTATGATATTTGTGCATAATCAAATGCACTCCCAACATAACCTGATTGAGTACCACCTCTACTACCACTTGGTCCTTCCCTATCAGTATCCATGTGCTCCACATTAGTATTATCCATGTAATCCTCATCACCACTCGGTACCTCCTCCTCACTTTCGGGGTCATCAGCCTCCCCTGGTCGTAACGGCCTCTCATCAGCTTTTAACACCCTCCACCTTTTACCTTCATTCTTCAGCTTATGATACCTTTCTGACTCTGAATACGACCAACCAGGCCCCAACTGTTTAAGATCAAAGGGTTTGAATTTTTTATACGACCCTTTGTCATCCGTCATGATTGCCCCGTACATCTTGAGCAATATGGTAATCAGTCGACAATGCGGGATTATCTTCCGTTGATTGCTATTTCGACTTATCCACACATTGTTTAACACCAAAAATCGGAAAGGAATCGGAGGAGCTCCCCTCAACAATGAATACAAAATTGGAACTTCCGATATCTCACCTCAACCTTATCACCCCTCCGCGGAATTACATTCTGCGTGCAAATCACCAACATTAACCTTGCTTGAATTATCAAATTCTTCCGATACAGCTTCCCATGTGTAGTACCCGGTAAGAATAGATAATCCAACATATTTTTCCATCGCGGATGCTTTTCAGGTGAGATATACAAATCTTTCAATGTAGGAGTCATGTACAGATTCGTAGGTTACTGTCAAACTTTGCCACCCTTCTCAAAGAATCAAAAGACATCTCAACGTCAATCTCGTTCACCGTCCCAATTAACTTCATTTTTGTTGCACCTTTAAACGGAGGGCATCGTTAAGTGGCCATCCACTCTTGAATTTCTTCGACATATAAGTTGTTTCCTACCTTATCATGGCACTTCAACGCCGCCTCCCAACCAAGTGTTCGAAAATTATTAGTGATCCCAAACGGTCCAAAATCCACCTCACGGACCTTCTTTTCTCAAATAAAGGCTTCCTTGCGTTGAGTTAATGCGTTCATCTGATCATGAAACAGCTCCTTTTGCCACTCAGTTAGCTGATCATACAATGGACCAGATGTCCACTTCGGCTTTGGCCCTCTCGGTTGTTCCTCTTCCTCCTCTGATTCGCCCGCATCTTGTTGCAAAACTAATCCCCTCTTTCTTCCCGTGTTCTCAGCTGAGTCGCTCGATGACCCTACATTCTCTTTTCCTTTACGCCCCATAATCCTGCATATCACAACCACAAAACACACAAACACATAAAATTTACTTCCTTTCTTATTCTTCCCCACACTTGCTTATTACAATGGTTGTAGATATAAAAACACAAGCTTTTATCTTTTCAACAAAATTTGTGCTTAATGTCTCTACATTACAAGAATTTCTAAAAACATAGCTCAACAACTAGACATCACCCCCATCTACAACCATAACTTCAACCAACCCACAAGTTCATCTTATCTAATCTCTATAAGAAAGTGTGTAAGCAAAAACAACTATGATAACTTACAATACTGCAATGTACCTCAAATAATGAACATAAATTGCATACCTTTGCTTTGTAGATGATGATAATGACAAGAACTTCAAGCTAAACAAACACCCACAAAAAATCCCCAAATTTTCGGACCCAAAATGTCCAAAATCAACCACCAAACAAAGGAATCTTGGAAAAACAAGCACAAATATGAATTCCTTGCGAAATTCTAGCCAAGATTCACCCAAAAATCTATTGATTTGGTAAAGATTTGATGATTTGGTGAAAGGTTGAAGTTAGGGTTTATGTTTTGAAGAGAATGGAGAAGAAGAAGAAGAAGAAATATGGTGAAAAGGGTAAACACCCGTATTTGTGGTTAGGAATTAAAGTGCTTTTTCGTTTTTTATTAAAACTTGGATCCCACACGCCCAGTGACCACCGTAGCTTACGGTGCCACCGTAAGCTACGATGGATCTGGGAAATAAATTTTTCACCGTAATCCAGGTTCCAAATGGCGTAGAGGTGTAAAAGGGTCACCGTATTTACACTACCAAACTTGGGCCTCTCATGCTTGTTCTTCATCGAGCGGGCCTAAGATATAGCCTACTTTATCAAGCTCGAGTTTGTTGATGTCGTTTCCTTCCAAATACGGCTTGAGCCGGTGCCCATTTACCGTTTGCTTCGTATTAGTTTGAACATCTTGAATGTCTACATCTCCAAACCTGCCCACGCGCGTGATTATGTATGGACCCATCCATTTACTCTTCAACGTACCCGCGAACAACTTCAATCGCAAATTGTATAACCACACTTTTTGACCCACTTCAAAATTTCGCTTCCTTATCTTCGCGTCATGGACTTTCTTGAGCTTATCCTTGTACGCCGATGCACATTCATAAGCTTCATCGTGGATCTCTTCATGAGGATTTCTTTAATTTGGCGGTTAGAAACTTCAACTTGTCCGCTTGTTTGTGAATGATAAGGCGTAGCAATTCGGTGATTGACATTGTACCGCTTCAAAAGCTTCCCAAATTAAAATTCTTGAAGTGCGAACTACCATCACTAATTATAACTCTAGGAATCCCGAAACGAGCGGAAATGTTGGATTGAACGAATTTACAAACTACCGAATGGTCGTTTGTCCTTGTAGGTATGGCTTCAATCCACTTCGAGACGTAGTCTACCACCACCAAAATATACAAAAACCATTTGAACTCGGGAAAGGGCCGATGAAATCTATGCCCCAAACATCAAATACCTTAACCACCAAAATCGGTTGTAGAGGCATTCATCCCACTTCGAGATGCTTCCCATTTGTTGACATCTTGTACATTGTCAGGCATATTCACATGCATCCTTGAAAATGGTAGGCCAATAAAACCCACATGTAAGAATTTGGTATCCCGTTTTGTGACCACTAAAATGCCCCCCACATGCCGATGAGTGAGCATGAGTCAAAATCTCCAACATTTCCGTTTCGGACACGCACCTCCGAATTACTTGATCGGGTCCAATCTTAAACAAATCTGGTTCATCCCAAATATATTGATTTGGATCATGAATTGTTGCCTTCTTTTCTTACTCTAATGATCCGGAATGGCACCCATGGCTAAGTAATTAACATAGTGAGCATACAACGGTGCCACAAAAGTAGACACGGCCAACAATTGTTCATCGGTGAACCGTTCATTAATCTCACCCTCATCTTCAACTCCTTCCAAAGGAATTCGGGATAAATGATCCGTCACAACATTTTCACTTCCTTTCTTATCCCTAATTTCCAAATCAAATTCTTGTAATAAAAAAACCCATCTAATCAACCGAGGCTTTGCATCTTTCTTCTCCATCAAATATCGAACCGCACTATGGTCCGAATACATAATCACTTTACTCCCCTAGATGTATGATCGAAACTTACTCAAAGCATACACCACCGCTAACAACTCCTTTTTGGTTGTAGTCTAATTCAGTTGCACTTCGGACAAAGTTTTGCTTGCATAATAGATCGCTACCGGCTTTTTGTTGACTCGTTGACCCAAAACCGCACCAATAGTTGTGTCGCTTGCATCACACATGATTTCAAAGGGCTTCGACCAATCCGGTGGTTGCAAGATGGGGGCTTTCACTAATTGTTCCTTCAAAACATTGAAAGTTTGCAAATATTCATTGGTAAACTCAAAAGGGACATCTTTTCACAACAAATTACATAAAGGTTTAGTAATAACACTAAAAGCTTTAATAAATCGTCGGTAAAAACCCGCATGTCTCAAAAATGATCGTACCTCCTTAACATTTTTTGGTAGAGGCAAAGATGAAATTACCCGAATTTTTGCCCTATCCACCTCCATCCCCCTTTCCGATATAACGTGGCCCAACACAATACCCTCTTGGACCATGAAATTACTTTTCTCCCAACTCAACACCAAATTTTTCTCGACACACCTTTTTAAAACTTTTTCTAACTCGTCAAGACATGATTCAAAATTAGTGCCAAAAATGGAAAAGTCATCCATAAATACTTCGAGTGACTCCCCAACCATGTCCGAGAAGATACTCATCATACATCGTTGGAAAGTCGCCGGAGCATAACACAAGACAAATGGCATCCGCCGAAAAGCAAAAGTGCCATACGGACAAGTGAAGGTGGTTTTGTGTTGGTCATCTGGATGGATGGCAATTTGGTTATATCCCGAACAACCATCTAAAAAGCAATAATACTTTTGACCCAGAAGTTTTTCAATAATTTGGTCAATGAAGGGTAAGGGAAAATGATCCTTAGAAGTGGCGGCGTTTAATTTTCGGTAATCAATACATACCCGCCACCCGGTGACTGGTCGGGTGGCTATTTGTTCACCACTTTCATCTTTGACAACTTGGATGCCGGATTTTTAGGAACCACTTGGGTAGGACTTACCCAATCACTATCTGAAATCGGATAGATTATTCCGGCATCCAACCACTTAATTACCTCCTTTTTTACCAATTCACGAAGATTAGGGTTGAACCTCCTTTGAGACTCTCTAGTGGGTTTTGCATCCTCGGTTGTTATAATCTTGTGCATGACAATGGACGGACTAATGCCTTTTAAGTCGGCAATCGTCCATCCAATAGCCGCTTTATTAGCCTTCAACACTTCCAACAATGCTTGCTCTTGAGCCATCTCCAAATTAGAGGCAATAATGACCGGTAACGTGTCATTAACCCCTAAAAATGCATACTTCAAGTGGTTTGGCAAATCTTTCAACTCTAATTTTGGTGGCTCTTCCAATGACGGCTTCATACCCGAACTAATCTCCACCGGTAAACTCTCGAAGTGGTGTTTCCATGGCGGTGACCCTCTTTAAGTGCTACAGCCTCCAACTTTTGCTCCTCAATCCGCAATGCTCAAGCATGTACCTGTTCAGAAACATCACAAACACACATTTCCAAACTATCTTCTTCATACTCGTGCGGTTCGCATCCATCAACCAAATCTGCTGTAAAACACTCATTACACCAATAAATTTAGAAACGTTAGTGAAAACATTCAATCGCATTTTCCTATTGCCAAAGGTCATATCAACCGTACCAAATCGACAATCAATCACTGCATGAGCGGTGCTCAAAAGTGGCCGACCCAAAATAACATTTTGTTGTTGTTTTAGGTCCGCGGATGAATAATCTAAGACTAAAAAGTCCACCGGATAGTAGAACTCATCAACCTTAACTATTACATCTTGCACCATCCCTCGAGGGAGTTTATGAGACAAATCGGCTAACACCCCCGTTGTCTCAACCCGTGCTAATGGACCAAAATCATATTGGTTATATAACCCCCCCCTCGGTAAAATACTTACTCTGGCCCCAAGATCTAATAACGCCTTTACATTTGAAAATTTCCCACTTGAATATTTTTTAAAGGCGTTCCTGGATCTTGAAGCTTAGGAGGAAGTTCCCCGTTAAGCACGACACTAACTTGCCCGGTCAAATCAACCCGCTTAGGCATCTTTTTTTTGTTGCCTCTTTTGTGTGCATAATTCTTTTAAAAATTTAGCATATGCGGGCACTTGTTTAATTGCATCAAGTAAAGGAAGGTTAACCTTAACTTGTTTGAAAACATCTAACAATTCCACTTTTTGAGGTCCTCTTTTTAAAATGAAAATTTTTTTCCCGGATCAAGTAAAGCCGAAGGAAAAGAGACTTGACTCAATTCTCCTTCCTCGTTTTTATTTTCTAAAATTTCACCCAAACCGGTTTTCTAATTTCTATTTCAACATTAGAATTTTTAAGAACCACTAAAGGTACACTCTCATTCTCGTTACTCTCATTACCCATAATGTCTTCAACCACCCCATCAACCAAACCCGGTGTCAAATTTGCCTTACATTCTTTTCCACTTCTTAAGACACTCACATGATTAATAGGAATATTACATGAAGAATTATGAGAAGGATTTACCTTAGTGTCTCTAGGAAGTTGACCTTTACCCTTTTTCAACTCCGCTACCTCGGTTGCAAGTTGACCCATTTGAGGGGTCAAAGTTTGGATGCTTTTGTCACGAAGCTCATCCTTTTGCATTCGAACTTCATCAAGTTAATTCCTCTTTTGCATGTCTTGATGCATCATCCGAAGCATATCAATAACTTCATTCCCACTTGACGAAGTTTGACCCGAAGAACCACATTGACCACCACCCGGTTGTTGATATTGACCTTGGTAACCTTGATTGTTTCCACTTCTAAAATTACCTTGATTGTATTGTTGCCACGGAACAAAATTTCCTTGAGTCCCTTGGAAATTTGGGTTAACTTGATTCGCCGGGTTCCCATACCGAAGGTTTGGATGATTCCTTAACCCGGGGTAGAATGTGTTCGAATTCATTCCAAAATTTCTACCACCCCCTTGAATAGCATTCACCTCCTCCGCTTGACCTTCAACACATGCCGCCACACAAACATCCGCCGCATGTCCTATTTCATTGCAATTAATACACACATTAAAAACTTGATTAGTAGGGTGTACCTCTATATCCTCCACGGCATTTACTTGTGGTCTTGTAACCACATACTTCTTATTTCTCGATGCTTGTGCCTGCCGTTTAGAATTAAACGACATTTGTTCCAAGAAGGACCAATCATCTTGTTCGTAGTTGGTACCCAATGTACCGTTCAAAACCGACACTAAATCACGGGCATCGCCATCACTCAACCCTTCACGAAAAGCATGTAATAGCTCCCAAAGAGCAATCCCATGATGTGGACAATTTTTAAGCATCATGTTGAACCTATCAAACGCCTCATGAAACATCTCACCTACTTGTTGCCGAAATTCCCGAATACTTTTTTCTCGCATCATTCATCTTTTGGGCGGTGAAAAACTCTTCTAAAAATCTTTGTTGCATATCAGCCCAAGTGTATATCAAGGCGGAAGGTAACGTATAAAACCATCTTTTTGCTTTGTCTTCCAAAGAAAATTGAAAAAGAACCAATTTAACCTCATCCGCTGAAAATCCTTTTCCCCCAAATAGTGTTACAAATGGAGTCATAAGCCTCTAAATGAAAGTAGGGTTTTTCTGATGCTAATCCTTTGAATTTAGGAAAACTTTGGAGCGCATTGGTTCTTACCTCAAAAGTTCTTCCATCCGGATGATGAGGAATTACCACCGGAGTAGGGTTATTTGTGATAATCGGTCGAAAATGAGTTTCAACTCCCCGTACCACTTCTCTATGATATCTTCGTGGAGCGCCTAACGGCACTCTTGGCCGACCCATATGAGGTGCAAATTGTTGTTGGTAGTGAGGTTGTTGCACAGCCGGTTGTTGCATCGGTCTTTGAACTTGTGGAGGTTGTTGATATTGTGGTTGCACTTCTTGTAAAGGCACGGGCCGTTGAAACTGTGGCTCATGTGGACGACCTTGTTGTACCCCTGTTGGTTGCCTAACCAAGTCTTGAACTTGTTCCACTTGTTACCTTTGTTGGTAAACCATACCTCCTTGAGGTCCCAAATTACCTCCTTCTCCCCTATAATAATACCCCTCTTCTTCGTATCCTCTAAACTCATCATCATATCCATCATAAAAACCTTCTCCTGCAACACCTGAAGATTGCACATATTGAGACGATGGTTGATAAAAACCCGTTTGATGTGAAGGTTGGAAAGTGGATGTAGTATGGACGATGGTTGAACTGGGTTGGAATTGGTCTGGTGGTATTTGTTGAGTGGAAGATGATTGACCGGCTGTTGGGAAAAAAGATGAAAATGGTGGAACCATTGTGGCGGAAGTAAATTAAGGGCGGGTCCGGTTTGAGTGATTGCAGGTGATGTGGTGTAAGTTGATTGTACTTCCAATGTAGAAGTAGGATTTATAGTAGGATTTGGTGAAGGTGTAGACGGTGATGTTTGACCCGTAGTGGGAGTCGGTAAATCCATGGTATGTTTTAGTGTAATCGGTGAAGTAGGTGAACCAATGATTTTGTTCTCCCTAAGTAAAACTCATTGTTGCCGCAAATTTCTTTCAATTTCCAGATCAAACGCTAATGGCGATGACTTGTGGGAGCCTCTAGTATGCATACACCTGAAGTACCTGTACACTGAACAAAAATAGCGTAAACCCGAAAATAACAAACAAAAGCTACTAAATTCACACACGTTGCGCACTACCCCTCGGCATCGGCGCCAAAATTTGACGTGATGTCGAAGTGTCACGCAAATTTAATCCAATTACTATTAATTAGCTAGCGGTAAGTGAATATCGAACACGAGGAGTTTGTGGAAAATGTGTTTATTTTATAGCTTTATCAATAAACTAATTAAATTAAACTAAGTTGTAGAAAAGTAATTTCCAATAATTTTGATTGTTGATTTTTAAACTAAGATTAACTAAGTAATTTGCGAGAGAAAGATTTGGTTTGTAAACAATTTAGAGACAAATGACCATCCTAGGTTTCCTGTTTTCATTGACATTCATGTTTAGTTTCAACTAGAAAGAACCACATAGACATGGTTCATGTGTTATTACTTGTTGTGATGAAAGGGAACTAAGTACTCGGAATACACTAATGCGAGGTTATTACCCGATGACCAATCAATCAATATCCAACCCCAATCCTATCCATGATATCTCGATTGCCAACGACACCAAGAACGTATGATTTCAAATTATGATTAACATACTTACTCTTTACAAAAAAGCAATCAACACACCATAATAAATAAACAACACAAGTTTATTATTCCAGAAATTCGAAACGAAACACAAATGTCATGAGCAAACCTCCAACCTAGGATGATCACCGATGAGTTTAGCCGCTCATGACTCAGTGAATCATCATAACATTCAAACAAGTATTCATAGAAATCAAAAAACAAACCAAAATGTTTAGAATTGTTCACAAGCCAAGAAGAACACCCAAATTCGTCCCAAAAACTGCTGCAAAACGTCTGGTGATGATTGGTAGTGAAAAGACACCATAAAAACTCATAAAACATGGCAGTTACACAATTCACGCACGGCGCCACCGTAGCTTACGGTGGCCATAAGAAAACCCTACGGTGCGTTGAACCTATCTTACGGCCATCAATTTGCTTCTAGCATCCACCGTAAGCTACGGCGACGCTGTAAGCTATGGTGGACACCGGGGCTTCTTTCTTTCTCTTGTTTGGTGCAAAATCACGGCTCTGGTTTGACTTCAACACGTACAAGCATCCACCCAAACGTTATAAAACCTCGTTCTTATGCTCCTTTGTACCTGCAACGTCAAATATCCTGTAGTCATCTAATTCTAATAATTAATACGATTAAATGTGCGAGATTGTCTAGTTTAAACGCATTTAAGGGTTGTCCAATGGACTACCCGTCATCCAGCAGTTCCACTGGTGGGTTTACTGAACATGATGAAGCAGCGATGCGAATTGCTGCAGATAAGATGAAGTTTGTTGAACAATCTGAGAATGATGATAATGAGGAAGTGAAAGTTGGGAAACTGAAAAGAAGACTGATTTTATTAGAGCAAGACTCTATGTAAAAGGATGCTTAGATAGTTTTGTTACAAACTCAAGTGACAAACAAAGATAAGATTATCAAAGAGTTGTAAGGCGATGTGAATATGGTGATGGTGATGGTGATGGTGATGGTGTTTGATTTAAAAGAGAAGCTGGAAAGAAGTTTAGTAAAGAGTATGTTGATAAGGACGATGATCCTATGAATATAGCACATCATGATCAAACCGCTGAAGAGAAAGCCGCAACTGATGTAGAACATGAAGCCGGGTTAGCTGCATATCTAACCTCTGCACAAAAAAAAAAAAGAAAAGAAGGATGCCTCTAAAGAAACAGAACAACAAGCAATGCCTCTAAAGAAACAGAACAACAAGCAAGTGCTGATCAGGAAGAATCAAGATGTGACTCCTCTTGATGAAAACTTCCAGCTAAAGGATCCAACAAAAATGTCTGACCGATATGTCATGGAGTTGGGATCAAGTCTTTATGATAAAATCGGAAACGGATCAAAGGTCACAAGCTAGAGATTTGATGATGACAAACTAGAGATTTGATGATGACAAAGACGTGTGGCTGATTACTCGTGAAAGTGGACACAGAGAGTACTACTCAAAAGCAGTCACAATTTGAGTCGTGGACAAAGATTGATTTGGAAAACCTACTATGTTATCCATATCATGACTCTGATCCAAATCAGCGAGGGAGAGGTTGGGCGATTCGCGACAGGCTTGAAAGGGAAGTGAAGAATAACTTTCCAACAATGAGAATTGTTGCATCATATTTGAAGAAGAGTCCTGCTGTTCGTGATCCACACACCAAACGAACGATTCAGAACGTGATGTAGCCGCCAACTGACAAAGAAAAGGTCATCCCAGCTGCACCAAAGTTTCTGAAAGGTGTGCTCATGAACTTCAGCTTCTTGGCATACGATCCAAGGATGGCAGAAGAAGTGATTGTTACTCAAGAAAAATCCTTTTGGTTAGTAGACACGTTGGATCTTATAAGCTTTCACGAAAAAGAAATCAAGATTTTGGGTCAGCGTCAGATTCGCACCAATGATCAGTATGAATTTTGGGCTAAGTCGTGGACAAGTGCAGTGGCAAATGTGATAAATTCGATGCTATATGTGGATGCTGGTCCACTATTTGGAGGTAGTACAGCTGGTGGAACCTCAAGCTAGAGCAACACTAATGTGATAAACCTAGGGGAGATTGCTAGACCCTTTTAGGTTTATGCATTAGTTACTTTCATGGTTGGGTTAGCTTGTATTAGAATGGGCTTGGGGAGGTTTATGGGCCTAGGATTTAGGCAAATGGTGGACTAATCCCTTGCTATAAATAGTAAATGATGTATTAGGGTTTGATGGTTCTTTGGTGGCTTTTGTAATTAACTTGTGTTAGATAAGCTTTTGTACGCAAGTTAATCCATTGAATCTCTTCTACTTCATCTTATCTCGTTCATATAAATCTAGCTTGGTTGTGTGATTCCACCACCAATCAAACTCTGTGTGATATTGTTAGATCTGGTTATTCGGGACTTACATGAATTTACTTATGCAGTTCTCGCGTCACGCGAGGAGAAGTAGGGTTACTCGCCGCATCGCGCAACGGGCTTGTATTCGCAAAAAAATCATGTGGGCTAGGATTCTTAAGTTTTAACCTAAAAAACACATAATCATTAAAAATGAATTCAACAACTTGGAGATGCATTTGAGAGCTATCAAGAGGTGATTTTGGAGATTAAGAGTCCAAGTTTAAAATTTGAAGCATCGGGGTCAAGTTTCTTCGGGTTTTTCACCTACGGCTTCTTTGTTTATATGTTTACTTCGTTGTTCATCATGCCTTGTGAACCTCAGATTGAACGTGATTATGTTTTAGTAATCATGCTTGGCTAAACTCGTAATACACTGCCTAGGTCAATTGATGAATACCATGTTCTGACATTATTTTATTGGTTTATGGATTATTTGTGGATTTTATAATAATGTTAATAACTTTAGCTTTAATGATTAGATGTTTATTCGTATTTGATCTTGTTTGAACCTTATTACATGTTTCACTTGCATTTTTGTGGACGTCTTTCATGTATGAATGTGAGTTAGGTCGTAGACTGTGTGTTAGCGATTAGTTTACGGTTAATTATTCATGATTTCCGTAGGAACTGTGATTAAGGTTTGAATAGAATTAGGTATTCTACCAATCTCGATAGCTGTGAGGTGAGAGGTTGTCGGTTTGTCTTTGGTAGATTGTTAGGGTTAGATACTTTGTGAGAAGATCCCTTTAGTTTCCCTTTCACTACTTGCTTGTCGAGTCTAATAAGGAATCCTAAGTTACCTGTGACTTTTGCGTTGTCAAGTAGGTTGTCTAGAGGGTACTTTATTATTAAAGTAGGAAAGCCCATGAGGGAGTCCTCTAAATCAATAGTTTAATGGCTTTTAGGTTTCCATACGTTCTTACCGAGAAGGGTCGAGGGTGGTCTTTTAGGTTATCCTTTAAGTTTAGTATTCTAAGATCCTGGTTTCCACAATTAGTTCCATAACCAATAGAACATGTCATTCATGTATATGAGTCTGGCATAGGTAGTGTGTTTTAACGTGTCATTCATGTATATGAGTCTGGCATAGGTAGTGTGTTTCCCATCATCTGATCACATCTTCAGCTTTAGTTCGTGCCTTTGTCAGTCTCCCCCCCCCCCGGAAAACAACAAAACAATTAAGTCGAGTTAGTCATAGATAAGTTAATCAAGTCTAGTAATCGTAGTAAGTAGAGTCTCGTGGGTTCGATACTCGGACTTACTTGAGCTTTACTACATTGACCGGTACACTTGCCGGTTGTGTGGTCTAGGTTTTAGAGAGTCTTAGTTTATAAATTTAAAACTTAGAGTATCTAGTTTAGGGTTAATTAGTTAGTTTAAATAGACCATATCGAGGACATCATGCACTTTGACCCTTAATGACATATTTTTCATATAATAATCTCGGAAAAGTCCTTAAACAAAGAAGTTAAATTAGACATTTCATGCGTCACCGACGCCCCTTGGTGAAGGGTTAGTGTTAGCAATTGAGTTCAACCTTTGTTTTACCTAATTTTGGATTTGGATTTGATACAATGGTTCGGATATTGAATCCATATGTTTAACTAATGCGATTAAACAATTTGATTTTTGTAAAATTCAATTGGTTTCCATCGTAGGAGTGATTATAACCAAAACTGAACCAAAAGCTGACGAAACGAGCTGAATTTAACCGAAAACTGAATTAATTGAAAATCGGTTTTCTTTTTTTCATTCCGTTGGTTAACCGAAATTAATTGGACTGAACTAAACTATTGATATTTTCATATATTTCTAGCATTAATGCCAACATTTTATGTATTTCATATTTTATACCTCTATGTAATGTACGTATACTTCCAATCCATATAATTATAAGCAAAAAAATTAGCCAAAGTTTGATTTTGATTATTAATCGAAATGAAAATCGACAAACCAATCGAATAAACGATATCAATTAACCGAAAACCAATGATTAAATAAAGATATTAACTAATGACTTCGAAATCGGTTGAGGCTAATAACCTAACCGGACCTAACCTTGCACACCCCTATTCCATCGTCATTGGTTTCTTCATCATTAACAATTGGGAGCGATTGAGTCTATTTATTAGATCTGAACTACAAATCATTTAGATAAAACTCTAATTATGCCATTATTCCACTAAGGATCGCTAATCATCACAATCAAGTAATTTGTCTTTTCATTATTCATCAAATTGTATAGTTTAACATGATCATGTTTATGTAATTCTTCAAAGTGGTAAAACTAGGTAACTCAATATGCTGAAACCAGGGTGGGATCAATCTTTTTATAATTAATTTAATTTTACTTTTTTCGTTATTGCAAACAATCAATAAAAAATAAGTGTCAAAAACCAAAATCAAACAATAACAACAATTCAAGCCAAATTAAAAAGATTCCACCAGTGAAATCATCAAGAATCAATATGTAAACAGATTGGAATGAACACAATGCTAAATAGTCTGTTTATGGAATTTCATCTTTAACTGTGTGTACAAAATTATATGAATTTTAAAGTCTACGCTTGACAAACCGAACACACATATATTGAATTTATACAAAGTGGAAGTATACACTTCTACATAGTATACTTATAACATACTATAACGCCTTCCACCAACTATCTTTAGATCGATATCCTAATTACACTAGTAGCTAAGGTAATTATATTTTATTATATTATATTATACTGTAGTACAATTATGTATAACAATTTTTTATTATTGGTTTTCCTAACTTTTTACTTTTTACTATTTTATTATTACAATTAGTTTGGACTTATTTAGTTTTATTGTTAAAACTTATAAACTATGATGGTTACCTTTTTTCGTTATTTTAATTATGCAATGTGACGATATTTTTTCTATCTCTTCTCTTCCCGCATCGATGAGTATTCATCGATTTACTCCTTCACCACTTACCGATTTATGGTACCGTATTGGTGACGGCACCTTACCGATCGGGAAACATGGTCACCGAAGGGGTCACCGGATGATACCCCTTCCACCCTAAGATCCAAATAAAACATGTCACGGGGTTGGCAACCGACCGTTTAAGATCATTTTGTCATGTATACGATCATTCTCTTTTATAAATATAACATCACTGTAAAAAGCATCAAGTTTCAAGTTTTTCTCAATGTATAATTGATTTATATAATTGAATATCTTATCTATATGTGTACGAATAGATATGCATTAAAAGCTTCTGCGACTCACCCATTTCCGAGAAACATGAGGAATGGGCAGTGGATGAAGGATCTCAACTTTACTACAAAACACATTCATGCATCACTAATAAGTAAATAGCTCTTTTACCTCACTATAATATTTATTAATTTTTGTATCCGCGATTAAGATGCCACATCTTAATGGGTCAATATGGTTTTTAAAAGTTACGCATTAAAAGGTTTCATAAACCATTAAGATACGTCTTTTTAAGTGAACCAAACGTACTCTACCTCTAACCGTTCATACTTCATAGGTAGCCTCTAAGACCATGTGTAGTGGGGCTTGGAGTTCAAGCTCTTCTCTTAAGCATTATTCGACATGTGGCGTCCTAGTCAGCAAGCGAACAGTGTGTGGCTTGAAGGGGTGTAGTGGTATGATGCCTCATAATACCCAACAATTATCCAACCACCATTCGTGTAATAAATTCTCTGAAAATAAGTGGAGAATGATAATTGAGGTGGGGTCATAACTGTCGCAGGATTGAGACGGTTGGTGTCTATCCAAAAATAAAAAATAATCGTACAATGCACATAGATCTCGCCGGCGGAAGTGCTCGACGTGGATAAACTAGTCGGAATAGCGTGCTAGGTTTCTAGGGTGTCCCGGGGACAAGCCCTGCGATTACCTTCCTCTCTATTCTGCCTTGTTGTCTCCCCCATTTGCCTCTCGGGTCGGTAGCCGTCCCTCTGTAAGTTTGTTTTCTTCTTCTTGTGGCTTCCTTGGCTTCCTGGTCTCTCTTGATTGCTTAGTAGGTCTGATACCGGTTGCGGCTATCGCAGATAGTTAAGCTAGATTGGTTCGAATCCTATTAACCTTTTAAAGGCTTCTGTTGGGATTGAACCCTATGAAAGGAACAGATGATACAAAGCCAAATAACACTATCCGAGCTTTGGTTAAACTATCAGAGGTTACAACCTCTGTTGTATATACACTGCTTTCCCTAAAGACTGCTCCCCTATCATCTGACTTCACAAAGTTGCAAAGGTCTGCCAGAGTTACAAGGATCAGAGGATAGAGATCAGAGCTTAGTCATTAGATAGATAATCAATGTAACAGTGATAAGCACTGATAGTTAGTATTAGCAGTGTTTGTAGTTAGTTACATATAGTTTCCTGTCACTATCAACCCTGACGTCATCAAAGATGCTCAGTGGTTAGATAGTTTAGTATAAATAGGTAACTTGTGTAACAGTTTAACTCGTCTATCAAAAGATCAACTTTCGCATATCATCTTCTCTGCGTTTTCTTACTACCAAACTTCAATTGTAAAGGCTGAGGGGGAGTTTGTGAATCACATGCGAGTTTACCCACTTGAAAGCATGATGATGATGAAAACAAACGACCATTGCTTGTAGTAAAAGTTTTCCATTTATTTCCGCTGCAAATTTCTTTTAAAACTCAATCATTTTCCATTTTGAAACAAAAACTACAAGTAATTCAAACTCAGATCCTAACAATTGGTATCAGAGCTTGATTCATCAAATTCGATCTAACAATCGATTTGATTCGAACAGATAAGCTCTCTGCTATTTAGTTTGGTTGTTTTGCTTGATAAACAGAGTTTTATTACGTTCAAAGTTTTTAAAACAGAAAACCTGTGAAAAATCAACTGAAAATGTGTCAAAACACACAGGATGCCAACTCTGGATCCTTGTTCAAACCACCGATGCTTAAAATAAATGAATATTTCATTTGGCAACGACGAATGGGTCATATCCTTGCTTAGCAAAACACCGGCTGCTGGAGATCTGTTGCTTTTGGACCTCATGTTCTGATGGTTCCAAACACGGAGGATCCAACTAAACAAGTGCCAAAAAATCCTGAAAACTTTTCGGAGCAGGATTTCCAGAAAATTGAATTGGATGCTTCGGCCTTACCCAATGAGATTTATGCTGGTCTACTCCATTGCAATAGTGCAAAGGAGTTATGGGATGCACTGAAAGAGCAATTCAGTGGGACTGAGGAAGTGATCGAAAGTAACAGAAAAGATCTAAATCAACAGTATTAAACGTTTTGTCACTTGAAAGGAGAGTCTCTAACACAACAGTTCGAACGTTACAGCTGTCTCATCAGTGAACTTAGACTGGTTAACGTGGTTTTTCCTAATTCGACTGTCAATAGTCGTTTCCTTATATCGTTACCAGATAAGTGGGAGACTGTAGCTTATGTAACACGAAAGTCTGTTGGGTATAAAGAAACGTCGTTGACACAACTTCATGGGATACTCCTCACTTATGAGAGAGAGTTAAACCAGAAAAAGAAGTTGCAAGATTCAGTCAAAATGACTGACACTCATTGGGTAATACAGCTCTTTTTGGCCAAGAAGAGGGATCTGGCAACAGTAAGGACCAAAGTTATGATCACTATATAGATATTACTTCTGGTGGGAACTTTGGATCTGAAACATATACACCCAACTATGCTTTCACTGATAGTGGGGAAAGCCAAACCTCTGATAATCTATCCTTTGAGCTGAATGACTTGCAACATTTTGAACCTTCTGATCTTGAAGAAATGGATATTTTGCACCAACTGGCCCTATTGAGTGTTAGGGCTAGTAAATTCTATAAAAGAACTGGTAAGAAATTCCCAGGATTGCATGGGGGATTGAAGGTTGGGCTGGATAAATCAAAAGTCAAGTGTTATAAGTGTAATAGGTTAGGACACTTTGCCAGAGAATGCAGGTCTCAAAATTTTGGACCAATAGTGACTCATCCTGGCCCTAGACCTCAGCACACACAAGACACTGCTCATTATTCCCAATATACCCCTGCTCAACATGTTCAAAACACTGCCCACTTTGCACATCCTGCTACTACTGTTTCAGTGCATTATGTTCAATCCACTGCTCCACACATTCAATATGTCCAGGCACCATCACATCCTCAAGTGCATGTAAACAAGTACCCATTGTCACACAACCTGCTCAAACCACTGCTAGTCCAGCAGAGGTTGGTCAACAGAGCTTTTTCACACAAAGTTATGTTGACTGGAGTAGCTTGCCTGCGGATTTGACTGATGAGAACTTTGCTTTAATGGCCAAAAATGATGTTGAACAAGAATTTTGTTTAATGGCCTTAGAGACAATTGCTGAAGGTGTTGAATCTGTGGAGTTAGTGTCAAAAACTGATGAAGTTCAAGTTTGTGATGATACAGTGGTTTCGAGTGAAGAAAAGAAAATGCTGCTGATAAGGAAAAGAACTCTCCTGCTGACCCATGGAATGTTGATGTGTGTGAAGATGAGTGTGATTGTGCTCTCATGGCTGCTACAAAGGCATCACCTCAGATCCTTAAAGATCTATGTTGTGACAAATGCATCATTGCTTTTGCAAACATTAAGCATGTGAATGAAAACCTGAGCAACAAAATTTTAGAAGATGAATTAATTTTGAAAAACTGACTAAAGAGTTAAAATCAAAGTTAAGTGAAAAAAGATTCTGAAATGAGTAGCCTGAGACATGAATCAAGCATAACCAAGGACCAACTCCAAATTATGGTAGAAAAATACCAAGTGTGTAAAAAGGAGTTAGAAGAGGCCCAAATCACTTGTGAAAAATGGGTTGAGTCCTGTAAACGTTATGAGATTATGCTTGACGCTCAGATCAAGAGCAACATTAAGTTTGGTGTAGGTTTTAGAATCTATGACCAAAATGAGAAAAATGTTGCTGAAATTGATTATGAGTTGGTTGAAATAGTCCCAACAAATTTGGCTGGTGAAGAAATAAAAAACCACAGATAAAGCTGGAAACAAAATTGTTTTGGAAAAATCAGAGGTTTCAACAAAAGATAAAGAAATTGAAAAATATCAGTTTAAACCAACCTGGTCAGATGAATGTGATATTTTAGAAAACTTTAAGCCAATGGACTTTACAACCTCTGATGGTATTAAATCTCCAAAATCACATGTGATCCCTATCAAAGATGTACCAGCAGAGGTTACAACCACTGCTGATAAAAAGTCTGATAAGTAAAGATTAAAAACTTGTTTTGTGAATTTTGTAAAAAAAGAATCATGTGGCTGCAGATTGTTTTCTTTTAAAAGCCTATGACATTAACAAAACTTGTGTTATAAAAATTCTTCAAGATGCACCATCTGCAACAAACAAATCACTTAACTCAAGAGTGTGCCTATCTCAAAAACTATGAGCAAAAGGTAAAACAGATCATGGCAAAAGCACTAGAAAAAGAAGATTCAAATTCTGCTGGAAAGAAATCTAAGCAGAGTTTTTAACCAACTGAAACATCTGTTACAAAATCTTTAAACAAAACCTCTGTTCTTAGAGAGGTGCAAGTGACAGATGCCCCACCATCAAATTTATTTCCAAGAGGGTATCCCAACCAGCCTATAAAAGGGTTCCTCTTACTTATGAAGGATACAAAAAGCCTTCAAAGCAAAGAGTGAATAAGCTTCCTTATGGATACAATCATCTGATAGGAAATGGTCAAGAGCAGATGTTACACGAAAATATCCAAACCACTGACCATTGTCCTAGACTTGAGGCTGGACCATCTGTGACCCCATCCTAAGCCATTTTGGCTTTGGAGACCTATCTTAACTGATCTATTTACTTGATGTGCAGGGACCCTCTACTTGCCTTGATAGCTTATGGTATGTAGATAGTGGAGGTTCCAGGCACATGACAGGATGTAGGGCCCTTCTCAAGGACTTCATGGCTCATGGGGGTGATATATCTTTTGGTAATAACTCAAAGGGAAAGGTTTTAGGGTCTGGGTCGGTTCTGGCTGGTAAACTCAAGTTTGAAAATGTGAATTTAATTGACAATTCGAAATTTAACCTGCTGAGTGTCTCATAAATGAGTGACAGAGGGTATGGATCCTTCTTCACTAAGAAAACTTGTCAAATTGTGGGACCATAGGTTGTTAAAAAGATTGATCAAATCATTGCTGAGGCAAAACACAACTCACTGCACATAGAAGTGGGAATGTGTATGTGGTAGATATGCTAAAAGATAATCCAATGTCTGGAACATGCTTATTCTCAGTTGCTTCTAGCAAAGAGCATGAGTTATGGCATCGAAGACTTGGACACACAAATCTTAAAACTATCACCACACTCTCAAAATAAAGTCTTGTAAGAGGTTTGCCTCACAAGCAATTTTCCTATGAAGAACATTGTGTTTCCTGCTTAAAAGGAAAACAACATAAAAGTTCATTCAAATCAATTGAAGAGTCCAAAACAAGCCAGTGTTTACAATTGTTTCACATGGACTTGTTTGGCCCAATGCAAATCATGAGCTTAAAACGCAAAAGGTATTCTCTAGTAATAGTTGATGATTTCTCTAGGTTTACATGGACCTTCTTTCTCCATTCTAAGGATGAAACTGCAGTCATTTTACAAAAGTTTGTTAAACAAGTAGAAAAGCAATTTGATCTTCCAGTAAAATCTTTAGGAGTGACAATGGAACAGAGTTTAAAAATAGGGAGTTGGATGCTTTTTTGCGAGTCAAAAGGAATTTTTGGACAATATAGCACTCCAAGAACTCCAGAGCAAAATGGGGTGGTTGAAAGGAAAATAGAACTTTAATTGAATCAGCAAGAACTATGCTTGCAGACTCTGGTTTACCCTTGTCTTTCTGGGTAAAGGCTGTAAACACTGCTTGCTATATCCAAAACAGAGTTTTGATTAACCCCAGGCATCTAAAGACTGCCTATTAGATTTTGTATAAAATCAAACCTCTGATTTCCTATTTTAAAGTTTTTGGCTGTCCATGCTTCATTTGGAACTTAAAAGATTCTATATCTAAGTTTGCAGCCAAAATTGACTGTGGTTATTTTCTGGGATACTCAACCATTGCTAAAGCCTACAGAGTTTATAACTCTAGGACTAAGTGTGTTGAAGAAACTTTGAATGTGAAGTTCAATGAACTTTCATCACTGAAAATCCCAGCAAATCCTGCAGAGCTTTTTGATTTAGATAAATTCACATTTGCTGATGTTTCTATCAAGCTAGACAATGCATGTACACCACAACCATCTAGAGAAGATCAAGATCAAAAATATGACTGTGTGCTTCCACAAACAAAAGTCTATTCTTCCATCAGAGGATCAGGTGCCACAAGCTCTTGTGTAAACTCTGCCACTTCTAGGTCAACAGTGTTTGATCCTCAAACCTCTACCAGTTCACAAAATCAAACAACTGTTGATAAAAGTCCTACATTTGGGCACAAAAATCATCAGAATGTTACCTCTATACCCCCAATACCACCACCTCCATTTACATCAGAGGCTGATACTTCAAATTCTCCAGCAGAGGTTAGCTCAGATGATACACATTTGCAGCCATCACCTCAAAATGCTATTGTTCCATACCAAGGTGATTTGATTTATCTCAAAAGCCATCCAGCAGATCAAGTTATTGGCAACAGCAAATATGGGGTGCTCACACAGAGCCAATCCCAAAATATTTGTCTTTTTGCTGGTTTTCTATCACTCACACAGCCAGTCAAGTAACAAGAGGCACTGAAAGACAACAGCTGGGTAGAAGCCATGTAAGAAGAACTCCTTTAGTTCAAGAGACAACAAGTTTGGGAGCTTGTACCACTGCCAAAAGATATAAGTCCAATTGGCACAAAGTGGGTCTTCAAGAACAAAACTTATGAAAGGGGTATTGTTGTAAAAAACAAAGCAAGGCTCGTGGTTCCAGGCTACAGACAGGAAGAAGGTATAGACTATGATGAGACTTTTGCTCCTGTAGCAAGGTCGGAAGCTATTCGCCTGTTCTTAGCTTTTGCTGCTAACCAAACATAAAGGTGTACCAAATGGACATAAAGAGTGCATTTTTGTATGGAAAAATCAAAGAAAGGTGTATGCCTGTCAACCTCCAGGTTTTGAAGATGCATTCCATCCTGATCATGTTTACAAGCTTAACAAAGCATTGTATGGCTTGAAGCAAGCCCCAAGAGCCTGGTATGAAACTTTATCCACTTTTCTCTTATCCATAGGGTTTACTAGAGTTAAATAGATAAAACCCTATTCTTAAAATGGAAAGGAAAAGATTTGATGCTTGTCCAAATTTATGTTGATAACATCGTTTTTGGATCCACAAGCAGTGCTATGTGTGAAGAGTTTCGAAAACTCATGGCAGCAGAGTTTAAGATGAGTGCAATGGGTGAGCTCCAATGTTTTCTTGGACTCCAAGTTAAACAATTGCAAAATGGTACATTTATCCATCAAAACAAGTATGTGAAAGAACTGCTTAAAAAGTTTGATATGGATGATTGTAAACCATGTAGCACACCCATGGCAACCACCAAGCTAGTCACCATTGATGGTAAAGACGACCTTGTTGATCAAACTCTTTATAGAAGCATGATTGGGTCTTTATTGTACCTAACTGCATCAAGGCCAGACATTATGTTTGCAACATGTGTTTGTGCCAGATCACAAGCATTACAGAGAAAGTCTGATCTTATTGCTATAAAAAGGATATTCAGATACATAAAAGGTGCTCCCACACTTGGTATCTGGTATCCAGCTAATGAGAATATTGAGCTTTCAGGTTTTTCAGATAGTGACTTTGCTGGGTGCAAAACTACAAGGAAGTCCACATCAGGAGGATGTCAATTCATAGGTGATTGTCTAGTGTCTTGGCAAAGCAAAAAGCAGGTTGCAGTTTCAACATCCACTGCTGAGGCAGAGTATATTGCTGTTGCTAGCTGCACTGCTCAACTTTTGTGGCTTCAAAACCAGTTGCTGGATTTTGGTGTAACTACACTAAAGACTCCACTCAGATTGGACAATCAAGCTGCTGAAAACATCATTAAAAATCCAGTTTCTCATTCAACTACAAAGCACATTGACATCAGACATCACTTTGTGAGAGATTGCTATGAAAAAGGTTTGATTTCTTTGCATCATGTCCATACTTCAGATCAGTTGGCAGATGTTTTAACCAAGGCATTGGATACATCTACCTTTGAAAATTTGATCTCAAGAATTGGAATGCTAAACATGGATTAAAAACAAGTTTTCTTGTAAATCCATGCGTACATAGCATCAAAATATTTTCAGAAAATCAATAACTCATCATTAAAAATAATTAAAATTGAAATTTTTCAATAAATCTTTAAAAGTCTGCTCATAACATCTGTTTGCTCAAAACCTCTGATAGGCTTCAAAATCTTATCACTGTTAAAGTGTATCCTCTGACTTCCATTTTTACCACTTTTTCAAAACACTGATATCTATCCACTGATAGTGTTAAAAATCAGTACCTTTCTCATCAGAGGTTACACGTGGCCAGATGTTAGCAATCAGATCTTGCAACAGATGCCATGTAATCATCACTTTTTCAAAACCCTATAAAAACCTTGTTTTATCCCTCACCAGTGTTTACCCTAAACAGTGTCGATTTCAAAAATCTCAAAACAGTTTTTCTCTCTAACACAATGGCTCCCAAATCAAAATCTTCGTAGAAATCAACATAAGCACTTCCACCCTACACTCTCATACTCAAAACCCCACATAATTACACCACCATACTTGAAGCAAACAACGCAAATACTCGCTATCATCCAATGATTCGGATTTTGCAAAAGTCGAAATCCAAGCACATGTTAGAAGTCAAAGCCCCAATTTACATTGATTCTCTTCGTGACTTCTGGAATAATGCTAAGGTTCACTCAACTGCTACTGGTGTTCCTTATACAATAATCTCAAGAGTAGGGGGAGTGTTGATGCAAATTAGCCCCCAATCGATCTCTCAAGTTTTCAAGTTAAATGACATAGAACACCCTGTGTCATTTCCCCAAAATGATATTCAAGGAGAGTTCTGGAAAGAGGTTATGTAGGCCAGATGAAAGGTATGACCATCTTTAAACCTAACTTTCCTGCTGAGATGAGATTTTTCTTTCAAACAATTCTAACTTGTCTCTCAGCAAAAACCAATGCTTTCCATGAAATTCCATTGAACATGCAATATCTGGGGTATGCAATTTTAACTGACACATATTTTAACTACTCCCAGATACTGTTCAATGATCTTGTGAATAATTTTCAAAATATTGCAAAAAGAAAAGCTTTTTTGATTCAAAATATTTCAAAATATTGCAAAAATAATTTTCTGAGTGTTTACTTACAAGATTAAATCAAAGGTCCTGAAAGTAAATATGCGCTGTGACTAAACCAGGATGCCTAACTCATGAAACCTTCACCAGAATAACAAACCAAGATAAAGTTGCGAAAACACAAGTCGAGGAGGCTGAGCAAGTTTTACCTGAACAAAATGTTAAAACTCAACCTCTTGCTACTGAGTCCACTGCTCTTGGTGATCAGGGCACCACAACCGCTGCTCTGAAGCCCACACCAAAAATCCTCAAAAAGAAAACCAAAACACTTACCAAAAAGCCCACCAAACCCAAAAAGGGTCCTCTGGAAGATGAGATCCCAGAGGTTAACCTAGTGATAGCACCAAAGTCACCAACCACTGCTTCTACTTCTTCAAAGCAGATGGATCAAAGATCTCCAACCGGCTATGAAACTCCTCCTGCATCCTCACAAAAGGATCAGGTTGTAGACACAGGGACACCAAATTATGAAGTTCTAGATCCACTTGGTTCTATCTTCCACAGCCCCTCTCCCAGGGCACTGTCGCTTTCTACACAGCCACCTTCACCAATGACCACACTTCCACCTACTATTTTACCATTGCTGAATGCAATTGAATTAGACCAGGCACAAACCAGCACTTCTCAACAACCTATTACAGAGAATATAGTTCATCAAGAGGCTGGGTCTGACTCTTTAGTCGTTGCTAGCCCATCAGCACATGAAGAGGCTACATCCCTTGGGTTACATGTAACCCTTGGTGATAGTTCAACTCAAGCAGCCACTACAATTGCTGAACTCCCAAGTTCTCGGTTGGACAGTGGTTTAATTACTAAGACTTGGTTGACGGCAACCACTGTTGAGGCAACAATTGTTACCTCTGTTGTGGGAAGTCCCCAGTTCCAAGACAAATGGGCATCTATGGTTGAAGCTGGTACTAAAACCACTGCTAATGATACCATGGATACAACTACCACTTCAAGTAGGAGTTCAGATGATCCTATTAAATTAGGTGATGAGCTAAAATACCAGGATTTGACGGAGAGAGTGACAAGGATAGAAAATTCTGTTGATGAAATCAAAAGTTTACTGAAGCAGATGATAGCTACAAAAAGTCAACCCTCTGTTCTATCCACTGCTGATCTCAAAGAAGCTCTTAACCCTCTGTTTCAACATCAAAAACATTATTTGGATCTACAACACAAGCACCAGATGAATGATGTTAGAAACATGGTTTAATCAAGGTATCAAGACACTGCAGCAGACATTAAAGCCATCAAAGCTCATCTACTCACAACCACTGGCCAGGCACCTCCAACGGTTATATTTGTTACAATAGATGAAGCCCAAAAGGGGAGAAACCTTTGGGAAACAAAAAGCTGAAAATAGATGATGATAAGGCCAGACCTATTTTAAATATTCCAAGGCCTGATGGTTCAAAGAAGATAGATTTAACTGATGAAACTGTGGCTAAGGCAAGGGCTAGTCATAAGAAGAAAGTGATCAAGGAGAGCAGAGTGTTGGTTGAGAAAAAGATTGAACAACAAAAAGAAAAAGGAGAGGTTGGTACTTCATCAAAGAGGATACCTGCTAGAAAAGCTAGGCAACCAACATCCACACCTCCTAAAACTAAGCTTGCAACCAATCAAACCATTAAAACCTCTGCCTCTCGAAAACCTATCACACCTTCAAAACCACAACCCACATCCACACAAGCAGATGTTACAGCACCTGTTGTGTCAACATCTGTTGATACAACAGAGGTTGCAACAGATGTAACTCTATCCACTGCCATGATCACATTTCCCACATTAACTCATCCATTATCCACACCACCTAAGATCCCACTACCACCATCACCCACTTTAAGGTTTAAAAGGAGAAAGATCACAAAAGTGATAAATGATGATAAGATTCCTGTACCTCTTCCACTATCATCACAACCAATGACCTCCACATCAGTGCTTACAATATCTTCAACTCTTGAAGTTACTCCTGCAGCAAAGCTGTATCCTCTTGATTTACCAGCAGTCAGGAAAGAGATCCTAAGTTTCTATTCAGAGGATAACCCTGACAAAAGAACAATCCTATCCCTTGATGGCTATCCAAGACCTGCAAATGTTGATGATTACCTGGAATTGCAACAGAAGCAAGCAGAGGATATGCCAAAAGAGAATCAGCTGGTAAAGATGATAGAGAAATACAGATTGCCATGTCCTTTCAACTAAGCGAAGCCAGCATTTTACAAAACTTTGTCAAGAACTAGAACAACCAGTTGTCAGAAAGGGAAGATAAGGTGGTCAAAAGTGAACTCATTGAGCATATCATGGAGAACAAGAAGTATAAGGCAACAAGGGCACAGTTTAGGGATTGGAGCATAGATGAGCTAGGAGAAGAAATCAACAGAATGCAAGAAATGTTGAAAGACCCTCTCAAAAAGCCAACTCCTCCCAATTGGGATTTATACAAGAAGGATATGCCTGAAAGAGACTTAAAGTTGAAGAGAATGAAGGAAGAACTAATTCAGAACCATTATGGTTCAAAGAACCAAGTGATGAGATGGGGTGAGGTCAGGGTGATAGAGACTTACAAAAATTTGGATGAAAGGAGGAAAAAGGATCCATCCATGCCTCCTAAACCTGATTATTCATAAGAAGATGCTATTCTCAAAGCCCAACTCTCCTAAAAGTCCAGCACAACATCTGCTCATTCCACACTTGCCCTGTTACACAGGAAAAGGCAAGGGGAGATGTCTTAAAAGACTGACAAAGAGTTTGAGGATACATTTATCAAAGAAGGTATAAAGAATATGATTGATTGTTCCACTGATGATTTAACTGCCAAGCTGGCTAAAGATTTATCACAAATAGCTCCTTCTCAATCCTCAGCAATAAAAGCTCCTTCAAGAAAACCTCCAGACCCATAAATTCTAAAGTGGAAGGTCGACAAAGATACCCATGAATTGACACTGCTCAAGTCTGATGGTGATGCCAGTAAACTATCTATGGAAGCTGCTTATGAGCTTACAATAGAAGACTTCCAAGATTTAATATGTTTAGAACTGGAAAAGGATGCTGATGACATAGAATCTCTTAACTTTGAACTTCAGTTCAAAGGTCAAATAAGAGATTTCTTCCTGAGGAATAAAGACCAAGAATAAAGTGTTTTTGGCATCATATGTTCCAAGGGGAGATTGTTGGGATTGAACCCTATGAAAGGAACAGATGATACAAAGCTAAATAACACTATCCGAGCTTTGGTTAAACTATCCGAGGTTACAACCTCTGTTGTATATACACTGCTTTCCCTAAAGACTGCTCTCCTATCATCTGACTTCACAAAGTTGCAAAGGTCTGCCCGAGTTACAAGGATCAGAGGATAGAGATCAGAGATTAGTCATTAGATAGATAATCAATGTAACAGTGATAAGCACTGATAGTTAGTATTAGCAGTGTTTGTAGTTAGTTACATATAGTTTCCTGTCACTATCAACCCTGACGTCATCAAAGATGCTCAGTGGTTAGATAGTTTAGTATAAATAGGTAACTTGTGTAACAATTTAACTCGTCTATCAAAAGATCAACTTTCACATATCATCTTCTCTGCATTTTCTTACTACCAAACTTCAATTGCAAAGGCTGAGGGGGAGTTTGTGAATCACATGCTTGTTTACCAACTTGAAAGCATGATGATGATGAAAACAAACGACCATTGCTTATAGTAAAAGTTTTCCATTTATTTCCGCTACAAATCTCTTTTAAAACTTAATCATTTTCCATTTTGAAACAAAAACTACAAGTAATTCAAACTTAGATCCTAACAGCTTCCGTGGTCCGAGGTAGTGTCTTTGTGATTCCTGTTTTTTGGCCGTTTTCATCATGGGCAAGAGAGTGTGGAAAAATAAACATAGCAGTTGGAATACCATTCTTAGCAGATCGGAATATAGGAAGGAGAAAGTATTCTTGAACAGAGAAGCCGAACTCCGTAATGCTACATCGTTTTTTATTACTAATCTCCCAGACTCATGCTCGAGATCAAATTTGTGGAAAGCCTTTGAACATTTGGAGAATCTTGAGGACGTGTTCATCCCTTATAAAAAGGATCGGGCGGGTAACAAGTTTGGATTCATTAAGCTATCTAACGTCATCAACCCAACTAGTTGGATTGAAAGGTTAAAAGAAGTTCGGATAGATGGGGCTATTCTCGATGTAAGTTTATACAAATTTGACAGGTTTGGGAGCAAGATAGAGCCGATTAACTCGGGAGATAGGTTTTCGGTTTTCTCCAGACTTCAACCGCCAGCCCAGATTTCCAAAACGGGCATGGAATCTAGCAAGAACACCGTGTTTCATCCAGGATCGAGGACTTACAGTTCTGTTGTTAACCCCAACTCGGACAACAATTCTAATATTATTCTAGAGCTACCACCGATTAACTCGGACACAAAGAAAAAATGGGAATTCAAATCTCTTATAGGAGAAGTCACTGATATGGATATTCTTAGTAACCTGTTAGTTTATGTAACAGAATTTATGGAGGAAGGCTTTGAGTTGAGATATCTGGGTAGGTTGAAGGTGTTATTATGTTTCTTATGTCCCGAGGATGCAGAAGAATTCCGAATCCAAAAGCCAAGGAGTGGGAAAAGTGGTTTTCACGTGTATACGTATGGGACGGTATCCCACCTATCTACGAGAGAATGGCCTGGATTAAGATTTTGGGTGTTCCGGTTACGTTATGGGATCAACATGTTTTCAATAAGATTGGAAAGAGGTGTGGTCGACTACTGGTCAAGTCCGATGTCGAATCGTCCGAGGGCAACATGGCTGAAGACAGATTGGCAATCTTGGTCAACTCTGGTAAGAGGGTTTATTCCGCACACTCCTAAAGTAACAAAAACTCAACCGACAAATGATAGAAACATCGAATCACCGCATCGGAAAACTTCAAATCAACGAATACCCTCGAAAATCTGAAATCCCGATTTCCGTAATCGCAGTTAAGCACCCTTCAGAAAGATTTGATCAGCAAATCGGTAATCTACTCAATCAACAAATCTTCATCAGAGACAGATAATCTGGTAACTCATCGAATCTGAGAATCCTACGCCGTAATCAGAATCTCATTCTTCTTCTTCACTCACAATGACAGATATATAGCTATCTCCTGTAGACCAGGGCCACTTAATCACCAAACATCATCATCCAACGATGGTTAGTCCAAAGAGAAGAATGAATTATCTGCTTGAAGACTAAAAATAATGGCCACCAAAAGTTATCGTCAGATTTCCTTGGTAATTTGAAACCATCCGTCTGCTGAGCTAGTCATCAGTTCCTCACTGGTACTAACGAATACTAATCCAGCTAACTGTTCCTTCACCGGAGATCAAGACTCTAACCCTTAAGCATCACTCTGTATCATGAACTGAAAAATCTGAACTTCCTGTGATCACGAAATCCTAAATGTATAACCTCTTTTGTCAGCAATTGATATGCTTTGTTTGGAAGATCCGATCCCATAAATCGTCTTCTTTAATCATGGTACCGCGTACAACTCGGGCAACTGAAACTACAGAGCATCCCTATCTCCTGGCGGTTTGTCCAATCAATAGTTCATGTGCAAAGCAGAGTTAAAGATAGGCAGTCGTGTGTGCTTCCAAACCATACGCGCGACTCAGGTGTCAATCCACAACCATGACCTCAGAATCTGATAAACAACTCCTCCAAGACTTAGTTATGTAACCACCCACTTTCAAAATAGACATCAATTGAAATACCCAATGAATCTCAATCCTCTGCATTTCCCGATAATCTGCAATCGGTAACCACCCGGATACTGTTGCGGTAGTCACAAATTTCAAAAATGCCAGAATATTCAAATGTTGAAAATTTTTTATTCCCCCTCATTTTTGCAAATTTTCACCATACTGAAATTTTTCACTGAAATTCCCCTTTGAAATCCGGAACTTTCAGTTTTTAACAAATGCGGATTTAACGTTTAGGCCAATTACTAGTCACGACACCCAAATGATCAACTTTCTGCATCAGTATCAATGACTCTCCCGTTATCTTCAAAATTCTTTGACCGTATCACCAAATATGTACTTTGAAGCTCTAGACGGTGTCCCCGAACATGCCGGTTCGGTCTTCGAAAACTCGAAAAAATTTCTATCGCCAAATATTTTTTTAGACATTGGACCAAGTTCGGGCGAACTTGGTCTTCTAACACACAAGTTCGGGCGAACTTGATCAAGCATGATACAAGTTCGGGTGAACTTATGCTTATTTTCAATGAAAATCAGTCAAGTTCGGGCGAACTTGATGAAAAGTCTTGAAAAACCATGATAAGTTCGGACGAACTTGACCTCGACAGGTCAAGTTTGGGCGAACTTGGTCTCCCAAATCAGCCATTTTTCACATTTTTCGATCCAAAATCCTTATTTCTTCGAACTTCGAGATGATTTCACCATGATCTGGTCGAAATTGGTTTTCTAACAATCCTATCCGTTCAATTTTGGATTTTGTCCGTGGATTGTAGGTTTATTTCATGATTTACGTCCAAAGCCCCTCCTAATGTCCATAAATGTCCAAATTCATGAGCGTAGGTGATAACCGTAGCTCTGATACCAATTGAAGGTCCGTGATCAGGCGGTTCTAGACGGAAGTTAGTGGATAAACGTAAACCGATTCGGTAGAATGTTATTACAGAAAGGAGTAGAAACAGAATGCAGCGGAAGTCTTCATTTATACCGAAAGAGTATACATTTTTTATAAGTCCAGCTGCCGGAGTTCCTGGAGAGAATCAGGCAGCACCTCCCGTAGGGATGCCAAAAACTTAAATAACAAATGAACAACACACCTATATATATAGGGAGACAAGTTTGCTGGAATGTATGGAAGTTCGGGCGAACTTGCCTAAGCAAGTTCGACCGAACTTAACATTCCATAACAATCTCAAGCGAACTTGGCCTGCTATAGTCAAGTTCGGGCGAACTTGACTAAATACACATTAAGTTTGGGCGAACTTGACCAATACAGGTCAAATTCAGGCGAACTTGTTCCCTTTAACATTGTAATCTCCGTATTTCGGTCGTGTGTATGATTCTAACCTATACAATATTCAACACACGCTCAATCTAGCCTATTCGACAAGTGACGAACACAATAGTGCATCAACAGGGACTTTAGCGAAGTTTGGTCTGAAGAGGGGAGGGTCAACTCGAGATTCGATCGTGGTTCGTCTGACGCCTTTAATGGGTTTATCTCCAGCTCCGGCCTTTTGGACTACCCGATGACCGGAGGTAAGTTTACGTATATTTCTGGTCATAGAGATGTCAAGATGAGTAAACTCGATAGATTCCTGGTTAACGATTCCTTTATAAGCTTATGGCCAAACGCCAGATCGGCCGTTCTTAGAAGAAGCTTATCTGACCACTGCCCGATATCATTATCTTGTTTGGACATTGACTTCGGCCCCATTCCGTTTAAATTTTTCAATTCGTGGGCCGGGGATCAAATCTTGTTAGAGTTAGTGGATAAGGTGATGCTCTCAGTTAATGGAGGGGATTATTTGTATATCACACCAGGCAATTGGGGAGTGGAGCTTGCTAGGTTTCTCAAACATCTAAAATCAGCCATAAAGAAGTGGAGAAAGGAGATGGGTATAAATGAAAATAAGGAGATTAAAGAATTGACTACTGCAGTGATGAGTATCGAGAATAAAGCCAGCTTGGGGCCTATATCCGAGGAGGATAAACAGCTAAGAATGGTGTGTCGGGTTAATATTAATAAACTGGAGATGATCAAGGTTAAGGATCTCCAACAGAAATCTCGAGCCAATTGATTGAAACACGGGGACGAGAATAGTGCTTATTTCCATAAGGCTATTGCAGTTAATTTGGCTCGGAACAGAGTTAACGATTTGTATTTTCAAAACAGGTTTATTACTGAGCTTTCTGAGCTTAAATATGAAACGAGACGTTGGTTTAAAAAATTGTTTTCGGAACCTATTAGACGTCGACCTGAATTTCTAAGTCTCGAGTTGCCCAATATCTTGGCTCATAGCCGCACGTTTCTATGTGAAAGATTTACAGAGAAAGAAATTTTGATGGCAATTAAGAGCTGTGACGGGGACAAAGCCCCGGGCCTCGACGAGTTTTCGCTGAAATTTTACAAGACGTTTTGGGATAAGCTGAAACCTTATATTTCGGGGTTCTTGAACGATTTCTATCAGTCTGGCTCTTTAAATTATGGGTGCAATTCCTCTTTTATTGCTCTCATTCCTAAATCTAAAGATCCGCAAGACCTCTCCAATTTTCAGCTTATTTCGCTCGTGGGTTCTCTGTACAAGATCCTAGCCAAGGTCAACGAGGTTTCGTCTCCGGTTCAATCAGCCTTCGTTAGGGGGCGTAATATTTTGGACATCCCTCTTATTGTGGGTGAGACGCTTGCGTGGGCCAAGAAATCTAAAACCAAGCTGGCAGTTTTCAAAGTAGATTTCGAAAAAGCTTACGATTCTTTAAATTGGAAATTTTTGCTTCGCATGATGGAGAATATTTCCTTCCTGGAGAAGTGGGTTTCTTGGATCAAGGGATCTCTTATTTCCAGGAGGGGCTCGGTTTTAATTAATGGATCGCCAACCAAAGAGTTTAACTTTAAAAGAGGTCTTAGGCAAGGTGACCCCCTCTCCCCTTTTTTGTTTATTATAGCTATGGAAATCGCTAGTATGATTATGAAAGAGCGTGGAATTTGGGTTTATTTCATGGCTGCCAACTTCCTAATAACGGCCCCTATATTTCCCATCTATGTTATGTGGATGACGTTATTTTTATCGGAGAATGGTCGGAACAAAACATCCTCGCTTTAAATCGTATCCTGAGGTGGCTAAATCTGGTTTCCGGGCTCAAAATTAACTGCCTTAAGAGCAAATTACATGGGGTAGGAGTCAGTAACAGTGAGGTGGCTCGGATGGCGAGGTTGATCAAGTGTGAGGTTGGTTCGTTTCCTTTCATATATTTAGGAATCCCTATCGGTGCCAACATGAAAAGGGCGACATTTTGGAAGCCGATCCTTGAAAAGTTCACTCTTAAATTGTCCAAATGGAAAGCTAAGTGTCTATCCTTTGCCGGGCGTTTGACGCTAGCAAAGTCGGTCCTCGGTAGCCTCCCGACATATTTCTTATCCTTGTTCACCGCCCCTAAGTGCATCATTAATAAGCTTGAAAAGGTAAGGAGGGAGTTCGTTTGGGGAAAGTCCAATGTGGGTCACAAACTTAGATGGTTACGGTGGAAATTTTTGCTGAACCCCAAAAAGAAAGGAGGTATGGTTCTAGGGGGAATTCATGGGTTCAATCAAGCGATGTTCGCCAAGTGGTGGTGGTGTTTCAAAGAGAATCCTCATCACATGTAGGCTGAAGTGGTGACAACCATACATAGCGTTTATGCAGCAGTTTCTGTCCCTCCTTTTATCCCGCTGAAAAAAACTATTACCAGAGTCTGAAAAGATATCATCTCGGTGGAGTCGGCGTTGGCAAAAGTTGGGATTCATTTAAAAGAGAAGTTGATCAAGGAGGGTCAAGTTTGGAAATGGCAAAATGACCCGTCTGGGTCTTTAACCGTCAAACAGGTGCGACAGGAGATCGAAAATGGCTTTCTTGCGGATGAGCCAATTGACGAAGTTTATCTTTGGAACAACTGGGCTCCTCCGAAAGCCAACTACTTACTGTGGAGGGTCTTAATCGGAAAGATCGTGGCGAAAACGACTTTGATTCACAGGGGTATTAATCTTAGCGATACTTTATGTCCTCGGTGCGGTATTGCGGACGAAGATACGGACCACATTTTCTTTGGCTGCCTGTGGTCTCAATGTGTCTTGTGGAACATTCTGTCATGGGTTCGGGTTTCTTTCCCGATGAATATTACCGGTCTCAAGGACCTCTTTGATTTCTTAAAGTAACGACCAGGTGGAGATAGATGGAAAAAGATCGTTTACTTGATTGCTATCAGCACTATTTGGAGATTATGGATCGCAAGAAATATCATGGCGTTCGGAGGCAAATTCACCCCGGTCTTAGCGATCACGGATCAAATCAAAGAAGACACGTTACTTTGCCTAAGCAATAGATCGAAGTTAAAGCCGACGAAATGGGAGAAGTGGAGATCTTTTGATATCTTAGACTTGATGTAATTTGTTTCTCGTTTTCGTTTTTTGGTTTGGTTGTCGTTGTTGGTTTTCGTTTGTTGTTTCAGCCGCTTGCTGGCTCTTAATATTTATATATAAAGGGAGTCTGTCGTTCAAAAAAAATACCCAACAATTATTAGCCAATTATTATTATTTTATAGAAAATAAAACAAAAACAAACAATTCTATTGGCTAAACCAAAATCATCCCGGCGTTTCTACAAGCACGCCATTCGAAATTTTGGACGAATCAAGCCCACATGGGGGTGTATATGACGTTTTGGGGCTTGAAATGGCAAGAACACGTCCACTTCACATTGTCACTACACATAGTCTTAATGTTTTTTAAGTGAGCTATTGTGATCCATTCCATATCTTGAACACCCCTAGCCCCTAGCTGAAGGTGGTTAACTAAATGTAAAGCTTGTTGCACCACATGAACTAAATGTAAAGCTTGTTGCACCACCTGAAGGAGAAGCAGAGATTTGTAATCATCATCTCAGGGTTACGTAACCATTTACATTTACTAGAACTTTGATGATGTTGATGAATTGTAAGATGCATATGTATTTTACAACTTAGGGGAGGCTTAGATGGTGTGCGAGAAGGACTTTCGAATAGGGCCCGTGATTTCACAGGGCATATGTTTTAAAAAACCGATATATATATATATATATATATATATATATATATTAAATAGTAAACTCATACCAATTTCAAGTAAGGCTCATTTACAAATCATTTTTTATATATTTTAGACTTTAGAATTTAGCCCACTAGGTTATTTGAGTCAATTACTAATTGAAAATGAAGTCTTAGATAATATAAAATGTGAAGAATTGATCCACCAATTTGCTATGAAGAATGCAAGGAGGGTTGCATGAATCATTAGCTAGCCATTAGGTTGTGGGGTATGGGGGGGGGGGGGGGGTTGGGGCGTTGGTTGACACGTGGAAAAGGAGGGGCACCGCCCATGAAGCAGCCCAACGGTGGGTATGGTGGGGCGGGGGTTGGGGCGTTGGCTAGGCCACGTGGATTTTTTTTAAATACACACAATGTTAATTAAGAAAACCTAAAAATATTATTAAACATTCCTAAAACATTACAAAAAAAAATATTATTAAACATTCCGCCACCTCACCCACCTAGCCCCGCCCAACGTCGGGTGCCAGGGTACCGCCCAACGGGCCACGCCATAAGCCAAGCCCCTCCGGGGTGGTGACTTGGGCGTTGCCCGCCAACCCACGCCCAAACCCCCGCCCCATACCCCAGAGTCTTAGCTTATTAGTTATTAAGGAATGTAATTCATTCTAATACTATAATTTCTCATTTTTCGTAATTGCATTGTTTATCGAATACTACGATTTTGTCATTTTCATAATTACATTTTTTATCGTTAAGGCATAAGGCATAAGGGCACAATTTTCGATATCAGACAGGGTACCTAAATTCTCAGAGACCTCACTCCCTTATATTAACATAATATTCGTATTACCTTCAAATGTATAATGTATGTGTTTTGCATTAGCAATTACTTTTTCATCAGGTCATATGAGATAACTTTCAAGATAAACTACGATTATTAATCCTAGCGAGGAGAGTTGGACCAACGAGAAATATGTGTGTTTTTTTTCCTATTATACTCTTGTGAGTATTCATTTTTTAGATTTTTAACGGTAGAAATAGATTAAATGGATAAATAGGATGATTCTTTTGTTTTGCTTCTTTTAGCGGGTGTAGGATACGGTAATTTTCATGAGAAAATCGTAAGGAAAAACATGAAAACCAATGACAACTTTGAATCTGGTTTGATCTATGGTTAACATTAGTTACCGACCATTTTGTAAATATATTGAAGATGAGCATTTACATCTCATTCCTTATACTCGTTTAAATCATAAAATTCAAGAAAACTATATAAAAACATCACTCCATCTTATTTTTATCCTTATATCTTATCCACGTATAGTTTTATTAAAGAAGACTAAAACCGAGTTCTTATATTTAAGAAAAATTAAAGCAAAACTTTAAAATTTTATGGATAAAGATATCAGATATGGGAGGGTTTCAAAAAATAAAAGATAAATTTATGGCATAATAAGTTTGACTTAACCACGGGGTGTCAGCCTAGTGGCCAACCTCACCCATTCCAAACAGGAGGACGCAGGTTCGAGTCCAGCTCGGCCCGAATAATCCTGCTGGGTAGTAACCGCCAGGCAGCTATGGGGCTAAGCTAGCTTGGGGAGGGAGGACCCTCCCGCGGTCAGGGATACCGTGCATTTACCCTTAAGTTTGACTTAAATTACACGAATTAGGATAAAGAATGAGATATGAATAAATTGAAAAAATGGGATGTGAATGCTATAGTGATTTTAATTGGAAGGGTTACGGGTATATCGAAGAAATAATTTTTTTTTGTTTTTAGAAACTGTCATAACCATTAACAAATCTTCTAAACCCTTTTGCTCGAACAAGGTTAAGATAGGTTGATAAGTTACATATATGTTTTTTCACAACATTTTATACAACTAAATATCATATAACCTTGTACTTGTAAGGATTTGTACTTTTCATATTCATATAGCTACATTTTTCATTATTCTTCACACACACGGGATGGTCCTACACATATGGTCATTTAAGTAGGAAGTCACCCAAAATACGTTTATTTTAGACAAACTGCAAAAATGTCTATATAAAATTATACACCACATTTTTATTATCACGCCTCATGTATTAAGCACAATTATTATTACGTATCACATATATTGTAACCTACCAAGTTAATTCTTCTAATAAAAAGCGATTACATTACTGAACTCAAGTTAAAGATATAAGATTATGTGTTTTATGGTATAACTTTTAAAAGAATAATAATAAAACATATAAAAGTTATGCGATTTTAAAAAAATACAGAGAATCAAATTTACCCTTTAACAAAGTCAACGATGATGGCTATTTTTTGTCCAACCTTGTTTTACATAACAATTAATTATAATCATACCGTCACATAATCCTAATTCCTAACCGTTAAATTCGTGTGATAAATAACACAAACTCTTCCTTTTTTCGTATCGAATTAATCATGTATATATCCCTCCCCTATATGTGATGTGTCTCTTTGTATCTTTATATAGCTAAAACAAAGCGGGCTTATCATAGAATAGAATATAATATTTTATTTAGTTTGGGTCATAGGCCTTAAATTGAAAGGCTGAAATTATGCCCCACTCTCAGGCCCACCAGTGTAGGACAAATAGCTTCATATAAAATGGTCCCACTTAAATCTTAATACATCCAAATCTATTCACTTTATTTCTTCGTATTCAAAGACTGTTTTTGTGTAATAAACTAGGTTATGACCGCCAATAGCTGACGATCATGTAATAAATGCATCATAAAGCATTGGGATGATATATATGTGTATTGTTGTCACGTACAAGCACCATAACATTGTTAAACATTTTCATATTATACTCATGGCTCACATTTTAAAGATAAATGTTCTTTGATCCAAATTATTCTTATGAAAGCAATGCACAAATTCAATGTCAGGTATGGCTTTAAACTCTCACTTTACTTGGGCTATCCGGTAAGGGGCCGACATAGGCCCGGCATGGCCAGGCGCCGCACCCCCACACCGCCCCCCACGGCTCGACAACGTCAAACCCGGCAAAAGGTTGCCGCTTGTGCCGCCCCTCCACCTCTCTCACACCCCTATACATACATACACACATATATAAAGAGGTTTATCCCCCACCCTCTAGGTCCATCCCCTTTAGGCCTATCCTCACACCTATCTTACATGGCGCTGACGTGGCGGCCCATCCTCCCAAGGATGAGTCTAACCATACCCACTAGTCTTATGGGCTGCTAATCAAATCAAATAATCCTGATTCGTACTAATTAAAAACATGGTTTTTGGTAACGAAAACAATTTGGGTGCAGATTTTTGAAAAAATATAATTATTTAAGAACTGTTAAAAAATTCAAGCTACACACTTATTAAATTGTAAGAAGGAAAATTTGTTATTAAATGAAGCTAAAAGAACAGGTATTTAGCAAATTTTGTTAAATTAAATGAAGGCTAACCATTAACATACGCAATAATTTACATAGAGATAGATGGTAAACGGGCAACAAGCTGCGCTGCTACCCCTTTGTGAATAGTAAAACTAAGTCTTTTAAATACTACGTCCATAAATCTCCGAGTCATAACATTACTATGCATGACCCTTTGAGCTCGACTAAGTAGGTCCATAGCCTCTGGTGCCAAGAAACCTAATGTGAAATTTCTTGTCCATATTATGTAACATCCTTAAATTTTCGTTACATGTCATTTGTAACAACATACGTCTTTTTATGCTTATATTCGATGTGATTATGTAGGAGTTTAGATACTCATTGGTGTCATATTTCAAGGACCACTAATTAAGAAAGTTAAGGAATATAGAGATTGGAAGGTTAGCATATCATATCACTTTATAAAATATAAACCGTGTCACATAATCATGGAAAACCATGCACACCATGTCTTAGACTTGGCCAAGCTTGTCAACTACGAGAACATGCTAGAACGAGTCACCATGTAACACAATGTGTCAACTTAGTCAACACTTCACGTTGGTGGCCAGACTTAATTGGGATGCATATTGCTAACTTATCGTGGTGTCTACGAGAAGTTTTAGGGTTCATGTAGTGACACATGATATCAAACTTATCAACTTGTCGTGTCAGACTTTTCTTATAAATACTGGAGAGCTAGTAGGGAAAATGGTCTTCACTTGAAGAGAAAGAGAAAGCTGATTTCCATAGACTAGGAACATTGGTTTGACTTCATCTTGTTTCCTTGTTCTTATGTTCATTAATCAGTGTATTAGCTTTTGTTGAGCTAAACTCCTCTACTCATTTGGAGGAAACAAGCCCTAGTTTTTGAATTACAAATTTTAGTTCATCGGCTTATATTCTGAAACCTTGAAGGTTGAAAATTTTGATCCATGAGTGTACGTAACGATATTTTATATTAAAGGTTGGATCATTGATCGCTTAAGTGATTGTACTAAATTAACAAAACTAACAGTTGATGAATCAATTGGTAACTTAAATATTATTGAAGAGGTATGGTCCCAAATGTTGCGCCGACATGCGCAATGCCAAGCATAGGTCGCGCGTAGAGAGCCATACCCAACTCAGATATATCTAACACTTAGTTATTTTCAGTAGATTAGCGCAAGCCATATGGCGCAAGCTTCATTAGTGCGAGTCTGTGCATGCCATCAAGGTATAGTACAACTAGTACGAACGTTAGAGCATGCAACCAACGGGCGCATGCCAGGTTGTGTCCAACAATTGCTCACGATAACAATCATGAAGGAGACAAGAAGTACAAAAGGACGGTGACGTGTCACCAATTACCGTGCGCCAAGCACTACTCCATGATCTCCACTAACCATTGATGACAGACCAGACAACAAGGACAACTGCCAAGCCACGTGATCCAATCAACGTGCGCCAGCTTCCCATTTACCTGCGAACACTAATGGTTGTGTCCAGGGGATAATGAGGATATTCCTTGATGTCGACCTGGAGCCCAAGGCCCATCAGCCCACCTCCTTCATTACTCTCTTCGGCTATAAATATATAACTTCACCTCCAGGTTTAAAGATCACTATCTTGCTCTCTCACTTAATACACACACTTATTATCCTCAAAATAGGTTCTCATTCTCATGCCAGTGGGTGATTATAAGGAGAACCTCCCCCATCCTCCTTCTTGTAACGAGCTTCACGGTGGTGTGTTGTTTTGCAAGATTAAGCAGCAGTCAATCGAGGAAGAAAGAAGATTAATCTTATTTGAACGAGACTAATCCCACTAGTTAACGTACGGATTTGACTTCGTGTTTCTTCATTGGTGCCCACCGATTCTTATAATCACCTTTTCATCTGCTCTTTGTTTGACATTCTTCGATCTTGTGGCAGATCAAGGAATTCCTTTTTCTCCTCTCGGCTTCCATTCCCAGTCGGGACGGGCGGCGAACACGTGCACGTCCAAAACTATCTGATTGACGAGTATGCTGAGGAAGAATATACCTAAGTTGGGGCCATGTAAGCCAGTGGTACTCGTAGCACCAAAAATATGACTCCAATGAGCCATGGTGCTGAACCATCATCGCAATTGTCATCGTTGTTACCAGAGGGGGAATCTTCTGCCTCGTGGTTTCAAAAGCCAAGCAACACTTAATGACATTTATGCACAGATGTGCGTGCAACAAGCTCCTGCTCCAACTGAAGCGCAACTAACTCCTACGGTAGCACCGGCGCCCAGACAGCTAGACTATAATTCTCGTCACCAAGAGTGTGCACCCTCGTACGTGCGTTAAGAAAGAACATATAGGAGCCAACATCATAGGTCACCACCAACATGAAGATAAAGCGTTCGCACCACGCGAGATACTCACGTCGACACATGTAGACATTATGACAACCAGTATACCCATTCACTCAGACGAACACCGATTAGCAGCCCTCTAGGGTGGCGCAACATGAATGATGAATTGGATACACACACCGGTGAATCAGATCCAACATACCATGAGGATGATAGCTCATCGGAATTCAGTCATCTTCCAAGAAATCACGGATCATACTATGACACCCGACTATTTAGGCTATACCGTACAAATGTAACACGTGTCATGAATGAATAAAAGGCCGTATTTTATTATTTATTATGTTTATATATGGTATTTGATGTGTTGGTAAATCCAAAGTTTGATAAAAATTATGTTGGCAATATTAAGATAAACGCTTACCGCGTAACGGATAAAATGCGAAACGAACGTCGGTGACCACCGATTAATGTTAAAATCCTAAAAATAGTCCGTTATGATTTAAATAATATATTTAATCATATTCGTGAGGAATAATAATTTAAAACGCTAAAAATCTCTATTTTTCGAGTTTAAGCGCGTACTTCGCGATACTGCGCGTATCTGACAAAACACTGTCAACACAGCCAGTCCAGGGCAACTAATAATTATTATAGTAATAATTTGACAAGTTTATTTTATATAATGATAAAAATAAATTAAAACGCTTAAAATCCATATTTTTCGAATTTAAGCGCTTACTGCGCAACAAAGCGCGCATACTGCCAAATACCGACAACGTAGCCGGTCCAGACAAATAAAATATCGGTTAGTAATATTTTAGTGAGTTTATTTTTATAGAGCATTGAAAATAATTTAAAACGCGTTAAAACGCAATTAAAACGATAGATAAAATACCCGGTAACCAGTTAAATACCAGTTTTTGCCCAATATATGTTATATATATGCATGTATGCGTATATATATGCGTGTGTAAGGGAGTTGTGGCAGCCATGGAGATTCTCTCTCTCTCCTCTCTCATCCAAGTGTTGGTCTTGGAGATCACACCCAATCATTTAACCTTTACAAAATCACTCTAAATCTTCCATAAACCAAGAACATGCAAAATCAAAACAATATCAACTCTCTCTCTCTCTCTGTCATTCTCGGCTGAAACACACACACAAACACATACTACATTTTCAAAAGTTTTAAGTTCTTGAAGATTCATGTTCATACAAACAAGTTTCAAGTCCATCTGAAGATCTAAAGGTGATTCCAAGGTGTTTCTAACAAGAATCAAGCTCCATACCATCATTTTTATAAAAACCCATTAAGAATCTTGTAGGTATAACTTCAATTTAAAAGTCCATGTTCTTGATTCTTGATGATTTTGATGATAGTAAAGGGTTTCTCTTGTTCTTGAATTTAAACATAAACTTGAAACTAAAAACAAATGGGGTTTCAAAGAAAATAAAAATGGAGGTGTATGTATATGTATATATAGCCGTGAGTGTGTATGTATATATGTTAGAGATGAGTTTTGATTTTTCATTGATTCTTGTTTGATATGATGTTGAAAAGTGAATGCATGCATAAACTAAAAGGTGTCATACAAGAAGGTTCTTATGATTTGGTAAGATGATTTTAAAAAGTTGATTTTTGGAAGCTTATAAATATACATGTGTGTATATATATGCCGTGTATATATATGAATATATGCATGTATGTGAATTTTTGATGTTGATAATTTTAAATGTGCAAGAATATGATGCATGCATTTATGTCCAATGATGAGATGATAATCATATGAAGATTTATATGTCATGGAATATATGAACATGAAATAAATGTATGTCTAGATGGATATGAGTATATGCATGTTGATGATAATATGATAGTGGTCATGAAATGATGATAAAATTATGTATGGTAAAAATGATTTAGATCAGATTATAAACCTTAAAAATAAGGTTATTTCATGTGTTAAAGTAGTATGAAACTTGTCATAAAGTTTACTAGCTTTGCATGTTGTACTTAGTGCTTAAAAAGTTGTAAAATGTGTGAAATCGCATGATTTATGTGACCTACACAAAAACTGCACTAATCTGATTATAACCATCATTTTACTAAGTATATAACATGTATTTTGTTAAAATATGAAGTCTTTTCAAGTTCGGATGGTTATGGTAACGTCTGACGCAAAACTATGCGGTAAAAATGGTAAAAATCGCCTTTTTAAGGTTTTTACGAAATTGTTTTAGATCAGTAACTAAACTGATATTTGTGATACAAAAATAAGTATTTTAACTTATATTAATATTATTTGGTGTTTGGTTAGTCATACGTGACTTCCGACGCCCGAAAACGTTACCGAATCGCTAAAATACGCATTTTTCAATGTACACTAGAATGAGTTGTTCTTGAGTGAAACTTATGTGTTTAAATGTGTTATTTGATTTAAATATTTGTATATGATAATATGTTAAGTGTTGACATGATAGCGGAAATTAAGTCTATGCATGTATGCTTGTATGTTTAAAACGGTAGAACCGGTAAAATCGCGTTAAATGTGTAACTTATTTGTCGAGCATGAAAAATTGATACATAGGTTAACTTAATAAGTTATTTCATGTATGCATACCTTAAAAATGATAAATTATATAAGTTAACGAAATTTCGCGTGTTATGATATTGTGAAAATGTGCACGGTTATGTTTGTATATATTACGACGCGCAAATCGTAGATATATAGTACTTATAAACGGGAGTGTTAACGGGTATAACATTAAAGGTCACCAATAAAATCGTTCAAGTTGCAAAATCTTTTATATATATATATATTATATATATATATATATATATATATATATATATATATATATATATATATATATATATTAATATGCCAACATAATAAAAGATAATGACGTTTCGAGAAAATCTCAAAGTTATGTGAAAATTCAAAGTATTGGAGAAACTAGGGAATATTGTGAAATATTGATTATTAAATCGTTCCTACGTATATTAGGACGTGTACAATTCAAATTGAGGGATTGCGCTAGTTTAATTACGCACCCAAAGGTGAGTGTCACTAAACCTCTCTTTTTACTGTTTTATAACTGTTTTGGGGGAAGAACATGCCATAAAAGGTTAAGTATACGCTTTTGTATAAAATATACCTTTGATTAAACTATGAATATATTTTCATGGAAAATATACAGTTTTGATATAAATATGTTTCGGGGAGAAACAGGCATCGTTACGGTGTTTTGGGGATAAAACGACTGTGTAGATTTATAATTGCTTAAATCTAAAGTTGTGATGAATTGGCCCGGTCCCAAGAGAGTAAGTATCGGGATTAGGCTTACGTTCGGTGGGGACGTCGGGGATTCGTACAACTCATTATGTATTAAATTTATCATTTTAGTAGGATATATGTATTGTACGTGAGGCAGGCATTATAAGAGATCATTGCGGGCTCTTGATCAAGTTTTGTCATTTAATCATTAATATTATGCGTGGAATTGTTGATAGATCTATCGGGTTGACCACCCCGTCGTGACAGGTAGCTCCGTGTCAGTCAAGCGATGAATTGATATTCTGTAGTGAATCTAGCTTTGATTATACCTTCATAGTAGATATGTAGCTCGTAACGTCTTGCAAACTTACGAATCCGAATATTTTATGCTATTAATTTAATATGTGTAAACCTTGGGAACAAGTCGAGGATATCTCCATGGTTTAGGAAACGTAGGCGATGACTGACCTTTGGATTTTTATAAAGGAAATTAAATAGAGTTTCTAAAATTTAGATGGATGTTTTATTTATAAACACATAATATGAAGGTTTTCCTTGGATCAAATTAACTATAATTTGGAAAATACGTGAACTCACCCTCCTTTGTGTTGACACATGATTTTAATGTGTTCTTCAGGTACTTGAGCTTGGCTTCGGGAATTATCTTGTGGTTGATGCATGGTTGTTTAAGAATGTTATGGAAAAACTTTTAAAACTTTGGGACCTGTGTAATAAGATCCATAAGGATCAAAACAACTTAACTGTGATGTGGTTGTGACGTACTTTTAAACTTTATGTTTTAAAAACTATGTTTTAATTAAGTTAAATGTCCAACATTAACAATGCATCGTTCGACAAGATATTTATGGGCATCAACTTCCGTCACCACTACGTTTGTATTTCCGTTGCGATGTTTTTGGGGACACATACAAGCCACGGGCTCGCGTAGCATAAAACCTGTCGGCAGAACACGATTATAGCCTAGTTTATAGGCCAACAACAGCGGCATAACAGTCGAAGTTCATTCAAGAGATTGCTCTCGCGCCATTGGAAAAGGCGAAGCTACCTCGGATTATCGACAATATTAATGGGTTGTCAAACCCAAATGATCATATTCAAGTTTTTACAAGTATCGGTGTTACCGGCAGATGGACCCACCCGATGTGGTGGCACCTTTTTGTTCAAACCTTGACATGCGCGGCGTGCGCTTGGTTTGACAACCTCCCAGTAGGCAAGCTGAATTCTTGGACCGATTTAGAAGAGAAGTTTCTCGCTCCTTTTAGTTAGCAACGACGCCATGAGCGCGACATAACCGAGGTAATGGACATCTGGTGGAGAGAAAGAAGGCCTTGAAGAATTCATTACACGTTAAAAAAGAATGCTTGGAATTGGTAATGTCAGCGAATATCTAATGCGCACAACTTCACGCATGTTGTTCGAGAGAATCCATAACGACTATTATAAGCGACAATATTTAAAACGTCAATTTCCTATACAATTAACATATAATCATTCCATAATCATTACAAATCCAAACATTCTCAAATAATTCAAAGTTCGACAACTAGATTATTACAAGTTTCTAAAGCATAATCGTAAGTCCGATTTGCAGCGATAACATCCTCAACCTGTTACATACGTTAAAATACAAGTCAATACAATAATGTAAAGGTGAGCATAAAGGTTTAATAACATAATAATAGCGAAAAAGCTTTTACGCATAACCAACATGTACACGTAGAGAAAGTGAATCTAAGTAAGCTAACAATAATGATACAAGCTAACCAACACGACTGCGAGGTGGAGTTGCGTGATACGTGTTCACAACAGCGAACACGCACGTAAAGTAAATATGCGAGCCTTAACAACCCCCGAACCAATCAAGTGCTGAGTCCAAACTATAGTACTATCGTTGCTAAGGGTGGTCTGCAAGTCCTCATTATTCACACATAGCAAACAAACATTCAGCGATTCACGTATAACATGCGAGGGCGGTTAGCGTTAAAAGGGTTTGGTGTTGTGTGTAGCGTTTTTTGATATAAGAACGTATGTAACATCCAAAAGTGTGTTTTAAGCGAAAAAGGGTTCAAGTATACTCACAGTCGGTGCTCAATGAAGAAACACGGACTGTTGTGGATGAAGGGAGCGCCGGGATCAGCCTGTAAGCGAGAACAAAAGTGCATCAGTCTTCCAAAGTGCTGAAACGGTCGAAGTGCAAAGGGGCAGTAGACAAGTTCGGGCGAACTTGTAACAGAATTCAGGAGGTCAGCCAACTTCGGGCGAAGTTGTGCTTTGGTCTAGGTTTGAGCACAGGTTCGGGCGAACTTGTACTCTAGCTTAGGTCAAAGCACAAGTTCGGGCGAACTTGTACTTCTCCCTTGGTTTAGATACAAGTTCGGGCGAAGCTGTACCTAATCAGGTGACAACTTCGAGCGAACTTGCCCTATTTGGGGCGAACTTGTCTGTTTTTGGTCCAAAATCGTGTGTTTTCACGTCGTTTGCTGAGGAAATCGAGTGTCCATCTCTCCAACCTTGAGCTACTGAGCAAACCCTAGGCTGGAGAGGTCTTTGGGAGCGAGTTTTAGTCATTTTACAGGAACTCGGGCTAATCCATGCGAACTTGTCAGTTCATACGAGTTAGTCCAGTTCGTGCGAAGTGACTGTATCGTCCTTGTGCTTTCGGATCTGAGTTTACGCTTGAAACAGACGTAGATTCGAATCATTTCAAGTATATTGTTGACAATGCCTCGTTCCACTACTTAGTGAACGAAACACACGTCGGTTAGTCCATTTTTTGTGTAAAAATCAATGCTTTAAACAGTTCTCTCAGATCTATCACTTGGTGAGTTGAAATCATCAAGATTTCTAGCTTAGAGAGCCAAGGCTAAGTCCAATATACCCATTTCTAGCAGATTTCGTAAGGCGATCGACGATAACCCAAATGCTATCGTGACCAGAAGAGGTGCGAGGGAGTTTAATAACAAAATCCATAGCTATACTCTCCCATTTCCACATCGGGATATCGGGTTGCTCGAGCAAGCCAGAGGGGCGTTGGTGTTCGGCTTTAACTTTCACACAAGTTAAGCATTTCGAAACGAATAGAGCGATATCCTTTTTCATGCCCGGCCACCAATACCTGGAGCGAAGGTCCTGGTACATCTTGTCGGCACTCGGGTGAATGGAATATCGAGACTTATGGGCTTCGGTCAATAGTAACTCTCGAATGTTATTGCGGCTAGGGATCCAAATGCGATTTAGAAAGTAATAGATCTCGTTAGACTTATTCTCCAGCTGGGTTTTGGCACCACATTTCATTTCCTCAGACAAGGTGTTATCAATGAAACATGCGTGCTGGGTTTCGCGAATCAAGGTTCTGAGTTTATTCTGGGCTTGAACGTCATGAATGCTATACACATAGCTTCGTCGACTGAGAGCATCGGCTACGATGTTTGCTTTGCCGGGATGGTAACGTATCTCACAATCGTAGTCGTTGAGAAGTTCCACCCATCTGCGTTGGCGCATGTTTAGTTCTTTCTAGTTAAAGATGTGTTATAAGCTCTTATGGTCAGTGAAGACCGTACACTTTGTACCATAAAGGTAGTGTCACCATATCTTTAACGCAAAAATGACTGCACCGAGCTCAAGAACACGGGTAGTGTAGTTCTTCTCGTGGATTTTGAGTTGTCGAGACGCATACGCTATAACCTTATCTCGTTGCATAAGGACACAATAGGTTATAGGCATCGCAATAAAAAAACGAAATCGTCGTCTCCATCGGGAAGTGCAAGAACGGGAGTGTCGCAAAGCATACGCTTGAGAGTCTTGAAGGCTTCCTCCTGTTCGGAACTCCAAACAAAAGGTTTATCCTTATGAGTCAAAGAGGTAAGAGGCACAACGATTTTTGAAAAGTCGGTGATGAATCGGCGGTAGTAACCTGCCAATCCGAGAAAGGAACAGATTTCGGACGGGTTTTTCGGAGTATTCCAATTCTTTACAACTTTAATTTTGGCGGGATCGACGTGGATTCCTTGGTTATTGATGACGTGACCGAGAAATTGGACTTCATTAAGCCAAAATTCACACTTTGAGAATTTGGCGTAGAGACGGTTTCCTTGGAGAAGTTCGAGAACTAAACGAAGATATCGCACGTGTTCGGCTCTTGACTTCGAGTAAATGAGGATATCATCGATAAAAACAATAACGAAATGATCCAAGAAGGCTTTGCACACACGGTTCATCAAACCCATGAAGACCGCAGGTGCGTTTGTGAGTCCAAAAGGCATGACCACAAATTCATAATGGCCATAGTGAGTACGAAAGGCAGTTTTCGGAATGTCTTGCTCAAGTACACGTAGCTGGTGATATCCGGAACGTAAATCAATCTTCAAAAAACAAGTAGCACCTTGGAGTTGGTCAAATAAACCATCGATTCAAGGAAGAGGGTAGCGGTTCTTAATTGTAAGCTTGTTAAGTTCCTTATAGTTGATGCACATTCGGAATAATCCATCCTTCTTTTTCACGAAAGGACGGGTGCGCCCCAAGGTGATGTGCTCGGGCATATAAAGCCTTTATCAAGAAGTTCTTGAAGTTGGCTAGATAGCTCGCGCATTTCGGATGGTGCAAGGCGATAGGGAGCTTTAGCGACACGTGTAGCACCGGGGATTAGATCAATACGGAATTCGACATCACGAGTAGGGGTAAACCAGGTAAATCGTCGGAAAAACTTTAGGGAATTCACAAACAACAGGTACGTCTTTCAAGGTGTTCTTTTCCTTCTCTAGGTTCATGATGTGGGCTAGAAAAGTGATACACTGCTTGCGCAAATGCTTGTTCGCTTGGGTACATGACAAAAGCATCAACTTCTTTGAGGGTGTTTCGCCGTAAACATGTAGTTGATCACCGTTTGGAAGAGGAAAATGAATCATTTTATCGAAACAAACGACTTCAGCACGATTCTCGCGAAGAAAATCCATGCCTACTATGACATCAAAACTACCTAATTGCATAGGTATGAGGTCGATCAGGAAATTGTGATTGTTGAGTTTGAGAGTACAATCACGTAGAACGGAGTTAACGGTAATGGTTCTTCCGGTGGCGATTTCGATGTCGAAGGTACTTGGTAGATTAGCGCGTTTACATTTTAAAAGCTTTTTGAATTCTAACGATACAAAACAATTATCGGCACCAGTATCAAATAAACAAGAAGCATAAATACCATTAATGAGGAAAGTACCATTGACAATATTGTTGTCATTCTGAGCCTGGTGGTGATTGATGTTGAAATCCCTTCCACGCACAGCCTGTGGTTGGTGCTGCTGCGGCGGCTGTGGGGGATGTTGCTGAAGCTGCTGTTGCTGCTGTGGTTCTTGTTTCACAACACGGTTTGGGCAGACATTGCTGAAATGATCCGGGTCGCCACAAGTGTAGCAAGCACGTGCCTGAACTGCTGGTGCTTGCGGTGCCTGGATGACTGGCACAACATTGAGAGGAGCTGGCGATGCTGCGAGAGCGGGAGGAGCTTGCTGATGCGGACCAGTGCGGCAGTGCGCCGTGAAGTGCCCATAGATGTTGCAATTGGCACAAAAGCAGCAGTTTCCTCCAACCGCAAGATGGTATGTGCACTTGGAGCACAGAGGGTGAGGTCCAGTATACGCACGCTTAGCAGCTGGTGCGTTGGGAGTAGCAGCTTGGCGAGAGTGGGAGTTCGGTGCTGGGACTATTGGGCAGTTCTTGTTGTTACCCTTTCGCTTGTGGTTCTGGTGACTTGACTTGGAGGCTTGAGATGGAGCAGTATCGGTGCTTGGCTCAACAGTAGCTTGGCTGTGGTTCTTGGTTGAGACTTTGAAAGCTCCAGCTAAGACTCGTGTGTCGTTGATCTCGGCAGCGAGTTGGTAAGTCTCTTCGTTGGTAGTTGGCCTTGCAGCTTTAATAAAGTCGGTGACACAGTCGGGAAGAGCGCGGAGATACTTCTTGATATCTTTCTCGGTAGTGTCTACTTGACCTGGGCAGATAAAGCTGAGCTGCTTGAAGCGAGCGGTGAGACCATCATTGTCACCACCGATTTGTTTGATACCCCAAAATTCATTTTCCAACTTCTGGATTTCGTGCGGTGGGCATAACTCTTTGATCATGAGCTCCTTAAGTTCTTCGCATGCGAGAGAGTAAGCCTCGTCATTACCACGCCTGTTGCAATCGGCAGTCCACCAATCAAGTGCCCTTGACTGAAAGACTCTAGTGGCATTAAAGGTGCAGAGATTTCAGGACATCAGCTTTGCCTGAAGGTAACTTCGATCGAGTTGAACCAGTGAAACATCTTGATTGGTCCATCTTCGCCTGTGAATGTCGCAGGACCGCAGGCTTTAAACTGCTTGAAGCTAAACTAAGATTTCGGAGCATCGTTCTTTGAGTCGACTGATGAGTTGCTGTTGACTGCTTGTATTTCGCTAACAATTTGCGGGATCACCTTAGCCATTTCCTTGGCTACGAGAGAGGCGATGCGGTTGTCGGCGTTGTTGCGTTGAGCGGTGCGGCGAGTGTGAGATCCCATGGATGCCATATGCGAAAGTGAGATTCTGTAGAATGATACATAGGGAATTTAGACGAGATTCGATTATAATGGGTTTTGTTCAAAAGTTTTGCGTTTTACAACATATACTTAATATTATTGTTAATCACATAAGGCACACAACACGTAAGCACGTATACACGTAAGCACATAAGCACGTAAGCACATATTTTGCACGTATTCACCTTTACTAAAACTTGCGTAGCGTGTATGGGATAAGCGTAGTATGAGCGTAATAAGCAAGTAACACCGCGTATGAGGACATTCGCGTAAGTGGTTTGGACATTTTAGTTTAGTTTGCGATTAATTAGCGTTTTAGATTAAGAGAGCTGTGCGAGTTGTGCGTATTTTTGTAAAGGCAAAAGCGATAAAACGAGAAATCGATAAAGCGTAAAATTCACAAACTTAAACATATAACTAATAATAAAACTCGATGATACGTAAAATCGGCGATTGCAGGCATAAAACAATTTGGAGCGTCCTGGGTTTTCAGACATCGACTACCCAAAGTGATTCGAAAATCCTCTGAGTTCGGGCACACGATTTGGCCTAATAGACAAATGCTCTCGCCGTACTACGGTTAACAGTATTTATCCTTCCAGTTACGTCGTGTCCCGAGTCATCGAAATAGTCGAGACTTTGGTGAGATTGAAAATCGAGGAGTGGAATTAGTTATTAAGATACGGGTTTCACCCCTAACTTAACAACTTCGTTCCATGTTTGTGGTTTTCACCGAACACGTCGGGAATTCCACGGAAATAGAGGTGGAGATTTTTATCAAGATGTGGATATCACTCCTAACTTAACGAAAAAATCTCGTGCAGTAAATACTACGCGGATTGAGTGATCTTGTCGAGAGTTCTTGGGTTTCACACCTAATCCCGACACAATCACTCGTTTGTGTTATACGAGCGTTTTCGAGCGTGTACATTGTGTTAGCCTTAGGAAAGGCATGTAAGCATTTAAGGCAAGTAGTTTAAGTATTTAAGTCGAAGAGCGGTCTAATTTGGTACTTAAACTATAGACTAGGTCAAACATGACAATTCTACCTAATTCCTATAGCTATGGCTCTGATACCAATCTGTCACACCCCAACCGATGGCGGAATCATCAGGGCACGACACTAAGCAGATCAGATTGTTCGAGAGAATCCATAACGACTATTATAAACGAAAATATTTAAAACGTCAATTTCCCATACAATTAACATATAATCATTCCATAATCATTACAAATCCAAACATTCTCAAACAATTCAAAATTCGACAACTAGATTATTACAAGTTTCTAAAGCATAATCCTAAGTCCGATTTGCAATGATAACATCCTCAACCTGTTACATAAGTTAAAATACAAGTCAATACAATAATGTGAAGGTGAGCATACAGGTTTAGTAGCATAATAATAGCGATAAAGCGTTTACGCATAACCAACATGTACACGTAGAGAAAGTGAATCCAAGTAAGCTAACAATAATGATACAAGCTAACCAACACGACTGCGAGGTGGAGTATGCGCGATACGTGTTCACAAAAGCGAACATGCACATAAAGTAAATATGCGAGCCTTAACAACCCCCAAACTAATCGGGTGCTGAGTCCAAACTATAGTACTACCGTTGCTAAGGGTGGTCTGCAAGTCCTCATTATTCACACATAGCAAACAAACATTCAACGATTCACGTATAACATACGAGGGCGGTTAGCGTTAAAAGAGTTTAGCGTTGTGTGTAGCGTGTTTTGATATAGAGAATGTATGTAACAACCAAAAGTGCGTTTTAAGCGAAAAAGGGTTCAAGTATACTCACAGTCTGTGCTCAACGAAGTAACACGAACTGTTGTGGATTGAAGGTAGCGCCAGGATCAGCCTGTAAGTGAGAACAAAAGTGCATCATTCTTCCGAAGTGCTGAAACGGTCGAAGTGTGAAGGGGCAGTAGACAGGTTCGGGCGAACTTGTAACAGAATTCAGGAGGTCAGCCAACTTCCGGAGAAGTTGTGCTTTAGCCTAGGTTTGAGCACAAGTTCGGGGGAACTTGTCCTCTAGCTTAGATCAAAGCACAAGTTCGGGCGAACTTGTACTTCTCCCTTCGTTTAGATACAAGTTCGGGCGAAGTTGTACCTAATCAGGTGACAACTTCGAGCGAACTTGCCCTATTTGGGGCGAACTTGTCCGTTTTTGGTCCAAAATCGTGTGTTTTCACATCGTTTGCTGAGGAAATCGAGTGTCCATCTCTCCAACCTTGAGCTACTGAGCAAACCCTAGGCTGGAGAGGTCTTTGGGAGCAAGTTTTAGTCATTTTACAGGAACTCAGGCTAATCCGTGCGAACTTGTCAGTTCATATGAGTTAGTCCAGTTCGTGCGAAGTGACTGTATCGTCCTTGTGCTTTCGGATCTGAGTTTACGCTTGAAACAGACGTAGATTCGAATCATTTCAAGTATATTGTTGACAATGCCTCGTTCCACTACTTAGTGAACGAAACACACGTCGGTTAGTCCATATTTTGTGTAAAAATCAATGCTTTAAACAGTTCTCTCAGATCTATCACTTGGTGAGTTTTTTAAATCATCAAGATTTCTAGCTTAGAGAGCCAAGGCTAAGTCCAATATACCCATTTAAGTGTAGATCTAAGCTAAAACAATAAGTTTTATAGAAAAAGATGAAGGTTTTCATTAATAGAGAAGTTTTGATGAAAACGAAGGTAATCCGTGTGCGAAATCGTTGTAAAACGTCGTGGTTTGCATAAAACGAGTTGATTCTTACTTGGAAATCAAAGAAATTCGGATTGGGAGCTCTGGGGAGAAGTTATCATCAAGGAATGAGTGTGGAGAGGTGCTGTGTATTTATAAGTGAAGAGAAATTAAGGTGGCAGTGATCAAGTTCGGGCGAACTTGTCACAATTCAAGCGAACTTGGCATAAGTTCGGGCGAACTTGGCCAGTTCTGCTTGAATTGTGCAAGTTCGAGCGAACTTGCTGTAGTTTTGATGGCCTGGCCAACTTCGGGCGAAGTTGTCCCCTTGGCTATGTTTTGTTTCCCATTTGCTCGTTAGGTGCTTGTTTGGCGATTCGATTCGTATTAGTTAGTTATGTTAAGCGTTTTGGCAAGGCGTTAAGCGTAGTGTTAATTAAATAACGCGATTGAGCGATTTGTGTGAGTGAGAGCGTTGTGATAGCAAGTACAACCATAAATCATAAAGCACACATAACATATAAGTAACATAATTAACCGCGATTTGAGTTTGCGTTGAGAGTTACGAGTATTAAGCGATTTAATGCGATAAATAAGCGATATAATATGCGTTTCAAAATAGTTGTAAACCATTATAATAAATCTCAGAGTACAAATGGGTTGAAACAGAAATAAACGGAAATAACGGAATCCGGATAACAATCCGAAAGATCGGGTTGTTACATGATTATCCCTTCTCATGATTTTGCAACGAAACCGTATTCCCTCTAGGGTAGGTCTCCTTCTCCGTCACGCTCACAGACGGGAAACATTAAAGAATAACATATGTGAACTTCATGGTTATGCCAACAAAATCGTCGGATGACGTTTTGCTAGGAAAAGAGACTCCATCTCAGTAAGGTGATGTCTATGCCACATTCAACAATCGGATTTCCAATGAAGACAGGCGTAGCTATTATCTACTCGAGAAAAGAGGTCATGGTGGCTGACGCGGTGCAACCAACAAAAGCAAGTAAGAACACACCGCGCACAGAGCCCACGTAATGGGTCTTAAATCGCAAATACCCAGAGCAAACAGTGGCATTGGGTCCAGCCAGGTCGAAAAGTATCTGCGCTTTCTTAAAGCAGTTACTTTTCACAAACATGGACATTTGCATGGTCGTCGGCATATATGACAGAAGTCCCATGGGATATGACAGAGCACTACATAAATACTTTTCCATCGGTCGAGGTTGTGCAAAGGAAACACAGTCTTGGTTCCGAGAAGACTAGAGCCATGAATGAACAAGTAACGGAATTGTTGAACGCCGGTATTTTGCGTAAGGTTGCTATGAGACTTGGGTGCCAACCTAGTCATGGTTGAAAAGGTGAATGGAGGTTGGAGCATGAGTGTTGATTACAAAGACCTCAACAAGGCTTGTCCCAAAGATTGTTATTCTCTCCCAAAGATCGACAAGGAGATTGACTCCCTCGCGCCATTTAGGTGGAAGTGTTTTTTGCATTGCTATAAAGGTTACCACCAAGTGCAGATGGCTGTGAAGGTTGAAGATATGACGACTTTTCAAACAGAAATTGGAATTTTCTGCTATACCTTTTGGTTTGCACAATGCTGGCGTAACTACCAAAGGTTGATGGACCGCACATTCAGAGATGACATTGGGAAACACGCAGAGGTATGCATTGATGACATAGTCATCATGAGCCGAGAAGAGAACCTGATGTTGAAGGATATCGAGAAGACCTTCAAATCTTTGTGTAGCGTGAACATGAAGCTCAACCCAAGGAAGTGTTCTTTTGGGATGGAAGATGGAAAGTTCTTGGGCTTCATTGTCACCGAAGATGGTTTCAAAGTCAATCCAGAAAAGGTTCAAGCGGTAGAGCGCATGCCATTATCAAGGAATGCAACGATTAGCCGGCAGGCTCGCTGCGCTTAATTTTTTGTCCTATCATGCTCCCAAGTCATTTTTTTCATCAGTACTCTGCGAAATTATGTCAAGAAAAATGAGTTTCGGTGGACCCAAAAAGTAGAAGGCACATTTAAAAAAATGAAGGAGTGTTTGATTCAACTACCAACCCTTGCGGCCCCGCGCGAGAAAGAGCTACTGGTCCTATACCTATCAACTTCAAACAGAGTTGTAGGCGCAGTGCTAGTCGTAGAATGGGAAGGTTACACAAACCAATCTACTATGTCATCCGCATGTTGATGGACCTAGAGACAAGATATTCAATCATGGAGAAGCTTGTTCCGGCACTAGTCCATGCCTCAAGAAAGTTGTGACGGTACTTTACAGGTCACGTAATTAATGTTCTCACTAACTATCATATCGACACCATCCTTCAGAAACCTGAGATCTCTGGGAGACTAGCCAAGTGGGGGATAGAGTTGGGTGGTCATAACATCGTTTACAAACCCAAACCAACAATCAAGAATCAGATTTCTGCAGACTTTATCATGGTAGGGCCCACTGACAGGATCAAAGAGTGTGAAACAATACAAACTCTTACACTAGTACAATCTGAAGAAGTGTGGTCACTTTACATTGATGGATCGTCAAATGATGATTGCGCAGGCATAGGACAACGTTTAGTCAACCCAGAAAAACACGAGTTCACATATGCCATCCGCCCCGATTTCAAAAGTACCAACAACGAGGCCAAATACGAGGCATTTTTAGCTGGGTTACACATGGCAGTCAAAATGGGTGTAACTAATTTGGAAGCACATGTTGACTCCCTTTAGTCGTAGGGCAAATCAACGACTTATATGACGCTAAGGGTGAGATCATAGCCTTGTAACTCGAAGAAGCTAAGGAGTTGATTCAAAGATTCAAATCGTTCAAAGTTACACTATTAACAAAAGTGAGAACAAACCGGCAAATCCTCTCAGCAAGTTGGATGCCCTGAGTTTTCAACATTTGGCGAAGGACGTGCGCATCGAAGTTCTTAAAAATCTTTTTGTTCTTTTGTGCCAGGTAAACGTCATCGAAATAGGTTCACCATCATGGATGACTCCTATTATCAAGTCTCTCCAAGCAGGAGTCCTTCCAGATAATAAAGAAGGAGCGTGAAAGGTACAACATAAGGCATTGCATTACCGAACAGATGGAGGGATCCTGTATCGAAGGACGTACTTAGGGAACACAGTTGCGCTGCATGGACCCGCAAGATGCAAATTACTTGATTCAAGAAATTAATTAAGGAATATGCGGGTTCCACGCATCGCCGCGCATGGTGGTTGCAAAATTTATGAATGCAGCGTATTACTAGCCAGGTATGCATTTGGATGCAGTTAAAGAGTTAAGCAAATTCTTGCCAATGCCACGCCCCAAAAACCATGCGCTCAAAGAACGCTTTGATTCCAGTTACAACATCATGGCCTTTCTAACAATGGGGCATCGATATGGTAAGCCCCTTCCCCGAGGTGCTCGGCGCGGTGAAATTCATCATAGTCGCGGTCGACTATTTCACAAAATGGTGGAAGCAAAGGCCCTAACTTCAACTACTGCCATGGTTGTTCGCCAATTCATATGGGAACGTATTGTTTGTCGGTTTGGCGTACCTTTGCATCTCGTCATCGACAATGGAACCAATTTTGCCTTAGAAGATCTCTAAGACTGGATAAAAGAGTTGAATAATCTGCATGTCTTCTCTTCCATGACACATCCCCAAGGAAACAGTGAGGTGGAAAGAATAAATAGAAGCATCATCGAGGGGATCAAATTGTGACGTGGAAAAAAAGGAAGAGGGTGGGTTGATGAACTCCCTAGCATATTGTGAGCTCATCGCACCATGCCCAAGACAAGTAATGACGAAACACCCTTTAGCCTAGTCTATGGCTTAGAGGCGGTTATCCCAGTTGAAATCAGCCTCCCCTCGCCGCGCATGTTGGCAATCAATTCGATTGAGAATAAGGCGGAGCATCGTCTCAACTTAGACATACCGGAAGAAAGGCACGAAAACGCGGCCATCAACGATGCAAAGTAGAAGTATAAGTTGGAGATGTACTATAGAGCATGAGTCCGCGTATATACTTTCACCCAGATTACTACGTCTTTCGTGACAATGAGGCCTCTAACACTGAACGCCTAGGAAAACTTGTGCCCAAATGGGAAGGGCCCTACATTGTTCATGAAGTCCTGGGCAAAGGCGCGTACAAATTACGAATGTTAGACGGTCACATTGTTCCTCGAGCTTGGAATGCACCACAATTGTGAAATCTTTATATGTAAACACAACCTTTGTAAGCGATGGCATTGTGCCTGACAAGTGTATAAATAAAAGTGTTGTTTACATTATTATCTTTGTTATTTATCAAGTATAAAACTAGTTACAAATGCATTCACCACTTTAGGTATACGCTTCGTCAACCTGAGCCTGTAGCTTAGCATTCACCTGAGAAGAAGACTCAAGTTGCATCTTTAATTTAATAATATACTCACGGGCCTTGTGCATCTTGACATTGTCGCACTAGTAAGCTTCAGTCCATGGCTTACAATCTTCAGCCAGCTTGTCTTCAGCAACTTTAAGTCTTTTCTTAAGGCCAGGGTACCCTATTTTGCTGACCTTTTCTTTGTCTCCAATTGCGCTTGCTTTTCGGCTAGTTCTGCCTTTGCTTTTGAACAATTTGGCGTCTGTTGCCAGCCGGCGCCTAATGTCTTAAAAAATAGAACGCTCATGGTACATAGTGCGCCATTCCCTTATAATATGATTGTTGATGCAGACCTGGTTGGCCTGCTCTAGGATATGGGAATGATAGAGTTGATCGTGTGAGTGCTTCTTTTGGTGATTCACTTCAGCCCGCGGGAAGTGCCTTTGAACCATGCGCGATAGGTGGGGAAGTCAACAAAAGTGTCCCCTTGCTTAAGCTTCCAGATTGGGGCATGTTCCACCCCCACTCGCCTATCGGTATATGAACGGTAGTAATAATCCTAGGAGTCTCATTAGGCCTGATCGGCGAGGGCTCCTTGCTCTGGGCACCATAACTACCATTGCTGATGACTGTCGTAAGGGTCATACAAAAACCAACTAAACTAGGTAGCTAGAGTAAGTCGGGTATCGAACCAGAGGAGGATTGTGGAAAGTGTCACGATGTTAAGTATGAATTAACTATTACTGAAATGGAAAATATGTTTGTTTGATTGTGGAAATTATCTAAATTAACGAATTAAAACAAGATTGTAATCAAATGGAGGAAGAATGGTTCCTCCAGAATTCAGGTTTATAAACGAGTTACAGTTATGTGTTGATCAAAACATTCACATAGACATAAATGTTTAACCTAATCGATCAATTGTGATAATCAAAGACTAAGTACTCCGATTGATAAATAACGGGAGGTTATCATATGATCATCAACTACAATTACCAACCCTAATCCCATGTCAAATATATCCTGATTACTAGAACTCTCAAGAATTGAATGCTTAAGAATTAAGGATAAATAAATGTAATCAGTTACAATCAATCAATTAAATTCACGGTGAAAAGCATCGAATGCTTAGATCACCAAGTTACAATGATCAAAAACACATAAAAGTACCAAGTTATGCAAAACCCTCCAACCGGAGGAAACCACGAAGAGTTTAGCCACTCATCTCGCACAGAAGATCAACAAAAGCTTGGAATGATGAACTCATGATCTTGAACTTCGAAATCGTGGATGATAATGATGATGATATGGTGAAAAAGTCTTTAACTTGGTGCTTGGTGCTCTTTGATGCCTCTTTTCGTCCTTGGAGTGTAAATATAATGATAAGGTGCTTACTCAAACCCTAATATACCTCAAAAGGCCAATTTTCGCGTTTTTTTTTCCGGAAATATGACCGTCACCGACGGCTCTGGACCGTCAATGACGGTCCAGACTTGCTGTTTGCTTCACCTTATTCAACCGTCAGTGACGGTAAGGGCACCATCACCGATGGTCTCCAGCTGCTGTTGATAATAAGACCAAACAACCTCACCGTCAGTGACGGTGAGTATACCGTCGCTGACGGTCGCGACCTTCATTCCTCTTCCTCCTTTAGTTCAACTTTCAACATAGGACAATTTGACCCCTGAACTTTTGATTCTTCATTTCCACACATAACAAAGCGCAAACCACTTATAGATTAAGAACCAAATAGCCCTTAAGCTCCATCCATTCATACGTCTTGCACTGCTACATCTTATAATCACTCGAACAGCTTCCGAATCGCACTTCCAAGTGTACCTTTCATCTTCAGACATTCCACTTACACTTTAACTCTCGTAACTTTGCCAAGTTACATGTTTCACCTGCAAAACAACTACATCTCATAGTTAACTTATTCTAGGCAAGTAAACACATAAAATACGCATAAGATTCATCATTTAAACACTCTAACTCTCGGCTTTCACCCCCCTACACCACATTCCCACACTTGCCTTTGATTGCCCTCAAGTGAATCAACTAGAACTAATTACCACAAAATCAATACCTCTAGACCCTTACCAATTCAACCTGTTCAGTTCCCAAGTCATACCCGTCTCATAGACTGACACAATCAAGATTGACAGCCTGAAAAGCAAATCATGCAGTTTCAAAAACAGAAGACTCGTCTATCCAAAACTAACATGTTTAAACTTACTAACACATGCTACATGCCTCTCACAATATTCTCTCCTCTCGGTTTAATATCTGAACTAGCATATAATGTGCTAGTATATAACACTCAATTAAGCACATGTGAAATCCTGCAATCATAAGCTTGTATGACAATCACACCTCCACTGAATCATCTAACATGGCACATATCAAAAGGACTTTTCAGTTCAAGGCTTAGGCTAAGGTAGGGAAAATTTTTATTTTTCTTTACTAGTTGGCTCACAAACAATAACCAGACCATAACAACTTATTCAACTCAATTTGGGTTGGTTTCTACCCAAACAACTAAAACTGGTCAACTTCTTTTTGATCTTTTCTTTTTTCCATATTTTTCAATTTTCTGTTTTTTCTTTTTTTTTTCTTTTTTCTTTATACAATATCATCACGGTCGGCCTTCACAAAACAACGGGTAAACAAACGAAAGGTAATTAGGCTCAACAGGGCTACTAATGGAATTTAGCGGACACATTTTATCACATATATGCACATGTCAAACCCACAATCTCAGCATGCATCGAATCATACAAGTTCTAACATAGAATAACACATAGCCTTCACTCAACAAACGAATTCATCATATAATGTATTCTATCCATCTACAGGCTCAAGATCTCACCAAGAAAAGGTAAAAAGGTTAATGACATGTAGCATATGCAATTAAAAACATGTTACCCTTAGATAGACATCTCTTTCTGACTCTCTTCTATACAAACACTTCCAAGCCTACACTCATGAAACTTAAAGGAACAACCAAGACAAGGGAACTAATCTAGTCTACTACCAGTAAGGAATCTATTAGTGATTGAAACTTTAGGTTTTCATATCCAATTAGCATACTTAAGACGATGAAAAATTTAGCGAAATTTTCAAAATTTTTTCAGTTTTCATGGATTTCCAATCACTAATTCATCTCTTCAAACTCTATCCACCAATCCCTTCCCGGGCTTCCCATCCCCACACTTGGGATACATTGTCCCCAATGTATAGTGCTTTTAAAATTTTGCCCGGGGAATCCAACCAAACAAACCTAACTGAGCGGTTAACTCCTAACAAATAAATAACACTCATTCCCATAACACAACATAATAAGTTTAAACACCACCAAAACACAGAAACACACCAAAATAAAGCAGTAAATTGTTTAAAACAGATAAGAAAAAGCACATGGACCTGAACGGGTCAGAGAGTGCTCACTGATAGGAGGGACCCAGTTGTCCACCGTAATACTCGCCAAGATGTTCATAAAAGGAGCTCATGTCAAGAATATCCGCTAAGCCTCTTACTGGCGGGTTCTGCTGTTGAAACGAGGATGGTGACTGAGCACCTTGCTGCTGCTGCTGAGACGGGTACTCGTAAGGCGGTGGCTGGTATGGGTAAGAGCTCTGAAAGTGTGGCTCTGAATATTCTCTCGGCAACCACATTGATCCGTGAGCTTGAGGCATTGGATGACGGGGGTACCAGGCTCATAGGGAGGCAACTGGCTATAATCCACATACGGTGGATTCTCTGTGTACGGGACTCATTGTAGTAATCATGATAATGTCGTAGCTGATTCTCATCGTACGCCCGCATATTCAACTCCATCTCCCCACTAATATGGCGTACCCGATCAGAACGCCTCATGAACCCCATCAACTCTTCGTGTTGTCTATCCCTCGTAACTTCCAATCTCGAGCCCTGGTCATACAAAGATTTCTGCCACATTTCCCAACCTTCATATTGTAGTGGCTGACTACTTTGTACTCGTGCTTGCATGTCATCATCAAACACTCCCCATGAATAATCAGACTGTCTCGCTCTTCGTGTTGCCTGCTCGACCCTGCACCTATGTCTACCCCCGCTTCTCTTCTTCTTTTCAACAACTCCTCATCACTTGAATCCTGGTCATCCATCTCTCCTTGACCAGGTCTCTGCTTACCACACTACAAGATCTTCAACTTAGCACCATCCCCAAATTTCACTTTATGCCACAATTTCGTTTTCTTATAGGTCGTTCTATCCCTCTTGGTCGCATCTTCAATAGAGAGTGTGATATGTGGCTTATTAAAGGGAATTACAGAAGTTGGCACCACCCCTTGCTTCACAAGAAAAGCACTAATCAATCTCGCATGTGGAATTAACTTCTTCTTTTTCGAATTCCTGGCTTGCCAAATGTGCATAATAACCAATTGTCGGAAGGATAAATGAAGCTGCCCTGACATGATTGCATACAGAACCAACATCTTTGGTTTACGAATTGCACCTCGATCCCCCAACCTTGGGGTAACATTAGTGAAACACAGCATCAAAAGAAGTCTCACCAATGGCTTGAGATTCTCTTTCTTCATTTCTAAACTCCTCTCCCTCACAAACAATTCATTATACATTACCGTTTCTGTAACAACATTCTTCTGCTCATTATAATAGTCATATTCCTTGATATATGTGTAAAACTATCATATTTGGAATCAAACTTGCACAACTGATTCAGCGATGCAAGAGACATTTTTGCCGGCTTCCCATTGACTTTCCCTGTTAACTTGACTGTTTTTGGCGGAATAGTCCCTTCATCCTTGGTTAGATTGCTCATCCAGGCCATCACACTCTTGACATGAACATCCCCATTTCTAGCTCCACAAAAATCCACCACATTCTCCCAACCAAGTTCCACAAATTTCTCATAAAATCCCAATGCCTTAAAATCATTCTTTTTAATCAGTTTCTCCAAACCCAAATTGTCCCGAATGGACCGGTTATCCCCCATCTTCCCGTAAAACAACTCGGCTTGATAGGTTGCTTGTTGTTTGTCAAGCGGCCCTTCTCTCCATGTAGGACGGTACGGAATGTCACCAAGCCCCCTTATGGACTCAACAACATCCTCCATTTCTGCCTCTGGTATTTCCACCCCACTGCCTCTTCTTGCTCGTTTTGGAACATTCGACGAAGCTTCAACTGCAGGTTCCTTGCCTGGCCTTGACCGCACTATCTGCAATCATACACAATCAAAAACACCACAAATCAATTCACCAATGCTTACGTAAACTAGAACAGTGTGTCATACATGGAACCTCCCCACACTTGTTCTATGCCATGGCTATACTTGATTATTAGCTAAATCCTTACCAACACCAGACGCTTCACTAACTATATCAACACAAGCTCAATAACATCCTATTAGCCATGACATATATCCAACCCTCATACAACTCCTTTTACCCCCAATTCAATTCATCAATAAGATAACCATAACAAAGTCATACCCGAAACATGTTTAATTAATGTTAGATAACTAAAGAACATGAACAAAGCATAAACCCAACATAACTACCTTGAGTTCATCAAATCGAAGTAATAGGGTAGTAAAAATAATACCTTTATCACTTAGTTAGGGCTAGACACACAAGGAGAGTTTAAGATTGAAGTTTGAACAAAAACCCCCATATCACAATCTAGGGTTCTTCGGGTGCGGAATGATTCAAACAAATCGGGACGTTTTCGGTAGTAACTAACGGTGGGGTTTTGTTTCTCTCGAAAAAATAATCAAGATGGACTCTTGAATCACTTGATTCGGTTGAGAAACGAAGCTTTTACAAAGCTTGGTGGCTATGGAGGTTTGGGATGGTTGATGAAGAGGATGGAGAAGAATGAAGTGAGATGAGGATTTTGTGATTAAGATTCTGCCCTAAAGTGGTGGGGGATGGATTGTATCTGTTTAATTTCGGGTCATAAAACAAAAATAAGGGTCAAATATGACCAAACCTAACTCAATTCGGCTCCCCTAAACGAACCGTCGGTGACGGTTCCTGACCGTCACTGACGGTCAGGTGTTTCTGGTTGTTTTGTTGCCAACAAGACTCAACCGTCACTGACAGTTGAGCCACCGTCAATGACGGTCGCAAGTTTCTACCCTTTTTTGTAATTTAAAAGTTTTGTTTAGAGCACGACGTACAAAGACATAATTCACCTTTAACAAATCGAATAATAATTACTCGCCCACTCCACCCCCCTTTAACAATGCATGTCGACCGCGACACATAGACCGAAAACATACCTGGGCGTCTTAGACGTCTCCACACTTGCTCAAAGTTGTGGGTATACTCACAACAAACTTTTTAAACCACTTGTATAAGAATAATAATAAAAGAAAGGAATATGTACACCATCCGGGTTGCCTCCCGGTAGCGCTAAGTTTTAGTCTTCCACCGGACTTCTCGTGCCTCTCAATCAATCGTATATTCCAGTGAACCTGCAAGAAATCTCACCTCCTCTGGTAAAGGATTCAAATCATCATCATCAAGATATGGCTTCAACCGGTGACCATTAACCACCTGTCTTCGCTGGTCCTTCGGGTCCTCAATCTCCACATCCCCAAATTGACCCACTCTCTTGATACCAAACGGACCAGTCCATTTGGTTCTCAATTTACCTAGAAACAATTTAAGACGTGAGTTATATAACCAAACCCGCTAACCTATCGATAACACTGAAAGCCGTAATTTGGCGTCATGCACCGCTTTCATTTTTTCTTTAAATGTTGCAGCAATGTCGTACGCCTCGTGACGTAATTCATCAAGCTCACTTAGCTTCAACAATCAATGAGCACCTGCATCAGAGTAATCACTATTGACTTGTTTAACCGCCCATAGAGCTCTATGCTCGATTTCCATGGGCAAGTGACAACCCTTTCCATACACCAATCTGTAGGGTGTAGTGCCAATAGGAGTTTATAGGCGGTGCGATAAGCCCATAAGGCGTTATCCAATTTGGACGACCAATCCTTACCGTCAGTTCGCACCGTCTTTTGCAAAATTTCTTTAATTTTCCTATTCGACACTTCAACATGTCCACTCATTTGTGGATACGGTGTAGCAATTCGATGGTCCACACCGTACCGTTTAAGCAGTTTGCCAAAATTAAAGTTTTTAAAGTGGGATCCCCCATCACTGATGATCACTCGGGGAATCCCAAATCTTGCAAAAACGTTTGATTGGACAAACCTGCATACCACGGCATGGTCATTCGTCTTGGTGGCGATTGCCTCAATCCACTTTTACAGATAGTCAACCGCCACTAAGATATAGAGGTATCCATTCGAATTGGGGAAAGGACTCATAAAATCGATCCCCCATACATCAAAAATATCAACCACCAAAATTGGTTGCATTGGCATTTCATCCCGTTTAGATATCCCATCCATCTTTTGGCAATTTCTACAATGTTTAGCGAACTCAAAAGCATCTTGAAATAAAGTGGGCCAATAAAGACCACACTCTAGAACCTTATGACCCGTCTTTTGACCGCTAAAATGTCCGCCACATGCAGATGAGTGAGCATGCTGAAGCACTTCCCGAAATTCTGTCTCGGGTACACATCGTCGAATTATCTGATCGAAACCAATGCGAAGTAAATCCGGTTCATCCCAAATGTAATTTGTCACTTGTGTCAGGAACTGCTGCTTCCTACGCTTGTTCCATGCATCCGGCACAGTACCTGTACAAAGATAATTAGCGAAATTAGCATACCATGGTCCAGAACTTACCGACATAATAAACTCATCAGGGAATTGTTTGTTGATGTCCGGTGTGACATCCTCCACTTTAGCCGGGAGCCGCGACAGATGATCGGCAACCACATTCTCACACTCCTTTTTGTCTCTGATTTCCAAATCAAATTCTTGCAGTAGTAGGATCCACCGAATCAGCCTCGGTTTGGCATCCTTCTTTTCCATTAAGTACCTGACTGCACTATGATCAGAGTAAACAATCACCTTACTTCCCCAAAGATATGCCCGGAATTTGTCTAGTGCATAGACGACCGCAAGCAACTCTTTCTCCATTGTGGTATAATTCAATTGCGCATCAGAGAGAGTTTTGCTTGCATAGTAGATAACTACCGGTTTCTTATCTACTTGTTGACCTAGTACAACCCCGATAGCAAAATCACTTGCATCACACATTATTTCAAACGGTTTTGTCCAGTCTGGTGATTGCAAGATTGGGGCTTGTACCAGTTGTTCCTTTAACACATTAAAAGCAGTTAAACATTCATCATCAAATTCAAAAGGAACATCTTTAAGCAATAGATTACACAAAGGTTTCGTTATGACACTAAAACCCTTAATAAACCTACGGTAAAACCCTGCGTGTCCTAAGAAGGAACGAACACCCTTCACATTCGTAGGGGAAGGTAATGTAGAAATCACTTTGATTTTGGCCCTATCGACCTCAATCCTCTTACTAGACACCACATGCCCTAAAACTATGCCCTCCTGAACCATGAAATGGCTCTTTTCCCAACTCAGCACAAGATTTGTTTGGACACATCGTTCTAGCACCCTAGATAACTCATTCAAACAAGTATCAAATGATGACCCAAAGACTGAAAAATCATCCATAAAAATTTCTAGGGCATCCCTGACCATATCTGAGAATATGCTCATCATGCACCGTTGGAAGGTGGCCGGGGCATTGCACAATCCAAATGGTCTCCGCCTAAATGCGAAGGTGCCATAAGGACATGTGAATGTAGTCTTTTCTTGGTCATCGGGGTGGATGGCAATCTGGTTGTACCCCGAATAATCGTCAAGAAAGCAATAATATTTCTGACCTGATAATTTCTCGACAATCTGATCTATGAAAGGCAAAGGGAAGTGATTATTTGGCAGCATTTAATTTCCTGTAATCAATACAGACCCGCCACCCGGTTACCGGCCAAGTGGCTATTTGCTCACCATTCTCACCCTTGACAACCTGAATTCCTGCTTTCTTCGGTACTGTCTGAGTTAGACTGACCCATGTGCTATCTGAAATGGGATAGATGATCCCGTTGTCCAACCACTTGAGAACTTCGTTCTCCACAACTTCTTTCATGTTCGGATTTAACCGTCTCTGCGTGTCGCGTGCTGGCTTTGCATCTGCATCAGTTATAATTTTATGCATACAAATAGACGGACTAATATCTTTTAAGTTGGCGAGAGTTCACCCAATCGTTGCTCGATGGGTCTTTAGCACCTTCAGTAGTGCTTCCTCTTGTTCCTTCTCTAAATTTGCTGCAATAATCACCGGAAGAGTGTGACCCTCTCCCAAAAATGCATTTTTTAAATGCATTGGCAGCTCCTTCAACTCAACCTATGGTGGATCAATTAACATTGGTTTGATACCCGATAGGATCTCAGCTGGAAGGCTCTCCACATGATGAGTCCATGGAGGCCTTCTTTCTTGTACTAACTGTGCCTCCAACTTCTAAACTTTGTCTTCCAAATCACACATGTGATTTTCCTCTATCCTGTCACAAAGTATGAAAAATTCGAGTGTTTCCTCTTCCGTGTGAGGATAACATCCATCTATGATATCTGCCATGAAACATTCGTCACTAGAAAACATGTTAGAAACGTTAGAAAACACATTTAATCGGACCTTTCTATTACCAAAAGTCATATCGACTGTGCCAGTACGACAGTCGATCTGTGCATGTGCCAGCTAAGAAAGGTCATCCAAGAATCACATTCGGTTGATTAGATTGATCAGAAGAAACGTAATCGAGCACTAAGAAATCCACCGGAAAATAAAATTCCTCCACCTTAACAATCACATCGCGAACTATCCCTCGTGGAAGCTTTGGGGTCAAATCTGCTAACACCACGGTGGTGTCAGCACGACGCAGTGGGCTAAAGTCATATTGGTCATACAAACTCCCCGGGAGAATGCTCACGCTAGCCCTGAGATCCAATAACGCCCTGTTCATTTTAAATTCGCCAACTTGAATAGAAATTAAGGGCGTTTCCGGATCTTGTAGCTTGGGTGGAAGCACTCCATTCACTATAGAACTAACCCTATCAGTTAGGTCAATCTTTTTAGGGACCTTGTGTTGCCGTTTTTTAGTGCACAAGTCCTTAAGATACTTAGCATAAGCCGGAACCTGCTTAATAGCATCAATTAAGGGTAAATTAATTTGTACTTGTTTAAATACCTCCTAGATATCCTCTGGTTTAGGTCCCCTTTTATTTATTATGCTCGTGTTACCCGGATTTTTCAAGGCCTCGGGAAAAGGAGGTGAAATTGGTTCCCCTTCCCTAGCCTCGGTTGGCTCAACTCTGTTAGCACGTGTATGACTATCGATTTTTATGACATTTGGTTCCGACTCATCAATACTCTCACCATCCTCACCCAAGTCCTCCACCACGCCATCAACAAATTATGGTGGAGTATCTATTTTATTGTAAACCTTACCATTGCGAAGAGCACTTACCTGACCGACTTGACTACTTTTCTTTTGATGAGCAGGATTTGTTGTTGTGTCACTTGGTAGCTTCCCCCTAGTCTGTTTCAACTCCTTCATCTTTGTCGCGAGTTGGCCCATCTGTGTAGTCAATGTATGAATGGTCTTGTCCCGCATCTCACCCATTTGAGTCCTCTTCTGCAAATCTTGCTGAATTGACTTTAGCACTTCCATCACATCGCCACTTCCAGCATCATTAGAAGGTCCCTTAGGTCCTCCTTGATTATTCTGATAGCCTCCTTGAAAATTACCTTGAAATTGGTTTTGATTGAAATTCCTTTGGCCACCATATTGATTATTTCCTTGAAATCGCGGGTTAAGCTGATTATCTGCGTTCCCATAGCTCGAGTTTGGATGATTCCGAAGGCTCGGATGACATGTGTTCGATTGCAAGGTAAAATTTCTACCTCCACTTCCACCTTGCACAAAGCGGACATCATCACTTCCCCCAAAACCACTGTACACTGATCTGCTATGTGCCCGAGATCTCCACAATGCCTGCAATAAGTTAGTGGTCCACTAGCTTCGGGTGGATTTTCGACAGCTTGTACTACCGAATGTCGCGTGCTTCTTGAAGATTGTACCTTTCGCTTAGAATTTCTAGCAGTTCGCTCAAGAAACTCCCAATCTACCACTTCATTATTAGTACTAAAAGTACTGCTTGACGCGGAACTCACTTCTCGCGCATCTTCTTCAGCCAAACCTTCATGAAACGCATTCAATAATTCCAACAACTGAATTCCGTGATGTGGGCAATTCTTGAGCATCATCTTAAAACGATTCAGTGTTTCGTGAAAGAGTTCACCCTATTGTTGTCGGAAGCTCTGAATATCTTTCCTTGCATTGTTTGTCTGCAAGGCAGTATAAAATTCGTCTAGAAACAACTGTTGCATTTCAGGCCATGTAAAGATTGATGACGAAGGAAAGGAATGAAACCATTTCTGAGCTTTGTCTTCAAGTGTGAATTGGAAGAGTGCCAACTTCACATCATCCTCTGTGAACCCTTAACTTCATATGGTGTTACACCGAGCATCATATGCTGCCAAATGGAAATATGGCTCCTCGTGAGCTTGACCATGATACTTTGGTAGACTTGCGATTGACTGTTCACGTACTTCGAATGACCTCCCTTCTCGTAACTGGAAACTACTACCGGTGAAGGATTATTTGCTATGGCTGGTTTAAAATGCTCTCCAGCCCTCTAAGTGATCCCGATTGTATCTAATGGGGATACCCTCTGGAGGGTTGACCTAGTGTGCTAGATTTCTGGGAAGAGGTCTTGCTTGACCCGACATCTGAGGCACTGGTGGTGGTAATGGAATGTCGACTCTGTATGGTTGTTGATTCAATGGCTCAGGCTGTTGCACTTGCTGTTGTTGTTGGGTTGGAACTTGTTGAAACTAAGGCAACGTGTTACCTAATCGCTAATTCACCTGATGTGTCGCTTGAACTGGTTGATGTTGCCCTGGTGTTTGAATCCATGTGCCATTCCCTGTTTGCATTCCTAATCCCATCATTTGTCCATCATACTGATTTCCTCCATACCCTTCATATCTGTCATAACTTTCCTCATATCCAAACATTCCCTCATATGGGTTCAACATATTTGTTCTTGCTGAATAGTGCTGAGGCAGCTGTGGAGGTTGAAAATAAGCAAATTTTGTTTGTTGAGGGATGTTGGTAGTTGAGGTAGAAGGTACGGTTTGATCTGGTGGAGTTGCATTGTTGTCAGCAACAACCAGAACATAAGGTGACGAGTGTTGAAACGTTGATGTTTGCTTGTATGTTTGGCTGGGATAAGGTGGAAGGTTGCTAATGTTCGGGAATGGTGGTGTTGGCATGGGTGGCATTTTGTAACAGCGGGCTATGCAGTTTGTGATTGTGGTTCCAGTGGTATGGTTGTATTGGGTACTGGTTGGGTTTGTGTTGGTGTGAATTGGTGTTCTTGAGACGGAGTGGCTGGCTGGGTTTCATGACCACTTGAGTTTTACATTGCTTTCGTGCTGTGATTGGCGATTGTAGAACTATGTTTCCTCGATGTACAACTCGAGTATGTCGAGCTGTTCTTTCAATTTCTGGATCAAAGACTAACAGTGATGAGTTCCCGGAGTTCCTAGTATGATGCATACACAATCACGATCACCTACACACAGAAACAAAAGAAACCTCGCGTAATTCTGAACAAAACAAAAGAAAACATAAATATTTTTGGATTTTTATCTATATCTAACTAAACTTAACACTTAACACTTTGCGCACGCCTCCCTGGCAACGGTGCCATTTTGATGACTGTCGTAAGGGTCATACAAAAACCAACTAAACTAGGTAGCTGAGTAAGTTGGGTATCGAACCAGAGGAGGATTGTGGAAAGTGTCACGATGTTAAATATGAATTAACTATTACTGAAATGGGAAATCTGTTTGTTTGATTGTGGAAATTATCTAAATTAACGAATTAAAATGAGGTTGTAATCAAATGGAGGAAGAATGGTTCCTCCGGAATTCAGGTTTATAAACGAGTTACAATTATGTGATGATCAAAACATTCACATAGACATAAATGCTTAACCTAATCGATCAATTGTGATAATCAAAGACTAAGTACTCCGATTGATAAATAACAGGAGGTTATCATATGATCATCAAATACAAGTACGAACCCTAATCCCATGTCAAATATATCCTGATTACTAGAACTCTCAGGAATTGAATGCTTAAGAATTAAGGATAAATAAATGTAATCAGTTACAATCAATCAATTAAATTCATGGTGAAAAGCATCAAATGCTTAGATCACCAAGTTACAATGATTAAAAACACATAAAAGTACCAAGTTATGCAAAACCCTCGAACCGAAGGAAACCACGAAGAGTTTAGCCACTCATCTCGTACACAAGATCAACAAAACTTGGAATGATGAACTCATGATCTTGATCTTCGAAATCGTTTGATAATGATGATGATATGGTGAAAAAGTCTTCAACTTGGTGCTCTTTGATGCCTCTTTTCGTCCTTGGAGTGAAAAGATAATGATAAGGTGCTTACTCAAACCCTAATATACCTCAAAAGGCCAATTTTCACGTTTTTTCCGGAAATATGACCGTCACCGACGGTTCTGGACCGTCAGTGACGGTCCAGACTTGCTGTTTGCTTCACCTTACTCAACCGTCAGTGACGGTAAGGGGACCGTCACCGACGGTCTCCAGCTGCTGTTGATAATAAGACCAAACACCCTTACCGTCACTACGGTGAGTATACCGTCGCCGACGGCCGTGGCCTTCATTCCTCTTCCTTCTTTAGTTCAACTTTCAACATAGGACAATTTGACCCCTGAACTTTTGATTCTTCATTTCCACACATAACAAAGCGCAAACCACTTATAGATTAAGAACCAAATAGCCCTTAAGCTCCATCCATTCATACGTCTTTCACTCTTACATCCTATAATCACTCGAACAGCTTCCGAATCGCACTTCTAAGTGTACCTTTCATCTTCAAGCATTCCACTTACACTTTAACTCTCGTAACTTTGCCAAGTTACATGTTTTACCTGCAAAACAACTACATCTCATAGTTAACTTATTCTAGGCAAGTAAACACATAAAACACGCGTAAGATTCATTATTTAAACACTTTAATTCTCGGCTTTCACCCCTACATCACTTGCCAATAGCTGTGCTAGACGCATCACCTTGATCTCCTTTAGTTTTTTAGGCCTTAGCAGAGTTGGAGATTGGCTTTTCAATATGTGCTCCTTGAACAACATCTTCAGGCAGCGGAGGCGCAACCTTAGAATGTATAATTCTAATCTTGGGCTACGAAGGCTTGGCTTCTACACAGAAGTAATGAATGTAAATGTCAAGACCATATAAATGAAAGTAGCACGCGCAACGAAGTACATGATAACTCACCAGGTGATATCTTGGACATAAACGACCCTAAGTTGCCATTTTTCCCAATAACAGGAGGATTCTGGAATGCAACCCTCTTTGACGCTGGCACAGGGTTGGGTTTTGTCTCTTTGATCGTGCTTATTTGAATTCTTGCGTGTTAGCTCCTTTACCGGACTCCCCTTTTCAACAACAGGGCGGACGTTGGAGTGGCGCCTGAATGTTGCTCCCTTGAGCTTGCGCTGTCTTTACTTTTACTACCACACGCCCTGCCAGCTTGGAACTTACCACTTATTATGTAAAGCTCCTCGAGTGAGTCAACCACGTAAACGAAATCGTCTAAACGACTTTGACAAGAGCGAGGTATACCTTTGCGCGAATAGAGGGTTAACCAAGCTTACTAACACCATCTTAGACGAAGATAGGAACCTCCAAACTGTTTTGCGGCCATCGATTGCTTATGCCTGCGACGACAAGCGTCTGTTCCCCAAATGACCGGTTGGGCAGCGCAAGTAACTTTTGGTACCACTCTTTTCTTTTGAGTATTGATAAGGTCTCCTTCTCAATTTCACAAGGTGCGTGGACCACCATGGTGTATGGATTACTTCCTAGAAAATATAAATTTTGTTTCGCTTCCAATCATGAAATCTCTTGGGGGAGACAAAAGAATCTTCTTGGCTATGCCGCGCAACGAGAACGAGTAAAACCCCATGTTGCACTGTAACTGATAAAAATTCTGAACCATTCGACCATCGGCTCCAGACCTTGAGAATGGAAGCATAATTCGAAATGGCGAACTCTCAGCATGCCCAATGGATTAACTTGTGAGATGTGGAACTTGTAATATGAAAGAATTTCTCCGAAGAGATTTATCTCCGGGAGCCGGAAGTTTCCTTCTTGAAAGAAGTCGGTGTATAATGGCACATATCCAGTCAGTGCGTCGGCACTTGATCAGTGGAATTCCCTGGTGACCTCTTCTACGTCGACGACATTTTCTGGTTGATCAACCATGAATATACCGAGAGATGAATGCAGAATCTTGAAAATTTGGGAAACTGTTAAGGATCTTCAAAGAACTTGAAGGTAGTTTGTTGGTTAGAGAGAAGAATGGAAGAAGATTTGAAGAAAAGTGATTTCTCCTTCGCATTCGTCTTCTATATATACTCATCGCATTTAGTGCAATGAGTAAGCGTGCCCTCCACTTGGCACGCTGGTCCAGTAAGGCGGTGACACGTTAGGCCGGAAAATCGAACCCACAGTTACGACCGGTGCGTGGTTCTCACTCGCCTGACACCAGACGAAACTGCGTGACTGACACTGTGATGACATGCTTGTCACAGTGTCAGCTGCCACATCCACCATACCCTTTCTCACCTACCAATCAGAAGATTCGATTTTTCAAAATCTCACATACGAAACATGCGCCACTTCAGCTCTTCCACAAGAACTCTAATGGACGTGCAACACAACACAACGAGCAATTAGACATGCGCTCTTCTAACCGATGCCAAGCCTTAACACCAGCATGTTGGTATACATCATAGTGATACAAAAGACTTTTCTAGTCTAGAGCTCCAACAACTTGCATCCACACATGGAAGAAGCACTGGACCGGGGCGCCTTGAGGGGTTTGGGCCCAGATCCTTCGCCGACATGCGCAATGTCAAGCATAGGCGACGCACAAAGAGTCATACCCAAATCAGATATATCTGACACTTAGTCATTTTTAGTAGATTAGCGCAAGCCATGTAGGGCAATCCTCATCAGTGCGAGTCTGTGCATGCTATCAAGGCATAGTACAACTAGTACGAACGTCAGAGCATGCGACCAATGGGCACATGCCAGGCTGTGTCCAACAGTGCCTCACGATAAACAATCATGTAGGAGACAAGAAGTACAAAAGGATAGTGACTTTCACCAATCATCGTGCGCCAACCATTGCTCCATGATCTCCACTAACCGCAAATAACAGACAAGACAACAAGGAGAACTGCCAAGCCATGTGGATCTAATCAATGTGCGCCAGCTTCCCATTTATCTGCGAACACTAATGATTGTGTCCAGGGGGACAATTGGGATATTCCTTGATGTCGAAGTCGAGCCCAAGGCCCATCAGCCACCTCATTCGTTACTCTCTTCGGCTATAAATAGAGAACTTCACCTCCAGGTTTAAGGATCGCTCTCTCTCTCTCACTTACTACACACACTTATTATCCTTAAAACAAGTTCTTATTCTCACGCTGGGGGTGGTTACAAGGAGAATCTCTAATCCTCCTCCTTGTAACGAGCTTCATGGTGGTGTGTTGTTTTGTAGGACTAAGTAGTAGTCAGTCGAGGAAGAAAGAAGATTAACCTTATTTGAACGAGACTAATCCCACAAGTTAACCTACATATTTGACTTGGTCTTCTTTTAAGTATATATATGCTTACATGTAACCAGTTGATTAATGTGTGTTTTGATGGGTATGACTGTAGGACTAGGGATTAAACTTGGTTAGGTTAATCTATCACCGATAGGTAACTGAATCATAGAACAACGATCAATTACTGGTTAGTTAAGCATGAACACGAAGCTATCTAGTTATAACTTATCGGATTTAAATACATGATCTTTGTTTAGTCGCATTCTTAACCTAGGGAGAATCCATTCTAAATGATGATTTATCTATTTCTGGTTTATGTATTAAGAAAAAGTTGTTCCCAAGTGACTGACCCCAATACATAGTTACATACTTAGGTTGTACCATTACATGACATGTACACTTGTATGTATGATTTTACCATTAACTCCGATTGTAATCAATTTCACAAATTTTAATCATTATGTGAATTATAATAATCATAACTAGAGTTTGTTATTTATTTCTTACAAGTTATATTGCGGTTGTTTTAAAGCACATTAAAACACCCATATGTGTTTAGTGTTTTGAGAGATATATAATAAGATACCTTTAACTTATTGATCAAAAGAAGTCCTCTTCTCTTGCCCATACTAATTGGCTCCTACCTATTTTTGCCAATTATTAGTAATGCCAAAGGTACAACACAAAATTATTATGAGGGGAATATCAATAATACCAAATGGGTACCACATGACACGCATGCCATGTTGCCCGTAAACCCATCTCATGTTTTTATAACACATGACTCATAAATCACTTTTATAAGATTCGCTAAAGCAAAATAATAAATCAACGTTACATCTGCAATGTGAAACACACATAATTTTATGTAAATAACAAGAATATACATAATACATAATTGGTACATATTATGAAAGGAATCAGTGATGTGTAATTGTGTATCCCGTATTGGCTCGATGCTTAGTCCTAAGTCCGAGTTGTTCTTCTTTTCAACGTAGGCAGATTCAGCAGACAACGCATATACTTGTTGGTTTGATATGTGTAAGTAATGACATTCAAAAACAGTGGTAATATCTAAAAGAGTTACACAAAGAGCAACGACTATATGTAGGTTGTTTAATTGTTGAACAAACCTAACACGGAATGATGAACGACATTCGTTTTTTATGAATAATAAGTCTGGGTAATTACTTATTATTATTACGAAATAATAATCATAATAATTAATAAACAAACGTGTTTGTGTTTTTTAATATTTAAAGATTTAAAACAACTGTAACATGTCGTTTTGTAAGTTTCGGTACACTCAAAACTAAGGTGATGCGTCTCATAATTCGGTCCAATCACAACAAGTATGCAAGTATCTGTCGATTTGTTTAATTGAATTTTAGTTGTAAAATTGGATGGATTTAATTCCCTACTTGTTGGAGCATATAAATTAACATACTTTCTTCGTCCCATTAAAAGTATCATATTTTGAATTTTTAAAGTCTTTATTTTAAAATTTTGATCTTAATTAATTTTGTTTGCGTTAGATAATACTTGATGAAAGTTATATGATTTGAGTGTGTTTTACAAGTGTTTTTATCGGGTTAATTTTCATCAAGTTTTCTATAACACAAAAAATATATATTTAAAGTTATAAATAAAGACTTTGAAATTTCAAAATAGGACACTTTTAATGGGACGGAGGAAGTAACATTTTATTTTTGAGTTTACGTGTTTATATATTTTGTGAAAGATACGTGATTAGTAATTTTCTTTTAATTCATTGTGTTGATGTATTAGGTAATATGGCAATTAATTATTTTTTCTTGTTAATTGTGTTTTGCATCATACTTACTGTACATGGTATGGTACGCCCTCAGAAGATTCATAATAGGAAGCTTTAAAAAAGTTGTTGCATCACCTCTCTTCACCAGAATGCTTTGCTTCTCTCAAAGCAAAAAAAAATAATTATAAATAAATAAAAAAATAAAATAACAAAACAAGTAAAAAATGCCCCCTCACTCTTTTGCATAATTTGCTTTTTGTCATTATATATATAGTTAAATGTTTGGTTGGTTCTTGTAATTTGGAAAAAATTGCACAATTGGTTCCAATGCTTCAATAATTAAACGTTTCATCCCAGTTGTAATACTTTTTAAACTCACTTGGTTCTTACTACTAACCTTTTTTAAATATCTCAGTTAAATGTACGTGAAATATCTATATTACCTCTAAGGTTAAAAAAACAAAAAAAAATAAGTGGGGCCCATCCCACCTTCTTCTTTCCCACTTCACCTTTTAAAAGCCACCCACCATCACCAGCCACCATCTCCCCAAACCACCATCACCATCTCCATCACAACCACCCTCCCTCCAAAATTTGAAATAATAGACTACTAATTCACCTAAACACCAACAATCCAGTTATGTTATTTTCCATTAAGTACAACAGTTTAACAATTTGGGATCTAATTATTTTCCATTTGTTGATATCAATGGCCGATTGGGTGCACCATATATCACTAGAAGATCTTTCACAAATTCCTTCACCCGAAGATAAGAAAGTAAGAGGTTGTACATGACCTTTGGCTTTTGCTTCCTTAAGCCCCTGAACCGAGCGATTTGGACTACCCCTGACCTTCGACGAGTAGTAGATCTTGAAGGACATCATGTCTCACCTCTAATAAACCCATGATTTACTCAAAAATTCACCAAACAGTTTCTTCAAGATCCCGATTTCTTGAAGGTGTCACACTGTTGAGACTAATTATGTCCAGTGCAACCCAATAAACTTAACATAGTTTAGTAATATGGATCACACGAGTGCAAAAATTACAACTACTGGGATCACGCGTGTAATTATTGAAGCCTTAGGACTAACCGGGGTCATCTCCGAAAATGTTAAAAATATTTTGAGCCCTGCGCGAGATTAAAAAAACGGGCCCTACCCATCTTTTTTTGCAGTAAATAAGGAAATAGCGAAAAACAAAGTTAAGCAACTAAACAAAAAATGTCTAGCACGTACACTTCAACCCAGCACCTGAACTTTAGAAGGCGAGTCGACAACTGGTTGATCTATGATTGGTGCCGACATAGCCTTTTAATTCACACTTATCTGCTTTACAAATTCGATCTTACTTGAACTTGTACAGTTCTTTATTTGATCTAAAATTACAGTTATTAATTAAAAGCATTGATAAATAAAAAAAATAAGAAAATAAAAACATTGATAGATAAGTTGACTAATCCAAGAACATAACATATTATTTAACTTAATTTGTTACAATTAATTCTTAAAATGAAATGCATAAGTGGAGGGTAATTTAAAACTCAACTAACTTAAAAGCTTAATTTGTAAGTTTATATTATTTAAAGGGGGTTAGAATTAAAGTTGACACTAAATGTTTAAGACTTCCAACATTGGCAGCATTTACAATTTTATTAAATACACCAAGTTAATTTTTTTGAAAGGTGTATATTGGAAACCCACTACCGACTGTGCTTCAACCTTTTTTATCGGAAGCACAGCCACCCGGGTTCGAATGAGGGGGAGTTCAGTGCAGAGCCATTCCTCGCACCTCGTGGAAACTTAATCCCGACTGCCAGGCTCAAACTTGTGACTCCGGTCAGGAACCCCACCAAGGTTGAACTTGGTACCTTTTGGTTGGAAACAATGGGTCTTTCTACTTGACTATAATTATTTTTTGTATATGGCTTCATCTCTAATTATATTTATGTGTTCTCTCTGGATTTTTATATTTATATTTTAAAAACGTACGGACCCTTCTACGTTTTTGGCCCTAAGCCGGCGCCCACTCCGCACATGCTCACGGCCGGCCCTAAGACCAACTATGGTATTTTTACAAACCACCAGAACCAGCCAGACATTTAACTTTTTTGTTTATAGCAAAAATGCATCTCCACATTCTCCCCACCACATGAGCCGCATCTCCTTCTTCACTCCACGTGAGTTCAAAAACATACATATAGATGCTTTTATTAGTTCTAAGTCTATCCGGTACGAGGGCCGGCCTATGCCCGGCAAGGCCCGACGCCGGACCCACACACCGCCCCCTAGGCCCGGCAACGGCACACCCAGTCAATTCTTGCCGCTGGAGCCGTGCCAACTTTTTATCAATTTCAAAATTATACCGTTGCAAAACGGCTATATTAAAAAAAGGATTTTTTATTTACTTTAAATACACATCAATCCCCCATTTTTATACCACATTCAACAAAAATCTACCCACTCTTCTCATCAAATTTTTAAACCCTTCATCTTTTTATAAAAAAAAACATGGATCCTTTCCACCCGAACAACCCGAACCCGTTCAACCCGAACAACCCGAACCCGAATCCTAACATTTTATCGACGCCCGGTTACACTCCGGCTATCGACCCTTCATGGGCGAACCCGCAATTTACGTTTTCGGGATTCCAACAATCACCGAACGCGTTCACTTCCATGTCTCAAGTCCAACAAATGCATCAATTTCAAGCGCTCCAACAAATGATGCTACGTAACCCGTTAGAATCTCAACCACCGTTAGAATCCCAATCTCGATCATCGTCGGTTCGACTTGACGTTGAAGACGAAGTAGTCCCCGAATCCCCACTGCAAACTATAGGACTCAAAAAAACAAGGGGAAGGCGGCTCAAGGCGATACAGTTCGAAACCAAAGGCAAGACCTGGGACTTAAACGGAGGAGGAAGCGCTAGCAATGGCGTGGGTTAAGTCCTCTACTAACCCGGTTATCGGTATGAACCAAATATTTTAAAAATTTTTATTTTATATTTTAATAATGTAACTTTTTTTTAAATTTAGGGAATAACCAAACAAGTAATAGCTTTTGGAAGGGAGTAACGGAAAGATTTAACAAGATTATGGAGGAAGCCCCGCTGCGTGATTACGAGTCCGTCTCTTCCAAGTGGCGGAAAATGAGCTATAAGATCAACCTATTTAGCGAATTTTTAACCGCTATTACACAAATCCTCCTAGTGGGACTAACGAAGAAAACATAGTCGAATATGCTTTGGCTAAATGGGACGAAAAGGAGAAGACTCCTTTTGAACATCTTCGAGCATGGAAAGTTTGAAAGAAAGAAAACAAATGGAGGTCGGTTCCAAACGAGGTCGCATCCGCCAAACGGACTCCGGAAGTTTTAGTACGGGAGGCTCAACCGCTCGTTGTCACATAGACATAAATGACGAGCCAAAATTTGATGAGGAGGAGTTTGTTGTTGAGGACTTGCAACGTCCCCCTTGGAAGGGTCAATAAAAAAAGCGGCGTCCGGAAAAAAAAGAATCGACTTCCAGGGGCGGTTCAAAAATGGACGAGTTGATATCAGAATTCCGTTCGTTCAAAGAGTTCACGGCGGAAAAAATTGGTTATAAGAAAAACTTGTCGGCCGACCATGCTCGAGCAGAGGATTTTAGGATTATGAGGCTAGATCTCGACTCGGTACCTGAGGATGAACGCGAGGTCTACTTGAGGATGAAAGAGGAAGTTAAGAGAAAATGGACCTCGTAGTTTAATTTTTTTTAGGATTCGTAGTTTAATTATTTTTAGGATTCGTAATTTTTTAGGGACTCGTAATTTTTTTTTAGGATTTGTAATTTTTTCTAAGATTCGTAATTTTATTTTTGAATATATGTAGTTTTTATTAATTTTATGTAATGGATTTAATTATCTTGTTTTATGTCTTATTTTTTTAATTTTGTAGTTTTTTTATAAAATTAAACTAATAAAAAGTAAAAAAATTATTTAATATTTGAAGTGGGGTAGGCCCATCCTCCACCCCATTCATTTTGCTAGGAGGGCATCCTTTGAGGATGGGAATGTGACGTTCTACGTGACGACCCATCCCATAGAGTTGACCCTCCCAATACCCACCGGACTAGTTGTATCTCACTCAAAAAGGTACATTGGGATGCTCTTCTTACTTCTAAATCTTACCTTATATTCGTTAAATATATTGTATCTTCTTTGTGAGTTAGCTGAGTGACGTCTTATCAAATTTATTACACACGACATCAACCATGATTATTAAAACGAATAATTATAACAACAATGAAGATAAGAACGTAACAAAATAAAGAATTAATGCCATATTGTTAGGGGACAAACAATAAAACGAATTGGGTGATTAGTAATTGTTGGGCAAGTGTGGATAGAATTAGTGGAGCATGGGAGTCCTTTGATTAATTTTTTTAGTAGGTAAAATCTTATAATTTGGGATTAATTTTGTCATTTGAGTTAGAGGTGGACTTTAAATTGTTAGGGCTTGATTTGTGTAGAATAATAGAGTTCAAAGTTGTAGTAAATGTTTATATTTTCTAAGTTTAAATTCGAATGTAAGCCAAATATCTAAATGGACCGTAATCATATGACCACTTTTAACATTTTCTTAATGATCAAATTTTTTATTGAAGATGATAATCTTCCACAAAAATCTTTTCCATTTCTATAGTATCATAGGTCTTAAGAAAAACATATTAAAAGTTATTTAAGCCATTAAGATAAGCGGCGGTTTGGTTTGGTTCGTTTGTGTTTAGTTGAGATAAATTATGCATATGAGATTTATATTTGTAAATATGTAACTTTTTATTTTAGTTTTATTAGGGGCCCGAAAAAATAATATGAAGGGTTGGTGTCATAACTTTATGGGGTCGGTCAAGATTTTAATATATATAATACAAATGTTTTTTTCTTCATGTGATTGAGCCTTGTACTATAGCACTAGGTTCACTCTACTTTTATGTTTTAAAGTTACATGACCGGAGCTAAAAAAAACTATTATATAGCGATAGACAAACGAACCCTAATAATTTCCACCACTCATGAAAAAATTATGAATCCGCCACTGATTTTTAAATTTTCAGTTCTGTGATTACAAGTAAAGTATAGGCATGTGGCCCTAGTGGTACAAGTACAACACGTCTTTTACAACAATAAGTTAGCATTCAGTAGCATCCTTTTCATAAATGAAAACTACTTTTATTCATTGTCCAATTTAAGATTTTATCTATGAAGAAATTGTTGTATAGGTTGAATGTGGAAATATCTTTGATTTTACAACATGAAGGGTTAAAAACAAGAATGTGAATGCCCAGGTTGGTTTAAGTTTTCAATCAATCAAAATGAACAACTTGTAATGAAGGAAAGGTATATGTACATATAGTTTGTTAGTTCCAATCCAATTTAAGTATTGAACTTTGATATAACACACACATACAGATATGTATTGTTTTAGGGAGAATTTAATCTTTCAGAATTAGGATAACAATATGGTTTCAATTCAATATTAAGACCTTTAAGAACAATGTTATTGTATTAAGTACATGTTTGATGTATAAACAACTCTTTATCTACAACTTGTCCCCTTTAGTTTACATAGAAATGCATTTGAGAAAGTATTAAATATTTCTATATTTACTAATACGTAACTAATGACATAAACTTTATTTATTTATTTTTATCCGTATTTAATGACATTAAATTTATTTATTTATATTTTTAACATAATTTTAGTTTTAAATTTCATTTATTCATTTTCTTAACCTACATTTTTACACTGATAATTATAACATAATTTTAAATTTTTAAATATTATTTATTCATTTTTCTTAATCTACCCTTTTTACAATGACGTCGTTTTTCATGCTTTCCGAATATATCGTTGTTAAGTTTGTTTTCTCTATGTTTAGATTTTCAAAGACAAGTAGCTGCAATGAAAAAAGGGCGTTATCTCGTCGCATAGCATGGTTATACCTGGTTATATATTATTTACAAGTCTGGTGAATAGTAATTTCATGTTTTTTAATAATATTAATTTTATTTCGAACAATATCTATTTTTTTTTTGTTTTTTCATTCTAATACTATTAGATATTTTTTCAAAAGTGGTTATATAATATATATATTAGGGCGGGATCCGGAGAAAAAGCCTAAAATGGTAAAAACAGTAAGAATGATTTTAGTGTTGACATGTGGCGTTGATGCTAACTTACACTATGGGTAATATTGTGAAAAAAAAAAAAACCATGCACATGCCAAAGACCATGCATATGAAATTCACATGCATATTCCACCATCTTTTTAACTCCCGTAACTTTTCTATACGTGATTTTTTTTTTAAATTAACGAGTATACTAACAAAATGACATAAAGTGGGTGCTCAAATAAAAACGCTATAAAAACACTATAAAAACACTCAGTTCAGAAAAACTCAGTTGAAAACGCCATAAAAACATGAGTTCAGAAAAACACCATGAAAAACTCAGTTGAAAACGCCATAAAAACACCAGTTCAGAAAAACACCATAAAAAACCTAGTTGAAAACTCTATAGAAACACACAATTAAGAAAATACCATAAAACCGGGTGAAACGCCATAAAAAACACTGTTCATTTTTTTTTTCGAAAAACATATCAATAGTATACTCGTTGGAAAGATAAAAAACGTTGGATTGTGTATTTAAAAAAGATGTTTATGTATAAAAAAGTTATGGACATTTGAATATGACAGTGGAAATGGCAAGTGATTAAAATGTGCGCCCTTGTTTGAATCTTCCCAATTTACAATTTACCCTTCCTGGTAGTAGTAAGGTTCTCAACATTTACAAAAACGCCACCACATCAATCCTAGCCACAAATCACAAAGAACTTGTGGCTGAAAATCGTCCTTGCCATTTTCACACTCCTGATCCTCATATATATAATTGTTACCCATTTACCAATATACTATATATAATATACCCTTTTAACCCGTTAACATTTTGCTAATTTGGTTTTTCTCTGATTACTTGCGTTCGTTGGCTTAAAAAAAACTAGATACGTAGGAGTGTTTGATTTTATTTATTTTATTGAAAATGAGGTTGTGTTCGAAATAAAGTCAGTTTTGGTATCATAGGCTAGATCAAGAGTCAATGTCATGATTCAATACCAACCGAACAACGCCGGTACCAGTATAAGTATTATCGAAACAAATATGGGTATATACTTTAAAATATATACACCTTCGACCCATTTTGTTTTTATGTAATTTGATTTTACTTTGATAAATCATGTTCATAATTTTTTTATAAAGCTAAATACGCGGCTATGTTTAATATTTTTTTCATCGATCCTGTATAAACTTTGTTAAAAACCCATTTTGTTTTCTATGAGCTTAAAACGATTGCTGGTACCATGCTGATAACTTAACGAACCGAACATGTATTGTTCGAATTCCACTGTATAACGAACCGAACTGATACTAACCAACTTCCCATCACATCACGTAAAATATAATAACACTGATAGTTTCAATACCGGTGCCCATTTTGTTCTGTTGGAATCAGTTTGGTTCGTCGTAATACCATGATGATCCCAACACTTAACATAACTTACCATACCAAAAAGTACTTAATTGGTTTAGGGCAAAGTTTAAATCTAGTCGTTAATAATATATTAATAATTTAAAAATCAAAATTAATTATTCATGGTCTTTCACGATTTATGTATATAAAATATATATTATGATTAATTAATTAATTAGAATATACACATAAACTTTTTCCCTTGGATTTTATAAAGGCATCATCTACATAAACTTTTTTTGCTTGTAGTATATAATGGATTTATTTGTTTCGACACCATAAACTATAATTCAACACCCAACTGTTACATATAGGCCTCGTATAAGCCTATGCTATACACAACGTGTATCACAAACTTTAAAAGTCAGATTTGGAACCTCTCACTTCTCGTCTGGGGGCCATACAATGCCTATACTTGGCCCATCTGTTATTTTTTTCAAAACATGGGCAGATTGGGATTTTTGTGCGGCTATACGTCTCGTATAGATGAATACGGGGTATAATTTTTTTCTAATTACAATATTAATTATTCTACATAATATGTATCACTTTAAGAAGATTTAAAAACAATTTTATAAAAAAATAATAACAAAAAAAACATTTCATACAATATTAATTGTTTTAACTTATAAATATTACAAAAGTTTTTAATAAACATTATATAAATACTTATTGTTAGATAATACACACATTTTAAAAGAATCAAACAAAACTATTGTACATGATAGGAAATATCACAAATATAAACAACCAATATTGTACATATATATAACATCAAACAACAAACAAAACAAAACAAAGATACAACTCAATATGAAATACAAAAATATTTAGGGAACGACTATGAATCATCCTGACCTGCCGAGGGAGACCTACCGGTATATTGTGACTGGCCGGGAGGTATATTGATCTATCGGGCCAGGATCCAGATACTGTCGTGCTGATGGTAGTGGTCGGGGGCTCGACAGCGGTGGCACTTAAACTACCGTGCTCCTACTCTATATTGTTATAGCGGTCTAAAATCAAATATTAGTGAAGGGCCTGCATTTGAGATATATGCTATCTCGGTAATTTTAATGATATGCAACATTTAATGTATACATATATAAAACGTGAAACATATATAATACTAATATGGTCTAATCGTAATCCATGAAATATCAAAACTCAAAAGTACCAATATTTGAAACATGATCTAATCGTAATCCATGAAATCTTCCTCCAAATCCACATCAACCAAGGCATCCAAAATAACAGTCACCGTCGGTTAAATATTGGTCACTATCACTGATAATATGGGAGCCGATATTATAGACTGATATTTTGTAGTGGGCCTATAACTAATATCCCACTGGTGTAACGAGTGCGGAATCCAAGTTACACCTCAAACCAAGCAAGATAAGAATAAATAAACACAAGATATTCACATCAAATGTTTGCATATTGATTTAGACAGAATTTGAGTATGATTTACAATGAAAAGCTCTCAAACCCTCTCTATCTCTCAAATGTTCATTCAAGCTACTTGTTCCTAAAGGTAACTGGGTATATATATACTGTGATACCTAACTACTAAATGACATCTATATATCCAAAAGACACCAATATGTTGTTTGTACTTTTTCCAAGTGACACCATATGTAGTTTGGAAACTTTTCTAAACTACATCTCAATTCTAAACTACACCACATGTAGTTTGGATATACATTTCCTTTGGAATTGTAAAGAAAAGTCAAACAACAAAGGAATGTTGTTTGACTTCAGTCTCCTTGGATGTAGCTTGTGATTGTTCGGTCTTCACATCTTCGGATTTTCATAAGTCGTCACTGGTTACAAGCATGAGGTGCATCAAGAAACTCCCCATTGGATGTAGGTTGTGAAACTTCGATCTTCAAAGCTTTGGATACTCGAGATGATGCTGAGTGGTCAGCTTCAGTTCGATCATCTTGATCCACTGAGCGCATTCATGTCGTGTCGTCACTTCTATAGCTAATCTTCTAACATGTTCTCTTTGCCTTTAGCTTGCTTGGATGCTATACCTACATACACAACAGAGCTAAACACACAATGAGAACAAACTCTAGATTATTAACCAATCTCAGAGAATTTTAAAATATAAACTTCACAAAGTATTGATTTCAAATAGTATCATTTAACGACACACATGAGACCAACTCTCATACAACTACCAACCAACAATATTTGAAAGTTTTAATAATGTTCAGTGTTAATCCTTTAACTTTCAAAGCTTGTTAGCTTGACCATTATGAAGATGCAAAAGTTAGAACGCTTGTTTTCCGGCTTTTAGTCAGGTTTTAAGTGGGATAGATTCAAGTTCCAACATCTATCCATAAAAAATAAGTTAGAAATAAAATATTTTTGGCATTTATGAAACTTATATTAAAACACACCTAAAATATTTTTGGTATTTGGAAATTTTCAAACGTAAAGATATAATACAATAAATAAATATATACATACAATCTTTTTGTAACTTTCGATGGTAAGAGAATCATATCAGCGTACGGTCATGCCAAAACACACTTGTTGTTTGATTAGTTAGCATTTTTATAAGCATCCTATAATAATCATCGGTATTTTTGTCCAATCAAACTCCACAATAAAACATAATCATACCTTGGGGATATGCTTAAGATACGATTTATACTTACCGACCGGTGTTCATCTACCCATGACACATTCCCTTATCAAGGTATGCACTAGAATTCATCTTACTGTGAGTATATTGTTTATCATCTATTTTGACGTATAAGGTTTCAGATACTCACTTATTCGGAGGATTGAAAACAAGCCCTATGTGATAAAATCACATATTGATGAGGATCTTGATTTTTAAATGCATGCAGATGAATATGAATAGACTCACTTATTAGCGAGAGTAAGTCCGTGAACAGGTTAGTACCACCGTACTAATAAATAGACGAACTTGACTCTCTGATGATTAATGTATGCAATGTGATTTATAAATCACTTATTCATGAGATGGATGTGATAAGAATATCACTTATTGATGCTCGTATGCAGTATGTACACATATGTATGACGTCATGGAAGTTCTAGACTTGCGTCCTCATTTTGTTTGTAAGAGAACAACCTTGAAGCCCATATGATAAACAACATAAATACCACATATCTCAGAACCTTGACAATTTATCAAATGAAATTTCAGTACTAAGACTATATGCCAATGAGCGGTTCCCACATAGTCTTCAGTCCTTTATGTTTATATCACCATGTACACTTTAAAATGATTGTGAGCCTACCAATACACCACTAGTAGAGCTACCTAACATTTTTCATTTTAGGTTTAAAGAGATTTTGGTAGACCACTGATATACTATCATTTTCTCTTTTTCTCGCCAGGAAACTCATTTTTGTTTTTCTTTTGTTTTTGTCCTTTTTGATGTTTTTCAATGTTTTTGTATTATTTGGTAAAGTTTACTCTCCCTAAAATTCAAAAAGTAAAGTAATTTTTAAAAACATCTTTTGGGAATTTCTCAAGAAAAATATATACAAAACGATTTCCTGATGCCGAATTACTCTTGTTTTACCTTAATGTCGTTTACCAAAAGTAATTAATCAAAACGTGACTTATCAAAAGCTTTGGTAAATGAGTCATCACATCGGTAGTCGGTGTGGACCTTAACAACATCGATGAGTTTCCGTGCGAAATAATGCGTATGTGGTGTTATTGGATATCGATGTGTTTGATATGGTAGTGATGTACAAGATTTTTAATAATCCGTAAAGCAACTTCAAAATCGAAAAAATAAGGAAAGTTAGGAATTCAAAACCATAGTCCTACATCTACTTCTTGCATCCCTAGGTGTCTTAGTGATTTCCCAAAGATCTTCATCCACCCGTTGTGGATTTCAAGTCAATTTAGTAGCCACCATAAACGTATTCACTATAAGTAGTCCAATCTAAGTATTATCATTAGGGGTACCAAATATGGTTTCTTGAAACGCCTTCAAATAACTCAAAAAAAGATGAGAAACCTTCGGGTCCGGTTGGTAAGGATTCAGAGAGAATGTAGGATACACTTGTACATATCACCATTGGTTGGTCCAAAAATGATAACATCTACATACACCTACACAACAAAGGTCTACATCTTTCTCTTTGATGAGTAGTGTGCAGTTGATCAATCCATGTATAGGAATCCGCAAACCTGGATGGTTGTTCAACAAACACTTTTTCTTTAATTACACCGTGGAGAAATGCACACTGCACATCCATCTAGTAGGCCTTAGACTTCTTGTGGAAGTATTAGCCATGAAGATCAAAAAGGCTTCAAGACGTGCTACAGGCGCATATATTACGATGTAATATGTCCCCTTGACCTGATCAAAGCTTTAGGCGACCATGTTGTTAGTTAGGATCTAAGTTTGAACCAATTGTAATTTTTGTTTCAAGAATGGAAATATGAATGTAAAATATGTTTTGATGCAGTGGAATGAATGGAAAACTTTTATCACAATTGATGGTTGTTTGTTTTCATCATCATGCTTTGAACTATTTGTAGTATTTGCATGTGAATTACAAACTCCCCCTTAGCCCAATGATAATCGTTTGAAAGTATAGAAATGCAAAGAAGATAGACTGATAAATGATCTTTTGATAAATAAGAAAATGCAGTTACATCGATCACCTATTTATACTAAACTTCCTAACCTCTAAGCATCTTTGATGACGCAAGGGTTGAAAGTGACATCTAACAACAAAATAACTAAGCTAACCACTGATTGCTAAACACTGTTAGTGCAAAGCACTATTGCATTGATTATTATACTCATAAAAGTGAAACTCTGATAACTATCCTCTACTCTTTATCTTCTGGTAGACCTTTGGAAAATTGTCGTTTTGTAGCAGTAGATAATAGAAGGCAGATATTTGGAAAGGCAGAGTTTAACTATCAGCGGTTGTAAACTCTGATAGTGGAACCAAAACGCTGATAGTGTATTTGGCTTTGTATCATTTGTTCCTTTGTAAAGGGTTCAATCCCAACAATCTCCCCCTGGAACAGGTGATGCCAAAACACATTTATTTTTGGTCTTTATTCCTCAACAAGAGTTCTCTAATTTGCCCTTTGAACTGTAATTCAAAGTTGAGAGACTCCACATCATCCTCATCCTTTTCAAGCTCCAGATTCAAAAGATCTTGAAGGTCTTCTGCATTTAACCCAGATGCATCCTCCATGCTTATCTTGGCAGCTTTACCATCTGACTTGAGCAGTGTCAATTCATGGACGTTTTTATCAACTTTCCATTTTAGAATTTTGGGTCATATGATTTTCTAGGATGGATTATTGTTGAGGGTGATGGTTGTAGTTGATGAGCAATCTTGGATAATGTTTCTCTTAAAACATTGCTTGCATCATCAGAGTGGAAATGGATCTGGTCCATGATTCCTTGTTTAATGAGGTCATGCTCATACCTTCTTTCATCTTCTTTGGACATCTCTCTGCCTTTTTCTTTGGTTTAAGGCAAGGATGGATTGAGCAGATGTTTCAGAGGATTTTGTAGTAGGTTGGGTGTGATGAGTTGTATCCTCTGTTGCATATACAGGCTTCTTTGGCAGTGTTGGATAAGTTTTTCTTCTTTGTTCAAACCTTTTATATGTATCAATCACCTTGACCTCTGACCACCTCATATTTGGTTCTTTGACCCATAGTTGGCGGCAATCAACTCTTCCTTCATTCTTCTTAACTTCAAATTCTTTTCAGACACATTCTTCTTGTATTTGTTCCAATATGGAGAAGTGGGTTTTGTGAGGGGATCTTTCAACATCTCTTGCATTCTTTGCACCTCTTCTTCCAACTCACTCACAGTCCAGTCTTTTAACTGTGCCCTTGTAGCCTTGATGTGTGCTAAACATACTATTAAAATTAACTAAATTAGACTCTCTAAGCTAGACACTAAAAAGCTTTAAATCTAGACTCGACCTAAACCACACAACCGGCAAGTGCACCGAGCAATGTAGTACAAACTAAGTAAGTCCGGATATCGAACCCACAAGACTCTGCTAATTACGCTATTAAACTCTAATAGACTCTGACAGACATGACTCAAACTGTTTCATTGTTTTAGGGGGGGGGGGGTGGGGTTACTAAAAATCTAAGGAAATCTATCAAACTAATTATCAACTAGAACTATGTGAATATGAACTAATATGAAGACTGTTCTTAGATGGTGATGAAGGCTACCTAGACTAGAATCCTAGATTGATTTTAAGAATTTACCAATTAAGTTAACCACATGTTTTATGGAACAGGTATCTTGTGATACTAAACCTATTAAGACACCAACTAAGCCCCTCAACCCTTCTCGAGGTGAAACTTATGGCACTACTTAGGCTGTTCATCCTATAGATTATTAGACTTCCTTCCGGTTATCTAATTATTGTGGAAGTACCCAAATATTGACCTACTCTTTTCCAATTATAGATCTAGGGTAGCTTGAATATCTTGACTTGACTTGATAGAATAATAAACCGACGGGGCAACTAAGGCACGACTTCTTCCAAAGACTGTCTAAAGCAATTCGCCGGGTAAGACCTACCAATAGCCCCGCACCTTCCAGCTATAAGGACTAGTAGAATACTAAAATATAGCGAATTATCAACTATCACTTCTAAGGTTTATTGGCCAATTCACCCTAAAGGTCAAAGACACAAGATCAAAGATCTAGCATGAACCTATTCCGTAGCAGACAACCACCTAGATTCACACGAAGCAATAGATAATAATTAACCAAATTAAAGTACGCATACACAACAAGCCAATTAATCAAACCTTTTACAAAACACAAGTAATCCATAAAATACATGCAATTAACTAAAAAGTTCAAACTTTATTCAAAACCATTCATCATAATCTAGGCAGTTTAAGCGTTTAGCAAAGCATGTTAATCAATGAAAGTAAAACAAGGTTATTCAAACAAGAATTCATAGTTACAAGTTCTGGAAAGAGAGAAATCAAACAAACAAGGAATTCAAAACCCGAGCTAGTCTTAAATCTTCAAACCAAACTTGACCGAATGATTCCCGTGATCCAAACTCTTCAAACGCAGCACTTCAGCCTCCAAAATAAGCCCTTGGACTTCACAAATTCGTAACCCTTTCACCGGAGGCAGCTCATTCTTTTTATATGCGAAAAAATCTCGTAAAAACCTAAACAAAACACGGTTTCTGCATATTGGACCCCGTCGCGCTACGCGACGGGTATGGCTCTAGGGCGTCGGGTACGGCGGCGCCCCCTGTTCTGTTGTTTTATTTTTTCCTTCATTCATTCAGCTTTCCGACCCACATACGACTCCCGTTTTTCTTCCAAACTGCTCGTTTTAACTTGTTTATCATCACTTTAAGCATCGGGACCTGAAATCACAGCTTAATGTCAGCAGTATCGAAATTCTAACCTAAACTAGACTCAACCTACCTAAAACCTGACCAAAATATACACTATAAACATATGTACTTTGCAGTACATCAAGCCTTGTATTGCTTATTATTCATGATGTGATCAATATAATCATTCCTAAGGCTTTTATCTTCTCTCTCTAACAGCTGTTTGCTTAAGTCTCTTGCAAAATCTTCTAGCCTTTTCACTTTGCTCAGCTGGTACTGTAAGTAGTTTTGTATTTCTCTATCATATTTTCCCTGGGTATCCCTTTTTGTGATATCCCCTGCTTGTTTAGCCTTAACCTTTAAATATTCATCCAGATTTCTTGGCTTGGGATATCCTTCTAGAGATGGAAATTCCATTTTGTCTGGATCTTCTTCTGAAAAGAAAGATTTGATCTCTTCTTTGACAGCATGTAAGTCTAGTGGGAATTGAGTGGTGAGAGGCAATATGGTAATCTGAGAAGAAGGAGGTTTAACAGCTGTTGTGGTGGTCAGTGGTTTTGATGACAAAGGTAATGGAAAAGGGATGATCTTGTCATCAAGTACTACATTTGTGGTTCTCCTTCTCTTGAAGCTGATGTTGGGTGATTGTGGTTGAGGAATTATTGTGGGTGTTGGTAGAGATTGGGTGGAGGTTGGAAAAATGATCATAGTAGTGGATGGATTAACATTTGCTATAATCTCTGCTGTGACAACAGATGTTGTCACAACAGATGTTGTAACATCTGTTAGTGTGTAGTAGGTTTAGGTTTTGTAGGAGGAGGTGTAAGGGATTTTGTGGGAGCAGAGGTTGTGGTTGGATTAGCAACTTGCTTAGACTTAGAAGGTGTGGATGCTGGTTGCCTTGTTATTCTCACAGGCATCTTCTTTGTTGAAGTACCAACCTCTTCTTTTGCTTTTTGTAGAGCTATCTTTTGCTCAACCAAAGCTTTGCTCTTATCCCTTACCCTTTCCTTGTTTCTCTCCTTTTCCCTTGCCAAGATGTTTTCTGTTTCATCTACCTTCTTTGAACCATCAGGCTTTGGGATAAACACTGTTGTCCTTGAAAGTTTATCTTTCTTGTATTAGTTTCTCCCCCTTTTTGGCATCATCATTATCAACAAAAATGACATTAGGAGGAGCAGTGCCAGTGGTGTGGAGAATATGAGCCTTGATAGCCTTGATGTCTGCAGATGTATCCATATATCATGCATCAACCATGTGTCTGATTTCTTGCATATGATGTTTATGTTGAAGATCAGCATAGTGTTGTTGTTGTTTTAACAAAGGGTTTAAGACTTGCTACAGCTCAGCACTGGTTATGACAGAGGGTTGGCTCTTTGTAGCTAACATCTGCTTCAACAATTTTTTTTATTTCATCCATAGAAGATTCAATGTTTGTGACTTTCTCCGTCAAATCTTTGTATTTTAGCTCATCACCTAACTTAATAGGATCATCTGAACTCCTACCAGATGGGTAGTTATATCTATGTCATCATGAACAGAGGTTTCAACCCTTGTTTCAAACATAGATACCCCTTTTTCTTGGTTCTGGGGACTTCCCACATGAACAGAGGTTACCTTAGTAGCCTCAACAATGGTTGCCTTCATCAAAGTCTTAGGGATGTAACCAATGTCCAACAGCAAACCTGGGAGTTTAGTAATTGTAGTGGCTGCTCTTGATGAACTATCACCAAAGGTTACATGTAACCCAAGGGATGTATCCTCTTCAGTTGCTGATGGACTAGCAAAGAATAAAGAATCAGACCCAATCACATTCTAAATTATATTCTCAGTAATAGGTTTGTGAGAAGAACTGGTTAATGTCTATTCTAATTCAATTGCACTCAGCAAAGGCAATATGGTAGGTGGTAGTGTTTTTATTGGTGAAAGGTGTGGTGCAGAAAGAGACATTGCCCTGGGGAAGGGGCTGTGGAAAATAGCATCAAGTGACCCTAGAGCTTCATAATTAGTTTTCCCTGTGTTTACAACCTTTTGCTTTTGTGAGGAAGAAGGATGAGTTTCAAAGCCGGTTTGAGATTCTAACATCTGATAGGAAGGAGTAGCAGCAGTGTTTTCTTGTGATTTTTTGTGTGATCATAGGGTTAACCTCTGGGATCTCATCTTCCAGAGGGCCCTTTTTGGGTTTGGTGAGATAGCTGGTGTGGGTTTCAAGGCAGTGGTTGTAGTGCCCTGATCACCAGGAGCAGTGGCCTCAGTAGCAGGAGGCTGAGATGAACATTTTGTTCTTGTAAAGCTTGCTCTTCCTCCTCTACTTGTGTATTGGAAACTTTATCCTGATTTGTAATTCTTGTAAAGGTTTCATGAGTTAGGCTGCCTTGTTTTGTAACAACGCATTGTTTAACATCATTATCAGCTAACTGACTATGAAGATTAACACTCAAGAATCATGGATGTATAAGAAAAGCTTTTATTTTTTCAATATTATAAAATTTTCCACAAGGTCATCGAACAATATCTGGGAAAAATTAAAATCTGATCTAGTTAAAATAGCATAGCCCCGATACTGGATGTTCAATGGAATTTCATTAAAAGCTGTGGTCTTTTCTGAGAGACAAGTTAAAAGTGTGTGGAAGAAAAATCTCATCTCAATAGGAAAATTTGTTGGTGCAGAATGTCTATGTCTTAGTCTTATATCGAGTCTGTATAGATTAGATGTGAATAGGCTAGCAAAATCAAGTATTTATGTATTGGTTAGTCAAGTTCGCTTGTAATGGTTGTGTGATGTCAAGTTCGCCCGAACTCATGTTCTCACCAGCGAACTTGGACTATTATACATAACTAGCTTGATCTTTTCATTTGTAACTTTTGTGCTCTGAGTAGCGAAGCTCTGTCAAACTGGAGACTTGAAGTTTATCAATAAAATTGACGTTTAACTGATTAATTCCTGTTATTTGGTAATCGTGTCATAATATTCCGCTATTATGGTCACTAGATATCAAATCTAGGTTCCTATGCTATCAGGATCGGTCCTACAAGTGGTATCAGAGCTAGAATAGCCTGATTTGATTGATATCAAGACAAGAACAACTCTAATTCTACTCCATTCTTCTATTTTTCTTAACTTTTACACAAAAATGAAGAATTTACTAGCAAATTCTGTCCAAATTTGAATATGTCATGTTAAAGACATCACAGATAAACCCCTGAGAGTTTGGAGATCAAAATCAAACGAATTGATACCAAATTGTTGAAAAAATCATGTTTGAAAAACTCACTTTGATCGAACTTATAAGCCAAGTTCGCTTGAACTTGACTTAGAAATTCACTTTTTGAGTGTTTTTCTATCAAGTTCGCCAGAACTTGAAGGTTTTTGAGAGAATTCTAGTTAAGTCCGATCGAACTTGGGTTGAATTTCTTGGATTATCTTCAAGTTCGCTCGAACTTAAGAAATTTCATTGAAAGTTATCTCAAGTTCGCCCGAACTTGCAAGGTTTTTCTTTTAAAATTTGTTGTAAGTTCGCTCGAGGTTCACTCAGGATCATTTTTCAAATCAAGTCACACAAGTTCGACCGAACTTGTGTAATAATCTGAAAATTCTCATTCATTCATTGCAAGTTCGACCGAACTTGTAGTAAGTCTAATATTTTTCAAAGTTTGAACGTGTTTTCAGCGTACGTGTGTCGATATTCACGATGGATGATCTTCAGAGAGCGTTTATGACAGGAGTGGGTACGTCCAATGCCAATATGATACATCAAGTTAACCTAGACAACGAGATGGGCACGTCCTTTAAACCTCCGAAGTTAATGAGTATGGACGAGTACGAGGGATGGAAGGAGAAGTTCAGTTATTGGGTTCATGCCATGCATTTCCAAAGCTGGGTGGCTATTGAGAGAGGATATGTTGTTCCGTTAGACGAAACTCAACAAGTTCTGGAGAAGTACAAGTATTCTTCGCAACAATAGGAAGAATATATCGCTAAAAAGAAGATGATTAGCCTCATTCAACAGTCAGTTAAAGAGGATATTCTGATCTTGTTGCCCGAATACATGACTGCGAGAGAACTCTGGTTATCACTGCAAAAGAAATACCAAGGAAGCGCAGAGATGATCAAGAGTAAAAAAGCTCTTATTATGAAGGAATTCGATATTTTTACCATGTTGAAGGGCAAGACAATGAAACAGATGATTGAACGTTTTTGTCATCTGAAGGTTCAAATGAGGAGACATGGTCTTGAGAAGACAGAACCGGAGTACATCGATAAGCTTGCAGATGCGTTACCGGATGGAGAGTGGACTACTTATCTTATGATTTTGAAAGAAAGTCCGAATTGGGAATTCTTTAAGCTGGCTACATTCATCGACAAACTCGAAGGTCATGAGATGGAACTTCTAAAGATCGCAAAGTCGAAGAATGCTAACATTGTTCAAGATGTTGGTCTATACTACTAGAACGGAATTCAAGACAGCATTTCAAGCCCAAAGATTCAAACAGCATTCATTGCGAATATGAATTCTTCGAATCATTCGCCACAAAATCAAAATCAATCATATACACAATATGATCATAGTCCGCAGAGTTCTTCATTTTCAAGCACTGGTTTAAATTCTTTGTATCAGAGTCAAGCAAATCAGAATCAACAAACAAATTCTGATCCGAATGTGTACAAGTGTAACATTGATGTCAACTTAAACAATGTTATTTCTGAGAAAGTTGCTAAGCAACACATGACTCTTCTCGCCACCGTCTTAAAATCGTATGAAAGTCTGGTGGCAGGGAAAATTGGCTATCCTGAAATGACCACCGAAGATTACTATCAGGTGGACGAAGAAGAACTTGAGCTGATGGATATAAAATGGTCTTTAGCTTCTATCATTCGAAGGGTGACAAAGTTTGTTGCACTCACAGGCCGAGATATCGGAAATTCAAGCAACAAGCTAGGGTTCGACAAAACAAAGGTCACTTGCTTCAGATGCCGATAGAAAGGGTATTTCAAGAGAGAATGCAAAAATCCTGAAGCAACGGGCAATCAGAGTCCATTTGGAGGTGGCAACGAATACTATAAGAAGTTGCTACAGTATAAACCATTTCCAAAGAAGACTCAAGTTGATATTCAAGATAAACCATCCAACAATACCGAGAAGGCGATGGTTGCTACCAACGAAGATGATGGTTTTGGTTGGAATTCTTATGTTGGGAAGAAGACCGGAGTTGCATTGATGGCTGAAACTGTCGAAGATATATATGTGGAGGATGCAGCTTTAGAGAATGCTCTACTGGAACAATATCTGCAACAACAGGAAGAAGAGGAGACTTATCTTCACATGAAGACACAAGGCATTTTAACTCCTAATCCAACTTCTAATTTTGAAGGAAACTTTGACGGAAGCTCTCAGGAGCAAGTGGTCGAGGAGAAATCGATTGATGAAGAAGTTATTGATGTTGCTCAAGAAGTGAATGCTGAAAACCTCACGAACATTGCCAATAAAGCTTTGATGGCGAATCTAACCAAGGTAGGTCCAGAGGTAAAGATAGTCGAAAAGGAATTGTTAAAGTGCAAGTTGTGGTGGTTGAGAAACCTTGCACAAAATGCTTCAAGCCATGTTTAAAATGCGCTGAATAACACAAATCATCGCTGAACTTAATGTACATAACGAACATTTCAAATACGATTATCGTACAATGAAGGAAGCATATGACAAAATGAAAGATGATTATGGCAGGCTCGATAGAAATAGTATTGAACAACACGACACTGTAAGGATGCTAAAAGGGACAGTAATGGATAAACAAAAAGCAATAAATGTTTACATTAACACCATTGTTGAAACCAAACAACAACTCCAGGACATGAAAATTGAAACAGAACGTGTTCAACAACTTTTAAGTTGTTACACAACTAACGCTTATGCATCGATCATATTCTTCCCACGATTTCGTCAGAAGAAAATGATAAAAAGTCTAAAGAAAAATGGTAGAGAATACAACAACGTTCCACCACCCTATGCGAGAAATATTGTCGCAAAACAGTTGATGGGATGGATAAGGCACTCAACATTGAGTTATTATCTGAAAAGAAAAATGAGTTGCCGGAGAACATTGATGTAACCTATACTACATCAGATGATGACAATAATGCGGTGGTTAAAAATGTGGTTGAAAACGTTCTGAATGATTCTCATGATTGCAGCTTTGAGAGCGCCACCTCGAGTTCGAACAGTTTTGACACAAAATCCGAAGATGACGATACATCATCGGAAGAAGATCTATGTGATGATCCTAACGTTGTCATATACAAGGTTAAGGAATCTGATAGATTATACTTTGATGATAGTTTTCTGATTCGGAATGTCAAAGAAGATCAATTGGATAAACTGTTCAAACTGGTTGAAGTTACATCAGAGGACCTGGAGAAGAATGAAAAGAAATTCTATTCTAAACCTAAAAGAAATTACAATAACTACCGGAGAAATGGTGGTGATCATCCGAAAAACCGGAGAGCTGGGTTGGGTTTAGAAGTGGAAGAAGAACCGATTAAGAAAAAGTCACTATTTCACGAGTACAAAGACAAAAACATGAAATTTGTTTATGGAACAAGCACAATTCAAGAGTAATGTTTGATTGGGAAGCAATCAAACGATGAGTTTAAGAAACAAAAGGAACTTCGAGATAAGGCTAAAGCCACAAGTGGTGTAAAATCCACTAGTAGACATTCACATGATGAGTTGATTCAAGTGCAATGAAGTTGGTCATATTGCACGCAAGTTATAACACCTAATGGCATACCTCCCAACATCGTCTGTGGACAGGAGAGATTCCTGGTTCATAAGTAATGCCCTATCTCTAAAATCACCAAAGGGCAACCAAAAACAAAGCCATGAGTTCCTGGATGGCCAACCCATCGGGGGCAAATCGGACATATTGGTGATAACGAGGGGTAGGGGTGTTATACAAGTGTCCGAAATCTAAGCTGGCCTATCTTCGAAGAAAAGAAAGTTCAGATGTTGTAAAACCTAAGCAACCAGAGTTTGTAAAACCGGTCACGATTTTGAAAAGAAATGAATCAAAACCTGAAGTTAAACCTAAAATTGAAAAGAAATTTGAAAACTCAACTTTCAAAATAGGTTAAACTTCCAGGACAAACGAATCACGGTTTTATATCAAAAAGGCAAACATTAAATCACAAGCCTGGATTCTAAGAAAAATTCAACAACATCTGATGTTATCAAGTCTGAGCTTGTTAAGACTGATAACAGCAAAGAATCAAAATCTGATACCAAAACTGAAACTGTCAAATCAACAAAAGGTAAAAAGAAAGTGAACTTTGAAAATATAATTGACAGTTGAGGCTTATATGGAGATTATGAGGATGATTACCAAGCTTTTTATCCCAAGCCCAAGACCAGAATGCTTGGGTCATGCTGTTTAACTAGATTTTAATATGTGCAAGGGCTCCAGAGATCCGTTCTTTCAAAGTGGATTTTGGATAGTGGAGCATCCAGACATATGACAGGGATGAAAGGTATTTTGTTCGACATAAAAGCTATTAACGGCGAATATGTTGGATTTGCTGGTAATCAGGGTGGAAGGATCGTCGCCGAAGGAAAACTTTCCAATGGCGTAGTATCATTTGATCGAGTGAACTACATTGCAGAATTGGAGAACAATCTTCTGAGCATTTCGCAGATTTGCGACAAACAGTTCACGGTGCATTTCAATGACAAAGAGTGTATTATTCTGAAGCCGGGTTTTAAGATTCCTGATGATTGGATTCTGATGCGAGCCCCGCGCGGGAATGATCTATATGTCTTAGATATGGGCGTCGCTACCACATCATCGAAATCCACGCAATGTTTTGTGACGAAGGCTACGGAGAAAGATTCTATTCTTTGGCATCAAAAAATGGGACACATTCATTTGCAAAAAAATGAATTTCTTGGTTCATAATGATCTGGTAGAAGGTGTGAATTTAAGGAGCTTCCATATGACTGATCACTGCCTAGAATGTAAAAAGGGGAAGCAGATCAAAAAGTCACATCCGAAGAAAATTCTGAACTCAATCAAGTTGCCGCTTGAACGTCTTCACATGGATTTGTTTGGTCCTTTAAAAGTTCGAAGTATTTCAGGAGACGTATACTGCTTGGTCGTCACAAATGACTATTCTAGATATTCGTTGGTATTCTTCCAAGAATCAAAGGACGAAACGTTTGACAACTTGGTGATTCTTTTCAAGAAGCTCGAAAATCATTATCATCTGCCTGTCAGACGCATTCGCAGTAACAACGGCACAGAGTTCAAGAATACTAAGATGAGCGAATTTTGCAATACTAAAGGGATTCTACATGAATTTAGTGCATCGTATACTCCACAACAAAACGGTGTAGCTGAGAGGAAGAATAAAACTTTAATCGAAACAGCAAGAACCATGCTTGCAGACTCAAAACTTCCTGTCAGTTTTTGGAGTGAAGCAGTTGCTGCGGCTTGCTACACACTAAACAGGATCTTAACTGTCAAACCATTGAAAAAGACATGTTTTGAAATGATCAACCGAAGGAAACCAAATTTGAAGTTTTTAGAGCCTTTTGGTGCGCCATGTACTGTAATCGATCAAGATGGTAAATTCGGGGCAAAATCGCTTGAAGGTTTCTTTGTCGGGTATGCGAGTCCGCTACGAAGAGTATATGTTCCCTCGTTGAGAAAAGTGATTGAAGCACAACATGTGGATTGCTTTAACCATCCTATTCAAAGAAGAGGCGACGCTTGGTTGTTCAACTATCAAGATCTTTGGAAGTCATTTGACTTGCCGGAAGAACCATCTGAAGAAGAAATTGCAGCGTTATATTATCTTCAACAGTCGGCGAATTAAGAACAAATCATTAGACCAATTGTGGTTAATCAACCCATGTTGGATACTTCGTCTTCCGAAGCAGGACTGAGTAAGGAACCCAATTATGTTCAAGTTAAAAACGTTTCTGAAGCAGAAGTAACACCTGCTACCACTCCATCGAATGAGTCTTTTGAACCAGAAAATACAACAACAGTGCCAAGTATGCCTCAGAATCAGAATTTTGACTCTGATGAAGCACTGACATTTAATGCTGATGGTGAATCCACATCGGATGAAGAAGTTGAGCAGATATCCAACATGTAAATCAATCTGCTAGCCCGAGAAATCAGAACAAAGCTTCATCAAGTGCTCCTATGTTGAATTGAACAGTGATCTGAATATCTCAAATCAACAAAGCTCAGTTGATGTTTCTAGCGAAGAAATGCCGCGATCATATTCTTACCATCCTTCAACGAATATCATTGGTGAATTACAAACTGGTGTTTGTACAAGAAATCAAATCAATAAAGCACTAAGTTGTTTCTACACCCGAGTTGCTCCTACTCAAGACTACTGCTTCTATTCATGTTTCATTTCTCAAATAGAGCCAAAACCAGTAAATGAAGCTATGGGTGACGAGAATGGGTGATAGCAATGCAAGAGGAACTGTTACAGTTCGAGAAATCGGGTGTTTGGAGGCTTGTAGACTTACCACCGAAGCAGAAAGCTATAGATACTAAGTGGGTTCAAGTGTAAAAGGGATGATCTGGGTGTAATAGTAAAAAACAAAGCTCGGTTGGTTGTCAAAGGTTTCCTCCAGCAAGAGGGTATTGACTATACAGAAGTATATGCACCGGTTGTACGACTAGAGTCTATCCGCATTTCCTCGCATTCGTAGCTTGGAAAGGATTTAAGGTGTACCAGTTGGTTGTAAATTCTGCATTTCTCTACGGTAAACTTCGTGAACAAGTGTACGTCGGCCAACCACCGGGGTTCGTCGATCCGCTGAACAAGAACAAAGCTTATCTCCTAGACAAAGCCTTATACGGTTTACACCAAGCCCCGGTACGTGACGTTATCACAACATCTCGTTGGAAATGGCTTTACAAGAGGCACAGTGGACAGTACATTGTTTACTAGAGAAGTCGAAAATCATCTAATCATTTTACAAATCTATGTGGATGATATTATCTTTGGTTCTACGGATGATAGTCTTTGCAAAGAGTTCGAAAAGATCTTGAAGAAGAAATTTGAGATGTCCTCCATGGGTGAAATGAAATTCTTCCTTGGATTACAGGTCGATCAGTTACCAGACGGCATATTCATTCATCAGACAAAGTATGCTCACGACATTATCAAGAAGTTTGAAATGGATAGCTCGAAGCCGCTTTCGACTCCGCTGGCACTGAATCATGTGATTTACATTGACGAGACTGCAACAAAAGCTGATGATACACTCTATCGATCGATGATAGGATCTCTGATGTATCTGACGGCATCTCGCCCAGACATCATGTATCCTACCTGCCTATGTGCGAGATATCAATCTAGTCCTCGAGTGTGACATATGCAGATAGTCAAAAGAATATTCCGTTACTTGAAGGGATGTTCAAGCACAGGCTTGTGGTATCCAAAGAACGACAATTTTGATCTAACGGGATATGCTGACTCAGACTTCGTAGTGGATAAGCTGAACTCTAAATGTACAACGGCTGGTTGCCAGTTCTTCAGAACTCTTTGGTAACGTGGCAATGCAAGAAACAAACCACGATCTCTCTGTCAACTTGTGAGGTGGAATACATTTCTGTTTCCAGCTGTTGTTCTAAAATCCTTTGGATTCAACTATAGATGAGGGACTTTGGCTTGCAATTTCTTGATACGCCTTTATTCGTAGATAACAAGGCAGCTATCGATATAACCAAAAATCCAGTTCATCACTCACGTACAAAACACATTGAAACTCGTTATCACTTCATTCGTGACTGCTACGAAAAGAAGTTGGTGCTAATAGAAAAAATCCACACCAATGAACAAAAGGCTGATTTTATACCAAAGCATTTCCTTTAACAAGATTTAAATATCTAATGAGGCTTAACGGTATTAAAAATTTGCTTACAGGTGCGGAAGCTGATGTTGAATACGGATCGGACGACGAGTTCACGCGATCCACATTGGTTTGTCATATGTTTCTAGATTAGTATTTCTTAAAAAAACTAAAATCCAAAAATATGTTTTTGATTTTAGGGGGAGAAATATTTGAGAAAATAAAAAAAACATATGAAAAATTTTAAAAAGTACAAAAATATTGAAAAAGACAAAAAGAATTCGGTGTCACAAAAAGGAAATGATAGTACATCAGTGGACTATCACAGTATGCTAAAGAAATGAAAAGTTTAAAAGTGATAAACAAGTCTTACTGTGGATGTGTCGATAGGATTAACACGTTTTGTAAATTGTTTTCGGGATATAAACTAAATTTTACAACTGCTTAATCTTGTGGATTAACACATCTTAGATATATGGACTTAGTACTCCGAAATTTCGTATGAGAGATTGCCTGATTCTGAGATACGAGGTCTTTATAGATAGTTGATATTTGGGGTATTATACAAGTCCTTCTGATTTTGCGGAAGCAATTGCCTAGAACTTCTATAATACTTTCCAATAAACCGCAAAACTGCATGCAAACTTGAAAAGTATCGAAAGATCTAATCATTTGCAGTGCTTAAAAGATTCCTTAAATGGAATACACCTAAAGTCGAGCCTTCATCTCTTTGTCGATATGGTGGTATTAACCTGAGCTCTCAAGGCATCGCATTAACCCAGATACAGATATCAATTACGCTATATTCACCTGTAAAATGAAATCTAGGGAATCTTGATACGGGGGTATATTTAAGAAGTGGGAACCATAGATAAGTCAAGTTTCATAATTCATACCTAACATATCTTGGAACAATTGAGACATGTGTCAAATTTTAAAGTGGACAAACATATCGAAAATCTAGGTAAACGAGTTTAAAACTTAAAGTCATTTAAAGGTCAACGGTACTGGTGATATGTCTCATTCAACTGATATGATCCTTAGACACGAATTCACAAAAATATGTCTGTAAATATGTTTGTACATAGTTTACATTGTTCTGTACATAGTTTAACTGCTTTACAGATTAAAACCAAAAGGATTTTCAGTGTGTTTTAGCAAAAAACTTACAAAAATACAAAAAGATTTTGTTTCTACATTATTTTCAGCAAACCAATGTTGGAGAACGGATATTCGAAGTCAGGTAAGGTGCTTAACTAGTGGTAATCTAATTGACAAAGGGCTGACTGATAAGCCAAAACGATGAAAAGTTCATTGATTTGAAACTTTGATTTTGAAAAATTAAACAGTTTGTTCAATATCGGGTCAAACCGGGGTCATTAATTTGGACTCGGCAGACAAATCGGTTAACCAAGGTCATTAGCTTGGACTTGGTCAACTGAGTGGATTTTCAAAACTGGTAAAATGTGAAAAGTTCAGGGACTAATATTGCAAAATCTTGAAAGTTTGAAATATGGGTTAGGCAAGTTCGGCCGAACTTGCTTAACATGTTTAAAGGTTTGTATTGCAACAAGTTCGACCGAACTTGGTTTGGAAAATTGATGAGAATGATTCAAGTCCGACCGAACTTGCTTTGGGCTTTCAAGGGATTGGGTTTACAAGTTCGCCTGAACTTGCCTAGGTATATATAGCAAGCACGTTCGGCCAAACTTCATTATCTGCTTCAATATTCTCTGACCGAACTTAGCTAGTTTGAGCGATTTATCAAAATTGTTGATCTAGTGTCGTTGTGCTGCCAAAAATTGAATTGATTGTGGTGATTTGCACATCACTTTCAATGGAAGAGGTGAGAATTTGATATTTGAACCAAGAATTGAACTTAAAACGATGAAATTAGATCTGAAATTGATAAAACTGATAGATCAATATGGTATATGGTCAAATTGGACTTAAAATTGTAATAATCATTAAAAATTGACCATGGATTTGAAATGGATTCTTTTAGATTGGACATATCAAGATGTTGCATGATTTGGTGGAGAAGATGACAAGTTCGCCCGAACTTGTTCATCAAGTCCGGCCGAACTTGCATCATAAAATAATAAAATCCATGATTCTAACTCTAAGTTCAACCGAACTTATGATAAAATTTGAAATTATGAATGAGTTGAGAAGTTTGCTCGAACTTAGGTAAATAAAATTGAAATGTATAAATACAAGTTCGCTCGAACTTGTGTTGAATTGAATGAACATGTTATTGTGATAGGTTCGGGCGAACTTGGCAAACTTGTTTGTAAATATCAACATCAAGTTCGCCCGAACTTGATGTAATAGGTTTAAAAATGTGTAATTTTTTCTTGAAATGCGTGCTAAGTGGTTTGCGTCGATTTTTAGGTTCCAGTTCCAGCAAGGGTAATTACGATGGATTATTCTAAGTTTCACAACACCTGTATTACTCTCGACAAAAAGTTGTGTCCATCACTTAAGGAGTATGATAGTATTCTGAAGTTTTTGAAGGAATGTACGATACATCGCGCTATCACCGAACGAACGGTGTCCTATCGATCGCACATTTATCATTTCTGGATGAATGCAAGTCTCAGTGAAGATAAGAAGACCATCAGCTCAATCGTTCAAGTTAGAAATGAAGATAAAAGTATTACGGTCACTGAAGATGATATCCGAAGGATCTTACAGTTCAATGACGACAAAGATGATCCGATTTTTCTTGATGAGAAGATAGTTCGTGGATCTTTTTATAGAATGGGCTACAAAGAAAGTGTTAACAAGCCTACACTGAAGAAAGGGGAAGTTCCAAAGCCCTACAAGCTTCTCATGCACGCAATCATACACACATTCAACCATCGTAAAGCAGGTCTCGATGACGTTTAAAATTATACGGCTTGCATGGCTACGACATTGATTTTGAAAGCTGTTCAACTATTCAAAGCTCGTGTTTACTCACATGTTAAAGAATATGGAGGATACAAGAATGTGTTTATATCCAAGATTCGTGCAAATGCTTATCAATGAGAAATTTACAGATATTGCACGTGATCCAAATGACATCTTATACTTCAGTCATCTTGATGAAACTACTGTGAAGAAGTTGATCAAATTTCAGAAGCAGGATTCAACACCAGTAGCAAAACCACTGTTTGGGGCTTTGAAGAATGAAAACTATGTTGCGCCTGCCGGAAACAAGTGGAGAAAGGACAGTAGTGGTGATGAGAAGGAATTAAATGCTGAAATGGAATGGTTTAAAATGTTTAAGCCTAAAGCTTGCAGCGAATGTTTTCTAAAGGCTGAAGTTGAAAAGAAAAAGAAGCGTACAGCTAAGAAAGCTGACACTATGCTAATTGATGAAGATGAGCCTGAAAATGTGCAAACTGAGGCTGGATCAAGTGCAGCAGTTGTGGTTGAAAGTCAGGAGACTGTAAAGACAACTCAGGAAGATGATGTGATTTCTGCAACTTCTAAGAATGATGATGATAGTGATGATACGCTCAAGAAAGAAACTAAGAAGTCAATAGCAGAAAAAGAAGCATAAAAGGTCAAAGAAACTGATGTTGACTATGATCCCGAGCAGGAAAAAGAATCTGACGAAGAAAGACCAAAGCAAAGAGCTAAACGAACAAAGTCTTTAGCAACTGAAATATCTAAGAAGACTACAGTGTCTCCACAAACTAAGGGCAAAAACACAAAGAAAGCTTAGAAAACAGCAAGTCGTAGGTATGTTGAAAGTTAAAGAGCACATAAGTCACACAAGAACAATTTGTTGCACAAGAGAAATGAGTGACACAAGAACCTCCTACATAAGAACCTCCTGTTATTGTTACAGTTGAAGCAGAATAGCCAGGAGCAACACAAGAACCTCCGGAGTCTGGTGTACTTGAAGTTTCGGTGATTCAGTCTCTAGATCCTAAAGTTGTTCATCCTGAAAGCTCAACTTCAAATAAATCTACTCCAAAGACTGCTACTCCTAAATCGACGCCAAAAACTCCAAAGTCAAAGATATTTGGTGATATTCCAAATGTGCCGGTGGATCTTCAATATCTAGATGATTTCTTTCTTGAATCAGACGTTGATGTTCTTGAAAAGCGTGTCAAGATCTTAGAAGAGAAAGTTCAAAAGAATGAAGAAGAAAAGGCCGAGCTAATCAAGAAAGTTACTCAAAGCTCTGTTGAGAAAGAAATGATGGAAGATAAAATTAAAGTTTTAGAAAGCGATCTTGAATTCTTTAAGGCACTGATTGAAAGCTTACAAGATGCCAATGAATAGCTACAGACAGAGATTGCTGAGCTGAAAACGATACAAGTCCTAAATGATAGAAGATTTACAAGAATGCAAAAAGTGTTATCTAATAGTCTTGGCATTGATTTTATTGCTGAATACGAGCGGTTGGATAGGCAAGAAGCGAGAGAAAGAGCTGAGAAAGGGCTTGCAGAAAGTGGCAAAGGAAAAGGTGTTGAGGGTGATGCACCAAAATCTTCTCAAGTTACTGAAAAGCCTATTGATGAAAATGTTGAGAAAGCTTCAGAGTCTGAGATTTCTAAGGTTGACGAATCTGTCAAGCCATCTGATACTGTAACTATTACTGAAGAAAAGGACGATGATAAAGCTGAAGATGAAGAAAAAGATGATGAACCACCAACTGATGATCCTAAAGATGATTCTGACCATGATGGAGGAAATGATGATGATCCTAGTGGTACAGGGATAAAGGTGGTTGATGCAACAGTTAATGAAAGTTTTGACTTCTCTAATCTTCTAAATGATGAAGCGAATGTTATGTATGATCTGAATCAGGGGGAGTCAGGGCAAACAAGGCCAACTGATGATGTTGATATGCCTAACGCTATTACTACTGCACAGCCTGTTACTGCAGTTCCGATAAAGCCTTTGATACTTATGCTTGAACATAATGTCAAAGAGAGGTGAATTCGTGCACAATTATTCAAAAGAAGATATAGCAAAGTTGGTCTATGTTGATGCAGAATCACTTGATTTTGATTTTGAAGAGCAAGTACTGAATGTGAATACGTTTAAGACTAACGAGTATCATTATCAACGAAGATATGAGGCAGATGAATATAACAGAGTTATAGTGGAAGATTGGTCCTCTGACGACGAGAAAGACGAAGCTGGGAAGTACATTGGTCCTAATATGGATAGTTTTCCTACTTTCGAGGAGATGTATAAAAAGCTGAATGAGGATATTGTCACACCCTCAATTTCCACTTGCGGAGTTTTACCGCGAGGAGTGTGAACAAACCAGAATCTGAAACACTAGTACGTCGAACGACCCTATATGATTTGATAATACGTTTTCCAAAAATCATTTGTTTAACCATTCGTCGTAGATTTTATATTGTCTTAGTTAGTTACCAATGTTTAGCGGAAGCATTAGTTTTTATGGTTGAGCAGAAGCATAAAATAAGTAGTGAAACGGGCGCCAACACAAACGCCAAAACAAATGAAAAACCCAAAACAATGTTTGTAAATGAGACTCGATAAAAGATGTCTTGATCAATGCAAGTGAGTGCACCTAGAGCTCCTAGCGTCCTGAGAAACATGTAAAGAAACAAGTGTCAACATTAAAGATGAGTGAGTTCACAGGTTTTCATAAATTCGTTTGTTCGGTTATGAGTTTGTTTCCCCCGTTATCCCTAACCCGGGATAACGGTTCAGTTCCATTATTCTCAACCCGGAATAATACCGATAGTTCCATTATTCCTTAACCGGAATAATAATGATGTTGGTTCCATTATTCCAAACCCGGAATAATAATGATGTTGGTTCCATTATTCCAAACCCGGAATAATAAAGTTGTTGTTTCCATTATCCCTAACCCGGGATAATATAGTTGTTGTTTCCATTATCCCCAACCCGGGATAATATAGTTGATTCGTAATTAAGTTCAATGTTAACATATATAGGTAGCTAGCCTAAAGTTATGTCACGTAAGTGTTCGCGATCGAAGCTGACTGTTGTGCCTCCGTGTTGCCAGGCCTATCACTGACCATGGCGAAGTTAGGCCAAATTATTCACCCGTTGACCATACCCGGTCGGCTAGCGCGACTAGCTCGGATGGGGCTTATCGGGCCCAGTAGTACTACTTATAATTTCCCCGCTATTAAAACCCAATACTAACGATCCGAGAGATTGTCGAGGACTTATGTGATATAGCTGCTTAGTGACCATAACATTACATTAACATCAACTTAGTTACCGAATAGTTATGTGACGTTAAATTCGTATAACGTAAAGAGATTGTGTTTGAAGAGTGTATACATGTTTCTCCCCCTGTTGTTTAAAACCGGATAAAATTAGGGGCCGTGAAATCACCTTTAGTTGCTCGGTTAGTGTAGCAAAAGAAGTTGTAAGGGATGGGACCGCTAATTGCGTCCTAATCAAACCAATTGATTTTAAGTCAGTGTGTGAACACACCAATACAAATTCTACACTTAATTTACGCACAAAGTGATACACACAAACAACATACCTAAACACTCAAACATGCATTCAAGTATCCTCATGTGATCATGGTAATCAAAACAATTTATCATGCACATAAATCCAATTCATGCAACACTTTGGTGCACACAATCACAAGTTATCAAATTTCAGCTTAATACTCATAATTCAGCTGTTTTCTAGGATTTTCATAAAATAGTTCCAACGTTCCAAAAATTCCAATTATTTTACAGCAGGTGACATTTATACTGTAGAAATTTATATAAATTTTCCAAGTCCTAAATCTTTACCAATTAACCATAAATATTAATATACTAGGCTGCAGTCAGATTCGTCGCTTTCTGACTGCAGTCCACGGAAGAATTTATTTAAAAATCACTGATCGTCCAATTAACAAAATTCCAGTTGGAGTTGCCCGGAAATTTCCATACCTAGTTGCTGTACAAAATTCATGACTCGACTCCCTACTGATTATAAAATCCAACTCGATAAACAACTAACAAAATTTCAGGATTTTCACAGCTTTAGTTACTGAACTTATTTGGCCATTTAAAAATATCAAACGACTTCAGAAAAATATGAATCCAGCGCCATTAGATTCGTTATTCAAATATCTACGTTCTAGACATCAGAAAATCCGTTTTTCGACAACTAATGACCGAGTTACAGCCATATGAAGTCGGCTGTAACTATTACTCAGCAACCTGTTTCAGCATATTGTTACCATTAATTCGCATAAACCGTCAATATAATTAACCTAGGCGATCAAGAACTGATTTTCTAATCATAGATCAATACCAATATCACATCCATGCAAACCCTAATCCATACCTCTAGTTTTCATAAACAAAACATACTTGGCAAACTTATAAGTTCCGAAAACAATCATACATGTAAACAATGATCAATCAGCCGATTCAAACACATATAATCCGAAAACAACAAAATCAAAACACATGTATCCGAATATGATCTTGTAACATACGATAGATTCTAGTCTTTTAATGATAAGGTAAACGAACCGTGAGTGAGATGAGGAACCGGTGATCAAAGATAGTTGCGACCGAGAGATGATGATGAAGTAGGCTGTTTGTGATCGAGGAAGTGAACAATGGGCTGATCTCGCGACCGATGGAGGTGAACAAGGGGCTGCCGTCGGCTTCTTTCTCACTAGGGTTTTGTGTTTTGAAGGGGGCATGCATGTGTTAGTATATATAGGCGCAAAGAGATGAGGGAATGGGTTGCGGTTTGGCTTTGATCCTTGTTCTCGGCCGAGAATGGTTTGGGTTGGTTCGGTTTGGGTTGCACGCTGCCGAAGGGACTTGGGTTGGTTTGGTTTGGGTTGCACGCGGCCGAGTAGTTTGAGTTTAAGGTTTAAAACTTGGTTAACTCCTAGAGTCACAAGGAATCGAGGTTGGTTCGTGTCGCGGTTCGGTTCGGTTCGTCTACATATTTACTATAAATATTTTATAACTAAAACAATCACATAATCGCACATTACGTATTCACTAACTCGTACACGTTTAATACATAGCATATAATTCACTCGACAAGTATTACGTTTTAGTTATCCGAAAAACCCGGGATGTCACAGATATGCTGAAAGAAAAGATAGAGGAATCAATACGTGATGGAAAAGTTCCTAAGCCTATGACAAAGGAGGAGATCATACAAGCAAAGAAGTCTTGTTTTAAAGAGATGCCTCGTGAAAGAAAGTTTCGACAATCTCTAGCATTCTTTACCAGAGACAAAGATGTGTCGTTAGGTGATATTCTAAGCTGGGGGTGGTTTAAAGAGCTAAACGTGTATGCCATCAAACGAGAATTTGGAGTTCAATACTTCAAGTATCTGGCAGATTTCATGACACTACCTTACTGGGATGTTGAAGAGCTTGTTCAAACAAGGAATGTCATGTACCACATGAAGTTTATCGATCAATTGCTTTAGAAAATGATCAAGTTTGAAGCAACAAAGGGTTTTAGATATTGGAAGCCTTTCATTCCGGGACGTCGTATCAAAACAAACAAGAAGACTGGGGAGAAAGACATTACATTGATCATGAAACGCCCGAGAGCGACGAGGGACATGCCTTTGATGCCGATCGAACAGAACTTTTATCCTTTATTTATATGGTGGCAGATTGATCCAAATACTTGTGAAGCAGTAACCGTACTACAGTTTGAAGATCATCTGGATATTACTAAGGAGAGAGTTGAAATGTTTGGGGTTGAAGGTATGAGAGGGCTTTGGAGAACAATCAGAATACTAGACCCGATGTGGCTAGTAAATTGCTCAAAAGAAGACATAAAGTGTTTGTTCTACAGCAAGATTATGTTCGAAGAACGTGAAAAAGAACAAGCAATGCAATATCAGAGGGTCGTGAATGTATGCTATGCACGTGAAGTTAACTCTGGCAGGATGTGGGAATCGAGCTGGAGGGATCTTGAAAGAGTAGAGTTTTTGAAAGTAGAAAAGCGTATTGAAGAGATTAATGAAAGAGGTAGGGCGGCAAGGCTCAGAAGGTACCAATTTATGACTAAAGTGCCACCTACTGATCAGACGCCAGATCTAAAGCTTGAAAGACGAAAGAAGTCGTACAAAAACTTCTTTGGGCGTTAACGTTAAAGATTTATTGAAGACAGAGTTTTGGAGACTGATAAAAGACGAAGACGATATCCAAGAGGGAGTCTGTTGGTGCAGAATGTCTATGTCTTAGTCTTATATCGAGTCTGTATAGATTAGATGTGAATAGGCTAGCAAAATCAAGTATTTATGTATTGGTTAGTGAAGTTCGCTTGTAATGGTTGTGTGATGTCAAGTTCGGCCGAACTTGACTAAGTCAAGTTCGCTCGAACTCCTTCTCCCACCATCGATCTTGGACTAGTATAAATAACTAGCTTGATCTTTTCATTTGTAACTTTTATGCTCTGAGTAGCGAAGCTCTGTCAAACTGGAGACTTGAAGTTTATCAATAAAATTGACTTTTAACTGATTAATTCTTGTTATTTCGTAATCGTGTCATAATATTTCCGCTATTATGGACATTAGATATCAAATCTAGGTTCCTATGCTATCAGGATCGTCCTACAAAATTGGGCTTGAAGATTGTCATACCTTTAAGTTGCCCAATATTAAGTCTTTCTAGAAATTCAGCATGCATCTCGTTGATAGGAAACAACACAGGATGTGCCATATCATTCAGTTCGAACACTTGTGAGATCAATTGAGGGCTGATCTGCATCAGTGTTTTGCCCACTCTGGATATGATGGCATAAGGAACATCATTTTGCAAATGAACCTCTGCGTTTGCCCAAAAATGCCGTTGTGCTTCTTGATAGATTGGGGCTTTGACGTTCAACATATGCTTGAATTTCGATTCTTTTAAGATGTTAATCATCGGATGGTATCTAGTGTTAGAATCGGTTTTTTTTCTAAGATTGCTGTGTGGTTATGAGGAGTCTTGATTATGAGGGTGAATGATGGTGGTTCTGGTTTGGATTTTGTTTTGGATGTGGTTTTGTGTGCCATGATTGAGAGAAAACCGTTTTGAGAATTTTGAATTCAACACGGTAAAGTGGAACCTCTGTTATGGATAGAACATGGTTTTATAGGGGTTTTTGAAAAAGTGATGATGACGTGTCATCTGATGCAATTGACTGACGAATAACGTCTGACCACGTGTATTCTCTGTTTGAAAATGGAAGACTGTTGTTTGGAAAACACTGTTTGAGAGTATGGGCAGTGAATTGTGAACAGTGTTTTGACCCTTTCAGAGGATACACTTTTAACAGCGGATAGACTTTTCTAAACGAATAGTGTTTTAATGCTATTAGTGGTTTGAGCAGAATTTAAGGATTTCTTGAAAAATTCAATTTCAAACTACTTTTAAGGATGGATTTTTGATTTTCTGAAAACATTTTAATGCTATTTACACATGGATCACCAGAAAACTGTTTTTAATCCATGTTTAGCATTCCAATCCTAGAGATCAAGCTTTCAAAGGTAGATGTATCCAAAGCTTTTGTTAGAACATCTGCCAACTGATCTTTAGTATGGACATGTTGTAAAGAAATCAAACCTTTTTCATAGCAATCCCTCACAAAGTGATGTCTGATGTCAATGTGTTTGGTGGTAGAATGAGACACAGGATTTTTAATGATGCTTCAGCTGCTTGATTATCAATCTTGAGTGGAGTCTTTAAAGCAGTTACACTAAAATCCAAAATTTGACTTTGAAGCCACAGGAGTTGAGCAGTGCAACTTTCAGCAGCAATGTATTCAACTTTAGCATTGGATGTAGAAACTTCAACTTGCTTTTTGCTTTGCCAAGACACTAGGCAATCTCCTAGGAATTGGACTCCTCCTGATGTGGACTTCATTGTGGTTTTACAACCAGCAAAATCACTATCTAAGTAACCTAAAAGCTCAATGTTTCCATTAGCTGGATACCAGATACCAGGTGGGAGTACCTTTATGTATCTGAATATCCTTTTGACAGCAATAAGATCAGACTTTCTAGGTGCTGACTGGGATCTGGCACAAACACATGTTGCAAACATGATGTCTGGCCTGGAAGCAGTTAGATATAGTAAGGATCAATCATACTTCTATAAAGAGTTTGATCAACCAAGTCATCTTTATCACTAACAGTGACCAGCTTTGAGGTTGCCATGGGTGTGCTACAAGGTTTACAATCATTCATATCAAATTTGTTAAGTAGTTCTTTCACATACTTATTTTGATGAATGAAAGTTCCATTTTACATTTTTTTAATTTGTAAACAAAGAAAACATTGTAACTCACCCATTGCACTCATTTCAAACTCTGCTGCCATGAGTTTTCTAAACTCTTCACACATGGCTGTGCATGTGGATCCAAAAATGATGTAATCCACATAAATTTGGACAAGCATCAAGTCTTTTCCTTTCCATTTTAAAAACAAAGTTTTATCAATTTTACCTCTTGAAAAACCTATGGATAAGAGAAAAGTGGATAAAGTTTCATACCAGCTCTTGGTGCTTGTTTAAGACCATACAGTGCTTTGTCTAACCTGTAAAGATGATCAGGATGAAATGCAACTTCAAATCCAGGAGGTTGACACACATACACTTCTTCCTTGATCTTTACATATAGGAATGCACTTTTGATGTCCATTTGAAACACTTTGATGTTGTGGTTAGCAACAAAAGCTAAGAATAGTCTGATGGCTTCTAACCTTGCTACAAGAGTAAAGGTTTCATCATAGTCAATACCTTCTTCCTGTCTGTAGCCTTGAACCACGAGCCTTGCTTTGTTCTTGACAACAATACCCTTTCATCTGTTTTGTTCTTGAAGAACCACTTTGTGCCAATTGGACTGACATCCTTTGGCAGTGGTACAAGTTCCCAAACTTGTTGTCTTTTAAATTGAAGGAGCTCCTCTTGTATAGTTTCTACCCAACTATTGTCTTTTAGAGCCTCTTGGTACTTGACAGGTTGTGTGAGTGATAGAAAGCCAGCAAAACGGCAAATGTTTAGGGATTGGCTTCTTGTGAGCCCTCCCTTATTATGTTGCCAATAACTTGATCTAATCGATGGCTTTTCAGGAAAGTCAAATCACCTTGATATGGAACAATTGCATTCTGAGGTGAAGACTGTAGATGTGTATCATCTGAGCTATCATCTGCTGGTGAATTTGAAGGTCCAGCCTATGATTGGATTGGAGGTGGAGTTATGGGTGGTATAGATGTGAATGTTTGTTGATTTTTATCCATATTGGGTGGATTTTTATCAACAATGTTATGATTTTGTGAGCAGACAGAAGTTTGAGTATTAACCATTGTTGAACCAGCAGAGCTTTCACCATTGTTACTAACATCTTCTCCTCTGCTTGAAGGACTGATATTGAAATTTGGAAGTATGCAATCATATCCTTGCTCTTGTTTTGATGATTTCGGTATACCTGCATGGTTAGTCTTGACAGACACATCTTCAAAAGTGAATTTATCTAAATCAAACAATTCAGAAGGATTTGCTGGGATTTTCAAAGATGAAAGTTCATTGAACTTCACATTTAGAGTCTCTTCAACACACTTGGTCCTAGAGTTAAAAAGTCTGTAAGCTTTGGCAATGGTTGAGTATCCCAGAAAATAACCACAGTCAACTTTGGCTGCAAACTTCTAGATAAAATCTTTTAAGTTCAAAATGAAGCATGGACAAACAAAAACTTTGAAGTATGAGATCAGAGGTTTGATTTTATAAAGCAGTTCATAGGCAGTCTTTGATGCCTGTGGTTAATCAAAACTTTGTTCTGAACATTGCAAGCAGCGTTTACAGCCTCTGCCCAAAAAGACATGGGTAAACCAGAATCTGCTAGCATAGTTCTTGCAGATTCAACTAAAGTCCTATTTTTCCTTTCAATCACCCCATTTTGTTCTGGAGTTCTTGGGACACTAAATTGCCTAGAAATCCCTTTTAACTCACAGAAGGCATCAAACTCCTTATTTCTAAACTAAGTCCCATTATCACTCCTAAATATTTTTACTTGAAGGTCATCTTGCTTTTCAACTTGTTTAACAAAATTTTGCAATATACTAGCAGTTTTATCTTTGGAGTGTAAGAAGAATGTCCATGTAAACCTTGAAAAATCATCTACAATGACTAAACATAATCTTTTCTTCATTAAGCTCATGATTTTTACAGAGCCAAACAAATCCATGTGCAACAATTGCAAACATTGGGTTGTTTTGGACTCTTCAATTTACTTGTAAGAACTTTTATGTTGTTTACCTTTTAAGCAGGAAACACAAGACATTGTTTAGAGAGTGTGGTGATTGTTTTCAGATTTGTGTGCCCAAGTCTCCTGTGCCATAGCTCTGTCTCTTTGCTGGAAGCAACTAAGAACAGGCATGCATTAGACATAGGGTTATCTTTCAACATATCAACCACATACACATTGCCACTCCTATGAGCAACAAGTTGTGCTTTGCTCTCTGCAATGATTTGATCAATCTTTTTAACAACCTTTGGTCCTACAATTTGACATGTTTTCTTAGTAAAGAAGGATCCATACCATTTGTTACTCATTTCAGAGACGCTCAGAAGATTAAATTTTAGATTTTCAATTAAGTTAACATTTTCAAATTTGAGATTTCCAGCCTGAACACACCCTGACCCCAGCACCTTCCGTTTGAATTGTTACCAAAGAATATATCACCCCCTCCATGAGCCAAGAAATCTTTGAGAAGGGCTCTACATCCTTTCATGTGCCTGGAGCCTCCACTATCTACATACCATAAACTATCAAGGCAGGTAGAAGCTCCCTGCACATAAGTAAACAATTAGCTTAGATGAGATTCCAAAGCCAGAATGCATTTAGATGGGGTTACAGAGTGTCCACTCTCAAATCCAGGAACATGGTCAGCAGTCTGAATTTTGCTTTGTTTCCACTGCTATGAACCATTTCTTGTCAGATGTTGATAATCATGAGGATATCTATTCGCTTTGGGCTTTGAAGGTTTTTTGTAACCTTCATAGCTCATAGGAACCTTTTGATAAACAGGTTGTCCATGTCCTCTTGGGTACCTGTTGGCAGGTGGAGCATCTGTCACTTGTACCTCTCTAGGAATAGAGGTTTTGTTCAATGCTTTTGAGATAGATGTTTCAACAAGTTCTAAGGTCTCCTCAGATTTATTTTTAGCAGAGCTTGAACTTTCTCTCTCAAGAGCTTTTTCGTTGATCTCTTTTACCTTTTGATCATAGGTTTGAAGATAAGCACACTCATGAGTTAAGTGATTTGTTTTACCACAAACAAAGACATTTTGAATCATTTGGGATCACATGTGTTCTGTTTATGTCATATGCATTTAAAAGAAAACAGTTTTCTGTGACATGGTTTCTTTTGTAGCAAAATTCACAGAACATATGTTTGACCTTTTTCCTTTTCTTTTTATCTGATTTCTTCTCAGTAGATGTTGTAACCTCTGTTGAAAGATCTTTAATGAGAATGATTCTAGCCTTTGGTGCCTTAACACCTTCAATGGTTGAGAAGTCCATAGGCTTGAAATTTTCCAAAATATCACATTCATCTGACCATGTGGGTTTGAATGGTATTTCTCAATTTCCTTAAAAGTTGAGGACCCCTCATGTTTTTCCAGAAAAATTTTGTTACCTTTTTTTATCAGTGATTTTTATCTCATTTCCAGCCAAATTTTTAGGAACTACTTCAACCTTTTCAGAGTCAATTTTTGTAACATTTTCAGTTGCTTGTTCTTCATTTTTAAAACCAATGCCAAATTTTATGTTACTCTTGATCTAATTGTCTTGCATAATTTCAAAACCTTTGGAAGACTCTACCCATTTTTCACATGTGATCTGGGTAGTTTCTAACTCCTTTTTGCGAACTTGGTATTTGTCTACCATAGTTTGGAGTCGGTCCTTGGTTATGCTAGCTTCATGCTTTAGCCTACTTATCTCAGAATCTTTTATGATCAATTTTGTTTTTAAATCTTTGATAAGTTTTTCAAAATTTAGTTCATCTTCTAAGATTTTGTTCCTAAGGTTTTCATTCACCTGTTTAATGTTAGCAAAAGCTATTATACATTTTTTTGAACAGAGATCCTTAAGGATCTGAGGTGATACCTTGGAGGCAGCCACAAGAGCACAGTCACAGTCTTCTTCACACACCTTTGTATCCCATGGATCAGATAGAGAGGTCTTTTCTTCATCAACAGTGTCTTGTGAAACCACTGTGGTAACCACTACTTCATCACAACTTTGAACCTCATCAGATTTTGACACTTGTTCCTCAGACTCATCACCTTTAACTATAGTCTCTAAGGCCATTAAACAAATATTATCATTTTTAAAATTTTTTTAGCCACTAGAGCAAAGTTTTCATCTATTATATCCTCAGGAAAACTACTACAGTCAACAAAGCCTTGTGTAAAGAGGCTCTGTTGGTTGACCTCTGTCGGAGCAGTGGTTTGAGTAGTTTGAGGACATGTGAAACTTGTTGCACATGCACTTGAGGTGGTGCTTGGACATCTGAATCTATGGAGCATGTGTTTGGACATAGTGGACAGGAACTGTAGTAGCAGGATGTGCAAAGTGTGCAGTGTTTTGCATTTGAGGTGCAGGTTTATAATGGGAATAATGAGCAGTGCTTTAAGGTCTAGGGCCTGGGTGAGTCACAATTGGACCTGCAATTTGAGATTTGCATTCCCTGGCACAGTGTCCTAACCTATTGCGAGTTTTGGCTTTCCCCATTTGCAGTAAAAGCAAAATTTGGTGCCTAAGGATCAGAGGTGAAATTGTTTCCAGAAGTTATGTCAATATAATGGTCATAACCCTGATCCTTTCCACTACCAGAACCCTCTTCATGACTATAACGAGCAGTGTTACCCAAGGTATAGTCGTCTGTTACTTTCCCTGACTCTTGCAACTTCTTTTTCTGGTTCAATTCTCTCTCATATGTGAGGGGTCGACCATGAAGTTGTGTGAGGGTCATTTCTTTAAACCCAACAGATGTTCGAGTAACGTAAACTATAGTCTCCCATTTTTCTGGTAATGATCTTAAGAAACGACTATTGACAGTCGAATTAGGAAATTCCAGGTTCACCAGTTTCAATTCACTGATGGGACATCTAAAACGTTAGAAACTGTTGTGTTAACGACTCTCGTTTTACGTGACAAAACATTTCATACTGTTTATTCAAAACTTCTCTATAGTTTTCTATCACTTCCTCAGTCCCACCGAATTGCTCTTTTAGTGCATCCCACGACTCTTTTGCACTATTGCAGTGGAGCAGTCCAGCATAGATTTCATTGGGAAGCGCAGAAGCAACAATGCTAAACGCTTTTGCATCCAACTCTATTTTCTGGAAATCCCGCTCAGAGTAGTTTTCAGGATTTTTAAGCATTTGAGTATTGGGATCCTATGTTTTGATATCCCGGGTTTTTCGGATAACTTACACGTGACACTTGTCGAATAATATATGTGCTAAGTATTAAACGTGCATGGAATGAATACGTGATGAGTGTTTGTGTGATTGTTTAGTTATAAAGTAATTATTGTAGATATGTACACGAACCGAACCGCGACACGAACCAACCTCGATTCTTTGTGACTCTAGGAATTAACCAAGTTTAGAACTCAAACCATTATCGGCCGTGCGCAAACCAAACCGCAAACCCAAAACCGAGATCAAAGTTAAACCTTAAACTAAAAACAATCCGGCCACAAGATCAAACCCGAAACCACAACATCAAAACCTAAACCCTAAACCAAAACACTCTCGGCCACATGATCAAAACCGCGGATTTATTTAGTTCAAACCCAAACCGAACCCACCCTATTCCTTGACCGCGAGATCAAGTCCAAACCAAACTAACTCACTTTAGTTCCTCGGCCGCGACTCAAACCAAAACCGGGATCCTCATCTTGTTGCGCCTATATATATACAACTCACATGCATCTTCCTTCACAATTCCTAAAACCCTAACAAGCAAAACAGCCGTTGGCTGCTTCCTCATGCTCCATTGATCGCAAAACAGCTTCCATTCCTTCATCATCTCGATCTAATCAGGTGGTTCACTCTCTCGGTCGCTAACAGCCGGTTACCTTCAGTCCCTTTTCAGTCTCGGTCGCGAGATCAGCTTTCTTTCTCTCGGTCTCAGCAAGCAGCAGCCCTCGCCATCTCCCCTCATCGTATTCACGGTTCGTTTACATTGTTATTAAAAGATTAGAGGTTATCTCTGATTACAAGATCATGTTCGGATTATGTGTATGCTTGAATGCTTAGTTGTTTCGGATATATGTGTCTTGATTTTTGATGTTCTCAGATCGCATGACGGTATAGTTTCGGATGGTTAATACAAGATTTAGAGTTTGCATGTTGTTTGAAAACTGAATATGTAGACTGTGATTTGTTATAAAGACAAAAGTTATTGTGTAGGGTTTGCATGGATAGGTTATTAGTATTAATCTAGGACTAGAAATTAGATCTAGATCGGTTAGGTTAATCGCATGAACGGGTTATACGAGTTCAGGATAAACACATGCAGAAAACAGCCTGCTGAATAATAGTTACAGCCGACTTCATCTGGCTGTAACTTGGTCGTTAGTTGTCGAAAAACGGATTTTTCGATGTCTAGAACGTAGAGATTTGAGTAAGGAATCTAATGGCGCTGGATTCATAATTTTCTGAAGTCGTTTGAAATTTTTAAAGGGCTAAATAAGTTCAGTAACTAAAACTATGAAAATCCTGAAATTTTGCTAGTTGTTTATCAAGCTAGATTTTAAAATCAGTAGAGAGTTGAGTCATGATTTTTGTACAGAAACTAGGTATAGAAATTTCCGGGCAACTCCAACTGGAATTTTGTTAATCGGACGATCAGTGATTTTTAAATAAATTCTTCCGTGGACTGCAGTCAGAAAACGGTAAATCTGACTGCAGCTTAATGAATTAATATTTATGGTTAATTGGTAAAGATTTAGGACTTGGAAAAATTATATAAATTTCTATGGTATAAATGTCACCTACTGTAAAAATATGGGAATTTTTAGAATGTTGGAACTATTTTATAAAAATCCTAGAAAACAGCTGAATAATTGAGTGTTAAGCAGAAAGTTGATAACTTGTGATTTTATGCATTAAAGTGTTGCATGGATTTGGAATATGTTCATGATAAGTTGTTTGATTACTATGATCACATGAGAATACTTGCATGCATGTTTGAGTGTTAGATATGTTGTTTGTGTGTATCACTTCGTGAGTAAATTTCTTGTGGAATTTGTATTGGTGTGACTACACACTGACGTGGAAATTAATTGGTTTGTTAGGACGCAACTAGCGGTCCCATCTCTTATAACATCTTTGCTACACTAACCGAGCAAATAAAGGTGAGTTCACGGCCCCTAACTTTATCCGGTTTTAAACAACATGGGGAGAAACATGTATACACTCTCAAACTCAATCTCTTTATGTTATACGAATTTAACGTCACATAACTATACGGTAACTAAGTTAATGTTAATGTAATGTTATGGGCACTAAGCAGCTTTATCACTTAAGTCCTCGACAATCTCCTCGGATCGTTAGTATTTGGGTTAAATAGCGGGGGAATTATAAGTAGTACTACTGGGTCTGACGAGCCCCATCCGAGCTAGTCGCGCTAGCCGACCGGGTATGGTCAACGGGTGTATAATTGGCCTAACATCTCCATGGTCATGTGATAGGCCTGGCAAAACGGAGGCACAACTGTCAGCTTCGATCGCGAACACTTAGTGACATGACTTTAGGCTAGCTACCTATATATATTAACATTGAACTTAATTACGGATCGACTTAATATTCCGGGTTTGGAATATTGGAAACAACAACTTAATATTCCGGGTTTGGAATATTGGAAACAACGACCTAATATTCCGGGTTTGGAATATTGGAAGCAACAACTTCTTATTCCGGGTTGGAATAATGGAACTAATATGTTATCCCGGGTTAGGGATAACGGAGAAAACAAACTATAACCGAACAAACGAATTTATGAAAACCTGTGAACTCACTCATCTTTAATGTTGACACTTGTTTCTTTACATGTTTCTCAGGACGCTAGGAGCTCTAGGTGCACGCACATGCATTGAACAAGACATCTTTATCGAGTCTTATTTATTAATATTGTTTTGGGATTTTTCATTTGTTTTGGCGTTTGTGTTGGCGCCCGCATCACTACTTATTTATGCTTCCGCTCAAACTTTAAAAATAATGCTCTGCTAAATATTGGTAATTGATATAAAATCTACAATGAACGATTTCGCAAACGTATAATCAAATCATGTAGAGTCGTTCGACGTACTAGTGTTTCAGATTCTGGTTTGTTCACACGCCTCGCGGTAAAACTCCGCAAGTGGAAATTGAGGGTGTGACAGATTGGTATCAGAGCCACTAGCTATAGAGAACCAGGTTTGCATTAGAAGTAGACCTAAACTATAGCTGAATACACGACACTAGACTTAGTTTGGCACCGAACTGTTATATCTTGTTATGTGATATACCACAACTATGTTATGTGAAATATGAATGCGTAATTGAAACGAATGCAACTCGTAACTAACTACACAACCTAAAGGCAATGTCATCATCATCCGACAGACTTACGCAACCAAGGGCGCCAGGAAAGGCACCCATGGTGGAACCCTTACCATCTTATGGCGTGGAAACGTGCTCAGCTGCGAGGAAAAGGCTCGCTCTGGGGGAGGAGTCGTCCTCACGCCCAACCATCGCTGTGACGGTCAAACCGGTTAACTCGTTAGAAGTCGGGAACGACCTACTTAGAGATATGATAAGAACGCAACAAGAACAACTAGAAAGAATGCATGAAACCACCCTAGCACAGGGATGGATGATACGACAACTGACTGGTAAAACTGAGTCGCTCGAGGAAGAGCAGCTTACGAGTAAGATAGCTCGTAACACCTTAGCCAGAGATCTTCTTGCAGAGCAGCTAAGGGCTGACTGGCTAGAGGACAGAGTTCTTGAGTCTAGCTGGAGAATTCAAGAACTAGAACAAAAATTAGACACCTGCACCAGTACCTGCACCAGCACCGGCCCCTCCAATGCCGGTAGAGGACCCAGAGGAGGGTCCAGAGGAGGATCCGGAGAAAGACCCGGCTGTAGAAGCTGGAAACGCCGCGGAGGATGACGGCAACGATAGCAACTTGGGAGATGGAGACGTAGAGGACTAACTCGTCTCGCCAATCCCCGCTTTGTTTTCTTTAGTTTATTTGAAATGGCAGCTGGACGTCGCGGAAACCTCAACATGTCAACGAAGAATTGGCCGCAACGATCCAAGAACACGTGAACGCTGCTCTGGCAGATGTTCAAAACCCACCAGCAGCAGGAGGGGGCCTTAACCCCTACAAGATGTTCCTGGACGCAAAGCCAAGCAAATTCTCGGGGGCGGAAGGACCCATTGGATTGGTCCGCTGGATCAAAAAATCAGAATCCGTTTTTGAAATGTGCAACTGCCTAGAGGCAAACAAGATCAAATACGCAGCCTCAACACTGGAAGATGGGGCATTGACATGGTGGAATGCTCAAGTCCAAACACGTGGACTGTTAGCTGCAAATGCAATGGCATGGACTGAGTTCAAGGCCCTGATTAAAGAAGAGTACTGTCCACGAGACAGAGTGCAACAGTTAGAGCAAGCTCTATGGAACCACAAGATGGTGGGATCGGAAATTGAAGCTTACACTGCAAAACACCATGACTTGGTATTTCTGTGTCCTGAATTGGCCAACACGGTGGAGAAAAGACTCGAGTTCTATCTCGGGGGTCTGGTTCCGGAAATTCAGGGTATGGTGATGTCTAGTAACCCTGTAACAGAACATCAAGCAATCCGATTAGCTCACAAACTCACCGATAAAGCGGTGGAACAGAAGAAACTGCCAGCACGGGGTACCACTGAAGTTGCCCCAGATAACAAAAGAAAGTTTGAAGACTCCACTACTCGACAGTCTTCGTCATCTCATCCACAGCAAAGGAACCAGAAACGGTTCAATCATTACCACAGCCACCGGGGTCATCAAAATCATCCCGCCAACAACTACAACAACAACAACAACCAGAATGCAGGCGGCTATGTAGGTCGAAAGCCGCAGTGCAATCGCTGCAATCTTCATCATCACGGCCCTTGTGCCGGAATTCGCTGCCAAAGATGTGGCAAGGTGGGACATGCGGCAAAGGATTGTCGCGGGGAAATCATGTCCCGACAAAATCAAAATCAGCCCCAGGGTCAGCAGCAGGGTATAAACCGGGGGTGCTATCAGTGTGGTAGCACTGCTCATTTCAGAAGAGACTGCCCACAGTTGCGCAACAACAACAATAATGGTGGAAACAACCACAACCACAATAACCACAACAACAATAATAACAACAACAATGGGAACGGTGGCACAGGAGGTGCCAAAGGTCGTGCATTTACATTGGGCCGCGGAGAGGCCAGAAACGACACGAACGTGGTCACCGGTAAGTTTCCCCTTAATGAACATTTTGCTACTGTGCTTTTGATACGGGTGCGGATAGGAGCTTTATATCTGAGTCTTTTAGGAAGAACCTAAATCTCACGCTTAAACCATTAGAGACCCCTTATGTGATAGAATTAGCCAATGGTAAATTGGTAGATGTGACCCAAATCGTATCCGGCTGTCAACTCAAACTCGCGGGCCACACTTTTACCATTGATCTGATGACAACTACTCTGGGTAGTTTTGACGTGGTAGTCGGAATGGACTGGCTATCCGACGTCCGGGCTGAAGTTCTCTGCTTCGAAAAGTCTATCCGTATTCCACTCACAAACGACGAAATCCTGACGGTACAAGGCGACAAGGCAAGCGCCGTCACCAACATTATCTCATTTATGCAAGCACAGAAGTATCTTCGGAAAAAGAATTCCTTCGCTTTACTCGCACTAATTACCGAACAGCCTAAGGACGAGAAACGTATAGAAGACATCCCTGTCATCCGTGATTTTTCCGATGTATTCCCAGAAGAACTACCTGGTCTTCCACCACATCGACAATTGGAGTTTGAAATCGAATTGGCAAGCAATGCAACTCCTATCGCCAAGGCTCCATACCGCCTAGCTCCAGCCGAGCTACAGGAGCTGTCGACCCAACTTCAAGATCTGTTGGAAAAAGGATTTATCTGACCAAGCGTTTCGCCATGGGGAGCTCCAGTCCTGTTTGTCAAGAAAAAGGACGGGACTTTCCGCATGTGCATCGACTATAGGGAACTCAACAAGGTTACTGTCAAGAACCGATACCCGTTACCTCGCATCGACGATCTATTCGACCAACTGCAAGGGTCAAGTTACTACTCTAAGATTGATTTACGGTCTGCTTATCATCAGCTACGCGTAAGGGAGGAGGATATCGCTAAGATAGCATTTCGCACTCGGTATGGCCACTACGAGTTCTTGGTCATGCCATTCGGTCTCACTAATGCACCTGCGGTGTTCATGGACCTCATGAACCGCGTGTGTAAGCCATACCTCGACAAATTTGTCATCGTGTTCATCGATGACATACTCATCTACTCCAAAAGTGAATAAGAGCATGCGGAACACCTACGATTACTGCTAGGGCTACTTCAACAGGAAAAGTTATATGCCAAGCTTTCGAAGTGTGAATTCTGGATTCGGGAAGTTCAGTTCCTCGGGCACGTAGTGAATGAAAAGGGTATCCATGTAGACCCTGCCAAGATTGAAGCCATTAAAAATTGGGAAGCACCTAAGACACCGACGGAGATCCGCCAATTCTTAGGATTGGCTGGTTATTACAGACGCTTCATCGAGGGGTTTTCCAAGATTGCACAACCGCTTACTACCCTCACTCAGAAAGGTATCAAGTATACTTGGGGTGACAAGCAAGAAGCAGCATTTCAATTGCTGAAGCAGAAACTTTGCAGTGCACCCATTCTGTCCTTGCCGGAAGGGACAGATGACTTCGTAGTGTATTGTGATGCTTCCATTCAGGGATTGGGATGCGTACTCATGCAACGCGATAAGGTCATCGCGTATGCGTCGCGACAGCTGAAGGTTCACGAGAAAAACTACACGACGCATGACCTGGAATTGGGAGCAGTAGTATTTGCACTTAAGATTTGGAGACACTACCTCTATAGAACAATATGCACAATATATACTGACCACAAAAGTCTCCAACACATCTTTGATCAGAAGGAGTTGAATATGCGACAGCGTCGCTGGGTCGAACTCTTGAACGATTATGAGTGTGCCATTCGGTATCACCCGGGTAAAGCTAACGTGGTAGCTGATGCCCTCAGTAGGAAGGAACACCTGAAACCTCGTCGCGTACGAGCATTACAACTCACTATTCATTCGGGGCTACCCGAACAAATACGCGACGCCCAGTTAGAAGCAGTTAAGGAGGAAAACATCAAAGCCGAATCAGTGGGAAAAATGGAACGTGATTGGGAAGTAAAGCCCAATGGAGCCCGGCATTTCATGAATCGCATATGGGTACCTCTCTACGGAAACCTTAGAGAGCTAGTCATGGACGAAGCTCACAAATCTCGATACTCTGTCCATCCGGGTTCGGATAAGATGTATCAAGACCTTAAAGTTGCGTATTGGTGGCCCAACATGAAAGCCGATATAGCCACCTACGTGAGTAAATGTTTGACTTGTGCAAAAGTCAAGGTGGAGTATCAAAAGCCATCGGGGCTACTCCAACAACCTGAGATCCCAGTGTGGAAGTGGGATCAGATCTCAATGGATTTCATCACTAAACTCCCGCGAACCTTGGGTGGTTGCGATACCATCTGGGTGATCGTGGATCGTTTAACTAAGTCCGCACACTTCCTAGCTATTAAAGAAACAGATAAGATGGAGAAGTTGACTCGCATCTACATTAAGGAAGTAGTTTCTCGGCACGGTGTGCCAACGTCCATCATCTCAGACAGAGATGCTCGCTTCACGTCACACTTCTGGCGGTCACTCCAGAAAGCGTTGGGAACCCGCTTGGATATGAGCACAACTTATCACCCTCAGACTGATGGTCAAAGCGAAAGGACCATACAGACCTTGGAAGACATGCTTAGGGCATGCGTAGTGGACTTCGGAAATAATTGGGAAATTCACCTGCCTCTAGTAGAATTCTCATATAACAACAGCTATCATACGAGTATTTCGGCAGCACCGTTTGAGGCATTATACGGTCGTAAATGTAGATCACCGGTCTGCTGGGCAGAAGTCGGTGACAGTCAACTCACAGGCCCTGAGTTAATACTTGAGGCCACTGAAAAGATTGTACAAATCAGAAACCGCATGGCGGCGGCACGAGATCGACAGAAAAGCTACGCAGATCAACGACGCAAACCGCTCGAATTTCAAGTAGGCGACCGCGTCCTACTAAAGGTGTCACCCTGGAAGGGTGTAATCCGCTTTGGAAAACGAGGCAAACTTAACCCACGGTACGTAGGCCCGTTTGAAATCTTGAAACGTATTGGACCCGTGGCATACCAATTAGACCTTCCTGCCGAACTCAGTGGAGTTCACAACGTATTTCACGTGTCAAATCTGAAGAAGTGTCTATCAGATGAAACTTTAGTTATTCCATTGGATGAGATCCAAGTGGATGAACAACTACACTTTGTGGAACAGCCTATCGAGATCATGGATCGTGAGATAAAGACTCGAAGGCACAACAAGATTCCAATTCTTAAAGTTCGTTGGGACTCTAAGCGTGGACCGGAGTTCACGTGGGAAAGAGAGGACCAAATGAAAAGCAAATACCCACACCTCTTCGCAACTGAGCAGCAAACTAACGATACCAGTACCTAAATTTTCGGGACGAAAATTCTTTCAATATGGGGATGATGTGACAACCTGGAAATTTCTCATACTTTCGTGTACTATTGTTGACTAAATTCTTGTGCATGGCACTTGGAAATCTTTGTGTATGACACTTGGGAACTTCTTGTAACGTTGCGTACCATCATTAACGAACTAACTCTTTGTGCGTGGCACTCTGAACATGTACGCTACATGCTAAACCGCGTTTACTCAATTTTCGGGACGAAAATTCTTTCAACTTGGGGATAATGTGATATCCCGGGTTTTTCGGATAACTTACACGTGACATTTGTCGAATAATATATGTGCTAAGTATTAAACGTGCATGGAATGAATACGTGATGAGTGTTTGTGTGATTGTTTAGTTATAAAGTAATTATTGTAGATATGTACACGAACCGAACCGCGACACGAACCAACCTCGATTCTTTGTGACTCTAGGAATTAACCAAGTTTAGAACTCAAACCATTATCGGCCGTGCGCAAACCAAACCGCAAACCCAAAACCGAGATCAAAGTTAAACCTTAAACTAAAAACAATCCGGCCGCAAGATCAAACCCGAAACCACAACATCAAAACCTAAACCCTAAACCAAAACACTCTCGGCCACATGATCAAAACCGCGGATTTATTTAGTTCAAACCCAAACCGAACCCACCCTATTCCTTGACCGCGAGATCAAGTCCAAACCAAACTAACTCACTTTAGTTCCTCGGCCGCGACTCAAACCAAAACCGGGATCCTCATCTTGTTGCGCCTATATATATACAACTCACATGCATCTTCGTTCACAATTCCTAAAACCCTAACAAGCAAAACAGCCGTCGGCTGCTTCCTCATGCTCCATTGATCGCAAAACAGCTTCCATTCCTTCATCATCTCGATCTAATCAGCTGGTTCACTCTCTCGGTCGCTAACAGCCGGTTACCTTCAGTCCCTTTTCAGTCTCGGTCGCGAGATCAGCTTTCTTTCTCTCGGTCTCAGCAAGAAGCAGCCCTCGCCATCTCCCCTCATCGTATTCACGGTTCGTTTACATTGTTATTAAAAGATTAGAGGTTATCTCTGATTACAAGATCATGTTCGGATTATGTGTATGCTTGAATGCTTAGTTGTTTCGGATATATGTGTCTTGATTTTTGATGTTCTTAGATCGCATGACGGTATAGTTTCGGATGGTTAATACAAGATTTAGAGTTTGCATGTTGTTTGAAAACTGAATATGTAGACTGTGATTTGTTATAAAGACAAAAGTTATTGTGTAGGGTTTGCATGGATAGGTTATTAGTATTAATCTAGGACTAGAAATCAGATCTAGATCGCTTAGGTTAATCGCATGAACGGGTTATACGAGTTCAGGATAAACACATGCAGAAAACAGCCTGCTGAATAATAGTTACAGCCGACTTCATCTGGCTGTAACTTGGTCGTTAGTTGTCGAAAAACGGATTTTTCGATGTCTAGAATGTAGAGATTTGAGTAAGGAATCTAATGGCGCTGGATTCATAATTTTCTGAAGTCGTTTGATATTTTTAAAGGGCTAAATAATTCAGTAACTAAAACTGTGAAAATCCTGAAATTTTGCTAGTTGTTTATCAAGCTAGATTTTAAAATCAGTAGAGAGTTGAGTCATGATTTTTGTACAGCAACTAGGTATAGAAATTTCCGGGCAACTCCAACTGGAATTTTGTTAATCGGACGATCAGTGATTTTTAAATAAATTCTTCCGTGGACTGCAGTCAGAAAACGGTAAATCTGACTGCAGCTTAATGAATTAATATTTATGGTTAATTGGTAAAGATTTAGGACTTGGAAAAATTATATAAATTTCTATGGTATAAATGTCACCTACTGTAAAAATATGGGATTTTTAGAATGTTGGAACTATTTTATAAAAATCCTAGAAAACAGCTGAATAATTGAGTGTTAAGCAGAAAGTTGATAACTTGTGATTTTATGCATTAAAGTGTTGCATGGATTTGGAATATGTTCATGATAAGTTGTTTGATTACTATGATCACATGAGAATACTTGCATGCATGTTTGAGTGTTAGATATGTTGTTTGTGTGTATCACTTTGTGAGTAAATTTCGTGTGGAATTTGTATTGGTGTGACTACACACTGACGTGGAAATTAATTGGTTTGTTAGGACGCAACTAGCGGTCCCATCTCTTATAACATCTTTGCTACACTAACCGAGCAAATAAAGGTGAGTTCACGGCCCCTAACTTTATCCGGTTTTAAACAACAGGGGGAGAAACATGTATACACTCTCAAACTCAATCTCTTTACGTTATACGAATTTAACGTCACATAACTATACGGTAACTAAGTTAATGTTAATGTAATGTTATGGGCACTAAGCAGCTTTATCACTTAAGTCCTCGACAATCTCCTCGGATCGTTAGTATTTGGGTTAAATAGCGGGGGAATTATAAGTAGTACTACTGGGTCTGACGAGCCCCATCCGAGCTAGTCGCGCTAGCCGACCGGGTATGGTCAACGGGTGTATAATTGGCCTAACATCGCCATGGTCATGTGATAGGCCTGGCAAAACGGAGGCACAACTGTCAGCTTCAATCGCGAACACTTAGTGACATGACTTTAGGCTAGCTACCTATATATATTAACATTGAACTTAATTACGGATCGACTTAATATTCCGGGTTTGGAATATTGGAAACAACAACTTAATATTCCGGGTTTGGAATATTGGAAACAACGACTTAATATTCCGGGTTTGGAATATTGGAAGCAACAACTTATTATTCCGGGTTGGAATAATGGAACTAATATGTTATCCCGGGTTAGGGATAACAGAGAAAACAAACTATAACCGAACAAACGAATTTATGAAAACCTGTGAACTCACTCATCTTTAATGTTGACACTTGTTTCTTTACATGTTTCTCAGGACGCTAGGAGCTCTAGGTGCACGCACATGCATTGAACAAGACATCTTTATCGAGTCTTATTTATTAATATTGTTTTGGGATTTTTCATTTGTTTTGGCGTTTGTGTTGGCGCCCGCATCACTACTTATTTATGCTTCCGCTCAAACTTTAAAAATAATGCTCTGCTAAATATTGGTAATCGATATAAAATCTACAATGAACGATTTCGCAAAACGTATAATCAAATCATGTAGAGTCGTTCGACGTACTAGTGTTTCAGATTCTGGTTTGTTCACACGCCTCGCGGTAAAACTCCGCAAGTGGAAATTGAGGGTGTGACATATGTGCTTGGAACCAATGGAATATGTGGTCCAAACACAACGGATCACCAACAACTGGTGTTTTGCTGAGCTAAAATATGACCCATCCGACGTTGCCATATGAAATATTCATTTCGTTTCAACATTGGTGGTTTAAACATAGATCTAATGTTGGAGTCTGATGTGTTTTGTGACATTTCTGATTGATTTTCAACAGATTTGTGTTTTAAAAACTTTAAACGTAATAAAACTCTATTTCTCAACAAAAACTAACAAACGAATTAGCAGGGAGAGCTGATCTTTTAAATCAAATTGAATTAAATCAAATTTTGATTGACCAAGCTCTGATACCAAATGTTAGGATCTAAGTTTGAGCCAATTGTGATTTTTATTTCAAGAATGGAAATATGAATGAAAAATATGTTTTAATGCAGCGGAATGAATGGAAAACTTTTATCACAATTGATGGTCGTTTGTTTTCATCATCATGCCTTGAACTATTTGTAGTATTTTCATGTCAATTACAAACTCCCCCTTAGCCCCATGATCATCGTTTGAAAGTACAGAAATGCAAAGAAGATAGACTGATAAATGATCTTTTGATAGATAAGAAAATACTGTTACATCGATCACCTATTTATACTAAGCTTCCTAACATCTGAGCATCTTTGATGACGTCAGGGTTAAAAGTGACATCTAACAACAAAATAACTAACCTAACCACTGATTGCTAAACACTGTTAGTGCAAAGCACTGTTACTTATTATTATACTAATAAAAGTAAAACTCCGATAACTATCCTCTGCTCTTTATCTTCTGGCAGACCTTTGGCAAATTGTCGTTTTGTAGCAGCAGATAATAGAAGGCAGATCTTTGGAAAGGCAGAGTTTAAGTAACAACAGTTGTAAACTCTGATAGTGGAACCAAAACGTTGATAGTGTATTTGGCTCTGTATATTCTGTTCCTTTGTAAAGGGTTCAATCCCAACATTGTTGCATATGATTTATCTTGTTGAAGTTTTCATCTTCGTTCACCATCATTCCTTCTTTCGTCTCCATCAAAGGCAACATGTCCTCCTTGATTTAACGATGTGTCAGAGCCTCAGTTGCCTATCATGTGCCTGGATGCTCCACTATCAACAATCCTAAGACTATCAATAGTTCCTTCTATAACATCCTTCAAACTTACTCAAACTATCGGTTGGAGAGGGGGACCAAAGCCTTTGTAAACTTAGGTTGTCTGGTATCATCGAGAAATGTATTTTCAATTTCAAGAAGACTTTAAAAAATGGTGCCCCCTTGAATTTATTACCACTTTAGGTTTCTAAATCTGCTTACTTTTACCATTTTTATTGTCAATTTCCTTTGATTTACTTAACTTATTTACAATAGATTGTTTTTGGACAACCTCAGGTTTTAAAGCTTTCAAAACTACCTTTTGTTGTTTCCTTTTCTGTCTCATTTCTCTTGCTTTTACAATATGCGAGTCTTGTTTTGGTGAAACTGATCGTGGGTAGTAACTGTTTCCATTAGGGGCATTCATATGCCCCTTGAGTTTGTAGAGATATGGACAGTTTTTGACAATGTGTACATACTCATTGCACTCAAAGCATGATCTCCGCTCTACAAATCTCGGAGCATCATGATGATGATAGCTTGAAGATCACAATGATTTGTGTGTTATGTTTAGTGGTTTTTACTATTTATTTTCAAAATCTTGACCAGTTTAACAAAATCCGTTTTGGACTTGTTTTCAAACATTTCAATTTTAGTAATCCCTCGAGATTTTACGAAGTTCACCTTTTGAACCCTTTTTGTTTCTGAGCTCTTTTGTTTTGAACCGTTTGTTTCTGAGCTCTTTTGCCCTTTCTTTTTTCAGATTTTAGCGTGATTTTGATTTTGTTGATTGTTTTGAATTTGCAATTTTTAATTCCCAAATTGTCTTCTAACTTTAGCTTTTGGGATAGGAGCACACTGTGTTACGATAATTCTTGGGCTTGACTTACCAAAAAACTTACTAGCTAAATCATCGAAAACTTTATCAATCTAGGATTGATTAACATTATTGATTGGAAAATCATTTTTTGAATAAATTTTATCAGAACCACCGAATGTGTAAAGCAAATTCATGGAGGATCACAAAGAATGTGATTCTCAAAAGGTATGTTTGCCTTTTTTATCACACTGGTTGACTGCTTGGGCTCATCCTCATCCGATACTATCAGCATCCTCAACAATCGGAGAATCCTAATTTTTCAGAGATGTTGACTCCTTGAACTCTACTGATTGACCTTGAATCGAGGATGCACATTTAGTGAAACTATTAGGATCTGAGTTTGACTTACTTGTAGTTTTTGTTTAAAAAATGGAAATATAATTGAATTGAAAGATAATGCAGCGGAATAAGATGGAAAACTTTTACTACAAATAAAGGTCGTTTGTTTTCATCATCATCATGCATGTGATTCACAAACTCCCCCTCAGCCAATTACCACACAGTTTGATAATACAGAAAACTTAGAGAAGATAATTTATGAATGATCTTTTGATAGAAAAGTTCAACTGTTACATCGATTCACCTATTTATACTAACTATCTAACCACTAAGCATGTTTTGATGACTTCAGGGTTGATAGTGACATTTAACAACTAAGTAACTAACTGAAAACACTGCTATCTATCATCTAATAGTGCAAAACACTGTTACATTGATTATTAAACTAATAAACTAAACTCTGATCTCTATTCTCTGATCTCTATTCTTCTGGCAGCCCTTTGACAATTGTTGAGCCAGATGATAGGAAACACATCTTGTGGAAAGTAGTGTATATACATCAGAGGTTGTAACCTCTGATAGTTGTAACCAAACCGCGGATAGTGTATTTGACTTTATATCATCTGTCCCTTTGTATAGGGTTCAATCCCAACAGAAACCTAGACCATTTGTAAACTTAGTAGGATAAAGAGAAACAATGGGCTTAAAGTGTGGTATAACATCGTCATCAGAAACTTGGTGCAGTTGTGTCTCATCGATGGAGGGCAAGCTTGATATCCAATGCATTTCACGTCTCCTTTTTTTCTTTTGGACATCAATGATGTGATCTAAGATGTATCTTGAGTTGGAATAGATGTCCAAATTCTATTTGATCATTTCATAATTACATCGTACAAGGGCTAACTCTTTCTTGGTTTGATCAATGATATTAATGTAGTTATTAAAACTAGTTTGCTTCTTTACAACAATTTTATTAAGTTTAGAATTATCTTCTTTTAGGGTTTTAATTGTTGTTCTAAACACTTTTTTTCATTTTCTTTAGAGCCGTGTTAGCCTCAGTGCACTATCCAAATCAACAATCAGACTTTGATAGTGACTCTTGGTGTGTTCAAGTTTACCTTCTAATTCTAAGTATTTACCTTTTAACTCTATTCTTAGAAGAGATAGGTTTATCGACACTTACCTGACTGGATTAGCAATCCAAACGAGCCATGAATGGAAAACGATAAGTAGAAGATCCAACTTCTGAGAAGAACTTGGATAATTCATCAGATGAATTGGCTGATTTCTACACCAACACCGCAGTCTTGCTCTTCAACAATCCATCTTCATCCAGTACCCATCTACCTCAGCATTAATAGTCTCCTTCGACAACCCACAGATCCATGCTTGCTTGAACTTGAATCATCTTCTTCCGAACTACCACTATATCCGAAACTGTCATCATTTCCTGAAGAATCACTGTCACTAACATTCTTCACAATCTCAGCAAGCATGCAATTCTTCCTTAACCACCGTTACCCAATTGTACGAACCAATCACAGTTTTCATCGGCTAGAACAATCAGGGCTCGATTAGAATTGCTGGTAGGAACCATTGCTCTTTCCTTATTGTGGTGGCTTCGGGCATTCTCTCTTGAATTGTCCATTTTCTCTGTAGTTAAAGCAAGTAACCATTCTTTTATCAAACCCATATGGTGTATCTTTCCTGCTTTCCATACTGGTTCATCCCGTTCTTTCCATAAAATCCTTCTCTATTCTCATTGCGCTTGTGAAGGCCCATTTGATATCGATCACTTCCATTTCCTCTTTTTCTATTTGTGTTAGATGTCGAGGCAAACTGTATTTGGGATAGATGTCGGTCCAACATTGAAGTTAGACGAACTTCCATAGCAAGCTTGATGACTTGAACGATTCAGATCAAGGAAAGGAAAGGTGGAGGTACAAGGTTGAAGCTGAAGATGCACAAACTACAGCTAGAGGTTGTGGATGTACGGATGGATTAGCATTTGAAACAAAAGTGGTTTGAAGCTTTGCGTGTTGAGCGGGTGACTTTCACCACGAATCTCGCCACCAAGTCCAAAGTACATTTCAGGATTCTGAGGGGCCGATATTTTTTTCTTTTTTAATCTAATCTTCATTTTTGTTTTCCAACTTCTGGATGAACTCCTAAATTGTCAATCTGTCTAACTCTCCATTCTGTATAAGGATTTCCAGAAATCAACTCCATTTCACTGGTGATGAATTCCTAAATTATCAATCTGTCTAACTCTCCATTATGTATAAGGATTTCAAGAAATCAACTCCATTTCACTGGTAATGCATCCATAAATCTTGCAACCATCTCTTGAGGAGTAACAACTACTTTAAAGGAAAGCATCTCACTCAACAGATGATAAAACGTAGTTGCTAGTTCTCCTAGAGTTTCATTTTCTATGCTCATAAATCCTTCAAATTCTTTCTTGAGAAAATTATGTCTAATCTTTTGAGATTGTGCATTTCTTTTACCTCTAGCTTGTAATGAATACCACAAGGCCTTTGTGGTAGTACAATAGATGAACTAATGATAGATATCATTTGTAAGAGGTTGGGTGAAGAACCAGTCGATCTAACTGATAGATTACGAATCAGATCTAGGGTTTAGTCTCTGCATAAAAGGGGTTAATCCTTCATTTCATCACTTGAGATCTGAACTCTGATTAACTCTGCAAAATAGAACACCGTCAGCGTCGCCACAGGGAGAATGGGAGTTCTCTCCGTGACCACCCTTCGGCGTGAGAATAAGTACAGGTTATCGAAAATAGTTTAATTGAAGTAAGAGAGAGAGTAAGTGAGAGTGAATCCATTTTTTTGTACCTGAAGTCTCTTATTTATAACCGGATTTGGGCGCCAAAATGAAAGAGAGAGGAAATTAATGGTGTTGTGATCACACCGTTAATTTGTCAACTTGTTCTCCAAGTCACACGGATCGTGGTGTGATCAATGGCTGGGGAATTGCTACATGGAGGATAGTGATAACCCGGTTTCAATCATGAGGATATGCCATTGTCGTGATTCTTGAGATCATGCCACGTGTAATTCTGTTGTAACTGTTTATGCCCTTGCATGATTGAGCATTTACTGCTTCTAGAAGAATTGACAGCTATGATCTCTCGATCTGCCGCCACGTGTCCATTCTGTTATAACAGAAAAGATTCTTTTCTGATCTGACTCCCTTTCCTGCGCGCGAGTGTCACCTTTTGTAGAGAACATTCAAGCTTAACCGTGACCTTGCGCGGGCTCGCATAAGGTAGTTAAATGACTGTTTCTTCTTGTAGGTGCACGGCGTATGGAGGAAAGATCTTCCCTTTAAAGAATAATATTTCACAAGGTTTTACTTCGTGTATATTGATGGGTATGGTCTTGCGCTTGGCGCAGGGTTTTTGGGACCATACCCCTTCAAGTCCCCCCAATCCAGTGTTGCTCCGATGCGCTGTGGTGTAGAGATGGAGTACTGGACTAATTAAAATAAGTTGTCTAGGTAGGTGCGCGGGATTGAGAACCAGCCTGTTGTTTCCTTAACTAGATAATGTATGATAATTTGAATTTCTGCAAACAAGTTTCCTGATGATGTGACAATGTTGCAGGAAGTTGGTGAGAGACAACGTGCTATGATGTCAGACTGATCCCTTCTATGACAGCTGTCAACATACTAATTGTACAACATTAATTGCGTGACGACCTTTCGTATACTGTACGCGCGCGTGGGACGGTTACTGTTCATCACTCGCCCTTCCTTTTCCTAGGGTTCCGTAAAAGAGATGAAATCCGTTGAACGTTTTCCCAGGCATTAATTGTGATCCCTATATATATTCACACCATTTGTGCATCGCTTTCTTTGTGTGTTCAAAAAATCTCTATCTTCTTCATCTTTTTCCCTGCAACCTCTTCTGTTTATCACCCTTCCATTTGTGATCAGAAAATTCTTATTATTCACAAGATTATTCATGGCTGAAAGTTCAACACCAGTAGAACAATCAGAGATGCCGGCGACATCCACTTTGCCGACATTGAAGTGGAAACGAGAAGATTTTGACAAAATCGTTTCTAGTTTCTTATTTGCCAGATCTTGGGATGCTAGATATCCTGATGAGAATGATACAGCAGCAAATGCTCCGGCTGGATACATTACTCTATCTTATGATTACTTTGCCGAGGGCAATTTTCGTCTTCCGGTGATGCATTTTATGTTAGAGATTCTGGATTTCTACAAATTTCATATTTCTTAGTTGAATCCCACGGGGATGGTGCGAATCAGGCACTTTGAGTATGTTCTTAGATCGATGAACCTCATCCTTGCTGTTGAAAATTTAGGGTTTTTTTTATCAATTGCACTGTTCTCTTGGTTTTTATTCTTTTCAACAGAGATTACCGGCGAAGAGGTTACTGCTTCTTCCACCCAAATCTTTCCATGACTGGAAGCAAAAATTTTTCTTCATTAAAGCAGCTGTTATTCTGATGCAAATGACGTTGAGTCAGAGGGAAGACATCGAGTTAGAGACATTGGCGATCCCTAGCAACGAAGTGTGGTATTAAGATCTGAAGGATGTTCCCAACGTTATATTTCCGGAAAGGGCTTTGATCGCTGCAGGGATGAGTATTTTATGGAAATCGACCGTCGCGAGAAGCCAATATATATGGAAGATGGAGTTGGTAAGTTACTTGCGCATGTCCGTGTAAATATTATACGTGCCCTGCTCATCATGTTCGTTATGTTTCTTTGAAACAATTACGCCTTTGTATTTGGTGGCGTTCAAAAGGTAAACAGGAAAGATGGAGATGGTGCCTACTGCTGAAAATGAGGCCCCTTGGTTCAAGCAGATCTTAGGGAATTTTGAGCTTCCAAAGAAAGAAGATCTCCGTACGCAACCATGCTCTACCACTGGTAAGTATTTTTAACATCGAGCCTGAGTTAGTATTGCAATATTACCATTAATGTTAGATTTTGAGTAATATTGCAATATAACTTATGGCGCGCCAATGGTTGTTGATTTTGATCAAGTAGGTGTTTTAACAAACTTGGGCGTAGGCCCAGATTCGAAGAAGAAGAAGAAACCCACTGCTGCCATCCTCTTCCCAAAAAACCTGATGTTCCTGCGCCTAAGGCTCCTGAAACCTTAAAGGCGGAGATCAAGAAAGGTACGCGCCTTGTCCCTGACTCTTGGTGTGAGTACGTGGTGGTGTCAGATTCATTAGAAGGTCTTGCGCCTGTAGGTTTAAAGAAGCCCAAGGCGGAACCGAAAGATACAGCAGAGATTCCTGTGGTGAATCCAAATGAGCCGATTGACGTGCCATCAAGTCCTGAAACATTGGTACCTCGTACCTCTAAGAAAAGAAAAAACACTGCTCCTGAACCACCAGTACCCCACCAAAGAAAGCTGCGTGGGGAAGAATCGGGAAGAAGAGCAATCTAGATGCTCTTGCAGAAAATTTTCTCCAGGTAAGAGTCCTTAACATGTCATTTGTACATTGAAACTCCTTTTTTCATCTGTGCTTGTTATATGCAGAAAAAAATGTTAAAGTGGCGCAGACCACATCATCATCAGTACCTAGAGCGTACCAAACTGATGTTGAAGGTTTTAAGAAAAGTGATGATGTGAACCCAGACGTGGCATATACCGGCCCAGAACCCATCGTGCCCGATATGCCAGGAAACCCTACTCCGGAAGAAGAGCAGATAAAATCATTTGTTGAAGATTCTGCTCGCGAGCAGGTAGAAGATACTGCTCCATTGGATGCTGGAAAGCAACCTATTGAGGATCCTAAGATTCCTTCACCTCACCCAGAAAAAAGCACTGATGGCCAAGCAAAGAACATTGGCTTTTGAATCCTTTTTTGAGGAATCCACAGAAGAATCCCCCATTCGCCCCGAGGAGACGCATGGCGATTATTATTATCGCTCCTACTCAGCCAAGCGACCCTCCGCCCTCCGTGAACCAGTGTGGAAACTTAAACAAAGTGATACCTTTACCGACCTACAAGCTTGCAGGGAGTGGTATAAGGGCATCTATCCACCGGCGGAGGTGAATTGCCAAGAAGAAAAATCTCATGAACAAACATATCAAGCTTATTTGTTAGAGACGACGCAAGCCTCGTCTGTCACCCACAGGATTGTGCGTGAGTGGTGGAGTATGAATAAGGAGTGGGATGAATTTGAGTCCAAAAAATTCAAAATTGGGGTTGAGGGTGAGAAGGTAAGGAAGATGATGGTGGATCTAGAGGAGGAGAGATGTAAGTTTGAAGATGAGAAGAAAACGGAGGAATGGTCCGCCTTGGTGTGGAAGAAAAAAACTGAATCGGCTGTTGCGCAACACGCTGAGGATCGCAAGTGTTGGTTAGAAGCTTGTGAGCGTCATAATAATGAAAAAATTTCTCTTCGCAATGAGATATAAAAATTGAAGAAAGAGAAAAATGATGCTGTTGCAGCCACTGAAGAAGCCCGTTCTCATCGTGAATGGAGTAAACAAAAAGAGGTAGAGACGCGAATGACTATTTTACTTAGAGATAAGGAACTTGCTGACCTTACCTCTATGCTCTTTGATCAGGAACAAACGCAAGTGAAACTGGACTCCTTGAAGAAGGATGTCCAGTTGAATCAAGTTGAGAAAGCGGAGCTGACATGCCATTTGTCTGAGGGCGAGAAGAAAATTGAAGAAACGGAAGTCGCTCGCGCCACCACTGAAAGCCTTGCGGAATCTTTGATGAACAAGCTTACTTGGATACAACAATATGGGATTGTAAAAGTAAGTGTTTTACTGCTTTTTTAATATAAAGCTCGCTGCTCATGTATTCTAACCCTTGTATTTTTTTTGTAGATTGCTAATTCATTATTTAATTTCCACTGAGCTTGATGAAGCGGTGGCGCAACTGATGGTTGCGGCGTGAACTGATGGCTATGCCCAGGGTTACAATGAATGTTCATCCCACGTTTCTCATGCGTTAATAGTGCAATGGGACAATATCCGAGCGGCTACTCATGGATCAAATACTAGCGCCGCATTTATCAGGGCCAAAGAAAGATACGACCATATGCAAATCCCAGTGAATGACCTTTGGACGATGCGCTACCGCATGACGATTGTGTTGACCGCTTAAAAGGCATCTTTGCAGAGGCAGACGAAGAAGAAGGCGCGATGCAAACCTCAAAATAGGGTGGCCTTGCTTCTCTGTGTTTGTATAGGTTTAAGACATTTCGAATTATTTTGTAATAATTCTGGTATGTACAGGTGCGCGGTCGCGCAAGTACTTAACGTTTATTAATATATCTTTGGATTACAATGTGTGCATGAGTATAATTACTTGTTTAGGATAGACAAATGAACATAATTGGCTAACTCATGCAAGAGCGTAAGTGTTGTGTTGTCTTGTGGCTCATGAGTTATTAGTAGCATTAGTGTTTTTGTATTTCCAAAGTAATTGCATGCATTTGTAAGCAATATATTCATAAACAATTAGATGTAAGTAGCGACAGAATATAATTTCATTGATAAAGCATCAAGCTAATACTGTCACTAAGATTACAAAGATAAGAAAAACTGTAACCAGTCTCTTTGCACATCGCGGGCCTATCGCATTGAGAGTTGAGAGTACATGTAGCAACGACGCAATTGTTGGGCGTTCCATGTTCGAGGAATACTAGAGCCATCCATGCGCGTTAGAGAGTAGGCGCCTTTGCCAAGGACTTCATTTATTACGTATGGGCCCTCCCATCTTGGAGCAAGCTTTCCTGGCTTCTCCACGTTGGTGGCTTCATTATCTCGAAGGACGAAATCTCCAGGCAGAAAAGTGCAAACGCGTACCCTCTTGTTATAGTATTTCTCCAACTCGGTTTCATATTTTGCTTCGTGAATCGCTGTGTTTTCGCGTCTTTCTTCAGCTAAATTGAGATCTAAACGACGCTGCTCCTCGTTGTTTTTTTTCCAAGGCAAGTATCTTAGGAGATGGAAGGCCAAACTCAGCAGGAATTACTGCTTCCGTTCCATAAACCAAACTGAACGGGGTTTCTCCGGTGCTCGTTTTAGGCATTATACAATGAGCCGATGGAATACTGGGAAGCTCATTCACCCATCCCCGTCGCGCCGTGCCAAGGCGGGCCTTGATGCCATCAACCAGTTGTTTATTGATGCTTTCAACCTGTCCGTTTGCTTATGGATGCGCAACGAAAGAGAAAACATGCTCAATTGTCATCTCTTGCATCCATTTTTGTAAATCTTCGGATGCTAGATTTGGACCATTACCATTTATAATGCGCATCGGTAGCCCAAACCTACAATTAATGTGCTCCCATATGAATTTCCTGATCACCATAGTTGTTGTGGAGGCTAAAGTCTTTGCTTCAACCCACTTGGTGAAGTAATCCACCGCAACCAAAATAAATTTTACTGCGCCTGGCACATCGGGGAAAGGACCGATCAAATCAATACCCCACTGTTGAAAAGGCCAAGCAGCGGTTACCGGAACAAGTGAATTTTTTCGGCGCATGGTTTTCGGGCATGTCTTTGACAAGACATGCATTTGCGTAAAGTTTCAACAGCATCAATATGCATTCCTGGCCAATAATAGCCTGCGGTCATAACTTTGGCTACAACCATGCGCGACCCAGCGTGAATGCCACATAATCCTTCGTGAATCTCTTTGATTATGTATTGCGCATCGTGCTTGTCAACACATCCTAAAAGAGGAACCATGTATGACTTCTGATATAAAATGCCATCTGCCATTTCATAATTGAGGGCTTTGCATCGTATTTCCTTGCTTGTGCCTTGTTATCAGGGAGAGATCCATGCAGTAGATACATAATAATTGGAGACATCCAAGATGGATTCCAATTTCAACTATACTTACTTGTTTCAGTGGCACAGAAGGGTTGCTCAAAACCTCTATTAGGACTTCTTTAGCCAAGTGTTTGAAACTTGTGGCTGCCAACTTGCTTAAAGCATTTGCCTGTTTATTTTCGCTCGATTAACATGCACTACTTTGAAATGTTTAAATTGACTGATCAATGTCTTTGCCTATTCTAGATACAGAGCCAAGGAATCAACGTGTGCTGTTAAATTCGCTGCTCCCATCTTGATAGCAAGGCGCAAGCCTGCTAGAAATGCTTCATATTCGGCCTCATTATTCGTACTTTTGAAATCCAACTGAATAGCATATGTGAACTCTTGATTGTCAGGGCTTATCAGACGAAGCCCTGCACCGGCCCCGTCGCTGTTTGATGCGCCATCAGTGAATAATACCCAAGGTCTGTCATCAGTTATGGGACCAGACTTTGGGCTGCTTTGCATTTAGTAACTTTGTCTGTTGGTACTTTAGCAATAAAATCGGCAAAAATTGCCCCTTGATGGCTGCGCGCGACTTGTATAGAATATTGTAATCTCCCAACTCAATAGCCCACTTTGCAAGACGTCCCGATACGTCAGGCTTGGATAAAATTTGCCCCAAGTGATAATTTGTCAATATAGTATTTACATGTCCTGAAAAATATCTCCGTAGCCTGCGCGACGCATGAACGAGGGCTAGGACCAATTTTTCCATAATAGAATATCGTCTCTCTTGGTCATTGAGCATCTTACTGATGTAATAAATTGGAGTCTGAACACCTTCGCGCTCGACTAGTAGAACTGATCCTACCGCGATGTCGGATGCAGCAAGATATAGTATCATTGGCTCTTTTTCAAGCGGAGCAGTGAGTGTTGGGAGTTGTATTAAACAATTCTTCATATCCTGGAAAGCACTCTCTGCTTCAGGAGTCCATAAGAACTCATTCTTTTTTGACACAGTTACGCAGCGTACGAATGAAAGGATAAGACTTCGCTGCATGATTAGCAAGAAAACGATTGAGCGCAGCTAAACGTCCCGCTAATCATTGCATCTCTTTGATAGTAGCAGGAGAAGACATTTTTGGATTGCCTCTACTTTATCAGGATTAACTCTGAAACCATCTTTTGTAACAATGAATCCTAGGAACTTGCCTTCTTCCATGCCAAATGAACATTTGCTCGGGTTCAATTTCAAGTTTACCTTTCGCAGCGAATCGAAAGTTTGTTGAATGTTTGCTAACATTGTGTCTTCAGTGTGAATCATGATGACGAGATCATCAATGTAAACCTCAACTGTAACCCCAATATCATTGCCAAAAACCGTATCCATCAGGCGTTGGTAAGTGGCTCCCGCATTGCGGAAACCAAAAGGCATTTTTGTATAACAGAAAATACCCTTCTCCGTGCGGAAGGCCATCTTGTCTTCATCCTCTTGTTTCATCAGCACTTGATGATACCCTTTGTAACAGTCGAGAAAACATTTCCAACGGAACGATGCTAAGGAGTCAACTTTCTTGTCAATCTCAGAAAGAGAGTAACAATCTTTGGGGCATGCCTTGTTCAAATCTTTAAAGTCGACGCACATGCGCCAACCGCCATTATGCTTTTTGACCATAACGGGGTTCAACACCCAAGTTTGGTACTTAACTTCTCGTAAAATGCCAGTGTTTAGCAGTTCAGCAACTTGCTCGTTCATAGCTTAAGTTGTTTCGATACCCAGGCTGCGCTTTTTCTGAATCACTAGTTTTGCTGATGGAAAGACGTTTAAACAATGCTCAGCAACGTCGCGTGGGACACCTACCATGTCTGCAGGTGTCTAAGCGAAGATGTCGATGTTACGAAACAACAACAACTTGAGCTTTGCGCGGATCGCTGTAGATAACGTAGGACCAAGGATATGCGGCTGCTCTGGATATTTGTTGTTTAGAATCCACTTCTCAGGCTCATTCGGTGACATAGGCTTAGCAGCCTTGGCAATTGGTTCTTCGATAGACATAATCTCTTTACGGGCATACATGATAGCTACGCCTGTTGGCGTCGGGAACCACCAAGCAGCGTGTGGCGCATACGTGACCATGCTGAAATCACGTTGCGCACGGCGCCCTAATAAAACGTCATGGCGAGAAGTCGCCGGCATCACCATATAGTTTACTTAAATGGTTCGTTAGTGTTTTCCGTCTGAAAGGGTGAAAGGAAAAACTATCTGTCCGAGAGGAAAGACAGCCTCATTGCAGAATCCAGTTATAGGAAAACCAACTGGTTCTAGGCATGCCTTATCCTCCGGATCCAATTGTTTGAAACACTGCTCATATATGATATCCATAGAGCTTCCCGGTTCTATGAACACATAATCAGTCTGGTAATGACCAAAAATACCTGTGACCACTACTGGTTTCTCTTCATGTGGTCCGCCAGGAACGACATGAAAAATCATCTACTGCTCGCGCCATTTGTCATTTCGAAAACGTTGGAAGTTGCGCTTGCGCGACATGCCTCCTTGAATCATAGAAACCTGCTTCATCTTCTTGTTGCTAGGACCCTCATCCTTGCTCGTAAGTTGTTTGACTTCCTTACGTTCTGACTGTACTAAGTGTGTCAGTTTACCACTTTTCAATGTTTTTTCGATCTCTGTGCACAAACTGATACAGTTGTCAGTTGTGTGCTCAGTATCTTTGTGAAAGTCACAAAGGAGGTTTGGGTCCTGACCCTTCTTGTTCTTCATGGGCTGAGGTTGCTTAAACTGATAGTTCTTGGTGCTTAGAAGTTCAGCGGGAGACTTTGTTTGAGGAGTCCATTGCCGATCACGGTTCTCTTGTTTGATTGCTTTTTGGGTAGTAATTTTGTTAATCATTGTGCGAGCATCTACTGGTGAATAAGGAGAATATGAACCTTGGTTCGAGTCCTTCCAGCCTTTTTTAAGCTTTCGTCTGCCCCTACTCAGATCCTGAGGGCGATTCTGAGGTAGTGGTGGTCTGTTGGAAGGCCAGTTGTTCCTGAAAGTACTTTTATCATTTCATCACATAGTATCGCATATTTGAACTGTGCGTGGATAAGATCCTCATCTACATCTCCAATTTCTAACACTTCCTTATTGTAACGATTGATAAAATCTTCTAGGCTTTCGTCATCCTTCAACCAGATGTTCATCACATCTGAGGAATCTCAGACGTATCACCTCTGTTGACTAAATGTGTAAGGAATTTCTCCTTAAGATCATTCTAAGAGGAAAGTTTACCTGTGGGTAAATTATCAAACCAAAGGCGCGCGATGCCGGTAAGAGTTTGTACGAACATATGACACCACATTGGTAACGTACAACCTCCAATTAGCCCTGCGCCAAAGAGGCGCATATGATCATCAGGATCAGTTAAATCATTAAACTTCCCCATGTTGGATGGTAACTTTGCTCGTTCTTGCGGAGCCAACGCTATTTCTCTTACAAACTTTGATTGTTCAGCTGCTTCAGCGGGTCGATACACCAGATTGTAATCATGCTCTGCCTCGGGATTGTATGTTGCACGTATCTTAGGCTTGTTGTTGACATGATCCGTAGATAATCGATTAAAAACACTTACACTATCTCCTTCGTCATAAGTCTTATCATATTCATCATGTTGGGTGTCCCGCTTGTGTGATAGTTGCGGGCCCAAATGTGAATGAACAGATGTGCGACGTTGAGATTATCCTCTTGTTTTCGATTGCCAGAATGAACGGAATCATTCCTGGTTTGAGAGTACATCTCGGTTCCTTCTACAGATAAATGCGAAGGTGAACAGCCACGGATCTGTGAATCATAACTCAACATTCGAGGTGCCGGCTAAGTACAGACCTGAGGAGCATTAATCGGAGCTTGAAAAGCTGGAGTTCTGGTCTGAGCACATAGTTGAGCATACATAGCATTCAAAGCTGTTTGAGACTTGATTAACCATGACAACATGGTTTCACCAGGTGGAAAAATTGATGCAACATCAACGTGAGGAGCTACCGGAGTTACTGGAATGCTCGCATGCTTTGGGTCATACGGAGCATCAGCTTCACCGGACGAATCCTCCATAATTTATCCGTCAATCTGAGGGCCACCAACGATATGACGAATCTCAGATATAGGACCTCCTGGAAACGATGATCCATCACCCATGATGTTGTAGATCTAAGTAAAATGAAACGAAAGATGAGAAGAGAATAGAAAATTGGTGGGCGCCAATGAAGAAACAGTGGATCTAACTGATACAGTACGAATCAGATCTAGGGTTTAGTCTTTGCATAAAAAGGGTTAATCCTTCGTTTCGTCACTTGAAATCTGAACTCCGATTAACTCTGTAAAACAGAACACCGTCAGCCTAGGCACGGGGAGAATGGGGATTCTCTCCGTGACCACCGTCCGGCGTGAGAATAAGTACAGGTTATCGGAAATAGTTTAAGTGAAGTAAGAGAGAGAGAGTAAGTGAGAGTGAATCCATTTTTTTGTACCTGAAGTCTCTTATTTATAACCGGATTTGGGCGCTAAAATGAAAGAGAAAGGAAATTAACGGTATTGTGATCACACCGTTAATTTGTCAACTTGTTCTCCAAGTCACACGGATCGTGGTGTGATCAACGGCTGGGGAATTGCTACGTGGAGGATAGTGATAACCCAATTTCTATTATGAGGATATGCCATCATCGTGATTCTTGAGATTGCCATAGATAATGCCATATGTAATTCTGGGTTTATGCCCTTGCACGATTGAGCATTTACTGCTTCTAGAAGAATTGATAGCTATGATCTCTCGATCTGCCGCCACGTGTCCATTTTTTATAACAAAAAAGATTCTTTTCTGATCTGACTCCTTTTCCAGCGCGCGAGTGTCACCTGTTGTAGAGAACATTCAAGCTTAACTGTGACCTTGTGCGGGCTCACGTAAGGTAGTTAAATGACTGTTTCTTCTCTTAGGTGCTCGGCGGATGGAGGAAAGATCTTCCCATTAAAGAATAAGCTTCACAAGATTTTACTTTGTGTATATTGATGGGTATGGTCTTGCACTTGGCGCAGGGTTTTTGGGACCATACCCCTTCGTTGGGTGAGGATGGAAAAGGCTTTCTTCTTAAGATTATAAGCCTTCTTGTTCGTTTCAGGTAGACTTGCCAATGTCACAAGATTGGATCTGGCTTCCTTAAGTGCTTAATTGAATAGAGTAGTGCAATCTACAACTCTATGTTCTATTCAAGCACATGGGTTTGAAATCTATCTTTCCAACTAGAATAATAGTTTATATGAAAAAGCTTGGGTGACAATTATTGCTCCCCGTTTCAGTGTCTCTAATCAATAGATTTTGAATACTCTGATTTTGATTTGCGACAAACGCCCATTAACTTGCTGAGATCATTACAGATTGAGAAGGTATAAGCGACTGAACCCAAGACATGTCAGGTTTGTTTTGTTTTGTGGAGGATGGTTTTTTCTAGATAGAGATTGAAACATTGATTGAGCCGATGATGCCGGATCAAATTGTTGTGAAGAGTTGCTCGGGCTTGGATTATTTAGGATTAGGTTATGTGACCATCGCTAACATTTAAAACTTTTGACAATCCGTTGTTTTCGTACTTAGTAAATTCTACTTCTTATTACACATGTAAGGTTATCCTATGAGTTAACTAACTAGTTTTAACTTAACGTAATTACAGGAACAATTATAAGTAAAACATGCGTAGAAACCTTCCTCATAAGCCAACTAAGTTAAATTGGGGGATTAGAATCACCAAAAAGGCTAAAATATGAAATGAAGGAGCTGAAAATGGCAAAACCCAACTTATTTCCACATTAGTGGTCCTTGTGGACCGTATGGATTTCATTTGCGGTTCGCAAGGGGTCCATGCATAGAAGGAAACTCGCTGGCAGCTGTATTTTGCTACATTTTTTCCTCATATCACCTCCTTTGCCACCATTTGTTTTGGTTGTGACACCTAAGTAGAAACTAATCACTCCCTAAGACACCCTTGGACACTTTTCATTGCCTCGTGACTCCTCATTTGCTATAAATAGCCATCTAAAGTTCACAATTTCTCATTCCAAACACAAAGTCTTGTGCCAAGTTCTTGATCCTTGCTTTGTGAATTTCTTTTCTGGCCTTTTGAAGAGTCCTATGAGGTTTGTAAGTCCTTTTCCTTAAGCCCTTTCCCTAACAATTAGTTTCGTAGCATAATTTCATCAGAACATCGAAAATTGTCAAAGGTTTGACCGTTCCGTTTGACTTTCAAATATGACCACTTTGATCAACCAATTTCATAACAAAACACCCAAAATAACCTACATAATGTTGGTAATAAAACCCTACATAGGATTTCACACATAAAAATTCTAAAGCCGACTAACGGGAACAATAAGTGTACTTGCTATTTTGGACAGATTATGTATTGTCACTTTGGACGACCATAATAGGGTCAAAACTTAACCAAATGAAGCAAACTCTTACTTCATGATTCAGTACATCCAAGCACGATTTCACTTATATATAATACGCTTAAAAGCTCTTCTTTGGACCCAAACCATTTAAAATTAAATGATGTGTAAAGATCTACTGTTTTGACCATTTTCAGGGTTCCGAATGTCAAACCCCGACCCGCGACGGACGTGGTACGGGGCATGATGATTGTTCAGCTCATGACACTATTATAACTTTAATATTTAAAAGCCTCAATTTTAAATTGTCACACATAATCATAGAATATGTTCATCAACACTCATAAAAGATAGAAAAGATAAATAATTATGTACAAATATCCCATTTATTACTAAGACACATTCTATGTGTCTTCAAATCCTCTCAAAGTCACGTACATGTATCACGCATGAAAAGGTTTTGGGTCAATAAAAAGTTGGTGAATAAATCTAGATTTTAAATAAAATGTTTTGCTTTATTAATTGATTTATTTTACTTAGAAAACTTTTTAAAATATATTTCATATGCAATTTCATGTGTTGTAGAAATATCCATAATTACCACAAACACTTGTGGCGATACTAGGCTACAACCCATGGCCGTGGGGAACCTAGTCAGCCAGGTGGATCCACACGAATCTTGTGACACAAAGCGAGTTAACACATAGATACATGTATATGCAGCAATAGATACTCGAAATTATGAAAACATTGAACGTGATACACATAGTGACACATTAACTTTGCATGTTATTTAATCAGTAGAAAACAATAGTAAGCATGACACATCATACACCCCAAAAGTATTTAGTGACAAAAAGGGGAGAGTAATAGATCTACTCACTGGTTGTGAAGAAATGATCCACGAGAATTACCATATGAAAAGAAGTAGATAATATATAAAACAACAATCACCCTAAAACATATCAATAAACAAGGTACCAAACGAGCGAATAAACGAATACAATGAGTTAAGTTCTGGGTTCACATGATTTGGGAATTTTCTTGTTTTAATGATAACAAAATTTAAATGTCACAAATATATAAGTACAAATAATATAATTGTATATATATAATATTAAAATATGACGAAGCGTGCAATCTCGACTAAAAAGATATTATATATATATTTTTCTATAGAAAGAAATATATAACAACTTCAAGTTGGATATAATAAAATATATTACATTTGTTAAAATATATATATATATATATATATATTGATTAAAAATACCAACAAATAATGATTTTGTCTAAATGTATATTTATTGATTTCAATCATGAATATAAGTCTAAAATGACTATAATATGGATTTATAGTTTTCATAACAACGGATTTTGGCTATAAGCATAACATATATAATTTATCTATTTCACGACAAAGTATATATAGCTGATATAGTGTGACCAAAATTTTATTTAATGAAATATATATTTTTAATGGAAGAGACTTAAATTTAGGGAGAAAAATATATAGCAGTATATAATATTGTCTAAGGCATAAATATATACTTATAGTGTAACAAAAAATATACTTATGTCTAACCATTTTAGTCAATTTGTTTATAGTCCAAAAACTAATTTGATTAAACCTATTATCAAAAATCATGTTTAAATGGTATATAGTTAAAGGTAACATTGATAGGTTAATATGATATAGGAATTAATATATTTTGCATAAAGTATAAGTTAAAGTGATAAACTACAACTAAATTAGTAAAAATTATGTGTCAGAATTTTCTGATTGATATTATGAAAATTCAATAACTACTAATCTAACATTTTTAACAAGAATTTGTAGCATGATAATCAATATATAAGTATATATAATAGATTACGACAAGAATAATTTCAATAAAGATAAGTAAGCATGATTAACATGAACACTACTAATATTGCATTTTAACATGAACAAATTAATTGATTCAATTTTATAAAATATAGAAATCCCCAAATGCTTATGAACCCTAGAATAAGATTCTTTAAGTTGAGAATCAATTGCCCTTTATCAACGGAAATTGATAGAGGGCTTTTGTAGATGCAAGAAAATAAATAGGTTTAGGCTCAAGAATTAACCAGACGAATTAGAATTGAGATTGAATTTGTTCAAGGAAGTTCCAAGTGCTAGAATGAGAATTCTTGAATTGCATTGGGTTTTATTTTTTTATTTGGGAAATTGATAGAATCACCAAACAATCCTTTCTTTTGATGCTAGTAGTTTGTTTGGAATTTGAAGTACGCAAGATGAGGAAACATAGAGAGAGACTATGCTTGAGGACCATTTATCCAAAGATAGCTCAGGTCTAAATCTGTTAACCTAGTCTATTATCGTGCAGAATCCAATTTTAGATTAGATGACAATATTAATATTACCAAATTATCTGTTTTCATTCAATGTTTAAACGTTTACAATTCAGAAAATACACGGACAGAGCTTCGCCGTCTGATCCGCAAAACTTACATCCAAACTCGAAGACCACCCACATATTTATATCTATGTTCACCTCCGTACGGACTAAGAGTGTACCTCCATACGAACTATCGTATGTTACCTCCGTACGAAGTAACGATTACCTCCGTACGAAGTACTACCTTCGTACGGGGATACTTACATACACAAACAAAATATTCTAACTAGTATAACCCTATTATAGACTCGACACGACTTGTAGACGTAGGCAGCAGACATATGTATCAACAAACTCCCCCTTGGATGTTTCCGCAGTCTCGATCGATCTCCAGTCTTCAAAACTTCATAACTTTGATGTAAACGCCCGAAGAAATTCTTTCTCGGCTTACGTCTTTCTTCACTTGGAATATGCATTTGATTAGTTGGAGAAGCCCACTTCATAAACTTGAACCTTAAAATAAAAGCCTTCCTTTATCACCAATCCTTTCTTCTTTTCTAACTTCTTTCATGAACTGCTTTTTTCCAACTCTCTCCATTTAGATTTCCACATCTTTCTAGAATGTATCTCGTGAGCATAGCAGACATTGATGACACTTTGATACTTCATCGCTTGTACCTTCTCCTGTACTAGATAGCGTATCTTGTTATAGAACAAATAACATTCCACATCCTTTCCAGCCAAATTCACTAGCCACAAACCATCTGTCTTTAGTTCAATAACTGCTTCGCCTGATTCTTCCAATCTTTCTTCCTCATCGTTCTCAGAATTACTATCATCCTTTCTCCACTTTCCCTTTGGTGGCGCAACATAGTCTTTATTTTTAATACATCCGAAGAACTTTTTGAAAGAAGGAACTGTTGGTCCCAGATGGACAAAAACTCTTTTAACATAATATGGCAAGTGATTTCAACAAATATGAAAATAGTGTGCGGAAATAGAAATTGAACTTTCAAGAAACATCAACTACATAATTTTCAAGTATATATCACTTTGAAAAACTAAATGGTTTACAAGGTGATTGTAAGGTTATTGATTAGTACAAACAAATACTTGTGTAATTCTGTGGTGAAAGGGCAATGGAGTTTTGTAGTATGTAATAAATTCTTAGCTTAACTCATTATCCCTCAGTGGAAAACTCTCTATTTATAGAGAGTTTTGAGCATGAATAAACATTTGTTTATTCGTGCACTTGCCCTGCATAAAGTGACTTTTTGACATATTCATTGAATCTCCTAGAGTCAACTTGCTACTTCAAAGATGGCAGAGCCCCGTTTTTCAGACAAGTTGGCTTATTAGAAATCTTGATAGTCAGCTCATCAGAAATCCTGATGAACATATCATCCGAAATTCTGACGATCAGACTTTACCAGAATCTGTTGATAATTATCGGAATTACCAGAATTATCTTCTAGAGTCAACTTGCTACTTCAAAGATGGCAGAGCCCCGTTTTTCAGACAAGTTGGCTTATCAGAAATCTTGATAGCCAGCTCATCAGAAAATCTGATGAACATATCATATATAGGATTCATGGGACCGAGATCGTGGGTGGTTAGTATTTAAGATGGTTAATGACAAGTTAAAAGTGTTTTAACTTCATTAAAAACCATTTTGAAAGCTTTTGATATATCCCCAATTTTCGATGTATCTCTAATTTCCTTTTGATATATCTTTAAAATAAATTGAAAATCAAATTTTGATTGGTGAATACTAACGGCCACTTTAAAATAAATTGAAAATCAAATTTTGATTGGTGAATACTAACGGCCAAGTTGTACATTTTTTTTGTGGGACCCTTTTCAGAGAGAAGGTCCAGTAAATATTCTCTTCCCGAATTTGACATTTCTTCCCCCTTTGAAAGCAAAATTCAATCTGATGACATCATTAGAAATGTATGATGATTTCTGGTGAACAGAAATTTTAAATCTCGTTCCTTACTTTCACGAGAAAGTCATCAGTGATGAGAGTTTCCCCCTGATTGTTCATAGTTGGTTTTTTTTTAGATGAGAGGGAATGAGTAGAGTGTTAGAAAGCACTTACATTGGTGTTGTTCTACAACGTTCCTTGCTTTTCTTCTTAAATTTTGACTTAAAAGAATTTGACTTCCTTTTGATAAGAACATAAAAGTTATGGGTTTTGACTCTTTGAACAAGGTTTCATTAAAAGTAGAGAGTCGGGTTATCAAAATGTGTCAGATCTGAAGTAAAGTTTGGTTTAATTAAGTGTAATAATTCAGTTAGAAAGGCTTCATCAGAGACTTGCATATTGTAACACTTCGCCTTTGTGTACTTTTCTTATTTAGAAAGTGTAACTCGTATTTCTATTTTTAGAAACTTCTAATCGTTTTGTATTCGCATTGTACTCTCAACCTTTGTAATCCGAGACATTGATCGTAATGATTTTTTTAAACATACTACATACTTGTGATACACTTTACAATACTTGGGTTATAAATTATCAATCTTGACTGCATACACTCAACCGATACTCGAGTACTTGTACTCATAACCTATACGCGCTTGATAGCTATCAAATACGTGGTTATGTACTAATAATAATACTAGATATTAAATAATAATAATAATAATAATAAAATAATAATAAGAATAATAATAAAAGCACTAAAAGTGCTTGTGTCTTCTGATGCCTCACAAAACGCCAAAAGGGCTTTTGCCCCTTTTGTATGGCTCACGAAGAACCAAAATATCAAAGGTTCTTCACCCATACGAAGAACCGAAATACAAAAGGGTTCTTCACCCATTCTCCATACGAAGAACCCAAGCCATGAAGAATAGTTCTTCACCCAAATTCACTCCCCATGAAGGACCCCCTCATTTGCGAAGAACCCTCTTTCGCCCCTTTCATTTCTCATGAAGAACTTTCTTCATCCCCTCCTCAGGTTCTTCACCCCCTCCTTCTTTGTTTCGCGCACAACTCATCTTTGACAGACTGTTCATTTAATTCAACTATAAACACTTCCAACTACTTTTATTAAATGCTTAACCCTAATCCTAGCTTATAAATAGCAGCCACCCTTCACTCCTAAACCTTTCCCACACTCTAAACTCTCTCTAAATTTCTCATTCTCTCAAGTCCTCAAGAACATCAGTGAACTCTAAGTTGTTCACTATGAGTTTCTAACTCACTTCTTGCTCTCTTTTTCTTCTTATTTCTCCTTTCTTTCTTCTTCCAAGACACTTGGATAACCTCTAGGAAAGTTTTCACAAGTTTGCTTGGGCAAACTAAGGTGAAACTACACCATTTTAGAGGTCTAAAAGTGCATTAAACTTACAGTATTGGAAGATTAACATGTAAACTTTTTATCAAAATATTATTTATTTCACATTCAAACTTGTGCTAGTTACGCCGCCTCTAACCAAGTTTATGGTTAGTGAGCTTAGCCAAGATTGTTCATACAAATTAGCAGGTGTAAAATGCCTCTAAACTTTTTGTATTGCTAAGGGTTTTAAACCACAAGTGTTGAAACCATCCAAGCTTGTTTGTAACAAGACTTATGTTTTGGCAAAGGTGTGATTACATGGAAGCCTTGGCTATCCTACCTTTCATTCCACCACCTCACTTGATGATTTCTCTGTTTAACCACTAAAACATGTTCAACCTTCATTTGAGTTACAAGGCTACGACACGTCCCCAAACGTTGCCATGTTCAGGATGCATGCACCTAGCTTTCTTACTTGGTTGATACATAGTTTTAGTGAAGTATTTCTTTATTTCATTCATGACCATCCGAATTATCCTTGGGGCAATTTGTGTATTGGTGAATTATACAATGAGGTTAAGCCTCCATGCTTGACTTCCGTGATATCTATGATACTTATGATAGACTTGCCATATACTATATAATATACATATATACATTATCTAGCCTAGAACACATCGTTACGACTCTAATGGGTAATCTAACCTATGAAATCACATTCACCCATACAGATTGTCATAGTGTCAAAAATGAATGTTTTAAGACTAGATAATTACTTTGCGTATACATACTTTTTGTATTTTAAATTCCTAATCCAAATCCTCCTTTATCATCCAAATTACTCACACACCCACATTTCCTCATGTAGGATAACTCGGTGTTCCACCTCCAAACCACAACTCTTCACGGAATTTCCAAGTGGAAGCTTGCAAAACCGTGAGTACACTTGACCCATTTTCATTTTTACACGAGTTGGGTTGTAACATGTTAACTTACAAAATACACAAATACACACAACATACTTATACACTCAATCCATTATACATGCTTATTGTTATGCTTAGGTTCATGCTAGATACATACATGCTTCTTGTCATTAACTTCGCTAGCCCAACTTAACATATATAGAGCTATAGGAGTAGCACGCCGCCCGTCAGGTTATTTTTAAGCTTATCGTTTTATTCATAATAGTCTCGTTACTTTGTGGCGAGGGACACTTAATTCTTGTGGACACTTGGGGTTTGACATTTACTATGGCGTGCTACTTTACCTTGTATACAATTGCCATGTGGATTCAAGTAAATTCTTTTATACTTATGCTATGTACTTTAAAACTTGTGTACTCGCCAATGCTTTTGCGTTGAACCATATTTTTTTACATGTTACAGGTTGATGATGATGTTTATGACGAACCTAGTAGGAATGACATAGAAACGCACAAGAAATACTAGATTTGAATATTTTGTTCTGTTGAACTTATTGTACTTGTCTTTTAAATTGTTGTAATTTGAATTTCCTTGTAATCTACTTGACAATTTATGATATTCAATGAAATCAGTTTTGAATTAATTATTATCGCAAATAGTGTTATGTGTGATGAGCAATCTATTTCGTCTCACACGGATGATTCCGCCATCAGTAGGGGTGTGACACATATTTTACCAGAATTTCATCAGAAATGACTCAATTTTATCAGATTTTGCATTGATCTTCCTTATTACTTTTCAGATCTGATTTTGTATTTCTTGATACCCTTTTAACCCCTTTCCCTCATTTTGGCAGAGAATTCATATATATATACATATATATATATACATATATATATATATATATATATAGATAGATAGATATATATATAGACTCACAAACACATTGACAAGAAAGGAAAACTTACAGAAAAGAAAAATAAAGAAAGAGAAGAAAAGATAGATAAGCGTAGCAAAGATCCACAAATGGGACACATTCCTAGAATGGTTAGGGGTTGGAATTAGGCTGGCATTGTATATATTCTCTTGAAGAACAACCTGGGCTCTAGGATACCAGTTTTGAACTCCAGCAAAGTCTAGTTGATGTGTGATCACCCTCATTTGGAAACGAGGGTAGATCAGAAAAGGTCTGTTAGAGTTCAGGTTCCCCTCAAAACTACGCTAACTTTGTGAACTCATCGAGTGAATTACGTGCTATGTGTGTTATTAGACGTTTATAAGTTTTGTGAATTATTATATCATGTTTTGATTTCGCGATTATTAGTTTATAAAAAAATATATGTTAAATAAATAGCCGAACCGAACCGAGCCGCGAAACGTGTCGACCTCACTTCCTTGTGGCCCAAGTAACTAGCCTAAACTTGAGGCCCAAGTTACTCAACCAAATCGCCCCCCCCCCTTTTGCGGCCGCAAGCCCACCCCCACCCCCACCCCTTCCTCCTTCTTTTCCTTGTTTTAAATAAATAGGGACTTGCATGGGTTATGTTCAAAAAAAAGAAACACAAACCCTAGCTCTAGAAACCGACGGCAGCCCCCCCTCTCTCACGGTCGCAACTTCTTCAATCCCCGGATTGATTCCAATCTCGTTCCCGGTTCGCTAATCTTCATCGTATCAAGGTTAGGATTTTAATTGTTTTGCAAATCACATTAGGGTTTGTGAAATCTTGATCATGATTGTATGTATTGTTTGAATCATTGTTATGAAAATTGTTATGATTTATTTTTAGTTCGCTTGATTGTGCGAGTTTTTGCGATTGTGATGCTTGGATGAATACAAAAATCATAGGCTGCGTTTTTGTGATAAAAATCATATCATATGATTAGGGTTTGCATGGGTATTGATGTACATAATTATATATGACAAATAAACTTGTTCTTGATCATTGTTAATTAGAGTCTTGATCGTTTAAGCGTGTTCTATTGCGATGAAAGTCGAAAACAGGTTGCTGAATGGTATTTACAGCCAACTTCAATTGGCTGTAACCTGGTCATTATTTATCGAAAAGTGGATTTTCTGAAGCCTAAAACGTATATTTTTGAAAAACGCTTCTAACGGCGCTGTATTCATATTTTTCTGAGGTCGTTTGATATTTTTAAGTGGTCATTAAATGCAGTAACTTTAGCTGTGTAAATTCTGAGAATTTGTTAGTTGTTTATCGAGTCGGATCTCATAATCTGTAGAGGGTTGGGTCACGAAATTTGTACAGAAACTGGAGTGGGGAATTTCCGGGAAACTCCCACTGGAATTTTGTTAATTGGATGAACGATGATTTTTAAATAATTTCTCCCGTGGACTGCAGTCAGAAAGCGACGAATCTGACTGCAGCCTAGTATATAGATGTTTATGAATAATTGGTAAAGTGTTAGGACTTGAAAAATTTTCATAAAATTCTACAGTTTAGTTGACACCTTCTGTAAAAAAATTGGAATTTTTAGAATGTTGGAACTATTTTATAAAAATCCTCGAAAACAGCCTAGTTATGAGCGTACAAGCTGAAACATGATAACTTGCGTATGTGTGTACCAAAGTGTTGTATGAGTTGATTTGTGTTTATGACGTTGGTTTGATCACTATTTTGGTATGATGATACTTTGCATGCATGATTGTGTTTTCGAATTTGTTATTATGTATGCCGCATTGTGTGTTAGTTATGCGTAGGGTTTGTATCAGTGTGTTCATACACCAACTTTAAATCGATTGACATGATAGGACACAATTAGTGGTCCCATCATTTGCTACTTCTGTGTTACACTAACCGAGCAATTAAAGGTGAGTTCACGGCCCCTATTTTATCCGGTTTTAAACAACAGGGGGAGAAACATGTATACATTCTATAACTCTATATTTTTGCGTTATGCGAAATTAACGTCGTTAAACTACTCGGTAATTAAGTTAATGTTAATGTTAATGTACGTTATGGTCACTAAGCAGCTATATCACGGAAGTCCTCGACAAACTCTTGGATCGTTAGTATTGGGTTAGATAGCGGGGAAATTATAAGTAGTATTACTGGGCCCGACAAGCCCCACCCGAGCTAGTCGCGCTAGCCAACCGGGTATGGTCAACGGGTGAATAATTTGGCCTAACTTTCGCCATGGTCAGTGATAGGCCTGGCAACACGGAGGCACAACAGTCAGCTTCGATCGCGAACACTTATGTGACGTAACTTTAGGCTCGCTACCTACATGTTAACATTGAACTTAATTACGAACCGACCTCATTATTATTCCGGGTTAGGAATAATGGAACCAACATTATTATTCCGGGTTAGGAATAATGGAACTAAATCGTTATCCCGGGTTAGGGATAACAGGGGAAACAAAGTTTTAACCGAACTGATGAACTTATAAAATCCTGTGAACTCACTCTTCTTTAATGTTGACACTTGTTTCTTTACATGTTTCTCAGGACGCTAGGAGAGCTAGGTGCACTCACTTGCATTGACCAAGACATATTTTTATCGAGTCTCATTTACAAATATTGTTTGGGATTTTTGGGTTTTTTGGCGTTTATGTTGGCGCCCGTTACTTTACTTTACTTTACTTTAACACTTCCGCGCAACTTAGAAACTAATGCTTCCGCTAAACTTTGAAACTAAACTAAGACAAATTGAAAATAATTATGAATGGGTAAACAAATGTTTTTGGAAAACGTTTAAATAAATCATATAGACTCGTTCGATATTACTAGTGTCTCAGATTCTGGTTTGTTCACACGCCTCGCGGTAAAACCCTGCAAGTGGAAATTGAGGGTGTGACAGATTGGTATCAGAGCCTCTAGCTATAGAGAACCAGGTTTGCATTAAAAGTAGACCTAAACTATAGCTGATTACACGACACTAGACTTAGTTGGCACCGAACTGTGATATCTTGTTATGTGTTGTACTACAACTGTGTTATGTAAGATATAAATGTATATTGTGATGAACGCAACTCGTAACTAACTATACAACCCAACAGGCAATGTCATCATCATCATCCGACAAACCTCTACAACCAAGGGTGCCGGGGAAGGCACCTATGGTCTAACCCTCACCACCTCATGGCGTGAAGACACGCTCAGCTGCTAGGAAAAGACTCGCTCTAGGAGAGGAGTCGTCCTCCCGTCCGACCACCGCTATACCGGTCAACTCGTTAGAAGTAGGGGACGACCTACTTAGGGATATGAGAAGGAAACAACAGGAACAACTAGAGAGAATGCAGGAAACTATCAAAGCACAGGGATGGATGATACGTCAACTAACGGGTAAGACTGGAGAGCTCAAGGAAGAGCAATATGAGAATAAGATAGCTCGCAACATTTTAGCTAAAGATCTTCGTGCTGAGCAGCTGTGGGCTGACTGGCTCGAAGACAGAGTTCTTGAGTCCAGTTGGAGGATTCAAGAACTAGAGCAGAATCAGGCACCTGTACCAGTACCCGCACCAGCACCGGCCCCTCCAACGCCGGTAGAGGAAGAAGAGGAGGATCCAGAGGAAGACCCGGAGGAGGATCCGGAGGAAGACCCGGCTGTAGAAGCTGGAAACGCCACGCAGGATGACGGCAATGATAGCGACTTGGGAGATGGAGACGTAGAAGACCGACTCGTCTCGTGAATCCCCCCATTGTTTCCTTTAGTCTATTTATTTTCTACTTATGTTTGAACTTGAAATTTTATAACTAAACTGATATATTTGGTTGGCATTTTGTGAGACGTTGCAATTTATTTAATCGAATGTTCCTTTTGATTGTTTAATTTATTGGGTTGACATAACTTGAGGGATGATTTAAGTGTGGAGTATGATAACTATATTGGATATATATACTTATCGGTGTGTGTTTATGTTGTCTTGCGAAGATCTAAAATGGCAACTGGACGTCGCTGAAACCTCAACATGACACCTGAACAATTAGCCGCAATGATCCAAGAACACGTAAATGCTGCTCTGGCAGGTGTTCAAAACCTACCAGCAGGAGGGGGTCTTAACCCCTACAAGATGTTCCTCGATGCGAAACCGAGCAAATTCACGGGTGCAGAAGGACCCATAGGACTGGTCCGTTGGATTGAAAAGTCTGAATCGGTGTTCGAGATGTGCAATTGCCTTGAGGCCAATAAGGTTAAGTATGCTGCCTCAACGCTGGAAGATGGGGCATTAACCTGGTGGAACGCACAAGTCCAAACGCGTGGACTTATTGCTGCGAACGCAATGGCCTGGGCCGAGTTTAAGGCCTAATCAAAGAGGAGTACTGTCCGCGGGACAGAGTTCAGCAGTTGGAGCAAGCGCTATGGAACCATAAGATGGTAGGATCTGAAATTGAAGCGTACACGGTGAAACATCAAGATCTGGTGTTCCTATGTCCCGATATGGCTAACACCGTTGAAAAACGACTTGAGTTTTATCTTGGGGTCCAGTCCCTGAGATCCAAGGCATGGTAATGTCTAGTAACCCTGCGACGGAACATCACGCGATCAGGTTGGCGCACAAACTCACCGATAAGGTGGTGGAACAAAGAAAGTTGCCATCTCGGGGTGCAACTGAAGTTGTCCCTGATAATAAAAGAAAATTTGAAGACTCGCTTGCTCGACACTCTTCGTCAGCCCAACCACAACAAGGAAACCAGAAACGGTTCAACAATTTCAACAACAATCGGGGTCACAATAATCAGTCCGCCAACAACACCCAGAACACAAGCGGCTATGTGGGTGGAAAGCCGCAATGTAATCGTTGTAACCTCCATCATCACGACCCTTGTGCCAGAAATCGCTGCCAATGATGTGGCAAACGGGACATGCGGCAAAGGATTGTCGCGGGGAAATCGTGTCTTGACAAAATCAAAATCAGCACCAGATTCAACAGCAAGGTATTAACCGGGGTTGCTATCAGTGCGGTAGCACTACCCATTTCAAGCGAGACTGCCAGCAACTTCGCAACAACAACAACAATGGTGGGAACAACAACCACAACAACAACAACAATAACAACAATGGAAATGGTGGCACAGGAGGTGCCAAAGGTCGTGCGTTCACGCTAGGCCGCGGAGAGGCCAGAAACGACTCGAACGTGGTCACCGGTGAGTTTCCCCTTAACGATCATTTTGCTACTGTACTTTTTGATACGGGTGCGGATAGGAGTTTTATATCTGAGTCTTTTAGGAAGAACCTAAATCTCACGCCTAAACCCCTAGAGACCCCTTACGTCATAGAACTAGCTGATGGTAAATCTGTAGATGTGACCCATTTAGTAACTGGCTGTCAACTTAAACTCGCGGGCCACACCTTTACCATTGATCTGATGACAACTACCATGGGTAGTTTTGACGTAGTAGCCGGAATGGACTGGCTATCCGACGTCCGAGCTGAAGTTCTTTGTTTCGAGAAAGCTATCCGTATTCCGCTCTCTAACAACGAAGTCTTGATGGTGCAAGGCGAGAAGGCAGGCGCTGTCACGAACATCATCTCTTACATGCAAGCTCAGAAGTATCTTCGGAAGAAGAACTCCTTCGCTTTGCTCGCACTGGTCACCGAGTAGCCTAAGGACGAGAAGCGTATAGAAGATATCCCCGTCGTCCGTGACTTTTCCGATGTATTTCCAGAGGAGTTACCTGGTCTTCCACCACATTGACAAGTGGAGTTTGAAATCGAATTGGCGAACCATGCAACTCCTATCGCCAAGGCCCCATACCGCTTGGCTCCAGCAGAGCTGCAAGAGCTGTCTACCCAACTTCTGGAATTGTTAGAAAAAGGATTTATCCGACCCAGTACTTCGCCATGGGGAGCTCCGGTCCTTTTTGTCAAGAAGAAGGACGGGACCTTCCACATGTGCATCGACTACAGGGAACTCAATAAGGTTACTGTCAAGAACCGATACCCATTACCTCGCATTGATGATCTCTTCGACCAACTTCAAGGGTCAAGCTACTACTCCAAGATTGATCTACGGTCCGGTTATCACCAGTTACGCGTCAGGGAGGAGGATATCTCTAAGACGGCATTTCGTACTCGGTATGGCCATTATGAGTTCTTGGTCTTGCCCTTCGGTCTCACCAACGCACCCGTGGTGTTCATGGACCTCATGAACCGCGTGTGTAAACCGTATCTCGACAAGTTTATCATCGTGTTCATCGATGATATACTCATCTACTCTAAGGGTGAAGAAGAACATGCTGAGCATCTATGATTATTGCTGGAATTACTTCAACAGGAGAAACTATATGCCAAGCTTTCAAAGTGTGATTTCTGGATTCGGGAAGTTCAGTTCCTCGGGCATATCGTGAATGAAAAGGGTATCCACGTTGATCCCGCCAAGATCGATGCTATCAAGAACTGGGAAGCACCCAGGACACCGACAGAGATCCGCCAATTTTTGGGTTTGGCTGGTTACTACAGACATTTCATCGAGGGATTTTCAAAGATCGCGCAACCTCATACCACTCTCACCCAGAAAGGCACTAAGTATGCTTGGGGTGACAAGCAGGAAGCAGCATTTCAATTGCTGAAGCAGAAACTTTGCAGTGCACCCATTCTGTCCTTGCCGGAAGGGACTGATGATTTTGTGGTATATTGTGACGCTTCCATTCAGGGATTGGGATGCGTACTCATGCAACGTGATAAGGTCATCGCGTATGCGTCCCGACAGTTGAAGATTCACGAGAAAAACTACACAACACATGACCTGGAATTGGGAGCAGTGATGTTTGCGCTTAAGATTTGGAGACACTATCTATATGGTACAAAGTGCACAATCTACACGGATCACAAGAGCCTCCAGCATATCTTTGACCAGAAGGAGTTGAACATGTGACAGCGTCGCTGGGTCGAACTCCTGAACGATTATGAATGTGCCATTCGGTATCACCCGGGTAAAGCTAACGTGGTAGCTGATGCCCTCAGTAGGAAGGAGCACATGAAACCTTGTCGGGTACGAGCATTACAATTCACCATTCATTCGGGGTTACCCGAACAGATACGCGATGCGCAGCTAGAAGCAGTTAAGGAAGAAAACATTAAGGCCGAATCTGTGGGAAAGATGGAACGCGATTGGGAAGTAAAACCCAGTGGTGCCCGGTATTTCATGAACCGTATATGGGTACCTCTCTACGGAGACCTCAGAAAGCTAGTTATGGACGAAGCTCACAAATCCCGATACTCTGTCCATCCTTGTTCAGATAAGATGTATCAAGACCTTAAAGCCGCGTACTGGTGGCCCAACATGAAAGCGGATATAGACACCTACGTGAGCAGGTGTTTGACTTGTGCGAAAGTCAAGGTGGAATACCAGAAGCCATCAGGGCTACTTCAACAACCTGAGTTCCCAGTGTGGAAATGGGATCAGATCTCGATGGACTTTATCACTAAACTCCCGCGAACTCCGGGTGGTTGCGATACCATCTGGGTAATCGTGGATCGTTTAACTAAGTCCGCACACTTCCTAGCGATCAAAGAAACAGATAAGATGGATAAGTTGACTCGCATCAACATTAAGGAAGTAGTTTCTCGGCATGGAGTGCCAACGTCCATCATCTCAGACAGAGATGCTCGTTTCACGTCCAACTTTTGGCAGTCACTTCAGAAAGCGTTGGGTACACGCTTAGATATGAGCACAGCTTACCACCCCCAAACAGATGGTCAAAGTGAAAGGACTATTCAGACCTTGGAAGACATGCTTAGGGCATGTGTGGTAGACTTTGGGAACAGTTGGGAAATCCATCTGCCTTTAGTGGAATTCTCGTATAACAATAGTTACCATACGAGTATTCAAGCGGCACCGTTTGAAGCATTATACGGTCGCAAATGTAGATCACCGGTCTGTTGGGCAGAAGTCGGTGATAGTCAACTCACAGGTCCTGAGTTGATACTTGAGGCTACTGAAAAGATTGTGCAAATCAGAAACCGCATGGCAGCGGCATAAGATCGACAGAAAAGCTACGCTGATCAACGACGCAAACCGCTCGAATTTCAAGTAGGCGACCGCGTCCTATTAAAGGTGTCACCCTGGAAGGGTGTAATCCGTTTTGGGAAACTAGGCAAACTAAACCCACGGTACGTAGGCCCATTTGTGATCTTGAAGCGTATCGGGCCCGTAGCTTATCAATTAGACCTTCCTGCCGAACTCAGTGGAGTTCACAACGTTTTTCACGTGTCAAATCTGAAGAAGTATCTATCAGATGAGACCATAGTCATTCCATTGGATGAGATTCAAGTGGATGAACAACTGCACTTTGTGGAACAACCTATCGAGATCATGGATCGTGAGATCAAGACTCGAAGGCACAGCAAGATACCGATCGTCAAGGTTCGTTGGGATTCTAAGCGTGGACCGGAGTTCACGTGGGAAAGAGAGGACCAAATGAAAAGCAAATATCCACACCTTTTTGCAGCTGAGCAGCAGCTAACGTTACCACCAACTAAATTTTAGGGACGAAAATTCTTTCAACATGGGGATGATGTGACAGCCTGTGAATTTCTTGTACCATTGCTAACAAACTGAAACTTTGTGCGTTGCATTCTAAAACGCGTTTACTCAATTTTCGGGACGAAAATTCTTTCAACATGGGGATAATGTGACATCCCGGTTTTTCAGGTATCTTAAACGCACTACTTCACGATTATTCATTCTTGCGCTAATTTGATTAGGAGAATTTAAATTACACGCTCGCAATAACTACGCTAACTTTGTGAACTCATCGAGTGAATTACGTGCTATGTGTGTTATTAGACGTTTATAAGTTTTGTGAATTATTATATCATGTTTTGATTTCGCGATTATTAGTTTATAAAAAAATATATGTTAAATAAATAGCCGAACCGAACCGAGCCGCGAAACGTGTCGACCTCACTTCCTTGTGGCCCAAGTAACTAGCCTAAACTTGAGGCCAAGTTACTCAACCAAACCGCCCCCCCCCCCCCCTTTTGCGGCCGCAAGCCCACCCCCACCCCCACCCCTTCCTCCTTCTTTTCCTTGTTTTAAATAAATAGGGACTTGCATGGGTTATGTTCAAAAAAAAGAAACACAAACCCTAGCTCTAGAAACCGACGGCAGCCCCTCCTCTCTCACGGTCGCAACTTCTTCAATCCCCGGATTGATTCCAATCTCGTTCCCGGTTCGCTAATCTTCATCGTATCAAGGTTAGGATTTTAATTGTTTTGCAAATTACATTAGGGTTTGTGAAATCTTGATCATGATTGTATGTATTGTTTGAATCATTGTTATGAAAATTGTTATGGTTTATGTTTAGTTCGGTTGATTGTGCGAGTTTTTGTGATTGTGATGCTTGGATGAATACAAAAATCATAGGCAGCGTTTTTGTGATAAAAATCATATCATATGATTAGGGTTTGCATGGGTATTGATGTACATAATGATATATGACAAATAAACTTGTTCTTGATCATTGTTAATTAGAGTCTTGATCGTTTAAGCGTGTTCTATTGCGATGAAAGTCGAAAACAGGTTGCTGAATTGGTATTTACAGCCAACTTCAATTGGCTGTAACCTGGTCATTATTTATCGAAAAGTGGATTTTCTGAAGCCTAAAACATATATTTTTGAAAAACGCTTCTAATGGCGCTGTATTCATATTTTTCTGAGGTCGTTTGATATTTTTAAGTGGTCATTAAATGCAGTAACTTTAGCTGTGTAAATTCTGAAAATTTGTTAGTTGTTTATCGAGTCGGATCTCATAATCTGTAGAGGGTTGGGTCACGAAATTTGTACAGAACTGGAGAGGGGAATTTCCGGGAAACTCCCGCTGGAATTTTGTTAATTGGATGAACGATGATTTTTAAATAATTTCTCCCGTGGACTGCAGTCAGAAAGCGACGAATCTGACTGCAGCCTAGTATATAAATGTTTATGAATAATTGGTAAAGTGTTAGGACTTGAAAAATTTACATAAAATTCTACAGTTTAGTTGACACCTTCTGTAAAAAAATTGGAATTTTTAGAACGTTGGAACTATTTTATAAAAATCCTCGAAAACAGCCTAGTTAAGAGCGTACAAGCTGAAACTTGATAACTTGCGTATGTGTGTACCAAAGTGTTGTATGAGTTGATTTGTGTTTATGACAAGTTGGTTTGATCACTATTTTGGTATGATGATACTTTGCATGCATGATTGTGTTTTTGAATTTGTTATTATGTGTGCCGCATTGTGTGTTAGTTATGCGTAGGGTTTGTATCAGTGTGTTCACACACTAACTTTAAATCGATTGACATGTTAGGATACAATTAGCGGTCCCATCATTTGCTACTTCTGTGTTACACTAACAGAGCAATTAAAGGTGAGTTCACGGCCCCTATTTTATCGGGTTTTAAACAACAGGGGGAGAAACATGTATACATTCTATAACTCTATCTTTTTACGTTATGCGAAATTAAGGTCGTTAAACTACTCGGTAATTAAGTTAATGTTAATGTTAATGTATGTTATGGTCACTAAGCAGCTATATCACGGAAGTCCTCGACAAACTCTCGGATCGTTAGTATTGGGTTAGATAGCGGGGAAATTATAAGTAGTACTACTGGGCCCGACAAGCCCCACCCGAGCTAGTCGCGCTAGCCGACCGGGTATGGTCAACGGGTGAATAATTTGGCCTAACTTTCGCCATGATCAGTGATAGGCCTGGCAACATGGAGGCACAACAGTCAGCTTCGATCGCGAACACTTATGTGACGTAACTTTAGGCTCGCTACCTACATGTTAACATTGAACTTAATTACGAACCGACATCATTATTATTCCGGGTTAGGAATAATGGAACTAAATCGTTATCCCGGGTTACGGATAACGGGGGAAACAAACTTTTAACCGAACTGATGAACTTATAAAAACCTGTGAACTCACTCTTCTTTAATGTTGATACTTGTTTCTTTACATGTTTCTCAGGACGCTAGGAGAGCTAGGTGCACTCACTTGCATTGACCAAGACATATTTTTATCGAGTCTCATTTACAAATATTTTTTGGGATTTTTGGGTTTTTTGGCGTTTATGTTGACGGCCGTTACTTTACTTTACTTTAACGCTTCCGCGCAACTTAGAAACTAATGCTTCCGCTAAACTTTAAAACTAAACTAAGACAAATTGAAAATAATTATGAATGGGTAAACAAATGTTTTTGGAAAACGTTTAAATAAATCATATAGAGTCGTTCGATATTACTAGTGTCTCAGATTCTGGTTTGTTCACACGCCTCGCGGTAAAACCCCGCAAGTGGAAATTGAGGGTGTGACATCCATCAACTTGTATGAGATTTCATTAAAGTTTACGTGCTTTCTAGAAAAGCACACACCAAGCTGGGTGACCAAGAACTGTCACGGTTGAATGAAGCCAGACTTGCTGATTCCTCTTGAACGGTTCTCCGTGAAGTACCCCATCTCCTTTATGGTTTGATGCAGAGCTTGTTGAGTGAAAAATGTAACTTTTTTTGTATTCGTTGAGGTGTAGGGCCTCTCTGATCATCTCCTCTTTCAGGATGATCTCTTTCCCCCATCACATTACTATGAATCCAGCCCTTTGTTCCTTGTAAAATGGTTCGTGCATTTCACTAGAACTCTTGCAAAAGGCTTGGGTGCACCCAGATGTATGCTGATAATGCATAACCTAGGGGGCTTTGTATCAGCATGTTGAGAATGACCCTACAACCTTCCCATGCTGATAATCCAGACCTTTTAAATTGTTGTAATTTAAATTCCTTGTAATGTACTTAACAATTTATGATATGCAATGAAATCGGTTTGAATTAATTATTGTCGCAAAAAGTGTTATGTGTGATGAGAAAACTATTTCGTCTCACTCCAATGATTCTGCCATCGGTTGGGGTGTGACAGGTTGGTATCAGAGCCATAATTATAGGGAATTAGGTAGAATTACCATGTTCGACCTAGACTATAGTTTAATTGACCAACTTGCCATGTTATTATATAACATGTCTTCCCTAAGACATTTGCACAATATACATGTTGAAGACACGAAGACACTCATATTATATGAACGAGACGGCTTCATGAAAATAGGCGTGAAATGACAACGTTGATGAACGACTCTCAATCTGCTTATCCAATTTTGCACGAAGTTATGCCATCAAGCTAGGAGGGAAATCCACATCTTGGTGGTAAAACTTCTAATTCTAACTCTAATGGACCCTTACCAACGAGTCGAACTTAGTTTCTCGTCTCGTTTCGTAAGCACCAATCACACTTAGGGAACGACGTTAACAAGTTAGGGGTGATACCCGCATCTTGGCACCTAGTCCCACTCCTTACTTTTCAGTCTCGCCAAAGTCTCGAACTTTCGATTAGCTAGGGGAATGTAGTAACTGGAAGGGTGAATACTGTTAACGGAAATTTCCGCGAGAGTATTCTACCTATTAGGCCAAAGCATGCTAACCAAACCCAAAAGAAATTTCTACCACTTTGGTGTAACACCCCAAATCGCGTAGTACAACACGCGGCGGAAACACTTCAGGAGTCACGTTACAAATTGTTTCACAACACATGGTACTTAAAGGTTTGTTTTATTGAATTATCAGATTACGATGTCTGGAAATAATGGAAATGAAATACAATCATGCTGTCTTTTAAATTTTAAAGTCAATAAGGCCCAATTCCATCCTTTGTGTAGCATGCGGCAACAAACATCACATAGATAAACCTGAAACATATGTGAAAATAGGTACGGCAACATAAAAATGCTTGTGAGTAACATAGGTTTTGTGTGTGTCAAATTCAAGGCTTTGTATTTATATTGCAAAACCTCGTCTAACTTCGAAAGTCGATGAGTATGAACCTTGAAAACAAAAGTGTTTAATTTTGCAATATATATAATCAACTTAACAAGTTGATATAAGTGAAAGAAAAACTTGTAACCATGAATCTTGATCGAAAACTTTTCTTTTGTAAAACCGAGTAATTGGTCGATTTAAAAGAAAACATTGTATGGTTTATATCTGTAAGTGATTGTGTGTCATTGTTCAATACCATTTGTCCTTGTTATAAACCAATCGCCGTGTTATAAACCATTGTACGCGTATAAACCATTGTTCGTGTCATAAACTATTGTCTGTGTCATAAACCAATCGTCAGTGTCATCAGTTAATTGTCCGTGTTTTAATTGTGAAAACTTTTGGTCATTCTTTAATGAACACATTCAAACCTGTGTTGACTATACCCCAAGGGTATCTTTAACAGACCCTAAAAGATCTCTTTAAAAAGACTAACAAATCAACGAATGATTTGTTAATCAGAAACAGTTTATGTCGTTCCCTAAACTACCCACCAAATTCCTGTGAATAGCCTAGTAACGGGATTGTCAGTCCTATGGTACCATAACATACTATTAGTCGGCTTCGGCCAAAGGTAATGAATGTCATTCGTGTCATGGATAACGCACCAACAAGTTCGTTCACATTATCGATTTCATCGTGTTTTATATAAACCATAGACTTTGTTTTGAAAACCTGAAAACGGTTTAGCACATATGAATCACCCCAAAACATTCACAAAACGTAAAAGAGGGGAACTATGTACTCACTTGGGATTGCGTATAACCTTGAATGAATGTGTAAACAAAGCCCAAAAGATCAAGGAATCAAGTGTTTCATAACATCGGGTAACTATGTTAAAGTACGAGACATTATCAGAAGAATCGGATAGAATGAGGTTTTGTAAACCAAATGAGTGTTGGAACTCATATGAAATAGTTTAACAAAATCAACATTCTGATTTGGAATGAATCCTAAGTGCTTTTGACCCGTTATGACCCGCTAAGATAGTTTATGCTACTTTATCGTTTCATTTGCGTAAATATGTGTTCAGATGGTTAAACAAGTCCTATGATAAGTCTTTTATGTCCAATCATGATTAAAAATGTTATAACATCAGTTTATTTGTCAAAAAGTTGATTACATATGCTTAAAATTGATCTATGCGCAAAAGGGCATTTTGGTCATTTTTAAAGAACATATAAGCGACTTATCATGTAACTAACCAAACGAAGTGACCATAAGGTATAACCTCAGTAAGTTATTTCATATACAACTATGGTTACAAGTATGTGTTTGGTCGGATCCTAAGATCGACCAAACAGGTCTAATTCGAAAGTCAAAGCCGCGGTCAAGACCATTCGATTTACGACCCAAATAAAGAACTAAACTAGAAGTGATGAGTTAGACATGTCATACATGTCTAACTATGTTTATAAAACTGATTTGGTATCAAAACTTGGTGTATTGATACCCAAAAATAGTTCCGTCGTAAAACACACATAATGCGCATTTTTGACCGAAACTTTGACTCGTCACTTTGACTAGTAAACGTGGTAATCAGAAGGTGTAATCGCTAAGGATCGTAACCTTCGTGATTACGATCACGTTGCAAAGTTCAGTTGAACTTTGACTTGACCAATTATCCAGAACCGAAACTTAAACAGAAAGTCAACTGTTTGACTTTTCGCTCAAAATAAGCTAAAATAATGAACAAGAGTAGGAAGGAACACTTACTTGTGTTCTAGGAAGCCAAGAATACTCAGTAGGAGGCCTAAAAAGGGAAGCAAACTCCAATTATGAGCATATAGAAGGAGAAGAAGGAAATGAGCAAAGAAAAGTGGAAGATTTCTTGGCTATTTATAGTGTTTAAAGGTTCACAAGATCATCACAAGTATCCAATGTGTTGTCATGATCCTAGGAGGGTCTTAACATGTGTCAAATGCAGGCGAGAGGGTGGCAATTTCGTGAACTTGGAGCTCAAGGCTTGGAAGGAGAAGCTGCCAAGTAGCAACCATGAAACTGCTGATCAGGGGCCCCTTATAGACCGTATGGGAGCACCTCTTACGGTCCATAAGGCCCTTGCAGGGGCGGAAAGTTTCAAAAATGGCAAACTTGGCCCCTGGACTTGTTTCGTCACGTTTTGACACTTTTAACCTAATTTTTAAGCTCTATAAGGGTGTTATAGCATATGTAACTTGAATTATGCTAAAAATGTCATGGATGTTGGTTCGTTCGGTTGTACGGTTGTGTTTTTTGCTTAATTACGACGGACGTTTTAACGTACACGAAAATGATCAAAATTTCGCAACGATTGATATTTTTGCGTTCTTATCAATAAAATACAAGATTTTATTGAACACAAATTTTTTTGGATGTATAAACATGGTTAGTATTCAAAATATGAGAATGGGCATAGTTTCGTAGTTTGGCAAATATAGTCCCTGAGCTTGAATAGGTTATGTAAAGGATATTTAGGGTATCTTTAGCTTATGTCATTTTTCCGGAGTGTACGTCTCGTTATACTGATTGTGTGTGCGTAATAGTTTACGTAAAATTTCCAGAAAAGCTTTAAGTTGCCAAAATTGTACACAGGCTTAAATGTGTTAATGTCACATGTAATTATACAATTTCCGGGAATGAAACACAAGCTTTTATTGGACTTGAAATCGTTTGGAATTGTATGATGGTTGTAAAGGCACACATGTCACAGTCTCCCCTACTTTAGGAAATTCTGTCCTGAAATTTTGATTTAGAGGAAACTTGTGAAAACAAATGTGAGTGTATCGCTTTCAAATGATCCTCCGTTCCCTACGTAAAACTCTGAGCCACGTTTGGATTCCCAGTGAACTTTGTTAATTGTACTCGTCTATTGTCTATAGGAATGAGTTCAGATTCGAAATTCTAAACTTCAGTCCAATAGGTAGGAGTATGGCATCTTTGATTTTACCGAGCATCCGAAGAGAGCCATGTAAATGTCAAAGTGGCATTCTTGTTGTAGAAGAATTTGAAGAGGGTGTGAACTTTGGGGTTTCAAACGACGTATGGAAGAATGTTTCCTATGAAGACTATTATAGGAAACTTGTGTGTGCTTGAAGTTCGAGTCGGAGAGTGAAAGATAAACAACATTGGTCAAGGTACAGAACTTCTAGTAATTTAAATAATGCCACACTTGCAATGTAATACGGAACACTTATATATAGGAACGAGCGGCGTATCCACCATGCCCTTATTACATTGTTCCTATTTCGTGATTCTTATCACTATGGTTCTTACACCTGAGAAAACTTGCTATGGTTTTCTATGCACATGATTTTATAATTATGTATGCATCTATAATTACTCAATTCTCTGCGTAGTCCGCATAGTTCACATTGTGACGTGTAGAGGAAAAATCAAACGAGTAAACACGTGATGACTTGTCTAGACCACAAAAAGGATCTCTTTAACGAGATCAATGAATAATCTCTTTAAATAGACCACCAAAGAGTCTCTTTAACTAGATCATCACATGATCTCTTTAAATAGATCGACGAACAATCTTCTTAACTAGATCAACACATGATCTCTTTAACTTGATTGACGAACAATCTCTTTAAGTAGGTCAACACATGACCTCTTTAACTAGACCCTGAAAGGCCTCTTTAACTAGATCAACGAATGATCTCTTTGTCTAGGTCAACACATGACCTCTTTAACTAGATCAATGAATGATCTCTTTAACTAGGTCAACACATGACCTCTTTAACTAGACCCTGAAAGGCCTCTTTAACTACACTCTGAAAGGCCTCTTTAACTAGATCAACGAATGATCTCTTTAACCAGGTCAACACATGACCTCTTTAACTAGACCCTAAAATGCCTCTTTAACTAGACCCTGAAAGGCCTCTTAAAATAGATCAACTAATGATCTCTTTTATAAGGTCAACACAAGGCCTCTTTAACTAGAACCTGAAAGGCTTCTTTAACTAGATCAACGAATGATCTCTTTAACTAGGTCAACACATGACCTCTTTAACTAGACCCTGAAAGGCCTCTTTAACAAGACCCTGAAAGGCCTGTTTAAATAGATCAACGAATGATCTCTTTAACTAGGTCAACACATGACATCTTTAACTAGACCCTGAAAGGCCTCTTCAACTATATTAATACTTTGGAATCCAAGAGTCTAACTATTTTCATAGAAAAGCCCATTAAGGGTTTAGGATAGTACTTTGGATATCCTTCTAAGAATGTAACACATTTAAAATGTTGAAGATTCTACAAGGATTTGGATAGTGAGCATTTGAATCGACTGAGCACAAAAACACATAATCATCAACTTGGTCATCAGTTTGTACATACGTATTAAAGTACACAAGGAATCCAATCAAGGACTTCAACCTAGTACTTTAAACATCCTACAAGAATCTAACTATTAAGATAGATAGATGCTATAAGGATTTTGGATTTGTATGGCGAAAATGTTTTGAAAACCATGCACTAGGTATGTTAGGCCAACATACGAAGCAAAGTGTCTTTGAAAACCGTGTACTTGGTATGCTAAGTCAATATACGAAGCCAAAATGTCTTTGAAAACCATGTACTTGGTATGCTAGGTCAACATACGAAGCAAAGTGTCTTTGAAAATCGTGTACTTGGTATGCTAAGTAAACATACGAAGCAAAATGTCTTTGAAAACCATGTACTTGGCATGCTAAATCAACATATGAAGCAAAGTGTCTTTGAAAACCGTGTACTTGGTATGCTAAGTCATAATACAGAGCAAAAATGTCTTTGAAAACCGTGTACTTGGTATGCTAGGTCAACATACTAAGCAAAGTGTCTTTGAAAACCGTGTACTTGGTATGCTAGGTCAACATACTAAGCAAAGTGTCTTTGAAAACCGTGTACTTGGTATGCTAAGTCAACATACGTGTTAGATCGCTCCTTGATATGATAGGAACCTAAAATGGTTTCTAATGTCCAAATAGGTGGAAACTAGATGACATATTAATCAACTATTCAAGAATTACTCGTTTAGTTGTCTGCTTATTGATCTTAAAGTCAATTACATTCAAGTTCCGGATCTAACAGAGCTTCGCCTCAAGTTTGCCAAAGTTACAAATGAAATCCTAGAGGCACCTATTTATAGACTCACAAGTTCGCTTGGGGAAGTACAAGTTACGGCGAACTTGTTGAACAAGTTTGGTCGAACATTACATGTTCCGAGCGAACTTGTTAGCTATTTACATAAATACTTCTTGTTTCTAGCATAATCAAGTGCAATCTAAACAGACTCGATACAAGACTAAGACATAGACATACTGTACTAACGGATTCCCGCTTGGATATCGTCTTCATCTTTATCAGTCTTCAAAATCTTTGTCATTCATCTGCAGCGCCCAAAGAAATTCTACAGTTTCTTTCTTCTTTCTTGCGCCGGAATCGGCGTTTGATCTGTAGGTGGCACCTTTGTCATAATCTGAAAACGTTTAAGTCTTGCCTCCTTAGTCTTTTCTTGAAAACGTTCCAGACGCCTTTCTTCCTTAAAAAACTCTACTTGTTCTAACTCTCGCCAACTCGATTCCCACATTCTTCCAGAATTTACGCCGTGAGCATAGCAAACATTAATAATCCCTTGATATTGTTTAGCTTATTCCTCTTCACCCTTCTCGTAACAAATTTTGTTGAAGAATAGACATCGAATATCCTCCTTAGAACGGTTCACTAGCCACATTGGGTCTATTATGCGTATTGTTCTCCATAACCGCTACAAACCTTCTTTCTGAAACACTTCAGCTGATCTTTATTTAGTAATATCCAAGTGTTCTTCAAACTTCAACACTATTACTGCTTCACACGTCGTTGGATCAACTTGCCACCACTTGAACAATGGATGAAATCTTGTTCTATTAGCATTAGAGGCATGTTCTTCATCGCACATGGATGTTTCATAATCAACGTTATGTCTTTCTCACCCGTTTGCTTATTCGTTTTAATTCGGCGCTTTGGTATAAATGGTTTCCAGTACTTGAATCCTTGCGTCGCTTCAAACTTTATCATCTTCCATAATAATTGATCAATAAACTTCATATGGTAACTCACATTCCTCGTCTGCACTAACTCCTCCACATCCCAATATGGTAATGTACTGAAGTCTGCCAAGTACCAAAAGTATTGAACCCCAAATTCTCGTTTGATGGCGTAGACATTCAGTTCTTTTAACCACCCCAACTTAGGATATCACCTAATGACTTATCTGCATCTCTGGTAAAGAATGCTAAAGGTCGTCAGAACTTTCTTTCTCTAGGCATTTCTTTAAACCAGGACTTCTTTGCTTTTGCAATCTCTTCTTTAGTCATTGGCTTAGGAATCTTTCCTTCACGAACACTCTCTATAATCTTTTCTTTCAACAGATCTTCATTCAGCTGTTCGTACATCTCCTCAAACGTAGGAAAACTATCTGTGTTCAGACCAACATACTTTTCTGCTTCATCTTGTTCATTGTCTTATCTATCTTCAATAATGACTCGATCATAATCATCAGCATCAGATCTTCGTTTGTAGCAGTATTCATTTGGCTTGAACGTATCAATATTCAACACTTCCTCTTTGAAATCAAAATCAAATGATTCAGCATCAACGTTGAGCAGCTTCGCAAGGTCTTCCTTTGTCATATTGTGCACAAACTCTCCATCTTCAATGTTATGCTCTAACATTAGTACCAAAGCCTTTGCCGGCATCGTAGCAACAGGCATTACAACAATAGCATCAGTTATATCTTCATTAGTTTACCATGTTTCCCATGTCTGCTCCCCCTTACTCGTATCTTCCATCATATTAACATCATCATTCAATAATGAACAAAAGTCAAACTCATCGGACACTTTAGCATCAACAATCTTCAATCCAACTCCACCCATCATCATTATCTTAATCATCTTTTGGATTATCAACATGCTCATCATTATTATCATCGTCCTCAGCTTCTTCATCGTCCTTTTGTTCTGTTTCTATTTCTTTCTCTATGTTTCAGACTCAGAAGCTTTAGTAGCATCAATTGTTTCAATCACAGACTCTTCAGTTGTCTTGGGCAAGCCTTCAATCACATGCTTCCCTTTTCCCTGTTCTGCAAGTTCCTTCTCTGCCTTTTCTTTCGCCTCTTGCAAATCCAATCGTTCATATTCTTCCTTGAAATTGATTCCCAGACTATTAGATAGCACTTTCTGCAGTCTTGATAACTTTTTATCATTCAAATCCCTTTCTGATTGTAATTCTGCAATTTCTTTCTACAATCTTTCATTAGCATCCTGCAGACTTTCAATAAGTGCCTTTAAATATCCACTATCACCTTCTAAAAACTTCACTTTATCACTCAGACTATCCTTTTTGACCTCGCTTTGTTTCACTATTAGCTCCAAAGCAGCCTTTTCAGCTTCGTTCTTTGATACTTTTTCTTCCAGAACTTTGACTCTTTTCTCTAGTTCATCAACATTTGATTCTGGAAAGAAATCATTTAGATCTTCAAGAGAAACAGGCTCTTCAGGAATACTTCCAAATAGCTTTCACCTCGGAGTAGTCTTTGGTGAAGACTTTGGTGTACTCTTCGGTGTATGCGGTGAAGTTTGAAGATAAACCTCTTTTAGAATAGAACTTTCAGGTTGTGAAGTTGTTGGAGGATCTTAAGATTCAATGAATGGAATTTCTAGCAAACCAGACTCAGGAGTTTCTTGTGTGACCCTGTTTTCACAATAGATTCTTGAACAACAGAAGTTTGAACTATTTCAGCCGCAGGAGGTTCTTGTGTAGCTCATGTTTCTTTTGCACCAGAAGGTTCTTGTGTAACTTCTATGCGTTTAACATAACGACGACTTTTTGGTTTCTGTGCAGCTTTTCTTCCTTTGGTGCTCGGAGAACCTGTAGTCTTCAATGTAGTATCTTTTGTAGAAGACTTTACTCGTTTTGCTTTTTTCTTTGGTCTCTCTTCGTCAGAACCTTTTCAGAACCCGGTCATAGTCTGCATCACCTTCCGTTATTATTTTCTGACTCTTTTTCTGCGATAGATTTCTTTGTTACTATCTCAAGTGAATCGTCACTATCTTCATCTTTTTCAGACGTTGCAGAAATCACATCATCCTCTTGTGCAGTCTTTTCTGTCTCTTGACTTTCAATGTTGACAGCAACACTTGAACCAACTTCAACTTGAACATTTTCAGGTTCATCTTCATCAATCAGCATAGTATCGACTTTCTTTGACTTTCAAGATGTTTTCTTTTTCTCTTCAACTACTTTCTTCAAAAACCAATCACTGCGCTTTTCTTTAAAAGTTTCCATCCATTCTTCTTCAGCTTTAATTTCTTTCTCGACAACACTCCCTGCCTTTCTCCACTTACACTCAAGTGGTGCAACATAATCAGCAGACACAAAGGCACCAAATAGTGGTTTTGCAACCGGCACTGAAGCTTGTTTCTGAAAAGTAATTAGCTTCTTGACTGTAACTTCATCCATATGACTAAGATAAAGAATATCATTAGGATCCTTCGCAATCTTCTTGAATTTGTCATCGATAAGCATTTGCACAAATCTTGGATACATAACAAGCCTGCTCGTTCCCATGTTATTCTTCATGTGAGTGAACACCAGCTTTGAGAAGTTGAACTTCTTGTTTAGGATCAACGCAGTAGCCATACACGCCATATAATCTTGAACGTCGTCTAACCCTGCTTTGCGATGGCTGAAGGCATGGATAATTGCGTGCATCAAGAGCTTGTAGGGATTAGGAACTCCCCCTTTCTTCAGTGTTGATTCATTCACATGCCCTTTGTAGCTCATTCGACAAAAACATCCACGGACCATTCTCTCATCGAGCATCATTGGATCTTTAGCATTGTCGTTGAAGTTTAACACGTTGCGAATATCGGCTTCAGATACTGTCAGCTCCTTATCTTCATTTCCAATGCGAACCACTGATTTGATCACTGTATTGTCTTCATTAAGTGACGTGGCGCTCCAGAATCTATACACATGAGATCTATACACCACTGTCTTCTCTGTGATCGCCTTGTTTATCGGAATACGTGTCATGAAATCAATAATACTGTCATAAGCTGCTAATTATGGACAAATTGTCTTGTCGAGTGTGATGCAAGTGTTGTGAAATTTATTGAACGAAAGCTGAATATTCTGCATACACGAAAATCGAGACAAAATTAGCAATTTTACAATTTTCAGAAAACATTACATCAAGTTCGGGCGAACTTTATTAGACAAATAAACATCACAAATCATCAAGTCCAGGCGAACTTATGTTGAACAAGTTTTGATTGATTAACAAACAAGTTCGGACGAACTTGTAAGGCATTCAACAGTTTTCAGCTTTGAGGACAAGTTCGGCCGAACTTGTTTAAAAGAACAAATTGACAAGTTCGCCCGAACTTGTCATCGTTTTCAATCTAAATCTACAACATCATGTTCAAGCTATTCTGGACCAAATTAAAGACATGTTTAGGATCAATTATGCTTGTTTAACATATATTATGGTTCAGTTTATCCTTAAACATCCTAGATTTAGTCCAATTGTCATTTTCAGATCTAATAAGTTCAAAGTCCATCAAAACATGGTTCAAATTCAAATCACTCACCAGTGCCATGATTAGTAGTGTGCAAATCACCACAAATCACAAGAAAATTGGACAGCACTTCGACACAATCGTGAAAATTTTGATTTTTGCCCAAGTTCGCTCAATTCACTCAAACAGTTTCAGAAACAAGTAATGAAGTTCAGGCGAACTTATATCCTATTTATAGTTAACAAATCTGGGCGAATTTGTCAACACCAATCAATAAAGATCAGTAAGTCCGGGCGAACTTGTCAATTATTTCTATTAAACACCAACAAGTCCAGGCGAACTTGATAACAAATCAATATTCTTTTACCTAGAACAAGTTCGGGCAAACTTGATCCAACTCAAAATCAACTTTTTCAAAATTTTCAATTTTAACCCTGAACTTTTGAACTTTTACCAGCTGTAACAATCCACTCAGTTGACCAAGTCCAAGTTAATGACCTCGGTTCGACCTGTTATGAACAAACTGTTGGTTTTTCTCAATTACAAGTTTCAAATTAATGAAATTTTAATCGTTTTCGCTTATCAGATTTTACAAATTAGCTCCCAGCCTGTTGTCAATTGGATTTCCACCAGTTTAGTACCTTACCAGACTTCGAAGATCCGTTCTCCATCATTGGCTTGTAGAAACTAATGTAGAAACAAAATCTCTTTGTATTTTTGAAAGTTTATGCTAAAACACACTGAAAATCTTTTTTGGTTTTAATCTGTAAAGCAAGTAAGGTATGTACAAACATATTTTTTTGAATTTGTGTCTAAGGATTATATCAGTTGTTTGAGATATATCACCAGTACCGTTGACCTTATGATGACTTGAAGTTTTAAACTCGTTTACCTAGATTGTCGACATGTTTGTCCACTTAAACTTTGATACATTTCTTAATTGTTCCAAGATATGTTAAGTATGATTTATGAAACTTGACTTAACTATGGTTCCCATCTCAGAATATACCCCCGTATCAAGATTCCCTAGATGTCATATTACAGGTGAGTATAGCGTAATTGATATCTGTATTTGGGTTAATGCAAAGCCTTGAGAGCTCAGGTTAATACCACCGTGTCGACAAAGAGATGAAGGCTTGACTTTAAGGTGTGTTCTAATTAAGAAATCTTTTAAGCATTGCAATTGATTAAATCTTTCGTTTCTTGCAAGTTTGCAAGCATTTTGGGGGGTTTTTTTAGCAAAAGCATTATAGAAGTTCTAGGCTATTGCTTTCGCAAAATCAGAAGAACTTGTATAATACCCCAGATATCAATCATCTATAAAGACCTCGTATCTCAGAGTCAGGCAATCTCTCAAACGAAATTTCGGAGTACTAAGTCCATATATCCGAGAGATGTTAAGCCACAAGTTTAAGCAGTTGTAAAATTTAGTTTATATCCCGGAAAAAATCTACTGAATGTGTAAAGCCTATCGACACATCCTCAGTAAGACTTGTTTATCACTTTTTAAACTTTACAATTCTTTAGCATACTGTGATAGTCCACTGATGTACTATCATTTCCTTTGTGACATAAAATTCTTTTTGTCTTTTTCATGTTTTTGTACTTTTTGATTTTTCATATGTTTTTGTAGTTTAACATAATTTTCTCCCCCTAAAATCAAAAACATATTTTTGTATTTTAGTTTTTAAGAAATACTAATCTAAAAGATAAACAAACCAATGTGGATCACGTGAACTCGTCCGATCCATATTCAACCTCTGCCTCCGCACCTGTCAACAAATTTTTAATATCATTAAGCCTCATTAGATATTTAAATCTTGTTAAAGGAAAAGCTTTGGAATAAAAATCAGCTTTTTTGTTCATCGATGTGGATTTTTTCTATTCGCACCAACTTCTTTTCGTAGCAGTCACGAATGAAGTGATAACGAATTTCTATGTGTTTAGTTCGAGAGCGATGAACTTGATTTTTAGTTATGTCGATTGCTGGCTTATTGTCTACATATAAAGGTGTATCAAGAAATTGCAATCCAAAGTCCCTCATCTGTTGTTGAATCCATAGGATTTGTGAACAAAAGCTGGAAGCAGAAATGTATTGTGCCTCACAAGTAAAGAGAGAGAGCGTGGTTTGTTTCTTACATTATCACATTACTAATCGAGTTTCGAAGAACTGGCAACCAGTCGTTGTAGACTTTGAATTCAACTTGTCCACCCCAAAGTCAGAATCAGCATATCCCGTCAGATCAAAGTTATCTTTCTTTGGATACCACAAGCCGGTGCTTGGACATCCCTTCAGGTAACGGAATATTCTTTTCACTAACTGCATGTGAGATACTCTAGGACTGGACTGATATCTTGCACAAAGACATGTAGGATACATGATATTTTGACGAGATGCCGTCAGATACATAAGTGATCCTATCATCGACCGATAAAGCGTATCATCCACTTTGGTTCCTGTTTCATCAATGCAAATTCCGTGATTCAGCGCCAGAGGAGTAGAAAGCGGCTTCGAGCTATCCATTTCAAACTTCTTCAGAATATCATGAACATACTTCGTTTGATGAATGAATATGCCTTCTGGTAACTGATCAACTTGTAACCCAAAGAAGAATTTCATTTGGCCCATAGAAGACATCTCGAATTTCTTCTTCATACTCTTCTAGAATTCTTTGCAAAGACTCTCATCTATTGAACCAAAGATGATATCATCCACATAGATTTGTACAGATGACTTCCGACTTCTTTGCTAAACAATGTACTATCCACTGTGCCTCTTGTAAAGCCGTTTCCAAAGAGATGTTGAGATAACGTCTCGTACCAAGCTCTCGGGACTTGATGTAATCCGTATAAGGCTTTGTCTAGGAGATAAGCTTTGTTCTTGTTTAGCGGATCGACAAACCCTGGTGGTTGGCCGACGTACACTTGTTCGTGTAGCTTACCATAAAGAAATGCGGATTTCACATCTAACTGGTACACTTTAAAACCTTTCCAAGCAGCGAATGCAAGGAAAACGCGGATCGACTCTAAGCGTGCAACCGGTGCATAGACTTTCATCAATTCCTGCATAGCTTTGTTTCTAACGGTCACACCTCGATCATCCCTCTTGCAATTGAAGACCCACTTCGTGTCTATCGCTTTTTGCTTAGGTGGTAAGTCTACAAGTCTCCAAACTCCCAGTTTCTCAAACTGTAACAATTCTTCTTGCATCACTATCACCCAGTTCTCATCACCCAAAGCTTCATTTACAGTCTTTGGCTCGATTTGAGATATGAAACATGAATAATAGCAATAGTCTTGAATTGGAGCCACTCGAGTATAGAAACAACTTAATGCTTTGTTGATCTGGATTCTCGTTCTCACACCAGTCTGTTACTCTCCAATAATGTTGGTTGAAGGTTGATATGAATAAGATCACGACATCTCCTCACTAGGAACATCAACCGTACTGTTCTGATTTGTAATATTCAGATCAACTATCAAATCAACTTCAGGAGTACTAGATGTTGCTTCATTATGATTGCTTGGGCCAGCAGATTGGTTTAACATATTGGATATCTGTTCGGATTCTTCATCAGACGAAGATTCTCCATCATTATCGAAAGTTGGAGCTTCATCAGAGTCGGAATTCTGATTCTGAGTAATAGTGGGCTCTGTTGTTGTATTTCCTGGTTCACTGGAAACATTTGCTGGAGTTGTAGTAGGTGTTGCTTCTGCTTCAGAAACTTGTTCAACTAGAACACCACTATTACTCAGACCTGCACTAGAAGACGATGTAGAACAAACAGTAGGTTGATTAACCACTATTGGCCTTAGAATCTATTCTTGGTTAGCCGACTGTTGTAGATAATAAAGAGCTGCAAGTTCTTCTTCAGACGGTTCTTCTGGAAAGTCGAATGACTCCCACAAATCTTGGTAATTAAACAAGCACGCATCGCCTTTCCTCTGAATAGGAGTTGTGTACCGAAAGCAATCAACGTGTTGTGCTTCGACCACTCTTCGAAAAGTAGGAATATAAACTCTCCTGAGCGGACTAGCATAACCAACAAAGAAACCTTCAAGCATTTTAGCACCAAATTTTCCATCCGAATCAATTACTATGCAAGGTGCACCAAACGGTTCTAGATACTTTAGATTTGGTTTCCTTCGGTTAATCATCTCGAAGCAAGTCTTCTTGGTCGGTTTGACTGTTAAGACCTTGTTTAATGTGTAGCATGCTGCTGCAACCGCCTCACTCCAGAAGCTAACAGGAAGTTTGGAATCTGCAAGCATTGTTCTTGTTGTTTCAATTAACGTTCTGTTCTTCCTCTTAGCTACGCCATTTTGTTGTGGAGTATACGGTGCACTGAATTCGTACATAATTCCTTTGGCGTTGCAAAACTCTTTCATGTTCTTGTTTTTGAACTCCGTGCCATTATCACTTCGAATTCGTCTAACAGGGAGATGATATAGATTTTCAAGTTTCTTGAAGAGAATCACCATATTATCGAACGTTTCATCTTTAGACTCTTGAAAGAAAACCCATGAATATCGAGAATAATCATCTGTGACGACCAAACAATACAAATCTCCGAATATATTATGAACATTCACCAGACGGAATAAATCCATATGTAGACGTTCAAGCGGCAACTTTATGGAGTTAAGAATCTTCTTCGGATGTGACTTCTTAATCTGCTTCCCTTTCTTGCATTCAAGACAATGATCCGTCATATGGAAGCTTCAAAGATTTACTCCTTCGACGAAGTCATTGTGAACCAGAAAATTCATTTTCCTCAGATGTATATGCCCCATCTTTCTGTGCCATAGAATCGAATCCTTCTCTGTGGCTTTTGTGACAAAACATTGGGCCAACTTTGACAATGTTGTGGCAACACTCATGTATAGCACGTAGAGATCGTTTTTGCATGGAGCGCGCATTAGAATCCAATCATCAGAAATCTTGAAGCCCGGCTTAAGAATAATGCACTCCTTATCATTGAAATGAACAGTGAACTTCTTATCGCAAATATGCGAGATATTGAGAAGATTGTTCTCTAGCTCGGCGATATAGTTAACACGATCAAAAGATACCACACCATTAGAAAGCTTTCCTTCAGCAACAATCCTACCTCCTTGATTTCCAGCGAAGCCTACATATCCTCCATTAATCGCTTTGGTATCAAAGAGTAGTGCTTTCATCTCGGTCATGTCCCTCGACGCTCCGCTATCCAGAATCCACTTCGATAATATGGATCTTTGGATCCCCTGCACATGTTAACAACTTAGTGAAAAAGTACAACTAAGCCTTTTTGGTCTTGGGTTTGGGATAATAATCTTCATAAACATCCTCATAGTCAACATCGAAGACTTCATTGACATTTACGTTTTCAAACTTGACTTTCTTCTTATCTTTTGAAGGTTTTGGAAAAACTTTATCAGTTTCAGTTTTACCCTTAGATTCAGACTTTTTGTCATTACCAACCTTGACTGACTCAGATTTAACAACTTCAGGTGATGTTGTTTTCTTCTTTGCAACCTAGGATTGTGATTTAACTCTTGCTTTCTGAATGTGAAACCTTGAATCTTTGTTTTCGTTCGATTTGGAAGTTTCACCTTTCTCAAAAGTTGAATTTTCAAACTTTGATTTAGTTTTAGTTTTAACTTCAATTTTAGATTCATTCCTTCGTTTTAGAATTATGATTGGTTTTACAATCTCTGGTTGCTTGAATTTCTCAACATCTGAGTTTGTCTTTCTTCGGTGATGTACAGGCTTAGATTTCAGACACTTGCGAGCAATGTGACCAACTTCATTGCATTTGAAGAAAGTCCGATTATCATGAGAATGTACACTAGTGGGTTTACTCCACTTGCGGATTTAGCCTTATCACGAAGTTCCTTCTCTTTTTTGAACTCATCATTTGATTGCTTTCCAATCAAATTCTCTTCTTGAACCGTACTAGTCCCATACACGAATGCCTGTTCTTATTTTTATATTCGCGGAATGGTGACTGTTTCTTTTTCGGTTCATCATCTTCCTCTAAACCCAAACCCGCTTTCCTATGTTCAGGAAAGTCACCACCATTCCTTTGATAGTTGTTATAATCTGTCTTAGGTTTAGAATAAAACTTCTTCTCATTTCTCTCCAAATCCTCTGATGATACTTCAACAAGTTTGAACAATTTATCAAGCTGATCTTCTTTCACATTCCGAATCGGAAAGCTATCATCGAAATATAGTCTATCAGATTCCTTAACTTTGTACATGACAACGTTAGGATCATCACTTAGACCATCTTCCAATGATGTATCGTCATCTTCGTATTATGATTCAGAATTGTTCAAACTTGCATTGGCGCTCTCAAAGCTGCCATCATCAAATTCACTCAAAACATTTTCAACAACATTCTTTACCACTGCTTTGCTATCATAGTTTATGTAGGTTATTTCAATGTTCTCAGGCAGCTCATTTTTCTTTTCAGTCAAAAGTTCAATATTAAACGCTTTTTCCATCCCTTCAACTTTCTTGCGACAATACTTTTCGCACAAGGGTGGTGGAACATTGCTATAATCCCCACGTTTCTTACCATTTAACTTCAGAACATCTTCTTCCGACGGAATCGTTGGAAGAATATGATCGATGACATATTGTGTTATAGCTTTTAAAAAGCTGTCTCACTCTTTCAGTTTCAATTTTCATATCTTGAAGCTCAGTTTAATTTCAGCAATGGTATTTATGTAGATGTTAATCGCTTTTTGTTTTGCCATTACTGTTGCTTTTAACATTCTTACTGTGTCATGTTGTTCAATGTTGTTTTTATCAAGCCTGTCGTAATCGTCTTTCATTTTATCATAAGGTTCCTTCATTGTGCGATAATCATATTTAAAATTGTTGTTATGCACATTGAGTTCACTTATGATTTGAGATTTTTCGGCGCATTGTACACAAGGCTCAGTACATTTCGTGCAAGGTTTTTCAACCTCAACGATTTGCACTTTTAGCACTTCTTTTTCAACGAGTTTTACCTCCGGACCTACCTTTGTCAAATTAGCCATCATTGCTTTGTTGGCGATTTCTGTGAGGTTCTCCTTATTCATCTCTTTAGTCACGTTGATGACTTCTTCAACTTCCGGTTTCTTCTCAACAACATGCTCAGAAGATATTGCATCACCAAAGCAACCTGCAAAACTAGAAGTAATGTTAGGAGAAAGAACACTCTGCATCCTCGTATGATGATAGATCTCCTCTTCTTCTGCTTGTTGTAAGTATTCTTCTAGCGTTGCACTTTCTAGAGCTTCATCTTCAGCAGAGTTATCTTGTTCTTCCATGATTTCGGCCATTAGAGCAACTCCTGTCTTCTTAGCAATGTATGAGTTCCAATCAAAACCGTCATCTTCATTCGAAGCAACCATAGCTTTTTCTGCATTGTTGGATGGTTTCTCTTGAACTTCGATTTGAGTTTTCTTTGAAAATGGCGAAACGACTTCTTATAATAATCACTGCCGCCTCCGAAAGGACATTGATTGCCACTTTCTTCTGCATTTTTGCACTCTCTTTTGAAATGCCCTTTTTGTCGGCATCTGAAGCAAGTAACTTTCGTCTTGTCGAAACCCAATTTGTTGCTCGAGTTTCTGATGTCTCTTCCAGTTAGAGCAACGAATTTGGTAACTCTCCGTATGATCGAAGCTAAGGACCATTTGATGTCCATCAACTCAAGCTCTTCTTCGTCCACTTCATCGTAATCCTCTGCATTCATTTCTGGATTACCAATCTTTCCGGCCACTAAACTCTCATAAGATTCCAACACGGTGGCAAGTAGTGCCATATGTTGTTTGGCCACTTGTTCAGAAATGACGTTGTTTAAATTAACTGCAATGTTGCATCTAAACACATTTGGATCAGAATTTGATTGATTATTCTGATTCGTCTGATTCTGGAATGGTGAATTAGAACTCGTGCTCGAATATGATGCATTCTGAGGACTCTGATCATAGTTAGGATATGATTGAGTTTGGCTCTATGGCGAATGATTCGAGGAATTCATATTGAACGCAGCTTGGATCTTCGGACTTGAGATATTCTCTTGAGCTCCAGTCTTGTAATACAGTCCAACATCTTGAGCAATGTTCGGATTCTTTGACTTGGCAATTTTCAACAATTCCATTTTGCACATGCCCCTCCAACTTATCAATAAAAGTGGATAACTTGAAGAATTCCCAGCTTGGACTTTCTCTAAGCACCATTAGATATGTTGTCCATTCACCTTCTGGCAAAGCATCAGCCAGTTTGTCAATGTATTCGTCTTCTGTCTTCTCAACACCATGCCTTCTCATTATCACCTTCAAATGACAAAAACGTTCTATCATTTGTTTCATCGTCTCGCCTTTGAGCATTGTGAAGATGTCGAATTCTTTCATGATTAGAGCATTTTTGCTCTTCACCATCTCTGCACTCCCCTGATATTTGGTCTTTAGAGACTTCCATAACTCTTGTGCAGTTTTGTATTCTAGTAACAGCACCAAGATATCTTCCTTCACGGACTACTGAATCAGACTTATCATTTTCTTTTCAGCAACATACGCATCCTTTTGTGAAGTAGAAAACTTGCTCATCTCGATAACATTATCATGTTTATCTCTTGGCCATGTATAACTTGTTTCAACAGCAACCCAGCTATGAAAGAATGTAGCCTGAACCCAGATAGTAAACTTTTCCTTCCACCCTTCGTATTCATCCATGCACATAAGTTTCGGTGGCTTCACTGACATACCCATCTTGTTATAAATATTAACTTGATTCACCATGTTGGCATTCGATGTTGAAGCCCTAGCTGTCATATACGCATTGTGGATATCTTCCATTGCGGAAAAAGTGTCGCTGAAAAACACGTTCACAAACTTCAAAAATTGATTAGTGTACTAACAAGTTTGGGCGAGCTTGTGGAGTAAATAAAATCAGATTTTGTTTCAAACAAGTTTGGGTGAACTTGTGTTGAAATTTTGAAAACTTTCACCCTGAACAAGTTCGGGAGAACTTGTATGGAATTTCAAGAGACTTAACAAGTTTGAGCAAACTTGTGTTAAATTTTCAACAAGATTTAATCAAGTTCAAGCGAACTTGATGAAATTTGAATGAAAATTAAGCAAGTTCGAGCGAACAATCCAGTTTGGGCGGACTTGCTGAAAAATTGTGAATTTTTTAGTCAAGTTCGAGCGAACTTGATGTCAAGTTCGATCAAAATGGTTTTGCACATTGTGATTTTTTCAACTTTTCGACATCAATTCGTTTGAATTAGGTCTTGAAACTTTCAGGGGTTTATCTTTAGTGGATTTTACGTGACATATTCAAAATTTAGCATATTTTATCCGTAGGTTCATTGTTTTCCATGAAAAAGTTAAGAAAATGGTAGAAATGAGTAGAAATAGAGTAGTTCTTGTGATGATTTCACCAAATCAGGTATCCGTGGCTATGATACCACTTGTTAGATCTCTTCTTGATAGCACAAGAACCTAAAATGGTTTCTAATGTCCAAATAGGCGGAAACTAGCTGACATGTTAATCAAATATGCAAGAATTACCCGTTTAGTTGTCTGCTTATTGATCTTAAAGTCAATTACATTCAAGTTCTAGATCCGACAGAGCTTCGCCTCAAGTTTGCCAAAGTTACAAATGAAATCCTAGAGGCACCTATTTATAGACTAACAAGTTTGCTTGGGGAAGTAAAAGTTCGGGCGAACTTGTTGAACAAGTTTGGCCGAACTTGTTCACATTACATGTTTCGGGCGAACTTGTTAGCTATTTACATAAATACTTCTCGTTTCTAGCATAATCTAGTCCAATATAAACAGACTCGATACAAGACTAAGACATAGACATACTGTACTAACAATACGAAGCAAAAATGTCTTGGAAAATAGTGTACTTGGTATGCGAGGTCAATATATGAAGCAAAGTGTCTTTGAAAACCGTGTACTTGGTATGCTAAGTCAACATACGAAGCAAAATGTCTTTGAAAACCGTGTACTTGATATGCTATGTCAACATACGAAGCAAAATGTCTTTGAAAATCGTGTACTTGGTATGCTATGTCAACATACGAAGCAAAGTGTCTTTGAAAACCGTGTACTTGATATGCTATGTCAACATACGAAGCAAAATGTCTTTGAAAACCATTCATGGAGTCTTTGAAAATACGTTAAATGTTTTTGAAATCATTCACTATGCTATGTCAAAATACGAAGCAAAATGTCTTTGAAAACCATGCATGGAGTCTTTGAAAATACGTTTAAATGTTTTTGAAATCATTCACTTGATATATTAGGTAAATATGCAATGTTAAATGTTTTGAAATTATGTGAAATTTCTTTGAATTCATGAATAAGGTTTTTGAAAATATGTATGTTGTTTTTGAAATCATCTAATGTTTTTGAAATCATGTACTATGTAAAGTGTCATGAAACTAGGGAGTTGTGATATGCACATAGGCATATTGCATAAGACCAATTAAGGACTCATGGAAGTACCCTTAGGTATCCAATCGAGGATTTAAAGTAGTACTTTGAGTATTTGTTAAGAGTTATAACTTATACCTTGTACTTTGTTTCATAAAAGAAATGAGTACTTAGGATTTTTGTGGAGATCGCGAGCGATCACAAAATGAAAGAAACTACGAGATTAGTTTGATTTGCAAGGAAGCATATCCTTGGTACCGGTATTGTAGAGGTGTATCACACATACATGCAATCAAATTGGTCTTGTAAATAAAATGGGAACAACCAAATTTATTTATGGAATCCATCAAAGTGTTTCAAAGATTCTTGATAAACAAAGCGAAAATGTGAAAGTTTAAATGTTCACAGCTACATCGTCATTAGTACGAGACTCGTTAGCATTTATGTTAAATGCTCATCCACGGGTTGGATTTGCATTAACAAGCTTCGGGCAATTGTTTCTAAAATGACCCATCTCGCCATAGTTGTAGCAAGAACCTGGTGGGAAGTGAGCTCGAGCAGATCGACAAGCGTTAGCTAAATGACCAAGTTGCCCACATGAAGTGCATTGACGACACTGTAGGTGAGCTTGGTGATGAGCGTTGCACCTGTTGCACAATGGTGCTATACCAGCATAAGGTTTCCTCGCAGAAGGTTGAGCTGGTTGGTTTGGATCTCTTGGAGGTTTCAGTTTTAGTGTCCTTGTCAGATGGTTTCTTGTCGCCTTTGCAGAAAAGTTTACCCTTCTTTACTTGAGAGTCTGTCAGGGTAGTTGCTCGTTCGATGGCCTTTCTAACTGTAGCGGGATTGCTACCAGTAACTATGTCCTGAACTGGGTTAGAGAGGCCATCAATGTACTTTTCGATTGCCTTGTCCAAAGGCGTAACCATGATAGGACACAACAAACTTAGTTACTCATATCGGTCAGTGTAGGCGTGATGTTCCCCACTATCTTGTTTAAGATCGTGGAATTCATTCTCAAGTTCCCTTTGCTTATGACGAGGGCAAAATTCTTTCATCATGAGAGCTCTAAGCTTTTCCCACATTTGAGCCAATACTATATCAGTACCTCTATCCCTCACAACCCCGTTTGTAACACCCTAATCGCGTAGTATCAACAACACGCGGCGGAAACACTGGGAGTCATGTTACAAATTGTTTCACAAAATATGGTATTTAAGTTTTGTTTTATCGAATTAGATTACATAACATTGTCTAGGAAAATACAATCCATTACAAATAACTATTGTTTATTTTAAACAGGCTAAGGAATTGGTGCATTCCTACATGTTCCAAACTTGTAAATCATCACACATCTGCACCTGAAACATATGTAAAAATAACGAGTCAACAATTAAATGTCAGCGAGTACATAGGTTTTGTGTATTGGTATAATTTGTTTTGAATAATCGATCAAACAAGTTGTTTTGAATAAATGATAAAAATGATTTAGATCGATGAAACAATTGACTTATTGTGAGAAACCAGGATTTGATGATAAATAAATTCAAACCTTTGTTGACTTGATGAATAATCCTTCAGAAGGGGAATATCATAGATTTGCTCAGTTTCTGTCATTCCCTAAAAAGACTTCCAAAACACAACTAGAAAGTGGGAATGGGGTTGTCAATCCTATAGTACCATAACATACTACCAGTTGGCTTGGCCACAGCCAATGAATGTATAATTAATGAATCAAGTCTCACACAATCTGAAAATATGATATATGAAATGTTAACATATGCTTTTGTAATTATTGATAACACAAGTAAACAATGTATAACAATGATTTTTGTATACCTTGGTAATGTAAATGAATCAAAGTAGCTGAGGATGAAAAAGATGTGTTTTGAGTACTTGTATTATTACGAATAATAATATTTTGCAAATCCTTTTGAAAATATGTTTTATAAGCACATATGAATCACTCCCAAATATTTGAAAACATAAAAGAGGGGACTATGTACTCATATTAAAAATCATTTTGTACATATATAAACCATATATATATATATATATATATATATATATATATATATATTGTTTTTGAAATCACGAAAATAATAATAGGCACATATGTTTCACCCTAAAACATTTATAAAACGTAAAAGAGGGGGGGGGGGACAATGTACTCACCTTTGGGTGCGTTATATTAACAAGCACAATTTCCTCAATGTTGATCTGCATGTCCTAATTTCAAATAGGAACGATTTAATGATCAATTATTCTAAAATCCTTAAGTTTCCCGAAAACATATGATTTTTCACATAACTTCAAGATTTTCTCAAAAAGTTATTATTTTGTTTATGTTGGCAATTTGTGTATATATATATATATATATATAGGTAGATGATCCTGTAAAAAAGGCCCAAAGTGTCAGAAGGGTAAGAAAGAATCTAAACCATTAGATCTTTAATCTAATGGTTGAGATCTTGATAGAAATCTTGTAAATAGTATAACAATTAAAATAATTAATTTTCTAGATTAAGGGTATAAAGGTAAAATTAACATTTTTAAATTTAGAAAGTCACATGCAATCCACATGCAAGTTCCTCTTTTATTTTTTAAACGCCGATAACTTTTTACACGTAACTCGTTTTTTTAAAAAAATACACCATAATAACGAGTGTTTTTTAATCTTTAATATGAGTACCATATTACTATACTTATATACAGAAAAAAATTACGTTCAATCGAATATTTCTGTTAATGGTTTTTTGTTTCAGTTCATGGTGTTATATAATTATTGAATGGTGTTATATACTTATTGAATGGTGTTATATATGTGTTGAATGGTGTTTATAATTATTGAATGGTGTTATATACTTATTGAATGGTATTATATAATTATTGAATGGTGTTATATATGCGCTGAATGGTTGTTGCAGTGTTATTCGTAGTGTTTTTATAGAGATATTTAAAATGGTGTTATATACTTATTGAAGGGTGTTATATAATTATTAAATTGTGTTATATACGTGTTGAATGGTGTTTGTAGTGTTATTCGGCATTCCTATATATTAGGTTGGTGGTTTATGGCTGAGATAAAATTAATTAAATCAATGATAAAATTACTTGATTACCCTTTTCAATTAATTTAGATCTAATGGCTGAGATTATTTCTTACCTTTGTCACACTTTTGGTATTTTTTACAATAACCTTACCATATATATATATATATATATATATATATTAGTATCTTGTGAAATTAAAAGATTTATTGTTGACCGTTATTATATTATATCCATTTACGCACTCGTTATACAGAATATTCATAGTTCGCACGTTGTGACATAATTACGTAAAATTTCAATATATCATCTAATGTCATAGTGCACGTATTCCACCAAAGTACATAATTTATCACTCTTAAATTATTTTATACATGCAATACTTTCACAGGTTAGCCTATGTATCATTTTCATGCTTCAATATATAAGTTGCATTTTTAACATGTCTTTTGACGAAACTATCATATAAACCGCACAAGTACGCATGCATAGATCTACATCCAACTATCATGCTACTACTTATCATTTCATATGATACATATCCATATTCTCATATCCCACACCAACATACAATCCATGCAAGAAACTATCCGTGTTCGTGTACCTTAAATATGCGTATTTTAGCGTTTTCAGTAACGATTTCGGGCGTCGGAAGTTACGTATGACTAGCCAAACACCAAAGATACTTAATATAAGTTAAAGTACTTATTTTTATATAAAAATATCAGTTTATTTACTGATCTAAAACAATTTTATAAAAATCTCTTATAAAGTCGATTTTTACCGTTTTTAGCGCATAGTCTTGCACCGACCTTTACTATAAGCATCCCAAATCGTAACGACTTGATATCTTGACACAATACATGTTATTTACTGATTTAAATGGTGGTTATACTATTGATAATGTAGGTCGCGCATAAGACACATAAATCACACAATTTCACCCTAATTACCACCTTTTAAGCGTAATGTACAACATGCAAAGCTACCAAACTTATAACAAGACTTTGTATCATCATAATACATCAAATAACATTATTTTTAATGTTCATATTCAGTTTTAACTAAATTTTATCATACTTTTATTCTATCTTTCAAATAAATCAAGAATTCATCTTCATCTAATCATTTATGAACTAGTAAACAAAAACCCACATGTACATATTCATATGTATACATACACGACACATGCATACATCAAAGAATCAATTTTTATACATTTCTTTTTAATAATATGCACTTTTATCAAAAGCCATTTTTTATTATACATGCAATCATTTTTCAAGAATCATATCATTCAAGAATCATTATTTGAACAAAACACAAATGCTAACACACACATATATATATTTTTGGCCACGCATACATATACATCCACTTTCATTTTTATTTTGTTTAAAACCATTTTCTTGTTTAGAGTTTCAAGTTTGTGAAGAAATCAAAGTATTTGAGAAACTTTCCATCATCATCCTCATCAAAATGCAAGAACATAACTTTTAAATTACATTTATACCTTTAAGAAAATTAGTGGGTTTTGGTGAGATTTTTGATGATATGGAGCTTGCAACTACTTGGAATCACTTGAAAACACATTTGAATCTTCAAACACCTTTGAAATCACCTTGGAATGAACTTGAATCTTCAAGATATCGTCAAAGCTTGAAAATGGAAGAGAGAGATAGAGAGTGAGAGAGAGAGAGAGAGGAGTGGACGGTTGGGTGAGAGAGAGAAAAGGAAGATTTGAAATTGTGATATTGAAAAGTGAATATTATGGAAGATCTCATGATTTGTAGAGATTGCATGCATATCTAGCCTCAACACTTGGCATAAAATGAAGGAAACAAGAAAAAGGTGGGCATAAAAAATTCCGCCACCTACACACACTACTCACACATGCATGCATATATATACATATATAATACATATTAGTTAAAAGCAGGTATTTAACTAACTATCGGGTATTTTATCTAGCATTTAAATCACGTTTTAAGGCATTTAAAATTATTTTTATCATTCTATAAAAATAAACTTGCTATAGTATTGTTGGACCTTATTTTATTTGCCTAGACTGGCTGCATTGTCGGTATTTCACAGTATACGCGATGTACTACGCAGTATGCGCTTAAATTCGCAAAATAAGGATTTTAAGCGTTTTAAGAAATTTTTCCTCAAGGATATGATTAAAAAAATCATGTTAGTCATAATGGACTATTTTTAGGATTTTAACATTAATTGGGCGGTCACCGACGTTCGTTTCCCATTTTGTTTGTCACGTGATAAGCTTGTATCGCATTTTTGACAACATAATTTTAAATAAAGTTTGGACTCACCAAAACTTCAAATATCATGAAATAACACCAAGTACTATGAATAATGTCATAAATGTAGGATAACGAAATATATACGAATAAGTCATGAAACGTTATTAAATATGGAAACGATCGAAATTGTACAATGCTGTGAAAATTGCAATTGTTACACCGTTCCACCACGTGAGTGCTCTCTTTTGGAAAACACTCGAAGCAAACTCTACCTTGCACTCGTTCGGACACTGAACATGACGGAAAGTGCTCTCGATACTCTCAAACCATTGTAGGAGCCCAGTAGCTCCCTCGGACCCCGTAAAGTTGAGTAGTTTAGCTGAATTAAACTGTTTAAAGTTGCACGGAGTAGGTGCATTGTTGTTCTTATTATTTTGGTAAGCTTGATTGAGTAAGCTTGATTGAGTTGGGTAACAAGGTTTGGGAGTACAACAGCCATTTGCTGAGCAATTATAGCTGCCATTTCAGCATCTTGGGTAGCGTTGCGATGAGGAGGCATTCTAAAAGAGAGAGGAAAAATATGAGAGAGAGCAAATTGGATTGATAAAAGAATAGTCAAAATGAATGTTTAAAAAAATTATCGACGAAGTATAAGGATCGTGTTCATTTGTTCGTTACCTAAAACAAACAAACGATACAGTGATTAATCAAAGTAAATGGGTCTTTGTAATGTATCACGAAGACATGCTTTAGCATATAAGTGGACACTCACCCCAAGAATTCCTAGGTAAGAGTGATTGGTCTGGTGATGCGGATTTGTACGAATACTCTAGCCTTAGACAGAAAACTCAGGGTATAGGCATCCACCCTTCTGGATTGCATATGTCCACATTATTAAGCCCAAACTTTGATGAGATTTTGAAAACATCAAAGACTTAAAGCCAAAAACAAATCATCCAAGGATAGATGATTTCTTGTGAAGTTTTGGAAAAATTTTAACTTTCGAGAATGTATTATGCTTTGTTTTTTGGTAATTACTTAAGGATAGGTGATGGTATTGTATTAAAAATCTAAAGGCAAGAAAGCTCGAGTTAGGGTCCTAGGAAGGTTATAGAATAGCTCAAAGAAATACTAATAACCTAATTCCCTATAACCAGTAGTGCTCTGATACCAATCTGTAACACCCCAAATCTAGTAGTACAACACGCGACGGAAACACTTTAGGAGTCACGTTAAAAATTGTTTCACAACACATGGTACTTAAAGTTTTGTTTTATTGAATTATCGGATAACAATATCTGGAAATAATGGAAACGAAATACAATCGTATTGTCTTTCAAATTTTAAAGTCACTAAGTCCCGAGTCTATCCTATGTGTAGCATGTGGTGACAAACATCACATAGATAAACCTGAAACATATGTGAAAAAAAGGTAAGTCAGCATAAAAATTCCTTTGAGTAACATAGGTTCTGTGTGTGTCAAAACATCGTCCAACTTCGAGAGTCGACGAGTATGAACTTTGAAAACAAAAGTGTTTAATTTTGCAATATATATAATCAACTTAACAAGTTGATATAAGTGAAAGAAAACCTTGTAACCATGAATCTTGACCGAAAACTTTTCTTTTGTAAAACCGAATAATAGGTCGATTTAAAAGAAAACCTTGTATGGTTTATATCTTTAAGTGAAAATCATTGTGTGTCATTGTTCAATACCATTTGTCCTTGTTATAAACCAATTGTCAGTGTTATAAACCATTGTACGCGTCATAAACCATTGTTCATGTCATAAACCATTGTCCGTGTCATATACCAATCGTCTGTGTCAACAGTTAATCGTCCGTGTTTTAGTTGTGAAAACTTTTAGTCGTTCTTTAATAAACACAATCAAACCTGTGTTGACTATACCCCAAGGGTATCTTTAACAGACCCTAAAAGGTCTCCTTAACAAGACTAACAAATCAACGAATGATTTGTTTATCAGATGCAGTTTCTGTCGTTCCCCAAACTACCCACCAAATTCTAGTGAATAGCCTAGTAACGAGATTGTCAGTCCTATGGTACCATAACATACTACTGGTCGGCTTCGCCAAAGTTAATGAACGTCATTCGTGTCATGGATAACGCACTAACAAGTTCATTCACATTATTGAAATTCCCATGTTTTATATGAACCATAGACTTTGTTTTGAAAACTTGAAAACGTTTTAGTACATATGAATCACCCCAAAAAATTCACAAAACATAAAAGATGGGAACTATGTACTCACTTAGGATTGCGTATAAGACTTGAATGAATGTGTAAACAAAACCCAAAAGATCAAGGAATCAAGTGTGTCCTAACATCGGGTAACTATGTTAAAGTACGGGACATAATCGGTAGAATCGAATAGAATGAGGTTTTGTAAACCAAATGAGTGTTGAAATTCATATGAAATAGTTTAACAAATTAACATTCTGATTTGGAATGAATCGTAAGTGCTTTCGACCCGTTAAGGTAGTTTACGCTACTTTATCGTGTCATTTGCGTAAATATGTGTTCAGATGGTAAAACATGTCCTATGATAAGTCTTTAATGTCCAATCATGTTTGAAAATATTATAACATCAGTTTATATGTCAAAAAGTTGATTACATTTGCTTAAAATTGAATTATGCGCAAAAAGGGCATTTTGGTCATTTTTAAAGAACATATAAGCGACTTATCATATAACTAACCAAACGAAGTGACCATAAGGTATAACCTTAGTAGGTTATTCCCTATACAACTATGGTTACAAATATGTGTTTGGTCGGATCCTAAGATCAACCAAACGGGTAAGATTCGAAAGTCAAAGCCACGGTCAAGATTGCTCGACTTATGACCCAAATAAAACACTAAACTAGAAGTGACGAGTTAGACATGTCAAACATGTCTAACTAAGTTTATAAAACTGACTTGGTATCAAAACTTGGTGTTTTGATACCCGAAAATAGTTTCATCGTAAAATGCACATAATGCGTGTAGGACCGATCCTGATAGCATAGGAACCTAGATTTGATATCTAATATCCATAATAGCGGAAATATTATCACATGATTACCAAATAACAAGAATTAATCAGTTAAACGTCAATTTTATTGATAAACTTCAAATCTCTAGTTTGACAGAGCTTCGTTACTCAGAGCACAAAAGTTACAAATGATTGAAACAAGCTAGCTATTTATAGGAGTCTAAGTTCGCTAGTGAGGACATGAGTTCGGGCGAACTTGACATCAAAACACCATCTCAAGCGAACTTGACTACAAACTACTTAAATACTTGATTTTGCTAGCCTATTCACATCTAATCTATACAGACTCGATATAAGATTAAGACATAGACATTCTGCACCAACAGACTCCCCCTTGGATATCGTCTTTGTCTTTTATCAGTCTCCAAAACTCTGTCTTCAATAAATCTTTAACATTAACGACCGAAGAAGTTTTTGTACGGCTTCTTTCGTCTTTCAAGCTTTGGATCTGGCGTCTGATCAGTAGGTGGCACTTTAGTCATAAATTGATACCTTCTGAGCGTTGCCGCCCTACCTCTTTCATTAATCTCTTTGAGACGCTTTTCTTCTTTCTAAAATTCTACACGTTCAAGATCCCTCTAGCTTGATTCCCACATCCTATCAGAGTTAACTTCACGTGCATAGCATACATTAACGACCCACTGATATTGCATTGCTTGTTCTTTTTCACGTTCTTCGAAAACTATCTTGCTGTAGAACAAACACTTGATGTCTTCCTTCGAACATTTTACTAACCACATCGGGTCTAGTATTCTTATCATTCTCCAAAGCCCACTCATACCTTCAACACCAAACATTTCAACCCTCTCCTTCGTTATATCCAGATGATCCTCAAATCGTAACACGATCACAGCTTCACAAGTATTTTGATCAATCTACCACCACTTAAACAATGGAAAAAAGTTCTGTTTGATTGGCATCAAAGGAATGTTCCTCATCGCTCTTAGGAGTTTCATGATCAATGTAATGTCTTTCTCTCCAGTCTTCTTGTTTGTTTTGATACGACGTCCCGGGATAAAAGGCTTCCAATATCTAAAACCCTTCGTTGCCTCAAACTTGATCATTTTCCATAGTAATTAATCGATAAACTTCATGTGATATGTGACATTCCTTGTTTAAACAAGCTCCTCAAAATCCTAGTAAGGAAGTGTCTTGAAATCTGCCAGATATTTGAAGTATTGAACTCCAAGTTCTCGTTTGATGGCATACACATTCAGCTCCTTGAACCACCCCCAGCCTAGGACATCACCTAATGACACATCTTTATCTCTGGTAAAGAATGCTAGAGGACGTCGAAACTTTCTTTCACGTGGCATCTCTTTAAACCAGGATTTCTTAGCTTGAGCGATCTCTTCCTTTCTCATCGGCTTTGGAACTTTTCCATCACGTATCGATTCTTCGATCTTTTCCTTTAACATGTCTTCATTAAGCTGCTTTTACATATCTTCGAAAGTAGGAAAATTGTCTGTATTAGGACCGACGTACTTCTCAACTTCGTCTTTCTCATCCTCAAATGACCAATCTTCCACTATAACCCTGTTATATTCACCTGCCTCATATCTTCGTTGATAGTGATACTCATTAGGCTCAAATGTATTCACAGTCAGCACTTGCTCTTCGAAATCAAAATCAAGTGATTCTGCATCAACATCGATCAACTTTGCTAGAACTTCTTTTGAATAGTTGTGCACAAATTCACCCTCTTCAACATTGTGTTCAAGCATAAGTATCAAAGGTTTTGTCGGGACTGCAGCAACATGCTGTGCAGAAGTAACAACGTTAGACATATCAATATCATCAGTTGGCCATGTTTGCCCTGACTCCCCCTGATTTTGATCTTCCATAACATTCGCCTCATCATTCAGAAGATTAGAGAAATCAAAACTTTCATTCAATGTTGCATCAACCACCTTTATCCCTGTACCTCTTGGATCATCATCATTTCCTCCATCATGGTCAGAATCATCTTTCGGATCATCAGTTGGTGGTTCATCATCTTTTTCCTCATCTTCAGCTTCATCATCGTCCTTTTCTTCAGTAGTAGTTACAATATCAGAAGGCTTGACAGATTCGTCAACCTTAGAAATCTCAGACTCAGAAGTTTTAATAGACTCTATCTCTTTTACAGATTCAGTGATCTCTAGCATACTTTCGATCACATGCTTTCCCTTACCCTGTTTAGCTAACTCTTTCTCGGCTTTCTCTTTCGCTTCTTAAAGATCTAATCGAGCATATTCCTCTTTGAAGTTAATCCACAGACTATTAGATAATACCTTTTGAAGTCTGTTGAATCTCTTATCATTCATATCTTTTTCAGAACGAAGGTCAGCAATATCTTTAATCAACCTTTCATTCGCTTCTTGCAGACTTTCAACTAGTGCTTTTAAATAACCTCTGTCGCCTTCAAGGAATTTGACTTTATCTAACAGAAATTGTTTTTCAACTTCTCCCCGTTTCACCGATTTCTCTAGCTCAGCCTTTTCTGATTCATTCTTCGCCACTTTATCTTCCAATACTTTGACACGCTTCTGTAGAACATCAATGTCTGTATCTGGGAAGAAATCATTCAAATCTTGAATATTGATTGGCTCATTCGGCATATCACCAAATAGTTTCGATCTTGGAGTAGTCTTTGGTGTTGATTTAGGTGTAGAGCCTTCAGGTTGAGCAGCAATAGGATCTGTAGATTGAATGATCGGAACTTCTAACAATACAGTCTCAGGAGGTATTTGTGTAACTCCTGGATATTCAGCTTCAGAAGAAATAACAACATGAGGTTCTTGTGTGACTCCTTTCTCCTGTGCACCAGAAGGTTCTTGTGTGACTTCTGTGCTCTTTAACTTTCCAACGTATCTACGACTTGCTGGTTTCTGGGCTTTCTTTGTATTCTTGCACTTTCTTTGGAGACCCTGTCGTCTTCTTAGATATTTCAGTTGCTGAAGACTTTGTTCGTTTTGCTCTTTTCTTTGGTCTCTCTTCATCAGATTCTTTTTCTTGCTCGGGATCATAGTCAGCATCAGTTTCTTTGATCTTTTCTGCTTCCTTTTCTGCTATTGATTTCTTCGTTTCTTTCTCGAGCGTATCATCACTATCATCGTCATTCTCAGAAGTTGCAGAGATCACATCGTCTTCCTGAGTAGTCTTTTCAACTTCATGACTCTTTGTCACTATTGCTGCACTAGATCCAGCCTCTGTTTGCACATTTTCCGACTCGTCTTCATCAATTAGCATAGTGTCTGCTTTCTTAGCCGTACGCTTCTTTTTCTTTTCAACTTCAACCTTTAGAAACCATTCGCTGCGAGCTTTAGGCTTGAACGTTTTAAACCATTCCTTTTCAGCATTAAGTTCCTTCTCGTCACAACTACCGTCATTTCTCCACTTATTTCCAGCCGGCACAACATAATTTTCATTCTTCAATGCCCCAAACAGTGGTTTTGCTACAGGTGCCGAATCCTGCTTCTGAAATTTGATCAACTTCTTTACGGTAGTTTCATTAAGGTGACTGAAATATAAATATGATTTGGATCACGTGCAATATCTGTAAACTTCTAATCAATAAGCATCTGCACGAATCTTGGATATAAACACAATCTTGTATCTTCCATATTCTTCGACATGTGAGTAAAAACGAGCTTTGAATAGTTGGACGGCTTTTTCAAAATCAACGCCGTAGCCATGCAAGCCATATAATCTTGAACGTCATCGAGACCTGCTTTTCGATGGCTAAAAGTATGTATGATTGCGTGCATGAGAAGCTTGTAGGGATTTGGAACTTCCCCTTTCTTCAATGTAGGCTTGTTAACACTTCCTTTGTAGCCCATTAGATAAAAACATCCACGAACCATCTTCTCATCAAGAAAAATAGAATCATCTTTGTCGTCGTTGAATTGTAAGATCCTTCGAATATCTTCTTTAGTGACCGTGATGATTTTATCTTCATTTCCAACTTGTATTGATGAAGTAATAGTCTTTTTATCTTCGCTAAGACTTGCATTCATCCAAAAATGATAAGTGTGCGATCGATAGGACACAGTTCGTTCAGTGATAGCACGACGTATTGGACAGTCCTTTAAAAACTTCAAAATGCTATCATATTCCTTTAGTTATGGACATAACGCCTTGTCTAGAGTAACACAGGTGTTGTGAAACTTGGAATAATCCATTGTGATTACCCTCACTGGAACTGGAACCTGAAAATCGATGCAAAACATTTAGAACGCATTTCGAGAAAATGTTACAAAATTTTCATCATTTTACATCAGGTTCGGGTGAACCTGATGTTGATATAACAAACAGGTTTATGTCAAGTTCGCCCGAACATGTCATAATAACATGTTCAACAAATAAGTTCGGGCGAACTTATTATTTTCCCATTTCAAACTTATTTCAGTAAGTTCGGGCGAACTTACTTACACAATACAATCTCAGCTTTTACCATAAGTTCGGTCGAACTTAAAGATTGACAAGAATTTTATTGTTTTTTAAGGTGCAAGTTCGGCCGGACTTGATTAACAAGTTTGGGCGAACTTGTCATCTTCTCCAACAAAAACATGCAACATCCTGTAATGACCAAACTGAATGAATCTTTCTTAAATCCATGGTCGATTTATGTTGTTTCTCTAAATTTTAAGTTCAATTTGTTCATAAGATCCCTAGATCTATCAGATTTTAACCATTTCATATCTAGATTAACAGTTTAAGTTCAATTAAGGGTCCAAATCACAATTTCTCACCTCAGGCATTGAGAGTGATGTGCAAATCACCATAATCAATCAAAAATTTGGGAGTATAACGGCACTTAATCGTCAATTTTGAACAATCGCACAATTTCTCTAAGTTCGCTCAGAGGGTTTTGAAGAACACATACTGAAGTTCGGCCGAACTTACTTGCAATTTATACCTTTGCAAGTTCGGACGAACTTACACAAAACTCAACAAAACCAAATAAGTTCGGTCGAACTTATTTCACTTCAAATTTTTTAACCTGTTAAGCAAGTTCGACCGAACTTGCCTAAACCAAGTTTGAATTTTTCAAAATTTTGCAATTAAGTCCCCTAACTTTTCTTATTTTACCAGTTCTGAAAATTCACTTAGTTGACCAAGTCCAAGCTAATGACCTTGGTTAACCGATTTGTCTGCCGAGTCCAAGTTAATGACCCCGGTTTGACCCGATTATGAACAAACTGTTGAGTTTTTCAAAAATCTAATTTTCAAATTAATGAACTTTTCATCGTTTTGGCTTATCAGTTTTTACAAATTAGCTCCCAGCCCGTTGTCAATTGGATTCCCACCAGTTTAGCACCTTACCAGACTTCGAAGTTCCGTTCTCCAACATCGGTTTGCTGCAAACAATGTAGAAACAAAATCTTTTTGTTTTTTTGTAAGTTTATGCTAAAACACATGGAAAATCTTTTTGGATTTAATCTGTAAAGCAAATAAACTATGTACAGAACAATGTAAACTATGTACAAACATATTTACATACATATTTTTGTGAATTCGTGTCTAAGGATCATATCAATTGTTTGAGACATATCACCAGTACCGTTGACCTTTAGATGACTTTAAGTTTTAAACTCGTTTACCTAGATTATCGATATATTTTCCACTTATACTTTATCACGTTTCTCAATTGTTCCAAGATATGTTAGGTATGAATTATTAAACTTGACTTATCTAGGGTTCCCACTTCTTGAATATACTCCCGTATCAAGATTCCATAGATTTCATCTTACAGGTGAATATAGCGTAATTGATATCTGTAGCTGGGTTAATGCGAGGCCTTAAGAGCTCATGTTAATACCACTGTATCGACAAAGAGATGAAGGCTCGACTTAAAGGTATGTTCCATTTAAGGAATCTTTTTAGCACTACAAATGATTAGATCTTTCGATACTTTTCAATTTTGCATGCAGTTTAGTGGTTTATAGCATAAAGCATTATAGAAGTTCTAGGCTATTGCTTCCGCAAAATCAGAAGAACTTGTATAATACCCAGATATCAACTATCTATAAAGACCTCGTACCTCAGAATCAGGCAATCTCTCAAATGAAATTTCAGAGTACTAAGTCCATATATCCAAAATGTGTTAATCCACAAGATTAAGCAGTAGTAAAATTTAGTTTATATCTCGGAAACAATTTACTGAACGTGTTAAGTCTATCGACACATCCACAGTAAGACTTGTTTATCACTTTTAACCTTTACATATCTTTAGCATACTGTGATAGTCCACTGATGTACTATAATTTCCTTTTTGTGACACCGAATTCTTTTTGTCTTTTTAATGTTTTTGAAATTTTTGAAATTCTTCATATGTTTTTGTATTTTCTCAAATATTTCTGCCCCTAAAATCAAAAATATATTTTTGTATTTTAGATTTTAAGAAATACTAATCTAGAAAGATATGACAAACCAATGTGGATCACGTGAACTCATCATCTGATCCGTATTCAACCTCAGCTTCCGCACCTGTCAGCAAATTTATAATACCGTTAAGCCTCATTAGATATTTAAATTTTGTTAAAGGAAATGCTTTGGTATAAAAATCAGCCTTTTGTTCGTCGGTGTGGATTTTTTCTATTCGCACCAACTTCTTTTCATAGCAGTCACGAATGAAGTGATAACGAATTTCAATATGTTTAGTACATGAGTGATGAACCGGATTTTTGGTTATATCGATAGCTGCCTTGTTATCTACGAATAAAGGCAAGAAACTGCAGACCATAATCCCTCATCTGTTGTTGAATCCATAGGATTTGAGAACAACAGCTGGAAGCAGAAATGTATTCTGCCTCACAGGTAGAGAGAGAGACCGAGGTCTGCTTCTTGCATTGCCATGTTACCAAACGAGTTCTGAAGAACTGTCAACCAGCCGTTGTAGATTTAGAGTTCAGCTTGTCCACTTCGAAGTCTGAGTTAGCGTATCCTGTTAGATCACTCGTTCTTTGGATACCACAAGCCGGTGCTTGGACATCCCTTTAGATAACGGAAAATTCGCTTGACTATCTGCATGTGTGACACTCGAGGACTAGACTGATATCTCGCACATAGGAAGGTAGGATACATGATGTCCAGGCGAGATGCCGTCAGATACATCAGAGATCCTATCATCAATTGATAGAGTGTGTCATCAACTTTGGTTCCTGTCTCGCCAATGCAAATCCCATGATTCAGTGCCAGCAGAGTCGAAAGTGTCTTCGAGCTATCCATTTCAAACTTATTGAGAATGTCGTGAACATACTTTGTCGGCTTCGAGCTATCCATTTCTAACTTCTTGAGAATGTCATTAACATACTTTGTCTGATGAATGAATATGCCGTCTGGTAATTGATCGACCTGTAATCCGAGGAAGAATTTCATTTCACCCATGGAGGACATCTCGAATTTCTTCTTCTTAATCTTTTCGAACTCTTTGCAAAGACTATCATCTGTTGAACCAAAAATGATATCATCCACATAGATTTGTACGATGATTAGATGGTTTCCGACTTCTTTGGTAAACAATGTACTATCCACTGTGCCTCTTGTGAAGCTGTTTGCAACGAGATGTTGCGATAAAGTCTCGTACCATGCTCTCGGGGCTTGGTGTAATCCGTATAAGGCTTTGTCTAGGAGATAAGCTTTGTTCTTGTTCAGCGGATCGACGAACCCCAGTGGTTGCCGACGTACACTTGTTCACGAAGTTTACCGTAGACAAATGCAGATTTTACATCCAACTGGTACACTTTAAATCCTTTCCAAGCTGCGAATGCGAGGAAAATGCGGATAGACTCTAATCGTGCAACCGGTGCGTATAGTTATGTGTAGTCAATACCTTCTTGATGGTGGAAACCTTTGACAACCTTTGTTTCTGACAATTACACCCGGATCGTCTCTTTTACACTTGAAGACCCACTTTGTATCTATAGCTTTCTGCTTCGGTGCTAAGTCTACAAGCCTCCAAACACCCAATTTCTCGAACTGTAACAGTTCCTCTTGCATTGCTATCACCCAGTTCTCGTAACCCAGAGCTTCATTAACAGTTTTTAGCTCCATTTGATAGATGAAACATGAATAGTAGCAGTAGTCTTGAGTAGGAGCAACTCAGGTGTAGAAACAACTAAGTGCTTTGTTGATTTGGCTTCGTGTACGCACACCAGTTTGTAATTCACCAATGATGTTCATTGAAGGATGGTAAGAATATGATCACGGCATTTCTTCACTAGGACATCAACTGAGCTTTACTGATTCGAGACATTTAGATCACCATTCAATTCAACATTAGGAGCACTTGATGAAGCTTCGTTCTAATTACTAGGGCTAGCATATTGATTCAACATATTGGATATCTGCTCAACTTCTTCATCCAATGAGGATTCACCATCACCATCAAATGTCAGCGCTTCATCAGAGTCAGAATTCTGATTCTGAGGCATACTTGGCACTGTTGTTCATTTCTTTGTTCAGAAGAATCATTCAATGGAGTTATAGTAGGTGTTACTTCTGCTTCAGAAATGTTTTCAACTTGAACACCGCTATTACTCGGACCTGCTTCGGAAGACGAAGTATCCAACGTAGGTTGATTAACCAGAATTGGTCTAATGATCTATTCTTGATTCACCGACTGTTGAAGATATTATAACGCTGCAATTTCTTCTTCATACGGTTCTTCCCACAAGTCGAATGACTTCCAAAGATCTTGATAGTTGAACAACCATGCGTCGCCTATTCCTTGAATAGGATCCGTATAGTTAAAGCAATCCACATGTTGTGCTTCAATTACCTTTCTCAACGAGGGGGAACATATACTCTTCTTAGCGGACTTGCATACCCGACAAAGAAACCTTCAAGTGATTTGGCCCCAAATTTACCATCTTGATCGATTACAGTACATGGCGCACCAAATGGCTCTAGAAATTTCAAATTTGGCTTCCGTCGGTTGATCATTTCAAAACATGTCTTTTTCGTTGGTTTTACAGTTAAAACCCTGTTTAGTGTATAGCAAGCCGCAGCAACCGCTTCACTCCAGAAACTGACCGAAAGTTTTGAGTTTGCAAGCATAGTTCTTGTTGTTTCAATCAGGGTTCTATTCTTCCTCTCAGCTACGCCGTTTTGTTGCGGAGTATACGGTGCACTGAATTCATGCATAATCCCTTTAGGGTTGCAAAATTCTCTCATCTTATTATTCTTGAACTCTTTGTCGTTGTCACTGCGAATGCGTCTGACAGGCAGATGATAAAGATTTTCGAGCTTCTTAAAAAGAATCACCAAATTATCGAATGTTTCGTCCTTTGATTCTTGAAAGAATACCCACGAATATCTAGAATAGTCATCTGTGACAACCACGCAGTATAAGTCTCCTGAAATACTTCGAACGTTTACAGGACCAAATAAATCCACGTGGAGACGTTCAAGCGGCAACTTGATTGAGTTCAGAATTTTCTTCGACTTTTTGATCTGCATCCCCTTTTTACATTCTAAACAATAGTCCATCATATGGAAGCTTCTTAAATTCACACCTTCTACCAGATCATTACGAACCAAGAAATTCATTTCGCAAATGAATGTGCCCCATTTTTCGATGCCAAAGAATAGAATCTCGCGCTGATTTCGATGAAGTGGTAGCTACACCCATGTCTAAGACATATAAATCGTTCTCGCGCGGGGCTCTCGTCAGAATCCAATCATCAGGAATCTTAAAACCCGGCATCAGAATGATACACTCTTTGTCATTGAAATGCACCGTGAACTATTTGTCACAAATCTGCGAAATGCTCAGAATATTGTTCTCCAGTTCTGCATGTAGTTCACGCGATCAAATGATACAACGCCATTGGAGAGTTTTCCTTCGGCGATGATCCTTCCACCTTGATTACAAAACAAATCCAACATATCTGCCGTTGATAGCTTTTATGTCGAACAAAAGAACTTTCATCCCCGTCATATGTCTGGATGCTCCACTATCCAAAATCCACTTTGAAAGAACGGATCTTTGGAGCCCCTACACATATTAAAATCTAGTTAAACGGCGTGACCCAAGCCTTCTTGGTCTTGGTTTTGGGATAAAAAGCTTGGTAATCATCCTCATAATCTCCATCTGAGCCTCCACAGTCAGTTACATTTTCAAAATTTACTTTCTTTTTACCTTTGATGAATTGTTACCAATTGTAGATTTGACAGTTTCGGGTTTGGTCCCAGATTTTGATTCTTTCTTGTTATCAGTCTTAACCAGCTCAGACTTGATAACATCAGATGCTGTTGACTTTTTCATAGCACTCCAGGCTTGTGATTTAATGTTTGCCTTTTTGATATAAAACCCTGATTCATTTGCCCTGGAAGTTTCACCTATTTTGAAAGTTGAATTTTCAAATTTCTTTTCAATTTTAGTTTAACTTCAGATTTTGATTCATTTCTATTAAAAGAAGTGACAGGTTTTACAAACTCTGGTTGCTTTGGTTTTACAACATCTGAACTTCTTTCCTTCGAAGATAGGCCCGGCTTAGATTTCGGACACTTGCGTGCAATATGACCAACTTCATTGCACTTGAAGCAAGTCCGATCATCATGTGAATGACCACTAGTGGATTTTACACCACTTGCAGCTTTTGCCTTATCTCGAAGTTCCTTTTGTTTATTAAACTCATTGTTTGATTGCTTCCCAATCAAACTCTCCTCATGAACCGTGTTCGTCCCATAAACAAATTTCATGTTTTTATCTTTGTTCTCATGAAATGGTGACTTTTTCTTAACCGGTTTTTCTTCCACATCTAAACCCAACCCATCTCTCCGGTTTTTTGGATGATCACCACCATTTTTTCGCTAGTTATTGTAATTTCTTTTGGGTTTAGAATAGAATTTCTTTTCATTTTTCTCCAAATCATCTGATGTAACTTCAACCAGTTTGAACAGTTTATCTAATTGATCTTCTTTGACATTCCGAATCGGAAAACTATCATCAAAGTATAATCTATCAGATTCCTTAACCTTGTACATGACAACGTTAGGATCATCACATAGATCATCTTCTGATGATGTATCGTCATCTTCGGATTTTGTGTCAGAACAATTCAAACTCGAGGTGTCGCTCTCAAAGCTGCCATCATAAGAATCATTCAGAACATTTTCAACCACATTTTTAACCATCGCATTATTGTCATCATCTGATGTAGTATAGATTACATCAATGTTCTCTGGCAACTCATTCTTCTTTTCAGATAATAACTCGATGTTGAGTGCCTTATCCATCCCATCAACAATTTTGTGACAATACTTCTCGCATAGGGGTGGTGGAACATTGCTGTATTCTTTACCATTTTTCTTTTTAGACTTTTTATCATTTTCTTCCGACGAAATTGTGGGAAGAATATGATCGATGACGTAAGCGTTAGTTGTGTAAATTCTTAAAAGTTGTTGAACACGTTCTATTTCAATTTCATGTCCTGGAGTTGTTGTTTGGTTTTAGCAATGGTGTTAATGTAAACATTTATTGCTTTTTGTTTATCCATTACTGTTCCTTTTAACATCCTTATAGAATCGTGTTGTTCAATATTATTTCTATCGAGCCTGCCATAATCATCTTTCATTTTGTCATACGCTTCCTTCATTGTACGATAATCGTATTTGAAATGTTCGTTATGTACATTGAGTTCAACGATGATTTGTGATTTTTCGGCACATTTAGCACATGGCTCGGTACATTTTGTGCAAGGTTTTACAACCTTCACAACTTTCACTTTGACAACTTCCTTTTCTATTACCTTTACCTCTGGACCTACCTTGGTTAGATTTGCCATCATAGCTTTATTGGCAATGTCCGTCAGGTTTTCAGCATTCCTTTCTTGAGCAACATCAATGACTTCTCTATCAATTGATTTCTCCTAGACCACTTGCTCCTGAGAACTTCCGTCAAAGTTACCTGCAAAACTAGAAGTTGAGTTAGGAGTTAAAATGCCTTGTGTCTTCATGTGAAGATAAGTCTCCTCTTCTTCTTGCTGTTGCAGATATTGTTCCAGTAGAATATTCTCCAGAGCTGCGTCTTCAACAGATGTATCTTCAACAATCTCAGCCATCAATGCAACTCCTGTCTTCTTACCAATATAAGAATTCCAATCAAAACCATTGCCTTCTCGGTATTGTTGGATGATTTTTCTTGAATCTCAACTTGAGTCTTCTTCGGAAATGGTTTATACTGTAGCGACTTTTTGTAGTATTCGTTGCCACCTCCAAATGGACTCTGATTCTCCGTTGCTTCAGGATTTTTTCATTCTCTCTTGAAATGCCCTTTCTGTCGGCATCTGAAACAAGTGACCTTTGATTTGTCGAACCCTAGCTTGTTGCTTGAATTTCCGATATCTCGGCTTGTGAGTGCAACAAACTTTGTCACCCTTCGAATGATAGAAGCCAAAGACCATTTTATATCCATCAGCTCAAGTTCTTCTTCGTCCACCTGATCGTAGTCTTCGGCGGTCATTTCAGGATTGCCAATTTTCCCTGCCACCAGGCTTTCATACGATTCTATAACTTTGGCGAGAAGTGCCATGTGTTTCTTAGCAACTTGCTGAGAAACGACATTGTTTAAATTGACAGCAATGTTACACTTGTATACATTTGGATCAGAATTCTTTTGTTGATTCTGATTTGCTTGACTCTGATATGAAGAATTTGAACCAGTGCTCGAAAACGAAGAACTCTATGGACTTTGATCATATTGAGGATATGATTGAGTTTGATTCTGCGGCAAATGATTCGAAGAATGCATATTTGCACTGAATGTTGTTTGAATCTTTGGACTAGAAATGCTGTCTTGCATTCCGTTCTTGTAATATAGACCGAAATCTTGAACAATGTTAGCATTCTTCGACTTTGCGATCTTTAGAAGTTCCATCTCATGACCTTCAAGTTTGTCGATGAATGTAGCCAGCTTGAAGAATTCCCAATTCGGACTTTCTTTCAGTACCATAAGATATGTAGTCCATTCTCCGTCAGGTAACGCATCTGCAAGCTTATCGATGTACTCTAGTTCTGTCTTCTCAAGACCGTGTCTTCTCATTTGGACTTTCAGATGACAAAAACGTCCGATCATCTGTTTCATTGTCTCGCCTTTCAACATGGTAAAGATATCGAATTCCTTCATGATAAGAGCTTTTCTACTCGTGATCATCTCTGCGCTTCCTTGGTATTTCTTTTGCAGTGATAACCATAGTTCTCTCGGAGTCGTGTATTCGGGCAACAAGATCAGAATATCCTCTTTAACTGACTGTTGAATGAGGCTAACATCTTCTTTTCAGCGATATTTTCTTCCTTTTGTTGCGAAGAATACGTGTACTTCTCAAGAACTTGCTGATTTTCATCTAACAGAACGACATATCCTCTCTCAGTAGCCACCCAGCTTTGGAAATGCATGGCCTGAACCCAATAACTGAACTTCTCCTTCATCCCTCGTACTCATACATACTCATTAACTTCGGAGGTTTAACGGACGTGCCTATCTCGTTGCCTAGGTTAACTTGATGTATCACATTGGCATTGGACGTACCCACTCCTGACATAAACGCTCTCTGAAGATCATCCATCACGAATATCGACACCCGTACGCTGAAAACACTTTCAAACTTTGTAAAGGATTAGTATTACTACAAGTTCGGTCGAACTTGTAGTGGATGAATGAAAAGTTTCAGTTTCTACACAAGTTCGGTCGAACTTATGTGTTTTGATTTGAAAAATGATCCTGAGAACTTCGAGCAAACTTATAGTTTATTTTTATAAGAAAACCTTGCAAGTTCGGACGAACTTGAGATAATTTTCAATGATATTGCTTAAGTTCGGTCGGACTTGAAGAAAATGAAAGAAATTAATACAAGTTCGGCCGAACTTAACTAAAATTTTCTCAAAAACCTTCAAGTTCGAGCGAACTTGATAGAAAATCACTCAAAAAGTGAATTTCTAAGTCAAGTTCAAGCGAACTTGACATATAAGTTCGATCAAAATTGATTTTTCAAACATGTTTTTTTCAACAATTTTGTATCAATTTGTTTGATTTTGATCTCCAAACTCTCAGGGGTTTATTTATGATGTATTTAACATGACATATTCAAATTTGGACAGAGTTTTCCCGTAAATTCTTCATTTTAGTGTAAAAGTTAAGAAAATAAGAAGAATGGAGAAGAATTAGAGTTATTCTTGTCTTGATATCAATCAAATCAGACTATTCTAGCTCTGATACCACTTGTACGACCGATCCTGTTAGCATAGGAACCTAGATTTGATATCTAATGTCCATAATAGCGGAAATATTATGACAATATTACCAAATAACAAGAATTAATCAGTTAAACGTCAATTTTATTGATAAACTTCAAATCTCCAGTTTGACAGAGCTTCACTACTCAGAGCACAAAAGTTACAAATGATTAAAACAAGCTAGCTATTTATAGGAGTCTAAGTTCGCTAGTGAGGACATGAGTTCGGGCGAACTTGACTTAGTCAAGTTCGGCCGAACTTGACATCAAAACACCATCTCATGCGAACTTGACTACAAACTACTTTAATACTTGATTTTGCTAGCATATTCACATCTAATCTATACAGACTCGATATAAAACTAAGACATAGAAATTCTGCACCAACAATGCGCATTTTTGACCGAAACTTTAACTCGTCACTTTGACTAGTAAACGTGGTAATCCGAAGGTGTAATCGCTAAGGATCATAACCTTCGTGTCACATTGCAAAGTTCAATTGAACTTTGACTTGACCAATTATGGTCAGAACTGAAAGTCAAACAGAAAGTCAACTTTTTGACTTTAGATCAAAATAAGCTAAAATAATGAAAAAGACTAGGAAGCAACACTTACTTGTGTTCTAGGAAGCCTAGAATACTCAGTAGGAGGCCTCCAAAGGGAAGCGAACACCAATTATGAGAAGATAGAAGGAGAAGAAGGAAATGAGCAAAGAAAAGTTGAAGATTTTTTTGGCTATGTATAGTGTTTAAAGGTTCACAAGTGTTCAATGTGTTGTCATGATCCTAGGAGGGTCTTAACATGTGTCAAATGCAGGCTAGAGGGTGGCAATTTCGTGAACTTGGAGCTCAAGGCTTGGAAGGAGAAGCTGCCAAGTACCAACCATGAAATTGCTGATCTGGGGACCCCTAATGGACCGTATTGGGGCACCTCTTACGGTCCGTAAGGCCCTGGCAGGGGCAGAAAGTTCAAAAATGGCAGATTTGGCCCCTGGACTTATTTCGTCACATTTTGACACTTTTAACCCCTTGTAACCTTATTTTAAGCTCTATGAGGGTGTTAGAGCATATGAAACTTTAATTATTCTAAACAATGTCATGGATGTTGGTTCGTTCGGTTGTACGGTTGCGTTTTTGGCTTAACTACGACGAACGCTTTAACGTATGCGAAAATGACCAAAATTTCGCAACGATTGATATTTTTGCATTTTTATCAATAAAATACAAGATTTTATTGATTACAAATTTTTTTTGATGCATAAACATGGTTAGTATTCAAAATACGAGAATGGGCATAGTTTCGCAGTTTGGCAAAAACAGTCCCTGAGCTTGAACAAGTATGCTTTTGCCATACTAAACCCTTCAAAACTTATTTCTAAGTTATGTAAAGGATATTTAGGGTATGTTTAGCTTATGTCATCGTTCCGAGGTGTACATCTTGTTAAACTGATTACATTTGCATAACAGTTTACGTAAAATTCCTAGAAAAGCTTTGAGGTGTCGAAATTATACACAGACTTAAATGTGTGAATGTCACACGTAATTATACAATTTCCGGAAATGAAACACAAGGTTTCATTGGATTCTAAATCGTTCGGAATTGTATGATGGTTGTAAAGGCACAAATGTCACATTTGGTTTAGTCAAAGTTCGGTTTCGGAACAATCCAAGTTTTAATCAAACCCTCATTTTACTAGCATCAATCTTATATTTGACACGATCCAAACTTTTCCTTTTCAAAATTGGAACTATTTTCACAATGGTTACACACACACACACACCATACTAAATCTTTTCATATGCATATACGTTAGTTATATGCATGATCGCAAAAACGTCACCCACGAGATAGACACTACTCATATTGCAACAACGGAAGTCTTATCATCAAGATAGGAGTGAATGCCTTACCTTGACGAATGACTCCGCCCTTTTCTAGAGGAGATCTTATCCTTGAGTGACTCTGCCTTACCTTGACAAATGACTCTACCTTATCAAGATAGGAGTGATGTCCACACCTCAATGGAAGATCAAATCACAACTCGACTATTTTCATAACATTCAATCGATCAAAACTTATACTCAAAGCTTTTATCAATGTTTCAATTTTCTCATTTATGCATAAACCTCGAACCATATTATTTTATCCAAATGATATCTCACCCTACAATTTATTTACGTAAATCACACACATGAAATACCTAATGATACTTTAAATGTTTCTTTCACAATTTTTTTAAAAACTTCAGGAAATGCTACCTATCGACTTAGTCAGTCTAACGAACCTCTTGCCCTCGATTCTCATAATTCGTCCAATCGCAAAAAAAAAAAACACTCACTTTATAATACCATTCTAAAGAAATTTTATTTCCAACAAGAAACCAATGAAAACTTTCTCTCAGATACGTATGAGTCCACTTTGCTAAAATACTTTTCAAAACCCAAGTTTTCCACGAAAAATTTCAAAACACAACTTTCCGTATATCAATATAAAAATAAAGCAAGCCCAATATTTTACTATCTTTTCAAAAATCGCTAATACGCAAATCTAAATCTGAACACATGAGCAAGAAAATTTCATAAGATCGGATAAACTACGACGTATGCGAATAAAAGAATTAAAAAAAAAGTAGCATTTCTTTTTACAAACCACATCCTACATCAAGAATTAATACTTTTCTCAATTTCACTCCACATTCACAATTTTGGTCTTTCATTTTAGACAAACCCGACTTATCATATTTCAACCAACCCTCAATGTTTTGACTCAGGCAACCATACACATGCATATCACCTTACACATTTTCATTTATACATCCAACATTCATGACAATCTTACACATATTACCATTACACTTCGTATTTTCCACACTTGAAACTTCATGGTAACTTATGCATGCTCAATTTCATTATACTTCAACTTACACACACCATACTACATGCTACTATTATACATATTTGTCACCAATCATACTTATGCTCGTATTCATACATTCGCACCTATACGTAGGCATAACCCGAGTGGTCCTCTTATGTTGGTCATATACATACTTAAGCATAATCATGCTTTTATACTAAAATCTTATATGCTATCACACACACATTTTCACTTTTAATACTAATGTGTACCCTGACCCATACACTACTATACAAACTATGCGGATCATGCACAAACCAAAATAATCGCGGGTGCACACGGGATTATATTGGTGGGTGCATGAAAATCATAATGGATTCTACTGTGTATCATAACACTGAACTTAACATGACACCAATTAGTGAAACGGACGCAACATGGTGTGAACATGGTGGATACGCCTCTGGTACTTCCTATATATAAGTGTCCATACCATGTTACCAAACTTTCGTAAAACGTGCCATGAGAAATTCCGTGATTTCCCGAACCTTGTTAAATACTTTTGATTTATAACAAACTTTGGTGACCCAACTCCGAAATGCTTGGTGCTCGATCATCCATGACAAAGCCTCATTGTCAAAATTGTTAGTTGTAACTGCTACAACTATCACTAGCATCTCTCAACTTTTGTGTTCGTACTTCCATTTAATGTTCATACCATTGTTACCCATCGCCTACACCTACTGAATCGTTCATACACTCTCATACCATTAATATTCCCAGATGCTGCCCTTAACATTTCATCCAAACTTTATTTTCAGTAAATTGTCCTAAACGATTTATCCATTTTACAAACACCTTCACCAGTTTGAGACAATCGAAATACTTTTAAGATATCTTTCGTTCTTTATTACGCGCAAACTTCAACTAGACGGCCTACTACCGCCACAACCTTTTGAAACCATAACTACCTGCCATCCTAGCTTCCCACCTATAAACATTTTTTTCTACAAGTGATTTTACTAATACGCATTTGAACCAATGGAAATTTTTCCTACAACCTACGGTGTGGGCCACACATTTTGTCAAATTACATCCTTACTTACACAAAAACTTTTTTTAGGTCACATTTTTTTTAAAAACATTTCCCCCTTGTTCAAACTCGCTTTGCACTACTCACGCATACACGTCTTACTTATTCTTGCACTCACTTACGTTTGAAGCCTCAAAACGCCTTAGCCAAATGAATAATTTTTACAAACCTAGCTTTTGATCTCACGCAATTTCCATACACTTCAACTCTCCTATACATAAACCCCACGTAGACTTTAAACTTCAAATTTTGATTTTAGCCAAATGTTTTAACCAAAATGTCTTTTTCCAAAAGTCTTCCTCTTGAATAAATTTCGGGACGAACTTTCCTAAAGTAGGGAAACTGTAACGCTTCGCATTTTTGTATTTTTCTTATCTAGAAAGTGTAACTTATATTTCTATTTTTAGAAACTTGTAATCGTTTTGTATTCGCATTGTACTCTCAAACTTTTTAATCCAAGACCTTGATCGTAATGAATTTTTTTAAAACATATTACATGCTTGTGATACACGTTACAATACTTGGGTTATACGTTATCAATCTTGACTGCATACACTCAACCAATACTCGTGATACATGTACTCATAACCAATACACGTTTGATAGCTATCGAATACGTGGTTATGTACTAATAATAATAATACTAGATATTAAATAATAATAATGTAATAATAATAATAATAATAATAATAATAATAATAATAATAATAATAATAATAATAAAAGCACTAAAAGTGCTTGTGTCTTCTGATGCCTCACGAAACACCAAAAGCCAAAAGGGCTTTTTCCCCTTTTGTATGGCTCACGAAGAACCAAAATACGAAAGGGTTCTTCACCCATACGAAGAACCGAAATACAAAAAGGGTACTTCACCCCTTCTCCATACGAAGAACCCAAGCCACGGAGAATAGTTCTTCACCCAAATTCACTCCCCATGAAGGACCCCCTCATTCGCGAAGAACCCCCTTTCGCCCCTTTCATTTCTCACGAAGAACCTTCTTCGTCCCCTCCTCAGGTTCTTCACCCCTCCTTCTTTGTTTCGCGCACAACGCATATTTGACAGACTGTTCATTTAATTCAACTGTAAACACCGCCAACCACTTTTATTAAATGCTTAACCCTAATCATAGCTTATAAATAGCAACCACCCTTCACTTCTAAACCTTTCCCACACTCTAAAATCTCTCTAGATTTCTCATTCTCTCAAGTCCCTCAAGAACATCAGTGAACTCTAAGTTGTTCACAATGAGTTTCTAACTCGCTTCTTTCTCTCTTTTTCTTCTTAATTCTTATTTCTTTCTTCTTCCAAGACACTTGGATAACCTCTAGAAAGGTTTTCACAAGTTTGCTTGGGCAAACTAAGGTGAAACCTCACCATTTTAGAGGTCCAAAAGTGCATTAAACTTAATGTTTTGGAAGAAAAACTTGTAAACTTTTATCAAACTATTATTTTTTTCTCATTCAAACTTGTACTAGTTATGCCTCTAACCAAGTTTATGGTTAGTGAGCTTAGCCAAATTGTTCATACAAATTAGGAGGTGTAAAATGCCTTTAAACTTTCTGTATTACTAAGGGTTTTAACCCACAAGTGTTGAAACCATCCAAGCTTGTTTATAACAAGACTTGTGTTTTGGTAAAGGTGTGATTACATAGAAGACTTGGCTATCCTACCTTTCAATCCACCACCTTACTTGATGATTTCTATGTTTAACCACTAAAACATGTTCATCCTTCATTTGAGTAACAAGGCCACGACACGTCCCCAAACGTTGCCATGTTCTGGATGCACGGACCTAGCGTGCTTACTTGGTTGATATGTAGTTTTAGTGAAGTATTTCTTTATTTCATTCATGACCATCCGAATTGTCCTTGTGGAAATTTGTGTATTGATGAATCATACAATGAGGTTTAACCTCCATGCTCGACTTACATGATATCTATGATACTTATGATAGACTTACTATATACTATGTAATATTCATATACATTATCTAGCCTAGAACACATCATTACGACTCTAATGGGTAATCTAACCCATGAAATCACATTCACCCATACGCATTGTCATAGTGTCGAAAACGAATGTTTTAAGACCAGATAATTACTTCACGTATACATACTTTTTGTATTTTAAATTCCTAATCTGAATTCTCCGTTATCATCCAAATTACTAACACACCTACGTTTCCTCGTGTAGGATAACTCGGTGTTCCACCTCCAAACCAACAACTCTTCACGGAATTTCCAAGTGGAAGCTTTCAAAATCATGAGTACACTTGACCCATTTTCATTTTTACACGATTTGGGTTGTAACATGTTAACTTAAAAAATACACAAATAGACACAACATACTTTATACACTAAATCCGTTATACATGTTTATTGTTAAGCTTAAGTTCATGCTAGATACATACATGCTTCTTGTCATTAACTTCGTTAGCGCAACTTAACATATACAGCGCTATATGAGTAGCACGCCGCTCGTCGAGGTATCATGAAGCTTATCGTTTTATTCATAAATAGTCTCGTTACTTTGTGGCGAGAGACACCTTCTTGTGGACACTTGGAGTTTGACATTGAGTATGGCGTGCTAGTTTACCTTGTATACAATTGCCATGTGGATTCGAGTAAATTCTTTTATACTTATGGTATGTACTTTAAAACTTGTGTACTCGCCAATGCTTTTGCGTTGAACCATATTTTTTTACATGTTACAGGTTGATGATGATGTTTATGACGAATCTAGTAGGGACGACATAGAAACGCACAAGAAATACTAGATTTGAATATTTTGTTTTGTTGAACTTATTGTGCTTGTCTTTTAAATTGTTATAATTTGAATTTCCTCGTAATGTACTTGACAATTTATGATATGCAATGAAATCGGATTTGAATTAATTATTGTCGCAATTAGTTTTATGTGTGATGAGCAATCTATTTCGTCTCACTCTGATGATTCCGCCATCGGTTTGGGGTGACACATATAGTGACAACTCAAAAATATCTCTCTTACTCCAACGTTTTCTAAATCATGCTTATTCAATTTTCGGGATGAAAATTCCATAAACTTGGGGATAATATGATATCCCGGAAAATCAGGTATCATATCTTGTAATTACACGATTTAATATTTCAGAATATTCATGTCGCGAATAATGGTCGAGTTATTATATGTGTTAGTTATTTAACGAGTTATACTTAACGATTAATAAGTTTCAAATTAAAAAGCCGAGCCGAGCTTGCGAGCCGTATCAACCTTGTGACCCAGGTAAAACCAACCTAACACCCCAACTCATTCCCTTGTTTTGGCCCAAGCACCTAGCCCCCCCCCCCCCCCCCTTAGTTTCTTGGGGAATAAGTTACTTGGAGAACATGTAGGGGCCTTATTTATTATCAAGTTCAAAAAAAATTAAAAACCTAATCCCCCTATACCTTGTGGAGGTCGACGGCAGCCAAGGAGCCCCCTCCCTCTTGTTCACGCAAGCAGCCCCCCCCCCCCCCCCCCTTGATTGATTTCAAGCATTCCCTCATTCTCTAGTTCTCATTGTTTCAAGGTTAGGGTTTTGATTATGCTTATGATGCATGATATGATTTTGTGTAGACTTGGTTATGATTATGTGTTGGTATGATAGATGTTATGGTAGGGTTTTTGTTGTGCATGATTAGTTTGGTATGGATTATGCGAATTTTTGAGATTACGATGATATGTATGCATGTATAATCGTTGGCTGCATTTTCTTTATAAAAATCATGATATTATGATCAGGGTTAAGAAATTTATCAACAGAGTTATGTAATAATTGATGAATAATCTGCTGCAAATCGTTATTATGAAGCGTGGTGATCGTTAAAAGTGTTTCGGGTGGCGTTTAGAGGAAAAAGAGTAGGCTGATTCGCGATAATAGACAACTTCAGTTGGCTGTAAATGAATCATTATAAATCGAAAAATTGATTTTCTAAAGTCTGAAATGTACGTTTTCAAAAAACGCTTCTAATGGCACTGGAATCGCATTTTTCTGAGGTAGTTTACTGTTTTAAAATGATTATTTTGTGCAGCAGCTGAAGCGGCGTTTTTGCTTCAGAATTTGTGTGTTGTTTGCTGAGCTATATCTCATAATCGGGGTAGAGTTAAGTTACGAAATTTGTACAGTAACTAGAGACGGGAGATTCTGAAAATCTTCCACTGGAATTTCGCTAATCGGATAAACGATGATTTTTAAATGAACTTTTTCGTGGACTGCAGTTAGAAAGTGACGAATCTAACTGCAGCTTAGTAAATAATTTTTTTATAAATAATTGGTAATGTGTTAGGACCTAAAGATTTTACACAAAGCTTTACAGACCGTTTGACACATTCTGTAAATTAATTGGAATTGTAGGAATAGGTAACTATTTTATAAAAAATTCATGAAAACATGTTAGTTTCAGTGATCAAGGCTGGAACATAAACAAGTTCAGTTTTTCATAGTTGTATTGCTTATGACATCATGTGCCAATTTAACTTGTCGTAAGATTATGTGAATATTTTGATAAGTTGGATTCTAAGTATTAGATGTAGGTGCACACGTGCTCGATTTAATGAATACATACGTAATGCGAATGTGTATATGTATAAGTTGTCAACATGGGTACTTGGTATGTGTAAGTTACGTGAATAGACTATGTGTATTTCTTGAACACGCTAATAATTAAGTGGTAATCATAATAGGACGTGATTGAACCACTTCGACTCTAATTCCTGTTAAACTCTAACCGAGCAACTTAATGAGAGTTCACGGCCCCTTATTCTTTAAACGTTTACAAAACACAGGGGGAGAAAACATGTACACGTTAAAGTGATGTATAGGTGGTATATATTATGGTACAGTAACGTGTTTCTATTTAAAGTTATGTCATACGGTTATGGTCACAAGGAAGCATATATCACATGTCAGTCCCCTTAACACTTACGATGCCGTTAGTATTGGATTATAGCGAGAGAAGTTTTAGTAGTACTACTGGGCCCGACAAGCCCCACTTGAACTGGTCGCGCCAGTTAGACCGAACGTTGATGGTCACGGGTGTAGAATTTGGCTAACACTTAGCCATGGTTAGTGATAGACCCGGCACAACATGGGCAGCAACGTCAGCTTCGGATTGACCACATTGTTGACATGACCTAGGTTAGCTACCTAAACATATAACATAAACTGCTAATCAATATAACAACACGATTCGGGTTTTGAATCGAGAACAACTTATAGAAAAGCGATCGGGTTTTGAATCAGGAACAACTTATAGCAACACAATTCGGGCTTTGTATCGGGAACAACTTATAGCAACATGATTCGGGTTTTGAATCAGGAACAACTTATAGCAACACGATTTGGGTTTTGAATCGGGAACCACTTATAACAACACGATTCAGGTTTTGAATCGGGAAACTTGAACATTCTAATTTGGGTTTAGATCAGGGATTTCCTATCATAACATACTGGTTTGGGATTTGAACCAATCGAAACAACTTATCCTATATTTGTAAACTAAAACCTGTGAACTCACTCATCATAATTGTTGACACTTGATTTTTACATGTTTTCTCTGGTTGCTAAGGTAGCACACATCAGGACTAGGATGCATTATGGTGTCGCATTGATTTCATCAAATATTTAGACACAACTTTAAATTACTTTAACTATTTTGGTTTTGTAATTATTACGCTTCCGCGACTCAATTGTATAAACAATATTTTCTCATTAATGAGCAATCATGAATATATTTTTTTTAAACTCATATAGTGGTCCTTCAGTATGACTAATGACTGTGATCTTGGTTTGTCATGCGCCTCGCGGTAAAACCCCGCAAGTGGATTTTTGAGGGTGTGACAGATTGGTATCAGAGCCAACGGTTATAGTGAACTAGGTTTGCATTAGAGAGTAGACTTAGTCTATAGCCTTAGACACTGCATTAGTCATGCCCCAACACAAACACTCATACATGACATACAAGAACACTTATACATGATATGCCTACACATCACACATGGCGTACAAGAAGACGCATACATGCTACGCCTAGACACATGGCTTCAAAACATACATTGAAATTCAGGGCATGCCGACATTGTCCACTTCACTCTTTTGTGATGAGGAGCACATCAATCTCCTTGTATCTTTGTCCCTCGTGACGACATCCGTCGGATCATCAACAACCAGTATCTACTTCTGCCCGAGGGCCATGAGACAGAGCCTCTGGAGGAGCTTCTCACATCACAATCATCTCCACCTCCTCTTACACCACAAAGCTGAACAAAACACTGGTTGAAGCCTACCGATGGTACTATGGGGTAGGGTGAGCTTTCTCAGGTCCACGTTTGGGACGACACCCAACATTAACACGTATCTATTGGGAGTTAGGTTCATAGAAAACGAGTCTTTTTCCGCCGACCAGCAACAACACCCCGACCTCACTAGTTTTACTTTCCTTTGACTTGAGCACGTGGGCCTCGCGTGAGGACCCTTGCACACATTATTGGGTAAATCCGTTGACACTAAAATGTCATCATTTTTATTTTCCCAAACCTTGATTCACATCTTTGTGTGATAAATTTATTTATTATTATTATTTTTTTTGGAAGACGGATTGGCCATGAAGTCGTAGTGCCTTGCTCATTGCATACTCGAACTTTCTTCTAACTAAGACATCTTAACGACTAATTTGCTTTTTCCAGTAACATATGTTAATGAATCAGTTTCGACTCTCGAAGACATAATTTATGTGCATTTTTGTTCCATGCGCACTTTTACATCTATAATCCGTTGGATTGTATTCACATGGTGTGTTTCAACTTGAGTGAGTCCTCATATCAATCGATTCCAGACTGCTCTTTTGATATAACTCCTAGTTGATCAACATTTGGTTGGTTAACTAAGCTTTTGATGACCTTATCATTTTGACAATACTCAATACTCGACAGTTTAATCTAAGGGACATTTTGACACAAGAGAGGTCGAACTCGGGTGAGCATTCAAATCAACTTATCATTACGGGTGCACACGTAATAGTAATTTGCGATGCATGTGAATCCTTGTGAACCTTGTGTGTGGATAAATTGTCCTAACCTGTGAATTCTTCGTTAAAAACTTTCACTATCGGTAGAAGTTCTCGTAATCCACTCAGCTACTAACTGGTACCATTAAATGTGTTCAGTAGTTGATGGACACAACAATTAAATTCAAGGTATTATCGGGCACATTAAGCTATCGTGAAAGGAAATCCCTCATTATTACTATTATTGCCATTATTATCCTTTTTATCTTATATAAGAGTCTTAGTGAAACTTAGGTTCCCCCTAGAACCTGTCATTATGGTTTAAACCCTACCAAAATTTTAGTGTAAATATTTCAAAACAGCGCATAAACGAAAAATGAAGAATCTCACGTACGTTTACACTCTACCACTTACGGTTAACTATAAAATTTCCTTTGACCCTATTACTCTGTGTCTTGTGACTAATCTTTATTCTAACCTGATTTACGTCCCCGCATACCTAACTCTACGAGCATATTTCCACAAAATGGTTCCATCATCTCAAGAACATTGGAAGACACCCAGATGAACGTAATGGTCTACACAATAATCTTATCCCCTGTATTGCTAGAGTCATTATTCCGTAATAGTGTTCCCTTCTAAGCTAGTTTGTCCCCTAGCCGTTGCACTGGTGGACGCTTACCGTTTAATACGACCGTTAGTTACTGTTGTTGACGTAGACGAAGCTCTCACTCCATTGTCGTGGTCGCACTACATCTTTGAAACTTTATGCATAAACTCCCACCAAATTTGTGCTCTAATTTAAAAAGAACTTGATGAACTCGTCTTTTTTATCCTTGGTGGTCACTTTTTTTTTTGAACTTTGAAGATGGTGATGTATTATTATTACGACCATGCCATTTTGAACATATTTTCGCGTCCTTGTAATGAAACCTCTTGGTGACGTATATGATGCTCCTAATTCATGCACACATTTTAGTTCAATCTTTCAAACTTGTTTGCATACACGTTCGACTAATTACACCCTTAATTTCATACATGGATTTTAGTGAATCCATCTTATTCACATGCCGGTAAGCTCGAAGTCGAGCACTACGAATTCAACCAACCATTACTTTGCTACATAACTCTCTTTGCGTCAACACCTTCTATTTAGCGCTTCCAGTGACCAACAGTGTCTTTTTATTTCTACTTATATCGCTTGTGTGCGACCAACTACATCCACATCATCAGATTTACTTTCTCACTAGTGATTCTAAAACAATTATGTAGAACGGATTGATGACAATCGCGTCTTGGTATATTCTTCAGTTATTATCTTGTTGTGCTAAAATCAATGTCATAGTCTTGACTGACCTTGTTATACGCTAATCCTCGCATGGCTAAATCACTTTCTACGAACGTTACTCGAGGAGCGAGTAGCCATACTTAAGTTCCTCAAGTGAAGGAGCATAAAATAAAAATTTCTACCTTGGTGAAGTATGCCAAGGTTAGCACCCATTCCGTGTGAAATTGCCATACTTATGTATAGCTTCATTGATTTCTTTGTTTGTATTTATCGTTCTTTGACCGAAAGCTTTCCATCTATTACAATCAACTACAACCAAAATGTCATGATCAGTTTTAACCAAAAATCTCATTTCTCTCTGTATAAATGCGTCGAGACGTTAACATATTGAAATAAAGGGCATAATGCCCGACTTGAGTATTCATCCAATCCGTTGATAAATCTACCCAAATCACCAGTTTCATACAATTAATATTATTCCTTTCTAGAAGTCTTATGTACGATGGCATCATCACTGTTATCTTGTAGGGGTAACTGTACCATTTCTGATCTTCGGTAGCGACACCTCATAACAACAAATCCCTCTGACACTCACTTTGATCTATTTCCACCCTGGTTACGTTGGGTAAGTTACCAGTGGTGCTCTCAACACACGTGATCCTAAAATTTGAGTAATTTGGCCTTTAACAAACTACCTTAACACAATTCCAGTTTGGTTTATTTTGTTGACCCTTTGTCTATGACGTATGACATTCGTGTCCATTCGGGTAATCTTAAAATATACATTAGATACACTTGATATGTGAAGTGCTGGCTCCTTAATATTCTGATCGCTCTATGATAACAAATGTCTTGAGCTCACCTAAACTATATTTTGTGCAAACCCACCCCCCCCCCGCCATATATATTAAATACACCAGTCAACATTATACCGTTGTATGACACACCGGTGTTCCAACTCTTTGTGAGCATCCCCCGTTCTCCCGTGCTTGACATAACTTGTTATGACATTCTTGATTATCGAGCTCCCATCAACTCAACTTATAATTATACTTAAGACCACATACAAAATGACATGTATCAATGTATTCCTTGATAGCCTAACGTAAACTCCATTTGAAATCCATATGCAAGAATTCACTTCGTTATATTACGACCCTTTCAAGCCATAGAGGCTTCACCTACTAAAATTCTGAACTTTGGTCTCATTTCCATGACAATAGATTTACCTGGTTACTAGGCAGTATGCTATGCCATCTTATTCGTGAAAAAGAAACTGGACCACCAGACTTCAATACCATGATACCATTTTGAAATTGCGTCATCTCCTTACTTTCGTGTACACCTACATTGTAAGCGGCTTTCTATAGTTCTTTCTAGTCACACTTATGTACACCTACTCTTGCTGGAATCAATTTTGGCTGCTACGACAATTGACTATTCTGTACCTATATAGTTCCTTGTAACTTGTTCGGATGAACAACTGTATCATCACAATCATGTTGTCTGATTTTGTCCCATCTCATTGTACCGCCATATGTTTTTACTCCCTCCTTAGCAAGAACTTTCAATCATGGTCCTAAAAGTACCATAAGCTAAATTTCTGGGACGAAAATTCTTTCAACAAGGGGATGATTTGACACCCGGCATTTTCAGGTTAACAACGTTACCACAAACTCTGTTATCCAAACATTCATTTATGCATTGCACTTGATTAGGGTAAATTAAGTGTGTCGGTTATTACAAAAACACTCGCCTAACTGTAATTCGGGGAATTACGAAATCACACACGAGCATATACTCGAACATTAGCGAACAACCTGAATACTATTCCATGCAATTAAATAAATACAAATTATGTGAATTTGTATGTTATATGACTTATATTTTCATCTTGTAAATTTATGTGAAACTACATACATACACGCGTAACAACGTGTTATGGATGAACCCATATTTTGAGTATAGTGTATACCTTAGCCTAAATTTCAAGGACGAAATTTCAGTAACATGGGGAGAATGTGATAACTCAGAAATATCTCTCTTACTCCAACGTTTTCTAACTCATGTTTATTCAATTTTTGGGACGAAAATTCCTTCAACTTGGGGATAATGTGATATCCCGGAAAATCAGTTATCATATCTCGTAATTACACGATTTAATATTTCAGAATATTCATGTGGCGAATAATTGTTTTAGTTATTTAACGAGTTATACTTAACGATTAATAAGTTTCAAATTAAAAAGCCGAGCCGAGCCGAGCTTACGAGCCGTGTCAACCTTGCGACCCAAGTAAACCAACCCGATACCCCAACTCATTCCCTTGTTTCGGCCCAAGCACCTAGCCGCCCCCCTAGTTTCTTGGGGAATAAGTTACTTGGAGAACAAGTAGGGGCCTTATTTATAATCAAGTTGATAAAAAAATTAAAACTCTAATCCCCCTATACCTTGTGGAGGTCGACGACAGCCAGCCCCCCCCCCCTAATCGATTTCAAGCTTTCCCTCATTCTCTGGTTCTCATTGTTTCAAGGTTAGGGTTTTGATTATGCTTATGATACATGATATGATTTTGTGTAGACTTGGTTATGATTATATGTTGGTATGATAGATGTTATGATAGGGTTTTTGTTGTGCATGATCAGTTTCGTATGGATTATGCGAATTTTTGAGATTATGATGATATGTATGCAGGTATGATCGTTGGCTGCGTTTTCTTTATAAAAATCATGATATTATGATTAGGGTTATGAAATTACCAATAGGTTTATGTAATAGTTGATGAATAATCTGCTGCAAATCGTTATTGTGAAGCGTGGTGATCGTTAAAAGTGTTTCGGGTGGCGTTTAGAGGAAAAAGAGTAGGCTGATTCGCTATAACAGCCAACTTTAGTTGGCTGTAAACGAATCATTATAAGTCGAAAAATTGGTTTTCTTAAGTCTAAACGTACATTTTCGAAAAGCGCTTCTAATGGCGCTGAAATCGCATTTTTCTGAGGTCGTTTACTATTTTAAAATGATTATTTTGTGCAGCAGCTGAAGCTTCGTTTTTTCTTCAGAATTTGCATGTTGTTTGCTGGGCAATATCTCATAATCGGGGTAGAGTTTGGTCGCAAAATTTGTATAATAACTGGAGACGGGAGTTTTTGAAAATCTCTCACTAGAATTTCATTAATCGGATAAACGATGATGTTTAAATGAATTTTTCCGTGGACTGCAGTCAGAAAGTGATGAATCTGACTGCAGCTTAGTAAATAAATTTATATAAATAATTGGTAACGAGTTAGGACCTAAAATATTTACGCAAAGCTTTAATGATCATTTGATACATTCTGTAAATTAATTGGAATTTTTGGAATAGGGGAACTATTTTATAAAAAAATTGCGAAAACAGGTCAGTTTCAGTGATCAAGGCTGGAGCATAAACAAGTTCAGTTTTTCATAGTTGTATTACTTATGACATCATGTGCCAATTTAACTTGTCGTTTGATTATTTGAATATTTTTATAAGTTGGATTCTAAGGATTAGATGTAGGTACACACGTGCTCGATTTAATGAATACATTGGTAATTCGAATGTGTATATGTATAAGTTGTCAACATGGGTACTTGGTATGTGCGTGAATAGACTATGTGTATTTCTTGAACACGCTAATAATTAAGTGGTAATCATAATAGGATGTGATTGAATCACTTCGACTCTAATTCCCGTTAAAAGTCTAACCGAGCAACTTAAGGTGAGTTAACGGCCCCTTATTCTTTAATCGTTTACAAAACACAGGGGGAGAAAACATGTACACGTTACAGTGACGTATTGGTGGTATATATTACGGTACAGTAACGTCATTCTATTTAAAGTTATGATATACGGTTACGGTCACAAGGAAGCATATATCACATATCAGTCCCCTTAACACTTATGATGCCGTTAGTATTGGATTATAGCGAGGGAATTTTTAGTAGTACTACTGGGCCCGACATGCCCTACTCGAACTGGTCGCGCCAGTTGGAACCGAACGTTGATGGTTAGTGATAGACCTGGCACAACAGGGGCAGCAACGTCAGCTTCGGATCGAACACTTTGTTGACATGACCTAGGGTAGCTAACTAAACATATAACATAAACTGCTAATTAATATAACAACATGATTCGGGTTTTCAATCGAGAACAACTTATAGCAACACGATTTGGGTTTTGAATCGGGAACAACTTATAGCAACACAATTCGGGTTTTGAATCAGGAACAACTTAAAACAACACGATTCAGGTTTTGATTCGGGAAACTTGAACATTCTAATTTGAGTTTAGATCAAGGGTTACCTATCATAACATACTGGTTTGGGATTTGAACCAGTAGAAACAACTTATCTTATATGTGTAAACTAAAACCCGTGAACTCACTCATCGTAATTGTTGACACTTGATTTTTTACATGTTTTCTCAGGTTGCTAAGGTAGCACACATCAGGACTAGGATGCATTATGGTGTCGCATTGATTTCATCAAATATTTAGACACAACTTTATATTACATTAACTATTTTGGTTTTGTAATTATTACGCTTCTGCAACTCAATTGTATAAACAATATTTTCTCATTAATGAGCAAACATGAATATAATTTTTTTAAACTCATATAGTGATCCTTCAGTATGACTACTGACTGTGATCCTGGTTCGTCACGCGCCTCGCGGTAAAACCACGCAAGTTGATTTTTGAGGGTGTGAGACATATTTTACCAGAATTTCATCAGAAATGAATCAATTTTATCAGATTTTGCATTGAGCATCCTTATTACTTATCAGATCTGATTTCGTATTTCTCGATACCCTTTTTACCCTTTTCCCTCATTTTGGCAGAAAATGCATACACACACACATACACACACACATTGACAAGAAAGGAAAACTTACGGAAAAGAAAAATAAAGAGAGAGAAAAAAAAGAAAAAAATAAAGACTACTCTTCATTATAGATAAGCGTAGCAAAGATCCACAAATAGGACACATTCCTAGAATGGTTGGGGGTTGGAATCAGGCTGGCATTGTATATGTTCTCTTGAAGAACAACCTGGGCATTGGGATACCAGTTTCGAACTCCAGCAAAGTCTAGTTAGTGTGTGATCACCATTATTAGGAAACGAGGGTACATCAGAAAAGGTCTGTTAGAGTGCAGGTTCCCCTCAAATCTCTCATAAGATACTTAGAAAAATTATAGGGACCTCCTGTACTACTGCATACACCACCTCTATTATCCTGTATGAGTTTTCATTGAAGTTTACATGCTTTCTAGAAAAGCACACACCAAGCTGGGTGACCAAGAACTATCACGGTTGAATGAAGCCAGACTCGTTGATTCATCTTGAATGGTTCTCCTTGAAGTACCCCATCTCCTTTAGGGTTTTGATCCAGAGTTTGATGAGTGAAAAATGTAACTTTGTTGTCATCATTGAGGCGTAGGGCCTCTCTGACCATCTACTCGTTCAAGATGATCTCCTTCACATTAGTGTGAATTCAGACCTTTGTTCCTTGGAAAATGGTTCGTGCATTGCACCATAACTCTTGCAAAAGAGTTGGGTGCACCAAGATGTATGTTGATAATGCATAACCTAGGGGGATTTGTATCAGCATGTTGAGAATGACCCTACAGCCTTCCATGCAGGGCCGTCAAGATTCCTCCTGATCTTCATGTTGTGAGTTGTGTAGTGTGGAAGTGGCAAAAGGTTGGCTCTTATTTCTGCCATTGTTAGGGTTTGTAGAAAAGGTTGTTAGAGTTTCTAAATCGAGAAGAAATAGGTTGAGAGTGACTGAAGAGATGAAGTTGATCTTTAAGTGGTGATGGTATGTATAGGTGAAAGTGATAGTTTTACCATAAAGAGATTTTTACATATTTCCCCCTCCTAAGCTATCCAAAAAAAAAAACAATTATATATTTCCCCTCCCTAACCCATATATATTACATATTTCCTCTTTTCATTAAAATTACTCTTAGAATGCCCATGTTACCCTCATTGAACTATTAAATGAATATATACATATTTCCCCTTTCTAATATCATCACCCAATAACATATTTCCCCGATTCAAGTAGTATTTCTCTAATTCTTTTACTTGCTATTCATAAAGCAATTATTTTTATTCTTTTATAAAATATATTATAACCTTTTTAATTATCATTGCTTTAAGGATAATATATGTTGATGGTTAACTAGAAAATTAGGAAGCATCAACTCAGCCAACACTTCCCTTGCTCCAACGTGATTGTCCTTCTATGCTTTGCCACAAATTTTCATCCTCCATGCCTTGAACTGGAAGGATAAATGTTCCAGTCTAGTTAGTCTAGCTACTACCATAAGCACAAAATAGTACAACCCACTACTTCGTTCCACAACATGAATGTCACACTTTTTTAGGGATCTAGAGTTGTAAGATAGATTCAAGACATGATTGTTTCTTAAATCGTTGAAGGTAAACTGTCACCTGGTGTAAATCCCTGGACCCATATGTGTTGCCTGATGTCACCTAAGTATGTACTTCTAGTAGCAGAAACAAAAGTTAACTATTATTGATCTAAACTAAGTCAAAGCATGGTGGATAAACCATCATATTAATTAAAAAAAATCTAGTTAACCATCAACATAGATTATTGATTTATTGTTCTGTCCTATAATTAAAAAGGTTATATTGTATTTTATATAAAGATAAAAATAAATGCTTTAAGTGTAGCAAGTAGAAGAATTAGCGAAATACTCCATGAATTGGGGAAATATGTAAATATTCATTTAATAGTTCATTAAGGGTAAAATAGTTATTTTAAGAGTAACTTCAATGAAAAGGGAAGATATGTTATATATGAGGGGAAATATGTAATTGTTTTTTGTGTTTGGGGAAATACGTAATAAGACAGCTTAGGAGGGGGAAATATGTAAAAAAACACTACCATAAATGACATTTATGAACTTAAGATTTTCTTCTTTTCTTGCCATTACTCTTCTTAAATGCACAAGATCCTCCGTCAGAGGCAAATAGAACTTGTGTGAGATAAAAGTCCCTTGCATTAAATGTCTATGCTGCTACTTTTGTTAGATTATAGTCATTTTCCTTCCCAGGTGTCCCCATCTTTCTCTCTAAGTGTGGATGACTAAGCTTTAAAGACTGGTTGGGAGTGTGTGAGAGCAATGAATTTTTGTTCAGAAATCTTGCTTTATGACGTGATCAACCCTAAGACTAAGAGATGCGTTGAGGATTTGTTTTTGAATAAAAAAAACTAACACAAATAAACGAGATAAAAGCTAAAAAGAATATATGCAAACATTGTGATGTAGGTATATATGTATGAAGCAATTTTGAAAAGAAGGTTTGAATTGTGAATCATATTGGATTTTATGATAATTTAGAGGATTCTGATAAATTATAGAAATTCTGATGAATTTATATAGGTTCTAATAAATTATCAGATTATTGATGATTCATAATTTTGATTATCATTTTGTGACAACATTTTCTAAATTTTCTTCATATTTCATGACCATACCTAGTTTGCTGACCAGAAAATTGTGTCTCTTTTCATCAAGAGGTTTTGTGAAGATGTCAGCAATTTGTTTTTCTGTTGGTACAAAATACATTTCGAAGTTACCTTTTTCACATAATCTTTTATGAAGTGGTATCTGACCTCAATGTGCTTGGTTCTTTAGTGATGCACATGATTTTATGTTATGGCAATGGCACTCTTGGAATCACACAATATGGGAATTTTAGTCAAATTTACTCCATAGTCTCTTAGTTGAGTTTGCATCCACAACACTTGTGAGCAACAACTTCCTGCTGCCACATATTCTAATTCAGTTATTGATGTGAAAACACAATTTGCTTGCCCAATAGACTAACTTATCTCCTAGTATCTGACAGACACCAGAAGTACTTTTCCTGACAATCTTGCATCCTGCATAATCTGCATCAGTATATCATATTAGTTCCAAGTTTGTATCTTTAGGATACCAAAGACCAAGATCTGATGTGCCTTTTATATATTAAAAACCCTTTTTAGAGCTTTTAGATGAGACTCTTTAGAGTTACACTGGTATCTTGCCAGAAAACATGTTGCAAACATTATATCTGGTCTACTTGTTGTTAAGTACAACAGTAATCCTATCATTCCTCTATAGTGTCACACCCGGACCGTGTAAAACAACAAACCGCGGCGGAAACGTCGGGGAGTGTCGTGACATAACTACTGTTTCACAACCATGGTAATTAAAGTTTTGTGTATTGAATAAAATTGTTTACATTGTCTGGAGTTTAAACATAAAACATAATATAAATTAAATTGTCTTCTGATTTTAAGACACTAAAGCCCAAAGTCCGTCCTAGATTTTGCATGATTGACCTCAAACATTCGCTCCTGAAACATATATGAAACTAAATACGTCATCATAAAAATACCTGTGAATAACATAGGTTTTATGTTGAAGATTCATGGCATAGAATGTTTAAAGAAATGTTTAACAAAAAGTGGCCATGAATACTTACAAAATGTTTTCTTTTATGAAATCATAAGAATATCAAATGATATATAAAAGAAATAATGCATGGTATATCAATAACCAAAAATATGTCATGTCTCGTGTAAAAATGTCATGTCTTTGTATAAAAATATCATGTTTTGTATATATAAAAAAATGTCGTGTCTTGTATAAATATGTCTTGTCTTGTATTTTGTTTGATATGATTTACACAACGTCACGATATGTAATATAATAAAAGCACTTATATATAGGAAGTACCAATGGCGTATCCAACATGCTTTTATCATATTACACATGTCCCGTTACTTAAATCACTTACCATAAACCAACAAATGAAATGGCATGTTTAAACTAAGGTAATGTCTTGTATAAACAAAAGTCATGTGTAAACCAAATGTCGTGCATAAAACAAATGTCATGTATTGTATAGCCAAAATGTCGTGGGTAAACCAACGTCATGTCTTGAATAGCCAAAATGTCTTGTATAAACCAATGCCATGTCTTAAATAGCCAAAATGTCTTGTATAAACAATGTCTTTGAATAAACAAAAGTTTTGTTTAAAATCAAAAGTCATGTCTATAAACCATGTGTTTTATTGTAGAAAACATATATTAGGATTGTTGGCGAATACATTCAAGCCTTGTTGACTGTCGGATAAACCCTTATAAAGATAAAGGTCTATCAATGTTCATTAGATTCTGTCATTCCCTAAAGTCGCTTCTGTGACATCCCGGCTTTTCAGGTATCTTAAACGCGCTACTTCACGGTTATTCATTCCTACGCTAAAATGATTCGGAGAATTTAATTACACGCTCGCAATAACTACGCTAACTTTTGAATGCATTGAGTAAATTACGTGCTATGTGTCATTAGACGTTTGTGAATTTTGTGAATTATTATATCACGTTTTGATTTCGCGATTATTAGTTTTAAAGAATATATATATATATATAATAAATAAATAACCGAACCGAACCGAACCACGAAACGGGTCAACCTCACCTCCTTGCGGCCCAAGGAACTAGCCTAACCTTGAGGCCCAAGTTACTCACCCAAACCGCCCCCCCCCCTTGCGGTCGCGAGCCCACCCCCACCCCCTTTCTCCTTCTTTTCCTTGTTTTATATAAATGAGGGCATGCATGGGTTATAGTTCAAAAAAAAAAAAAAACAAACACAAACCCTAGTCCCTAAGTGAGCCGACGGCAGCCCCCCCCCCCCTCTCTCGATCGCACAAGCCTTCAACCCGGATTGATTCCAATCTCGTTCCCGGTTCGCTAATCTTCATCGTATCAAGGTTAGGATTTTAATTGTTTTGCAAATCATATTAGGGTTTTTGAAATCTTGATCATGATTGTATGTATTGTTTGAATCATTGTTATGAAAAGTGTTATGATTTATGTTTAGTTCGGTTGATTGTGCGAGTTTTTGCGATTGTGATGTTTGGATGCATACAAAAATCATAGGCTGCGTTTTTGTGATAGAAATCATATCATATGATTAGGGTTTGCATGGGTATTGATGTACATGATGATATGTGACAAATAAACCTGTTCTTGATCATTGTTATTTAGAGTCTTGATCGTTTAAGCGTGTTCTATTGCGATGAAAGTCGAAAACAGGTTGCTGAATGGTATTTACAGCCAACTTCGATTGGCTGTAACCTGGTCATTATTTATCGAAAAGTGGATTTTCTGAATCCTAAAATGTGTATTTTTGAAAAACGCTTCTAATGGCGCTGGATTCATATTTTTCTGAGGTGGTTTGCTATTTTTAAGTGGTCATTTAAGTGCAGCAGCTGAAGCTGCGTAAATTCTGAAAATTTTCTAGTTGTTTATCGAGTCGGATCTCATAATCTGTAGAGGGTTGGGTCACAAAATTTGTACAGTAACTGGAGACAGGAATTTCCGGAAAACTCCCACTGGAATTTTGTTAAATGGATGAACGATGATTTTTAAATAATTTTTCCCGTGAACTGCAGTCAGAAAGCGACGAATCTGACTGCAGCCTAGTATATAAATGTTCATAAATAATTGGTAAAGTTTTAGGACTTGAAAAATTTACATAAAATTCTACAGTTTAGTCGACATCTCCTGTAAAGAAATTGGAATTTTTAGAACGTTGGAACTATTTTATAAAAATCCTCGAAAACAGCATAGTTATGAGCGTACAAGCTGAAACATGATAACTTGCGTATGTGTGTACCAAAGTGTTGTATGAGTTGATTTGTGTGTATGACAAGTTGGTTTGATAACTATTTTGGTATGATGATACTTTGCATGCATGATTGTGTTTTCGAATTTGTTATTATGCGTGTCACATTGTGTATTAGTTATGCGTAGGGTTTGTATCAGTGTGTTCACACACTAACTTTAAATCGATTGACATGTTAGGACGCAATTAGCGGTCCCATCATTTGCTACTTCTGTGTTACACTAACCGAGCAATTTAAGGTGAGTTCACGGCCCCTATTTTATCCGGTTTTAAACAACAGGGGGAGAAACATGTATACATTCTATAACTCTATCTTTTTACGCTATGTGAAATTAACGTCGTTAAACTACTCGGTAACTAAGTTAATGTTAATGTACGTTATGGTCACTAAGCAGCTATATCACGGAAGTCCTCAACAAACTCTCGGATCGTTAGTATTGGGTTAGATAGCGGGGAAATTATAAGTAGTACTACTGGGCCCGACAAGCCCCACCCGAGCTAGTCACGCTAGCCGACCGGGTATGGTCAACGGGTGATTAATTTGGCCTAACTTTGGCCATGGTCAGTGATAGGCCTGGCAACACGGAGGCACAACAGTCAGCTTCGATCGCGAACACTTATGTGACGTAACTTTAGGCTCGCTACCTACATGTTAACAATGAACTTAATTACGAACCAATATCATTATTATTCCGGGTTAGGAATAATAGAACCAACATTATTATTCCGGGTTAGGAATAATGGAACCAATATTATTATTCCGGGTTAGGGATAATGGAACTATATCGTTATCCCGGGTTAGGGATAACGGGGGAAACAAACTTTTAACCGAACTTGTGAACTTATAAAAACCTGTGAACTCACTCTTCTTTAATGTTGACACTTGTTTCTTTACATGTTTCTCAGGACGCTAGGAGAGCTAGGTGCACTCACTTGCATTGACCAAGACATATTTTTATCGAGTCTCATTTACGAATATTGTTTGGGATTTTTGGTTTTTGGCGTTTGTGTTGGCGCCCGTTACTTTACCTTACTTTACTCTAATGCTTCCGCACAACTTAGAAACTAATGCTTCCGCTAAACTTTGAAACCAAACTAAGACAAATTGAAAATAATTATGAATGGGTAAACAAATGTTTTTTGAAAACGTTTAAATAAATCATATAGAGTCGTTCGATATTACTAGTGTCTCAGATTCTGGTTTGTTCACACGCCTCGTGGTAAACTCCGCAAGTGGAAATTGAGGGTGTGACAGATTGGTATCAGAGCCTCTAGCTATAGAGAACTAGGTTTGCATTAAAAGTAGACCTAAACTATAGCTGATTACATGACACTAGACTTAGTTGGCACCGAACTGTGATATCTTGTTATGTGTTATACTACAACTGTTTTATGTAAGATTGTATATTGTGATGAACGCAACTCGTAACTAACTACACAACCCAACATGCAATGTCATCATCATCATCCGACAAAGCTCTAGAACCAAGGGCGCCGGGGAAGGCACCTATGGTCGAACCCTCACCACCTCATGGCGTGGAGACACGCTCAGCTGCTAGGAAAAGACTCGCTCTAGGAGAGGAGTCGTCCTCCCGTCCGACCACCGCTATACCGGTCGAACCGGTCAACTCGTTAGAAGTAGGGGACGACCTACTTAGGGATATGATAAGGAAACAACAGGAACAACTAGAGAGAATGCAGGAGACTATCGAAGCACAAGGATGGATGATACGTCAACTAACTGGTAAAACTGGAGAGCTCGACGAAGAGCAATATGAGAATAAGAAAGCTCGCAACATTTTAGCTAAGGATCTTTGTGCTGATCAGCTGAGGGCTGACTGGCTCGAAGACAGAGTTCTTGAGTCCAGTTGGAGGATTCAAGAACTGGAGCAGAATCAAGCACCTGTCCCAGTGCCCGCCCCAGCACCGGTCCCTCCAGCGCCAGTAGAGGAAGAAGAAGAGGACCCGGAGGAAGACCCAGAGGAGGATCCGGAGGAAGAGGAGCCGGAACAGAAACCGGCGGTTGAAGCTGAAACGCCGCAGAGGATGACGGCAACGATAGCGACTTGGGAGATGGAGACGTAGAAGACTGACTCGTCTCGCCAATTCCTGCTTTGTTTTCTTTAGTTTGTTTGTTTCCACTTATGTTTGAACTTGAAAATTTATAATTAAACTGAGATGTTTGGTTGGTATTTTGTGAGACATTGCAATTTATTTAATCGAATGTTCCTTTTGATTGTTTAATTTGTTGGGTTGACATAAATTGTATGATGATCGAAGTGTGGAATATGATAACTATATTGGATATATATACTTATCGGTGTGTGTTTGTGTTGTCTTGCAAAGATCTGAAATGGCAACTGGACGTCGCGGAAACCTCAACATGACACCAGAAGAATTAGCTGTAATGATCCAAGAACACGTGAATGCTGCTCTAGCAGGTGTTCAAAACCCACCAGCAGGTAACCATTATTAAATTTTCATGGGAAATCTAATAGTTGGGCTAGTAGACTTTCTCGCTGACTACCTATCCTCTGTCTTGAGGAGGGGGTCTTAACCCCTACAAGATGTTCCTCGATGCGAAACCGAGCAAATTCACGGGTGCAGAAGGACCCATAGGACTGGTCCGTTGGATTGAAAAGTCTGAATCGGTGTTCGAGATGTTCAATTGCCTTGAGGCCAATAAGGTCAAGTATGCTGCCTCAACGCTGGAAGATGGGGCATTAACCTGGTGGAACGCACAAGTCCAAACGCGTGGACTTATTGCTGCAAACGCAATGGACTGGGACGAGTTTAAGGCCCTAATCAAAGAGGAGTACTGTCCGCGGGACAGAGTTCAGCAGTTGGAGCAAGCGCTATGGAACCATAAGATGGTAGGATCTGAAATTGAAGCGTACACGGCGAAACATCACGATCTGGTGTTCCTATGTCCCGATTTGGCTAACACCATTGAAAAACGACTTGAGTTTTATCTTGGGGGTCTGGTCCCTGAGATCCAGGGCATGGTAATGTCTAGTAACCCTGTGACGGAACATCAAGCGATCATGTTGGCGCACAAACTCACCGATAAGGCGGTGGAACAAAGGAAGTTGCCATATCGGGGTGCAACTAAAGTTGTCCCTGATAATAAAAGAAAATTTGAAGACTCGCCTGCTCGACAGTCTTCGTTAGCCCAGCCACAACAAGGAAACCAGAAACGATTCAACAATTTCAACAACAATCGGGGTCACAATAATCAGTCCGCCAACAACACCCAGAACACAAGCGGCTATGTGGGTCGAAAGCCGCAATGTAATCGTTGTAACCTCCATCATCACGGCCCTTGTGCCGGAAACGCTGCCAACGATGTGGCAAAACGGGACATGTGGCAAAGGATTGTCGCGGGGAAATCGTGTCTCGACAAAATCAAAATTAGCACCAGATTCAACAGCAAGGTATTAACCGGGGGTGCTATCAGTGCGGTAGCACTACCCATTTCAAGCGAGACTGCCCGCAACTTCGCAACAACAACAACAATGGTGGGAACAACAACAACAACCACAACAACAACAACAACAACAACAAATGGAAATGGTGGCACAGGAGGTGCCAAAGGTCGTGCATTCAAGCTAGGCCGCGGAGAGGCCAGAAACGACTCGAACGTGGTCACCGGTAAGTTTCCCCTTAACGATCATTTTGCTACTGTACTTTTTGATACGGGTGCGGATAGCAGTTTTATATCTGAGCTTTTAGGAAGAACCTAAATCTCACGCCTAAACCCCTAGAGACCCCTTACGTCATAGAACTAGCCGATGGTAAATCTGTAGATGTGACCCATTTAGTAACCGGCTGTCAACTTAAACTCGCGGGCCACACCTTTACCATTGATCTGATGACAACTACCTGGGTAGTTTTGACGTAGTAGCCGGAATGGACTGGCTATCCGACGTCCGAGCTGAAGTGCTTTGTTTCGAGAAAGCTATCCGTATCCCGCTCTCTAACGACGAAGTCTTGATGGTGCAAGGCGAGAAGGCAGGCGCCGTCACAAACATCATCTCTTACATGCAAGCTCAGAAGTATCTTCGGAGGAAGAACTCCTTCGTTTTGCTCGCACTGGTCACCGAGCAGCCTAAGGACGAGAAGCGTATAGAAGATATCCCCGTCGTCCGTGATTTTTCTGGTGTATTTCCACCACCACATCGACAAGTGGAGTTTGAAATCGAATTGGCAAACCATGCAACTGCTATCGCCAAGGCCCCGTACCGCCTGGCTCCAGCAGAGCTGCAAGAGCTGTCTACCCAACTTCAGGAATTGTTAGAAAAAGGATTTATCCGACCCAGTACTTCGCCATGGGAGCTCCGGTCCTTTTTGTCAAGAAGAAGGACGGGACCTTCCGCATGTGCATCGACTACAGGGAACTCAATAAGGTTACCATCAAGAACCGATACCCATTACCTCGCATCGACGATCTCTTCGACCAACTTCAAGGGTCAAGCTACTACTCCAAGATTGATCTACGGTTCGGTTATCACCAGTTACACGTCAGAGAGGAGGATATCTCCAAGACGGCATTTCGTACTCGGTATGGCCATTATGAGTTCTTGGTTATGCCCTTCGGTCTCACCAATGCACCCGCGGTGTTCATGGACCTCATGAACCGCGTGTGTAAGCCGTATCTCGACAAGTTTGTCATCGTGTTCATTGATGATATACTCATCTACTCTAAGGGTGAAGAAAAAATGCTGAGCAACTACGATTATTGCTGGAATTACTTCAACAGGAGAAACTATATGCCAAGCTTTCAAAGTGTGATTTCTGGATTCGGGAAGTTCAGTTCCTCGGGCATATCGTGAATGAAAAGGGTATCCACGTTGATCCCGCCAAGATCGATGCTATCAAGAACTGGGAAACACCCAGGACACCGACAGAGATCCACCAATTTTTGGGTTTGGCTGGTTACTACAGACGTTTCATCAAGGGATTTTCAAAGATCGCGCAACCGCTTACCACTCTCACCCAGAAAGGCACTAAGTATGCTTGGGGTGACAAGCAGGAAGCAGCATTTCAATTGCTGAAGCAGAAACTTTGCAGGGCACCCATTATGTCCTTGCCGGAAGGGACTGATGATTTTGTGGTATATTGTGACGCTTCCATTCAGCGATTGGGATGCGTACTCATGCAACGTTATAAGGTCATCGCGTATGTGTCCCGACAGTTGAAGATTCACGAGAAAAACTACACAACACATGACCTGGAATTGGGAGCAGTGGTGTTTGCGCTTAAGATTTGGAGACACTACCTATATGGAACAAAGTGCACAATCTACACGGATCACAAGAAGCCTCCAACATATCTTTGACCAGAAGGAGTTGACCATGCGACAGCGTCGCTGGGTCGAACTCCTGAACGATTATGAATGTGCCATTCGGTGGGTAAAGCTAACGTGGTAGCTGATGCCCTCAGTAGGAAGGAGCACTTGAAACCTCGTCGGGTACGAGCATTACAATTCACCATTCATTCGGGGTTACCCGAACAGATACGCGATGCGCAGCTAGAAGCAGCTAAGGAAGAAAACATTAAGGCCGAATCTGTGGGAAAGATGGAACGCGATTGGGAAGTAAAACCCAATGGTGCCCGGTATTTCATGAATCGTATATGGGTACCTCTCTACAGAGACCTCAGAAAGCTAGTTATGGACGAAGCTCACAAATCCCGATACTCTGTCCATCCCGGTTCGGACAAGATGTATCAAGACCTTAAAGCCGCGTACTGGTGGCCCAACATGAAAGCGGATATAGCCACCTACGTGAGCAAGTGTTTGACTTGTGCGAAAGTCAAGGTGGAATACCAGAAGCCATCAGGGCTACTTCAACAACCTGAGATCCTAGTGTGGAAATGGGATCAGATCTCGATGGACTTTATCACTAAACTCCTGCGAACTCTGGGTGGTTGCGATACCATCTGGGTAATCCTGGATCGTTTAACTAAGTCCACACACTTTATAGCGATCAAAGAAACAGATAAGATGGATAAGCTGACTCGCATCTACATTAAGGAAGTAGTTTCTCGGCACGGAGTGCCAACGTCCATCATCTCAGACAGAGATGCTCGTTTCACGTCCAACTTTTGGCAGTCACTTCAGAAAGAGTTGGGTACACGCTTAGATATGAGCACAGCTTATCACCCTCAGACGGATGGTCAAAGTGAAAGGACTATTCAGACCTTGGAAGACATGCTTAGGGCATGTGTGGTAGACTTTGGGTACAGTTGGGAAATCCATCTGCCTTTAGTGGAATTCTCGTATAACAACAGTTACCATACGAGTATTCAAGCGGCACCGTTTGAAGCATTATACGGTCGCAAATGTAGATCACCGATCTGTTGGGCAGAAGTCAGTGACAGTCAACTCACAGGTCCTGAGTTGATACTTGAGGCTACTGAAAAGATTGTGCAAATCAGAAACCGCATGGCAGCAGCACGAGATCGACAGAAAAGCTACGTTGATCAATGACGCAAACCGCTCGAGTTTCAAGTAGGCGACCGCGTCCTACTGAAGGTGTCACCCTGGAAGGGTGTAATCCGTTTTGGGAAACGAGGCAAACTAAACCCACGGTACGTAGGCCCATTTGTGATCTTGAAGCGTATCGGGCCCGTAGCTTATCAATTAGACCTTCCTGCCGAACTCATTGGAGTTCACAACGTTTTTCACGTGTCCAATCTGAAGAAGTGTCTATCAGATGAGACCCTAGTCATTCCATTGGATGAGATTCAAGTGGATGAGCAACTGCATTTTGTGGAACAACCTATCGAGATCATGGATCGTGAGATCAAGACTCGAAGGCACAGCAAGATACCGATCGTCAAGGTTCGTTGGGATTCTAAGCGTGGACCAGGGTTCACGTGGGAAAGAGAGGACCAAATGAAAAGCAAATACCCACACCTTTTTGCAGCTGAGCAGCAATCTAACGTTACCACCAACTAAATTTTCGGGACGAAAATTCTTTCAACGTGGGGATGATGTGACAGCCTGGGAATTTCTTGTACCATTGCTAACAAACTGAATCTTTGTGCGTTGCATTCTAAACCGCGTTTACTCAATTTTCGGGATGAAAATTCTTTCAACATGGGGATAATGTGACATCCCGGCTTCTCAGGTATCTTAAACGCGCTACTTCACGGTTATTCATTCCTACGCTAAATTGATTCGGAGAATTTAATTACACGCTCGCAATAACTACGCTAACTTTTGAATGCATTGGGTAAATTACATGCTATGTGTCATTAGACGTTTGTGAATTTTGTGAATTATTATATCACGTTTTGATTTCGCGATTATTAGTTTTAAAATATATATATATATATATATATATAATAAATAACCGAACCGAACCATGAAACGGGTCAACCTCACCTCGTTGCGGCCCAAGGAACTAGCCTAAACTTGAGGCCCAAGTTACTCACCCAAACCGCCCCCCCCCCCCCTATATCACTTAAGTCCTCGTCAATCTCTCGGATCGTTAGTATTGGGTTTTAATAGTGGGGGAATTATAAGTATTACTACTGGGCCCGACAAGCCCCATTCTAGCTAGTCGCGCTAGCCGACCGGGTATGGTCAACGGGTGAATAATTTGGCCTAACTTCGCCATGGTCAGTGATAGGCCTGGCAACACGGAGGCACAACAGTCCGCTTCGATCGCGAACACTTACGTGACATAACTTTAGGCTAGCTACCTATATATGTTAACATTGAACTTATTTACGAATCAACATTATTATTCCGGGTTAGGAATAATAGAACAAACAACAATATTATTCCGGGTTAGGAATAATGGAACCATCAGCAATATTATCCCAGGTTAGGGATAATGGAACCAACAACATTATTATTCCGGGTTCGGAATAATGGAACTAGTCGTTATCCCGGGTTAGGGATAACGGGGGAAACAAACTCATAACCGAACAAACGAATTTATGAAAACCTGTGAACTCACTCATCTTTAATGTTGACACTTGTTTCTTTACATGTTTCTCAGGACGCTAGGAGCTCTAGGTGCACTCACTTGCATTGATCAAAACATCTTTTATCGAGTCTCATTTACAAACATTGTTTTGGGTTTTTCTTTGGTTTTGGCGTTTATGTTGGCGCCCGTTCCTTTACTTTACTTTATGCTTCCGCTCAACTTTAAAAACTAATGCTTCCGCTAAACATTGGTAACTAATTAAGACAATATAAAATCTACGACAAATGATTTTAGAAAACGTATTATCAAATCATATAGATTCGTTCGACGTACTAGTGTTTCAGATTCTGGTTTATTCACACGCCTCGCGGTAAAACTCCGCAAGTGGAAATTGAGGGTGTGACAGATTGGTATCAGAGCCACTAGCTATAGAGAACCAGGTTTGCATTAAAAGTAGACCTAAACTATAGCTGATTACACGACACTAGACGTAGTTTGGCACCGAACTGATTATATCTTATTATGTGATGTACCACAACGGTGTATATAGATTATGACTTCATAATAAGAAATGAAAACAACTCGTAACTAACTACACGACCTAACAGGCAATGTCATCATCATCATCATCATCATCCGACAAACTTTCGCACCCAAGGGCGCCAGGAAAGGCACCTATGGTGGAACCCTTACCATCTTATGGGGTGGAGACACGTTCAGCTGCGAGAAAAAGGCTCGCTCTTGGGGAGGAGTCATCATCACGCCCAACCATCACAATGCCGGTCGAACCGGTTAACTCTGTAGAAGTAGGGAATGACCTACTTAGAAATATGATACAGAAACAACAAGAACAATTAGAAAGAATGCAGGAAACCATCCTAGCACAGGGATGGATGATACGCCAATTGACAGGTAAAACTGGTTCGCTCGAGGAAGAGCAGCATACGAGTAAGATAGCTCGTAACACCTTAGCCAGAGATCTGCGTGCTGAGTAGATAAGAGCCGACTGGCTCGAAGACAGAGTCCTGGAATCTAGTTGGAGAATTCAGGAGCTAGAACAAAATCAAGCACCTGCACCAGCACCGGCACCGGCCCCTCCAGTGCCGGTAGAGGAGGATCCTGAAGAGGATCCTGAAGAGGATCCAGAAGAGGATCCAGAGGAGGATCCAGAGGAGGATCCGGAGGAGGACCCAGCTGTAGAAGCCGGGGATGCCACGCAGGATGATGGCAACGATAGTGATCTGGGGGATGGAGACGTAGACGACTAACACGTCTCGCTTATTCTATCTACTTTCCTTCAGTCTATTTATTTCCCCACATGTGTTTAAACTTGAGACTTTATAGTGAATTCATATGTTTGGTTGGTACTTTGTAAGACGTTGAAACTTCATTTAATCAAGTATTTCTTTTGACTATTTAATATATTTGAGTTGACATAACTTGAGAATTATTTAAGTACGAGTAGGATAACTATATTGGATATATAAACTTATCGGAGTGTGTTTATGTTGTTTTTCGAAGATCTAAATGCCAACTGGACGACGTGGAAACCTTAACATGACGCCCGAAGAACTAGTTGCAATGATTCAAGAGCACGTGAACACGGCTCTAGCGGGTGTTCAGAACCAACCGGCAGGTAACCATTATTACATTTTCATATGAAAATCTAATAGTTGGGCTAGTAGAATTCCTCGCTGACTACCCGTCCTCTGTCAGCAGGAGGGGGATTTAACCCCTACAAGATGTTCCTCGACGCGAAACCAAGCAAATTCTCGGGTGCAGAAGGACCCATAGGACTTGTCCGCTGGATCGAAAAATCTGAATCAGTATTTGAAATGTGCAACTGTCTAGAGGCCAACAAGGTCAAGTATGCAGCCTCAACACTGGAAGATGGGGCACTGACTTGGTGGAATGCACAAGTCCAAACGCGTGGACTTATTGCTGCAAATGCAATGGCCTGGGCCGAGTTTAAGGCCCTAATCAAATAGGAGTACTGTCCGCAAGACAGAGTGCAACAGTTGGAGCAAACTTTATGGAACCACAAAATGGTGGGATCTGAAATCGAAGCATACACAGCAAAACATCACGACTTGGTATTTCTATGTCCCGATCTGGCTAACACTGTGGAGAAACGACTCGAGTTTTACCTAGGGGGTCTGGTTCCGGAGATTCAGGGTATGGTAATGGCTAGTAATCCTGCAACTGAGCATCAAGCAATCCGATTGGCGCACAAACTCACCGATAAGGCGGTGGAACAAAAGAAGTTGCCAACTCGGGGTACAACTGAAGTCGCCCCTGATAATAAAAGAAAGTTTGAAGACTCAACTGTTCGACAGTCTTCGTCATCCCCGCCACAACAGGGGAACCAGAAACGGTTTAATAATTACAACAGCCACCGGGGTCACCAAAATCAGCCCGCCAGCAACAACAACAACAACCAGAACGCAAGCGGCTATGTAGGTCAAAAGCCGCAGTGCAATCGCTGTAATCTTCATCATTACGGCCCTTGTGCCGGGAATCGCTGCCAATGATGTGGCAAAGTGGGACATGCGGCAAAGGATTGTCGTGGGGAAATCATGTCCCGACAAAGCCAAAATCAACCCCAGGGCCAGCAGCAGGGTGTTAACCGGGGTTGCTATCAGTGTGGTAGCACTACCCACTTCAAAAGAGACTGCCCACAGCTGCGTAACAACAACAACAATAATGGAAATGGTGGCACAGGAGGTGCCAAAGGTCGCGCATTTACGTTGGGCCGCGGAGAGGCCAGAAACGACTCGAACGTGGTCACCGGTAAGTTTCCCCTTAATGAACATTTTGCTACTGTGCTTTTTGATACGGGTGCGGATAGGAGCTTTATATCTGAGCCTTTTAGGAAGAACCTAAATCTCACGCCTAAACCCTTAGAGACCCCTTATGTCATAGAACTAGCAGATGGTGAATCCGTAGATGTGACCCATATAGTATCCGACTGTCAACTCAAACTCGCGGGCCACACCTTTACCATTGATCTAATGACAACTACCCTGGGTAGTTTTGACGTGGTAGTCGGAATGGACTGGCTATCCAACGTCCGAGCTGAAGTCCTCTGCTTCGAAAAATCTATCCGAATTCCGCTCTCTAACGACGAAATCTTGACGGTGCAAGTCGAGAAGGCAGGCGCCGTCACCAACATCATCTCTTACATGCAAGCGCAGAAGTATCTTCGGAGAAAGAACTCCTTCGCTTTACTCGCACTGGTTACCGAACAGCCTAAGGACGAGAAACGTATAGAAGACATCCCTATCGTCTGTGATTTTTCCGATGTATTCCCAGAGGAATTACCTGGTCTTCCACCCCATCGACAATTGGAGTTTGAAATCGAATTGGCGAACCATGCAACTCCTATCGCCAAGGCTCCATACCACCTAGCTCCAGCCGAGCTGCAGGAGCTGTCTACCCAACTTCAGGAGCTGTTAGAAAAGGGATTTATCCGACCAAGCGCTTCGCCATGGGGAGCTCCAGTCCTTTTTGTCAAGAAGAAGGACGGGACCTTCCGCATGTGCATCGACTACAGGGAACTCAACAAGGTTAATGTCAAGAACCGATACCCGTTACCTCGCTTCGACGATCTCTTCGACCAACTTCAAGGGTCAAGCTACTACTCCAAGATTGACCTACGGTCCGGTTACCATCAGCTACGCGTCAGGGAGGAGGATGTCGCCAAGACGGCGGTATGGCCATTATGAGTTCTTGGTCATGCCCTTCGGTCTCACCAACGCACCCGCGGTGTTCATGGACCTCATGAACCGTGTGTGTAAACCATACCTCGACAAGTTTGTCATTGTGTTCATCGATGACATACTCATCTATTCTAAAAGTGAAGAAGAACATGCTGAACATCTACGATTACTGCTAGGATTACTTCAATAGGAGAAGCTATATGCCAATCTTTCAAAGTGTGATTTCTGGATTCGGGAAGTTCAGTTTCTTGGGCATATCGTAAATGAAAAGGGTATCCACGTAGACCCTGCCAAGATTGAAGCCATCAAAAACTGGGAAGCACCCAGGACACCGACGGAGATCCGCCAATTTTTGGGTTTGGCTGGTTACTACAGACGCTTCATCGAGGGATTTTCAAAGATCGCACAACCGCTTACTACCCTCACCCAGAAAGGCATCAAGTATGCTTGGGGTGACAAGCAGGAAGCGGCATTTCAATTGCTAAAGCAGAAACTTTGCAGTGCACCCATTGTGTCCTTGCCGGAAGGGACAGATGACTTTGTAGTATATTGTGATGCTTCCATTCAGGGATTGGTATGAGTACTCATGTAGCGCGACAAGGTCATCGCATATGCGTCCCGACAATTGAAGGTTCACGAGAAAAATTACACAACACATGACCTGGAATTGGGAGCAGTAGTGTTTGCACTTAAGATTTGGAGACACTACCTCTATGGAACGAAGTGCACAATCTTTACAGACCACAAGAGCCTCCAACACATCTTTGATCAGAAGGAGTTGAACATGCGACAGCGTCGCTAGGTCGAACTCTTGAACGATTATGAGTGTGCCATTCGGTATAACCCGGGTAAAGCTAACGTGGTAGCTGATGCCTCAGTAGGAAGGAACATTTGAAACCTCGTTGAGTACGAGCACTACAGCTCACTATTCATTCGGGGTTACCCGAACAGATACGCGACACGCAGTTTGAAGCAGTTAAGGATGAGAACATCAAAGCCGAATCGGTGGGAAAAATGGAACGCGATTGGGAAGTAAACCCAATGGGGCCCGGTATTTCATGAATCGCATATGGGTACCTCTCTACGGAAACCTCAGAGAGCTAGTCATGGATGAAGCTCACAAATCCCGATACTCTTTCCATCCGGGTTCAGATAAGATGTATCAAGACCTTAAAGCTGCGTATTGGTGGCCCAACATGAAAGCCGATATAGCCACCTACGTGAGTAAATGTTTGACTTGTGCAAAAGTCAAGGTAGAGTATCAAAAGCCATCGGGGCTACTCCAACAACCTGAGATCCCAGTGTGGAAATGGGATCAGATCTCAATGGACTTCATCACTAAACTCCCGCGAACTTTGGGTGGTTGTGATACCATCTGGGTAATTGTGGATCGTTTAACTAAGTCCGCACACTTCCTAGCTATTAAAGAAACAGATAAGATGGAGAAGTTGACTCGCATCTACATTAAGGAAGTAGTTTCTCGGCACGGAGTGCCAACGTCCATCATCTCAGACAGAGATGCTCGCTTCACGTCCAACTTTTGGCAGTCACTTCAGAAAGCATTGGGAACACGCTTAGATATGAGCACAGCCTATCACCCTCAGACTGATGGTCAAAGCGAAAGGACCATACAGACCTTGGAAGACATGCTTAGGGCATGCGTAGTAGACTTCGGAAATAGTTGGGAAATTCACCTGCCTTTAGTGGAATTCTCATATAACAACAGTTATCATACGAGTATTTCAGCAGCACCGTTTGAGGCATTATACGGTGGTAATGTAGATCACCGGTCTGTTTGGCAGATGTCGGTGACAGTCAACTCACAGGCCCTGAGTTAATACTTGAGGCTACTGAAAAGATTGTACAAATCAGAAACCGCATGGCGGCGGCACGAGATCGACAGAAAAGCTATGCTGATCAACGACGCAAACCGCTCGAATTTCAAGTAGGCGACCGCGTCCTACTGAAGGTGTCACCCTGGAAGGGTGTAATCCGCTTTGGAAAACGAGGCAAACTAAACCCACGGTACGTAGGTCCGTTTGTGATCTTGAAACGTATTGGACCCGTAGCTTATCAATTAGACCTTCCTGCTGAACTCAGTGGAGTTCACAACGTATTTCACGTGTCAAATCTGAAGAAGTGTCTATCAGATGAAACTCTAGTCATTCCATTGGATGAGATTCAAGTGGATGAACAACTACACTTTGTGGAACAGCCTATCGAGATCATGGATCGTGAGATCAAGACTCGAAGGCACAGCAAGATTCCGATCGTTAAGGTTCGTTGGGACTCTAAGCGTGGACCGGAGTTCACGTGGGAAAGAGAGGACCAAATGAAAAGCAAATACCCACACCTCTTCGCAACTGAGCAGCAAACGAACGATACCAGTAACTAAATTTTTGGGACGAAAATTCTTTCAACATGGGGATGATGTGACAACCTGGAAATTTCTCATACTTTCGCGTACCATTGTTAACTAAATCCTTGTGCATGGCACTTGGAAATCTTTGTGCATGGCACTTGGGAACTTCTTGTAACTTCGCATACCATCGTTAACGAACTAACTCTTTGTGCGTGGCACTCTAAACATGTACGCTGCATTCTAAACCACGTTTACTCAATTATCGGGACGAAAATTCTTTCAACATGGGGATAATGTGACATCCCGGTTTTTCGGACAACTTAAACGCAATACTTGTCGTATAAATTATGTGCTACGTTTTAAACGTTTATAAGTTGGTGTGTTATTATGTGATATCCGAGTTCGTGTTTTATGTTAGTTATAATGTATAGACGTAATAAATAAACAAATGAATCGAGCCAAACCGCGACACGAGCCGGTCTCTTTTCTTGCGACTCAAGGAACCAAGACTAGGAGTGAACCAAGTTTAAACCCAAACCTTAAACCCAAACCATGTCGCGAGCAAACAACCCAAACCGACCCACCCAAGCCCTCGGCCGCGAGACACCAAACCGTAACCTCCTTTTCTCTTTGCGCTATATATACAAACACACATGCATGTTGCTTCACAAAAACAAAAACACAAGAAACCCTAGTGAGAAAGAAGCCGACGGCAGCCCTTGTTCATCTCTTCGACCGCAAACAGCCTTCCGCTTGTTCCATTGATCGCGAGCAGCCTCTTCCTTCTTCATATCGATCGAGAGCAGCCCACTTGTTCACTTTCTCGATCACAAACAGCCTACTCCTTCTTCCCGGTCACGAACAACACTTCCTTCTCGGTTACGGATCTTCTCGGTCGCAATTATCTTTGATCATCGGTTCCTCATCTCACTCACGGTTCGTTTACCATATCATTAAAGATTAGAATTTATCATTTGTTACAAGATCATATTCGGATATATGTGTTTGAATGAAGTGATTGTGTTGTTTTCGGATTATATGTTTGAATGCAAGGTTATGTTAGCCGATTTGTTAATAATGTTTGCAAGTGATGTTTGTTCGAAATCTGAAAATCATAGGCTGTGTTTGTTTATAAAAACTAGAGATGTTGATTAGGGTTTGCATGGATATGATATATGTATTGGTCTATGATGGGAAAAATCAGTTCTTGATCGCCTAGGTTCATTGTATCGACGGTTATTGCGAATTAATTGTGATAAAATGCTGAAACAGTTTGCTGAATGATAGTTACAGCCGACTTCAACTGGCTGTAACTCGGTAGTTAGTTGTCGAAAAACGGATTTTCTGAAGTCTAAAACGTAGATATTTGAATAACGAATCTAATGGCGCTGGATTCATATTTTTCTGAAGTCGTTTGATATTTTTAAGTGGCCAAATAAGTTCAGTAACTAAAGCTGTGAAAATCCAGAAATTTTGTTAGTTGTTTATCGAGTTGGATTTTATAATCAGTAGGGAGTCGAATCATGAAATTTGTACAGAAACTAGGTATGGAAATTTCCGGGCAACTCCCACTGTAATTTTGTTAATTGGACGATCAGTGATTTTTAAATAAATTCTTCCGTGGACTGCAGTCAGAAAGCGACGAATGTGACTGCAGCCTAGTATATTAATATTTCTGGTTAATTGGTAAAGAATTAGGACTTGAAAATTTTATATAAATTTCTACAATATAGTTGTCACCTGCTGTAAAATAATTGGAATTTTTGAAACGTTGGAACTATTTTATAAAAATAGTTGAAAACAGCTGAATTATGAGTATGTAAGCTGAAATTTGATAACTTGTGATTGTGTGCACCAAAGTGTTGCATGGATTGGATTATGTTCATGATAAATTGTTTTGATTACTATGTTCACATGAGGATACTTGCATGCATGTTTGAGTGTTAGGTATTTTGTTGTGTGTATCACTTTGTGCGTAAATTACGTGTAGAATTTGTATTGGTGTGTTCACACACTGACTTGAAATCAATTGGTTTGTTAGGACGCAATTAGCGGTCCCATCCCTTACAACTTCTTTGCTACACTAACCGAGCAACTAAAGGTGAGTTCACGGCCCCTAATTTTATCCGGTTTTAAACAACAGGGGGAGAAACATGTATACACTCTTCAACTCAATCTCTTTACGTTATATGAAATTAACGTCACATAACTATTCGGTAACTAAGTTAATGTTAATGTAACGTTATGGTCACTAAGCAGCTATATCACTTAAGTCCTCGTCAATCTCTCGGATCGTTAGTATTGGGTTTTAATAGCGGGGGAATTATAAGTAGTACTACTGGGCCCGACAAGCCCCATCCGAGCTAGTCGCGCTAGCCGACCGGGTATGGTCAACGGGTGAATAATTTGGCCTAACTTCGCCATGGTCAGTGATAGGCCTGGCAACACGGAGGCACAACAGTCAGCTTCGATCGCGAACACTTACGTGACATAACTTTAGGCTAGCTACCTATATATGTTAACATTGAACTTATTTACGAATCAACATTATTATTACGGGTTAGGAATAATGGAACAAACAACAATATTATTCCGGGTTTGGAATAATGGAACCATCAGCAATATTATCCCAGGTTAGGGATAATGGAACCAACAACATTATTATTCCGGGTTGGGAATAATGGAACTAGTCGTTATCCCGGGTTAGGGATAACGGGGGAAACAAACTCATAACCAAACAAACGAATTTATGAAAACCTGTGAACTCACTCATCTTTAATGTTGACACTTGTTTCTTTACATGTTTCTCAGGACGCTAGGAGCTCTAGATGCACTCACTTGCATTGATCAAGACATCTTTTATCGAGTCTCATTTACAAACATTGTTTTGGGTTTTTCTTTGGTTTTGGCGTTTATGTTGGCGCCCGTTCCTTTACTTTACTTTATGCTTCCGCTCAACTTTAAAAACTAATGCTTCTGCTAAACATTGGTAACTGATTAAGACAATATAAAATCTACGACAATTGATTTTAGAAAACGTATTATCAAATCATATAGAGTCGTTCGACGTACTAGTGTTTCAGATTCTGGTTTGTTCACACGCCTCGCGGTAAAACTCCGCAAGTGGAAATTGAGGGTGTGACAATATGTGGATTGATCACCCTCTCTCGTGAAAGGGTATTTTCATGCTCTCTAAGGTTTAAAGGTTTTCACCTTTCTAAGACTTGGAGTTTATACACTCTCGCATGTAGCGCACGAAAACAAGGGTTTATCCCCACGATGCTAAGGGTTTGTCCCCAGGATACTAAGGGTTTAACCCCAGGATATTAAGGGTTTATCCCTAGTGAAACTAAAGTTGTTAACAAACACTAAAGATATAGCAGATTATGATTGTGTTCATACACATTCTTTTGTGGAGAAAAGGCCACAAAGCTTAGTCACTAAGTGAAGAAATATTCAAGTATGTCATACATTGATGCAATATTCTGCAAGGACATGGGATATCCATGCTGGAGACATTGCAAAGGATTCCAAGGTTGGAGTTGAAAGTTGCTGCACAAGTATTTCTGGTATGGTTTTTATTTTTCAAATCTTGAAAGCCTTGTCTAAATAATCCAGATTTTATTCAACCAAGTTTCTGTCTAACATTTTGATTAAAGGTAACAAAAATGCCGAACATTTCATAAGTATCTTGACCAGGATATTCGATCAGGATACCCAAAATAGGTTTTTCAGAATAATAACATAACAACATCGGATAAGGCTAAACGGTTAGTTTATTATGAACATACCAAAATGTCACACTCTTTGTTTCGTCTTAAACCAAGACCCATCCACCAGGAGTATGATAAGTTCTAAAGCATGTGAACATTGATGACCAAGGGCTTCGTCCTGGAACCCAGGATCCCTCCACCTTTGGCCATCATATTGTGCAGAAAAAGTAAATTGTTTGAGTGCATGAAAAGTAAAGTGTTTAAAGCGGGTATAGACCATTCAAATCTAAAAAAGTGGGCTCCGGCCTAAGCAATAATATCCATCATTGCCCACTTCGATGCTCTCACACAACAGCATCTTCAACAACCTTCTCCACCACACCTTCGTCACCAGCATCCGCTCCAGCATCAGCTCCAGGATTCTTTTCAGCCTCAACCGGCACCTCAATCGCTACTTCAACCGCCTTGGAAGACTCTGCAATCGCTGGCTTGGCAGGATGCTCCACACAATTACCACCAAGATCCTTCAACTTCGCCTCCCAAGCGCTGATGTTCTAAGAAGGGCATTCGAAGCCCGCATCCTTGGCCTCATAAGCCATCTTCAATCTAGCTTGAAGGAGGGAAATTACCGCAGATCCTTTGAGGTTATCACGGTAAGAGACCATATCCGGCTCGTGTTGGGCATGCGCAACATCCAAGTTGATCCGAGCGTCTGAGACCGCCTTCTCCAGAGCGACTTTGACATCCTCGCTGACCTTCTTGAGTTTATCCTCGTAATGTCGGGTCCTGGTGGCAGCGGTTGTTTGCAACTGTTCGATGAGGGCCTCTGTCTTCTTTGCTCTAACCTCATGGAAGACCGCAGTTCCACAAGCCTCTTCATATGCGACCAGTAGATGGTTTAGGCCATACAATATAAGGTATGGGTATCACTATAGTTAACCAGAATGTCAGTCTAGCATAGACTTGCAGGATATAAAATGAAGGTATCTACCTGGTTGAGAAAAGAAGTCATAAGGCTGCTTGACTCAGCAAACCCATGACTCTCGAAAGGAGAAACCTCAGCAGAAGTGGCGGGGGAATCAGTATCCTTTCTCTTTCGAGAACTAGAGGCCCGAGGCTTGGAAGCTGAAGAAGACTTGGGGACAGCGGTAGGCTTGGAGCTGGAAGAGGGCTTTGATGCGGCTGAAGGCTTGGAGCTTGGCTCTTTCTTCATTGGTGCAGGTCCGGAGTACCTATCCAACTCATCAAGATCGAAAACCTTAGGGGTCTTGGCTGATGTTGCATACAGGAAGGTAATTTTAGACTTAATAGTTCAATATCCTCTCTAACAAAATACGCGAGATATCAAACAGGATCCTACCAGATGTGTTCGAACTTGAGTGTTGGGTTGAGGATGTTGAAGGCGGAATGAAACTTCTTTCGGAGTCTAGGAGATAGTAGATGGCTTTAATCCTCTTCTATGAATCAGCGAGGGGAGGTGCTAATTTTCTGAAGTCAGCTGCACAAAACATAAAGAAGATATAAGACAGGATATATCTGAGGATAACCCTAAAACCTTAGTTCCTACCCTTTGTTAACCACTTCACCGGATAATCCGCTCCACCAGGGATCAAACTTCTTTTCATGAAAAAGAATTTGGATTTCCATTCCTCTTCGTTCCTGGTGGCTCGGAGAATCAGAGGGTCCTTAGAAGTGGAGTAAAACAGGAACCTGCTGGACACATGGGATCTCAACTGGTATGCTAGTGGATGATCATCGACACATAGTTCAGGAATGTGGGTATTCTTGATTTGGTCAAGAACGATCAACACATGCCAAAGCATGGGCATGATCTGACTGAAACTGAGACCGGTGATATTTAAGAAATCGGTGATAAAATCAGAAAATTGAAACCTAAGACCTAATGTAAAGGGGAAGGCATTGAAACAGAGCCATTCGGTGGACACCATGTCCGATCGGAGTTCCCGATCGTATGGTCTGAACATTTTCGTTTCCGAGAAGATGCCGAAAGATTGAAGCGCCGATAAATGCGCATTGTCAAATGAACAGACTTCCTTCTCCGGGTATTGGAGAAGGTTTTGTGGTATGAAGACAGGGGCTGAATCACCGGAGCTGGATCAAGTTTGTCTTGCCATGCTTCGCCGAAAAACAGGAAAAGAAAGAAGAGGATGGGAGAGAGCTTTACCTTTTTTTTCTTCCTTGGTCAAGGTTAAATGGGGATAAGGACGAGAAGATATAGGGAGACAATGAGTAGAAATAGCCTGGGCAGTTACATCATATCATGTCACGGGTCTTATCTCTTAAATTGCCTCGATAAACGTAAAAAATATATCCGTTGAGATCAGGATCCCAACAGCTATATTTCTGGGGACAATTGTTATGGGTGAAATTCTGAGCCCATATCCTGAATTATATCTTTACTTAATTATAGTTGTTAACGATCAGGATACCAGACCAGGATATGGGTAACATCCTAAGGCAGTATCCTGGTAATTACTAATTATTCGCATGCAGGACATAGCTGCAGGATCACAACGTTCACGGAGACTCGTTCACCTAAAGACTCGGTCTAAATGGTTGGAAGAAAGACGTTGAAGCTGCAATACCTGGTCAACAACGTTCAGTAGTTAATATTCCAAGGGATCCCACAATTTTAGTAGAGTTTGTTTTTCTTTGTAACTATAAATACCGGATAAACAGATCGATAGGTCACAACACATTCATTCACTACTCTTGAATTCTGTCATTTACTTTCACAATTACGTACAAACACTCAACAGTAGCAATTCTTGTAACACTTAGCAACGATCTGGGAATTATCCTGCACTGTATCCTGATTTTTAAGCAATAAGAAGAACAAGGCAGCGGTGATTGTCAGCTCCCGAGGTTTTATGCCGGAGATCTAGATTGATCAAGGGCTTACCTCTTACTTTTTTGCTCATTGTTTGATTGTTGATATAGCTCAATATCCTGAGCTGTATCCTGAAAAGTGTTTTTAGAAACTAGTAAACCGATACAAGCTTCATTAACACTGCTAGCACACTACCTGACAAAACTAATTTAATCACTAAATTGCTTCGGTAATTTTTGACCAAAACAAATATACCATGAAAATGTCTTGGAAATCAATGTGCTAGATATGCTAAGTCAACATATGAAGCAAAAATGTATTGGAAATCAATGTGCTAGATATGATAAGTCAACATACGAAGCAAAAATGCAATGGAAATCATGTACTATATGTACTATGTAAGCAAAGCATAAATAATGTCATGAAATCGAGAAAGTGGTCATAAGCACATATGTATCACCCCAAAACTTTTGAAAATGAAAAAGAGGGGACTATGTACTCACTTGGGATTGCAAAGATTTTCCTTGTTCAAAGGAGTAAACAAAAGCTCAAGAGTACGAGGATTTAAGTATGTCCTAATATCGGATAACTATGTTAATATCGGGACTTTAATCGTAGGATTCGGGTAGAATGAATCCTTATAAACCAAATGACTGTTGGAACTCATATGAAATGGATTAATAAAGTTAACATTCTGATTTGGAAATTGTCCTAAGTGCTTCGTGAAGGTAGTTTATGCTACTTTAACGGGTCATTTGCGGAAACGCGTGATTGGATGGTTAAATATATGTTATGATAAGTCTTAATTGCCCAAACATGGTTTAAAAATCTTATAACATCAGTGTATAAGTCAAAAGTTGGATTACATATGCTTAAAATGGTTTTATGCGCAAAAAGGGCGTTCTGGTCATTATAAAGGGAATAATTAGCGACTTATCATAATACTAACCAAACGACGTGACCATAAGGTATAACCTCAGTAGGTTATTCCCTATACAACTATGGTCACAAATATGTGTTTGGTCGGATCCTAAGATTGACCAAACGGGTCAGATTCGAAAGTCAAAGCAGTGGTCAAGACCGCTAGACTTACGACCCTAATAAAGCACATAAAAGTGACGAGTTAGACATGTCAAAACATGTCTAACTAAGATACAAAACCGATTTGGTATCAAAACTTAGTGTTTTGATACCCGAAAATAGTTTCATCACAAAATGCACATAATGCACATTTTGACAGCAACTTTGACTCGTCACTTCGACTAGTAACATGGTAAATCAGTAGGTATGATCATTTTGGATCATAACCATCGTGATTACGATCACGTTTTAAAGCTCAATTGAACTTTGCTTTGAGCAATTTTGGTTAACTGTAAGTCAAACAGAAAGTCAAACTGTTAGACTTTTAGCTCAAAATAGCTAAAAGAAATGAACAAGACTAGGAGAGAGCACTTACTTGTGTTGAAGAACACTTGAAGAGCTCAAGAAAACTCAGTAGGAGGCCTCAAAAAGATGGAAGCAAGCTCCAAGCAAGTAGGAGGGAGAAAGAATGAAATGAGCAAGTTAAAATGGGTGATGATTAAGGGTTTTAATACTAATCTTGGAGCTCCCAAATCATGACAAGTGTTGATCCAGGTGTTAGAGCATAGATTAGGGTCCCTCCAGGTGTCCAAAGCAGGTGAGGAGGGGCAAAAATCGTGAGCTTGGTGTCCAAGGAATGAGTTGTGAAGCTGCCAAGTTGCAACCAAGATTCTGTTGAGCTGGGGACAGCTCATGGATCGTATGGCTTTATGCCTTACGGTCCGTAATGTCCTTGCAGGGGCAGAAGTTTCTAAAATTACAGTTTTGGCCCCTGAACTTGTATTTGTCGCGTTTTGGCACTTTTAACACCCGTTAACCTCATTTAAGCTCTATAAGGATGTTAAAGCATAGGAACTTGAAATATGTCTATAAATGTCATCGATGTTGGTTCGTTCAGTTGTATGGTTGCGTTTTTCGCTTAATTACGACACACTCTTTAATTTACGTGTAAACGACCGTAATTGCGTAACGAATGATATTTTTGCATTCTCATCACTAAAATACAAGATTTTAATGATTACAAAAATTTTTAAATGGGAGTACGTGTTCCGTATTAAGAAATACGCGAATCGACATAGTTTCGCAGAATTTGCAAAATAGTCTCCGGAGTTGTATAGGCATGTTTTAGCCATATCGAACCCTTCCAAACTTATTTCTAAGTTATGTAAAGGATATTTAGGGTATATTTAGCTTGTGTCATTGTTCCGGAGTGTACGTCGCGATAAACAGATTACGTTTGTGTAACGGTTTGCGATTTTACTTCAAGAAAAGGTTCGAAAGATCGAAATTGAACAAAGGTTGAAAATACACAAATGTCAAATATTTAAAAAAATATTGGGATTAAAACACAATATTTTATTGATCATAAAATTGTTCTAAAATCGTTACATGATCGAAAGTCACAAATGTCACAGTCTCCCCTACTTTAGGAAATTTCTTCCCGAAATTTACTTAGATGAAACTTGTGGAAAAAGATGTGGATATTTCGCTTTCATCTGGTCCTCTCATTCCCAAGTAAACTATTGGCCACGTTTGGACTCCCAATGAACTTTAACAATCGGTATTCGTTTGCGCTTTAGCCTTTTGACTTCACGGTCCAATATTTCCATAGGTTTCTCGACAAAGTGCATCGTGTTATGAACACGAATTTCATCAAGAGGGATGTGGAGGTTTTCATCAGCCAAAAACTTTTTCAGATTGGACCTTGGTGCAAGTTTGTAGGCCACCTTTCCGATTCTCTTGACAATCTTGAATGTTCCAAGATACCGTGGTGCAAGTTTTCTTTCTTTCCAAATCTAACCACACCTTTCCAAGGGGTTACCTTGAGTAAGACGTGATCACCGACTTGAAATTCCAAGGGCTTGCATCGTTTGACCACATAACTCTTTTGACGGCTTCTAGCTGTTAAAAGGTTATCACGAATTTTCTTGACTTTGTCGGTTGTGTTTTGAATGAGTTCAGGTCCAGTGAATTGAGATTCACAACTTCATTCCAACAGAAAGGTGAACGACATTTTCGACCATAAAGAGCTTCAAAAGGCGCCATGTTAATGCTAGAGTGATAACTGTTGTTATAGGAGAACTCGATCAACGGTAGATGCGAATCCCAACTACCACCAAAGTCGATCACACAAGCTCTAAGCATATCCTCCAGTGTTTGAATTGTCCTTTCGTACTGTGCATCCGTTTGAGGATGATAAGCATTGCTCAAGTTAAGTTTGGTTCCCATTGCAGATTGCATGGTTCTCCAAAAGTGAGATGAGAATCGAGCATCACAGTCTGATATGACGTCCAAGGGAACACCATGACGAGATATAATCTAATCAACATAAATCTTAGCAAGTTTGTCAGCAGAGAAATCCTCACGAATCGCTATGAAGTGTGCTGACTTTGTTAGACGATCAACGACTACCCAAATAGCATCGTGACCTCTAGGAGTGAGCGGTAATTTGGTAATGAGATCAATAGCAATGTTTTCCCATTTCCAAACTGGAATTTCTGGTTGTTCAAGCATACCAGAAGAGCATTTATGTTGTGCCTTAACTTTGAGACAAGTAAGGTCTTTGGAGACGTACAGAGCTATGTCATTCTTCATACCTGGCCACCAATACTAGGTACGAAGATCCTTGTACATTTTGTCTGCACCTGGATGAATTGAATAACGAGACTTATGAGCTTCATCCATTATCACTCATCAAGCCTTGTGCAACGCAAGTACGTTGAGCTTGGAAGATATGGTTTGGAACATCAGATTGAACTTGAACATAATGTAGCTTGACACGTTCTTTATGACTAAGAGCACCAGCCACGACATTCGCCTTACCAGGATGGTAGCGAATCTCGCAGTCGTAGTCGTTCAGCAATTCGACCCATCGTCGTTGTCTCATGTTTAGTTCTTCCTGATTGAAAATGTGTTGGAGACTAATTGTTTACTAATGTGCATGGAGCTTCTAGATGCCTTGATAGTTTATGTTATGTAGATAGTGGAGGCTCCAGGCACATAACAGGATGTAGAGCCCTTCTCAAAGACTCCATGGTATATCCTTTGGTAACAATTCAAAAAGGAACGTGTTGGGGTCAGAGTCTGTTTAGGCTGGGAAACTCAAATTTGAGCATGTTAATCTCACAAATGAGTGACAAAGGATATGGATCCTTCTTTACAAAGAAAACATGTCAAATTGTAGGACCAGAAGTTGTTAAAAAGATTGATCAAATCATTGATGAGAGTAAAGCACAACTTGTTGCTCATAGGAGTTGCAATGTGTATGTGGTGGATATGTTCAAGGTTAATCCAATGTCCAATGCATACCTATTCTTAGTTGCTTCTAGCAAAGAGATAGAGTTATGACATAAAAGACTTGGCACACAAATCTGAAAACTATCACCACTCTCTCAAAACAAAATCTTGTCAGCGGTTTACCCCCAAAACAATTCACTTGTGTAGAACATTGTGTTTCCTGTTTTAATGGCAAACAACATAAAAGTTCTTACAAGTCCATTGAAGAGTCCAAAACAACCCAGTGCTTGCAATTGCTGCACATGGACTTGTTTGGCCCTGTAAAAATCACTAGTCTTAAAAAGAAAAGATATTGTCTGGTCATTGTAGATGATTTTTCAAGGTTTACATGGACATTTTTCATGCACTCTAAAGATGAAACTTCTGTAATTTTGCAAAATTTAGTTAAACAGGTTGAAAAGAAATTTGACCTTCCAGTAAATAATTTTAGAAGTGACAATGGGACAGAGTTTAGGAATATGGAGTTAGATGCTTTCTGTGAGTCAAAATAAATTGTTAGACAATATAGCATCCCAAGGACTCCAGCACAAAATGGGGTGGTTGAAAGGAAAAACAGAACTTTAATTGAATATGCAAGAACAAAGCTTGCAGACTCAGGTTTACCCTTGTCTTTTTGGGCGGATGTAACAACCCGATCTTTCGGATTGTTATCCGAATTCCATTATTTCCATTTATTTCTGTTTGAAAATCCGTTTGTACTCTTAGATTCATTGTAATTGTTAAACTATTTTGAAACGCATATTATATCGCTTATTTATCGCATTTAAAATCGCTTAGTAGTCGCAACTCTCAACGCAAACCTGAATCGCAACTTAATTATGTTATTTTATGTTACTTATGTGTTATGTGTGCTTTACGTTATATGGTGGTACTCGCTATCGCAATGCTCTCGCTCACACAAATGCTAAATTACATTAGTTTATTATCGCAACGCTTAATGTAACTAACTAATACGAAACAAATCGCCACACGAGCGCCTAACGAACAAATGCCAAACAAAACTTAGCCACCAGGCCAAGTTCGCACGAAGTTGGGTATACCAAACTTCGTCCGAAGTTGACCAGGCCAGAAATGTGGGTCAAGTTGGCTCGAACTTGTACAAGCCAAGGAGAACTGGCCAAGTTCACCCAAAGTTGCCCACTGCCACCTAAATTCCTCCTCACCTATAAATACCCAGCACCTCCATTCATGCTCTCCTTGCTGCAACTTCGCTCCAGAGCTCCCAAAACCGAATTTCCTTGTTTTTCCAAGTAAGAACCACTCGTTTTATGCAAACCACAATGTTTTCCACTACGATTTTACACAAGGATTTCCTTCGTTTTCATCAAAACTTCTCTGTTTATAAATATCTTCATCTTTTATTCTAAACCTTCTTATTTTAGCTTAGATCTACACTTAAACGGGTATATTGGACTTAGCCTTGCCGTTCCAAGCTAGAAATCTTGATGATTTCGACTCACCAAGTGTTAGATATGAGAAAACTGTTTAAAGCATTGATTTTCTCACAAAATACAGACTAACCGACGTGTGTTTCGTTCACTAAATAGTGGAACAAGGTATTGTCAATAATATACTTGAAATGGATTCGAATCTACGTCTATTTCAAGCAGAAACTCAGATCCGGAAGCACAAGGATGATACAGTCACTTCGCACGAACTGGACTAACTCGTATGAACTGACAAGTTCGCACGGATTAGCCCGGAGTTCTGTAAAATGACTAAAACTTGCTCTCAAATACCTCTCCAGCCTATGGTTTGCTCAGTAGCCCAAGGTTGGAGAGAGGAACACTCGATTTCCTTAGCAAAAGATGCGAAAACACTCGATTTTGGAACCAAAACAGACAAGTTCGCTCCAAAAGGGACAAGTTCGCTCGAAGTTGTCACCTGACTGGTGCCAACTTCGCCCAAACTTGTGTTGACCAAAGAGGAGTGGTACAACTTCGCCCAAAGCTGTTACCAAACATCAGATTTGGTGCAACTTCACCCGAAGTTGTTACCTAACCTCAGTTGGGATTGTTACCAAACCTCAGTTTTGGTACAACTTCGCCCGAAGTTGTTACCTAACCTCACCCGTTTCAACCATTTCAGCACTTTGGAAGACTGATGCACTTCTGTTCTCACTTACAGACTAATCCTGGTGCTCCCTTCAATCCACAACAGTTCGTGTTTCTTCTTTGAGCACCGACTGTGAGTATACTTGAACCCTTTTTCGTTTAAAACGCACTTTTGGGTGTTACATACGTTCTCTATATCAAAACACGCTACACACAACGCTAAACTCTTTTAATGCTAACCGCTCTCGTAGGTTATACGTGAATCGCTGAATGTTTGTTTGCTATGTGTTAATAATGAGGACTTGCAGACCACCCATAGCAACGATAGTACTCTAGTTTGGATTCAGCACCCGATTGGTTCAGGGTTGTTAAGGCTCGCATATTAACTTTACGTGTTGTTCGCTGTTGTGAACACGTATCGCACATACTCTACCTCGCAATCGTGTTGGTTAGCTTGTATCATTATTGTTAGCTTACTTAGATTCACTTTCTCTACATGTACATGTTGGTTATGCATAAACACTTTATCACTGATATTATGCTATTAAACCTATGTACTCACCTTTACTTTATGTATTGACTTTTATTTTAATGTGTGTAACAGGTTGAGGATGTTATCGCTGCAAATCGGACTTAGGATTATGCTTTAGAAACTGTAATAATCTAGTTGTCAGATTTTGAGTTGTTTGAGAATGTTTAGATTTGTAATGATTATGGAATAATTATATGTTAATTGTATGGGAAATTGACGTTTTAAATATTGTCGTTTATAATAGTCGTTATGGATTCTCTCGAACAATCTGATTCACTTAATGTCGCGCCCCGATGATTCCACCATCGGTTGGGGTGTGACAGATTGGTATCAGCGACATAACTATAGGGAATTAGGTAGAATTGTCATGTTCGACCTAGTCTATAGTCTAAGTACCCAGTTAGACCGCTCTTCGACTTAAATGCTTAAACTACTTGCCTTAAATGACTACATGCCTTTCCTAAGGTTAACACAACGTACACGCTTGAAAACGCTCGTATAACACAAATGAGTGATTGTGTCGGGATTAGGTTTGAAAACCAAGAACTCTCGACAAGATCACTCACTCCGCGTACTATTTACTGCACGAGATTCTTTCGTTAAGCTAGGAGTGATACCCATATCTTAACGAAAATCTCCACCTCTATTTCCGTGGAACTCCCGACGCGTTCAGTGAAAACCACAAACACAGGAACAAAGTTGTTAATTTAGGGGTGAAACCCGCATCTTAATAACTAATTCCACTCCTCGATTTTCAATCTCACCAAAGTCTCGACTATTTTGATGACTCGGGGCACGACGTAACTGGAAGGATAAATGCCGTTAACCGTAGTACGGCGAGAGCATTTTGTCTATTAGGCTAAATCGTGTGCCCGAACTCAGAGGATTTTCGAATCACTTTGGGTAGTCGCTATCTCAAAACCCAGGACGCTCCAACTTGATTTAAGCCTGCAATCGCCGATTTTACGCATCATCGAGTTATTTAATTAATTGTGTGTTTAAATTTGTAAATCTTACGCTTCACCGATTTCTCGTTTTATCGCTTTTTACTTTACGAAAATACGCACAACTCTCGAAATCTAAAACTCTAATTAATCACAAACCAAACTAAAACGCTCAACCCTCTTACGCTAATGTCCTCATACGCGGCCTTGCTCACTTATTACGCTTATACTACTCGTAACTCATGCGCGCTACGCAAGTTTTAGTGAAGGTGAATGCGTTCAAAATATGTGCTTACGTGCTTATGTGCTTATGTGATTAGTTGATTACGTGCTTATATGCTTATGCGAATACGTGCTTACATGATTATATGCCTTATGTAAATAATAATAATAAATATTATAATGTAAAATGCAAGCTTTTAAACAAAAAACCCATTATGATCGAATCTCATCTAATTTCCCTATGTGCCATTCTACAGAATCTCATTTTCGCAAATGGCATCCATGGGATCTCACACTCGCCGTTCCGCTCAACGCAACAATGCCGAAAAACGCATCGCCTCTCTCGTAGCCAGGGAAATGTCTAAGATGATCCCGCAAATTGTCAATGAAATATAAGCGGTTAGCAGCAACTCATCAGTCGACTCCAAGAACGATGCTCTGAAATCTCGGTTCAGCTTCAAGCAGTTTAAGGCCTGCGGTTCTGCAGAATTCACAGGCAAAGATGGACCAATCAAGATGTTTCACCGGTTTGACGCGATCGAAGTCACTTTCAGGCAAAGCGGATGCCCTGAAACCTCCCCACCGTTAACGCCACATGAGTCTTTCATTCAAGGGCACTTGACTGGTGGACTGTCGAGCGCAACAGGCATGGTAACGACGAAGCTTACTCTCTCACGTGGGAAGAACTTAAGGAACTCATGATCAAAGAGTTCTGTCCACGACACAAAATCCAGAAGTTGGAAAATGAATATTGGGGTATCAAACAAATCGGTGGTGACAATGTTGGTCTCACCGCTCGCTTCAAGTAGCTCAGCCTCATCTGCCCAGGTCAAGTGGACACCACCGAGAAAGCTATCAAGAAATATCACCGCGCTCTACCCGACTATGTCGCCGACTTCGTTCAAGCTACAAGACCAACCACCATCGAAGAGACTTACCAACTCATAGCCTAGATCAACGAGAAGCGAGTCTTGGCTGGAGCTTTTAAAGTCTCAACCAAGAACCTCAGCCAAGCTACTGCTTAGCCAAGCACCGATACTGCTCCATCTCAAGCCTCCAAGTCAAGTCACTAGAATCGCAAGCGAAAGGACAACAATAAGAACTGCGCAGTAGTCCCAGCACTGAACTCCCAGTCTCGCCAAGCTGCTACTCCCAACGCACCAACTACTAAGCGTGCGTATACAGGTCCTCACCCTCTGTGCTCTAAGTGCACATATCATCACGCGGTTGGAGGAAACTACCGCTTTTGTGCTAACTACAACATCTACGGGCACTTCACGGAGCACTGCCACACTGGTCCACGTCAGCAAGCTCCTCCCACCCTCACAACATCGCCATCTCCTCTCAATGTTATGCCATTCAATCAAGCTTCGCAAGCACCAGCAGTTCAGGCACAGGTTTGCTACACTTGTGGCGACCCGAGTCATTTCAGCAATGTCTGCCTGCACCGTGCTGTCAAACAAGAACCACAGCAGCAGCAGCAGCATCCTCAGCAACAGCCACCACAGCCACCGCAGCAGCAACAACCACAAGTTGTGAGTGGAAGAGCTTTCAACATCAGTCACCGCCAGGCTCAGAATGACAACAATGTTGTCAATGGTACGCTCCTCATTAATGGTATTTATGCTTCTTGCTTATTGATACTGGAGCCGATAACTGTTATGTATCGTTAGAATTCGAAAAAAATTTAAAATGTAAACACATTAACCTCCCAAGGACCTTCGATGTCGAAATCGTCACCGGAAGAACCATTACCGTTAACTCCGTTCTACGTGATTGTACTCTCGAACTCAACAATCACATTTTCTCGATCGACCTCATACTTATGCAATTAGGTAGTTTTGAAGTCATAGTAGGCATGGATTTCCTTCACGACAATCGTGCTGAAGTCGTTTGTTTCGATAAAATGATTCGTTTTACCCTTCCAAACGGTGATCAACTACATGTTTACGGAGAAACACCCTCAAAGAAGTTGATGCTTTTGTCATGTACCCAAGCGAACAAGCATTTGCGCAAGCAGTGCATCGCTTTTCTAGCCCACATCATGAACCCAGAGAAGGAAAAGAACACCTTGAAAGACGTACCTGTTGTTTGTGAATTCCCTAAAGTCTTTCCCGACGATTTACCTGGTTTACCCCCTACTCGTGATGTCGAATTCCATATCGCTCTAATCCCTGGTGCTACACCTGTCGCTAAAGCTCTCTACCGTCTTGCACCATCAGAAATGCGCGAGCTATCTAGCCAACTTCAAGAATTACTTGAGCAAAAGGAAAGGCTCATCGAAAGCCTCATAAGTACAAGTCTACTCCTTCGACAAAAGCCGTGCTTGAGTTACTGCACATGGATCTTTCGGTCCTGTTAATGTGCTTAGTATTGGCAAGAAGTCGTATTGTCCTCTGATCGTAGATGGCTACTCTCGCTACAGTTGGGTTTACTTTCTCAATCACAAAAATGAGGCTGCAAGTTTGATCAGACAGTTCATCATTCTAGTTGAAAATCAAGCTAGTACGAGGGTGAAAGCAATTCGATCAGACAATGGGACGAAATTCAAGAATATCACCTTATATACATTCTGCGCAGAAAAGGAATTGAACGACAGTACAGTGCGCCACGAACACCACAACAAAATGGAGTGGCCGAGAGACGAAATCGTACTCTTATAGAGGCGGCACGAACCATACTGGCCGTCTCGAAGCTTCCTAGTTTCTTCTGGGCCGAAGCAGTTAGCACGACTTGTTACATCTAGAATCATGCTTTAGTAAACGAACGTCACATGAAAACTCCTTATGAGATTCTGGAAGGAAGTAAACCCTCGGTCTCACACTTCCGTATTTTTGGTTGTCCGTGTGTCTTGTTACTCATGGACACTAATAGGAAGTTTGAAGTCAAAGGGGACGAATGTTTCTTTATTTGATACGCTAAAGGATCTTCCTATAGAGTTTACAGTAAAGTAACCAAGAAAGTCGTCGAGTCGTGCAACATTGAATGGCTCGAACAAAATTCTATGGATGCTAGAGTTGGTCCAGATTGGATGTATGATTATGCTTATTTGTTCAAATCCTTTAACATTTTGTCTAGTGTTTTCCCTGATGCAGATGTGTCGACTCCAAAACGACCAGTTTCGTTTGGTGATACAGAAGAAGAGGAACATGATGAAGGGAACTCGTGAAATCATACTATTGATCCACTAGGAATGAGATTTACAGAGCATTTAACGTCTCATCAATCCCGTGAAGGTGCACCATTAGGAGGCATTCTCTCGAATGCATCTAGATCTGATTTGTTTTCTGATCCTATCCCTGAAGATTATACTGTTACTACTTCTGTGGTTCACAGTATTGTAGCATCTAATGAGGGGGAGTCGAGCAAAATCAACACACCTCAAGACCAGACCATACTTGAATTTGCCATTCCAACTAGCGTTCAAAGAAATCATCCTATTGAGAATGTGATTGGTTCTGTAAATGCAGTAGTTCAAACCAGGAGCCAATGAAGAACCATTAATCTTTGTTTATAGTCTAACTACATTTCTCAAATTGAACCTAAAACCATTGATGTAGCTTTGCAGGAACCAGGCTGGGTCGATGCTATGCATGAAGAGCTGAACCAGCTCGAGAAGCTAGGTGTATGGAAGCTTATGGAGTTACCGAAAGGGAAACGAAAACTTGGAACTCGATGGGTTTTTAGAAACAAGCAAGATTCTGCAGGAGTTATTGTTCGAAACAAGGCAAGATTGGTGGTCCAGAGATTCAGACAAACAGAGGGACTGGATTATGATGAAGTTTACGCCCCAGTTGCTCGACTTGAGGCCATCCGGATTTTCCTAGCATACGCGTCCTACATGGGGTTCACTGTTTATCAGATGGACGTCAAGATTGCGTTTTTGTATGGAGACGTGAAGGAGGAAATCTTTGTTGAGAAACCGTCGGGCTTTGTCCATCCAGATCATCCAGAATATGCCTACACGCTTGATAAGGCATTATATGGATTGCACCAAGCACCAAGAGCTTGGTATGCAACTTTGACTGAACATCTTCTGGCTCATGGGTACACGCGTGGCACGATAGACAAGACTCTGTTTATCAAGAGGGTGGGCAAGGATCTGATCTTGGTTGAAATTTATGTCGATGACATTATCTTTGGATTGACAAGTGACGAGCTTTGCAAGGAATTTGAGAGGGTTATGAAAAAGAAGTTCGAGATGAGTGTGCTCGGAGAAATGACATTGTTCTTGGGTTTACAAGTCAAACAGGATTCTCGAGGCATTCTTATTCATTAAGGGAAGTATGTGGATGATGTGCTAGCAAGATTCAAGTTCACCGATGCTAAACCGGCTGAAATCCAATGGGAGAAAGACCATATTGACTGAAGATGCTGAAGGATCCCCTGTTGATCAACGCCTTTATAGTACTATGATCGGGCCGTTGATGTATCTGACAACAAGCCTCCAGACATCATGTTTGTTGTCTGCAACTGCGAACGATATCAGGCTAACCCTAAAACTTCTCATCTTACTGCTGTTAAGCGAATCTTTCGGTACCTTAAAGGCCGATCTTGGTTTGGTCTGTGGTATCCGAGGGATTCCAATTTTGACATGTTTGCATTTTATGATAGTAATTTTGGAGGCACTGACAAGGACAGGAAATCCACCAACAGCTGGATGTCTATTTTTTTGGTGACAGCAAACGCTGGCAATTTCAACAGCTGAAGTAGAGTACGTTGCGGCTTCAGTGTCTTACTCCCAAGTGGTGTGGATGCAACATCAATTGCAGGACTACGGTTTGACTTATCTTAACACTACCATTTAGTGCGAATATGATGCTGCTATACAAATTGTGAAAAATCCTGGTTTCCATTCAAAAACCAAGCACATTGATATTAAAGTTCATTTTATACGAGATTGTTTTGATAGAGGTCTTATCAAACTGGAGCAAATCGACACAGATGCAAATGTTGCTGATTTGTTCACAAAACCTGTCAGCAGCTCGAAGTTTCAAGTGCTTGTGGATTTTCTGAAAATGATCTGTTATACCGACTGGGCACGTTTTTGTTTTTCATAGGTTAATTTGTACATAAAGTTTTTATTATTAGGTAGTTTTTATTTATGCACAAATTTAGAGGGAGAAATTTTGAAAAATACAAAAAATAAAAAATTTTTAAAAATAAAAAACACCGAAAAATTTGAAAAAGTAAAAAAGAATCATTGCATGTCATGGGAAATTATATGAATTTTCACATTGTGGTGAAGGGCTGACTCTTGTAAAACCAGAATCGAAATTGTTTGGCTCTAGAACGATATGTTAGTAGGCTCTATCCTTAAGGCTGGAAACATTGGCTGCTTGTTTGAAACTTAAACTTATACATGACCTTAGGAAAGAATGTCACTTGGAATAAGCTCATTTCTATTTGAATGCTTGTGTGATGTCCCGATGCACACAATTTTGGTCTAGTTCTGAAAATTTTTCTGAAAAAGTCGTCTATCTCCTCTGTTTTGCGTGAGCAAAGACCTGGAGGTGCTAGGTAGCGTTGGCTTCTGTTTTGCGTAAGCAAAGACCTAGCTGTACGTCTGTCGCCTTATAGATCACTTTACACCTGAAAGAGGCACTCAAGTGCCCAAAAGAAACCCAAGGGAACCTATATCAAACTAAGAAAACTCATTTGATCTGTATATTATATCATCTCTACTTTGATCTATTATTTTCTCTTCTCAGTCTAGTCCCAGTCAAGGTTTCAGGAATATGGAACGGACTTGTGGAAATATGTGGTAGGGAAACTGCAGGCATGATAGTGTGTGCTGATTGGTATTCCAGGATTTGATTAGTATTTATCTGGGTGTTCATTGTTAAAATACCAAAACATGATAAAATTGATTACAGGCGGTCATATGAAAAGGCCTAGGGAGGTGGGTTTAGGTGGACAAATATTTCGGATCATTCGGTAGTAGATCAGTGTTGTCAAGCTCAAAACCTCGTGATTTAATCCCTGAGAAATCTTGATATTTCCTATGTTTTATTTTTATAAATAATAGCTTCATATTATTTATTTTTGTTTTATGGGTTTTGGTCTTGAAAAGCGTGCTCAGGAAGTTAAAGGGTTATCTAAGGAAAAAACAATTTTTGTTGAGTTTGGATAATAAATTCTGAAATAATTTTTAAATCCAAAGGTTTGGGTAGGTTTCGAGTCGAGATCATGGACCAGGCCCATATCTCAAAGGTCTGGCCCATGTTGATTGTGACATACAAAAGGATCTCGAGTCGAGACCCTCTCACTTCACTCGAAACCTTTCTCTGATTCTCTTTTATTTTTCGACGGCTTCCTCTGTTTCCGACATCGTTTCCTTCGATCTCCATTCACTAACAATCACCATTTAAGGTATTTTAAGATTAAATGATGGTGTTTACTTGATGATTTGCAGGAGATTTGAAGAACTTGTTGAATATTTGAAGAACACTAAGAACCCTAATTAGGATCTTATTATGGTCTTCATCAGGATTAACAGATGTTTTTAGGGCTTAATCCAAAGTTTGACTGGTCAAAGATGTTTAAATGGTTCCGACTCAGGTTGCGGGTGAAGACACCAGGACTCGAAATCTCTTGTTTCGAGTCACAACCTTCATGGTTTCGATTCAAGACATGTCTTGAGATTTCATGGTCTCGACTGAGGTTTTGACTCGAGTTCTCCTAGTCTCGATTGTGATATCGACTCAGAATCTTGTGGTCTCGACTAGAGATTATGAGATTTCGACTTGAAACCTGGTGTCTAAAATTAAAAAAAATTATTATTATTTTTCTCGAAATCTGAGTTGTTTACCATTTCCAGCTGATGATTCTGTTTGCCAGTATCTGTTTACAAGTATATTTTCAAAAACTATAATTATACTTGTGTGTTTGTGTAGAATGGATTTGAAGTTCATCTCCGGCCACAATTAAGCAGGATATCTGGCACCACCTCTAGAGAAGCATAAGCAGTTGTATGCATTATTGATTAAAGGGTTAAATAGTTGTCGTGTCACCCATGGTCTTCGAGAAAATCCAATTGTATTTGAAAGCCTTATTCAAGACTTTTGGAAGACGGCACGATTTGAAGCACTAGGAGGAAATGGAAAAGGATCGATTGAGGCCAAGATTCAAGAGAAGAACGTTACCGTGACCGAACATATTATTCGGGAGGTCCTTCAGTTTAACAATCAAGATTCAGATCCGACTGATCTTCCGGGTGGTACTATTGAAGCTATATTGTCGCGTTTGAGCTATGAAGGATCATATCCCTAGTTAATGAAGAAGTTTGTGCATCCATTGTGATATCTGTGGCGATCCGAGCATGTAACAATATCAAACACATTCGATTCTTGCACGATTTCGAGCTCTCAAATCGCTTCTGTAAGCGAAACCGTAAACCGATTCGCAAACAAAACCAGTTTAATGCGACATACACTCTGGAACAATGAAACAAGCCAAACATACCTTAAATAACCTTTACATAACTTAGAAATAAGTTTTGAAGGGTTTGGTATGTCAAAAACAAGTTTATTCGATCACAGGGTCTATTTACGACAAACTATGAAAGTCTGCCGATTCTCGTAGCAACTCACATTCCGGAACAAGTTCATAAGCTAAACATACCTTAAATACCCTTAACATAGCTTAGAAATAAGTTTTGAGGGCTTCGGTATGGCAAAGTCATGCTTTTGTAACTTCAGGGGCTATTCTGCAAATTCTGTGAAACTATGCTATTCGCGTATTTCACTATCCGGAATATTACGCACGTCCAAAAATTTTTGCAATCATTAATATCTTGTATTTTAGTGATTGGAATGCAAAAATATCATTCGTTACGCTTTTACGGTCGCGCACGCGTTCGTTACGATTTTCATCGTAATTAACCAAAAACCGCAATCGTATGTCCAAGCAAACCGACATCCGAAGCATTTTTGAGCACATTTCAAGTTCCCTATACTTTATTGTCCTTGTAAAGCTTGAAAATAGGGTTAACGGGTGTTAAAAGTGCCAAAACGCGTAAAAAACAAGTTCAGGGGCCATTTCTATCAAATTTGAAACTTCAGCCCCTGCAAGGGCCTTACGGACCGTAAGGCAAAACCCCATACAGTCCGTAAGGGGTCCCCAGCTCACCAGAGTTATTAAATCAAGGTGGCAGCCTTTTTAAATGCCTCATTGACTCATCAAACGAACTTGCCACCCAAATCTCTGCATTTGACAAGTGTGGGACACTAATCAAACTTATTGGTGACTCATGGACATGTGTCTTCATCCTAGAACTTCAAGAAAATATATAAATACCCAAGTTCATCATTCTTGAAAAGCTTTAATCAACTCATCTTCTACCACAAACTAAAGTTGCAACACTTTTGGTGATCAATCTGTGAAATCTTGGCATTCCTATAATGTTTGTAAGTGCTTTCAATCATGCTTTGTTCAATTCTTGTAGTTTAATTGGGCTAAAATTCAAAAGTTTGACTTTTGTATGACTTCCAGAATTGATCATCAATTGATCAACATAAAGTCCAATTGAACCTTACAATATGATGGTAATCAAGGTGGTCATGATCCTTAGTGATCATGCTTACTGATTTCCATCATTTCTAGTCATTTTGACAAGTCAAAGTTTCGGTCAAAATGCGATAAATGCGCATTTCATGCCAAACCTAATTTCGGGTGTCAAAACTGTTTGTTTTGGTACCAAAACTCTTTTATAAACTTAATTATACATGTCAAAACATGTCTAACTCATCACCTCCATTTTAGTGCTTGCTTTGAGTCGTAAGTTGAACGGTTTGACCACCGCTTTGACTTTCGAATCTGACCCGTTTGGTTGACCTTTTGGACGCAACCAAAAACATATTTATGACCATAATTATAAAGGGAAAAACCCTATGAGGTTATACCTTATGGTCATGTCAATTGGTTAGTGTTATGATGATTAGTTGATATAAACTTCAATAAAGACCAAAATGCCCTTTTCACGAATAAATCAACTAAGAGCATATGTAACATAAAAATTGACGTATAATCTGATGTAACAACAATAGTAAACATATTTTGGTAATTAGGACTTATCATAACACATATCTAACGGGTCATAACGGGTCAAAAGCACTTAAGAATCTTTCTAACTCAGAATATTAACTTTATTAAACCATTTCATATGAGTTCCAAATACTCATCTGGTTTATAAGGTCTCATTCTATCCGATTCTCCGATTTCAAGTCCCGATATTTACACAATTATCCGATTTTAAGACACGCTTGATTTCTCGGACTTTTGAGCTTGTTTAATCTTTGATACAAGGTTACTTAGCAATCTCAAGTGTGTACATAGTTCCCCTCTTTTATGTTTTGCAAATATTTTGGGGTGATTCATATGTGCTAGTTTGTTTTCAAGCTTTCAAAGTACAAAATCTATGGTTTATATAAACAATACAATTTCGATAATGTGAACGAACTTGTTGGTGCGTTTTATTCATAACAAGAATGACATTCATAAACAATGGCCAAGCCGACCAGTAGTAAGGTACGGCGCCTAGGACTGACAATCCCGTTACCAAAATTCCCGGGGTTTGTGGGGAAATTTGGGAAGCGACTGAAACTGTATTTGTAACATACCCTTTGGTGGCATGTTATACGATTAAGGGACACCATGGGTGGTCTCGAACAAGTCAACAAAGGTTAGAATGTATTCACGAAACGACCAAAAGTTTTCACAATTTAAAATGATGAACGATGAACGTTGGTTTATAACAAGGAACGATGAACAATTGGTTTATAACAAGAACAATGAAAAATGGATGATTGGTTATGATAATTGATTTAGATAACGGCACGTGTGTAATGTGATAAAAGCATGGTGGATACGCCACTGGTACTTCCTATATGTAAGTGCTTTTACCGTATTACATTCGTGGCGATATTTGCATCACTTGAACAAATGTTTTTAAACGATGACACGCAACGATTTCAATTAAAGATATGAACCATACAAGTTATTTCAAGACGATTTGCTACTCAGATTTACGAAACAAATGTTTTGGTCAAGAATTATGGCTACAAGTCTTTTTATAAACTATAACTAACTTGTTTTAGATTGGTTAGTTATTGTTGCAATATCAAATACTTTTCGATGACAAGATTTTCAATTAACGACTCTAGTAGTCTGACAAGGTATTGCAATACATATTCAAAGCCATAATCTTGACACACTCACAAAACCTATGTACTCGTCGGCATATTTTTGCGGACTCATTTTCACATATGTTTCAGGAAACAATGCTTGATGATACTGATGCATGCTCATGTAGGATTGGACGTGGACCTTAGTGCTTATAAAATAAGAAAGATAATAAATATGCTTGTTTGTTTGTTTAAGAGTGTTTGAAAGTTCTAAAACAATATGACTATATAATCTATGTTTAATACCCAATAAAACGAAATATAAAATACCATGTGTTGTTGAAACAATCTGTTAACGTGACTCCCCAAGTGTTTCCGCCGCGTGTTGTTTTACGCGATTTGAGGTGTTACAGGTTGGTATCAGAGCAATAGTTATAGGAAATTAGGTTATTAGTAATGCTTTGACCTAGACTATAACCTTTCTAGGACCCTAACGCGAGTCTAGTTGCGTTTAGATTTAAAAACACAATACAATCACCTATCCTTAGGTGATTACCAAAACAAATTCACAAATTTCAAACTCGTTTTGAAAATCAATCATCTATACATAGATGATTTGTTTTTGTCTTTAAGGCTTCAAAGTTTTCAAAATCTCGTCAAAGCTTGGGTTTTAATAATGTGAACACGTGCAATCTGGAAGGGTGGGTGCCTGTACCCTGAGTTTTCTGTCTAAGGCTAGAGTGTTCGTACAAATCCACTTAATCGGACCAGTCACTCTTACCTGAGAACTCTTGGGGTGAGTGTCCACTTATAGGCTAAAGCAGGTCTTCGCGATACATTATAAAGACCCATTACTTTGATTAGTTACCGTGTTTCATTTGTGTGTTTTGAGAAACAAACAAGTGACCACTATCCTTATGTTTCATCGATATTTTAATGTCTCTATTGATTTTTCCGAATGTCAATCTCATATATATTTCATCATGTTTCTTTTCTAGAATGCCTCCTCGACGTAATGCAACTCAGGATGCCAAAATGGCAGCCATGATTGCTCAACAAATTGTTGTCGTACTCCCGAATCTAGTAACTCAAATGAATCAAGCGAACAACAATAACAACAATAATAACAATGCACCAGCTCCGTGCAACTACAAACAATTTTGTTCGGCTAAACCACTTCAGTTCACTGGGTCTGAGGGAGCTACGGGACTTCTTCAATGGTTTGAAGGTCTCGAAAGCACGTTCCGTTTTGTTCATTGTCCAAATGAGCGAAAGCTCGAGTTTGCATCTAGTGTGTTCAAGAAAAGAGCTTCGACGTGGTGGAATGGTATTATGAGAGATAGAGGTGCTGAAGTGGCCTTGGCTCTAACTTGGAAAGAGCTTCGGGCTCTTATGATGAAGGAGTTTTGTCCTCGCCATAATCAAAGGGCACTGGAGAACGAATTTCATGATCTTAAGCAAGACAGTGGTGAGAGTCGTGCTTATATCGACCGATACGAGGAGTTGAGTTTACTTTGTCCTTCGATGGTGACGCCTTTGGATAAGGCGATCGAGAAGTATATCGATGGTTTACCTGATCTTGTGCAAGAAATTGTTACTGATAGCAACCCTACATCCGTCCGACAAGCCATTGAGTTAGCTGCAACTCTAACAGACTCTCAAGTCAGGAAAAGTAAGCTTCATCGCAAGGGCGATAAGAAATCCTCTGCTAAGTCAACTCAAGAGAAACCAAAGGAAAACAAAGTCGAGCCTTCCAAATGATCGAAGAAGCGTAAGTCATTTCAAAACTTTGTTGTTACTGCTCAACCTGTTCAACCCACTCCCACTGCTCCGCAAAACCAACTAGCTCAACCTCTAGCAAAGAAACCTTATGCGAGAACTACACCGCTTTGCAACAGTTGTGATGGTCATCATCAAGTTCAGATACCATGTCGACAATGACTACCTGTGGAAAACTTGGGCACCTCGCAAATATTTGTCGCTTTAACCCAAACCCAGCGGTTTAGAACCCAGTTCAACCACAAGCAAATCCTGCTCGACCTCATTTCCCACCTGGTTCATGTTATAACTGTGGCGAGATGGGTCACTACAAGAACAATTGCCCGAGACTAGCCAATGTCAACCCAGCATGTGGACGTGCCTTTAATATCAACGCCAATGAAGCTCGTGCTGATAACAAAGTCGTTAATGGTACGTTCTTTGTTAACGATCATGTTGCTACTGTTCGTTTTGATTCGGGTGCCGATAGAAGTTTTGTATCACTTGCCTTTGAGCCTTTGCTTTTGATGTCTAGAACTAAACTACGAAAGCCCTTGTCAGTCGAGATAGCCAATGGTGAACCTCTCTTACTTGATTCTGTCATTTGTAACTGCTAGTTGAACCTCAATAACCATCTTTTTCCTATCGACCTTACACCAATGCAACTCGGAAGTTTGACGTCATTATAGGAATGGATTGGTTAACCAAACATCATGCCGAAGTTATTTGTTTTGACAAGATAGTTCGTATACCTCTTCCTTCTGGCGAAACCTTGGAAATTCATGGAGAGAAACCCGCTAGTAACATAAAACTCATGACATGTACACAAGCCCAAAGTACTTACGGAAGAATTATGTGGCGTTCTTGGCATATATCATAGAGGAGAAAGTAAAGAAGAAGAGTATTCAAGATATTCCTGTTATCCGAGACTATCCTGAGGTTTTTCCCGAAGATCTACCTGTCTTACCCCCGGCACGTCAAGTTGAATTTCAAATGGATCTAGTACCTGGTGCTAACCCAATAGCGAAATCCCCTTACCGTCTTGCGCCGTCAGAAATGCAAGAGTTATCGAAGCAACTACAAGAGTTATCTGACAAAGGTTTCATTCGTCCGAGCTATTCTCCATGGGGTGCTCCTGTTTTATTTGTGAAAAAGAAGGATGGATCCTTCCGGATGTGTATCGATTATTATGAGCTCAATAAACTCACGATCAAGAATCGATATCCCCTAACTCGCATTGATGATCTGTTTGATCAGCTTCAGGGTGCTACATGTTTCTCCAAGATCGATCTGCGTTCAGGGTACCATCAACTTCGTGTACTGGAGGAAGATATTCGCAAGACTGCTTTCCATACAAGATACGGCCACTATGAGTTCATTGTTATGCCTTTTGGCTTGACAAATGCTCCAGCTGTATTCATGGACTTAATGAATCAGGTTTGTAAACCTTATTTGGATAAGTTCATAATTGTTTTCATCGATGACATTCTCATTTATTCAAAGTCACGAGCCCAGCACGAACCAACATCTCCGCCTGACAATGGAACTTCTAAAGAAAGAGCAACTTTACGCCAAATTTTCCAAATGTGAATTTTGGCTTAAAGAAGTTCAGTTTTTGGGTCACATTGTCAATGAGCAAGGTATTCATGTGGATCCTTCCAAAATCGCGGCGATTAAGGATTGGAAAACTCCCACTACTCCCACAGAAGTTCGCTCATTTCTTGGTCTTGCTGGTTACTATCAACGATTTATTGCGAACTTCTCAAAGATCACGGTTCCCCTCACTACTTTGACTCAAAAGTTGATGGGAACCTAAACAAGAGGAAGCTTTCCAAACTTTGAAACTAAAACTCTGTGATGCTCCTATTTTGTCCTTACCCGATGGCAATGATGATTTTATGGTTTATTGTGACGCGCCGAATCTAGGCCTTGGTTGCGTTCTCATGCAACGAGATAAAGTCATAGCCTACACGAAGAGACAATTGAAAGTCCACGAAAAGAATTACATAACTCATGATATTGAGTTAGGTGTTGTTGTCTTTGCTCTCAAGATCTGGAGACACTATCTTTATTGCACGAAGTGTGTGGTGTTCACAGACCACAAAAGTCTCCAACACATATTCAATCAGAAGGAGTTGAACATGAGACAACGACGATGGGTCGAACTCCTAAATGATTACGACTGCGAAATTCGCTACCGTCCCAGTAAGGCGAATGTTGTGGCTGACGCGCTTAGTCGTGAAGAACGTATCAAGCTTCATTGTGTTCGAGTTCAATCCGATATCAAAATACATATTCTTGCAGCGCAACGCACTTGTGTAACCCAAGGTTTGTTGAAAGACGAACTACCTCCTCAACTTGGACTGCAACTAGAAAAAAAAGATGATGTATTACTCTATTACATGAACCGTTTGTGGGTTCCAAATCAACATAATCTTCATGCTCTTTTGATGGACGAAACTCATAAGTCTCGACATTCGATTCATCCTGGTGCTACAAAAATGTATAAGGATCTCCGTACCCAGTATTGGTGGCTGGGTATGAAGAATGACATTGCCTTGTATGTATCTAAATGCCTTACTTATCTCAAAGTTAAGGCCGAGCATCAACATCTGTCCGGTTTATTAGAACAACTGGAAATACCGGTTTGGAAATGGGAGAACATTTCAATGGATCTCATCACGAAATTACCGCGCACATCTAGAAGTCATGATGCAATTTGGGTGATCATTGATCGCCTAACAAAGTCAGTACACTTTATAGCGATTCGTGAAGATTACTCTGCTGACAAACTTGCCAAGATCTATGTTGATGAGATTGTGTCTCGTCATGGTGTTCCTTTGAATATCATATCTGACCGAGATGCTCGGTTCTCATCTCGCTTTTGGAAGACCTTGCAATCTGCTATGGGAACCAAACTCAATCCGAGCACTGTTTATCATCCTCAAACGTATGGACAATCTGAGAGGACGATTCAAACTCTAGAGGATATGCCTCGAGCTTGCGTGATCGATTTTGGTGGTAGTTGGGACTCGCATCTACCATTGGTCGAATTCTCCTATAACAATAGTTATCACGCCAGCATCAACATGGCGCCTTTTGAAGCTTTATACGGTTGAAAATGTCGTTCACCTGTCTGTTGGAATGAGATCGGTGAGACACAGCTCACTGGACTTGAACTCATCCACGACACAACTGAGAAAGTCAAGAAAATACGCGATAACCTTTTAAAGGCTAGAAGCCGTCAAAAGAGTTATGCGGACAAGTGACGCAAGCCCTTAGAATTCCAAGTTGGTGATCACGTCCTACTCAAGGTATCCCCTTGGAAAGGAGTGGTCAGATTTAGAAAGAAAGGAAAACTTGCACCACAATATGTTGGACCATTCAAGATCGTTGAAAGAATCGGAAAGGTGGCCTACCGACTTGAGCTATCTCCTAAACTTGGGAATATTCACCCAACATTTCCATGTGTCCAATCTATAGAAATGTTTAGTAGATAAAAGTCTCCACATTCCGCTTGACGAGATTCACATTGATGATACTATACATTTGGTTGAGAAACTAGTGGAGATAATGGACCGTGAAGTCAAGAAGCTTAAATGCAGATGAATTCCGATAGTCAAAGTTCGCTGGGAATCCAAACGTGGCCCAGAATTTACTTGGGAACGAGAGGATCATATGAAAGCAAAGTACCCATATTTTTTCTCACGCGTTTCCTCTAATTAAATTTCGGGACGAAATTTCCTGAAGTAAGGGAGACTGTGATATCTGTGGCGATCCGAGCATGTAAAAATATCAAACAAGTTCTCAATGAATGCAATTTTATGTTTTATTTTTGAATATTTGTTTATTTATTTTGATAATTGAACACATTCTATTCTTGCACGATTTCGAGCACTCAAATCGCTTCTATAAGCGAAACCGTAAACCGATTCACAAACAAAAACCAGTTTAATGTGACATAGACTCTGGAACAATGACACAAGCCAAACATACCTTAAATAACCTTTACATAACTTAGAAATAAGTTTTGAAGGGTTTGGTATGTCAAAAACAAGTTTCTTCGATCATAGTGACTATTTACGACAAACTACGAAAGTCTGCCGATTCTCATAGCAACTCACATTCCGGAACAAGGTAATAAGCTAAAAATACCCTAAATACGCTTAACATAGCTTAGAAATAAATTTCGAGGGCTTCGGCATGGTAACTTCAGGGGCTATTTTGCAAATTCTGCGAAACTATGCCTTTTCGCGTATTTCGCTATCCGAAACATGTACGCACATCCAAAAAATTTTGTAATCATTTAAATCTTGTATTATAGTGATTGGAATGCAAAAATATCATTCGTTACGCTTTTACGTTCGCGCACGCGTTCGTTACGATGTTCATCGTAATTAACCGAAAACCACAACCGTACGACCAAACGAACCGACATCCGAAGCATTTTTTAGCACATTTCAAGTTCCGTATACTTTATTGTCCTTACAAAGTTTGAAAATGGGGTTAAAGGGTGTTAAAAGTGCCAAAATGCGTCAAAAACAAGTTCAGGGGCTATTTCTGCCAAATTTGCAACTTCAGCCCCTGTAAGGGCCTTACGGACCGTAAGGCAAAACCCCATACGGTCCGTAAGGGGTCCCTAGCTCACCAGAGTTGTTAAATCAAGGTGGTAGCTTCTTGTTAAATGCCTCATTGACTCATCAAACGAACTTGCCACCCAAATCTCTACATTTGACAAGTGTGGGACACTAATCCAACTTATTGGTGACTCATGGACATGTTTCTTTATCCTAGAACTTCAAGAAAATCTATAAATACCCGTGTTCATCATTCTTGAAAAGCTTTAATCAACTCATCTTCTGCCACAAACTGAAGTTGCAACACTTTTGGTGAAAAATCTCTGAAATCTTGGCATTCCTATAGTGTTTGTAAGTGCTTTCAATCATGCTTTGTTCAATTCTTGTAGTTTAATTAGGCTAAAATTCAAAAGTTTGACTTTTGTATGACTTCTAGAATTGATCAAGAATTGATCAACATAAAGTCCAATTGAACCTTGCAATATGATGGTAATCAAGGTGGTCATGATCCTTAGTGATCATGCTTACTGATTTCCATCATTTCTAGTCATTTTGACAAGTCAAAGTTTCGGTCAAAATGTGATAAATGCGCATTTCATGCCGAACCTAATTTCGGGTGTCAAAACAGTTTGTTTTGGTACCAAAACTCTTTTATAGTCTTAATTATACATGTCAAAACATGTCTAACTCATCACCTCCATTTTAGTGCTTGCTTAGAGTCGTAAGTTGAACGGTTTGACCACCGCTTTGACTTTCGAATCTGACCCGTTTGGTTGACCTTTTGGACGCAACCAAAAACATATTTATGACCATAATTATAAAGGGAAAAACCCTATGAGTTTATACCTTATGGTCATGTCAATTGGTTAGTGTTATGATGATTAGTTGATGTAAACTTCAATAAAGACCAAAATACCCTTTTCACAAATAAATCAACTAAGAGCATATGTAACATAAAAATTGACGTAAAATCTGATGTAACAACAATACTAAACATATTTTGGTAATTAGGATTTATCATAGCACATATCTAACCATCCGAATCCGTAGTTACGCCTACAACCCGTTAAAATAGCTTAAACTACCTTAACAGGTCATAACGGGTCAAAAGCACTTAAGAATCTTTCCAACTCAGAATATTAACTTTACTAAACCATTTCATATGAGTTCCAATACTCATCTGGTTTATAAGGTCTCATTCTATCCGATTCTCCGATTTCAAGTCCCGATGTTTACACAATTATCCGATTTTAAGACACGCTTGATTTCTCGGACTTTTGAGCTTGTTTGATCTTTGATACAAGGTTACTTAGCAATCACAAGTGAGTACATAGTTCCCATCTTTTATGTTTTGCAAATATTTTGGGGTGATTCATATGTGCTAGTTTGTTTTCAAGCTTTCAAAGTACAAATGCTATGGTTTATATAAACAATACGATTTCGATAATGTGTATGAACTTGTTGGTGCGTTGTATTCATAACATGAATGACATTCATTAAAAATGGCCAAGCCGACCAGTAGTAAGTTACGGCCCCTAGGACTAACAATCCCGTTGCCAAAATTCCGGGGGGCTTGTGGGGAAATTTGGGAAGCGACTGAAACTGTATTTGTAACATACCCTTTGGTGGTATGTTATACGATTAAGGGACACCGTGGGTGGTCTCGAACAAGTCAACAAAGGTTTGAATGTATTCACGAAACGACCAAAAGTTTTCACAATTTAAAACGATGAATGATGAATGATGGTTTATAACAAGGAACGATGAACAATTGGTTTATAACAAGAACAATGAATAATGGACGATTGGTTACGATAAGTGACTTAGATAACGGCACGTGTGTAATGTGATAAAAGCATGGTGGATACGCCACTGATACTTCCTATATATAAGTGCTTTTATAGTATTACATTCGTGGCGATATTTGCATCACTTGAACAAATGTTTTTAAATGATGACACACAACGATTTCAATTAAAGATATGAACCATACAAGTTATTTCAAGACGATTTTCTACTCGGATTTACGAAACAAATGTTTTGGTGAAGAATTATGGCTACAAGTCTTTTTATAAACTATAACTAACTTGTTTTAGATTGGTTAGTTATCGTTGCAATAGCAAATACTTTTCAATGACAAGATTTTCAATTAATGACTCTAGTAGTCTGACAAGGTATTGCAATACATATTCAAAGCCATAATCTTGACACACTCACAAAACCTATGTACTCGCCTGCAGATTTTTGCTGACTCATTTTCACATATGTTTCAGGGAACAATGCTTGATGATACTGATGCATGCTCATGTAGGATTGGACATGGACCTTAGTGCTTCTAAAATAAGAAACACAATAAATATGCTTGTTTGTTTGTTTAAGATTGTTTGAAAGTTCTAAAACAATATGACTATATAATCTATGTTTAATACCCAATAAAACGAAATATGAAATACCATGTGTTGTTGAAACAATCTGTTAACGTGACTCCCCAAGTGTTTCTGCCGCGTGTTGTATTACGCGATTTGGGGTGTTACATCCATACTGGTGTATGTTAGGCATATGTTCATTATTTGCATGACATAAAACAGAGGGGGAACATATCAGCTTAACAATACTCAGTCTGTTGCTTTCGTTTGCTTGATCATGAACGAACCTTACAACTACTCTAAGTACGTGTTTGATGGGATGAAGAGGAATATCACTGGAGTGCGCAAGGATAAGTTTCTTATGTATCCCAGATTTCTGCAAATGATTCTTAACTCACGCTACTCAGAGTTGGAAAGAACCGGTGATACTTTGGCTTTAAAACCAATGGGTCCTACATGTTTCGGTGCACTCATGCCTAAGAAGAATACAGCAAGCAAGTTTGTGGGAAAGACCAAATTAGAAAAGTTTGGTCAGTTTGCAGAGACTGAGGAGGCAAATGTTGAACCACTAAACGTTCCAGTTAACGCGTTTGTTGCTGAGGAGCATGAGGTTCAAGTTCTTGATTGTGTAGAACCAGAGACTGAGATTCATGATTTGGATTCTGAGGTTGATGAAGTGTTGGTTGATTACGATAGGGATGATGAGGAGCTTCCTCTAGAACCTGAAATTAGTACAAATGTTTCTAGTGTTCTACCACCGGTGATTACTGCTAAAAGATTAGCATTGATTTTAAAGACAGTTAGCCAGAAGATTGGGAATCCTCCACCTGAATCTTCGCTACAGATGACGATGCCAAGTGACAAAGACCCACAGGATTCTGATTCGCAACCTATAAAGCGAAGAAAGAGGGATCCTTAACCTGGGGTGTTTATTGAACAGCTACAAGATCAACCTATGATTGATAATGATATTGGCTTGTATGCTTTCGATTTTGAGACTGCTTAAACGACAACCCAAAGTGCTTTTGATTTTGAAGAAACTGCTGCTCCTGCTAAGACGTTGATTGAGTCTGAATCTACTGCAACAGGCATGAATCTTGTATCTACATCTGTGCCTGAGATTTCAGTTTGTTCAGACTCCTGTTAGTGTATCAGATTTATCCGAGACCCAAGTTACTGCTACAATCCTACTTGGAACGACTGTAGTTGGAAGTTCGTCAGTTTCTGTACATGATTAAGCATGTAGTTCTAGTGGTGTCAAGAGTGAAGAAAGATTTAAGTTGCCTCTAATCGATGATTCAACTGATGATGATGATGATGAGTTTGTTAGCGTTAGAGATTTGAAGCGTATCGTGGTGCTTGAACAGGATTCGATTCACAAAGATGCAAAGATTGTTCTCTTGAAGATATTATTGCTCGAAAGGATCAACAGATTGACCAACTACAAGGTGATGTTAGGCTATTGTTTTCTGTGGTTTATGACATCAGAGGGAAGCTAGAAAAGAAGTTTGGTCAGGAATTTGCAGATCCAAATGATTTAGAGAAGTATAAGAAAGCTACTGAAGATCAGGCTAAAATTATTGCTCAAAATGAAGAAGAACGTGCTGCTGCAATGGATTTATAGTTTAGAACCTCTACTGACAGGAGAAGGATGTTGAAAAGGCAATGAGATTGAAAAAGAAAAGTGAGCTTGTGGTTATTAAGAACAAGAATTTGAATACTACTGATCCAGATGTTCAAGCTACTCATCATTTGATGAACGTTTGAGAGAGTTACTATGATCAAGTTGGTAACAAGTCAGGGGTGGTGAGTTGGGGCTTTGATCATGATCAAAAGATGTGGTTGATTAAAAGTAAGATTGGTCTGGTAGAGTGGTATTCGAGGCCTACACAGTTCCAGACGTTCACGAAAGTTGATTTGACTATCCTTTGGAATGCCCCATACACAGATGACAAGCCAAATGGTAGAGGGTATATGTTTTTTGAGAGACTGAAATGAGAGGTTGCTAGAGGTTTTCCATCTATGCACACTGCAGAGTCCTTTTTGAAACCTGCTCCTGGTGTGCGTGATCCTCGAACTCACATGCGAATGAAGACGGTTATTTGGCCACCAACGGATAAAGAGAAGACAATACCATTGGTGAAGAAGATACCTGATGGAAGCCTGAAGACGCTACATTTCTGGGCTTATGATGAGACGTTGGGCCAAGCATTAATAGTTTGTGATGATGATGTGCAATTTAGATTGGCTGATCCTGTTGACTTGCTAAATTTGAGTTTGGAAGATCATGAGATGCTAGCGCAAAATCAAATCAGGTCAACTGAAAAGTATGAAGGAGCAGCAAAGCAGTGGACGTCTGTTGTTGCAGGTGCATTGCATGTGAGGAAGAAGGGTTTCAGAGGTTATCGGGATAACGTAGGTGGCAGTGGAAGCAGTTGAATATTTTGGCTGTACTATGCTATAAACCTAGGGGGAGATTGTTGGAACCTGAAAGTTTATACGTAGTTGATTACTCGTGTTTTGGGTTGATTTGTATTATGTTCTTTAGTGTTTTGGGTCTTGGGGTTTCGCCTAGGCCTATAGGGGTTTCGGTCCACATTAGTTGTGAGTATATAATGACTCCTATATTTTTGTTTAGGGGTTGATCAGTTGTTTGAACAACAATAGGCCAGTCGAAACCAGTTTGGAAGTCTGGTATTTGTCACATTCAATCAGTGAATGCAAGTTTCCAGTTTGTTTTGATTTATTATTTCGGTTTCAATTATATATTCTTGAATTTTGTGATTGGTTTCCGCACTCTCACAAGTATTGTTTGATACATTGAAAGATTCTATCAGGGTCTAGAAAAGCAAGCTCATTCATCTAGATCCATCAGATCAGCTATCGCTACTAGATCTCCGAATCTCCATACATTGACACGACGGACATGTTTTAACTGTAGAATTCCTGGACACATTGCTAGAAATTGTGTTCATCACCCAAACGTGCAGCAAAATGCCAAAATTGCACGAAATTAGAAGGTTAAGCAGAACAGACAACATTATTTTGAGTCTATGAAGAATGCCAAGTCTGAGACAATGACAAAAAACTCTCGCAAAGCCAAACCTTCTGATCAAGATTGGAATTCAACCAAGAAAAAGAATCAAATTAAAACGGGGGTTTTTCAAACTTTCAAATAATTTTTTTGGTAAAAATTTCTATAAATGGTCTCACAGACATTGGAAACCCAGAGTTAATGGTGCTCAATCTTCTATATCTCTGTCCAAATTTGCTGAAAATGAATCCTCGAAATTTTTAAACAAAGATAATTTAGTTTCGCAAATGGTGTCATATGTTGATGCTAAGGTACAACCCAAGTCCACTATGGGATGGGTTCCTAAAACTCACTAATCCCGCTAATCATGCTGGAACAGCTTTGGAGGACTATAGTGCGACTTTGGCACATGGATAGTTGTTGTTCCAGGCACATGACAGGAGACTTGTCCCAACTCATTAATGTCAGAGAATTTGATGGTGGACATGTCTCCTTTGCGGGAGGAGAATCTGGAAGAATCACTTTTAAAGGAAACTCGGTTCATTTACAAAGAAGGGATGTTATGTCTTGAAACCAGGAATCATGATACCTAAAGATTGGTTTTTTTTACTGTTGAGCGAAGAGGAAATGCATATGTCATTGACATGAGTAAAAAGCCTACTAAAGAAATTACTTATCTATTCTCAAAGATTTCAGAACATGACGGTCACTTATGGCATCGTCGCCTTGGACATGTAAACATGAAAAACTTAAATCCTCTTGCCAAAGGTTAATTGGTCCGCGATCTACCGATCAAAGATTTCATGCTGGTGGAGAAATGTGTAGAATGTGCAAAAGGAAAGGCGTATCGAAAGCCTCATAAACCCACGTCAATGCCATCCACCAAAGCTGTGCTCGAGCTGTTTCACATGGATCTCTTCAGTCCAGTAAATGTACTAAGCATTGGAAAAAATTCGTATGATCATAAATGATTAATCACGCTACACTTGGGTATTCTTTTTTAGTCACAAGAGTGAGATTGTTGAGTTAGTTAAACGATTATCAGCTAGCACGAAAGTCAAGGCTATTCGATCTGATAACGGGACAGAGTTCAAGAATATCACTTTGGATTCATTTTATGCGAACAAGGGAATTGATAGAAAGTATAGTGCACCGAGAACTCCGCAACAAAATGGAGTAGCTGAACGACAAAATCGTACTCTTATTGAAACTACACGAACCATGTTGGCTGACTCAAAACTTCCAATTTTCTTTTGGGCTGAGGCAATTAACATGACTTGTTACATCCAAAATCATGCTTTAGTTAACAAACGTCATATGAAAACACCTTAGGAAGTTTTGGAAGGAATAAACCCTCGGTTTCACAATTTCGTATTTTTGGTTGTCCGTGTGTGTTACTCCTACTGGACACAAATGGAAAGTTTGAAGCAAATGGGGACGAATGTTACTTTATTGGATACGCTAAAGGTTCTGCTTATAGAGTATACAATTAAGTAACTAAAACTATCGTCGACTCGTGTAACATTGACTGGCTTGAAGAAAATGAAACGGATGCTAGAGTTGATCCAAATTGGTTGTACGATTACGCTAACTTGTTTAAATACTTTAACATTATGTCTAGTGTTTCTACAGATTAGGAGTGTCAAATCAACAACAACCGCTTGCATTTGGTGATACTAAAGAAGATGAACTCGCTGAAGGGAGCTTAAGAAAACACATCATCGATCTACCAGGGATGGTTTTCACTTAGCACCCTCCATCCCAACCACCCCGTAAAGGAGCATCATCAAGTGATGTTATCTCTAGCGGTTCAAGATCTACACTGTTTCCTGACCCAACTCCTGAAGATTGCACAGTTACTGTTCCGGAAGGTTACTACAGCATCTTACGAGGGTGAGCCCAGCAACACTGATTTCGATAGCCTAAACACTTCAACTCAAGGCGTGACAATATCTAATGTGGCAATTCCAACAAGTGTTCAATGAAATCAACCAATAGAGAACATCATTGGTCCTGTTCATGCTGGAATTCGAACCGGGAGCCAATCAGGGACTATCAATACATGTTTATACTCTTACTACATTTCTCAAATAGAAACTAAAGCTATTGATATAGCTTTGAAGGAACCAGGCTGGGTAGATGCTATGCACGAAGAGCTGAACTAGTTTGAGAAGCTGGGAGTATGGAAGCTTGTTGAGTTGTCGAAAGGAAAGCGTAAACATGGAACTCGATGGGTGTACAGAAACAAGCAAGATTCTACTAGGGTTATTGTACCGAATAAAGCTAGATTGGTAGTCCAAGGGTTCAGACAGATAGGGGTCTGGACTATGATGAAGTCTATGCCTCGGTTGCTTGACTTGAAGCCATCCGGATCTCTTAGCCTACGCATCCTACATAGGTTCACTGTTTACCAGCTATACATCAAGACTGCATTTTGTATGGATACGTGAAGGAAGAAATCTATGTTGAGCAGCCACCAGGCTTTATTCATCTAGACCATCCAGAATATGCCTACAAGCTTGACAAGGCATTATATGTCGTACACCAAGCACCACAGACTTAGTATGCTACTTTGACTGAGAATCTTCTGGCTCATGGTTACACTCGTGGCACAATTGATCAGACGCTGTTTATCAAGAGAGTTGGCAAGGATTTAATCTTGGTTCAGATTTATGTTGATGATATTATTTTCGGATCAACGAGTGAGGATCTCTGCAGAGAATTTGAAGGGGTGATGAAGAGGAAATTCGAGATGAGTACTCTCGGGGAGATGACTATGTTCTTGGGTCTACAAGTTCGACAGGATTCTCAAGGCATTCTTATTCATCAGGGAAAGTATGTTGACGATATGCTGGCAAAATTCAAGTTTACTGACGCAAAATCGGTCGAAACACCAATGGCATAAAGACCTTTGCTGACTGAAGATGCAGATGGATCCCCTGTTGATCAACACCATTATCAGTCTATGATTGGATCTCTGATGTATCTGACTGCAAGCCGTCTAGACTTCATGTTTGTTGTCTGCCAATGCACGAGATATCAAGCTAATTCTAAAATTTCTCATCTTACTTTTGTTAAACGAATTTTTAGATATCTTAAAGGCAGACCTCAGTTTGGCTTTTGGTATCCAAGAGATTAAAATTTTGACCTATTTTCATTTTCTGATAGCAATTTTCCAGGAACTGAGGGTGACAGGAAATCCACATCAGCTGGATGTCAATTTTTGGGTGACCGGCTCATCTCTTGGTAATGCAAGAAACAGCAAACAGTGACGAGTTTCACAGCTGAGGCAGAATATGATGCGTCTTCTGCGTCTTGCTCACAGGTGGTGTGGATGCAACATCAATTGTAGGATTACGGTTTGGCCTATCTCAACACTAATATTTACTGTGATAATGATGTTGATATTCAAATTGTCAAACATCCTTTTTTTCACTCCAAAACCAAGCATATTGATATTAAAGTTCATTTTATAATAGTCTGCTTTGACAGAGGTCTTATCAAACTAGAGCAAATCAATACAGATGCAAATGCTGCTGATTTGTTTACAAAACATGTCAGCAGTTCAAAGTTCAAGGTGCTTGTGCATTTTCTGAAAATGATCCGCTATACCGACTAAGCATGTTTCTTTTGTTTTTCTTTTTCATAGGTTAATTTGTTCATAAAGTTTTCTACTTTTAGGTAGTTTTCTTTTATGCACAAATTTAGGGGGAGGAAACTTGAAAAATACAAAAACATTAAAAAATAAAAAAATTCAAAGAGAGACATTGATAGTGCATGACATGGGAAATGAAATGAATTTTCATTGTGCGGTAAAGGGCCGACTCATGTAAGACAACTATCAAAATAGTTTTAATCTAGAATGATATGTTGGTAGGCGCTCTCCTTATGGCCGGAAACTTTGGTTGTATTTGTACTGAATCCAAAAATAAGGTCATGACCTCATGAAAGAACGTAACTTGGAATTAGCTCACTTCTATTGACTGCTCGTGTGTTGTCATGATACACATAATTTTGTCCTAGTTCTGAAATATTTTCTAACAAAGTCGTGTATCTCCTTTGTTTTGTGTGAGCAAAGACATGGAGGTGCTAGGCAGCTTTGGCTTCTGTTTTGCGTGAGCAAAGATCTAGCTTAACGTATATCGCCTTATAGATCTATTTACACCCGAAAGAGGCCCTTTAATGCCCAAAAGAAACCCAAAAACCTATATCAAACTGAGAAATCTCATTTAATCTGTATATTATATCAACTTATCTATTGATGATTTAATCTGTTGTTATATCAATCTATTCCTAGTCACGGTTTAAGAAATCTAGGTTAGACTTGTGGAAATATGTGGTAGGGAAATTGTTTGCATGATAGAGTATGCAAATTATAATTCCATGATTTGATTAGTATTCATTTGGGTGTTCTTTGTCAAAATATCAAACCATGATAAAATTAGTTACATGTAGTCATATGGTAAAGGTCTAGGGAGATGAGTTTAGGTGGAGAAATATACTAGCAATCATTCGGATCACTTAGTAGTAGATCAGTGTTGATAAGTGAAGTTTGGCCCGAAACCCTGTGATTTGATCCCTGAGCAATAATGATTTTTCCTAATTTTTTTTTGTAAATAATTGTTAGATATTTTTTTATTATTTTATAGGTTTTAGTTTCTTAAAACGTGCTCAAGAGGGTAAGGATTATTTTAAAATAATAAAAGATTTTTGAGTAAACTCGAAAAGCTGATCAAATACACGTGAGTTGAAATCAAGAAATGAAGCTAAACATTGGTTCCAACTCGAAATGATGGGCCTGATCTGGTCTGTATTAGGCCTAGCCCATGTTGGATTCAGGTATATATTGAGATTTCGAGTCGAAACCTCATTGCATTTGAAATCCCTCTGATTTTCTCTTAGAAATTCTCTCTAGTTCCAACTTGTTGTCTCCGATTCCGGACTGACTAACAACAGTAATTTCAAGGTAATCTCGATTAAATGTTGGCTTTTCTTTAAAGATATGAAGAAATTCATGAAGATTTGAAGATTATTAAGACCCCAAATTATCTTCATAATTTGGTCTTCAACAAGATTGTTGGGTGTTTCTGGATTTTAATCCATGATTAATAGTTTATGCTGATCAAAAGTTGTTTGGGTGATTTCGACTGAGGTTGCGAGTGAAGATAACAAATTTTTCGAGATCTATCCGGTTGCGAGTCGCGATTGCTCTGGTTACGAGTCGTAATCTATTTTGTTTCTACTCAAAACTTAACTCGAAACTCATGTTTCCGACTCGAGATCTTGATTGTTAAAAAAATATATTAAATTATACTATCTACTCGCAACCTAGTCTGTTGACATGATCTTGATTGAGCTTTTCTTGTTGTCTATGTTGATGATGACTTAGCTAATTGATGTGCTAAAAATAGTTTAATAATAACAACTAAAATTAACCTAAATCTAGACTCAAAGTAATACTCTAGACTCACTAAGACGAACTAAACTCTTAACCGGCAAGTGTATCGATCGACTCTAGTATAGCTAAAGTAAGTCCGGATATCGAACCCACGAGACTCTACTGATTAAACTAATTACTTTATTGAGACTCACTGACACGGATTAAAATGATTGAATGTTTGATTGGGGGGTTTCTAACGTTCCTAATGAAACAAGTAGAATTGACTAATTGAACTAAATTAACTAAGAATACGAACTAGACTTCGGTTTTATTCAGATGGTGGAAAGACTACCTAGACTAGAATCCTGACTGATTTTAACAACGATTTTACTTGGAAGTTGATTAATGAGGAACCGAGATCTTTATATTCTCACCTCTCGGGATATCTAATAGGACCTCTGACCCTTCTCAAAAGCACACTACAGCTCCCTCGAGGTTGCTGAACTACCAGTTATTAGACTCTTTTGCCAGACACCTAATGGGTTTATGAAAGTATCCTATGAGGCTCACTCCCTGTCGAGATCCAAACCAAGGATAGACCTAATTTCTCAATTGGACTTGCTAGACAGTAGCCAACGGGTTTACTTCTGAAAAAGCTCCTACCTTTCGGCTTAATGACTTAGACCTACCAATAACTCGCACCTTGCAGCTATTGACGATTAGTAGAATACTTGATTTTATAGTGTTACCAATTATTTCTTTTAAGGTTTAATTCCGCGGTTTCACCCTAAAGACTCTAGCTTTCTTATGTGATATGGACAGTCACCAAAAGCTAGAACCTAACATGACTCTATTCCGTGATATAGAACTATACCAAGATTCATGTAAAGCAATAAACAGCAACCAAACAAGGTCAAATACACGAACACATCCAATTGATAGAATAAGTCTTTTACAGTTCATAAACAATCCTCACAAATAAAAAATCCAAGTAAAAATTGAAACTTTATTTAGTCATTCATCTAATCTAGGTAGTTTATAAGATTTAGCTAACTAAAGTCATGGAAACAAAACCAAACAAAGTAGTATCAAGTATGAAAAACATAATCGAAGTTTAAAAATCACAAACAAGAACACCCAGACGACAGAATGACGACCCCAAGTTGCTGCACTTAAGAATCTTCAACCGAATGCTTTAGCTACTCCGAACTGCTCTGATAATGCTCCAAAATCGCCCAAGGTTTCTCCTAATTCGCAAGTTAGGGTTTCTTAATGATAAAATTTAGTTCTTATATGATTCTCTCCAAAAACCCATCAAACTCTCGAATTCATCTGCAGATAACACCCTCTCGCGGGCCGCGAGAGAGTTCTAAAGGGCAAGTCGCGGCCTGTGACCACGTTTCTGACATCAGCAATTTACCAGCCTCTCGCGGGTGGCGGAGCCATCAGCCTGACTGCTCGCGGCCCGCTAGGAGCTCTTTTTTTCCAGTATTTCGATTCGTTTCAGCTCTCGAGCCCTCCAACTCGTTCCAGGGCTTAACCAATTCGTATTTCTACTCAATTTCCACACTTTTCAGCTACTTTAAGCAACCAAGACCTGTAAAACGCAATTGGATCAAAAGACTAACTATTCTACGGAAAACTAAACTAAAACTAATAAAAACTATACAAACTATACACGAATAACTGATGTATTTTACAATACATCAAATATCCCCACACTTACTCTTTTCTCGTCCTCGAAAAACAATCTATGCAAAATGGAATCAGAGACAAGTAATTACTCGGGTCAAAAGCTATTCATACTTGTTAAAGTCAAAACTCATGTTAGCCGCGATTGCAAATATATTTGTCCTCTTAAACCCGAACCCGGTTCCAAGCCCTTATCATGCAAATTTAATTCCAGTGCGTTCAATCTACCTAGGGTCTCACACTAGAAGCCACAGTCCATCTAATCCCGCCTCAAGCTTATAGAACAAAAGGAACGATCACTGGACCAATTCCTAACTGTCTTATATCAAAATCTAGATAATTTAACATCACCCTTTTTTTTCTGTTTTTTTTTTTAATTTCTTCTTAAATTTGAGCTTAGACGTTGCTTTACCTAACCCAGAGGTTGTCTTAACCAGAGTCACCATCCCCGAGAACGACAACGTGAGCGTCGGTATTTTTTTGCAAATTTGATTTCACACATCCCTGAGGCATTCTACGTCAGAGTCACTATCCCCAACGAAGAATGCGTAGGCCTGCGCTACTTTTTCTTAGTTTCTAGCTCAATTTATTCACTTCTAATTTTTTTTCATGATTAAAAATTCTAACGATTTTGACTTATAACGGCGTCCCTTATACTATTATTGGCGGTTTCAACTTCCCATTTTTCCTAGATGAGCACCCACTAGCAAACCGACAATTAAGATATATTAAAATCAAAGGAATCTAGAACCAAACCCGAGCCTATTCACATATCCCAAACTAGACACAAGCTTGACTATTTTTAACTCATATTATCATTATTTGAACCCGAGTAGAAACCCATCCATTCTATCATTTTGCGTTTTATTTTGCAAACTTCCTTATTCAAAAGACATTTTCTCGTTTTTTCAATTTTTTTCCAAAGACTCGATTAACTCTACGACTACGACTCCTATTTACACCATGTGTCCCATCCCCACACTTAAAGATTGCATTGTCCCTAATGCAAGAACAAGAACACGACTCTACTAACTACCTAGGAATAAAATAAAAACAATACTATATACAAAATATAAAAGTGAAACGACTTAACTAAATATATATGCGAGACTGTCAATGTGCCGGTCAATTCCACATACGCCCTCCATTCCGAACACGCTTAGCAAACAATTCCTAACTCTCGGACACGTGAACGGACGCTGCAAAAATAAACACCAAACCTATCAAAAACAATCATAAAAACACAAAGCATACAATACGATAGATAATAATGTCTCCAACATACTATCCAATCATCCAGTATCAACCAAATCAACTACCTCAACCCAACCAACCAAATACCAAAGTATCCAAAATTAGGGGTACAGACCAAATTAGATAAAAACAACATAAAGGAAAAATAAAAGATACTAGATTAAACCCTTGCTGCTATCCAACATAACTCGTCACCTTCTTCCTTTTCACTCTCCTCCTCTATCTGCCCATAAACCTGAAACTCTGGAGTAGGGTCCACATATCCACCCTGTCCAGAACCTGAACCACCCTGACCTGAGCCTGCCTGACCAGGATCGTAATATCCCGGCATTGGAAACTACGTTGGATCAACTGTAGGCTGAAAGAAATCAGGGACCCGCATACTCATCTGTCCCATCATATATCGAAGAGCCCCATCCTGCCTATAATCAATCCTACCGAAACCCGAATCCATCCTCTCATAAAGCGATTCTAAAGTAAGTGGGTCTGGTGTGTCTGTCTCCTGGGGTACTGAGGAGCTGGTATCCGCTGACGAGTCCTCTGCTGATAACGTGGCAGAATGGCTCCCTGAAGTGATGCAGCTGCAGCTAACCCTGGAGGCGGTGGGACCTGTGGTCCTTGACTCACGTAGTCCCACTCTGGGGGGTTGGAATAAGTCAGAATACCCACAACTTGTAGATCCTTAACCTTCATAAATCCCGGTTTCGGTCCCTTTCTCATCTTATTGGCCGAATACCTATCAAACACACCTAAACTCTCTGCCAACAAAGTAATGTAAGGACCACAATATATCCTCGCACCAACACCGCCCCTCCACGGTCTCCTCATCGACCACGAAAAGATAGTCGCCAGATTGGCGGGCCTTTGCTCCACCATACTCATCAAACAAAACAAACTAACTTGGTTAACCTTGTTATCCCATTGACCTCTTCCAACCAGTGTAGCTGCTAAAATCTTGTGGCTAAAACGGAGAACCGGGTCGGTAATGTCACTTGCCACCATGTTATTCGAATAGGCAACCCTTGAAATAGTACCCCAAAACCTAGCCAACTCAGTCGACCGAACACTGTAATCATGATCTTTCTTGAAAACCCCCTGAAGACTCGTAATAAAATCAACTGATTAAAGCTCTTCTTCCATGTAGAACTGCAACGCCGCAACAAATTGTGGAATGGTCATCTCATAAGACCGTCGACCTAGAGCAAAGAATACCGCATCATTTTCACAATCCAAGACCCTCCTAAACCTCGGTCCTAACAACTGCTCAACCCGGGCTCTCGCCCCCAAACGATCCAACAAATCCCAATCAATCCTTCTAAACTTCAGTAAATCGACTGAAATCAGAGAACTCAGCCTATCATACTCCCCCGGGTTCAACTGAAATTGCAACAATGGACTGTCCACAAGTCTTGTGCTCTGGCCATGTGGGACTCCCGCCCCCCTGCAATCTACCTCCCTCCCTGTAGTAGACATACTCTTCTTGCTGAGCCGGCTCCACCGGAACACCTTGAGGGCGAGCCATTTGGCCTCTTTTCCTGCCCCTCTTGCTTGACGACCCTTCACCTGACATCTGCAAAACAACTCAAATTTGACAAGACAAGGCAAAGCAGATCATTAGAAGTAACAAACTATTATTGGCATTTTTAATTTTTTAAAAGTACTTTTTATAAAAAAAAGTTGGAACAACCGTATAGCATTTCTTTCGCGGTTGAAACCGAAAAACTAAAAATTTAACGAAAAGCCGGGTTACGTTTACAAAAGCATAAGTTATAAACATCCTCGCCCGAATGGAGATTGAGTACGGGCAAGGCGTGTTGTACTTGTACGTGAATATAAGTAAACCCATGACCAACTAGAACGAAAACTATTAGACTCAATATATACGACTCAATGTACACTACCCTCTTCTGGCACTTTAATTGTCCTCAATTAAATCTCAAGTGCCTATACAGACCAACATTGAGTGTTAAACCAAGTAAAGTTTTAAACTTTATATCGTAAGCAGTGAAACGGGTCAAAATTAAGTAATAAACACAAGTTTATCTCGAAAATTACCAACCCGAATCCCCACACTCAATGTTACTACACCCCAAACCTATGGCAGCCACAAAAACACAAGTATGTCATCTCAAACTAAGCCTTCCGCAACTTGCAATATGCTAACTAACCAACCCAAACCATCTGCAATCCCAAACTAACACTACCCATGACCAAACACAAGATTAAACCAAGACCCAACACTAAATCTAACTTTATTCTAAGAAAACATACCTCGGACTCATGGTACAAAAATTACAAGAAAACATAACTTGGAATCGGATTAGAGAAGAAGAACTAAGAGAAATCCGGTTGAAAATTGAAACCCTCGTGAAAATCCAAAATGGATGGTGAAAGGTGGAAGATTGATGGTCGAAATAGGTGGAAAATGGTTGTGGGTGAATTGGGGTGGCTGATTTGAGTGAAATTGGCTGAAATTCGGAGATTTATGGTGGGGTTTGGTGGTTTTCGGCGCTTGGTGAAGAAGAAATGAGGCCAAAATGTGAAAAAACTAGGGTTAAAACGTCACTGGCTGCAGAATAAGGGACTCACGGGCCGCGAGAAGATATGGTCAAGAGACTCGCGCCCCATGAGGTGTTTGTGTCGTCAGCGTATTTTACAGACTCGCGGGCCGCGAGTAGATTGGTAAATGAGAGTCGCGCCCCGCGAGTAGTCAATATCCACCGAAAGTTTCGAAATTTTTCCCAGTTCATGCCTTAGAAAATTTTTTAACACTTAACCAAACCTCCCAAAACACAGCCTAAAATGTTTCTAAATCTGGAACTTACCTGGCTCGTTTTTCTCAACAATCCCTGCATATCCTTGGTATAGAATCCCTGCAAAATGACTCGGAAACACAAATAAAGACCAACCAACTACCACGACAACTGTTAACTACGAGAAATAATCAAAAATACGGAAATTACAAACGGTACAAACTCTACACATGAGCTTTCACTCAAGACACTAAGTGGTGATATCGGCATGTCCTCGAGAGGAGTTACCTCCTTCTCGGTGTTATCTATCAGACCACCTAGATAGTGCTTTAACCGATGACCATTTACCTTCCATGAGCGGTGTGTGGCCTGGTCGAACACTTCTATCGCTCCATGCGGAAATACCCCTTTCACAATATATGGTCCCGTCCACTTCGACTTCAACTTCCCGGGAAACAATTTCAATCCCGAATTATAAAGAAGTACCTTGTTGCCAACCGAGAATTCCTTCAACCCCTTCAACCTTCGATCATGCAAAGCTTTCGACTTTTCCTTAATACTACATGATCTTTCATAAGCTGCATCTCGATCCACTTCCAACTCATGGATTTGAAAATATCTACGCCTAGCCGCTTCGGTCAAATCTAAGTTTATGGTCTTAAGGGCCCAAAGTGCCCTATGCGCCAACTCTACGGGAAGATGGCACGCTTTGCCATATACGATCATAAACGGTGTAGTCCCTAAAGGTGTCTTGTAGGCGGTACGAAACGCCCACAAAGCGTCATCAAGCTTGTCGGACCAATCTTTTCTAGACTTCCCTACCGTCTTTTCTAAGATTCTCTTCACTCCCCTATTCGCATTCTCAACTTGACCACTCGTTTGCAGATGATATGCCGTAGCAAAACGGTGGGTAACTCCATAACGCTCCAATGCCTTCTCCATCACGACATTACAAAAATGAGTTCCCCGTTCACTAATAAGGGCTTTGGGGGTACCAAACCTAGTGAACAACTTCTTAAGAAATTTCACCACCACTCGGACATCATTTGTAGGCAAAGCTTGAGCTTCAACCCACTTTGAAACGTAGTCGACTGCCACGAGGATGTACCGATTCCCACTAGAAGGAGGAAAAGGTCCCATAAAGTCAATGCCCCAAACGTCGAATATTTCTAGGACTTGGATTGGATGTTGGGGCATTTCATGCCTGGATGAAATATTGTCGGTACGTTGGCAAGCATCGCAATTCCTAACAAACTCTTCCGCATCGTCTACTACCGTGGGCCAATAAAAACCGCAATCAAAAACCTTTTGCGCGGTAGTATGCGCACCATGATGACCACCGGTCAACCCTTCATGAACATGCCTTAGGATCTCCCTACCTTCCTCTCTCACGACACATCTTTTAAGGACTCGATCACTTCCTATCCTAAAAAGGAATGGATCATCCCATATGTACTTTCTCGCATCCCTAAACAAATTCTTCTTTTGTTGGGCATTCATATCCCCCATGACATACCCACTCGCCAAATAATTTGCTAGATCACTAAACCAAGGCAACCGCTCTCTCTCGGCCTCTACAAAATCTATGGATTCGTGAGGGAATCTATCTTCTATCGCCTCTTCACGAATCTATTCTCTATTCGGATCCTATAACTGCGACAAGTGATGGGCGGCTAAATTCTCGGCCCCCTTTTTGTCCCTAGTCTCAATGTCAAACTCAGAAAGCAATAGTATCCACTGGATGAGTCGAGGTTTAGCGTCTTTCTTTTGAAAGACAAAACGCAAGGCGGAATGGTCGGTGAAAACAACAGTTTTGGAAAGCACGAGATAAGATCAAAATTTGTCGTAAGCGAATACTACGGCTAAGAGCTCTTTCTCTATGGTGGTGTAGTTCTCTTGAGCATCATTTAACGATTTGCTCGCGTAGTAGATCGGATTAAAGTGCTTATCCTTCTTTGTCCTAAAACCGCTCCTACAGCATAGTTACTCGCATCGCACATGTGCTCGAACGGTAAGCTCCAGTCGGACGAGATAAGAATAGGGGCACTAACAAGCTTTTTCCTTCAAAAAGGTGAAAGCTCTGAGACACTCCTCATCGAAGACGACATGAACATCTTTCTCCAAAAGACGGGTCATGGGGCGTGTGATCTTAGAGAAATCCTTAATGAAACGCCTATAGAAATCCGCATGACCAAGAAAACTCCGAATCGACTTGACGTTCGTAGGTGGAGGTAAACGACTAATGGTATCTATCTTGGCTCTATCGACCTCTATTCCTACTCTCGAGATCTTGTGTCCTAACACAATTCCCTCCGTCACCATAAAGTGACACTTTTCCCAATTCAACATCAACTTCGTTTCTATGCACCTCTTCATCATATGCACCAAATTACCTAAACAATGGTTAAACGAATCACCGTAGACTGAGAAATCATCCATAAGACTTCCATAGAACTCTCAACCATGTCTTGAAAGATCGCGACCATGCACCGCTGAAAAGTAGCTGGTGCATTACATAATCCGAATGTCATGCGTCGGTACGCATATGTGCCATAAGGACATGTAAAAGTAGTTTTCTCTTGGTCCTCGGAGGCAATTGGGATTTGGAAATAACCAGAAAAACCATCTAGAAAACAATAGAATTGATGACCGCAAGACGCTCGAGAATTTGATCGATGAATGGTAGAGGAAAATGGTCCTTCCGAGTGGCGTCATTGAGCTTGCGGTAGTCAATACACAACGCCAACCGGTGACCGTACGGAAAGGAATAAGCTCTTTTTTCTCATTCATGATCACGGTCATCCCTCCCTTCTTAGGGACGACTTGGTTTGGACCAACCCACGAGGAATCGGATATAGGATAAATTAGCCCGACCTCCATCAACTTAGTTACCTCCTTCCTAACCACCTCTTTCATGTTAGGATTTAGACGCCTTTGAGGTTGCACTATCGGTTTGAATTAGTCTTCCATGAGAATCCGGTGTGTGTAAAACGTGGGGCTAATCCCCTTAATATCAGACAATCTCCAAGCTATGGCATCTTTGTGCTCCCATAGCACCTCAACCAATCTACCTTTCTCCTCCTCCGTTAACTTAGAAGTTATGATGACGGGTAAACTAGACTCCTCTCCTAAGAAGGCATACTCTAGATGGAATGGAAGAACCTTAAGCTCTAAGGGTGCCAACTCCAAAGGTTTACTCTCGACCTCCTCCCTAACCTCACACAACTCTAATGATTCAGGAATCCACTCTGGATCTTCTCCAACTTCCTCATCCTCACTCTCCAACCCGATCTCATCTCTACCCACTAGATCACCCCCACTAATGTAACTAATACACTAATCAACACATGACATGAAGGAATCTAAGAAGTAAACGGAATGACACGGGCCACTATGATCGTCACTACCATTAGGGTGTTGCATGGCTCTATCTATCTCGAATGTGACAATCTCGTCAACCACACGAAGTGAGATCTTACCGTCATAGACATCAATGATTGCCTTGGCGGTTCGAAGGAGTGGACGGTCTAGAATGATTGGGACCTTTTCATCGGCCTCCATGTCGAGCACAACAAAGTCAACCGGAAAAACGAACTTATCAACCTTGACTAAAAGATTCTCGATGATACCCCTAGGATACTTGATTGAACGATCGGCCAATGATAATGACATACGTTTGCGTGTAAGCTCTCCTAGACATAAGCGCTCGTAAAGTGACAATGGCATCAAGTTAATGCTAGCTCCTAAGTCGGCTAGAGCATGAGCAGGAGCAACGGCACCCCCGAAAAGACACGGAATGGTGAAGGTACCCGGATCGGTTAGTTTCTCCGGTAACTGGTTCAAAACCACCACCGAACAACCGCCGGTCAACGGAATATTAGACAACTCACCTAGCATATCATTTCACTTAAGAAGATCCTTGAGAAATTTCGCATACTTAGGCATGGATTGCAAGGCCTCGATGAAAGGAAGATTTATATTCAATTGCTTGAACATCTCTAAGAAGTGCCCATATTCCCTAGCATATTTCTGATGTTTAAGGCGGGCGGGATATGGAACGCGCGAATGATCAACCAAAGGGGATGGCTTAACTCCTACTGGTTGTTTCTCTACTCTCTTTTCTACTAGAGGCTCCTTGGTTTGTGAGATACTTGCTGGGACTAGCCTATCGTGCACCTTACCGGGAGCTTCCATCTCTATCTCCTCGTCACCTCTTCCTCACTTTCTACCTCTACACTCTCCCTAACTACCTCTCCTAAGTTCCTACCACTCTGAGTAGTGATGGCCTTGGCTGAATGATTAGCCGGGTTCTGGTAAGTGTTACTCGAGAACTCGCCAGGAGGGTATTCTTGCAACTGCTTGGAAAGACCACCTACTTGTCTTTGAAGATCTAAGAGTGCAGCCTGTTGGTTTTTATTGTGAAGTTCCTGATTTTTATTTAATTGATCTTGACTCTTCATGAAACCGTTAAAATCAGTTATGGCTTTCTGAGTGGCCTGGTCCTTAACCATGATTTGAGAAAACATCTCCTCGATCCTACTTAGACTAATATCTGAACCTTTATCACTACCCTGACCCTCTTGATTCGACCCTGAATTACTAAACTGACCCTGTTGATTCGAACCTGAACTAGTGAACAAACCTTACCCCCTGTTTTGATACTGAGCGGATGGGAAACCAGGGGGATTACCGGAAGAGCGGAAGTTGGTATTATTACTATTTCGCCAGTTAGGGTTATAATTTGAATTGTTGTTAAACTGACACCTATTCGGACTGGCTATGTACTCTACCTGCTCTAATGTAATGGTGGGACAATCTATGGTGTCGTGACCCCCTCTACATACCTCGCACCTATCGACCTTTTTCTTAATCTCATAAAGCTCCTTAGTGAAAGTTCTCTCCATCCGATCTAGCGCAGCAGCCACCGATTCGTCCAAGCCAACTTGGTTCACCTCTCTAGTAGTCAAAGAATGCTAGTAATAGGAATGGAATTCCTGCCGGCGGCGCTATAATCCATATCAGAATGGGTAAAACTCTCAAAAAGATCATTACACTCAGCTGTCAATTTCTTGCCCATGAGTTGCCCTCCAGCTGAAGTGTCAAACCGGGCTCGGATCTCGGGGGTGAGACCATTGTAGAACTTCTCTACAAGCGCCCAATCTGACAAGCCATGTTGTGAACAATGAGTAAGTAGCGTTTGGAACCTCTCCGAGGCTAGGTGGTACGGCTCATCAGGCTCCATTCGGAATGAATGAATCTGATCACGTATACGGGATGCCTTGGCGGGTTGGTAATATTTGGCTAAGAAGGAATCCCGTAAACCTGACCAAGTAGTGAAAGAACCTGCTGGCTGCGAATCGAACCAGACGGCTGCGCGGCCAGCAAGTGAGAATGGGAAGACCTATAAGTAACGAGCATCAAGGTTGACACCTTCAATTGAGAAAGTGCCACAGAGACGGCTGATGTGGTTGATGTGAGCAGGCGCATCCTCATCCTCACGACCGTGGATTTGACAAGAGTTAGTAATAGCGGTCATGATATAGGATGGATTTGCCAAGACTTTTCGTTGGTGATTTCGGGTAGGGTAATGGGTGAGTTCGCACCGGTGAAGCCGGTGTTGGCTTGTTGGTAATTAGTTTGGTTGGCCATTTGGACAACGGGTGGGGGACTTTGGGGACGGGAAGGTGGTGGAGAGTTGTGTGGTGAAGACTTCGGTGTGAAGTCAAAGTTCGGTGGTTTAGAGTGGAGTGTAGAGTCAGAACAGGTGGAAGATGATGGTAATAGAGTACTAACCTTGAACGAAGGAGACGAGAAGGATGACTTGTCCGTAGGTGGCTTCGGTGGAGGTCCTTGCGAACGTGTATGGGTAATCACTAAAAAACCAAAAACAAACAAGTAAGAAGACTCTAAAAAAATGACTCGACAAAAACAAAAAAAATGATATTATATTAGACTCCTACGATTGAAACACTACAAATAGCACGTATGATATCACGAAAGTCTTAACAAAGTAATTAACACAATCGCCAAGAGTCCCCGGCAACGCCGCCAAAAACTTGATGTGCTAAAAATAGTTTAATAAAAACAACTAAAATTAACCTAAATCTAGACTCAAATACTCTAGACTCACTAAGACGAACTAAACTATTAACCGGTAAGTGCACCGATCGACTCTAGTATAGCTAAAGTAAGTCCGGATATCGAACCCACGAGACTCTACTGATTAAACTAATTACTTGATTGAGACTCTGACTGACACGAACTAAAATAATTGAATGTTTGATTGGGGGGTTTCTAACGTTCCTAAGGAAACAAGTAGAATTGACTAATTAAACTAAATTAACTAAGAATACGAATTAGATTTGGGTTTTATTCAGATGGTGGAAAGACTACCTAGACTAGAATCCTGACTGATTTTAACAACAATTTTACTTGGAAGTTGATTAATGAGGAATCGGGATCTTTATATTCTCACCTCTCGGGATATCTAATAGGACCTCTAACCCTTCTCAAAAGTACACTATAGCTCCCTCGAGGTTGCTGAACTACCAATTATTAGACTCTTTTGCCAGACACCTAATGAGTTTATGAAAGTATCCTATGAGGCTCACTCCCTGTCGAGATCTAAACCAAGGATAGACATAATTTCTCAATTGGACTTGCTAGACAGTAGCCGACGGGTTTACTTCTTAAAAAGCTCCTACCTTTTGGCTTAATGACTTAGACCTAGCAATAACCTCGCACCTTGCAGCTATTGACGATTAGTAGAATACTTGATTTTATAGAGTTGCCAATTATTACTTTATAGGTTTACTTCCGTGGTTTCACCCTAAAGACTCTAGCTTTCTTATGTGATATGGACAGTCACCAAAAGCTAGAACCTAACATCACTCTATTCCGTGATATAGACCGTCACCAAGATTTATGTAAAGCAGTAAATAGCAACCAAACAAGGTTAAATACGGAAACACATCCAGTTGATAGAATAAGTCCTTCACAGTTCATAAACAATCCTCACAAATCACAAATCCAAGTAAAAATCGAAACTTTATTCAGTAATTCATCTAATCTAGGAAGTTTATAAGATTTAGCCAATTAAAGTCATGGAAACAAAACCAAAAAAAGTAGTATCAAGTATGAAAAACATAATCGAAGTTTAAAAAGCACAAACGAGAACACTCGGACGACAGAATGGTGACCCGAAGTTGCTGCACTTAAGAATCTTCAACCGAATGCTTTAGCTACTCCGAACTGCTCCGATAATGCTCCAAAATCGCCCAAGGTTTCTCCTAATTCGCAAGTTAGGGTTTCGTAATGATAAAATTTAGTTCTTATATGATTCTCTCCAAAAACCTATCAAACTCTCGAATTCATCTGCAGATAACACCTTCTCGCGGGCCGCGATAGGGTTCAAAAGGGCAAGTCACGGACCGTGACCGCGTTTTCGACATCAGCAATTTACTGGCCTCTCACGGGTGGCAAGAGGCATCAGCCTAACTGCTCGCGACCCGCCAGGAGCTCTATTTTCCAGTATTTCGATTCGTTTCAGCTCCCGAGCCCTCCAACTAGCTCAACCTCGCTTTTAAGTTATTTTAAGCCACTAGACCTGTAAAATGCAATTGGATCAATGACTAACTATTCTACGAAAAACAAAACAAAAACTAATGAAAACTATACAAACTATACACGAATAACCGATGTATTTTACAATACATCACTAATTAACTGAGTTAACTGGTTGACTGAGTATGACTTAATTCTATGCTTAACTTGATATGTTTTGTGTAGGATCATGGATTTAAAAGTGATCTCGGGCCACAATCAAGAGGGATATTTGTCACCACCTCCGGAGAAATACAAAATGATGTGTACTTCGCTGATGAAAGGTCTTAATAGCTGCAGAATCGCTCACGCTCTTAGAGAAAATCCAATTTTTTACGAAGATATTGTCAAGGAATTTTGGAAAACAGCTAGATTTGATGCACTAGGAGGAGAATGAAAGGGTTCGATAGAAGCTGTTATATAGAAAAAGGATATTATTGTTACTGAACAAATCATCAGGGAAGTTCTGCAGTGCGGTGATCAAGAGACAGACCCGATCAATCTTCCATCTGAAGTTATTGAAGCAATCTTGCTGCGTTTGAGTTACAAAAGAACTTATTCCTCTCTATTAAAGAAAGTTGTTCATCCATACTGGCGACTATTGATGCATATGTTCATCATGTGCATGTCGGAAAACCGAGGAGGGATTGATCAACTGTATTACTAATCAAGATTATAACTACTCAAAGTACGTGTTTGAAGGAATGAAGAGGAATGTCACTGGGTACGAAAGGATAAGTTTGTGATGTATCCAAGATTCTTATAAATGATTTTGAATGATCGGTATTCCGATTTGGAAAGAAGTGGAAATACATTGGACCTAAAGCCAATGGGACCAACCAGTTTTGGTTCGTTGACACCAAAGAAGAGTACTTCTAGTCAACTTGAAGGAAGAATCCACTTGGAAAAGTTTGGCCAGTTGTCTGTGACCGAAGATGTAGTGGTCGAACCAGAAAATGCTCCTGTGAATGTTCAAATCAATGTTGGAGTTGCTGAAGAACATTATGTTCAGATAGTTGATGTTGAAGAGACTGAGACAGAGTTTCTGAATCTTGACTCTGATGATGGAGGTATTGATTAGCTATGATGGAGTTAGTGTTGTCGTGTCAACTGTTCAAAAAGTGATTTCTGCTAATAGTTTGGCTTTGCTCTTAAAGTCTGTTAGTGAAAAGATTGGGAATGCTCCTCCTGAATATTCGTTACAAAGTCTGACACCAGTTAATAAAGACCCTCAAGACTATGATTCCCAGCCGACTAAGCGAAGAAAAAGAGATCCTCGACCTGGAGTGTTTGTTGAACAGATACAAAATCTACCAATGAGTGATGAAGATGGTGATGGCTTATATGATTTTGATTTTGAAACTGCTAAAGCTACAACAGAGAAATTTTTTATTTTGAAAACGCTGCTACTGCTACAGAGATACCGTTTGATTTTGAAGACACTAAGACGAGATTGAGCGGGAGTTCGGAGTCTACTGAAGTGTTAGTTTTTGCATAGAATCCAGTTAGTGTATCTGCCCCACCAGAAACTCTTTATCACCACCACTAGTAACTTCTGTTGTTAGTAGTTCATCTATTGCAATACCTATCGAGCCATGCAGTTCTAGTGGGATAAGGCATGAAGAGCGCTTAAAGGTGTCGTTTGTTGATGATTCAAGTGATGATGATGAGTTTATTAATGTTCGCGAACTGAAGAAGAGAATCGTGGTTCTTGAACAAGACTCGATTCATAAAGTTGCAAAGATTATTCAATTAGAAGACGTGATTGTATAGAAGAATCAGCAGATTGATCAACTACAAGGAGATGTCGGTTTATTGTTTTCTATTGTATATGATATCCGTGATAAGTTGGAAAAGAAGCGTTACGAGATTGACAATCAACCAAGGGTGCGGAATCCCCTTGATGGATAAAACACACACAAAAACAATAATATAGATGAAGAAAACGAACATAAACTTTAACCGATCTTCTATAATTATCAAAACACAAAGTTTTACAATCACTTAATATCAAACAAGAAATCTCTCAGCCTCTCTCTGTAGTTTTCTCTCACACTCACTCTGTAACTGTCTCTGCAGTATTTCTCTAGTGCCTAACCTAAAACCCTAGTGCAAGCACTGTTTATATTAACCATGCAATTGGGCTAGGCCCACGTACAATTATAAACCAAACTCGGACTCATTATGACTGACATAAACTCGGAATACATAATCCAAAGACTAAACTCAGATTCATCAATGCTAAGCAAAACTCGGACTTCATGAATTCTTCATAAATTCGGATTCCACATTATGTATAACTCGAACTCCTTAAAGCTTTCACAAACTCGGAATTCTTGTAAACTAGCAAACGCGGACATGCAATGATTAGGGGCGGCCCTGAGGGTGTGCGGGGAGAACCACCGGCCAGGGCACGTCCGATATATATGTGTTATACATATATATCTATATATATATATATATAAATTAGCATACTTATACAAATACCAAGAAAGGCCCATTCGTAGAAGAAGAGAAGGGTGCAATTTGAATGACTAGAATTTTTTGGTCAAAGTCGACTTCGGGCAACGACAGTGGTTGCTCTGTTGTGCTGCAGCATTGCTCTGTTGTGGAAGAAGAAACAAAATGTGGAATGACTGGTAATTGCTAAGTGTTAACCTAATATTTATGTTATTTGGTATGGGCCTATGAAATGAATCGGCCACTTTCACATGAGTTTTTTTAATAGTCCAATGTCTAATTAAATGCCGATTTGAAAGAAAGAAATGGAAAAATCGTGAGCAGGGAATAAGCACTCTTTCATTTGTGAAAGAAAACAAAGGAAAATCAACAAACTAAAAAAATTATAACTTTATAAATTCCTCATTTGATGGTTAGTTTTATTGCATTAATTTATTTGATTAGGGAATAATGACCCGATTCGACCTGAACCGGACTAAAAAGTTTATTATATGACGATGGACAAGCGACTCCCAAAGATTCCCGTCCCCATGAAAAAAATTCTAGGTCCACCGCTATTATTTAGGCGTTAATTGTTAGAAACTTTGTGGACTATTTAGGCGTTAATTTTTCGTTAAGGCATAATGGCACATTTTTTTCGAGTTCAAATAGGGTACATAAATTCTCAGGGCCGGCCCTGGCAATGATCTCTGATAAACTCGGAATCTTTGATATTCACATACTCCAAGTCTTGAACAAAATATCCAAAGACCAAACCAAGCTGTTGTCATATAAAATGCACCAACAAACTCCCCCTTGACAATAGCTTGCAAATGTATCTTTATTCTTCAGAATCTCGTAGTCTTTGGTCTTTGGATAGCGTCAGCTTCAACACGAATTCTGTCAGCAACAGACTCCCCCTAAGCTGATGCATCCAATCACCAAATCTTTCAAACTTCGAGTCAGCAATCCAAGTAAGTCTTCATATCTTCCGATCTACATTGTAGAAAGGAGGTTCTACCAAGCAGCAACAAACTCTCATCTCAACACGTCAACTTCTTAGCAAACCACAGCTTCAATCTGTATACTATAAAACAAACATCTCGAGAAACCAGAAGAATTTTTCAACATAGTTAAAAATATTATTATTATTATTCAAGAGATTGTAAAACTGTATAACAGATTAAGCAATCTCCAATCAACATAACACTCATAACACTTTTTTCCAACACACTATGACCTGCAATGATTTCAAATTGTGGAACTCGTCTCCTAACATCGTCTCCCCCTATCGGTTACATCGTCTCCCCTATCGGTACACTAAGAATTTTAAAAGAAAAATAAAATCTTTTTGGATTTTTATATTTTCTGAAACAAATAAAGAAAGCAATAAACACTCTATTTTTGTGAGAATCACCGGTAAGAAGATCATATCAACAAAATCAAACTGTGTTCACACTATTTAATAATTCTTTAAGTAATTTTGCTGAATAGAAGTTCAAGATGATTACCAGTATGTTTGTCCAGTTAAACAAAATGCATGAACATTTCAAGTACCATTACCGTATGATATGTTAAGGTAATATTATTCTGATATACTAGTGTGTTCCACTTCAGGACATACCCCCACGATCAAGGTATGCACAAAGATTAATCGTAGGAGGTGAGTATACCGAGATTCATCCTTTTGTTTTACTATGTTAGATAGTTGGTGATCTAGTCAGTACTTCCGTACAGCAAAGAGACCAATATCCAACGAGGGTTAGTGCAAATACCACCGATTTTTGTATGATTTATGCATTTTGCACATGTGAATGACTCTTTAGGAGAGCTTCTTCATTTCTAGGTTTTGGCATATTTAGCTCTTTTAAGATATCTTGGTTGTGCCTAGGTCAGCATATATCTGGATGCAGCAGAAGGACAACCCTGATATCCCGGATGAAATAACAGCATAAAGACCCAAAACTTCAGATTTGGCAATCTATCAACACAAGATTTAAGGTCATTAAACCATACGCCACTGATTATTTCATGCTTTTGCCTACTGGTACATCATATGATGAAGCTGCTATCATACTTAGGCAATCTAATCTCAGTTTTAGTGTGACAGTCTAACTCGCTGATGTACTATCATTTCTTCTTTTCACACAGTGACAACTCATTTTTCATTTTTCGATGTTTTCGTATTTTTAAGGTTTCCTATTTTTTTATGTTTTTGAATTTTTAAGAAAAAAGTAAATTATTTACAAAATTCTTATGAAAAACTGGTTATTCAGGATTCCTCATCCTGTTGAGTTCGACTAGATGTTCAAAACGAGCCCTGTCAAATGCTTTTGTATTAAGATCTGCAAGGTTATCTAGTGTGTCGACTCTATGAAGTTCAATCAAGTTCTTTTCAGCACAATCCCGTATAAAATGATGACGAATGTCAATATGTTTTGTTCTACTGTGCTTTTCGGGATTGTTTGTGATTGAAATGGCGGCATTATTGTCTATCATTATAGGAGTACGAGTGAAATTTAAACCGTAATCGTGCATCTACTGTGGTATCCAGAGAACCTGAGAGCAACAGCTACCCGCAGCAATATATTCAGCTTCACACATAGAGGTAGATATGCAAGACTGCTTCTTGCATTGCCAAGATACAATCCTGCATCCTAAAAACTAACAACCACCAGTAGTAGATTTTCTGGTAGACATACATCCTCCAAAGTCTGAATCAGTGTAAGAAACAAACTTCAGGTCACTAGCAGCTGGATACCACACACCAAGTTTAGGTTTCCCCTTCAAGTAACGAAGAATACGCTTCACTGCCTTCATATGTGACTCCTTAGGATTCGCTTGATATCTGGCACAGAGGCACACTGCGAACATGATGTCTGGTCGTGAATCAGTCAAGTACATAAGTGAACCAATCATTGCCCTATATTGAGTTGGATCAACATCTTCCACACTCTCATGATCTGGGCCAAGATGGTGATTCTCGCAGATAGGTGTGTTTAAAGTAGCGCAATCCTCCATTTTGAAACGAGACAAAATGTCATACACATACTTTGTCTGATGAATAAACATCCCATCCTTCTTCTGTTCAACTTGTAATCTTAGAAAGTAGGACAACTAACCCACGCACTCATCTCAAACGTTCTCTTCATCACCTTCTCAATTCATGACACATGCTCACATCAAATGACCCGAAAATGATGTCATCCACGTATACTTGTACCAACAGAAAATCTTCTTTCTTTCTCTTAATAAATAGTGTACTTTCAATCTGACCTCTTTCAAAGCCATTCTTCAACAAATGAGCTGACAATGTCTCATACCACGCCTGGGTGCCTGATGCAATCCATATAGTGCCTAATTCAGCTTATACACCCAATCTGGATCAGTAAACCCATCTAGTTGTGAGACATACACCATTTCTTGGACTTTCCTGTAAAGAAATGCACTCTTCACGTCAAGTTGGTAAACTTTGAAGCCCTTGAAAGATGTGAAGGCTAGGAACAAACGAATTGCTTCCAACCTTGCCAGTAGTGCAAACACTTCAGTATAATCAATCCCCTCTTGCTGATTGATCCCCTTAACAACTAACCGAGCCTTTTTTCTCGTCACAATCCCTCTGTCATCTTTCTTGCATTTAAACACCCACTTGGTGCCAATTTCTCTTTCTCCTTCAGGCAAGTCAACTAGTTCCCAAACTTTCAACTTCCTGAACTGATCTAATTCCTCTTGCATCGCGTCAACCCAAGAACAATCTTTCAGAGCCATGTGACATTCTTCGGCTCATCTTGAGCAATGAGGCATCTATACAAACACTCATTAATGATCCCTGTCTTATGTATCGAAGCAAACAAACAGGAACCTTGAATCACACCTCTTCTCGTCCGAACACCTGCAGCAGCATCACCTATAATGTTCTCAACTGGGTGATCTCTGTTTGCTCGTGTAGTAGCAATGGCATCAACTTCTAAATTTTCACCCAAATTGGATCCAACCTCCCCCTGAATATTCTGATTTGCAAACGGATTAGTGAAATCCTCCCCCTGAATAGGTTTAGAATCACTATCGCTCGAATCCGCTGCATCTGTATTTGCATTTGAGGAAGTTTCTGGAGTATCTGTCATCGAAATACTCGATCTCAGCATGAAGTTACCCTCTTCATCCTCACTAATTGTGATACCCATGACGAAACCAGGTACACCTTAATTGGTCCTAAACTTAAAGCATGATTAAAACTATAATTGCGCGTAAACCTTGTGAAATTTCATGACTTGTGTGCTGTGCGAAACAATATATGTTATATCTCGGAGAAATCCGAGAGCACGTCATGGTTGACATGACACTACTAAGGACCAACGATGCAAGGTTAGCGTCCTTAGCCTTGAACAACGTGTTAAACGGAGACTTGACGTTTACAAGCGCATTAGACCTTTGACGTTGATTATTAGGTTATCGTAGCATCATTTAAGATTCTGATTTCCAGGAACAACTTAGTTTTGTCTATAGACTGTGACATAAGGTTTGAAAATAATCAAAGCCCGGGCACGCAAAATGAAGCAGCTCCCGGTTGAGGAAACGCCTTCGTTCCGGGCATAACATAAGGAACGATCGATCAAGCTTAAAAACACTTAAACGAACGTCAAACGAGACTTTTATGATTAAAATGTAACCATGCTTGGATTTCAAGACGGTTATGCTCAGTTTTGAAACCGAGTCTTTTGACACTAAGAACGCGCAAAATGGAGCCCGTTTCGCAAATCGGAGACGGTTATGCTCAGGATTAACCTTGATACTTATGATTCTAAGTCCGTTCTTCGATTAAACGCGATTTCTAGCCAAAAACCCCTTTTAATCCATGATTTTTGAAGGTTTCAACATGTTTATGAGCTGAATAAGAACACCCTGGTATTTATCTAGTGTTATATGGCAGCCATGATCACAAACCTTTGGGGTTTGATACCCTAATCAACTCTTATTCGACAAAAATCGCTTCACTATTCGATTAACCAAAACAATGAATTAAAGCTTGATTGATCTAAGTGCTAGCATATTTGGGTTGTACTTGATGTGAAGGTACTGAATATAGCCTTCACACACTTCTGGGATCAAGATAAACACTTGGAATCGGAAGAATCGCTAGGTATAACATCCGAGAACCGAATCTAGTCTAGGCAGAAAATTGTTTTGCCTGTAACTTGCTCCGTGTAACTTGGATTGAGCTGAAATTTGGTGTGGTGATGTAAGGTATTGGAATTTTCTATGATTTTTGGTGAATTTTTAACTGGTTTACCAAAAGAATTTCAGAAAAATTATCAAATGAATTCGATAAATCACCAAATTTTACAAAGACACTAAGAAAAATATGGGGAATTATCTGGGAAAATTCAGAGTCAATTTGTTGAGTTTTTATTTGGGTTAAAAATTTGTGTTTTTGCGAGATTTCGGTAGCCGGGAACGCACCGAAATGAAATCACAAAAATATCAAAATTTTGTGAGGAGTTCCTGGACATGTAAAGAGTGGTCTGGAATTTTTTTGGAATTTTTGAACTACTGATGGTATTTAATTTTAATTATGTGGTTAAAAATAGTTTTATAAATAATTTATTTAAATAAGTAAACTAACAAAATAAATTCCCTGAAATTTTTTTCATAATCTACAGATTTTTACTGATTTATATAAAAAATTATAGATTTTTATATAAAATATAGGTTAATGGGAATTTATGGAATTAAAAATAGATTATTTTAAAGCAATTTGGGTAGTTTACCGTATAACGAACATGCCGGAACTGGGAACTGACCCAACCCGAAAAATGCTATAATTGGAACAATGGGAGTATTCCAGGAGATACCCGGGCAAATTAGGCACTATGGTTGTGTCCTATGATAGTTCGGGAGAATTTCCGACGGTGAAAATGGAAACTCAAATTGGGCAATTTAAAACCCCCAATACTCAAACTCCCTTGATGAAAAGTTAATCATTCTTGAATAACCACGTGTTGGCACTACTAGTATTCCCGTCCCATTATCCGAACACGTTAAAATGCTGACTTTGGCTGGCACGCGAATCGGTGCCCGGAAGCCAAACTGAAAACTAATACTACCCTGACGTCCATCACCATACCAGTGTCCTATAGACTCAATCCGGAGTAAAAACTCCTGACCAGATCCAAGTTATAACCATTACCAACTTAGATACTGATTTGAGTCAATACTTGCATGTGTGTTATTAAAGTTGATCCAGCTGCTTGATCACTCTTGTGTTGAAACCACTGTTTGCACTGTGAGTTTCACTACCCTGCTTTTAACTGTTTTATTGTTTTACTTGGGGTGGAATGCATGTTACAAACTATGTTGATTACACAAACTTATGAAGGGAGTTCTACTTCCCTAACACATGAACTGGTTACAAATTGTGATCATTGCCCCAACTTGGGAGTGAGTTTCACTTCCCCACTTTTAAATCGTTTTAATGTTTTCTGGGGACTTGCATGTTATAAACTGTGTTGATTACACCAATCTGGGAGTGAGTTTTACTCTCTCACTTTTAAATTGTGATGTTGTTTCTGAGATGATTGGCATGTTACGAAACTGTGTTAATTGCACCAACATATGATGTGAATTATCTAACACACGAACTACCTCCCCTCTACAAGTGATTAATATAAGCCGTGGGCAGTGGATAGTACTATTGGTCTGACGAACCCAGGCCGCGCCCGACAGGAAGGTCGGCAACCAGGTCTGCACGTGTCCTAATTTGGTTGTGTTGTTAGGCACAACTAATAAGGGGCGTTGAACTGCACGTGACGCTGTTGATGGGCCGGGAGTGTCTTTGTGACATGGTCCGGTGGCTGGGAGTGTCTTGGATGACACGGCCGTGGGAGAAACAGTCAAGGTTTCACTTGTATACTCGTGTAATTCCATCTGCGACTATGATTGTGACCGTCATTGTGATTATGACCTGTGCAATTAAACTTGTTAACACTTACTGTTACACAGCAATTAAACCAGTGGAACTCACATAGCGTTTACCTGACCTTTTTAAAACTGACATGTATTTCAGGTAAAGCGAAGCAAGAGTAAGCAATGTGCGTGTGGATGGCTTTAGTAGTAAACTGTAGCAGAATAAGAGCTGTGATAGCTCGTAGTACTGTACTTGAACTTACGGTGTGTAATATTATACTAATAGTATGTTGTAACGAAGGTTCCCTTTTTCTGTGATATCATGTTTTTAAATTATCGGGAAGTACCATGTGTCTGCCGCACCCTGCAATTATCTTTTGCTGCGAGTCGGGGTGTGACAGAAGATGGTATCAGAGCCTTCGGTTATAGCGAACTAGGTATCTCTAAAGAAGTTAGACTATAATCCTAAGTTAGTCTCCACACGCTGAGAACCTCTAGAAACTGAGTACTATGGCTATTACCAGGAAGCCCTGGTGGGGCAAATAAATTATTGTGGTTCGGAACACCATAATTTATCAGTTCATACTTGGGGGTTCTGGGAACGTCATTGAGATAGGACGGACATCCGTCTACTAACGTCACCAACCGCATATAATTTTTTTATAAATCTTAAAAATCATAACTGCGTGCAACACGTGCTTATGTGTATATTTGTGGAATGTTGAGTTCAGTATTTTGGTCAGTCAAATCAGCGTTGTGTGTGGTTTTCATTTTTCAGGTAGCATGTCGCATCGTTCGAGTCACCAGTCTACTTCGCATATGGAGACCGATCCTGAGGAGGATCCGCTGACACCCCTTTTGACATCGAGCTACTCGCCAAATCCTTCTGGTTATTGTTGTGGTCTGTACCCACCCAGACCTCGTACTAGGCGCGAGGGAGAGGCTTCGAGCGCCTACCGTTCCCCACCTCACGTCGTACCTCAGATGTTGCCATACCCGTAGGACCTATTCCTAGGAGCCCTACTCCCGCCACGGGGCATTGGGAGTGGGAGCTGGTAGCACCCCGCTTACCGTCACCAGAGACACCGCCTGACCCTTACATTCCTTCCACTCCGAGTACTCACCCTCCTCATCTAGCCCTCTTGAGATACCCACCTTTGGCCTTCGACAGACGGCTCGTCGGAGGGTACTTACGCCTGTACCTGTGTTCACACCGCCCGTTTCCCCTATTCGTCCGACACCCGTACCTATAGGGACCCATGAGTATTTTACTAGCCGTTTTCTGACCCCACCTCGGGAGGACCCTTCCCCGTTTCACACTTATGAGCGAGGTGGCCCTTCCCAGCCGTTTAGAGAGCCTTCCCCACCCGTCTGGGGTATACCTGTTCCTCCTGTCACACCCTCAATTTCCACTTGCGGAGTTTTACCGCGAGGCGTATGAACAAACCAGAATCTAAAACACTAGTACGTCGAACGACTCTATATGATTTGATAATACGTTTTCCAAAATCACTTGTTGTAGATTTTATATTACCAATATTTAGCAGAAGCATCAGTTTTTAAGGTTTGAGCGGAAGCATAGATAAGTAGTGAAGCGGGCGCCAACACAAACGCCAAAACAAATGAAAAATCCCAAAACAATATTAATAAATTAAGACTCGATAAAAGATGTCTTGTTTAATGCATGTGCGTGCACCTAGAGCTCCTAGCGTCCTGAGAAACATGTAAAGAAACAAGTGTCAACATTAAAGATGAGTGAGTTCACAAGTTTTCATAAATTCGTTTGTTCGGTTATAGTTTGTTTTCTCCGTTATCCCTAACCCGGGATAACGTATTGGTTCCATTATTCCAACCCGGAATAATATGTTGTTGCTTCCAATATTCCAACCCGGAATATTAAGTTGTTGTTTCCAATATTCCAAACCCGGAATATTAAGCTGATGTTTCCAATATTCCAAACCCGGAATATTAAGTTGATGTTTCCAATATTCCAAACCCGGAATATTAAGTTGTTTCGTAATTAAGTTCAATGTTAATATATATAGGTAGCTAGCCTAAAGTCATGTCACGTAAGAGTTCGCCATCGAAGCTGACAGTTGTGCCTCCGTTTTGCCAGGCCTATCACATGACCATCGCGATGTTAGGCCAATTATTCACCCGTTGACCATACCAGGTCGGCTAGCGCGACTAGCTCGGATGGGGCTCGTCAGACCCAGTAGTACTACTTATAATTCCCCCGCTATTTAACCCAAATACTAACGATCCGAGGAGATTGTCGAGGACTTAAGTGATAAAGCTGCTTAGTGACCATAACATTACATTAACATTAACTTAGTTACCATATAGTTATGTGACGTTAAATTCGTATAACGTAAAGAGATTGAGTTTGAGAATGTATACATGTTTCTCCCCCTGTTGTTTAAAAACCGGATAAAGTTAGGGGCCGTGAACTCACCTTTATTTGCTCGGTTAGTGTAGCAAAGATGTTATAAGAGATGGGACCGCTAGTTGCGTCCTAACAAACCAATTAATTCCACGTCAGTGTGTAAACACACCAATACAAATTCCACACGCAATTTACTCACAAAGTGATACACACAAACAACATATCTAACACTCAAACATGCATGCAAGTACTCTCATGTGATCATAGTAATCAAACAATTTATCATAACCATAAGTCAATTCATGCCACAATTTGGTGCACATAATCACAAGTTCTCAAATTTCAGCTTAGCACTTATAATTCAGCTGTTTTCTAGGATTTTTAAAATAGTTCCAACATTCTAAAAATTCCCATATTTTTACAGTAGGTGACATTTATAGCATAGAAATTTATATAATTTTTCCAAGTCCTAAATCTTTACCAATTAACCATCAATATTAATATACTAGGCTGCAGTCTGATTTATCACTTTCTGACTGCAGCCCACGGAAGAATTTATTTAAAAATCATCGATCGACCAATTAACAAAATTCCAGTTGGAGTTGCCCAGAAATTTCCATACCTAGTTGCTGTACAAAAATCATGACTCAACTCCCTACTGATTTTAAAATCCAACTTGATAAACAATCAACAAAATTCCAGAATTTTCACAGCTTTAGCTACTGAACTTGTTTGGCCCTTTAAAAATATCAAACGATTTCAGAAAATTATGAATCCAGTGCCATTAAATTCCTTATTCAAATCTCTACGTTCTAGACATCAGAAAATCTGTTTTTCGACAACTATCGACCGAGTTACAGCCAGATGAAGTCGGCGGTAACTATTACTCAGCAACTGTTTCAGCATATCATTATCATATGTTCGTATAAACCGTTCCTATTATTAACCTAGGCGATCATGAACCGGTTTTCTAATCCTAGATCAATACCTCTAACAATTCCATGCAAACCCTACTCAATAACTTTACTCTTTATAACAAATCGCAGTCGCAAGCTATTAATTCCGAAAACAATCATGCATATACACACAATCAATTCAGCCGATTACTTACAAGCACATATAATCCGAACAAACTAATCACTTCATTCAACATATATATATCCGCACATGATCTTGTAATCAGAGATAACCCTAACCTTGGTTAACTAGGTAAACAAGCCGAGGTTTGGACAAGATTGATCCGGCTGTTCCAATCCAGATCACGACCGAGAAGATGATGATGGCGATGACTGCTGCTGCTGCGACCGAGAGGAAAGAAAGGCTGATCTCGCGACCGAGGAATGAGACTAAGCTGTTTGTGATCGAGATGGAGTGTATCAAGACTGAACTGGCGATCGAGGGAACAAGTAAAGGGCTGTTTGCGGTTGAATGGACTGAACAAGGGCTGATCAGATGAAGGCTGTTTTACGATCGCAAGGGCTGTGAACAAGCTGCCGACGGCAGTTTCCTTCTAGGGTTTGTGTTTTTGTGTATGAAACATGCATGGGTATGTGTATATATATAGCACAAAGAGATGAGGGTTGCGGTTTTGGTTAAAGCTTGTGGCCGAGGGACTTGGGTTGGTTTGGGTTTGAGTTTGATCTTGCGGCCAATAGTTTTAATTTAAGGTTTTGGTTTGATCTTATGGCCGAAACATGTTTGGGCTGTTTTGGTTTGGTTTTGAACAAAGTAGATTTGCGGTCTTTGGCTTGATATCGCGGCCAAGGATTAGAGTGGTTTGGTTTGGGTTTGATCGGCCGAATAGTTTTAGGTTTGCTACGGGTTTGGGTTTGCGGTTTGGGTTGCACACGGCCGAGAATGGTTTGAGTTCTAAACTTGGTAAATTCCTAGAGTCACAAGGAGTCAAAGTTGGAACGGGTCGCGGTTCGGTTCAGTTCGTGCACATATCTACCCTAATTATTCAATTACTAAAACAATCACACGACACACATCACGTATTCATTTAATTCGTACACGTTCGTACACATAGCACGTAATTAGTTTGACAAGTATTACATTTAAGTTATCCGAAAAACCCGGGATGTCACATTATCCCCATGTTGAAAGAATTTTCGTCCCGAAAATTGAGTAAACGCGGTTTAGCATGTAGCATACATGTTCAAAGTGCCACGCACAAAGAGTTAGTTCGTTTATGATGGTACGCAACGTTACAAGAAGTTCCCAAGTGTCGTACACAGAGATTTCCAAGTGCCATGCACAAGAATTTAGTCAACAATAGTACACAAAAGTATAAGAAGTTTCTAGGTTGTCACATCATCCCCATGTTGAAAGAATTTTCGTCCCGAAAATTTAGTTACTGGTATCGTTAGTTTGCTGCTCAGTTGCGAAGAGGTGTGGGTATTTGCTTTTCATTTGGTCCTCTCTCTCCCACGTGAACTCCGGTCCACGCTTAGAGTCCCAACGAACCTTAACGATTGGAATTTTGCTGTGCCTTCGACTCTTGATCTCACGATCCATGATCTCGATAGGCTGTTCCACAAAGTGTAGTTGTTCATCCACTTGGATCTCATCCAATGGAATAACTAGAGTTTCATCTGATAGACACTTCTTTAGATTTGACACATGAAATACGTTGTGAACTCCACTGAGTTCGGCAGGAAGGTCTAATTGGTAAGCTACGGGTCCGATACGTTTCAAGATTACAAACGGGCCCACGTACCGTGGGTTAAGTTTGCCCCGTTTTCCAAAGCGGATTACACCCTTCCAGGGTGACACCTTTAGTAGGACGCGGTCGCCCACTTGAAATTCGAGCGGTTTGCGTCGTTGATCAGCGTAGCTTTTCTGTCGATCTCGTGCCACCGCCATGCGGTTTCTGATTTGTACAATCTTTTCAGTGGCCTCAAGTATTAACTCAGGGCCTGTGAGTTGACTGTCACAGACTTCTGCCCAGCAGACCGGTGATCTACATTTACGACCGTATAATGCCTCAAACGGTGCTGCCGAAATACTCGTATGATAGCTGTTGTTATATGAGAATTCTACTAGAGGTAGGTGGATTTCCCAATTATTTCCGAAGTCCACTACGCATGCCCTAAGCATGTCTTCCAAGGTTTGTATGGTCCTTTCACTCTGACCATCAGTCTGAGGGTGATAGGCTGTGCTCATATCCAGGCGGGTTCCCAACGCTTTCTGGAGTGACCGCCAGAAGTTTGACGTGAAGCGAGCATCTCTGTCTGAGATGATGGACATTGGCACACCGTGCCGAGAAACTACTTCCTTACTGTAGATGCGAGTCAACTTCTCCATCTTATCTGTTTCTTTAATAGCTAGGAAGTGTGCGGACTTAGTTAAGCGATCCACGATCACCCAGATGTTATCGCAACCACCCAAGGTTCGCGGGAGTTTAGTGATGAAATCCATTGAGATCTGATCCCATTTCCACACTGGGATCTCAGGTTGTTGGAGTAGCCCCGATGGCTTTTGATACTCCACCTTGACTTTTGCACAAGTCAAACATTTACTCACGTAGGTGGCTATATCGGCTTTCATGTTGGGCCACCAATACGCAGCTTTAAGGTCTTGATACATCTTATCCGAACCCGGATGGACAGAGTATCGAGATTTGTGAGCTTCGTCCATGACTAGTTCTCTGAGGTTTCCGTAGAGAGGTACCCATATGCGATTCATGAAATACCGGGCTCCATTGGGCTTTACTTCCCAATCGCGTTCCATTTTTCCCACTGATTCGGCTTTGATGTTTTCCCCCTTAACTGCTTCTAACTGGGCGTTGCGTATTTGATCGGGTAGCCCCGAATGAATAGTGAGTTGTAGTGCTCGTACGCGACGAGGTTTCAAGTGTTCCTTCCTACTGAGGGCATCCGCTACCACGTTAGCTTTACCCGGGTGATACCGAATGGCACACTCATAATCGTTCAAGAGTTCGACCCAGCGACGCTGTCGCATGTTCAACTCCTTCTGATCAAAGATGTGTTGGAGGCTTTTGTGGTCAGGAAAGATTGTGCACTTCGTTCCATAGAGGTAGTGTCTCCGAATCTTAAGTGTAAACACTACTGCTCCCAATTCTAGGTCATGCGTCGTGTAGTTTTTCTCGTGAACCTTCAGTTGTCGCGACGCATACGCGATGACCTTATCGCGTTGCATGAGTACGCATCCCAATCCCTGAATGGAAGCATCACAATACACTACGAAGTCATCTGTCCCTTCCGGCAAGGACAGAATGGGCGCACTGCAAAGTTTCTGCTTCAGCAATTGAAATGCTGCTTCTTGCTTGTCACCCCAAGTATACTTGATACCTTTCTGGGTGAGGGTAGTGAGCGGTTGTGCGATCTTTGAGAATCCCTCGATGAAACGTCTGTAGTAGCCAGCCAATCCCAAAAATTGGCGGATCTCCGTCGGTGTCTTAGGTGCTTCCCAGTTTTTGATGGCTTCAATCTTGGCAGGGTCTACGTGGATACCCTTTTCATTCACGATATGCCCGAGAAACTGAACTTCCCGAATCCAGAAATCACACTTCGAAAGCTTGGCATATAGTTTTTCCTGTTGAAGCAGCCCTAGCAGTAATCGTAGGTGTTCCGCATGTTCTTCTTCACTTTTGGAATAGATGAGTATGTCATCGATGAACACAATGACAAACTTGTCGAGGTATGGTTTACACACGCGGTTCATGAGGTCCATGAATACCGCAGGTGTGTTAGTGAGACCGAATGGCATGACCAAGAACTCGTAATGGCCATACCGAGTGCGAAATGCCGTCTTAGCGATATCCCCCTCCCTGACGCGTAGCTGGTGGTAACTAGACCGTAAATCAATCTTGGAGTAGTAGCTTGACCCTTGAAGTTGGTCGAAGAGATCGTCGATGCGAGGTAACGGGTATCGGTTCTTGACTGTAACCTTGTTGAGTTCCCTATAGTCGATGCACATGCGGAAAGTCCCGTCCTTCTTCTTGACAAACAGGACTGGAGCTCCCCATGGCGAAACGCTTGGTCGGATAAATCCTTTTTCTAGCAGCTCTTGAAGTTGGGTAGACAGCTCCTGCAGCTCGGCTGGAGCTAGGCGGTATGGAGCCTTGGCGATAGGAGTTGCATTGCTTGGCAATTCGATTTCAAATTTCAATTGTCGATGTGGTGGAAGACCAGGTAGTTCTTCTGGGAATACATCGGAAAAATCACGGACGACAGGGATGTCTTCTATACGTTTCTCGTCCTTAGGCTGTTCGGTAATTAGTGCGAGTAAAGCGAAGGAATTCTTTTTCCGAAGATACTTCTGCGCTTGCATGTATGAGATGATGTTGGTGACGGCGCTTGCCTTATCGCCTTGTACTGTCAGGATTTCGTCGTTAGAGAGCGGAATACGGATAGATTTTTCGAAGCAGAGGACTTCAGCCCGGACGTCGGATAGCCAGTCCATTCCGACTACCACATCAAAACTACCCAGGGTAGTTGTCATCAGATCAATGGTAAAATTGTGGCCCGCGAGTTTGAGTTGACAGCCGGATACGATTTGGGTCACATCTACAGATTTACCATCGGCTAATTCTATAACATAAGAGGTCTCTAATGGCTTAAGCGTGAGTTTTAGGTTCTTCCTAAAAGACTCAGATATAAAGCTCCTATCCGCACCCGTATCAAAAAGCACAGAAGCAAAATGTTCGTTAAGGGGAAACTTACCGGTGACTACGTTCGTGTCGTTTCTGGCCTCTCCGTGGCCAAATGTAAATGCGCAACCTTTGGCACCTCCTGTGCCACCGTTCCCATTATTGTTGTTGTTATTATTGTTGTTGTGGTTATTGTGGTTGTGGTTGTTTCCACCATTGTTGTTGTTGTTACGCAACTGTGGGCAGTCTCTTCTGATATGAGCAGTGCTACCACACTGATAGCATCCCCGGTTTATACCCTGCTGCTGACCCTGGGGCTGATTTTGATTTTGTCGGGACATGATTTCCCCATGATAATCCTTTGCCGCATGTCCCACCTTGCCACATCTTTGGCAGCGAATTCGGCACAAGGGCCGTGATGATGAAGATTGCAGCGATTGCACTGCGGCTTTCGACCTACATAGCCGCCTGAATTCTGGTTGTTGTTGTTGTTGTTGTAGTTGTTGGCGGGCTGATTTTGATGACCCCGGTGGCTGTTGTAGTGATTGAACCGTTTCTGGTTCCCTTGCTGCGGATGAGATGACGAAGACTGTCGAACAGTGGAGTCTTCAAATTTTCTTTTGTTGTCCGGGGCAACTTCAGTTGTATCCCGTGCTGGCAGCTTCTTCTGTTCCACCGCCTTATCGGTGAGTTTATGAGCCAATCGGATTGCTTGGTGCTCAGTTACAGGGTTACTAGCCATTACCATACCCTGAATTTCCGGAACCAGACCCCCGAGATAGAACTCGAGTCTTTTCTCCACCGTGTTGGCCAATTCGGGACACAGGAATACCAAGTCATGATGTTTTGCTGTGTATGCCTCTATCTCAGATCCCACCATCTTGTGGTTCCATAAAGTTTGCTCCAACTGTTGCACTCTGTCTAGTGGACAGTACTCCTCTTTAATTAGGGCCTTGAACTCGACCCAGGCCATTGTAGTTGCAGCTATATGTCCACGCGTTTGGACTTGTGCATTCCACCATGTCAGTGCCCCATCTCCCAGTGTTGAGGCTGCGTACTTGACCTTGTTGGCCTCTAGACAGTTGCACATTTCAAATACGGATTCAGATTTTTCGATCCAGCGGACCAGTCCAATGGGTCCTCCCGCCCCCGAGAATTTTGCTTGGTTCTGCGTCTAGGAACATCTTGTAGGGGTTAAAGCCCCCTCCTGCTGCTGGTGGGTTTTGAACATCTGCCAGAGCAGCGTTCACGTGTTCTTGGATCGTTGCGGCCAATTCTTCGTTGACATGTTGAGGTTTCCGCGACGTCCAGTTGCCATTTCAAATAAACTAAAGAAAACAAAGCGGGGATTGGCGAGACGAGTTAGTCCTCTACGTCTCCATCTCCCAAGTTGCTATCGTTGCCGTCATCCTCCGCGGCGTTTCCAGCTTCTACAGCCGGGTCTTTCTCCGGATCCTCCTCTGGGTCCTCTACCGGCATTGGAGGGGCCGGTGCTGGTGCAAGTGCTTGATTTTGCAGTTCCTGAATGTTCCAACTATTTTCCAGGACCCTGTCCTCAAGCCAGTTGGCTCTTATCTGCTCAGCACGCAGATCTCTGTCTATGGTGTTATGAGCTATCTTACTCGTATGATACTCTTCCTCGAGCGAGTCGGTTTTACCAGTCAGTTGGCGGATCATCCATCCCTGTGCTAGGGTGGTTTCATGCATTCTTTCTAGTTGTTCTTGTTGCGTTGTTATCATATCTCTAAGTAGGTCGTTCCCTACTTCTAACGAGTTAACCGGTTTGACCGTCACAGCGATGGTTGGGCGTAATGACGACTCCTCCCCCAGAGCGAGCCTTTTCCTCGCAGCTGAGCGCGTTCCCACGCCATAAGATGGTAAGGGTTCCACCACAGGTGCTTTTCCTGGCGCCCTTGGTTGCATAAGTTTGTCGGATGATGATGACATTGCCTTTAGGTTGTGTAGTTAGTTACGAGTTGCAGTCGCTTCAATTATGCATTCATATTTCACATAACATAGTAGTGGTACATCGCATAACAAGATATAATAATTCAGTGCCAAACTACGTCTACTGTCGTGTATTCAGCTATAGTTTAAGTCTACTTCTAATGCAAACCTGGTTCTCTATAGCTAGTGGCTCTGATACCAATTTGTCACACCCTCAATTTCCACTTGCGGAGTTTTACCGCGAGGCGTATGAACAAACCAGAATCTAAAACACTAGTACGTCGAACGACTCTATATGATTTGATAATACGTTTTCCAAAATCACTTGTTGTAGATTTTATATTACCAATATTTAGCAGAAGCATCAGTTTTTAAGGTTTGAGCGGAAGCATAGATAAGTAGTGAAGCGGGCGCCAACACAAACGCCAAAACAAATGAAAAATCCCAAAACAATATTAATAAATTAAGACTCGATAAAAGATGTCTTGTTCAATGCATGTGCGTGCACCTAGAGCTCCTAGCGTCCTGAGAAACATGTAAAGAAACAAGTGTCAACATTAAAGATGAGTGAGTTCACAGGTTTTCATAAATTCGTTTGTTCGGTTATAGTTTGTTTTCTCCGTTATCCCTAACCTGGGATAACGTATTGGTTCCATTATTCCAACCCGGAATAATATGTTGTTGCTTCCAATATTCCAACCCGGAATATTAAGTTGTTTTTTCCAATATTCCAAACCCGGAATATTAAGCTGATGTTTCCAATATTCCAAACCCGGAATATTAAGTTGATGTTTCCAATATTCCAAACCCGGAATATTAAGTTGATGTTTCCAATATTCCAAACCCGGAATATTAAGTTGTTTCGTAATTAAGTTCAATGTTAATATATATAGGTAGCTAGCCTAAAGTCATGTCACGTAAGAGTTCGCCATCGAAGCTGACAGTTGTGCCTCCGTTTTGCCAGGCCTATCACATGACCATGGCGATGTTAGGCCAATTATTCACCCGTTGACCATACCAGGTCGGCTAGCGCGACTAGCTCGGATGGGGCTCGTCAGACCCAGTAGTACTACTTATAATTCCCCCGCTATTTAACCCAAATACTAACGATCCAAGGATATTGTCGAGGACTTAAGTGATAAAGCTGCTTAGTGACCATAACATTACATTAACATTAACTTAGTTACCGTATAGTTATGTGACGTTAAATTCGTATAACGTAAAGAGATTGAGTTTGAGAATGTATACATGTTTCTCCCCCTGTTGTTTAAAAACCGGATAAAGTTAGGGGCCGTGAACTCACCTTTATTTGCTCGGTTAGTGTAGCAAAGATGTTATAAGAGATGGGACCGCTAGTTGCGTCCTAACAAACCAATTAATTCCACGTCAGTGTGTAAACACACCAATACAAATTCCACACGCAATTTACTCACAAAGTGATACACACAAACAACATATCTAACACTCAAACATGCATGCAAGTACTCTCATGTGATCATAGTAATCAAACAATTTATCATAACCATAAGTCAATTCATGCCACAATTTGGTGCACATAATCACAAGTTCTCAAATTTCAGCTTAGCACTTATAATTCAGCTGTTTTCTAGGATTTTTAAAATAGTTCAAACATTCTAAAAATTCCCATATTTTTACAGTAGGTGACATTTATAGCATAGAAATTTATATAATTTTTCCAAGTCCTAAATCTTTACCAATTAACCATCAATATTAATATACTAGGCTGCAGTCTGATTTATCACTTTCTGACTGCAGCCCACGGAAGAATTTATTTAAAAATCATCGATCGACCAATTAATAAAATTCCAGTTGGAGTTGCCCGGAAATTTCCATACCTAGTTGCTGTACAAAAATCATGACTCAACTCCCTACTGATTTTTAAATCCAACTTGATAAACAATCAACAAAATTCCAGAATTTTCACAGCTTTAGCTACTGAACTTGTTTGGCCCTTTAAAAATATCAAACGATTTCAGAAAATTATGAATCCAGTGCCATTAAATTCCTTATTCAAATCTCTACGTTCTAGACATCAGAAAATCTGTTTTTCGACAACTATCGACCGAGTTACAGCCAGATGAAGTCGGCGGTAACTATTACTCAGCAACTGTTTCAGCATATCATTATCATAGGTTCGTATAAACCGTTCCTATTATTAACCTAGGCGATCATGAACCGGTTTTCTAATCCTAGATCAATACCTCTAACAATTCCATGCAAACCCTACTCAATAACTTTACTCTTTATAACAAATCGCAGTCGCAAGCTATTAATTCCGAAAACAATCATGCATATACACACAATCAATTCAGCCGATTACTTACAAGCACATATAATCCGAACAAACTAATCACTTCATTCAACATATATATATCCGCACATGATCTTGTAATCAGAGATAACCCTAACCTTGGTTAACTAGGTAAACAAGCCGAGGTTTGGACAAGATTGATCCGGCTGTTCCAATCCAGATCACGACCGAGAAGATGATGATGGCGATGACTGCTGCTGCTGCGACCGAGAGGAAAGAAAGGCTGATCTCGCGACCGAGGAATGAGACTAAGCTGTTTGTGATCGAGATGGAGTGTATCAAGACTGAACTGGCGATCGAGGGAACAAGTAAAGGGCTGTTTGCGGTTGAATGGACTGAACAAGGGCTGATCAGATGAAGGCTGTTTTACGATCGCAAGGGCTGTGAACAAGCTGCCGACGGCAGTTTCCTTCTAGGGTTTGTGTTTTTGTGTATGAAACATGCATGGGTATGTGTATATATATAGCACAAAGAGATGAGGGTTGCGGTTTTGGTTAAAGCTTGTGGCCGAGGGACTTGGGTTGGTTTGGGTTTGAGTTTGATCTTGCGGCCAATAGTTTTAATTTAAGGTTTTGGTTTGATCTTATGGCCGAAACATGTTTGGGCTGTTTTGGTTTGGTTTTGAACAAAGTAGATTTGCGGTCTTGGGCTTGATATCGCGGCCAAGGATTAGAGTGGTTTGGTTTGGGTTTGATCGGCCGAATAGTTTTAGGTTTGCTACGGGTTTGGGTTTGCGGTTTGGGTTGCACACGGCCGAGAATGGTTTGAGTTCTAAACTTGGTAAATTCCTAGAGTCACAAGGAGTCAAAGTTGGAACGGGTCGCGGTTCGGTTCAGTTCGTGCACATATCTACCCTAATTATTCAATTACTAAAACAATCACACGACACACATCACGTATTCATTTAATTCGTACACGTTCGTACACATAGCACGTAATTAGTTTGACAAGTATTACGTTTAAGTTATCCGAAAAACCCGGGATGTCACACCTCCTCTAGAGGTGCCTGCTCCCATACCGAGAGCAGCTTGATGGGATTTCTGTTCGAGCAGATTTCATTACTACGGATGGCACGGGATGAGGATGAGCAGCAGAGGAGGTCGATGGGAGACTATCTGATCATCTTACAGCAGGCGATCATCGCTTTACAGCAGGGTATGGGGTATGTCCATCATGAGCAGGATCATTTCCGTGCGTTGGTATACGGATGTATCGGTGCTATTGTAGGGTTGGTCGCATGTTTTGGAGGATTGGTATGGTGGATGTGGCGTTCCTAGTATGTTTTTTATAGATAGAGGTGATGTATCTTTTGTACATCCTACCAAGCACTGGGTTATACCCATGTCGAGGTAGTGATGCAGTCATAGTATTTTCACGTTTTCCTAGTTGGTAGTCTCGTTGCATCGAGTCTGTACGTCACTTTGGTGACATATTTTGACAGCACATCTAAGCATTGGACCTTAGGGGTTAAGTCTATGTGCAAAATTTGACGTTTGTATGATGATGACATTACATATATATATGACGATGCTTTTGTCTATTTATGCTGTGGATTCATGTGTGTGATGAAGTGTGTAATCTGTCTTAGCCGAATATGTGATATGTGTTAACTGGATACGAAGTACGTTGATGAATTTGTACACTATTCTTCGGGTACGAAAAGCCCGTCGCTTTTGCGCTAAGGGATTAGTGTACCATTACCCTAAAACCCTAAGCATTGATACCTAGACATCTATTGTTTATAATAGAATGGCCCCAAAACGCGCACCACAAATGACTGAGGCAGATATTGCGCAAATGATAGTGCAACAACTCCAGGCTGTTATTCCTACGATTGTGGCCCAGGTTAGCGCCGGTATTAGTGCTAACCCGCAACAAGGACCCGTAGGTTAGAACGATAACCAGAATAATGGTAGGCCGGTTTGCACATATAAGCATTTCATGGAATGCAAACCGATGGAAATCAATGGGACTGAAGGACTGAATGGGTTTGTGAAATGGGTTGAGAAGTCTGAATCGGTACTTAACATAAGTAATTGTCATGGTAATTGCGCAGTTAAATATACAACTTGTACCTTTATCTACCATGCTTTTAACTGGTGGAACACTATTGTTCTAACTCGCGGATAGGACGCGATTAATGCTATGACTTGGAATGATCTCAAGATACGGATGAGGGAAAGGTTTTGCCCAACTCATGAAATTCAGAAGCTTGAGCATGAGTTCTGGAACCTGCAGATGCAAGGTGTTGATCATGCAGGTTATACCAACCGTTTCAATGAACTGGCGCGTATTTTGCTAGCCATGGTCCGACCAGAGTCCAAGAGGATTGAAAGGTATATCTGGGGACTGGCCCCAGAAGTGAGGAGTATCATTAACTCAGTGGAATACCGAACCATGCACGAGGTGGTAACCAGGTCAGGTACCGTTACATATGACATGGTTAGGCGTAAGATTCTGACAATGCCGGGAGAGCCGGCTGGGAACAAGCGGGAAGCCCCGGAGAGTAGTCGCACAAGGGCAGCAACATCAAAGAGGGGGAGGAATACTAGCCAAAACTACACTATGACTACCCCTGCGGGTAAATCTGATAGCTACAAGGGAAAGGCCCCAAAGTGCAACAAGTGTACTTACCACCACTTTGGTGGGTGTCGAGCAATGATATGCTCGAGGTGTCATAGAAAGGGACATTATGCCCAAAACTGTAGGGTGCCCATGGAACCCAATCCTAAACCAACCCGTTTTCAACCTCCCAGGCCTCAACCTCTTCAGCAGCTACCTCAACAACCAGCACCACAGGTTGCCTACCCTCGTGCATGCTTTGGATGTGGCAGCACGGAGCATTTTCGTAATAATTGTTCGAAGTTAGCCCAGCAGATGGCAGGAAGGAGCACACAAAACCAAGCCTCTACCTCGAATACAGCTCGAGGTCGTGCCTTTGTCATAGGACCTGGTGATGCACGTCAGGATCCCAACGTGGTTTCAGGTACGTTCCTCGTTTCCAATCAATTTGCTTCAGTGTTTTTTGATACGGGAGCCGATAGAAGTTATGTGTCGATTGCATTCTTGCCACTCTTGAATATGCCTACTATTGACCTGAAACAACCCTATACCGTCGAACATGCCCGCGGGAAACCAATTACTAGTCACCAACTGATTGTTAATTGCCCTATAACCCTTAATGGTTACCAGTTTACTATTGACCTTTTACCAGTAGAATTGGGTAGTTTTGATATTGTCATAGGAATTGACTGGTTGTCCAACCATCGTGCGGGGTGTTTTGTGAACAAAAGGTAGTGAAGATTCCTTTATCCCCCACAGATACAATTATGGTACAAGAAGAGAAGTTAGGCGCCATGTTGAACCTTATACCTCACCTTAAGGCGTTGAAGTGTATACGACAAGGATGTGACGTGTTCTTAGCCAGCATCACATCGGAGGAGCCAGCCGAGAAGGGTATTGAAGACATCCCAGTAGTATGTGAATACCCTGTTGTGTTCCCGGAGGAATTGTCCGGATTGCCGCCCAATCGGCACGTCGAGTTTCGCATCGACTTACTACCGGGAACGGCACCCATTGCCAAGGCCCCATATCTTCTTGCACTGTCCGAGATGCAAGAGCTATCGAAGTAATTACAGGATTTACTCGATCGTCGTTTCATCCGTCCTAGTTATTCCCCCTGGGGAGCCCCAGTTTGGTTTGTAAAGAAGAAGGACGGTAGCTTCCGAATATGCATCGACTACAGCGAATTGAATAAAGTCACTATCAAGAATCGGTACCCACTTCCAAGAATCGATGATCTCTTTGATCAGCTGCAAGGAGCTCGATACTTTTCTAAGATAGACCTTCGGTCAGGTTACCATCAAGTGAAGGTCCAAGAGGAAGATATTCCTAAGACCGCATTTCGAACTCGTTATGCCCACTACGAATTCCTGGTTATACCCTTCGGGTTAACCAACGCACTCGCAGTGTTCATGGACCTCATGAACAGGTTATGTAAGCCATACCTTGACAAATTTGTCACCGTCTTCATTGACAATATCTTGATCTACTCCAAGAGTAAGGACTAGCACGAGCATCATTTGTGTGCTATCTTGGAGATACTACGGACCGAACAACTATATGCTAAGTTGTCTAAGTGCAACTTTTGGTTACAAGCCGTACAATTTCTAGGGCATGTGGTGGATCAGCATGGAATTCATGTGGATCCAAGCAAGATTGACGCAATTAAGAACTGGCCAGCGCCGAAATCTCCAAAAGAAATACGCCAATTCTTAGGATTGGCAGGATATTACCGCCGCTTTATCGAAAATTTCTCTAGTATCGCGCAATTGTTAACCGCATTGACACAAAAGGACAGGAAGTATGAATGGGGGAAGACCAGGAAACAACGTTCCAGCTGTTAAAGAAAAAGTTATGTGAGGCCCCAATCTTGACGTTACCTAAAGGCAATGACGACTTTGTCGTATATTGTGACGCATCGCGACAAGGACTTGGATGTGTCCTTATGCAAAGGAATAAAGTTAGTGCGTACGCTTCTAGACAACTGAAGGTGCACGAGAAGAATCACACGACCCATGACCTGGAGATAGGAGTAGTTATATTCGCATTAAAGATTTGGAGACATTATTTATATGGAACCAATATAAACCGATCACAAAATCCTCCAATATATCTTCTATCAAAAAGACTTAAACATGAGGTCGCGCAGATGGGTGGAATTGTTAAATGATTATGATTGTGAGATAAAGTACCACCCGAGGAAAGCTAATGTGGTAGCAGATGCGCTAAGCAGAAAGGATCGAATTAAGCCCCTTCGAGTGAGAACCTTGGGAATGATCGTGAAGACAAGTTTGATAGATCAAATTCGGAACGCGCAGATACAGGGCTTGGAGGAAAGCCAGTTACCTGGTGAAGGATTGCACGGGAACGAGAAAAGTTTTGTGAGGAAAACGGACGACGTGTTGTACTTTAAGAATCGAGTGTGGATTCCTGCAAGTTTGGAGCTGAGACAATTAATAATGGACGAGGCTCGTAAATCAAAATATTCGATTCATCCCGGTACAGATAAGATGTACCATGACCTTAAAGAATTTAATGATGGCCAGGGATGAAAAAGGACGTGGCCGAGTACATGAGCCAATGCTTGACTTGTGCGCGAGTCAAGGCTGAGTATCAGAAACCCTCGGGAATGTTACAACAACCCGAGATACCTTAGTGGAAATGGGAACAAATCACGATGGATTCCGTGACCCATCTTCCGAAAACGCCTCATGGTCATGATGCGATCTGGGTAATCGTAGATCGATTGACCAAATCCGCACATTTTATTCCGATCCGCAATACCTATAAGACCGACCAGTTGGCTGAAATCTATACTAATGAGATAGTAGCTAGACATGGTGTCCCGATTGCTATTATTTCAGACCGAGATAGCCACTTTACTTTACGATACTGGCAGAAACTACAAGAAGCATTGGGGACGCGAATCGATTTGAGTACTGCTTACCATCCCCAAACCGATGGCCAATCGGAACGCACGATTCAGACACTAGAGGACTTGCTTCGTGCTTGTGTCCTAGACTTCGGAGGAAGCTGGGACAAGCATCTCCCACTAGTGGAATTTTCTTATAACAACAGTTACCACAGTAGCATTCAAGCAGCCCCGTACGAGGCACTCTATGGTCGAGAGTGTTGATCACCACTTTGTTGGGCCGAAGTGGGTGACACTCAACTGACGGGATCTGAACTAGTTCAGGAAATGGCCGATAAGGTCCATTAGATTCAGAATCGTGTGAAAGCCGCTCAGAGCCGACAAAAGAGTTGGGCGGATATACGTCGGAAACCGCTATCGTTTAAAGTGGGCGAACGTGTATTATTAAAAGTATCACCATGGAAGGGCGTTATCAGATTTGGAAAGACCGGAAAGTTAGCCCCACGATACATTGGACCCTACGAGATCCTAGAAATAGTTGGTCCCGTAGCGTATCGGTTGAAGCTACCAACTGAGCTTAGTGCCATTCACAATGTCTTCCACATTTCAAACTTAAAGAAATGCCTTTCGGACGAAGCCACTCAGATACCATTGGAAGACATCCACGTTGATGATAAACTCCACTTTGTGGAAGAGCCGGTGGGAATAGTTGATGGTAGGGTCAAACAATTAAGGCATAACAAGATTTCACTAGTTAAAGTCCGGTGGAACTCGAAACAAGGACCTGAATATACCTGGGAACGGAAGGATGAATTCCATAGAAAATATCCTCACCTTTTCCCCTAGCTAGACATGGTAAATTTCAGGGACGAAATTTCTTAACCAGGGGAGACTGTGATACCCATGACGAAACCAGGTACACCTTAATTGGTCCTAAACATAAAGCATGATTGAAACTATAATTGTGCGTAAACCTTGTGAAATTTCATGACTTGTGTGTTGTGCGAAACAATATATGTTATATCTCGGAGGAATCCGAGAGCATGTCATAGTTGACATGACACTACTAAGGACCAACGATGCGAGGTTGGCGTCCTTAGCCTTGAACAACGTGTTAAACGGAGACTTGATGTTTAACAGCGCCTTAGACCTTTGACTTTGATTATTAGGTTATCGGTGGCATCATTTAAGATTCTAGGTTCCAGGAACAACTTAGTTTTGTGCTATAGATTGTGACGTAAGGTTTGAAAATAATCAAAGCCCGGGCACGCAAAACGAAGCAGCTCCCGGTTGGGAAACGCCTTCGCTCCGGGCATAACATAAGGCAACCAAATATGCAAGGAACCATTGATCAAGATTAAAAACACTTAAACGAACATCAAACGCGAATTTTATGATTAAAACATAACCATGCTCGGATTTCGAGACGGTTATGCCCTGTTTTTAAAACCGAGTCTTTTGACACTAAGAACGCGCAATACAGAGCCCGTTTCGTAAATCGGAGACGCTGAGTTCTTCATAATCTTCACTAAATCAAAGGTATTAACCTTGATACTTATGATTCTAAGTCCATTTCTTCGATTAAACGCGATTTCTAGCCGAAAAACGCATTTTAATCCAAGATTTTAGAAGGTTTCAATATGTTTATGGGCTGAATAAGAACATCCTGGTATTTACCTGGTGTAATATGGCAACCATGATCAAAAACCTTTGGGGTTTGATACCCTAATCAACTCCTATTCGACAAAAATAGCTTAACTATTCGATTAACCGAAAAACAATGAATTAAAGCTTGATTGATCTAAGTGCTAGCATATTTGGGTTGTACTTGATGTTTAGGTACTGAATATAGCCTTCACACACTTCTGGGATCAAGATAAACGCTTGAAATTGGAAGAATCGCTAGGTATAACATCCAAGAACCGAATCTAGGCTAGGCAGAAAATTGTTGTGCCTATAACTTGGTCCGTGTAACTTGGATTGAGCTGAAATATTGTTTGGTGATGTAGGGTATTTTCAGGAAGGTGCACGTAAAATTTTAGAATTTTTGGAATTTTCTATGATTTTTGGTGAATTTTTAACTATTTTACCAAAAGAATTTCAGAAAAATTATCAAACGAATTCAATAAATTACCAACTTATTATAGAGACACTAAGGAACATATGGGGAATGATATGGTAAAATTCACAGCCCAATGGTTATGTTTTGCGTTGGGTTAAAAATCTGTGTTTTTGCGAGTTTTCGGTAGCCTGGAACGCACCGAAACGAAATCGGAAAAATCTCAAAATTTTGTGAGGAGTTCTTAGACATGTAAAGAGTGGTCTGGAACATTTTTGGAATTTTTGAACTAATCATGGAATTTAATTTTAATTATGTGGTTAAAAATAGTTTTATAACTAATTTATTTAAATAAGCAAATTAACAAAATAAATTCCCAGAAAATTTTCCCATAATCTACAGACTTTTATAGATTTATATAGAAATTTACAGATTTTTTTATAAAATATAGATTAAATGGGAATTTATGAAATTAAAAATAGATTATTTTAAAGCAATTTCGGTAGTTTACCATATAACGAACCTGCCGGAACTGGGAACTGACCGAACCCGACAAATACTATAATTGGAACACTGGGAGTATTCCGGGAGATACCCGGGCAAATTGGGCACTATGGGTGTGTCCTATGATAGTTCGGGAGAATTCACGATGGTGAAAATGGAAACTCAAATTTGGGCAATTTAAACCCCCCAAACACTCAAACTCCCTTGATGAAAAGTTAATCATTCTTGAATAACCACGTGTTGGCACTACTGATATTCTTGTACCATTATCCGAACACGTTAAAATACTGACTTTGGCTGGCACGCGAATCGGTGCCCGGAAGCCAAACTGAAAATTAATACTACCCTGACGTCCATCTGTATACCAGTGTCTTATAGACTCAATCCGGAGTAAAAACTCCTGACCAGATCAAAGTTATAACCATTACCAACTTAGATACTGATTTGAGTCCATGTGTGTTATTAAAGTTGATCCAGCTGCTTGATCACTCTTGTGTTGAGACCACTGTTTGCACTGTGAGTTTCACTACCCCGTCTTTAACTGTTTTATTGTTTTACTTTGGGTGGAATGCATGTTACAAACTGTGTTGATTACACAAACTTATGAAGGGAATTCTACTTCCCTAACACAGGAACTGGTTACAAATTGTGATCATTGCCCCAACTTGAGAGTGAGTTTCACTTCCCCACTTTTAAATTGTTTTGTTGTTTTCTGGGGACTTACATGTTATAAACTGTGTTGATTACACCAATCTTGGAGTGAGTTTTACTCTCCCACTTTTAAATTGTGATATTGTTTCTGAGATGATTGGCATGTTACGAAACTGTGTTAATTGCACCAACATATGATGTGAATTATCTAACACACGAACTACCTCCCCTCTACAAGTGATTAACATAAGCCGCGGGCAGTGGATAGTACTATTGGTCTGACGAACCCAGGCCGCGCCCGATAGGAAGGTCAGCAACCAGGTCTGCACGTGTCCTAATTTGGTTGTGTTTTAGGCACAACTACTAAGGGGCGTTGAACTACACGTGACGCAGTTGATGGGCCGGGAGTGTCTTTGTGACACGGTCCGGTGGCCGGGAGTGTCTTGGATGACACGGCCCGGGGAGAAACAGTCAAGGTTTCACTTGTATACTCGTGTAATTCCATCTGCGAGTATGACTGTGACTGTCATTGTGATTATGACCAGTGTAATTAAACTTGTTAACACTTACTGTTACACAGCAATTAAACAGTCGAACTCACACAGCGTTTAGCTGACCTTTTTAAAACTAACATGCATTTCAGGTAAAGCGAAACAAGAGTAAGGAATGTGCGTGTGGATGGCTTTAGTAGTAAACTGTAGCAGAATAAGAGCTGTGATAGCTAGTATACTATACTTGAACTTATGGTGTGTAATATGATAATAATAGTATGTTGTAACCGAGGTTCCCTTTTTATGTGATATCATGTTTTTAAATTATCGGGAAGTACCATGTGTCTGCCGCACCCTGCAATTGTCTTCCGTTGCGTCGGGGTGTGACACTAATCGCAGTTTGGATCAACTGAGACTCATCTGCATTGGAAAACTCAGGAGTATTAAATGATTTAAACACACTATCATAATCATATAATATAGCAGGTACACTCGTTGATTGTTGATGCGTATAAGATGTGATTTCAATATTAAACACGACCTCAATTTTACCAGTTTCTATATTAAAAACCGTTTTATTCGATGTACCAGGTACATAACCTAGAAAATAGCCCTCGTCAGCTACTTCACCGAATTTTTGTTTATCTCTGTTTTTCACAATTGTGCAGGGTAATCCAAACGGTTCAAAGCCTTTCAAATTTGGTTTCTTGTTAAACATAAGTTCATGACATGTTTTGTTAAAACGTTTAACAGTTAACACTTTGTTCAGGACATAACAATGTCAATCAACATCAATCACAGCTTCTCCCTAGAAAAGAACCAGAAGCTTGGAATCAGACAGCATAGTCCTAGCGGCTTCAATCAACGTCCTGTTCTTCATCTCAGCGACTCCATTCTGTTGAGGTGTATAAGGAGCAGAGTATTGATGTTCAATTCCCTTTCGCAAGCAATAGAGATCCAGAATCTGATTCTTGAACTCCGTGCCATTATCACTCCTTATCCTATTGATCCTTGCATCATGGACGTTTTTCAGTTTTGTAAAGAGATCTATCAGCAACTCAGTTATCTCATCCTTTGTACCAAAAAATAAAACCCATGAAAACCGTGAGTAGTCATCAGTAACAACAAGACAATAGTACTTTCCACCTATGCTCCTTACATCCACTGGACCAAAAAGATCCATATGAAGTAATTCAAAAGGGGCATCTATGGAATGTATTGTTTTAGACTTATGAGGTTTCTTATGTTGTTTGCCTTTTTGACATGGAAGACATTTATCATCCACGTGAAACCTCTACACCGGTACCCCTTCCACTAAACCATTTTTAATAATGTAATTCATTTTCGGTAGTGGATGTGGGCCATGCGTCTATGCCACAATAACGACTCAACCTCAGATGCTTTTGATAACAAACAAGCAACCAAATTAGAAGAATCCTTAGCACCCATGTCCATGACATAAGTGTCATTCCTCCTTGGTGAGCGCATCACGATCCAATCATCCGGTATCACCAAACCCGGTTTCAACAACAAAGCTTCAGACTTAGTAAAATGGACCGAGTGACCCTTGTCGCAGACTTGTGACACGCTCATCAGATTTTGCTTCAGCTGCTCAACATAGTTCACTTTGTCCAGTGTGATCTTCCCGTTGGTCACTTTCCTCTCTACCCGTGATGTGACCTCCTTTAGCACCCGCAAAATTCACATAACCACCATCTATATTTTCAAACTCAGTCAACAATCTCGCATACCCCGTCATGTGCCTAGAGAAGCCACTATCAACATACCACAAGTTGATAATCCTCCTTAGCAACTCCTGCACAAACCAACAAAAATTAGTTAGTTTGGGGCACCCAAGCCTGAATGGTCTTGGGTCTACCAAATTCATCAACTACTTTAACATCCATCCAATATCCATCACTCCTAACTAGAGTCTTAGATCTAGGACCTGTTGATGGAAATGGGGTTTGATTTCCACTAGGTCTCTATTCCTGGGTTTCCTATGCAAGTTTGGACTTTGTGACCTTTGAAAATTTTGATTTTGAGACCTTGATTGATTCCAAGAATTTTGATAGTTGTAATTTCTAAAGCCATTGTTATAAAAAGTTCGACCACCATTGTTTTGGTATCGATTTTGATATTGACCTTGACTTCTGAAATTATTTGAATAACCATTAAATATTCATTCTTGGTGAACAGCTTCTGGGTCTCTGATATCTGCCTGATGTAGATTCAGGCAAAAATCTTGATTGATTTCTTTGAAAACGAGGAACTTGCTGAGTTCCTGGTTCAGCCTTATCTACACCAATAGCAACACCAACTTGTTGCTTAGGAGCAGACATCTTTTTCTCACCATCACCCCCTTCATTGGTGATTTCTCTCTCTTACTCTCACTCACCTATGCTTCACTCTTTTTGTTAGGACAGCAGCTAGCTACATGTCCCTTTGTGTGACATTTGAAGCACGATCATTTTGCCGAAGACTTCTTAACTGAAGTCTCTAGTTTAGAACCATCAGGTGAACATGATGATGCCTTAGAAGGATCTTGTTTAGTTTGCTCAATTTCAGATTTTTCTTGGTTTTTACTTTTAGCAAACTGCAAATTTGATTCATTTTCAATAAAGTGGTTTCGTTTTTCATGTCACTTCCTTTTACAAACTCAACCTTTTTAACAAAAGTTTGGTTTTTGATTTAGGATGTGTACTCTTTGTTTTCAAAACTGATTTTCTATTATTATCCATCTTGGCATTATCATTTTCAGACACATCCACATTCTCTAATGTGGAACAACTAGGCATGGTTCACCCAAAGTCTGTTAGCTCTTCTTCAGTTGGCAATAAAGAATAGTTATGACTAAGAGGGGGTGGAACTTCATTGAATCCCTGAAAGCCCACACTTTTCTTGTCACCACTTTTGTTCAAACCGTTCATCATGTGTTTCATAACAAACGATGAATCTTTGAATTGACTTAATTTCTTTTCAAGTTCACAAATTTTAAGTTGTGCTTCGGACAACTCTTTGCATTTTCCAGAAATTTCTTTTGTTTTCTCACTCATCGTATCATGAATTAAATCAATAATTGAAGTTTTTCATTTAATTTACAGGTTAGAATGTTGATTTCCTCTTCATAACCGTTAATTTTCTTCAAATATGATGACTCATTTCTTTTTACAAAAATGTTTGATTCTTTTACACTTGAGAGCTCATTTACCAGACTTTGGTTGTGTTTTGTTAACTCGTCAACCTTAACTTGCAATTCATGACATTTAAACAGACTGAACTAACAGGATTAGAATATACCTCTCCTGTTGATTTGCTTAGATCAGCCATGAATGCAGCAAAATCTGCAGCCATCTTCTTATCTGCAGCATCCTGTTCTTCATCAGACTTTAAATCAACTTCTTCGGCTTCTGTCTGATCAGCATCATCCTTTTTAGCAACAGCCTCTTGCTCTTCCTCAACATCTTTCACTTCTGCATCATCCACGGGTACTATCTCAGCCATGAATGCCTGTGTGACATTGTCTTCACCTTCCAGATGTACATTCCACTCATAAGATCTTTCACGTGTAGTAGAAATAAAAGCCCTCGAGTTGTTGTTGTTAGATGCATTTCGATTTCTTGAACCATGACCAGGAGTATCTTGATAAGATGCACTAGGACGAGATTCAGTCTTTAGTCTTTGACATTCTCTTGCATAGTGTCCAAAACTATGACAGTTGTAACACCTAACCTTGGACTTGTCAAAACCAACACTCTTTCCAACAAACTTTCTTCCCGTCCTATTCATAAACCTCTTCACTCTTCTAGAAATCATGGCCATCTACCACTGTAAATCCATCTCCTCAAGGTCATCAGGGTCAATCTAATCATAATCTTCATCAAATGTTGTAGGACAAATATCTTTCCCTAATGTAGTTCTCGTATAATGCTACAAAGGAAGCAAGCAAGGCAAGATGTTCCTCAGTAGCCTTGACACTTAGAGGCATAGACTTGGTATTGGAATTCTGATTATAAGAGTTATGTCTCTTGCCTCCTGATGATCCTCCTGAAGACGCTACAAGACACACATCATCTTCAGAATTCATCACTACCTGCTCATTTTCACATGAGAGAAACGCAGTTGCCGATTCACTTGAAGCATTGTGGGAAGATGAAGATGAAAGGCCTTTGTAAATTCCTGGATCATGAACCTGATCATAACCGGTGTCCTTCTTCTTCATACTGAGCTCATAAGCTCTCAATTGACCAACAACTTCATCCAAGTCCATAGTCTCATAAGTTGCTTCTTTCTTAATCATGAGAATATAGATATCCCACTTCACAGGTAGAGCATCTAGCAACTTATCATTCATCTCAACATCAGTGTATCCCTCCATGTCATAGTTATCCATTTCTGACATTAAATGATAATATCTCGTGATGATATCTTCGAGGGACTCATTTCGCATGCCTTTGAATACTACAAATTGTTTTTTAAGCAGGTCTACCTTGTTCTTCTTTACATCGGCATTACCCTCATATCTCTTTTCTAATGCATCCCACATCTCTTTTGAGGTAGTGTACCTCTTGAAAGTATGTTTAATGCCATCATGTAAAGACATTTTTATAACAGCAAGGGCTATTTTCTCTGCTTCATACATTTTCTTTTGTTCAGCGTCCATATTAGCAAATGTAGTGACACGCTGTCTGCCTTCAAACTCGTGTGTTGGGTTTACGTACCCATCTTCAATACACATCCACAGTCGTGTATCTTGGTATTCAACGAATGACTGAAACCTGTCTTTCCATGTAAGATAATTCTCGACCTTCATCATCTTAGGAGGTTTGTTCGTAGTACCAACCTCATGTTCCATCCTTATCAACTCATTCAAATTAGACATGTTCGACTTTTTTTAAAGCAAACGACTGGTTAAAAATGATAAAATATTTTCCGAAACTGGTGATTACTAAAATGTACCTTTAGATTCATCTCGAGAAGATGAGTCCAATGATATATAATGTCAAAAACCTATTTCGGGATTTTCCAGAACTATCTCTACACACAAATACGTTTAAAACTCAGTACGTCAGCGGATTAAGCCTCAACTTTTTGAACTGAGTCACAAATTCAGAAAATTTGAAGTCTGATAAGTTCGGAACCTTAAACTGTTGTATTAAACTCAGAACAGATGTCCTCCCCATATCCGGAACTTCTTAAACTTGGAACCATATTAAATTCGGACAGATAAACCGTGACAATCCGTAAACTCGGAAATGGCAAGCTCAGATCTTTTAATCTGGAACTGGTTAAAGACTGTTAAATCCGGACTTTGCTTAAATCCGGAAAAACACTTAAACTCTTTGAAATCCGGACTTTATGTTATACTCGGAATCAATCAAAAACCAGAAATTGTTAAGTAACAAATTCGGAGTTTTTCTTTCCGTATTTCCTAAACTTGTGTGTTTTTGGCAAATCATACAACCGTGACTTCACAGCAATACGTGTTTACCCACAAATTTAGGAAGAAACCTAACACATAAAACAATGACGGCAGACACACTTTTTCAACCAAAAAGCTTGAATCTTTATAATTTTTGAACCAAAAACTTGAATATGTATATCAATCTCGAACCGTACAATAAGAACAAATGCTCTGATACCAATTGTAGGTCCCTCTATCACGTGGATCATTGCGAGATTGACAATCAGCCAAGGGTGCGGAATCCCTTTGATGGATCAAACACACACAGAAACAAGAATATAGATGAAGAACACGAACATAAACTTTAACAGATCTTCTATTATTATCAAAACATAAAGTTTTACAATCACTCAAGATCAAACAAGAAATCTCTCAGCCTCTCTCTATAGATTTCTCTCACACACACTCTGTAACTGTCTCTGCAGTATTTCTCTAGTATCTAACCTAAAACCCTAGTGCAAGCACTTTTTATATACTATAGCCATGCAACTGGGCTAGGCCCACGTACAATTATAAACCAAACTTGGACTCAATATGACTGACATAAACTCGGAATACATAATCTAAACACTAAACTTGGATTCATCAATGCTAAGCAAAACTCGGACTTCATGAATTCTTCATAAACTCGGATTCCACATTCTGTATAACTCGGACTCCTTAAAGCTTTCACAAACTCGGAATTCTTGTAAACTAGCAAACGCGGACATGCAATGATCTCTGATAAAATCGGAATCTTTGATCTTCACATACTCCAAGTCTTGAACAAAATATCCAAAGACCAAACCAAGCTGTTGTCACATAAAATGCACCAACACAAGAGTTTGCTAATCGAAATGATGCGGAGAAATATAAGAAAGCTGCTGAGGATCGTGCTAAAGCTATAACCAAGGATGATGTTGAGCGTGTCGCTGTAATTGATCTTTATTTTAGAACACCAGTTGACAAAAGGAAAGATATTGAGAAAGTGAAGAGGTTGAAGCAGAAAAGGGAACTGGTGGTTGTGAAAAATATAAATCTGATTCCTTCTGATCTCGATGTTCAAGTTACTCATCATTTGATGGATGTGGTTGAGAGTCATTATGAAAGGTTGGAAATACATTAGGGATTGTGAGTTGGGGGTTTGATCACCATCGAAAGATGTGGTGGATTAAGAAAAAAACTGGTCCTGTAGAGTACTATTCAAGACCAGATCAGTTTCAGACATTCACGAAGGTGGATTCAACTATACTTTCGAATGCAGCATATACCGATGACAAGCCTGGTGGTAGAGGTTATTTGTTTTTCGAGAGGCTCAAGCGAGAGGTTGCTCAAGGATTTCCGTCTATGAAAACAACGAAATCTATCTTGAAACCTGCTCCTGGAATTCGTGATCCTCGAACTCATAGGTGAATGAAGAGTCTTATATGGCCGCCTAGTGATAAAGAAAAGACAATACCTTTGGTAAAGAAGATTCCTGATGGTAGCTTGAAGACTATGCATTTCTGGGCATATGATGAGACGTTGGGACATGCTTTGATTGTGTGTGATGATGATTTGCAGTTTAGATTGACTGATCCAATGGATCTACCAAATTTGAGCTCGCAAGATCTAGAAGTGTTTGTTCAGAATCAGATTCGATCGACTAAAAGTATGTAGGTGCAGCAAAATAGTGGACTGCAGCTGTTGTTGGTGCTCTACATGTCAAGAAGAAAGGTATTGGTGGTCACAAAGATAAGATGGGTAGCAGTGGAAGCAGTTGAAGATCATCACGCCCCTATGCCATAAACCTAGGGGAGATTGTTGGAACCTAAAAGGTTTATGCATAGTGGGTAGGAATAGTTAAAAGGTTGAACTTGTCAATTGTATTTCATTTGTGTTTTGGGTCAAAATAGTGTAATGGGTCATGAGGTTTCAGCTGGGCTTGGTAGGGGCCTTAGGCCCTAGTGTCTAGTATATAATCAATTCCCATATGTAGTTTTGGGGTTGATCAGTTTTGTGGATATTCTAGAGAGCTAGCCGAAACCTCCTTAGTCTTGTATCAGTCATCTTCGATCGGTGAATGCAAGATAAGTTTTAGTTTTTTATTGTTTGGTTTATCGTTTCTTGAATCATCTTGTGTTAGGATTCCGCACTAACATAAGATTAGTGATTGATGTCATTGAAATATCCATTTAAGAGCTTTGCATGTATTAAGTATCATATGTGTATACTTGGTAAAAAAATACATATACGTTGGACAAAGTTGAACATTTGAAGTAAACACAAGATAAAAGTACATAACTATAACGAATCTGGGTTCCCGAGCTGAAATATGATGACAATACATTGGAAAATTCAATTATGTGTAATATATATTGGACACAAAGTATATATTAACCAACCTTGGTAAAACTATATAAATATGGTCATTTGGGTAATCACCACCAATGTGTCTAAACAAACAAGGGTTTTCAAAACAAACCAAACAATGATAAGTCTTAACGAGGTTTTGGTTAAAGACTTGTACACCATACAAACGATTAGACCTAGGTGTCTTAACGAAGTAGGACTCTTATAGGTCGAATACAATTTAGGGAAACATTATATACATTGCTAGCATCGAGAAAGAGACGCAAACTGTGAGTTTCACGACTCCTCTTTTAAATATTATGTTTTCAAAATTAGGGGGAGATACATGTTTATAAATGGTATGATAGTTATGGAGTGAAATCAACTAGATCTTGTGTGCATAAGTGTCTGCATTAGTAGCCATTAGTCACATTACAGATCGAGGAAGAATTGAATATATCCACTTCAGTGAGGGCAAGCTCCACTCTTGGTCCCCGAGATCCTGTGGGAATGCTTTTGTGTCCGGCTAGTTGTGCGTCACTAGGACTTAGTGGCTCGATAAGAACGAACATTGTTAAGTTTTGGTTACTAGCTTATGTTGACACGTATGGTAATGTCCTTGCAAAACATTAATTGACCAAAGAATTTAATTGACACTATGCATACTGGTTTTTAAACAAATTTTATCAAATGTTATAAAGATTAATTTGTGTAAGGAAAAACCTGTGAACTCACCGACATTATGTTGACATTTTATTTAACATGTATTTCACGGAAATAAAGAGCATTGCATGGTTTGGAATTCAAGGACTAGGAATGCATAAACAATGCCCTTTTAGGGACTTGTCTTATATTTCTCGCCTACGCGCGATGATATATAGGCCAAATGTCACACCCCGATAAATCGATTACATCAGAGCCACGCGTGATCTGACTGGTATCTTCATTGCACAGCGAAAGTAAATATTTGCTAAGACTTCTAGAAAGTTGAATGCCCGCTAAGTACTCGAATCCCCATGGGTTATCCTATTCCAACCATGCCATAGTTTGAAAATATAACCTGGGAAAGAATCATGCGAAAAATCAATATAATGATGGCGAGTTCATAGTTTGTTTGTTTTGTATAGGGTCATTTGGCTTTATGTGGTTTACCCAATCCTAGGATGTGTGGCCATTTTATCTTTGTTTCAAACGATATGATGTTTTGACTCAAAACCCAAACGAGAATCAAGTCCTTTTGATTTAAGCGATTGAAAATCAAACACTGGACTTGGGTTTGGCCTCATAATTCAAACAACAGTGGGCTTTTCAAACATTCAAACGATTTGAATTAATGAATGCTATGCCCAGATGAATTTGATTAAGAAATGTTGGCCCCAAGAACATTTGTATCGGTTTAGCAATTGATTGAAGTTAAACAAAGTGGACTTAGAAAATAATATGTGTTCCTTGAGAGTGGGCCCTATCAATCACCATAAACAATAGAGTTTGTGAAATTTTAACGACACATGGACTTTGTTTTGTTTTTGTTTTTAAGTCGTGGGCCAATCAAGCAATAGACTTGATAATATTCCGGGCCAGCTTCAAACGATAGTGAATGTTTGTTTGGATCAACTATCTTGGGTCTGTCATTTAACAATTAGATATGGGTCATGGATCAAAGACCTTCATTTGAGAATTCTGCTTTTAAACCATGGATGGGCCCAACTATGACTATTATTTTTATTTTAAAACAACACTATCGTTTGTATTAATAAACCATTGTTTAAATGACCTTTGATATATTGTCATTTGGAAGTTGACTTGTGATAATAGACAATCGTTTATATTACAGTGTCTCTGGCAACACTACACATGGTTTGCAAGCAACATGGGACAAAAAGTAGAGTTCTGCTCCACTACAATTGTGCAAGTCAACCAATGAAATTCAAAAGAAAGTTGTACTTTTCCAGTGAGTTTTCCGGCAAGCTTGGTTGCCAAAAAAGATGGTGAAATGATTTTTTAAGCTTAAAACTTAATAAAAATCATGTTTTTGATTATCTCCATCAGTTTAACCCAAATAATCATCAAATAACATCATATTCTCCAGTTTTAATCTATATTTTCAGCCAAGAACCACGTTTTGGGTTTTTGGTCAAGAAATTTTCAACAATCTATCAATAAACCACTCAAAAACCTCACCAAATAGTCAATTTTCAACAACAAATCGATCCTAATGCTTTGATACCACTTGTAGGTCCTGATTGGAATCTTGAACACAAGGATTTCTCGTTTCGAATGGTGTAACAAGTGTGGAATCCAAGTTACACCACAAATCGAGCTCCAGTGTGAATCAATAAACACAATTATTCATCGATTAATGCACGTATACTAATTTCCACGGAGTTTAGTTACAATATTACACAATGAAATACTCTCCACCCATCTCACACACACTCTGTATTTGCTCTTACAAGCATATCATTCCAAGTGACACGCAGCAAATTTATAGTAAACCCAATATAGAGCAAATGATAGTATTCAAGTAATAAATGATGGTATCCATCATTTGGACGATCCATACCATGATCACCACATCATGTTACCAATCGATGGCTTCTTATAATCAAAACGATAGTCTTCATGTCTTCACTTCAAATGATGGTCATAACATGTATCTTCCAAACCATACACATGCATGAGTATATAAATATCCAAACGATGGTCTCGCATGTGATTTTCCAAAGCATAGCATGATGTGATACAAGTGATACCCATGTACATCATTTAAGCGATGGCCATTAGACACTATGGTTTGGAATTACTACACCTTAAACGATAGTGTTATGTAGTTTGGTCTATTATCATCTTGGACTTTGTGTCATCTTGGACTTGTTCTTCGAGGGTCGTAACTGAACATCGATAGATACATACATAAATCATTCCAATATCAAACACATACCTCACCTTTTAATTAAAAAATAAATAAACATAATTTGATTATATGCATGTTATTTTGGATATAAATTATGAAATGGTTATCAGTTATACATACTCCATTTTTAAAATGAATAATTATTTCAAGACATAACATAATACTAGTAAGGTATAAAACAGAACATATGCACAAAACCTCAATCAAAAGAACTGAAAAACACACATTTGTGGGAGTTTGTCCAATTGCATTCCTCATTTATGCCCTTGAGAGTATAAAACATACCAAGTGAACTTTCTTTAGCAGACCATTCATCTTTAATATTAGCGTGATAATAACACATGGCGGACCCAAGAAATACATAAAAAAAGACAACAATTCAATCATCAACATGGTTCCAGTGTTGATAAAATCTGCATGCCTGAGGGATAATAGGGATTGCTAAGCTTCCAACCAGTAATGCACCTGTTAAAAACTTTGCATCATTTACCCACCTGCCATAAAACAAAATAAACACAGATTCCGTTTAGTGTATTTTCAATAGAAATCAATGCTGACTTGGGTAACGGGTCAAAGCGGAAGACCTTTTAGATGGCAAACGGTTTGTTCAAGTTTGGACAATGATATTTAATGCTTATGTAGATGGAACAAAAAGTATAGATAAATGCAGACAAACCCCAATATTCATTGGGGAAGGTATTGTGAGTAGGGTTTATGAAGATGATGCTGTTACTAGCTATACAGTTGTGAGAGTAGAACAACTCAACTCACCCTCAAATTATCTCAGGTTAGACATGTATTCATCTGAAATCGGGGAATGGATTGATTATAGGTTGCCTTGTCATAATCCGGTTGAATTCCCAAAGAACTATGCAGCTCCTGTAAGATTTAATGGGACTATTCATTGGTTTGTTTATGATCATGGTTTGGTTGCTTTTGAACTTATAAGGATCCCCAAATCTTGTCGTCTTATCACGTTTCAAGCTGACAGGGATGCTCAAAGTAAGGTTAGGCATGATGGGATTAATGGTTTATGTGATGGGTATCAAGGAAAGCTGCGAGTTCATTTTACAGTTTTAGTATGTGGGATTTGAAAGGTTATGAGAAAGGAGAATGGTGTTCAATTTTTACGGTGACCTGTAGCTATCTCTCGTTTTCTGATCCTGAGTTGAAAAGCTGGTTGATGAAAGCTACTTTTCTCCCATTATCTTTCCATCTGTTTGATCTTAATTTTGTGTATATGAGGTGTGCGTAGCTTTCATGTGTAGTGTCATAAAGTATGCAGAACAGAAGGCTGAATGTTGCTTGTAAACCTACTGGTGTTGTTGATGCCCTGTCATGGCATGTGGTGGTGCCATTTGTGATTCCAAGGCGGCCAAATGAAATAGCAAAAACTCTCACTCTGAACTCACACTCACAAAATAAATAGCAGAAACTCTAATGAAATATTGTGTTTTTCATAAAAAAAAATAAAACAAACAAACAAACAATAAAAATACTAATTCAACTGAAGATCCGGTACATGCATGACCACTTCCTCTTCCCAACGAATATCTCCGCCAGCGTACATTTCCTTGTTAATCGTTCAAACCCTTGACTTCTCTTTTTCAGTCATGCAAGTATGCAAAACAACTTAAACTATTAATTAAACACTTATTCAATCAAGTTTAGCCATGTGATATCCACATGTGACTTGAATCTGCTTATTTCATGTAACCTAATTTGTAAATAAAACAAGCTAAAATATTAACCGACCGTGACCCGATAAATAAATGAATAATTCCAATAGTCACCTCCTTAATCATTTATTCGTACCATGACTCGTAGCAATGTCGGCTCCTCCTCAATCAAATTCGCTTCTTCCTTTTTCAACTCCGGACACTCGTTGTTATAATGACCATATTCTCCACACTTATAACATTTCACGTGACTTTTTTATCCCGGAACCACTCATTACCATCTCGACCTCTCCCGGACCCACGGCCTCTTCCCCGGCCACGCCCAAAGTCATCTCGGCTCGAGCTTCCCACGCCACAATGCTTGCACCCGTGCGGTTTTTTATGTCTCTCCAACAACAACCCACCTTGAACGTCCTCCATTTTCTCATTGGCTTTCAAGGCGGCCAAAGGGCATCTGGTGGTGCCATTTGTGCTGTCACACCTCAACTGATGGCGGAAACATCAGAGTGAGACGAAATAGATTGCTCAAGACATCATAAAAGTTATATTTGCGACACGTATTTAATTAAAGGATTTATTTCATTACTGAAGAGTCAATTACAAAGATTGACATTAAATACAACAACTTAAAATACAAGAATTTCAATACTATATGAAGGTCCGTGATCAGGCGGTTCTAGACGGAAGTTAGTGCCTAAACATATATAACAGTTTCGGTAGAATGTTATTAACAGAATGGAGTAGAAACAGAATGCAACAGAAGTCTTCATTCGTACCGAAAGAGTATACATCTTTATAAATCCAGCTGCCAGAGTTCCTGGAGAGAATCCGGCAGCACCTCCCCGTAGGGATGGCAAAAACTCAAATGACAAAATGAACAACACACCTATATATAGGGCAACAAGTTCGTTGGTAGGGAATGAAGTTCGGGCGAACTTGACTATGTCAAGTTCGGCCGAACTTGACTTCTCATGCACATCACCAGCGAACTTGACCCTTTTATACTGTAATCTCCGTATTTCGGTCGTGTGTTCGATTCTAACCTATACAATATTCAACACACGCTCAATCTAGCCTATTCGACAAGTGACGAACACAATAGTGCATCAACAGATTCCCCCTTGTTCGTTACTGTTGAAGCTTGATCTTGAACTTCAAAACTTTGAGTCGTGTTTGAATATTCTGCAACTTCAATCAAGGTGTCTGTCGAAGTCATCGAGACACGTCAACAAATTCCCCCTTAATTGATGATCTGGGTTTGCATTAAAAACTTTCAATTCCGCTGAAATCTCCAGTTCAGATCTTTGGTTGCGTGGTTTTCGACTCCTCTGTTTTACTTGACCGACAAATTTTCTCGAATATCCATCAACTCAAAGCTAATCAATGCAGTAACTTCTCTATTTCAACGATAACCGCCTCCGAGTTTAGTTTTTGAATAAGCGTTGAGCACGAGAGTTTATTCCGCACACTCCTAAAATATCAAAAACTCAACCGGCAATTGATAGAAACTTCGAATCACCGCATCGGAAAACTTGACATCAACGAATACCCTTGAAAATCCGAAATCCCGATTTCCGTAATCGTAGTTAAGCACCCTTCAGAAAGATTTGATTAGCGAATCGGTAATTTGCTTAATCAACAAATCTTCATCGGAAACAGATAATCTGGTAATACATCGAATCGGAGAAACATACGTCTGTTACCAAAATCACATTCTTCCTCTTTAGTCACAATGCCAGTTATATAGCTATCTCCGGTAGACCAGCGCCACTTAATCACCAAACATCATCATCCAACGACAGTTAGTCAAAGAGAAGAATGATTCATCTGCTTGAAGACTAAAAATAATGGCCACCAAAGGTTATCATCAGATATCCTTGGTAATTTTGAAACCATCCGTATGCGGAGCTAGTCATTAATTCCTAAGATCATCACCGAACGTTTTGAACGTTCTCAGTTCCTCACTAGTACTAACAACTGCTAATCCAGCTAACTGTTCCTTCACTAGAGATCAGGACTCTAACCCTTAAGCATCACTCTGTATCATGAACTAAAAACTCTGAACTTCCTGTGATCACAGAATCCCAAATATATAGCCTCTTTTGTCAGCAACTGGTATACACAACTTTATCCGAAAGATCCGATCCCATAAATCATCTTCTTTAATCATGGTACCGCGTATAACCCGGGGCAACTGAAACTACAGAGCATCCCTATCTCCTGGCGGTTAGTCCAGTCAATACTTCATGTGCAAAGCAGAGTTAAAGATAGGAAGTCGTGTGTTCTTCCAAACCATACGCGTGACTCAGGTGTCAATCCACAACCAAGACCTCAGAATCTGATATGCAACTCCTTCAAGACTTAGTTATGTAACCACCCGCTTTCAAACTAGACATCAATTTGAAATACCCAATGAATCTCGATCCTCTGCATTTCCCGGTTAAACTGCAATCGGTAACCACCCGGATACTGTTGCAGTAGTCACGAATTTTAAAAATGCCGGAATCTTCAAATATTGAAATTTTTTATTCCCCCTCATTTTTGCAAATTCTGACGATACTGAAATTTTTACTGAAATTCCCCCTGAAATCTGGAACTTTCTGTATTTAACAAATGCGGATTTAACGTTTAGGCCCATTACTAGTCACGACACCCAAATGATCAACATTCTGCATCGGCATCAATGACTCTCCCGTTATCTTCAAAATTTTGTGACCGTATCACCAAATATGTACTCTGAAGCTCTAGACGTTGTTCCCAAACATGCCCGTTCGGTCATCAAAAACCCGAAAAAATTTCTATCGCCAAATTTTTTCTGGACACTCATCCCATCAATACGATCAACAAATTTTTTTAAGCTCCTGGGGAAGTTCGGGCGAACTTGTTTAAGAAACACTTTTCAACAAGTTTGGACGAATTTGTATCAAAATATAAGAAATTTAAGCAACAAGTTCGGGCAAACTTGAAACTATAATTTCATTAAAATCCAGTCAAGTTAGGGAGAACTTGGTTGGCCAACAACAAGTTCGGGCGAACTTGTATGAAATGAACAAATTCGGGTGAACTTGTGCTTAATTTCAATGAAAATCAGTCAAGTTCGGGCGAACTTGATGAAAAATCGTGAAAATCTTGTCAAGTTTGGGCGAACTTGATGAAAAATCATGAAAATCTTGTCAAGTTCGGGCGAACTTGATGAAAAATCATGAAAATCTTGTCAAGTTCGGGCGAACTTGGTCCCCCAAATCGGCCTTTTTTTCACATTTTTCGATCGAGAATCTTTATTTCTTCGAATTTCGAGATGATTCCACCATAGATCTGGTCGAAAATGACTTTCTAACAATCCTATCCGTTCAGTTTAGATTTCATCTGTGGATTGTTTGTTTATTTTATGTTTTACGTCCAAAACCCCTCCTAATGTCCATAAATGTCCAAATTCATGAGCGTAGGTGATAAACGTAGCTCTGATACCAATTGAAGGTCCGTGATCAGGCGGTTCTAGACGAAAGTTAGTGCCGAAACGTATATAACAGTTTCGGTAGAATGTTATTAACAGAATGGAGTAGAAACAGAATGCAGCGGAAGTCTTCATTCATACCGAAAGAGTATACATCTTTACAAGTCCAGCTGCCAGAGTTCCTGGAGAGAATCCGGCAGCACCTCCCCGTAGGGATGGCAAAAACTAAAATGACAAAATGAACAACACACCTATATATAGGGCAACAAGTTCGTTGGTAGGGGATGAAGTTCGGGCGAACTTGACTTCTCATGCACATCACCAGCGAACTTGACCCTTTTATACTGTAATATCCGTATTTCGGTCATGTGTTCGATTCTAACCTATACAATATTCAACACACGCTCAATCTAGCCTATTCGACAAGTGACGAACACAATAGTGCATCAACACAATAAGAATACAAAATTTTAAATGTGTATCTAGGCATCCTACTATGTTCGGAGCATCATCAACATCATCTCAATACCTGCAACATGTTTTTTTTAAAAAGCATAGTTCAATACAACGTATTGGCGAGTACACTAGTTTTAGACTCGTGACATATGTATAAAAAGTATTTTCAATCCAACATAGCAATTTGGTATACAAGGTCAAACTATCATGCATAACTAAAAGTCAAACCCAAATGTCCACAAGAATAGCATCCCTCGATATAGCAATATCGAGACCGTAATGAATATAACTTAACAAAAACCCCATCGGGCGGTGTGCTACTCCTATAGCGCTAATTGTTAAGGCGGGTTAACAAGTAGTATGAATTCTATCATGAACCTAAGCATAACAAAGCATGTATAACAGATTGAATGAATAAAGCATATTTGTGTGAATCATGCATTTTAACAAGTAAAACATGTTGCACCCAAAGTGTGTTTAAAGCAAACAGGGTCAAGTGTACTCACAGTTTTGCAAAGTTTCCTTTGGTGATTCCGTGAAGAGTTAGAGGTTGGAGCTTCAAAGTTCCTTTAAAACACTTAGTGTTTTCTTATAGAACCCTTAGAGTTCTTTTCCTTGCTTGGAAGATTTGAGAGAAGTAGAGAGGTTGTGAGAAGAATGGTTGGAAAACTAAGTGTCCTTTTAGAACTCTTAGAATTCTTGATTTAAAGAGATTGAGAGAACTAGAGAAATGGAGAGAAGAATGGTGTGAAGAAAAATGGTAGAAGGAGGTAGATATTTATAGGTAGAGAATGTGGAAAATGGTGAAATATGATTGGTTAAAGAAGGTGGAAGAGAATTGAAAAGATGATTAGTGGAGAAAGGAGGTGGCAAAGGGTGAAATATGATTGGTTAAAGAAGGTGGAAGAGGATTGAAAAGATGATTGGTGGAGAAAGGAGGTGGAAAAGGGTGAAATATGATTGGTTAAAGAATGTGGAAGAGGATTGATGAGGTGAAAAGTTGATTAGTATATTTCTTGTTATTACTTGAGTATATATTATGTAATTGAGTATATAAAAAGTATAAAAGTATAACTCAAGTATTGAGGATGTGCGTATAAGTATTTATACGCATAATTGTGTCGGTTTGCGTATAAATAGGTATTTAAATGCTCGGTTGTGTGATTAAAAAATATGTATGAAATATGAATTTTATTATGATTAACGCCTCGAATTGTGAGATTGAAATTAAAATACGAATGTAACATTTCTAAAATTAGAATATGAATACGAACATTTTTAAAATAGAAATACGAAGATACGAGGCGTTACAGTCTCCCCTACATTAGGAAATTTCGTCCCAAAATTTATTCAAGAGGAAGACCTTGGAGAAAGCCATTTGGCTAGAAGAAGGATTGTCTAAAATCGAGACTTCGAAGTTTGAAATGTGTTGAAAAGTATGAATTTTCAAGGAACGAAAAGATAGGTTTGTAAAAAGGGTTCGTTTGTCGAAAATGATTCGAGACATTGAGCATAAGTAAAACGTGCATGTGTGTGTATAAACAAGTTTGAATAACTCAATGACGAGATATTTTAAAATGTGTTACCTAAGAAGGAAGCTTTCGTATAAAACGATGTGTATTTTGATAAAGTTAGGTATTTTAAATAAAAAATGTTTTTGGAGGTAATGGCCAACTAAGTATTTTTGTGCATAAATAAAGAATGGAAAATAGGTTTAAGAGTAAGAAAGTGTTTTAGGGTTCGAATGTTTAAACTGATTGATTAGAAACGGGGTTTGTATAAAAGGCAGAGAATAGCGGGGAATAATGGAGGTATAAGAGTGAACGATTGACCTAATAAGCGAATGCCAACACAATAATGGTATGCGCATTGAAAGCGATGAGTTAAGAATGGGGTCTCTCGTGGATAATCGGATATCGCGCGTTTAGCAATGCATTTGTGAGTTGTTAAAGTTTGTATCGGGTCTAAATAGGTCTGCAAAACACCGAATTTCTCATGGCACGTTTTACGAAAGTTTGGTAACGTGGTGAAAACACTTATATATAGGAAGTACCACGTCATATCCCCCATGTTTTGACCATGTTACGTTCATTTCGTTATTAGGTGTCATGTTACGTTCTCTGTCTAACCATACACAATAGTACACCCTATGATTCTCATGCACCTACCACTCTAAGCCCGTGTGCACCCGTGATTATATTGATCGTCGCATGATCCGCATAGTTTGTACTAGTTGTGTCTGAATCAGGGTATACATAAATTTGAAAATAAGAATGTGTGCGTATAAGAATGCAGTATATAAGCATGTTTACATTCAAATAAGTATGAGACCAACGTGAGCGAAGCCCTCGTGTTATGCTCACGTATAGGTACGAATGTATGAATTTGAATATAAGTTATGAGCATGAATGTGAGTATAAATATAAGTATGCATATGAGTTTAAGTATGAAAATAAAAAGTGTGAGCTATGAATATGTGCATAAGTATGAATATAGGTATGTATAAATGACGACGATTGAATGTATGGTATGAATTGAATACAATGAATTTAAGTATATAAAACGATCGAGAAGTGTGAGTATGTAAAAAAACGAACGGTATAAATGAAATTGTCGCGAGATATCGACTAAAATGTGTACGATTATGTTATGAGAATTTATGTAATGTAGAATTTAGTTTGTCAATGTAAAAAGAATATAAAGTACTTACCGATTATGCGTGACGTATTTTGTAAAGAACGGAAATGCTACTCTTGTTTTAGAATAATTTATGTAAGTCGAAAATGGTCGGTCCCCAGGAAGTTTCCTTTCCTGCGTGTTTTGAAATTTAAATGACGTATTGGGCGGTGTATGAAATGGTTTCTAAAAATAGTAAGTTTGCATCATTTTAAAAGATCTTGCATTAAAATATGGAATTTGAAATTTGGAGGTTCTCATGAAAACGTTGATCCTTAAAAAGAAATTTAGCATAATGAACCTAGTGATTGTCGAAAATAAGTGTTTTAGCAAAATGATTCGTTGATTTTGAAAGGAGTTTTAGTAAAACGATTTTAATATCTATATGATCTTATAGGCATGTAAGAAAGGTTGGTTTGATTTCGATTGAGAATGACAGTCTTTCGTGTGATGATATAATGTGAGCGTGTTTTAGTGATTAGGTTGAGTATGAAGTTCATGGGCAAGAGATTCATTGGACCGATTAAGTTGATAGGTAGCATTTCGTAAGGTTTTGAAATTCGGGTAATAAAACGTTTTAAGGTATGATTAAGAATTTCGTGCATGTGAGTTATATGAAAATAGATTGTAGGGTAAGAACTATGTTTGATAAAACAATGCATTTTGAAATTGATATAAGTAGGGATTTTGACAAATGATGAACGATTTAGGTGTAAAACATGACCGTGTTTGCATAATAAAGTATTTTGAAGGAAAATTTTGGTAACGATCACCTAGTAAGGGAATTACCCCTAACCCGTTGGTGAGGTCGTTTTAAGAAAAGAAAGGAGCGGAGTTAATCGTCAAGGTAAGGAAATCACTCCTATCTCGATGAAATGTCTCCATTTTGGGGTTACAAGAAATGTAAATCTATTTGGTGACGTTTATGAAATCATGCATGTGAATGACGTATAGATGTAAGAAAAAAATTAGTATGATGTGTGGATAAAACAAAATAATCTCGAAAACAATTTGAATTTGAAAAGAGAGGATTGCATCGTATAAGATTGATAATAGTAAAAGGTAGGTTTGATTAAAAATTGGATTATTCCAAAACGGAATTTTGACTAAACCGAATTGGTCAAAATTTCTTTTGAAATTGGAGAAACATGCTTTGCTAATAGGTGGAATACTCTCGCTGAAATTTTGGTTAACGGTATTCGCCCTTCCAGTTACTACATGTTCCAAATCAATGAAAAGTTCGACACTTGGCGGGATTTTTGAAAATCAAGGAGTGGGACTAGTCGACAAGATGCAGGTTTCACCCCTAACTTGACGATTTCATACCCTAAGTGTGGTTGGTACTCGTCGGGTCAAAATTTAATTTCGACACTTTGACGAGGGTCCACTAGAATTTGAAATGGAAACTCTCCATCAAGGTGAGGATTTCACTCCTAACTTGATGGCGAATTTCGTGTAAAAAGAATAGGTGGATTGAGAGTCGTTCACCAAATTGTGGGTTTCACACCTATTTTGGTGAAGTCGTCTCGTTTGTGTATTATGAGTGTTCTCGAGTTTAGTATAATCGAGTAAAATGCCTTAAGAAGGCATATGAAGTATGAACACGTAAAAAGGGATTTCAAGAATAACACATAAGAATTTAACATACGAATCAAGTAGGGTCAAGGATGGTGCTTAACTATAGACTAGGTCAAAAGCATGACAATTTTCCTAATTCCATATAGTTATGGCTATGATACAAATCTGTCACACCCCAACTGATGGCAGAAACACTGGAGTGAGACGAAATAGATTGCTCAAGACATCATAACACTAATATTTGCGACAAGTATTTAAATAATGGATTTATTTCTTTACTAAAGAGTCAATTACAAAGATTGAAATCAAATACAACAACTTGAAATACAAGAATTGCAATACAATAAGAATAGAAAATTTTAAATGTGTATCTAGGCATCCTACTATGTTCCATGCATCATCAACATCATCTCAAAACCTGCAACTTGTTTAAAAAGCCAAAGCATAGTTCAATACAACGTATTCGCGAGTACACTAGTATTAGACTCATGACACATGTATAAAAAGTTTTTTCAATCCAACATAGCAATTTGGTATACAAGGTCAAATTATCATGCATAACTAAAAGTCAAACCCAAGTGTTCACAAGAATTTAGCATCCCTCGATATAACAATATCGAGACCGTAAAGAATAAATAATAGCATCCCTCGATATAGCAATATCGAGACCGTAATGAATATAACCTAATAAAAACTCCGTCAGGTGGTGTGCTACTCCTATAGCGCTATAATTGTTAAGGCGGGTTAACAAGTTCTAGGAATTCTAGCATGAACCTAAGCATAACAAAGTGTGACATCTGTACAATTCAATCATGTAATGACTTCCGAATAATTTGATGATTAATGAAACTTTGTGTTGTTTACAAATTTGTGTTTTTACTTATGACTTTTGTGCATTTTCAATATTTGTTCAATTTTGATCTTTCAAACCTTTTCTGGATGTGGATTCGCAAAAAGTAATCAGTTTAATGCGATGAACACCCCGGAATGATGACACAAGCTTAACATACCTTAAATATCCTTTACATAACTTAGAAATAAATTTTAAAGGGTTTGGTATGTTAAAAACAAGCTTATTCGATCACAGGGACTATTTATGACAAACTACAAAAGTCTGCCGATTCTCGTAGCAACGCACATTCCGAAACGAGTTTATAAGCTAAACATACCCTATGTAACCTTTACATAACTTGGAATTAAGTTTTGATGGCTTCGGTATGGCAAAAACATGCTTTTACAACTTCAGGGGCTATTTTGCAAATTCTGCGAAACTATGCCATTACGCGTATTTCTAAATCCAGAACATATACGCACATCCAAAAATTTTGTAAACACTAAAATCTTGTATTTTAATGACTGGAATGCAAAAATATCATTCGTTACGCATTAACAGTCATGCACGCGTTCGTTATGATTTTCGTCGTAATTAACCGAAAACCGCAACTGTACGACCAAACAAACCGACACCCGGAACATTTTTGAACATATTTAAAGTTCCCTATGCTTTATCGTCCTTTTGAATCTTGAAAATCAGGTTAACGGGTGTTAGAAGTGCCAAAACAGGTGCAGGGGCCTGTTCTGCCATTTTGTAAAACTATCTGCCAGCTAAAGGGCTTACGGACCGTAAGCCCAAAGCCCTTACGGTCCGTAAGGACCCTCCAGCACAACAGAAACTTGGCAGTAGCTGGTTAACTCTCTTGTTGATTAAGCATTCGAAATTGCCACCCTTTTTCTGCAATTGGCAAGTGCTAGGACACTAATCCAACCTCCTTAATGGCTCATGGACACATGTCATGGCCTTGTTGATCCAATTCATCTATAAATAGCAAGTTCTCTGCATCATTTTTGAACTTTTGCAACAACTCAATTTTGTTCTCACCTGCCAAATTTAAGTTGCAATCATTTGAAGATCATTTTCTGAGTTCTAAGGCTCTCCAAGAGTGTTTGTAAGTGTTTCATTCAGATCTTGTTCAATTCTTCTAGCATATTTGAGCTAAAAATCAAGCAGTTTGACTTTTTGTTTGACTTTCAATTCTGACCATGAATTGGTCAAAACAAAGTTCAATTGAACTTTGCAACGTGATTGTGATCATGATGGTTATGGTCCTTAGTGATCATGCCTACTGATTACCACGTTATCTAGTCATTGTGACGAGTCAAAGTTTCGGTCAATAATGCGATGAATGCGCATTATACGACGGAATTATTTTCGAGTAACAAAACACTTATTTTGATACCAAATCAGTTTTATAAACTTAGTTACACATGTTTAACATGTAACAACCCGATCTTTCGGATTGTTATCCGAATTCTGTTATTTCCGTTTATTTCTGTTTTAAAACCCGTTTGTACTCTGAGATTTATTATAATGGTTCATAACTATTTTGAAACGCATATTATTGCTCTTATTTATCGCATTTAAATCGCTTAATACTTTTAACTCTCAACGCAAACTCAAATTGCTGTTAATTATGTTATATTAAGTTAATTATGTGATATGTGTGCCTTATAATTTATGGTTATACTCGATATCGCAACGCTCACACTTGCACAAATCGCTCAATCACATTATTTTAGTATCACAACACTTAACACTTCTCTAAAACGCTTAACGTAATTATCTAATACGAATCGAATAGCCAAACAAGCACCTAACGAACAAATAACGAACAAACCGTAGCCACCAGGCCAAGTTTGGCCGAAGTTGGCACTCCAACTTCGCCCGAAGTTGGTCAGGCCAGCCAAACGAGCAGGTTCACTCGAACTTGCACAAGTCCAAGCAGAACTGGCCACGTTCGCTCGAACCTGTGCCAGGTTCGCTCGAACCTGTGCCAGGTTCGCTCGAACCTGTGCCAGGTTCGCTCGAACTTGATGGCTGCCACTCCCATTTCTCCTCACCTATAAATACCAAGCACCCTCATTCTCTCATTCCTTGCTACTAACTTTGCCCCAGAGCTCCCGAGACCTTTTTTCTTTGTTTTCCAAGTAAGAATCAACCCGTTTTATGCAAACTACAACGTTTTTACTATGATTTTACACAAGGATTACCTTCGTTTTCATCAAAACCTCTCTGTTTATAAAAATCTTCAACTTTTTCCATAAAACTTCTTCTTTTCACTTAGATCTACACTAAACGAGGGTATTTGGGGTTAGCTTTGGCTTCCCAAGCTAGAAATCTTGATGATTTCGACTCACCAAGTGGTAGATCTGAGCAAAACCTTTTAGAACATTGATTTTTACACAAAATACGGACTAAGTGACGTATGTTTCGTTCACTATGAAGTGGAACGCGGCGTTGTCAAGCAAGATCTCAGATCCAGAAGCACAAGGACGATATCGTCACCTTGCACGAACTATACTAGCCCGTACGAACTGATAAGTTCGCCCAGATTAGCCCGAGTTCCTGTAAAGTGGCTAAAACTCGCTCCAAAAGACCTATCCATCCTATGTTTTGCTCAGTAGCTCAAGGTTGGAGGGATGGACACTCGATTTCTTCAGCAAACAACGCGAAAATGCACGATTTTGGACCACAACCCGTCAAGTTTGCCCCGAAAATGAACAAGTTCGCTCGAAGTTGTCCCAAATTGGTGCCAACTTCGCCCGAACTTGCACCAAATCTGAAGACAAACATCAAGTTCACTCGAACTTGTACTGATTCTAAGGAATCAGGTCAAGTTCACCCGAACTTCCACTAAATGTCAGTAGAGGGTGGCAAGTTCGCCCGAACTTGTATAAGGTTCTGGGAAGTAACTTCGCCCGAATTTGGTCAAACTGACCGGATTCTCAGACAAGTTCTACCGAACTTGTCCGCTGCTCCTTTACACTTCGACTATTTCAGCACTTCGGAAGACTGATGCACTTATGTTCTCGCTTACAGGCTAATCCCAACGCTCCCTTCAATCCACAACAGTTCGTGTTTCTTTGTTGAGCACCGACTGTGAGTATACTTGAACCCTTTTTCCGCTTTAATGCACTTTTGGGTGTTACATACGTCTCTATATCAAAACACGCTACACACAACTCTAAAACGCTTTTAACGCTAACCGCTCTCACATGTTATACATGAATTACTGAATGTTTGTTTGCTATTTGTGAATAATGAGGAGTTGTATACCACCCTTAGCAACGATAGTACTATAGTTTGGACTTAGCACCTGATCAGTTCGGGGGTTGTTAAGGCTCGCAAATTTATTTATGTGCGTATTCGCTATTGTGAACACGTATCGCGCATACTCACATCGCAGTCGTGTTGGTTAACTTGTCATTATTGTTAGCTTACTTAGATTCACTTTCTCCACGTGTACATGTTGGTTATGCGTAAATGCTTTATTGCTATTATTATGCTATTAAACTTGTATGCTCAACTTTACTTTATTGTATTTACTTGTATTTTAATGTATGTTACAGGTTGAGGATGTTATCGCTGCAAAACGGACTTAGGGATATTTTAGAAACTTGTAATAAATTTAGTTAACGAACTATGTTGTTTGGGAGATTTTGATGTTGTAATGACCGATTGAGGATTTTATGTGTGATTGTATGGGAAATCGGACCTTTTAAATATTATCACTTAATTAGTTGTTATGGATTCTCTTGAGGAATCTGGTTTGCCTAGTGCCGCACCCAGAAGATTCCGCCATCGATTGGGGTGTGACATAACATGTCTAACTCGTTACTTTTAGTTAGTGCTTGTTAAGGATCGTTTGTCGAACGGTTTTGACCACCGCCTTGACTTTCGAATCCGACCTGTTTGGTTGATCTTTGAACCCAACCAAACACATATTTGTGACCATGGTTGAATAGGGAATAACCCTCACCTTATGGTCATATCATTTGGTTAGTGTTATGAAAAATTAGTTGTTATGATCTTCAATAATGACCAAAATGCCCTTGTTGCAAATAAATCAATATAAGCATATGTAAAATAAATTTTGACATGTAATATGATTAATTAACATTTTCAAACATGTTTAAGCATTAAAGTCTTATCATAACACATATCTAACCATCCGATTACATAGTTACGCAAATGACGCGTTAAAGTGGCTTAAACTACCTTAACGGGTCATAATAGGTCAAAAGTACTTAGGAACCTTTCCAACTCAAAATGTTAACTCTATTAAACCATTTCAAATTCCAATACTCATTTGGTTTGTAAGGTCTCATTCTATCCAAATCCTCCAATTAAAGTCTCGATATTTACATAATTATCCGATTTTAGGACACGTTTTATTTCTCGGACTTTTGAGCTTTTTTGATCTTTGATTCAAGGTTACAATAGCAATCCCAAGTGAGTACACAGACCCCTCTTTTATGTTTTATAAATATTTTGGGGTGAAACATATTGTGCCTATGACTACTTTCGCGATTTCATGACATTATATACATGCTTTGATTACATAGTACATATAGTACATGATTTCCATTGCATTTTGCTTCATATGTTGACTTAGCATATTTAGCACATTGATTTTCAAAGACATTTCTTTCTATGTATGTTGACTGAGCATACTAGTACACGGTTTACAAAGACATTTCTTGCTATGTATGTTAACTGAGCATACTAGTACATGGTTTTCAAAGACATTTTTGCTTACATTGTTCATGACATAATGGTGCGTTGGAGATTGACTTAATACATTCAATAACATTGATCACGCCGACCGGTAGTATACAATGGTACAATATGATTGACAATCCCGTTCCCACTTCTCGGGTTTGTTTGGAAGCGACTTTAGGGAATGACAGAATCCGATGAAATGGATAGACCTTTGACTTTATAAGGGTCTATTTGTCAACAAAGGTTTGAATGTGTTTGCCAACAATCTAAATATATGTTTTAAACAATAAATGCATGACTTATAAAACAAAACGTTTGATTATTCAAAGACATTGTTTTATACAAGACATTATGACTATCCAAGACTTTGGTTTACATTTGACATTTTGGTTTACACAAGACTTTGTTTAAATGACACTGGTTTACAAGACATTGGTTTATACAAGTCATTTCTCTGGTTTATACAAGACTTTTTGATGGTTGGTTTATGGTGGGTGATTTAAATAACGAAACAAATGTAATGTGATAAAAGCATGGTGGATACACCGATGGTACTTCCTATATATAAGTGCTTTTATCATATTACATATCGTGGCGTTATCTAAACCATTTCAAATAAAGTTCAAGACAAGACATTGTTATCTATGACATGACATTTTTACACAAGACATGACATATATTTTGGTTAATGATTTAACCATACATATTTCTTTTATATCATTCGATTTATCTTATGATTTTTATAAAATAAAACATTTTATAAGTATTCATGGCCACTTTTTAACTAAGTATTCCATTAAACATTGTAGGCCATGAATCTTAAACGCAAAGCCTATGTTACTCACAGACATTTTTATGCTGACATACTTTTTCACATATGTTTCAGGAGCGAATGCTTAAGGTTGATCATGCGACACTTAGGACGGACTTAGGGCTTTAGTGACTTAAAACCTGAAGACAATTTAACTTATGTTATGTGTTGGTCCCAGATACCAATGGTTTGACTTAAAATGGCAAGTTGATTTCAACTTTATATGAAAATAATGTGCGGAATTAGAAATCAACTTGTAAGAAACAGAGATACAGAAAATTTTCAAGTTTATATCACTTTTGAATGATTACAAAAGATGATTCAAAAGTTGTTTTCTAATACAAAACATTGCTTAAGAATTCTGTGGGAGTGAAGGGCAATGGAGTATCTAAGTTGTAATACTTGCAATGCTCTGCTCCATCGATCTTCGGTTTGGTGATCTCTATTTATAGAGAACAATTGGCATGAATACACAATTGTTTATTCATGCAAGTGTTTATCGTGGCAGATCGTTTCATATGTCATGCTTACTATTTCCACTTGTATCATAAATGTCCTTCAACTGAGTTACTTTATCTTCAAATGCAAGTGGACATTATTATTGGTCACCAGATTTCTGATGACTTCTGATCAGAATCTAATGAGGTTTCATCAGATTTGATCAGATCTTTTCTGATCCTTTCTTCGAACACTTAGACAAAGATATTCTCATCAGATCTGATTCAGATGTTTCTTCTTATGGCCTATGATCATGTATCTTCTATTGACTTGATCCTTTGACTTCTTCTTCATCAGATCTGATCAGATTGATCAGACTATATTTCTTCATTTTTCTTCAATACTTTAAACTTACACATAAAGTTTCCTAACAATTTCCCCCTAATTATTGTAAGTAAAATGAAGAACATACAACCAAAAACTTACAATTAGAAATGTAAGATAAAACAAAAACAACCACTTAAACAATTTTCAAACAAACAATTCAAAGAAAAATTGTTCGACCATAGTAATCATTGTCTTGATAAATTAAATAATAAAAATCGTTCATGCTGGGCTTCCACTTCTGAGGTATTGATTGGCTGCATTCCTCATACATGGTTTTTACGTACTCCCTATCTTGAATCCAGTCATCAATGATGTCTTCAATCCGTTTCACCAAGTGCTCTTTCTTCTTATCCTTCTTCTGTTCCTGCTTTTTCCTCATGAACTCTTTAATGTAAGTCAAAGTTCTGTTTGAAAACTTACATATTTTATTAACTCTGAACACTTTTCTCCCTTCTTCGTCTTTATAGATCACTGCTAGCTCAGATGTTTCAACAATGCTACCTGTTCTGGCATCCTTCATTGCTTCAGGGATTTCAGTGTTTGGTGTTGTGATCAGAGAAGCTATAGCGAAGGAATAGGTCAAAATCTGCTTGGCATATGTTGGTTGCTATCTCCCTTCCACGTTCTGAGAAGCTCTGAAGTGCTTTTATGTTTTCTCTTTTTCTTAGTGATTCTTATGCATACATTCTTCTTAGCTTAACTATATCCAGTGGATGCAGACGTTCCATAATTTGACTGTCAATGACCTGTTGTTCTTCACCATCTTCTCTCCTTATGTGATACATGTTTTGATGCCATACACCTTTGAGAGGAGTTTTGACTGATCTGTCTGTGATGTGTACACTCTTGATGGGATTTCTGTATTTCCCCCAGAGACATCCTTCTTGTCTGTTGCCTCTCATTGTGAGGGCATTTCTGGTGATTGGGTCCATCTTGCTAGGAAGAGGTTCATAGTCTTTTCTGTAATATTCCTTTAAAACAACCTCTGGAAAGAGTACTTCATGGTCATCCACGGTTTGTATGATTCTTGTAATGTTTGGATCTTCTGTTGGAATCACAGTAGGCTTCTTTAAGGAAGTATGACCACTTTCTTCCCATTTCCTTTTCTATCCAGATATACAGTGTTTGTTGAATTCAGTTTGACTTGAAAGAGTGGGTTCAACAATTTCTTTTCCTTTCTTTTGGTCTCTGATGAGGACCAAGTTATGTGTTGAGCTCTTGATCTTAATGATGGTTCTGTTTGTGTTTGAGATTGTTGTAGTGGTGGTTGAATTGGTTTTGATTGAATTGGTGCTGATTGAGGTGATGATTGAGTTTGTGTGAGGGGTGTAAGATTAAGGCTGTTTCTCTAGAGGTAGAGGTAGGATGACATGGAAGAGGGAAATGACTCATTGTCCTTTGTGGAGATTCAGTTGAGTCTTTTGGTTTGATTGGTATAGGAGCTGGTAGTCTGAAAAGAGGTTTTGTTCATGTAGTTGAAGTTTGTTTGGGTACATCCTTCTGGGTTGTGCCAAGCATTTCTCTTCTTTCAGGAATCTGTTTCAACAAATCTGGCAAGCTCACCTTAGTTGCTTGTGCAATATTAACACAAAGTCTCTTTAATAGATCTTTTACATCTTCAGTCAGCTTTGCGTTAGTAGCACTTTCTTCTCTAATGCTTGCCATCTGCCCCTGTAGTTCTGTTTTGCTTTTGCTCCAGTTCTGCATTTGTTCTTTTAATAAATGCACCATCAGATCATTGTTCTTCTCAACTTCCTTCAGCTTTTCCTCCACTTTTGTGAAGTTTTCTGCAATATTTGACAGACTCTGTGCTGCAGTTCTTGATTCAGCATTTCCTTTTGTCTTCACAAGTTCTTTCATCGCTTCTTTCATAGCTCTGAATTCCTCAGCTAGTTTATGAAATTCATGAGAGATCTTCTTCACATCTTGAGAGGTGACTGGAGATTCTTGTAGTTTGTTCAATTTGTCTGTGTTTGCTTCTGATTGCTTTCTGATGGATTCAACAGATTCTGACAAATTTCTGATGTCAGATTTCTGTTGCTTCATCTCATTCAATAGATTATCCAGTTTTTCTTCAAGAGGAGATTTTCTCTCCTGATTCATTAATCCTCTATCACCTTTTTAATGTTGATTCAAGATTGGTTGTAAATGGGTCATTTGGAACAACAGATGTCCTGCTAACATACCAGCAGAAAACAAATTTCTTGTTGTTTCAGGAAAACCCATGTCTTGATCATAAGACCAATTCATAGGTTTCCTATCAGAATCATGCACCACAGGCATTTCCTGGATTTCCTCAAATCCTTGAACAATCCATTTGGAATGTTCTCCTTGAGTTCTAGGATTACACAAACTATCCAAAAGTTGTCTCTGATCAAGTGGATGTTCTCCACTTGTTGTAGTTTCAACCTCCTCCTCATCAGATTCAGAGTTGATGCTTAGAGCCATACCCAATTGGGCTTCAACATTAGGTACTCTTGTTCTTATTTCAAAATCAGCCTCAACAGATTCTGATGAGGTTTCGTCAGAAGTTGGTTTTGTAAAATTAAGATCAGGGTTTGCTTCAAGGTGTGCACCTGTTTCAAGAGTATCATGTTGTTGACCTTCTCCGGCTAGCATTGAATCTGAATCAGTTGCTTCATCTTTAGTGGATGAGACTTCATCAGATTATTCATTTGTTCCATACTCCTCAGCAATATTTTTATCACCAACAGCTGATGTAGACACCATTCTTGATCCACAATCATCTGGTCCTATTGGCTTGATCAATTCCTCATGCCTTTTGATAAAGGCTGAGTCTACAGGAATCACCTTCATCATACTTTGAGGCAGGGAAGGAAGATCAGTAGGAAGGGCCAAAGTACTTGCTGCAGCAGTCCATGGAGTCATCACCACTAGTTTCCACACTATATCATGAGTAGGGACTTCCATGTTTCTTTTAGCAAAAACTTTTGTTATGATGATTGACCAAAATCTTGCATGTAGAAGATGTGTTCTTGTTCTTCCTTTATGGGTGAATATGCTGGTTTTCAGTAGTGAAAAGATTTCTTTGGCATAATCTACATCTTCACCTTTTATCAGCCCATACATGATGTTCAATATGGGAATTGTTGTTTGATCAACACCTCCTATCTTCCCTGTGAGACAGCTGTTGATTATATCCATAAAGACTTGCCAAAGTCCTGGCAGTTCCTTTCTTTTGAACTGGCTAATTAGAGTGATTGGGGCCTTGTACCCAAGGTTTTTAAATACCGCCAAGAGTTCTTCTTTGACTGGAGGGATGTGATATTCTTGTTTTTCAGGGATCTCCAGCCATCTTCTGATGTTTTCTCCATTGACAGTGATTCTGATGTTGCCCCACACATGTGCAGTTTATTCTCTTCCTGACTTCTCTGTTGTATGCACTGTTTGCTGCAAGATTTGTTGAGGAACTTCATAGCCTTCTATTAAAGCATATTTTATAGGACAATTGATCAGAAACTCTACAAGAATTCTGACCCTTTCATCATGCTGCCCATGATCAGTATTGAGAGCTAGGTTGTTCTTTTTCTCTGTGTCTAGCCATTTTGATTTCTTGACAAGGGGAGCTTCATGTTCCACAGCTGGAATATTGAGGTTCATGGAGCCGGAAGAAGACATGATGTTGTATTTTGAGGTTTTGGCTTGCAGAAACAAAGTTGTGATTTTTAGGGTTTGGAATTTTGAAAGCTTGAAACTTTTGGAGGTGAATGTGAGAGATTGTGTACTGGGTCGGTTTATATAAGTTTGTTGTCCCACGTGATTGGTGATTAACTATGTTAATAACCTGTTAGATATATGTTAATGCTGACACCTTTGGGTTATCTAAAAAAAACTGTTTCAATTTTTTTTTGATCTTATCTTTCCTTCTATTGGTGCCTCCTAACCGCCAATCTTCATTTTTTCACAAGTGGGTCCACGTTTTTGAAGAGTGGTCCACTTACAAAAGTGGGTCCACGTTTTTAAGAGTGGTCTACATATTTTCTTCTTCCTGCTAACCGCCAATCTTCACTTTTTCTTGACTCTTTCTTCCCCCTTTTCTGTAAGTCAAAAACTCAAAACTCTGGATCTTCAGTTTTCTGTTGACTTTTTCTTCAGCAGATTGTTAAGTGGACTTCTGTTGATTTTCTGTTCAAGTAGATGGACAACAGGGATTTTTTTTTGAGAGAGAGAGAAAGAGAGAGTGAGTAGAAATTCTTCCGAGATACTTACATTGATTTGGAGTGTCTTCAAATAATGATTAAGTATTTTTCTGATAAAAAGATCAGATTTTCTGATAAAAATGATCAGACTTTCTGATAAAAATGATCAGATTTTCCGATAAAAATGATCAGGTTTTCTGATAAAAATGATCAGAGTTTCTGATGATTAAGAGTGTTTTTCTCATAAAAATGATCTGATTTTCTGATTGTCAACGATTAAGAATTTTTTATGAAAATGATCAGATTTTCTGATAAAAATGATCAGATTTCTGATAATATGGTCAGATTTTCTGATAAAAATGATCAGATTTTATGATAAAAATGATCAGATTTTCTGATGATAGAAGAAAAAGATGTTTCATTTAAACTGAGAACTTATCCGCAAATTTTCATCTCCTATCGTCTGTTCGAAAGGTTTCATTAGATGTGGTCATACTTTCATCAGAAAAAGTTGATCTTTTAGAAGAATAAAAAACAGATGTATTTGAAACAAGAAAAAGTTGTTGCATTTGAATAAAGAAAAAGTGCATTTGAAACAAGAAAAAGTTGTTCCATTTGAAACAAGGGAAAGATGTTGCATTTGAGAAAAAAATGTTTTAATCAACATATCTTCATCTCCCTTTATTTAACCTTTTTGTTTTGAAATGTTTTCATTCTTTTGACAAAAATTTCTTCAAGGTTTCCTCTTATCTTTTAAAACATCAACAGTTCCTGAAAATTGTGATCTCATGTGAGAGTTTTTATGATATTATCAGAAATTCTTCCTGAAATGTTGTGGTTATCAGAAATTCCCCTGGGAAATCTGATCTCATCAGAAATTCCCCATGGATCTTTGATCTCATCAGAAATTTCCCCTGGATTCCTGATCTCATCAGAAATTCCCCCTGGATCTTTGATCTCATTAGAAATTCCCCCTGGATTCCTGATCTCATCAGAAATTCCCCCTCAACCAAAATAAAATAGATATAAATATATATATATACATATGTAATTAAGTACAAGAAATATAAACATCTAAAACAAAAAACAAAGAAAAGTTAAACTATCTCTTCATCGCTAAGATCGTCATCTCCAAAATTTCCATCTCCATACATGATCTGCACCATTTCCCAGAGAAGTGTTTCATGCCCTGTGTTGTCGTCTGTTGGTATGAGGGCAGCAATGTGTTGTTCCTCCTGAACAAGCATTCTTGCTCTGATATATAATGCAGGAACTCCTCCAAAGTCAGTTGAGAGGTTATTATTTTCATCAAGAACCTTGGGTAGATGAGGAAAGGACGACCTCCCAATAAGTTGGCCCTAAAGTCATTCATTAGATAGGATGAGTAGTTGTAGGGGAGATGATTTACTAAGGCATGGAGAGGATCCATTATCCTTAGAGTAATCTCATACCAACTTGAGACTTTCCTTGTAAAGCAAAAGGCAATCTGGGTTACCAGAAACTGCCAAGGTTCAATGAACCCTCTTTTGAAGATGGGGACTCTTCCTTGAGGATCATGGTATCCCATCATAGCCAAGGTAGTCTGCCTGTCTTCCAAGGAGAAGGTGGTTGGAGGACAGTCATCTCTTAGCAAGAGAGCTTCCCTGATAGTGTGCTCATTTAAGCAAATGAGCCTGTTACCCATCACCCACCCTGCAATGGTGGTCAGCCTTCCATCATCTACAACCAGCCGTGCAGACTTCCAAAACTCTTGAAGAATTTCCGGAAACACCTGAACGTGCATGGAAAGAGCAAAAGCTATTGGACTGCTCAGTAGCATGTTCAGAATGGTGGAGCAATTTACATATCTTGGATCATCTACGTTCATCCTTACTCTTGCATTATGCCTTTGGAATTAAGGAAGAGGGAATCGATCGCTATCAATTCTTTCCATGGTGGTTGTGTGTGTTAAGTGAAAAAGACGAGTGTTTTAAAAAATGAGTAAGTGTGTGTCTATTTAAAGAAAATAAGTACATGCCTTAAATGTTTTCACCGGTTAAGATCTTGATTGTACCGATTCTACTCTACTTTGAGATATGGTGTCAGATTCGTTTAGAACTAAACATTGCCATATTCTTCCTCCTCATTTAAGAATAGGCGGCACCCTTGTCTTTAATTTTCTGTTGAGAGGACATGTGTAGCCTTCTTTCCTTTAACCGTGCTGAGTAGGCGTGTGAAGTTGATGTGATGGGGGTAAAAAATAAAGTAAAATAAATAAGATAAATGAAAACTTGGGGAGTTATCTTTGTGACGTATACTTTCCTCATGCATTAGATATTCCCAAGTTAGTGAAAAAATGATGTTTGAAAAGAAACTATGTAAAATAAAAAAATTGTACAAGTTATGCGTGCATTCATGGTACAAAGGAGATATATGAGGGTGGCACTTTTTGTGTTGAGAACAAAGAAGAATTTTCTTGCTTCTAATGAATTGATCAGATTTCTGATGGGATTATCAGATTCAGTTTTGACAGAATTCTTATCAGAGTTTTTTATCAGATGTCTGATCAATTTATTAGAGCCCGTTTAATTATCAAACTTTAGTTTCATCAGAAAATTTTGTGGATTGAGTAGTTTCATCGTATCTATAGTTTATCATTTCCAATTTGGTGATTAAATAATTATGTCTTTTCTCATCCAAAGGTTTTGTAAAAATATCAGCAAACTGATTTTCTGTTGGAACAAAATACATTTCTATATTTCCTTTTTCCACATGATCTTTTATGAAATGATACCTGACATCAATATGTTTCGTTCATGAGTGGTGAACAGGATTTGAAGTTATTGCTTTTGCACTCTTAGAATCACACAGGATTGGTATTTTTGTCAGATTGACTCCATAATCTTTGAGTTGTGTTTACATCCACAAAACTTGTGAACAACAGCTTGCTGCTGCTACATATTCTGCTTCAGCTGTAGAGGTGGAAACACAGTTTTGTTTCTTACTTGCCCAACATACACGCTTTTCTCCAAGCATCTGACAAGCACCTGATGTGCTTTTTCTGTCCAGTTTACAACCTGCGTGATCTGCATCTGAATATGCAATTAGGTCTAAACTAGTTCCCTTAGGGTACCATAAGCCATGGTCAGATGTGCCACTTAGATACCTAAAAACCTTTTTTACTACTTTTAAATGAGATTCTTTAGGATTGCACTGATATCTAGCCTAAAAGCATGTTGAAAACATTATGTCAGGTCTGCCAGCTGTTAGATATAAGAGTGATACAATCATTCCTCTGTAGGTTTTAAGATCTACATTTGCACCATCAGGATCAGAATCTGACTTGTTTCCTGTGGCCATAGGAGTTTTTGATGATGAACAATTTTCTAATGAATATTTTTTAAAATGGTTTTAACATATTTTGATTGATTCAAAAATATTCCATCATATCCTGTTTTACTTGGAGACCTAAAAAGAAGCTTAATTCACCCATCATGCTCATCTCAAAATTGCATGTCATCAATTTTTCAAACTTTTTACAATGATTTGAGTTGGTTGATCCAAATATTATGTTATCAGCATATATTTGTACCAACAAAGTGTGCCCTTTGTGTGTTTTGAGAAACAGATTTGTGTCTATAGTACCTTTGGTAAAACCTGTTTGGATCAAAAAGTTTGAAAGAGTTTCATACCATGCTCTTGGAGCTTGTTTCAACCGATACAAGGCTTTGTTCAGTTTATAAACATGTTTTGGAAATTTTGGATCTACAAAGCCTTCTGGTTGCTGCTTATATACTTCTTGATCAATCTTACCATTCAAAAAAGCAGACTTTACATCCATCTGATAAACTTTGAAGCCTTTTGAAGCTGCATAAGCAAGAAAGATTCTAACTGCCTCTAGTCTTGCTACTGGTGCAAAAGTTTCATCATAGTCAATTCTTTCTTGTGACTATACCCTTTTACTACCAATCTTGCTTTGTTTCTTGTTATTATAACTTGATCATCATATTTATTTCTAAATACCCATTTTGACCCTATGACAGATTTGCCATTTGGTCTAGGTACTAGGTTCCACACTTGACTTATTTCAAACTGATCAAGTTCTTCTTGCATGGATCGATCAATTCCGATTCTTTCTTTTTCTCTTGATTCTTTTCTGATCGAGATGTATAGATCCTGTTCATGGATTAACGAAAATGTGCAAAAGCTCTATTTGCCTCTGCCATTCTATGAGTCTCTTCCCTTTTGCGTATGGCATCGCCATTCCCTTTGGCAGCATCCACTAATTCGGAACTTAATTTGAAAGCCATATTTCGACCCGGACGTTTTCGGGATGCCGCTAATAACCAACGAATGGCAAGTGCTTTTCCTTGTGTGGATCCTATTTTACTTAAGAAATCGGCATGAAGACATTCATGAACAGTTGCTGATCTTGTGTTAACACCATCTTGAGGGTTTCCTATGATATTTTCTGTTGAGTGACCATTTATCCATCTTCCACTTGTAGCAGTATTTGTTAAATCAAGTGATGGATTTTGTGAAGAACTTTCTGCTTCCTCCTGATTGATGATCTGTTCTGAGCCTGAGTCTTCAGACATTTGTTTTTCTCGATTTTCTGATATAGTATCTGATGCCTGATTTGTTATTCCTTGTATTTCATCTGAGGGCTCTAAATTTTCTGCAGAGTTAGAGCGTGATTGGTTTTCTGGTAAATTTCCATAATTTCCCTCCCAGTCATACCCAAGCAGTTCATTTGTCAGTTCTGTCAATAGGTGTTCATTATTTGTTGAATTTTCTTTTTGTGAGAAACTTATGATGTCATCAAAAATTTTTGTTTCTGATGAATCATCAAAAGAGACATACAGAATTTCTCTGATTGTTCTGCTATTTAAAACAAATACTCTGTAAGCTTTTGAAGAGAAAGAGTATCCAAGAAACATTCCTTTTTCAGCTTTTCTGTCAAATTTCTCTAAACTATCAAAATCATTAAAAATAAAACATCTACATCCAAAGGTATGTAACAATTTAACACTTGGTACCCTTTTGTTTATAATGTGAAAAGGTGTTTTCTGATGTCTTTTGTTGATGATAGTTCTGTTTTGTGTGAAACATGCATTTGCCACTGCTTCAGCCCAAAAATAGGTTGGCAGTTTGGCATATGCCAGCATTGTTCTTACTGCTTCTACCAAAGTTTTGTTTCTCCTTTCAACAACCCCATTTTGTTCTGGGGTTCTAGGAGCAGAAAAATCATGAGATATTCCTTTTTCTATTAGGAAGTTCTCAAGTTTTGCATTTTTGAATTCTGTCCCATTATAAGATCTGATTTTTCTTACAGTTAATTTTAACAGATTTTCAATTTTCTTAACAAAATTTATGATCAGATCTGGTGTTTCACTCTTTTGCCTCAAAAATTCCACCCATGTGTACCTTGAATAGTCATCAAGAATAACTAAAATGTATTTCTTTCCAGAAAAACTTTCAATGCTAATTGGTCCACAGAGGTCCATATGGAAAAGTTCAAGATTTTCAAAGATAGAAGATTCTACCACAGTTTTGTGTGAGCCTCTTTTGACTTTCCCAGCTCACATGCTTCACAAAGTTCGTCTTTTCTTGAAGTAATAGAAGGTAATCCTTTTACCAGACACTTGCTTGCTAATTTGTTTAAAGTTTTAAAATTTATACGAGCCAGTCTTTTATGCCATAACCAACTGTTTCCTTTATTTTCTTTTGTATATAAACAAAATTGAGGTTCTTCAATTTTGTTGTTGAAGTCAAAGAAATAAATTGATTTTCTTATCCTTCTTCCTCTAATATAAATTTTATCATCTTCAAGACCTATTAATAAGCAAGTATCAGGTAGAAAAGTTACCTTTAATCCTTTGTCACAAACTTACCACAACTTAGAAGGTTGTTTGTAAACCTTCTACGTGTGTCACTTTCTCAATTGTTATTGTATCATATGTTATGCTTCCATAACCTTTTACCCTACCCTTGACTCCATTACCAAAATTTACAAATTTACCTAGCTTTTCTACATAGTTGCTAAGTAAGCTCCTATCCCCAGTCATGTGCTTGGAGCATTCTGAATCGCAGTACCAAATCTGCTGCACATGATGGTCCTGTAATGAAGAGGTTAGTGATTTTTTGGTACCCAGACTTTCTTGGGTACTCTGTCAGATGAGTACATAGCATATAATAGTTTTCCTTCATCATCTGTTGATCTTGATCTGTCAGAGTCTGTTGATTCTAACTGATCAGCTTTCTTTACCAAATCTGTTGCCATCTGATCAGATCTGATAAGATTCTGTCCAATGCTGAACCATTGACAGATTGTTGGTTTTTGTTCAGATGCTGTTGAATTACTTTCAGAATATCAACACACATACATCCTACCATGTTAGAGATGTCTGATGGAATGATTTTTTATGAAAGCCCATTTTTCTGAGATTTTGGTAAAATGTTTTGACCCTTTTAGTTTTTTCTTTTGTATGATCTTGTTTTGTCTTTATTTTTTCTTTAGAGCAGACCTTCTTTGATTTTGGACTTGACTCAGAACAAGATGTCATGAATTCAGATTCTTCTGATAAATTTGATTCATTGTCAAAATCTGATTGTGGTTTATCTGAAGCTTTTAGAAACACTGTAGGATTATCTTTTGTTGTTTTTGTATAACCCAATCCTCCACCCTAATTTTTTGAAGTTGTTTCAATGTAGTTAATGGAATCCTTTGCTTGTTGAAAACCTTTTACATTTACCTTATTTTTATGAATTTCTGCATACAAAAATTTTCTCTCTTTTTCATAAAAATTGATTTTTGTGTCTTTGATCAAACTTTCTTCATGTAAAAAATTTTCCTTTTCTTGACAATGTTTCAACATGTCTTTAAGTTCATCAGACTTCTTTGTTTCTGTCAAGTATTTCTCCTGTAATTTTTGAAAATCTTCCAATAATTTGTTTATTTGATTTTGAAGTTCTTGATCTTTTTGACTTACATTGATTTCTGATGCCTCATTGTCAAGGTTTGCCATAAGACAGAAGTTGGCCATTTCTTCCTGATCATCATCTGATGAGTCATCAGTCATCCAGGTATCTGTCCCTACAATCAGGCTGACTTGTTGTTGTTGTTGTTTCTTGGCTTCTTCTAGCTTCTTTTCACAGTAAGCTGGATCTTTTAACTTTTTGTTCTTGCATTCTGATGCATTATGACCCTTTTGTTTACATCTATAGCATACCACTTCTGACTTGCTTTCTGCTCTTCTTTCCTTGGATCTAGCTTCCATCTTTCCTTTATCACTTTTCTGAATTCTGGAACTTCCTCCCTTCAATCTTTGCTCAAAGGTTTTGGTGAGCAAAGCTATTGCTTCAGCAAATGCAGAAAAATCTGATGGATTTTCAGAATTTTCTGATGCTAAGACTAGGTTTTGTGGGTTAGAGGATTGTAGATCAGGTGTGATTGATCTTTGAGAATTTGATATTAAGGCTATAGGTCCACCATATTGTTTTGAGTTTTCAATGATTTGTTGCTCTCTTTGGAGTAGAATACTATATAGATCATGTAAGTTCATATTTCCTAGCTCTAGTGTAGAGGCTATGGTCATGGCAAGATTTTGCCATTCTCTAGGCAAAGCATCAAGAAATTTTACATTTCTTTCATCATTGCTTTTTTCAACTCCATGCTTTTTTAGTTCATTTAAATTTTTTTTCAATCTATTGTAAGCATCAGTGAGTGTTTCATTTGATGAACCCTTTCATAAGCAGAGACATGATTTGTTCTCATGTTTCTTTTCATTTTGTCTCCTCCTTCACAAAGATTTTCAAGTTGATCCCATATTTCTTTTGCAGATGAGCAGGCATCAATATAAGAAAATATGTCATTTGGAAGTGCTATAATCAGAAGTGATTTGGCCTTTTAATCTGTTTCTACCAGTTTCCTGTCTTCTGGGCTCTAATTTTTCTCTTGTTTGGGAGCCCAAGAAGCAGAGATTTCTGGTGAGTCATCAGATGCTAGAACACAGGTATTTCAACATGTGGTATATGTGGGCCACACACAATGGATTGAAACAGAGCTCAATCATGTCCATTAAGAAAATTGATCATCCTGATTTTCCATTGGGGGTACTCCTCCCTGACTAACGTCTGAGGCTTTGATATAGAACCCATGTTGAAAGCATTGTTCCAAGACTAAAAGTTTGCCATTTTTAGTCAAAGTTTTTGAACTTTTGAAAAACAGAGTATTAACAAAGATACTCGAGCAGTTGATCGATTTGAAAATGTTTTATTCAATCTGCTCTAATACCAATTGTTGGTCCCAGATAACAATGCTTTGACTTAAAATGACAAGTTGATTTCAACTTTATATGAAAATAATGTATGGAATTAGAAATCAACTTGTAAGAAACAGAGATACAAAATTTTCAAGTTTATATCACTTTTGAAAGATTACAAAAGATGATTGAAAGTTATTTTCCAATACAAAACAATGCTTAGGAATTACGTGGGAGTGAAGGGAAATGGAGTATGTAAGTTGTAATACTTGCAATGCTCTGCTCCATCGATCTTCGGTTTGGTGATCTCTATTTATAGAGAACAATTGGCATGAATACACAATTGTTTATTCATGCAAGTGTTTATCGTGGCGGATCATTTCATACGTCATGCTTACTACTTCCACTTGTATCATAAATGTCCTTCAACTGAGTTACCATATCTTCAAATGTAAGTGGACATTATGATTGGTCACCAGATTTCTGATGACTTCTGATCAGAATCTGATGAGGTTTCAATAGGTTTGATTAGATCTTTTCTGATCCTTTCTTCGAACACTTAGACAAAGATATTCTCATCAGATCTGATTCAGATGCTTCTTCTTATGGCCTATGATCATGTACCTTCTATTGACTTGATCCTTTGACTTCTTCTTCATCAGATCTGAGCAGATTGATCGGACTCAATTTCTTCATTTTTATTCAATACTTTAAACTTACACATAAAGTTTCCTAACATTATGTTTTATGTTTAAATTTCGGACAATGTAGATAAATTTTATTCAATAAAACTTAACTTACTATGCCATGGTTTTTGAAACAATAGTTCTGTTACGACACTCCCCGATGTTTCTGCCTCGGTTTGTTGTTTTACGCGGTCGAGGTGTGACAGAAAGATTGGTATCAGAGCCAATGGTTATAGGAAATTAGGTTATTAGTAATGCTTTGACCTAGACTATAACCTTTCTAGGACCTTAACACAAGTTTTCTTATGTTTAGATCTTAAAACAATAACATCACCTATTCTTAAATGAATACCAAAACAAAAACACAAAATTTTAAAACGATTTTGAAATCAATCGTGTAATTCTTGGATGATTTGTTTTTGGCTTTATGCCTTTGAAGTTTTCAAACTCTCGTTAAAGTCTGGGTCTTATTAATGTTAACACGTGCAATCTGGAAGGGTGGGTGCCTGTACCATGAGTTTTCTGTCGGCTAGAGTGTTCATACAAATCCATTTAATTGGACCAATCACTCTTACCTGGGAACTCTTGGGGTGAGTGTCCACTTATAGGCTAAAGCATGTCTTCGCAATACATTATAAAGACCCATTTACTTTGATTAGTCACTGTGTCTCGTTTGCTTCTTTTGAGGAAACGAACGAATGACCACCATCCTTACATTTGTCGATATTTATTCATCTCATTTTGATTATTCAACATTCATCTCACTCATTTTCTCTCATGTTTTTCTCTCTTATAGAATACCTCTTTGGCGCGGCTCTAATCGCTCAACAGTTTGCTGCTGTGCTTCCAAATCTCATAACTCAGATAAACCAAGCTAACAATAACAACAGTGCACCTGCTGCGTGCAACTTTAAACAATTTAATTCGGCTAAAACGCTCAAGTTTAGTGGTTCTGAGGGAGCAACTTGGCTCCTACAGTGGTTTGAGAGTCTTGAGAATACATTTCGTCATGTTCAGTGTCCAAATGACGGAAAGTTGAGTTTGCTTCTAGTGTGTTTCAAAAGAGAGCGCTCACGTGGTGGAACGGAGTGATGAGAGATAGGGGTGCTGATGTTGCTATGGGTCAAAATTGGGAGGAACTCAGAGCTCTTATGATGAAAGAGTTCTGCCCTCGTCATGAAAAGAGCGCGCTTGAGAATGAGTTCCATGACTTGAAGCAAGAAAGTGGTGAACACCGTGTGTATATTGACAGGTATGAGGAGTTGAGCTTGTTGTGTCCTGAGATGGTGACGCCTTTGGATAAGGCGACCCGAGAAGTACATAGATGGTCTTCCTGGCCCTATTCAGTATATTGTCACTGGCAGCAACCCTACTACTGTTAGACAACCGCTTCACTCCAGAAGCTGATTGGAAGTTTAGAATCTGCAAGCATGGTTCTCACAGTTTCAATCAAAGTTCGGTTCTTCCGTTCAGTAACTCCGTTTTTGCTGTGGAGTATAGGGAGCACTAAACTCGTGCAGAATCCCTTTTGCGTTGCAGAATTCCTTCATTTTGTTATTCTTAAACTCTGTGCCATTGTCACTTCTAATGCGTCTGACCGGCAGATGATAAATGTTCTTGAGTTTCTTGAATAGAATAACCAAGTTCTCGAATGTTTCGTCTTTTGATTCTTGAAAAAAATATCCACGAATATCTTGAATAGTCATCTGTCACGACCAAGCAATATAAGTCTCCTGATATGCTTCTAACATTTATAGGACCAAATATATCCATGCGGAGACGTTCTAAAGGCAACTTGATTGAGTTTAGAATTTTCTTCGGATGCGATTTCTTGATCTGCTTTCCCTTCTTGCATTCCAAGCAATGATCAGACATTGATAACTTCAAAGATTTACGCCTTCTACAAGATCATTATGAACCAAGAAATTCATTTTTCGCAAATGAATGTGCCCCATCTTATGATGCCAAAGAATAGAATCTTTTTCAGTAGCCTTTGACACAAAACATTGTGCTGATTGTGATGAAGTGGTAGCGACACCCATATCAAGAACATATAAATCATTCTCTCGAGGTGCTCGCATCAGAATCCACTCATCTGGAATTTTGAATCCTGGCTTCAAGATAAGACACTCATTGTCGTTGAAATGGACTGTAAACTTCTTGTCACAAATCTGCGATATACTCAGAAGATTGTTCTCAAGCTCTGCAATATAGTTCACGCGATCAAAAGAAACTACACCATTGGAGAGTTTTCCCTCGGCGACTATCCTGCCACCTTGATTTCCTGCAAATCCAACATATCCTCCATTGATAGCTTTAATGTCGAATAGTAACGCTTTCATTCCTGTCATGTGCCTGGACGCTCCACTATCCAAAATTCACTTTGAAAGTACGGATCTTTGGAGCCCCTGCAAAATTCAGAAATTAGGTGAAAAGCTCTACCCAAGCCTTCTTGGTCTTGGGTTTTACTTGATAACCATCAACAAAAGCATATTCAAACTCATCAACATCATCAAAATCAAATTCATCATCTGTTTTAACAATGTTAATGTTTGAAAATTTCTCTTTTTCTAATCTTTTACAGATTTGACATTATCGATCTTGATTTTTATTTTAATTTCTTTCACATTCTCACTAGTCTTCACCTGCTCAGACTTAGTGATTTCAGACTTTGTTTCTTTTGTGTTGTCAGTCTTTACTAGCTCAGACCTAACAACACCTGATGTTGTTGACCTTTTCTTGGCAATCCAGGTTTGAGATTTGATATTAGCCTTTTTGATGTAAAACTTGTTTTCATTAAACCTAGCAGTTTCACCTTTTTCGAAGATGGAATTTTCAAAAGTCTTTTCAGACTTTGGTTTAACTTCTGGTTTTGATTCATTTTGTTTCAAAATCTTTACGGGTTTTGCAAACACTGGTTGCTTTGGTTTAACACATTTGAATCTTCTTTTCTTTGAAGATAAGCTGGTTTTGATTTCGGACATTGTCGTGCCAAATGACCAAATTCATTGCACTTGAAACATGTCCGATTATCAAGTGGATGTCCTTTAACCGGTGGTTTTACCCTACTTGAAGTTTTGACACCACTTGTAACCTTGGCTTTATCTCGAATTTCTTTCTCCTTCTTGAACTCATCATTTGACTGTTTACCAATCAAATTCTCCTCATGAACTGTACTTGTCCCATATACAAACTTCATGTTTTTGTTTTTATATTCATGAAATAGTGACAGTTTCTTTACAGATTCATCAGTTTCTTCTTCTAAACCCAACCCCGCTCTACGGTTTTCCGGATGATCACCACCGTTTCTTTGGTAATTGTTTCTTTTAGGTTTGGAATAGAATTTTCGTTCATTGATTACCAATTCCTCTGATGTGACTTCCACGAGTTTAAAGAATTTATCAATCAATTCTTCTTTCACCTTCTGAATCGGGAAGCTATCATCAAAGTATAGTCTATCCGAATCCTTAATTTTGTACATTACAATATTAGGATCGTCACTTAGAGCATCTTCTGCCAACTTATCATCATTTTCAGATTGTGAATCAGAATTCTTTGAACTCGAGTTGGCACTTTTGAAGCTGCCATCATCAGAATCACTTAAAACATTTTCAACCACTTTGTTAACCACAGCGTTATTTATCATCATCAGATTTAGCATAGACTATATCAATGTTCTCTGGCAACTCGTTTTTATTTTCCGAAAGTAATTCAACATTGAATGCCTTGTCCATCCCGTTTGCAGATTTAACACAGTACGCAAAGGGGTGGAGGAACATTTCTATATTCTTTGCCCACTTTCTTTTTAGATTTTTCTTCCGTTGAGATTGTTGGAAGAATGTGATCGATAACATACCATTGGTGGTATAACTTCTTAACAATTGTCAAACTCTTTCAGTTTCAATTGTCATATCTTTAAGTTGTTGTTTGATTTCAGCAATGGTGTTGATATAAATGTTAATTGGTCTTTGTTTATCCATTACTGTACCACTCAACATTCTTATATTATCATATTGTTCGATGTTATTTCTGTCGAGTCTGCCGTAATCATTTTTCATTTTGTCATACGCTTCTTTCATTATGCGATAATCATATTTTAACAAGTCGTTATGCACATTGTTTTCAGCGATGATCTTTGATTTTTCGGCACATTCGACACAAGGTTTAGTACATTTTGTACAAGGTTTTTCAACCTCTACAACTTGTACTTTGACAACTTCTTTCTCGACAATCTTTACCTCTGGACCTACCTTGGTTAGATTCGCCATTAAAGCTTTATCTGCCATGTCCTTGATGTCTTCGACTTTCATTTCCTGAGTGACATCAATGATCACTTCATCACTTTTTTTCTCCTCAACCATTTGTTCTTTTGTGCTTCCATCAAAGTGACCTGCAAAACTGTCACAAGAATTAGAAGATAAAATTCTTTGTCTCTGCATATGGATATATTCCTCTTCGTCCTGCTGTTGATGCAAGTATTGTTCCAGAATGGCTTGTTCAAAAACTGCTGCTTCTGCTGTTGCCGCTGCTACAGCTGCCGCCGCTGCTTCCTCTGTAGAATTATCTTCAACTATCTCCGCCATCAAAGCAACTCCGGTCTTTTTCCTAATATAAGAATTCCAATCAAAACCGTCATCTTCTGTGGATGCAACCATGGCTTTCTCCGTGGTACTACTGTTTGGCTTTTCTTGGATCTCAACTTGAGTTTTCTTCGGGAAAGGTTTATATTGAAGTTCCCTCTTGTAATATTCATCCCCTCCTCCGAAAGGACTTTTATTTCCGGTTGCCTCGTGTTCTTACACTCTCTTTTAAAATGTCCCTTCTGTCGACATTTAAAGCATGTGACTTTGGATTTGTCAAAACCCAATTTGTTGCTAGAGTTTCCTATGTCACGGCCCGTGAGTGCAACGAACTTTGTCACTCTCCTGATGATCGAAGCTAAAGACCATTTGATGTCCATTAGTTCGAGTTCTTCCTCGTTTACCTGGTCATAATCTTCTGCGGTCATCTCGGGATTTCCGATTTTACCGGCAACAAAACATTCATAAGACTCTAAGACGGTAGCAAGTAGTGACATATGTTGTTTTGCAACTTCTTCTGAAACAACATTGTTCAAATTCACTGCGATGTTGCATTTGTAAACATTCGGATCAGAACTTTGCTGTTGGTTCTGATTTGCTTGACTTTGGAATGTTGAATTTGAACCAGTGCTCGAGTAAGAACTTTGTGGACTTTGGTCATACTGAGGCTATGAATGGTTCTGGTTCCGTGGAGAAGTATTCATGTTTGCACTAAAATCAGTTCCAATTTTTGGACTCGAAATGTTATCTTGCATTCCGGTTTTGTAGTACAAACCAATGTCTTGAACAACATTCGCGTTCTTTGATTTGGCTATCTTCAGAAGCTCCATTTCATGGACTTCAAGTTTATCGATAAAGGTTGACAACTTGAAGAAATCCCACTTATCACTATTCTTCAGAACCATCAAATACGTAGTCCATTCACCCTCTGGTAGTGTGTCAGCAAGTTTGTCGATGTATTCTTGTTCTGTCTTCCCAAGACCGTGTCTTTGTATTTGCACTTTGAGATGACAGAAACGCTCAATCATTTGCTTAATGGTCTCATTCTTTAGCATGCTGAAGATATCAAACTCTTTCAGAATGAGAGCTTTCTTGCTTTTGATCATTTCAGCACTGTCTTGGTATTTTTCTATAACGACAACCAAAGCTCTCTTGCAGTAGTATACTCTAGTAACAGAATCAGAATATCTTCTTTTACTGACTGTTGGATGAGACTGATCATCTTTTTCTCTGCATATATTTATCTCTCTGAGCTGTCGAATAGTTGTACTTCTCAAGAACTTGTTGATGTTCATCTACGGGAATAGTATAGCCTCTTTCAATTGACACCCAGCCAGCGAGGTGCATGGCTTGAACCCAGTAGGTAAATTTCTCTTTCCATGCTTCGTACTCGTCCATGCTCATTAGCTTGGGCGGTTTGACGGTCGTTCCCATTTCGTTATTAAGATTGACTTGATTAATCACGTTGGCGTTTGACAAACTAGCTCCGGACATATAAGCTCTGAATTGATCTTCCATTGTGAATCACGAAACGTGTACGCTGAAAATTTTCGAAAGACTTTGAAAACAAGTAGTCCTACTACAAGTTCGGTCGAACTTGTAGCAAGTAATAAAGAATTCTTGGAGTTTCTAACAAGTTCGGTCGAACTTGTTAGAATTTCTTTGAAAAAATTGTGTGACTTCGGTCAAACTTGACATTCGTTGAGAAAACACACAGAACTTCGAGCGAACTTATCAACACAATTTCGATGAAATACAAGCAAGTTCGGGCGAACTTACTTAAAATCTTCTTGATTTTACACAAGTTCGGTCGAACTTGATGTAAAATTAATGAAAATTCAGTATCTTCGAGCGAACTTGACTAAAATTTCTTCAAAAATCACCTAAGTTCGGGCGAACTTACTAAAAATCACTTTGAAAAGTGAAGTTTTAGTGCAAGTTCGGCCGAACATGACCAATAAGTTCGTTCCAGAAAATTTTCAAAAACATGGTTTTTTCAAAATTTCGACATGAATTCGGTTGAATTTGGTCTCCAATCTTTCAAGGGTTTATCTTTGTTGTATTTTACATGATATATTCAAAATTCAAAAGATTTTGACCATGAATTCTTCATTTTGTGATCAAAAGTTAAGAAAAAAGAAGAATGGAGTAGAAATAGAAGTGTTCTTGTCTTGATACTATCAAATCAGGCTGTTCTAGCTCTGATACCACTTGTAGGACCGATCCTCGATTCTTAGGAACCTAAATTTGATATCTAACGTCCATAATAGCGGAAATAATACGTCGTGTTACCAGTACACAAGAAATAATCAGTTAAACGTTAGTTTTATAGATCAAACGTTCAGATTACAGACTGACAGAGCTTCGCCTCTGAGATGCCAAAGTTACAAATGAGACACACAAGCTAGGTATTTATAGGTTTACAAGTTCGGCCATGGAGGGTGCAAGTTCGCCCGAACTTGCCTATGCAAGTTCGGCCGAACATGCATACATTACATGACATATGGCCGAACTTGGCTAAAACACTTTATAAATACTTCAAAACCTAGCCTATTCAGCTCTATACAATACAAACTTGATATAAGACTAAGACATAGACATTATGCACCAACAGATAGGTTTGTGAATTAGTTCGTGTTCTTCATCTATACTTGTTTCTATGTTCGTAGATTAATCAAGGAGATTCTGCATCCCTGATTAGTTATCAGTTTTGTGACGATCCATCGAGACCAGGTGACCTACAATTGGTATCAGAGCATTTGCTCTTGTGTGTACGGTTCGAAACAGATTTACGGATTGAAGTTTGGTTGAAGATTAGTGAAGAACAACGAAGAACAATGAAGAACAGATAAAAATTTCGTGTTTTGATATGTTCTGGGGTGATTGAAAGTTGTTTGCATGGTTTTAGGAAAGTTTGTTTTAGAAAGTTTTGGAAAGTTTTAAAGGGACTTGATTTTCGGGATTGAGTTGTTAATTGGCTGGATTTTAAGTGTGCGATCAGAATCAGTGTGCGATCAGACTCAGTATGCGATCGAGGTTAGCAGTGTGCGACCAAGATTGGCAGTGTGCGATTGGTCAACTGTGCGTTTGGTCAACTGTGTGATTGGTCAACTGTGCGACTGGTCAACTGTGTGACTTGGAAGTGTGCGGCCAGGCCCAATAGAGTGTGCGACTTGGACGGCCCAGAAAAATTGTAGGTGCGATCCAGTTAAAGAGTGTGTGATCCATAGCATAGTGTGTGACCTAAGTGTGCGATTCCTTAGGGTTGGAATTTTAATTGGCTGGCATAACTATAAATTTACATTTTCGTGAATAGAAAATTATCCGTAGCTCATCTCAGCAAACCGTCTGCACCGTTGAACTCGTGTGATTTTTAGGAAAAAAAACTTTGGAAATTCCCGAAAAAGGTATTCGACATTATATATTATTGGAATTGTATAGACGAGACGAATCTAACAGTATAATTTAGCAATCACACATTTCGGACAGATTTTAATCGTTTTTAGCGAGCCGGTTCGTTAAAAATGTCGAATATGTCGAACTTGAATGAACTTTTGAGGATGGAGCATGAGGCTGGAACGACTAACAAATCACCTAAAATGCTGAAAGTTGAGAATTACACTATGTTGAAGGATAAGTTTCAATCGTTCGTTGAATATCAGGACACACAGATGTTGATCTGTATTCAGGATGGGTGCGCAAACCTAACTCATGACTTCGAAGGCAGACAACGAGTCACTACATATGCTAACATGTCAGATGCTGAAAAGAAAATGTATGAGTCTGAGAAGAAGGCCTTAGCTGCTATAAAGATGTCTTTACCAGATGGCATCAAACATACATTCAAACGTTATACTACCTCAAAGGAGATGTGGGATGCTCTTGAGAAGAGGTATGAGGGTAATACCGATGTGAAGAAGAACAAAATAGATTTGCTGAAAAAAAATTGTTGTTTTCAAAGGAATGAGAAACGAGTCCCTCGAAGATATAATCACAAGATATTATCATCTTATGTCTGAAATGGAGAAGAAGGACACCAGTTATGATCAGGTTCAAGATCCAAGAATATAGAAAGGAGTCCTATCTTCATCATCTAACAATGCTTCGAGTTCTATCGTGCGAAAATGAGCAGGTAGTGATGAATTCTGAAGGTGAAGTGTGTTTTGTTGCTGCTTCAGGAGGATCATCAGGGACTAAGAGACAACAATCTAGCAGTAACACCAATATAAAGTCTATGCCTTTAAGTGTCAAGGCTGCTGAAGAGCATCTAGCTTTGCTTTCTTCTTTTGTTGGTTCTTACGAGAACTATATTCAGTGTAGGATATCTGATCCAACTACTTTTGATGAAGATTATGATCATATTGACCCTGATGACCTAGAGGAGATGGATTTACAATGGCAGATGGCCATGATATATAGACGAATGAAGAGATTGATGAACAGGACTGGTAGAAAGTTCCTTGGAAAGAGTGTTGGTTTTGACAAGACTAAGGTTAGGTGTTACAATTGCCAGAGTTATGGACACGTTGCTAGAGAATGTCAACGACCAAAGACTGAGTCTCGTCCTAATGCATCATTTCAAGACTCTCCAAGTCATGGTTCGAGCAACAGAAATGCATCAAATAACACCAGTTCAAAGGCCTTAATCTCTACTGCAATAGAAGGTTCTTACGATTGGAGTGTTCATCTGGAAGGTGATGAAAATGTCACACATGCTTTCATGGCTGAAATAACCCTAGTTGAAGATGCAGAAGTGAAGGATGAAACTGAGGCAGAGCAGGAGTCAGAGGTTGAAAAGGTTGATACTGATCAGACAGAAGCTGAAGAGGTTGAATTAAAGTCTGATGACGAGAAGGATGCTGCAGATAAGAAGATGGCTGCAGATTTTGCTACTTTCAAGGCAGACTTGAGCAAATCTACAGGAGAGGTAAGTTCTAATCCTGTTAGTTCTGTGTGTTTATGTTGGTGCATATGTCTGTTGCCTACGTCATTATGTATCGAGTCTGATCGAATAGGGATTAAACTGTTAGAAACAAGGCATATTTAAGATAAGTTTGAGTCAAGTTCGCCATGATTGTAGGTGAGAAGCCAAGTTCGGCCGAACTTGACTAGGTCAAGTTCGGGCGAACTTATCCCATGGCCTGTCCCTCACCAGCGAACTTGTACTACTATATATAGGTGCTTTGGGATTTCATTTGTAACGGTTGGAGAGATTTTGGCACAGAGACGGGGAAGCTCTGTCGGATCCGGTTCTCGAATGTATTGAACTTTAGATCAATGAAAACAACATATAAACAAGTAATTCTATTTGGTTAACTTGTCATTAGTTTCCGCCTAATCGGATAATAAATAACAAATTAGGTTCCCGTGCTAATCGTGGACGTTCCTACAAGTGGTATCAGAGCCTGGATACCTAAATTTGCTGGAACCAAGACAAGAATTTCTCTATTTCATCTCCATTCTATCATTTTTCTTAACATTTTCACATACTTGATGATTTCATGGTAAAAAATGGGTGATTTTTGAATATGTCATGTAAAATACATCATAGATAAACCCCTGAGAGTTTGGACATAAAATTCAAACGTTTTGATATCAAAAAGTTGAAAAAACCATGTTTTGGAAACAAGTTTCAGCCGAACTCAACACCAAGTTCAACCGAACTTGAGTAAAACTTCTATGTTTTTAATCAAGTTCAACCGAACTTGATAGATTTTTCAAGAATCTGTAATAACTTCGCTCGAACTTGAAGGAAATTTCAACATTTTTGATCAACTTCGACCGAACTTGATCAAATCTCATTGAATTTCAGTCACAAGTTCGCCCGAACTTGATAAATTCGTTGAAATACCACATAAGTTCGACCGAACTTACTTGTCTCTTGAAATCCCTTTCACAAGTCCGCTTGAAGTAAAATTTTTCTCAAAACTACATCAAGTTCGACCGAACTTGAGGGTGTGTGATAAAATTTTGAACTTTGTCATATAAGTTCAACCGAACTTGTGAAAACTTGAAATCAAAACCTGTTTTCACACAAGTTTGACCGAACTTGTCTGTTTCTAATCAAATTTCGAGTGTTTTTGATCGTTTTTTCAGATAAGTCTACGGGTTGTCAAAATGGAAGATTTCCACAACGCATTCGTCTCTCAAATGGCTTCTTCTTCAAATGCTATTGTTCTAGCGGCGAACCAGATGAATATCGACAACAAAATGGGTACACATCGAAACCGCCAAAGCTAATGAGCATGGATGAATTTGAAGGATGGAAAGAAAAGTTTGTAAACTGGATACAAGCGAATCAATTCAACAACTGGGTTGCAGTTGAGGATGGTTACAAATGGCCAAAAGATGAACGTGATCAAGATCTTCCGCTGAACAAGTTTTCAAATGCCGACAAAGATAACTATGTTACGGAGAAGAAAATGATCAGTATGATACAACAATCAGTAAAGGAAGATATCTTGATATTATTACCAGAATATGACACTTCGCAAGAATTATGGAATTCTCTTTGTGAAAAATTCAAAGGAAGTGATGAAATGATCAAAAGCAAAAAGGCCTTAATCAAGAAAGAATTCGAGATCTTCACGATGATTAAAGGTGAAATAATGAAGCATATGATCGATAGATATTGTCACCTCATGGTCCAAATGCAAAGACATGATATCAAAAGATCTAATGAAGAGCAAATTGAAAAGTTGGCCGATGCACTTCCAGAAGGAGAATTGACAACATATCTGACGATTCTGAAGAATAGTCCATCTTGGAGACACTTCAAGTTGTCATCTTTCATTGACAAATTAGTAGGTCATGAAATGGAATTGATGAAAATTGTGAAATCAAAGAATGCTAATGTTGTTCAAGATGTCGGTGCTTATTACAAAGGAGGTATTCCAGATACTCCGATTCAAAGCCCAAAACTCCAAACAGCATTTAGTGCAAATACAAATTCTTCTCCAAATCAAGGTTCTCCATATGTTGGTTATACAAGTGCTAGTTCAAGCTCTTTATTCCAAAATCAGACAAGCCAAGTAAGTTCTGATTCAAATGTTTTCCAGTGCAACATAGCAGTTGATTTGAAGAACGTATTTCCTAAAAAAGTGGCCAAACAGCACTTAGCACTTCTTGCTACCGTTCTCGAATCATATGAAAGTCTTGTTGCTGGAAAGATCGGTAATCCAGAGATGACCGCCGAAGATTACGATCAGGTGGACGAAGAAGAATTGGAGTTAATGGATATCAAATGGAGCCTTGCATCCATCATCAGAAGAGTTTCTAAATTTGTGGCTCTCACCGGAAGGGACATTGGAAATTCAAGCAACAAGCTTGAATTTGACAAATCTAAAGTCACATGCTTCAGGTGTCGACAGAAAGGACACTTCAAACGTGAATGCAACAATCAAGAAGCAAGTGGAAACCAAAATTCTTTCGACAGCAACAATGAGTAGTAAAAGAAAGCTCTTAAATACAAGCCATATCCGAAAAAACACAAGTCGAAGTAGAAGATAAATCTGCAAAGACAACCGATCAAGCTCTTATTGTTACTCATGAAGAAGATGGTTTTGACTGGAACAGATACATCAGAAAGAAAACTGGTGTTGCTATGATGCAGATGTAGTGAATGAATCTGATACATTGTATGTAGATGCTGCTTTGGAATATGCCATCTTGGAAGGATATAGGCAGAGAGCTGAAGAAGAAGAAGAGTTAGCTTATCTTGAGATGCAAAAACAAGAAGCATTGAAATCAGAGGCGGAAAGGTAAAAGCTAAAGTAAGTGTGTCTGAAAAGGAGGTTGTGAAAGTTGTGGAGGTTGAAAAACCATGCACAAAGTACGCAAGTCCTTGTGAGCCATGTCTTGATAAAGTCAAAGTCATAAGAGAATTGACTGTACACAACGAAAAACTTCGTTATGATTACAGAACCATAAAAGAACCTTATGACAAAATATCAAGCAAATATAAATATGTTGAACATGCTAATAGTGAACTTAACGCTAATGTAAAAATGTTAAATGCTACAGTAATTGAGAAACAAAAGGCAATTAACATGTACATTAACACAATTGTTGAGACAAAGCGTGAGCTTCATAGCATGAAAATAGAAACGAAAAGAGTAAGACAGCTTCTAAAGAGCTACACCACAAACGCATATGTCATTGATCACATTTTACCTACGATTAAATCGGAGGAAAATGGTGAGAAATTAAAGCGTAAAGAGTACGAATGTGTTCCTCCACCATTTCTTGCAAGTTATTCATGCAAGAAAGATGATGAAGTTGAAAAGGCATTTAATCTACTTATTTTGTCTGATAAGAAAAATAAATTGCCTGAGAACATTGACGTAGACTTTATGAAATCAAATGATGACAATAAAGCGATGGTAAAAAATGTGGTAAATAATGTGTTGGGAAATGATTCTGATGACGACAGTTCTGAAAGCGCCAAATCAAGTTCGAACAACTCGAAATCACAATCTGAAGATGACGATACATCATCTGAACATGATCTAAGTGATGATCCTAATGTTGTCATGTACAAGATTAAGGAATCTGATAGATTATACTTCGATGATAGTTTTCCGATTCGGAACGTGAAAGAAGATCAACTTGATAAGTTTTTCAAACTTGTAGAAGTTTCATCAGATGATCTTGAGAAAAATGAGAAAAGATTTTACTCGAAACCTAAAAGGAATGCTAACAATTACCAAAAGGTTGGTGGTGATTTTCCTGAGCACAGGAGAGCAGGTTTAGGTTTGGAGGTTGAAGAAGAAGAACCAAAGAAGAAACAGAAAGCAATGTTCCAGGAATACAAAGGTAAGAATATAAAGTTTGTGTATGGAACGAGCACGGTTCAAGAAGAAAGCGTGATTGGGTAAGCAATCAAATGATGAATTCAAGAAAGAAAAAGAACTTCGGGACAAGGCTAAGACCAAGTCCACAAGTGGATTGAACACTAGTAGAAATGTTTCTGATAACCGGACTTGCTTTAAATGCAATACTGTTGGACATATTGCTCGTAAGTGTCTGAATCTGAAGCCTGTGTTTCCTTGAAGAAAAACTGAATCAAAAGATGAAAAGCAAAAACAACCAAAGATTGTAAAATCTGACACAAAATCAATTAGAAACTATGAATCTAAAGACAAAGTGAAACCTAAAACGAGTTCAAAGTTTGAGAACTCAACAACTGAAAAAGGTGAAACTTCAAAGTTAAAGAAAACAAAGATTCTAAGTTCTATATCAAGAAAACTAGAAACAAGCTACAATCTTGGGTTGCTAAGAAAAGGCTTTCATCATCAGAAAAATCAAAGCCTGTTGCTGATAAAACTGAAAATGTTAAATTAACTGAGTCAGTAATCAAACAGACAAAGAAAGAAAAGGTAAAAACGTTTTCAGAATCGACATTGGATGAAATGTTTGATGATGATTTTGAATACGGTGAAGAATTAGAATATGGTTATGATGCTTATCAGTACAAACCTAAAACCAAAAAGGTTTGGGTTTCATTTTTCAAATAGTTGTTTCTTGTGCAGGAGTCCCAACATCCACTCTATCAAAGTTGATACAGGATAGCAGAGATCCATGAGTCTTTAACTTATCTAGAAAGTCATAATCTTTGACGTTTTTGAAATCACAAGTGGTTGAAAAAGAAAAATTTTAAAAGTTTTGAGAAAATTCATACCGTTAAACAGAACACTGATTGTTATATTGAAAAATCATTTAAAATTTTGATTTCTACAAGTGATTCTTACAAAGTGGTTTCTACTAGTTGATGTTATCAAAGTTTAATGGTTTGTTCTGCTAACAGGTGATGATGCAGAAAATGAAATCAAAAGGATCGGACGACGAGTTCTCGTGATCCTCATTGGTTTGTTATATTTTTAGAAGAATTTCTTTAAATCTAAAATCCAAAAAATATGTTTTTGATTTTAGGGGGAGTAAGAAAAATTTTAGAAAAATCAAAAACATATGAAAAAGTTGAAAATTCAAAAACATTGAAAAAGTTCAAAAAGTACAAAAACATCGAAAAAGAAAAAAGAATTTTGTTATCAAAAAGGAAATGATAGTACATCAGTGGACTATCACAGTATGCTAAAGAATTGTAAAGTTTAAAAGTGATAAGCTTTATACGTTCAGTAGATTGTTTTCGAGATATAAACTAAATTTTACAACTGCTTAATCTCGTGGATTAACACATCTTGGATATATGGACTTAGTACTCCGAAATTTCGATTGAGAGGTTGCCTGATTATGAGATACGAGGTCTTTATAGATGATTGATATCTGGGGTATTATACAAGTTCTTCTAATTTTGCGGAAGCAATAGCCTAGAACTTCTATAATGCTTTTGCTATAAACCCTTAAACTGCATGCAAAACTTGAAAAGTACTGAAAGATCTAATAATATATAGTGCTTAAAAGATTCCTTAAATGGAACACACCTTTAAGTCGAGCCTTCATCTCTTTGTCGGTACGGTAGTACTAACCTGAGCTCTCAAGGCCTCGCATAACCCAAATACAGATATCAATTACGCTATACTCACCTGTAAGATGAAATCTAGGGAATATGGATTCGGGAGTATATTCAAGAAGTGGAACCATAGTTAACTCAAGTTTCATAATTCTTACCTAACATATCTTGGAACAATTGAGAAACGTGATGAAGTTTAAGTGGACAACATATCGACAATCTAGGTAAACGAGTTTAAAACTTAAAGTCTTTAAAAAAGGTCAACGGTACTGGTGATATGTCTCAAGCAAACTGATATGATCCTTAGACACAAATTCACAAAAATATGTCTGTAAATATGTTTGTACATAGTTTAGTTTACTCGTTAAAAGTTTCTGTAAATACTTTACTTGCTTTTCAATGTTAAAACCAAAAAGATTTCAAGTGTGTTTTAGCATAAACTTTCTAAAAATACAAAAAGATTTTGTTTCTACATTAGTTTCAATGAACCAATGTTGGAGAACGGATCTTCGAAGTCTGGTAAGAAAATTTGATAAATGTTTAAAAGTTCATTAATTTAAAACTTTAAAATCAGATTGTTCATAACGGTTTTTCAAACTGATGTCATTAATTTGGACTTGGTTGATATATTTGGTTAAATCAAGGTCATTAACTTGGACTTGATCAACTAAGTGGATTTTTACAACTCAAATGATAAAAATGTGAAAGTTGAAGGTCTTAAAGGTAAAATGTATTCAAGGTCAATAAGTTGAACTTGAAACAATTAACGTTTTTTTTGAATAGATTGAAGTGAAGATTAAAGTTTGAAATGTTGATTGTACAAAATTTCAAAACAGTGAATCTGAAATGTTTATTTGAATGTCAGAATTTATTCAGACAGGTAGTAAAGTTTGAGGGGGAGCTGGATAAAACACTGTCCAAAGATTTCAGAAAGCTCAAAGCTAGGGGGAGTTTGAAGTTTAAAGACCAAAGCAAAGGGGAGTCTGAAGACTAAAGCTTAAAGCTAGGGGGAGCATGTTGATTAAAAGTTTTATCAAGAACAAAGCTCAAAGAAAGAGGAAGAGGATATAAAGATCAAGATGTGAAAGTTTATTCAAGAACTAAAGATCAGAAGACTTAGTAGATTTTAAAAGTCAAAATGACTGCGGCAACATCCAAGGGGGAGTCTGTTGGTGCATATGTCTGTTGCCTATGTCATTATGTATCGAGTCTGAGCAAATAGTGCTTAAATAGTTAGAAACAAGGCATATTTAAGATAAGTTTGAGTCAAGTTCGCCCATGATTGTAGGTGAGAAGCCAAGTTCGGCCGAACTTGAGTAGGGCTAAAGAATTGTAAAGTTTAAAAGTGATAAACAAGTCTTGATGTGGATGTGTCGATAAGCTTTATACGTTCAGTAGATTGTTTCCGGGATATAAACTAAATTTTACAACTGCTTAATCTCGTGGATTAACACATCTTGGATATATGGACTTAGTACTCCGAAATTTCGATTGAAAGGTTGTCTGATTATGAGATACGAGGTCTTTATAGATGATTGATATCTGGGGTATTATACAAGTTCTTCTGATTTTGCGGAAGCAATAGCCTAGAACTTCTATAATGCTTTTGCTATAAACCCTTAAACTGCATGCAAAACTTGAAAACTATCCAAAGATCTAATAATTTGTAGTGCTTAAAAGATTCCTTAAATGGAACACACCTTTAAGTCGAGCCTTCATCTCTTTACCGGTACGGTAGTACTAACCTGAGCTCTCAAGGCCTTGCATAACCCAGACACAGATATCAATTACGCTATACTCACCCGTAAGATGAAATCTAGGGAATATGGATTCGGGAGTATATTCAAGAAGTGGAACCATAGTTAAGTCAAGTTTCATAATTCTTACCTAACATATCTTGGAACAATTGAGAAACGCGATGAAGTTTAAGTGGACAAACATATCGACAATCTAGGTTAACGAGTTTAAAAATTAAAGTCTTTAAAAAAGGTCAACGGTACTGGTGATATGTCTCAAGCAAACTGATATGATCCTTAGACACGAATTTACAAAAATATGTCTGTAAATATGTTTGTACATAGTTTAGTTTACTTGTTAAAAGTTTCTGTAAATACTTTACTTGCTTTTGAAAAATAAAACCAAAAAGATTTCCAGTGTGTTTTAGCATAAACTTTCTAAAAATACAAAAAGATTTTATTTCTACATTAGTTTCAATGAACCAATGTTGGAGAACGGATCTTCGAAGTCTGGTAAGAAAATCTGATAAATGTTTAAAATTTCACTAATTTGAAACTTTAAAATCAGATTTTCATAACGGTTTTTCAAACTGAGGTCATTAATTTGGACTTGGTTGATATATTTGGTTAATCAAGGTCATTAACTTGGACTTGATCAACTAAGTGGATTTTTACAACTCAAATGATAAAAATGCGAAAGTTGAAGGTCTTAAAGGTAAAATGTATTCAAGATCATTAAGTTGAACTTGAAACAATTAACGTTTTTTGAAAAGATGGAAGTGAAGATTAAAGTTTGAAATGTTGATGGTACAAAATTTCAAAACAGTGAATTTGAAATGTTTATTTGAATGTCAGAATTTATTTAGACAGGTAGTAAAGTTTGAGGGGGAGCTGGATAAAACACTGTCCAAAGATTTCAGAAAGCTCAAAGCCAGGGGGAGTTTGAAGTTTAAAAATCAAAGCAAAGGGGAGTCTGGAGACTAAAGCTTAAAGCTAGGGGAGCATGTTGATTAAAAGTTTTATCAAGAACAAAGCTCAAAGAAAGAGGAAGACGATATAAAGATCAAGATGCTAAAGTTTATTCAAGAACTAAAGATCAGAAGACTCCGTAGATTTTAAAAGTCAAAATGACTGCGGCAACATCCAAGGGGGAGTCTGTTGGTGCATATGTCTGTTGCCCACGTCATTATGTATCGAGTCTGAGCGAATAGGGCTTAAACTGTTAGAAACAAGGCATATTTAAGATAAGTTTGAGATAAGTTCGCCCATGATTGTAAGTGAGAATCCAAGTTCGGCCGAACTTGAGTCAAGTTCGGGCGAACTTACCCCATGGCCTTTCCCTCACCAGCGAACTTGTACTACTATATATAGGTGCCTTGGGATTTAATTTCTAACGGTTGGAGAGATTTTGGCACAGAGAAGGCGAAGCTCTGTCGGATCCGGTTCTCAAATGTATTGAACTTTAGATCAATGAAAACAACTTATAAACGAGTAATTCTTGTTAATTGGTTAACTTGTCATTAGTTTCCGCCTAATCGGACAACAGATAACAAATTTAGGTTCCCGTGCTAATCGTGGACGTTCATACAGTTTAAAATGTCTTGAACTTCAAGGTGAGGTTGACAAGCTGTCAAAGCTAAATCAAAGTCTGATTAATGAGCTCTCAAGTGTAAAAGAAGCAAACTTTTTCGTAAAAAGAAATGAGTCATTGTACTTGAAGAAAATTAAGGGTTATGAAGAAGAAATTAACATTTTAACCCATAAATTGAATGAAAAACTTCAAGTTATTGACTTGGCTCATGATGCGATGAGTGTGAAAACGAAAGAAATTTCTGAAAAATGCAAAGAATTGTCAGATGCACAACTTAAAATTTGTAAACTTGAAAAGAAATTAAATCAATTTAGAGATTCATCTTTTGTTATGAAACACATGTTGAATGGTTTGAAGAAAGTGGTGACAAGAAAAGTGTGGGATTTCATGGATTCAATGAAGTTCCACCTCCTCTTAGTCATGACTATTCTTTCTTGCCAAATGAAGAGGAGTTAGTAGACTTTGGTTCAACCACACCTAGTAGTTCAACATCTGAGAAAGTATATGTGTCTGAAGATGATAACTCCAAGAAGGATACTAACAGGAAACCAGTTTTGACAACAAAAAATGCACATCCTAAATATAAAAAGCAAACCTTTGTTAAAAAGGTTGAGTTTGTAAAAGGAAGTGACATGAAAAACAAAACCACTGTTATTGAGAATGAATCAAATGTGCAATTTGCTAAAAATAAAAACATAGAAAATCTGAAACTGAGCAAACTAAATCAGATCCTTCTAAGGCATCATCATCATCACCTGTTGGATCTAAACCAGAGACTTCAGTTAAGAAGTCTTCTGCAAAAAGATCGTGCTTCAAATGTCACACAAAGGGACATGTAGCTAGCTGCTGTCCTAACAAAAAGAGTGAAGCACAGGTGAGTGAGAGTAAGAGAGAAATCAATGAAAACAACATATAAACGAGTAATTCTTGTTATTTGGTTAACTTGTCATTAGTTTCCGCATAATTGGACAATAGATAACAAATTTAGGTTCCCGTGCTAATCGTGGACGTTCCTACAGTTTAAAATGTCGTGAACTTCAGGATGAGGTTGACAAGCTGTCAAAGCTAAATCAAAGTCTGATTAATGAGCTCTCAAGTTTAAAAGAAGCAAACTTTTTCGTAAAAAGAAATGAGTCATTGTACTTGAAGAAAATTAAGGGTTATGAAGAAGAAATTAACATTTTAACCCATAAATTGAATGAAAAACTTCAAGTTATTGACTTGGCTCATGATGCGATGAGTGAGAAAACGAAAGAAATTTCTGAAAAATGCAAAGAATTGTCAGATGCACAACTTAAAATTTGTGAACTTGAAAAGAAATTAAATCAATTCAGAGATTCAGCTTTTGTTATGAAACACATGATGAATGGTTTGAAGAAAAGTGGTGACAAGAAAAGTGTGGGATTTCAGGGATTCAATGAAGTTCCACCTCCTCTTAGTCATGACTATTCTTTCTTACCAGATGAAGAGGAGTTAGTAGACTTTGGTTCAACCACACCTAGTAGTTCAACATCTGAGAAAGTATATGTGTCTGAAGATGATGATGCCAAGAAGGATACTAACAGGAAACCAGTTTTGACAACAAAAAATGCACATCCTAAATATAAAAAGCAAACCTTTGTTAAAAAGGTTGAGTTTGTAAAAGGAAGTGACATGAAAAACAAAACCACTGTTATTGAGAATGAATCAAATGTGCAATTTGCTAAAAATAAAAACATAGAAAATTCTGAAACTGAGCAAACTAAATCAGATCCTTCTAAGGCATCATCATCATCATCATCACCTGTTGGATCTAAACCAGAGACTTCAGTTAAGAAGTCTTCTGCAAAAAGATCGTGCTTCAAATGTCACACAAAGGGACATGTAGCTAGCTGCTGTCCTAACAAAAAGAGTGAAGCACAGGTGAATGAGAGTAAGAGAGAAATCACCAGAGAAGGTTGGTGATGGTGAGAAGAAAATGTCTAACTCACCAAAGATGTCTGCTCTAAAGCAACCAGAGGTTGTTGCAGTTGGTGTAGATAAGGTTGAAACAAGAACTCAGCAAATTCCTCGTTTTCAAAGAAATCAAAAAAGGTTTCAGCCTGAATCTACCTCTGGCAGATATCAGAGACCTAGAAGTGTGTCACCAAAAACGTTTAGTTCAAATGGTTATGCAAATAATTTTAAAAGTCAAGGTCAATATCAAAATCGATACCAAAATAGTGGTGGTCGAACTTATTACAAAAATGGCTTTCGAAATCATCAAAATCATAATTATTGGAATCAAACAAGGTCTCAAAATCAAAATTTCCATAGGTCACAAAGTCCAAACTTATATAGGAAACCCAGGACCAAAGACCTAGTGGAAATCAAACACCATTTCCATCAACAGGTCCTAGGTCCAAGACTCTAGTTAGGAGTGATGGATGATGGATGAATGTTAAGATAGTTGATGAATTTGGAAGACCCAAGACCATTCAGGCTTGGGTCCACCAAACTAACTAATTTTTGTTGGTTTGTGCAGGAGCTGCTAAGGAAGATTATCAACTTATGGTATGTTGATAGTGGCTGCTCCAGGCACATGACGGGGGATGCGAGATTGTTGACTGAGTTTGAAAATATTGATGGTGGTTATGTGAATTTTTCGGGTGCTAAAGGAGGTCACATTACTGGTCGAGGAAAAGTGACCAACAGGAAGATCACACTGGATAAAGTGAACTATGTCGAGCAGCTGAAGCACAATCTGATGAGCGTGTCACAAGTCTGCGACAAGGGTCACTCGATCCATTTTACTAAGTCTGAAGCTTTGTTGTTGAAACCGGGTTTGGTGATATGGATGAATGGATTGTGATGAGAGTGCCAAGGAGGAATGACACTTATGTCATGGACATGGGTGCTAAGGATTCTTCCACAGTGGTGGCGTGTTTGCTATCAAAAGCATCTGAGGCTGAGTCGATGTTATGGCACAGACGCATGGCCCATATTCACTACCGCAAAATGAATTACATAATTAAAAACGGTTTAGTGAAAGGGGTGCCAGTGCAGAGGTTTCACGTGGAAGATAAATGTCTTCCATGTTACAAGGGAAAACAACATAAGAAACCTTATAAGACAAAACCAGTGAATTCCATAGATACCCCTTATGAATTACTTCATATGGCAGTCCAGTGAATGTAAGGAGCATAGGTGGAAAGTACTATTGTTTAGTTGTCACGGATGATTACTCACGTCATTCATGGGTTTTTATTTTAGGTACAAAAGATGAGACAACTGAGCTCCTGATAGATCTTTTTACGAAATTAGAGAATGTTCATGAAGCATGGATCAAGAGGATAAGGAGTGATAATGGCACGGAGTTCAAGAATTGGATTCTTGATCTCTGTTGCTTGCGCAAGGGAATTGAACATCAATACTCTGCTCCTTATACACCTCAACAGAATGGAGTCGCTGAGAGGAAGAACATGACGTTGGTTGAAGCTGCTAGGAATGTCTGATTCAAAGCTTCCAGTTCTATTCTGGGGAGAAGCAGTGAACACATCGTGTTATCTCCTAAATAAAGTTTTAACCGTTAAACGTTTTAACAAAACATGTCATGAACTTATGTTTAACAGGAAACCAAATTTGAAAGGCTTTGAACCGTTTGGATTACCCTGCACAATTGTGAAAAATAAAGATAAACAAAAATTCAGTGAGGTAGCTGATGAGGGTTACTTTCAAGGTTATGTACCTGGAACACCGAATAAAAGGGTTTTTAATCTCAAAATGGGTAAAATTGAGGTCGTGTTTAATGTGGAAATCACGAGTTATACGCCTCAACAATCAACGGGTGGTCCTGCTATATTATATGATTATGAGAGTGTCTTTAAATCATTTAATATTCTTGAGTTTTCTAATGCAGATGAGTCTCAGTTGATCCAAACTGCGATTAGTGAGGATGAAGAGGGTGACTTTATGCCGAGATCGAGTGTATCGATGATAGATGCCCCAGAATCTTCTTCAAATGAAAATGCAAATGCAGAAGGAGATGATTCAAGTGATAGTGAGTCTGAACCCATTCAGGGGGAGGACTTTGTCAATCCTTTTGCTAATCAGAACATTCAGAGGGAGGGAGGTTGGATCCAATCTGGGTGAAAATTTAGAAGTTGACACCATTGCTACTACACGAGCAAACAGAGATCACCCAATTGAGAATATTATAGGTGATGCTGCTGTAGGTGTTCAGACGAGAAGAGGTGTGATTGAAGGTTCCTGTTTGTTTGCATCGATTCAGAAGACATGAATTATCAATGAGTGTTTGTATAGCTGCTTCATTGCTCAAGAGGAGCCGAAGAATGTGCACGTAGCTCTGAAAGATAATTCATGGGTTAAAGCAATGCAAGAAGAGTTAGATCAGTTTAGGAAGTTGAAAGTTTGGGAACTAGTTGACTTGCCTGAAGGAGAAAGAGAAATAGGCACTAAGTGGGTATTCAAGTGCAAGAAAGATGATCGAGGAATTGTGACGAGGAACAAGGCTCGGTTAGTTGTTAAGGGGTTCAATCAGCAAGAAGGGATTGATTATACGGAAGTGTTTGCACTAGTTTCAAGGTTGGAAGCAATTCGTTTGTTTCTAGCTTTCGCATCATCCCAGGGCTTCAAAGTTTACCAACTAGACGTGAAGAGTGCATTTCTTTATGGGAAAGTCCAAGAAGTGGTGTATGTCTCACAACGAGATGGGTTTACTGATCCAGACTATCCAGATCGAGTGTACAAGCTCAATAAGGCATTATATGGATTACATCAGGCACCTAGGGCGTGGTATGAGACACTGTCAGCTCATTTGTTGAAAAATGGATTTGAAAGAGGTCAGATTGACAGTACACTGATCATTAAGAAAAAGAAAGAAGATTTTCTGATGGTACAAGTATACGTCGATGACATCATTTTCAGGTCATCTGATGAGAGCATGTGTCACGAATTTGAAGAGGTGATGAAGAACAAGTTCGAGATGAGTGTGATGGGTGAGTTGTCCTACTTTCTGGGATTACAAGTTGAACAGAAGAAGGATGGGATGTTTATACATCAGACAAAGTATGTGTATGACATTTTGACTCGGTTCAAAATGGAGGATTGCTCTACTTCCAACAAACTGATATGCGAAAATCACAATCTTGGTCCAGATCATGAGAGTGTGGAAGATGTTGATCCAACTCGGTACAGGGCAATGATTGGTTCTCTTATGTACTTGACTGCTTCAAGACCGGATATCATGTTCGCAGTGTGTCTTTGTGCCAAATATCAAGTGAATCCAAAGGAGTCACATATGAAAGCAGTGAAGCGAATTCTTCGCTACTTGAAGGGGAAACCTAAACTTAGTTTGTGGTACCCAGCTGATAGTGATTTGAGGTTTGTCGCTTACACTGATTCGGACTTTGGAGGATGTAAGTCTACCAGAAAATCTACTACTGGTGCTTGCCAGTTCTTAGGAGGGAGGATTGTGTCTTGGCAATGCAAGAAGCAGTCTTGCGTGTCTACCTCTACGTGTGAAGCTGAATATATTGCTGCGGGTAGCTGTTGCTCTCAGGTTCTCTAGATACAACAGCAGATGCGCGATTACGGTTTGAATTTCACTCGTACTCCTATTATGATAGACAACAATGCAACTATTTCAATCACAAACAATCCCGTTAAGCACAGTAGAATAAAACATATTGACATTCGTCATCGTTTTATACGGGATTGTGCTGAAAAGCGAATGATTTAACTTCACAGAGTCGACACATTAGATAACCTTGCAGATCCTTTACACAAAAGCGTTTGACAGGGGTCGTTTTGAACATCTTGTCGAACTCAACGGGATGAGGAATCCTGAATAACCAATTTTTCATAAGAACTTTTGTAAATAGTTTACTGTTTTTTATTAAATCAAAAACATAAAAAAATAGAAAATAAGAAAAACCATAAAAATTAGAAAAATAAAACAAATATGCAAAAGGCTTGAAATAATCAACTTACCAAAGTGATATAAATCTAATGAACTGTGTATTAGTGGGTAACATATCAGTGGCGTATGGTTTAATGACCTTAAATCTTGCGTTGAGAGATTGCCAAAATCTGAAGTTTTGGGTCTTTATACAGTTATTTCATCCGGGGTATCATGGTTGTCCTTCTGCTGCATCCAGATATATGCTGACCTAGCCACAACCAGGATATCTTAAAAGAGCTAAAATGCCAAAACCCAGAATTGAAGAAGCTCTCCTAGAGAGTCATTCAAATGTGCAAAATGCATAAATCGTACCAAAATCTGTGGTATTTGCCCTAACCCTCGTTAGATATTGGTCTCTTTGCTGTACGGAAGTACTGACCTGAACACTAATTATCTAATGTTGTAAAACAAAAGGATGAATTTCAGTATACTCACCTACTACGAAGAATCTTTGTGCATACCTTGATCGTGGGGATATGTCCAGAAGTGGGACACACTAGTATTTCAGTATAATATTACCTTAACATATCATACGATAATGGTACTTGAAATGTTCATGCATTTTGTTCAAGTGGACAAACATACTGGTAATCGTCTTGAACTGCTATTCACCAAAATTACTTAAAGAAGTATCTAATAGTGTGAAAACAGTTTGATTTTGCTGATATGATCTTCTTACGGTGATTCTCACAAGAATAGAGTGTCTTATTTTTCGTATTATTTATTTGCTTTCAGAAAATATAAAAATACAAAAATATTTTATTTTTCTTTAAGAATTCTTAATGTACGGAAAATGGTTGTTCGTGGGGGAGTTGTTACCGATAGGGGGAGACGGTGTTAGAAGATGAGTTCTAAAGTTTTAAACCTTGCAGGTTATAGTGTGTTGAACAAAGTGTTTTGGGTGTTAGTTGAATTGGAAGTCTTGTTTGATATGTTATACAGTTTAATCATCTCTCGAATAATAAAAATTAGTTTACCTTTGTTGAAAAATTCTTATGGTTTGTTGAGATGTTTGTTTTATAGTATACATATTGAAGCAGTTGGTTGATGAGAGGTTGATGTGATGTGATGAGTTGAGAGTTTGTTGCTGCTCGGTAGAACCTCCTTTCTATAATGCAGAATGGATGTTATGAAGACTTACTTGGAAGTTTAGTAATTGGATGCATCAGCCTAGGGGGAGTCTATTGCTAACAGAGTTCATGTTGAAGCTGACGCTATCCAAAGACCAAAGAATGTTAGATTCTGAAGACTGAAATTTACCTTTGCGAGCTATTGTCAAGGGGGAGTTTGTTGGTGCATATTATGTGACAACAGCTTTGGTTTGGTCATTGGATATTAAACGAGATTGGATCATGAAGATTTGAAGGAATTCGAGTTATTTGTGAAGCCCAATCAAGTCCAAGTTGTATTTAGTCTAATTCGAGTTTGTATGTGTCTGTGGGCCTAGCACAGTTTGCATGTATGGCTGTGTGTATATAAACAACATTATGTTTTAGGGTTTAGGTTAGACACTTGAAGCCACTTGAGATACTTGAGACATTAGAGAGTTTGAGAGAGAATTCGTAAAAGCATCGGCTTGGACGAATTTGAGGATCTAAGTTGAGCGTAATCTGTTTTGATAGATAATCAATAGAGATCGGTTTGTGAATTAGTTCATGTTCTTCATCTATACTTGTTTCTGTGTTCATAGATTAATCAAGGAGATTCCGCATACTTGATTAGTTATCAGTTTTGTGACGATCCATCCAGACCAGGGGACCTACATGTTTACTTAATTAACAGGATTCCATCTTCTGTGCTTCTAGGAAAAAGTCCATATGAATTAGTACATGGTTTTAAACCCACTCTTAGTCACTTAAGGAATTTGGATGTTTATGTTTTGGAACAGTCTTGAACGAGTTAGATAAATTTTCTTACAGAGCACATAAATGTGTTTTAATTGGATATTCAAATTTAAAGAAAGGGTATAAGTTGTGGAATTTAGATGACAATGTTGATTTCTATTCAAGAGATGTCAAATTTTATGAAAATTATATCCTTTCAAGTCTAACGTTGTTAATGAAAAAGAAGTGTTTGTTAATTCTGAGTTGTATCATTTAAATTTCTTGATTGTTATGAAACTTTAATATCCAATGATACTAAAGGTGATAAAGTTATTGTTCCCGATGATGTAGAGAGGGATTTAGGTTCTCATGTAGTGTTTAGGGATGATCAGTAGCCTGGTCATTCTTCAACAACTACCACTTCTAGGTAGGGTCAGACATTAGAACCAAGGTTATTGAGTAGTAGTGATGAAGGTCATGGCAGGGTTGAGGACACTAACACTTTAGATGCTGAGACTAGCCAGCTTGTTTGAGGGAAACGTGCCTGTTAATGCACTATTTGTGTGGCCATACTAGAAATCTATTTGTACAAGTAATGCTTAAAGTCTGGAGTCTGTAATATATTGGACAGAGGTTTCGCTAGGTTTTGCTAGGTAATATGTTAGGACAGGTTAGGATTCGGTACAATACGATATCAGATATAACCAGACATGATATCATCATGACTAAATGATGACATCACAATCAACATCAAAATATATATAAAGAAGAGCATGCATGGAAATAAATGTTGCGCGTGAAGTGTACTGAACAAGTTCAGATCGCACGAAGCCAATATTTGACAATCAAGTTCGTACGATCTGGGAAGCATGGACTTGTACGAAGAGATGTATGTATAAATAGCTTGCCACCTCCATTCAAGAACTTAACTTCGCACAAGAGCTCCGATCAAGAATATCTCATGCGGTTCCGATCTAGATCGAGTCAGTTTGTAACGTAGACGTCGAAACTCTGTCCGGTTGTCGTTTAATCGTATTAAACAGTTTATATTTACGATCTGTTGTTACGATTACGGTTTGGTTTAATGGATTCCACACGTTAAACCAAATTCAATGCAGAGCTAGTGTTCTTCGATGAACCGATTCGGACCTCCATTGCCTAATGTTAGGAGGTCTTCTAGGAATACTTTTGTTCCTAAAAAATTCAAGATTTTGTATTAAATGCTAATGTAAAATATGGCATAGAAAAGGTGGTTAATTATGCATGTTTATCTCATGAGAATATGTTTTTTGTTAGTCGTTTAAATAAGTATGTTGAGCCAAGTACCTATAGTGAGGCTTCTCAAGATCCCAACTTGGTTGAAGCTATGAATTTAGGAATGGAAGCCTTACATAGGAATAAGACTTTGGAATTGGTGGAATTATCTGTTGATAGGAAGCCTATAGGATGTTATTGGATTTATAAAATAAAGTGTAGAGCCAATGGAGATATTGAAATGTATAAAGCTCATTTGGTTGCAAAGGGGTAAAACCAAAGAGAAGGGTTAGATTTTGGTGAGAATTTTTCACCAGTTTTGAAAATGGTGACCGTAAGATGTGTATTGAGTCTTGTTGTTCATAATGGTAGGTCATTGTTTCGATAAGATGTTAACATTTCATTTTTATATGGGTCACATGAAGATGTTTACATGTCACTTCACTTCCTGAGGGTTATTATTCAAAAAATCAGACTAAAGTACGTAAACTTGTTAAGTATTTGTATGGGTTAAAACAAGCACCTAGGAAGTGGAATGAAAAATTGACTAAGGTGTTACTTAGTGCAGGCTTTGTTCAAAGTGCTTGTGATCATTCGTTTTTTGTCTTATCTAAAAAATTTTTAATTGTGTTGCTGGTATTTGTTGAAGACATTGTTATTACTGGAAATGATGATATAAAGATAGGTAATACTAAAAGTCTACTCAGTAATACATTTCAAATAAAGACTTGGGCATACTTAAATATTTTCTGGGGTTAGAAGTATTATATGATAAAACTGAAATTTGTTTAAACCAGAGGAAATATTGTTTGCAGGCGCTAAATGAGTTTGGTTATCTTGTTTGTAAACCTATTAATACACCCATTGAGTTAAGTTATGTGATAAATTGTAAAACTGGTGTAAGTGAAGAAAAGTTAATTGAGGTTACTAGTTATCAGAAATTAATTGGGAAGTTAATTTACTTGTCATTAACATGCCCAGATATTAGCTATGCTGTGCAATACTTAAGTCAGTTTATGCACAGTCCTTTGAGTTCACATCTTAAAGTTGCATTAAGATTGCTAAGGTACTTAAAGTTGAGTCCAGGAAGAGGTCTTATGTTTAAAAAAGCTATTAATTGTGAGTTAACATGCTTTGCTGACTCAGACTAGGCTAAGTTTTTGGTCACTAGAAAGTGTTTGGTCACTAGAAAGTCAGTTACAGGATACTGTGTTTTCTAGGGTAAAAATTTGGTTTCTTGGAAAAGCAAGAAACAAAGTATTGTTTCAAGGTCTACTGGAGAAGCTGAATATAGAGGACTTTTTGTGAGTTGGTTTGGATTGTAAATTTGTTAAATGAGCTAAAAGTGGAATGTAAGTTACCTATACATTTTTTTGTGATAGTAGTGCTACTATTTCTGTAGCCCATCATGTTTTTCACCAAAAAACAAAGCATTTTGAGATTGACTTGTATTTTATGAGAGAAAAAAGTGTCTGTTGGTTTTATATGTATTGAAAAGGTTGATTCAGATAATCAACTTGCATATATGTTTACTAAACGGTTAATTGTTGCTCAACATGAGAACTTTTGTAAAAGATTGAGCTTGGTTGATCTATTTAGAACAACTAAATGAAGGGGGGATGTTAAAATAATGTGACATTATGTCAAATGTCTCATTCACATGTTCAAATTAACATTTATTGTGTTATATGTCAATTTTATAGTCTTGTGGACTACTGTCTACAGAGATTGTTTATTAGGGTTTTAAGCGAAAGATAAGAGGGACTGCAATCTTCATGAGCATTAGTTGGATGGCCTGGTTGTAACATTCTTTACCTAGCATATAAAAGGCTCATCAGCAGTGTAGAGATTCCATTCTCTCTCACATTTATTCACTTGTTCTATCTTAGTTAGTTGTTAGTGTTTGTTGTTGTTGTGTTAAAGATTGGTATAACATTCTCTTCTTTGTAATTTCAGAGAGATTGATCTTCTGGTATAGATGATCATTAGTGGATGATCGTCAGGATTCTTTCTTTATCTTGTATCATTTGTAGATCTTACAATTCAGGTCCGGGGGTTCTGGCGGTAAATCTTATGGGTTGGTTCAATAAGATTTGTCATGTTTTGTCGCTAGCTATTTCGGTGTGTTGTAGTTATTTCTCTGTTCATACCATTGTTCTTTACACCCTTCCCATGGAAACAGCTACATGAAGTTTTTGTCTAGAGCACTACATTGAATCCATATTACCGCTAGCTATCTGAAGCTAGCTTCAAGCAGGCTCAAGGTTGCTATAAAAACGGGCATTTTATAAGTACATGTATATTTGATATTCTTTACGTGTGCTGATGAGGTAATGTTGCTATTTTCTAAATATTAGGTGAATGTAGAAAAGATGTACCTCTAGTGATAATGATATCTGAAGATACACATGAGAGTAGATTACAACTTCTAGAATCAAACAATTATTTTGGAATAAAGCCTACGCAAGTAAAACTTTCAAAACATGTAATTTGGTCTCAGAATTGGTACTTTTACAACATTCAAAAGGTCTTGATAGTTCACCTTGATTGTCTTAACATTTCTTTGTTTGTCTTTAAAAGTTAGGATTTCAATTTTAAAATTTCAATCAGTCGATCATCTTAAAAGTTTTCAAGCTGTATAGTTCTGTTTTGCAATATGTGGGTGGGTGTTCATAATATATAGAAAGAACCTTCATAAATGATGGACAAACTACCAAATCTGTAATTCATATCTATAATCTATAACTCTATAATATATAATAAAAGAAAAGTTGAGCTACACTTGCCACCATTTTAGGCTATAAGCATATTGGTTTACTATTGATAGTTAGTATGTTGATTAACAAGTTAGTATGATATGAAATTAAATATAAATTCTCTAATAGACTAAACTTTTTTACATAAAAACTTATATTTCACCAAATTAAAAATATGTTTTTTAAAATATTATAAAAAAGAATAATAATAATTATTTATTATTATTTTTATGAGTGATTTCTAAAAGAAAAAATATCATGGTAAAAATATATCCCATGATAAAATAAATAAATGTTGTTGGACGGTTTCAATGGTAAAAATATGTCCCATGATAAAATAAATATATAAGTGATGTTAAAAAGAATCCAAAATTTTAGTCCTTATTTTTTTATATATATTTTAATTTTTATATATTTATATTTTTAAAGTTACTAAGATTTACTGTGTTAACATGATATTTATAGAAGTAAGGACACTTATCAACTACATAAAAAAGTTGAATTTACATTTATCAATTACATAAAAAAAAGTTAATACACAGTTAATAAAATGTTTTATAAATTAACTTAACCGAATTTATAAATTTCATGTCAAAGTTTATTTTTTAAAACATATTTCAATGACTGTATGTGTTAACAAAAATGCATTATATTTTTATTACTAAGTATATAACATTACATTCAATCAACACGTCGGATCTAACCTAGTACTTGAAATATAGCATTTAGATTTTAAACGGAAAAGACAACACCCTGATGGAGCCCTCACGTTTTACATAAATCATTCCAATATGAAACTCATACCTTACCTTTTAGTTAAATAGTTATCAGTTATACATACTACTTTTTTAAAATGGATAATTATTTCAAGACATAAAACTAGAAAGGTCTAAAACTAATACATTTGCACTAAACCTCAATCAACTGAACTGAAATACATACATTTGTGGGATTTGTCCAATGCCATTGCTCATACATGCCCTAGAAAGATAAAACATACCAAGTGAACTTTCTTTAGCAGACCATTCAATCAACATGACTCCAGTGCTGATGAAATATGCATGCCTGAGGATAATAGGGATTGCTAAGCTTCCAACCAGTAATGCACATGTTAACAACTTTGCAGCATGTACCACCTGCCATAAAACGACATAAACACAGATTCAGTTCAGTGCATATTCAATAGAAATCAATGACTTGGGTAACGGGTCAAAATGGAAGACCTTTTAGAAGGCAAATGGGCCTGTTCAAGTTTGGACAATGATATTCAATGCTTATACAGATGGAACAAAAGATATTGATAAATACGGACAAACTTCAATATTTACTGGGGAAGGTATTGTGAGTAGTGTTAATGAAGATAACCTTGTTACTAGCTATACAGTTGTGAGAGTAGAACAGCTCAACTCACCCTCAAACTATCTCAGTTTTGACATGTATTAATCTAAAACCAGGGAATGGATTGATTATAGGTTGCCTTGTCATTATCCGGTTGAATTCCCGAAGAATGATGCAACTCCTGTAAGACTAATCAACTGTTACCTTGAGGCCTTATATGAGCGCTCCAGATTGTGAGCAATAGCGATGACATCAATGATGTCGCCACTAATGCTCATGTTTCTTGTAGTGTCTTTTGTGGTGTCGTATAGTACGCATAACAGAATTTCTTGGGAAGTGCCTGCCGTAATTCAAACGTAAAACAAATACATGTTACACTGTTACATATTGCTTACACAATCAACTTTTTATCATAAACTGATAACTGAAAAACTTACCTGACAAAAACTAGCAGTAACATGTGAAGGGCTCATAGGCTTAATGAAACTCGGTAACTCGGGTGGAAGGCTTGCTTGAACCTCGGATGCTCGAAGAATAGCAGCAGATTTGGATTGAGGGTCACAGTTCTCATCCTGACAACACCTATATATTAATTTTTAAAGAATACAAGCTTAGCAACTAAAATGCCTCAATGTACATAAGATGTTCACCAAAATGTCTGACTGAAAACAACAAAAGCAACAACAACAAAAAGGAGAATTTTCCGTTTCGATTGATGGCAGCAGATCTGGTTGAGGATCACAATTCTCATCCTAACAATACCCATATATTTATTTTTCTAAAATACAAGCTTCGCAACAAAAATGTCTAAATTCACATAAGGTGTTCATCAAATTGTCTGAAAACAACAAAAAAAGGAAAATTCTCCGTTGCTAGATCGATAGCAGCAGATTTGGATTGAGAATCACAATACTCATCCTAACCTTATCCATATATTTATTTTTCTAAAGTACAAGCTTAGCAACAAAAATGTCTCAATTCACATAAGGTGTTCACCAAAATGTCTGACTGAAACAACAAAAAATTGAAAAGAACAAAAAAGATAATTCTCCCTTGCTATATCGGTAGCAGCAAATTTGGATTGAGGATCACAATTCTCATCCTAACATTACCCATATATTTATTTTTCTAAAATACAAGCTTAGCAACAAAAATGTCTAAATGCACGTAAGGTGTTCACCAATATGTCTGAATGAAATCCACAACAAAAATGAAGAAGAAGAAGAACATGAACTTACTATCTTAACCCTTCGCTTAGGCTTCGGAGCTTTGATTTGCAAAACCTTTTGATGAATCTCCATTATCATATAAGTATTTGATGCCATTGAAAATGGGATTTATAGAACATGATTCCAACCTCCTCCCATATCTAGCCAACTTTGTGATGCAATTATAATCACTAAATGCTAATTATCAACTTTCCATAAAGGTTTGGTTATGATCATACCTCGAATCAATGGATCGGCCGATCAGGACATCTCCCACTGCTCAAGACGCCGAATTGCGTCATCCAGAATTAGATGGTTGCGCTCTCGATTTCAAGCGTCAACTCCTAAATAAGTCATTTCGAATCTAAAGCTTAAAAAAACGTCATCTAAGTTGAAACGAATGAAGGTGGTGAAGTATAGAAATCAAAAGCCATGGATTACAAGCTTGCTAGGTTATTTTGCTTTCCGCCATTATCAAACCTTAAATCTGAATTGTGGGATTTGGTAGCTGTCAAAACCCTAGATGAGTAGATGACAAAAGCGGAACTTAGCGAGGCTTAAATAGAAGGGACTATGACTAGTTTGAACTGGGTCATTGAGCTTCTTTATTTGTGAGTTTATTAAAACTAATAATAAAGTTAGAGACTCGATATGAGAATAATCATGTCACTTTACAGGTCGGGGCACTAGTATGGTATTTAGGTGATACTTGTTTGATAAAATTGTTAGGATGTCATTTATATGAATTGAAACCATCAAGAGATTGGAGTGGTTAACATATATATTGTCAATAACAATTTGGATTTGCTAAAAATATGAAAGATTAAGAATTTGAATTGGTTGGATTATATTTGAGCATTTGATATTTAAATTTGGCTTTGAAAATAAGTTTTAAACCTTCTTTTCTATTTATGAGATTTCCAAGAGGTAGTTTTCTGCAAACAAATAACATAAATATTGATCTTTGATACCAATGCACCCCGCACCTGCTAGGTATTATGATAAGTGGCTACCCAATGAATATGGGATCAAATATGAAATACGATTTTACTATCTCATATAAAATTTGTAATACCAACACATTCGCAAAACCCGACCGAATATGGTCCATAAATAAAACAAAGGCATTTGGTTTATTTCAAAGTGAAAAGTCATAATATAAATATGAATGTGTGTGTATATATATATATATATTATAGTGGTGTTTTAGTGATTAATAAACTCGATTGCTTATGTTGTTACGAAGCTTGCTAATACTTTCTACAAAGTCGGATTAAGGGTGAACCAAATTGTTGATTTGATTGATTTAGTGAAGCTCAATGAGTTAACTCTGAAAAGGCAAAAGGAATAAGTAATTAACTAGTGAAATTTGTAATCTGTAGATTGTAAACAAGGAATGAATAAAGGAACATCTCGGGTTTCAATTCGCGACATATACATTGATTCATTTGCTGATAGCATGGTTGTAGAACTCGCTAGGCGCTAGTTGGCCGGTGGGGTGGGGACTAGCGATTAATCGGGATTACTTGGGATTAATCGGGATTACTCGGACTTTTAATGTATAATTTTAAGTTTTATACATATATACACATATTTTATATGTAATTTGTTTAAGTTGACAAGTTTTAACCGGAATCTGGGAGGTTTTGGCCAGAATATGTGATTTTTTCTGATTGTTTCTGACTCTTTTCGTTTTCTGATTTTCCTGATTTTTTCGATCGACTAGGGCTGATTAGGACTGACTAGATCCGACTAGCGATTAACGGACTGATTAACGAAACTAGTAGAGGGCCGACTAGCGATTAATCGACGACTAGTCACCGATTAATCGCGATTTTTACAACACTGGCTCATAGTGAATTACATAGACCTAATTCTGCAAGTAATTGCAATGAAGGATAGTTACGGGACGAGGTAATCCGACCTTGTTAACTTTACAATCCAAGACCGCAATTTGTGAAAATCAATTTAGGTAGCAAGAATGTTGGTGTGGGCAGGAGATAGATTTGGTTCGCTCCAACATGTTCCCCATCATCAAGCCAGTATGCACCAATACCAGAGGATCCACAAATGGACGGACCCTCCAACCCTGCTCCTACTGCAGACCCGACACCTATGGGTTATGATAACCCAATCCGCACATATCCAAACCCAATCCCTTTTACCTTAACTACAATGGATTATGCTCATTCGTCACCATCATATGATCCCAATATGCAGGCGGTCATCCAAAACCCAGTATACCCACCTCATTTTCCTCCCACCTATCAAAACCCTTGGGTATCCAAATCCCGGATATCAATACCCGATTGTTCCGTAACCACAACCACCTCTACTACCAACTAAACTTGAAGCAATAAACCAAGTGTTGGAAAGAACGGAACAAATCCAGCGTCAAGTTCAACACAACGAAAGGAGAACAAGCAAGATGTACCGAAAAATCTCAAAGCTCGTGAGAGGCAAAAAGGATGAGTGAACACTTTGGTTTTGAATTTTGTAATATGTTATTTCCTAAAGTCCATTTTGGACATTGTATTGTATTTATCATTTCCAAAAGTCCATTTTTTCGACATTGTATTGTAGTCTGTTGATTTAATTAAATTTTGGTTTTATACCATAAATATGGGTATTCATCTTGTTATTTATTCATTTGAATAAGATTGCCATTTAATTGATTTGCCCTAAGTCGATAAATCTTCTTGATGGCATGTAACTCAAATTAAATTATAATGGCCAGCATATCGTGGTGGTGGAAATATCGTGACCCCCCCCCCCCCAAATAATAGTGAAGGTGGAAGATATAATCTCCAAAACTTAATATTTGCGAAAGTTAGCAAGGCTATGGCCGAATTTATAGCTAGATACAATGGGCCCGAGCCATCAAGACAAAAATCTATCTCTATCCCTTAATCATCAACCTATAAAACCCAAAGTTCACATTGCTCCTCTACTAGGAATGAGAATAGTGGTTCCAAACGTCTTGCTAAGAAAGAGCCCCGAAATTCTAAATAAGGGTGCTCTTATAAATACTTTGTCTCATTAAACCTCATGACTTCATGGGGGATAAAGGAGCGATCGATGCCTTAACATCGGTCGATGAAATGGAGACAGTTATCAACATCAGCGGCTGCACTGAAAAGGACACAATCAAGTATGTGTCCTAGTCGTTTAAAGAAGATGCTCGACATGGTGGAAAACATTGGTTCAATCCACGGGAACGATCGCCCTATATAATATGGGTTGGCCAAAATTTGTAGAGCAGAGGTGGAAAAGGTAGAGTCGGACTTTCAAAAGCTGACAATGGAGAACCTAGACTGTAGAAAATATACGTTTGATTATAACCCTCTGTCTAGGTTAGTACCTTATTTGATCTCCCCTGAATCAAAGTGTATCGCGAGATACATTGGAGGACTAGCTCTTGAAATCAAAGGGATGGTAAAATCCTCTAAACCACAACCTTTAGATCCGCTGTGGATCCAGCTAAATCCCTAACCTAAGATGAAATTCCAATAAGAGCGGCCAAGGCCGAGGTTGATAATAAGAAAAGGCGGGACGATACCCACTTTGGAGATTCCAAAAAGGGTAAGACTGATTCAACGTCAAGGCCGAATAGTGATAGACCTAAATGCAAGACATGCGGGAAGTAGCATTTCAAAAAATGCCGCTTTGAGTCGCAAAAGAAATGTGGCATCTGTAAGAGACCTGACCGCAAGACTTACGAGTGCAAGGACATAAAGAATGCTTCCTGCTATAAATGTGGTGAGAAAGGCCACATTAGAAACAGTTTTCCGAAGAATGTAACTGATGGAAAAGCGAAGGCTGGCGACACTAAGAAAGGAAATGTTAGAGCCTTCCAGCTAACCGCAAAGGAGGCAGTCAATGATGCAACATCATTACGGGTATGTTTCTCATTAATGGTCTTTTTGCTAGAGTCTTATTTGATTCGGGAGCTCATAGAAATTTTGTAGACCACAAGTTTGTAAATTACTAAATCTGCCCTTAAGAAACCTAGGATTAACATATGGTGTAGAAATGGTCGATGGAAATGTAGAAGTAGCCTCTAAATTCCTTGAGGGATGCGTTATATCCGTTAAGAACTAATTCATTCCTATCAATCTTTTACCCATGACTCTTGAGGGATTTGATATAGTGTGGTTATCCCATAACCAAGCCCGAATTTCCGGCGATAGGAAACAAATCAAAATTAAATCCCCATCCGATGAGATACTCACCATCTGTGGCGATCGACACTATGGTTTTCCTGAGAAAGTATCCCTACTTAAGGCATCCAAGTGTCTGAAGAGAGGATGTGTCATTTACATGGCACAAGTTACCCTAGGCAGCCCATTGCTGAAGATTGAAGATATTCGAGTCATCTCTGAATACCCAAACGTATTTCCAGAAGACTTACCCAGTTATCCCCAGATAGGTAGATCGATTTCCAAATTGACATCTTTCCTGGGTCGTCTCCTATAGCCAAGTTTCCGTGTCGTCTGGCGCCACCAGAGATGAAAGAGCTAAAGACACAAGAAGAAAGACGGTTCAATGCGGATGTGCATTGACTACCGTGAGTTGAACAAGATTACGATCAAGAATCACTATCCCTTGCTGAGAATTGATGATATATTCCATCAATTGCAAGGAGCGAGTTACTTCTCCAAGGTCGATCTACGATCAGGATATTCTTCAGCTGAAGGTGAAAAGTGAAGATGTTCCTAAGACAGCCTTTAGAACAAGATATGGACATTATGAGTTCTTGGAGATGCCATTTGAACTCACCAATTCATCTGCAGCATTCATGGATCTCATGAATAGAGTTTGCAAGCCATATCTAGATAACTTAATCACCATCTTCATAGACAATACACTTATCTACTCACGCAATATAGAGTACCATGAGAAACACCTAAGTTGTATACCGGAATTGCTAAAGCGAGAGAAGCTTTATGCAAAGTTCTCCAAATGTGAATTTTGGCTCCGAGAAGTCCAATTTTACGGACATGTGATTAGTGAGCATGGTACCCAAGTGGATCTCACTAAGATTGAAGTTATCATGAATTGGGAAGCGCTAAAACGCCTTCTGAGATCCGTCGTTTCCTAGGATTAGCTAGTTATTAGAAAAGGTTCATCAAGAACTTGTCTAGAATAGCTACTCCCCTAACTACGTTGACATGTAAGAACGTGACGTTTGACTAGGGTCCCAAACGAAAAGAATCCTTCGAGATTCTAAAGAAGAAGCTAAGCAATGCCCATGTATTGTCCCTACCTGAAGGAATTGAAGACTTCTTCGTATACTATGATGCTTCCTTCACACAAAGGATTGGGTTGCGTGTTAATGCAAAGAAGCAAGGTGATTGCTTATGTATCACGACAACTAAAGGTGCATGAAAGAACAACACCACCCACGACTTGGAATTACATGTAGTTCTGTTCGCATTGAAACTATGGAGGAATTACTTCTATGGCACACAATGTGTATATATACAGTGACCATTGGAGCCTTCAACACATGTTCAATCAAAAGGGACTGAATATGTGGAAAGATTTTCGTACTATACACATATGTGTAGTTTAAAATTGACAATAATATAAAAAGCTTAGGGAAAATGTGTGCTCAAGAATGCTTCTCAAGTTTCTCAAGTAGGGTTATCTTGAGAACGCTAAATATTGCAAGAACCATAAGAACGAATGAAAAACCAATCAAAACCAATTTTTGTAATACAAATCTCATTGTAATTAAAATACAACATCAAAAAAAGAATTTACAAAATCAAATAGTTCATTTCTTCTCTCAAAATCACTCTTATTAGATTTTTTACACATTTGTAAATATAACAAAATGTGTAAATGACAAACTTACACATGTGTAAAGTTTCTTTATTTTTCAATTAACATAAATTTAATTGCTAACATTGTATTCGAACAATATTGACAAGTGCAAAAAATTTTTGAAATTTGAATTGTTTTGATGAAGTTCTAGTTTCTTTTCATTCGCTCTCACATTTCTCACAATATTTAGTGTTCTCATTTAAAAGCTCCCCTATATCTATATCTTTATCTATATCTATATTGTCACACCCCGACTTGCAGCGGAAGAAAAAGAAAAAAAATACGGGATGCAACAGACACCTGTGGTACAAGCACATTGTTTATAAAGACTCTACATTTTATTACTTAAAAATGTTGATTACATACTACATGTATGTTACAACTGCGTGTTCACATGAACCACATAAGTCTTCTAAGCCACATGCGTCTATATCAGGGTTCGCCTATAAACAGGTCTTGAACAACATACACGGATCACACCAGTCTCAAGTTACCTGAAATGCGTGTTAGTTTTAAAAAGGGTCAGCTAAACGCTACTGATGAGTTCCACTGGTTTAGTTGTTGTGTAAGAATATGTGTTGACTAGTTTAATTGCACTGGTCATAGTCACAGATGGAATTACACGAGGACACAAGTGAAACCTTGACTGTTTTTGCCTAGGGCCATGCCATCACAGACACTGTCTCCCACCGGACCGTGTCACCCAGACACTCCAGGCCCACCAACTGTGTCATGTGCAGTTCAACGCCCCAGTGTAGTTATGCCTAAAAACATAACCGAGTTTAGGACACATGCAGACCTTGTTGCTGACATCTTGTCGGGTGCGGCCTGGGTTTGTCGAACTAATAGTACTATCCACTGTCCACTACTTACGTTAATCACTTGTTGTGGGGAATGTCATGGATGTTCGTGTATTAGATAATTCACATCTTCACAAGTTGGTGCAGTTAACACAATTTTGTAACGTGAATATCACCCTAGAAAACAGTAAAACAGTTTAAAAGTGGGAGAGTGAAACTCACTGGATAGTAGCATCACAGGTAGCAATAGGAGTATATGTAATTTGGTTCGGCTTTAATAGCAATCATGCAAGTAATTACTAATATCAGTCGCTAGGTCGGTAATGCCTATAACTCGGGTCCATGTGGGAATTTTCAATCCATGTTGTACATATAGTATCCTGGTGTGGTGATGGATGTTAGGGTAGGATTAGTTTCACATTTAGCTCCCAGGCACCGGTTCGCGTGCCAGCCAAAGTCAGTTGTTTGACACGTTCGGATAATGATACGGGAATACGAAGAATGGCGACTTGTTGTGATTTAAGAAAGATTAACTTTTCATTAAGGGGGTTTGGGTGTTTGGGGAGTTTAGGTTGCCCAAATTTGAGTTTCTATTCTCGCTTACCCTGGAACCTCCCAATATACTCCTGATGTTCCAATTATAGTCAAGTTAGGTTTTGGTCCGTTCCCAGTTTCGACAGGTTCGTTGTCCGGTAACTGCCAAATTTAGTTAAAATAAGTGTTTTAAAAGCCAAAAAATCCCATTTAATCTACATATTTCATAAAATTCTGTAAAGTTTTTTGAAAGTCAGTAAAAATATATAGATTCAAGGAAAAATATTTTGGCGATTTATAAAGCTACTTTAACTTCTCAAATAAATCATTTATAAAACAATATTCCACCTAGTAATTCACTTTGCTTATCATCCGATGTCCAAAAATTCCAAAGTCCAATTATTTCCGAAGTCCACTACGCATGCCCTAAGCATGTCTTCCAAGGTTTGTATGGTCCTTTCGCTTTGACCATCAGTCTGAGGGTGATAAGCTGTGCTCATATCCAAGCGTGTTCCCAACGCTTTCTGGAGTGACTGCCAGAAGTTTGACGTGAAACGAGCATCTCTATCTGAGATGATGGACGTTGGCACTCCGTGCCGAGAAACTACTTCCTTCATGTAGATGCGAGTCAACTTCTCCATCTTATCTGTTTCTTTGATAGCTAGGAAGTGTGCTGACTTAGTTAAACGATCCACAATCACCCAGATGGTATCGCAACCACCCAAGGTTCGCGGAAGTTTAGTGATGAAATCCATTGAGATCTGATCCCACTTCCACACTGGGATCTCAGGTTGTTGGAGTAGCCCCGATGGCTTTTGATATTCCACCTTGACTTTTGCACAAGTCAAACATCTACTCACGTAGGTGGCTATATCGGCTTTCATGTTGGGCCACCAATACGCAACTTTAAGGTCTTGATACATCTTATCCGAACCCGGATGGACGGAGTATCGAGATTTGTGAGCTTCATCCATGACTAGCTCTCTGAGGTTTCCGTAGAGAGGTACCCATATGCGATTCATAAAATACCGGGCTCCATTGGGCTTTACTTCCCAATCGCGTTCCATTTTTCCCACTGATTCGGCTTTGATGTTTTCCTCCTTAACTGCTTCTAACTGGGCGTCGCGTATTTGTTCGGGTAGCCCCGAATGAATAGTGAGTTGTAATGCTCGTACGCGACGAGGTTTCAGGTGTTCCTTCCTACTGAGGGCATCAGCTACCACGTTAGCTTTACCCGGGTGATACCGAATGGCATAATCGTTCAAGAGTTCGACCCAGCGACGCTGTCGCATATTCAACTCCTTCTGATCAAAGATGTGTTGGAGGCTTTTGTGGTCAGTATAGATTGTGCACTTTGTTCCATAGAGGTAGTGTGTCCAAATCTTAAGTGCAAACACTACTGCTCCCAATTCCAGGTCATGCGTCGTGTAGTTTTTCTCGTGAACCTTCAGCTGTCGCGACGCATACGCGATGACCTTATCGCGTTGCATGAGTACGCATCCCAATCCCTGAATGGAAGCATCACAATACACTACGAAGTCATCTGTCCCTTCCGGCAAGGACAGAATGGGTGCACTGCAAAGTTTCTGCTTCAGCAATTGAAATGCTGCTTCTTGCTTGTCACCCCAAGTATACTTGATACCTTTCTGAGTGAGGGTAGTAAGCGGTTGTGCAATCTTGGAAAACCCCTCGATGAAGCGTCTGTAATAACCAGCCAATCCTAAGAATTGGCGGATCTCCGTCGGTGTCTTAGGTGCTTCCCAGTTTTTAATGGTTTCAATCTTGGCAGGGTCTACATGGATACCCTTTTCATTCACTACGTGCCCGAGGGACTGAACTTCCCGAATCCAGAATTCACACTTCGAAAGCTTGGCATATAACTTTTCCTGTTGAAGTAGCCCTAGCAGTAATCGTAGGTGTTCCGCATGCTCTTCTTCACTTTTGGAGTATATGAGTATGTCATCGATGAACACGATGACAAATTTGTCGAGGTATGGCTTACACACGCGGTTCATGAGGTCCATGAACACCGCAGGTGCGTTAGTGAGACCGAATGGCATGACCAAGAACTCGTAATGGCCATACCGAGTGCGAAATGCCGTCTTGGCAATATCCTCCTCCCTGACGCGTAGCTGATGATAACCGGACCGTAAATCAATCTTAGAGTAGTAACTTGACCCTTGCAGTTGGTCGAATAGATCGTCGATGCGAGGTAACGGGTATCGGTTCTTGATTGTAACCTTGTTGAGTTCCCGATAGTCGATGCACATGCGGAAAGTCCCGTCCTTCTTCTTGACAAACAGTACTGGAGCTCCCCATGGCGAAACGCTTGGTCGGATAAATCCTTTTTCCAACAGCTCTTGAAGTTGGGTCGACAGCTCCTGTAGCTCGGCTGGAGCTAGGCGGTATGGAGCCTTGGCGATAGGAGTTGCATTGCTTGCCAATTCGATTTCAAACTCCAATTGTCGATGTGGTGGAAGACCAGGTAGTTCTTCTGGGAATACATCGGAAAAATCACGGACGACAGGGATGTCTTCTATACGTTTCTCGTCCTTAGGCTGTTCGGTAATTAGTGCGAGTAAAGCGAAGGAATTCTTTTTCCGAAGATACTTCTACGCTTGCATAAATGAGATAATGTTGGTGACGGCGCTTGCCTTGTCGCCTTGTACCGTCAGGATTTCGTCGTTCGTGAGTGGAATACGGATAGACTTTTCGAAGCAGAGAACTTCAGCCCGGACGTCGGATAGCCAGTCCATTCCGACTACCACGTCAAAACTACCCAGAGTAGTTGTCATCAGATCAATGGTAAAAGTGTGGCCCGCGAGTTTGAGTTGACAGCCGGATACGATTTGGGTCACATCTACCGATTTACCATTGGCTAATTCTATCACATAAGGGGTCTCTAATGGTTTAAGCGTGAGATTTAGGTTCTTCCTAAAAGACTCAGATATAAAGCTCCTATCCGCACCCGTATCAAAAAGCACAGTAGCAAAATGTTCATTAAGGGGAAACTTACCGGTGACCACGTTCGTGTCGTTTCTGGCCTCTCCGCGGCCCAATGTAAATGCGCGACCCTTGGCACCTCCTGTGCCACCGTTCCCATTATTGTTGTTGTTATTATTGTTGCGGTTGTTGTGGTTGTTTCCACCATTATTGTTGTTGTTGCGCAACTGTGGGCAGTCTTTTCTGAAATGAGCAGTGCTACCACACTGATAGCATCCCCGGTTTATACCCTGCTGCTGACCTTGAGGCTGATTCTGGTTTTGTCGGGACATGATTTCCCCACGACAATCCTTTGCCGCATGTCCCATCTTGCCACATCTTTGGCAACGATTTCCGGCACAAGGGCCGTTATGGTGAAGATTGCAGCGATTGCACTGCGGCTTTCAACCTACATAGCCGCCTGCATTCTGGTTGTTGTTGTTGTTGTTGTTGGAATAATTTTGATGACCCCGGTGGCTGTGGTAATGATTGAACCGTTTCTGGTTCCCTTGCTGCGGATGTGATGACGAAGACTGTCGAACAGTGGAGTCTTCAAATTTTCTTTTGTTATCTGGGGCGACTTCAGTGGTACCCCGTGCTGGCAGTTTCTTCTGTTCCACCGCTTTATCGGTGAGTTTGTGAGCCAATCGGATTGCTTGATGTTCTGTTACAGGGTTACTAGACATCACCATACCCTGAATTTCCAGAACCAGACCCCCGAGATAGAACTCGAGTCTTTTCTCCACCGTGTTGGCCAATTCAGGACACAGAAATACCAAGTCATGGTGTTTTGCAGTGTAAGCTTCAATTTCCGATCCCACCATCTTGTGGTTCCATAGAGCTTGCTCTAACTGTTGCACTCTGTCTCGTGGACAGTACTCTTCTTTAATCAGGGCCTTGAACTCAGTCCATGCCATTGCATTTGCAGCTAACAGTCCACGTGTTTGGACTTGGGCATTCCACCATGTCAATGCCCCATCTTCCAGTGTTGAGGCTACGTATTTGACCTTGTTTGCCTCTAGGCAGTTGCACATTTCAAAAACGGATTCTGATTTTTCGATCCAGCGGACCAATCCAATGGGTCCTTCCGCCCCTGAGAATTTGCTAGGCTTTGCGTCAAGGAACATCTTATAGGGGTTAAAGCCCCCTCCTGCTGACAGAGAACAGGAAGTCAGCAAGGAATTTTACTAGCCTCACTATTAGATTTTCACGCAAAAATTTAATAATGGTTACCTGCCGGCTGGTTCTGAACACCCGCCAAAGCTGCGTTCACATGCTCCTAAATCATGGCAGCTAGCTCTTCGGGCGTCAAGTTAAGGTTTCCACGTCTTCCAGTCGCCATTTAGATCTTCGAAACACAACACAAACACACCCCGATAAGTCTATATATCCAATATAGTTATCCTACTTCGTACTTTAATAATTATTAAGTTATGTCAACTCAATATGTTAAATAGTCAAAGAAATACTTGATTAACTGGAATTTCAACGTCTTACAAAAGTGCAATCAAACATACGAATTCACTATAAAGTCTCAGGTTTAAATACAAGTGGGAAAATAATAAACTGAAGGAAAACAAATAATATAAACGAGACGTGTCAGTCGTCTACATCTCCATTCCCCAAGTCACTGTCGTTGCCGTCATCCTGTGCGGCATTTCCAGCTTCCTCAGCTGGGTCCTCCTCCGGATCCTCTTCAGGATCCTCCTCTGGATCCTCTTCTGGATCCTCCTCTACCGGCACTGGAGGGGCCGGTGCTGGTTCAAGTGCTTGATTTTGCAGTTCCTGAATGTTCCAACTATTTTCCAGGACTCTGTCCTCAAGCCAGTCAGCTCTTATCTGCTCAGCATGCAGATCTCTGGCTATGGTGTTACGAGCTATCTTACTCGTACGATGCTCTTCCTCGAGCGAGTCGGTCTTTCCTGTAAGGTGTCGGATCATCCATCCTTGTGCTAAGATGGTTTCCTGCATTCTTTCTAACTGTTTTTGTTGTGTATGCACCAGGATTCTAAGCATGTCAATTCCTATTTCTACAGGATTAACCAATCTGTCACACCCTCAATTTCCACTTGCGGAGTTTTACCGCGAGGCGTGTGAACAAACCAGAATCTGAAACACTAGTACGTCGAACGACTCTACATGATTTGATTATACGTTTTGCGAAATCGTTCATTGTAGATTTTATATCAATTACCAATATTTAGCAGAGCATTATTTTTAAAGTTTGAGCGGAAGCATAAATAAGTAGTGATGCGGGCGCCAACACAAACGCCAAAACAAATGAAAAATCCCAAAACAATATTAATAAATAAGACTCGATAAAGATGTCTTGTTCAATGCATGTGCGTGCACCTAGAGCTCCTAGCGTCCTGAGAAACATGTAAAGAAACAAGTGTCAACATTAAAGATGAGTGAGTTCACAGGTTTTCATAAATTCGTTTGTTCGGTTATAGTTTGTTTTCTCCGTTATCCCTAACCCGGGATAACATATTAGTTCCATTATTCAAACCCGGAATAATAAGTTGTTGCTTCCAATATTCCAAACCCGGAATATTAAGTCGTTGTTTCCAATATTCCAAACCCGGAATATTAAGTTGTTGTTTCCAATTTCCAAACCCGGAATATTAAGTCGATCCGTAATTAAGTTCAATGTTAAAATATTTAGGTAGCTAGCCTAAAGTCATGTCACTAAGTGTTCGCGATCGAAGCTGACAGTTGTGCCTCCGTTTTGCCAGGCCTATCACATGACCATGGCGATGTTAGGCCAATTATACACCCGTTGACCATACCCGGTCGGCTAGCGCGACTAGCTCGGATGGGGCTCGTCAGACCCAGTAGTACTACTTATAATTCCCCCGCTATTTAACCCAAATACTAACGATCCGAGGAGATTGTCGAGGACTTAAGTGATAAAGCTGCTTAGTGCCCATAACATTACATTAACATTAACTTAGTTACCGTATAGTTATGTGACGTTAAATTCGTATAACGTAAAGAGTTTGAGTTTGAGAGTGTATACATGTTTCTCCCCCTGTTGTTTAAAACCGGATAAAGTTAGGGGCCGTGAACTCACCTTTATTTGCTCGGTTAGTGTAGCAAAGATGTTATAAGAGATGGGACCGCTAGTTGCGTCCTAACAAACCAATTAATTACACGTCAGTGTGAAATCACACCAATACAAATTCCACACGCAATTTACTCACAAAGAGATACACACAAACAACATATCTAACACTCAAACATGCATGCAAGTATTCTCATGTGATCATAGTAGTCAAACAACTTATCATGAACATATTCCAAATCCTTGCAACACTTTAATGCATAAAATCACAAGTTATCAACTTTCTGCTTAACACTCAATTATTCAGCTGTTTTCTAGGATTTTTATAAAACAGTTCTAGCATTCCAAAAATTCCCATATTTTTACAGTAGGTGACATTTATATCATAGAAATTTACATAATTTTTCCAAGTCCTAATTCTTTACCAATTAACCATAAATATTAATTCACTAAGCTGCAGTCAGATTTACCGCTTTCTGACTACAGTCCACGGAAGAATTTATTTAAAAATCACTGATCGTCCGATTAACAAAATTCCAGTTGGAGTTACCCGGAAATTTCTATACCTAGTTTCTGTACAAAAATCATGACTCAACTCTCTACGGATTTTAAAATCTAGCTTGATAAACAACCAACAAAATTCCAGAATTTTCACAGCTTTAGCTACTGAACTTGTTTAGCCCTTTAAAAATATCAAACGACCTCAGAAAATTATGAATCCAGCGCCATTAGATTCCTTATTCAAATCTCTACGTTCTAGACATCAGAAAATCCGTTTTTCGACAACTAACGACCAAGTTACAGCCAGATGAAGTCGGCTGTAACTTTTAATCAGCATCCTGTTTCAGCATATCTTTATCATAAACTCGTCTAATCCCGTTCATGCGATTAACCTAAGCGATCTAGAACTGATTTCTAGTCCTAGATTAATACTAATAACTTATCCATGCAAACCCTACACAATAACTTTTGTCTTTATAACAAATCACAGCCTACATATTCAGTTTTCAAACAACATGCAAACTCTAAATCTTGTATTAACCATCCGAAACTATACCGTCATGCGATCTGAGAACATCAACAATCACGACACATATATCCGAAACAACTAAGCATTCAAGCATACACATAATCCGAACATGATCTTGTAATCAGAGATAACCTCTAATCTTTTAATAACAATGTAAACGAACAGTGAATACGATGAGGGGAGATGGCGAGGGCTGCTGCTTGCTGAGACCGAGAGAAAGAAAGCTGATCTCGCGACCGAGACTGAAAAGGGACTGAAGGTAACCGGCTGTTAGCGACCGAGAGAGTGAACCAGCTGATTAGATCGAGATGATGAAGGAATGGAAGCTGTTTTGCGATCAATGGAGCATGAGGAAGCAGCCGACGGCTGTTTTGCTTGTTAGGGTTTTAGGAATTGTGAAGGAAGATGCATGTGAGTTGTATATATATAGGCGCAACAAGATGAGGATCCCGGTTTTGGTTTGAGTCGCGGCCGAGGAACTAAAGTGAGTTAGTTTGGTTTGGACTTGATCTCGCGGTCAAGGAATAGGGTGGGTTCGGTTTGGGTTTGAACTACATAAATCCGCGGTTTTGATCATGTGGCCGAGAGTGTTTTGGTTTAGGGTTTAGGTTTTGATGTTGTGGTTTCGGGTTTGATCTTGCGGCCGGATTGTTTTTAGTTTAAGGTTTAACTTTGATCTCGGTTTTGGGTTTGCGGTTTGGTTTGCGCACGGCCGATAATGGTTTGATTTCTAAACTTGGTTAATTCCTAGAGTCACAAAGAATCGAGGTTGGTTCGTGTCGCGGTTCGGTTCGTGTACATATCTACAATAATTACTTTATAACTAAACAATCACACAAACACTCATCACGTATTCATTCCATGCACGTTTAATACTTAGCACATATATTATTCGACAAGTGTCACGTGTAAGTTATCCGAAAAACCCGGGATATCACAAAAACAGTTTAAACGTGGGGGAGTGAAACTCACTGGATAGTAGCATCACAGGTAGCAATAGGAGTATATGTAAGTTGGTTCGGCTTTAATAGCAATCATGCAAGTAATTACTAATATCAGTCGCTACGGGGAATGCCTATAACTCGGGTCCATGTGGGAATTTTCAGTCCATGTTGTACATATAGTATCCTGGTGTGGTGATGGATGTTAGGGTAGGATTAGTTTCACATTTAGCTCCCAGGCACCGGTTCGCGTGCCAGCCAAAGTCAGTTGTTTGACACGTTCGGATAATGATACGGGAATACGAATAATGGCGACTTGTTGTGATTTAAGAAAGATTAACTTTTCATTAAGGGGGTTTGGGTGTTTGGGGAGTTTAGGTTGCCCAAATTTGAGTTTCCATTCTCGCTTACCCTGGAACCTCCCAAAATACTCCTGATGTTCCAATTATAGTCAAGTTAGGTTTTGGTCCGTTCCCAATTTCACAGGTAGCAATAGGAGTATATGTAAGTTGGTTCGGCTTTAATAGCAATCATGCAAGTAATTACTAATATCAGTCGCTAGGTCGGTAATCCCTATAACTCAGGTCCAAGTGGGTATTTTTAGTCCATGTTGTACATATAGTATCCTGGTGTGGTGATGGATGTTAGAGTAGGATTAGTTTCACATTTGGCTCCAGGGCACCGGTTCGCGTGCCAGCCAAAGTCGGTTGTTTGAAACATTTGGATAAAGGTACGGGAATATCAATAGTGCCAAGGTGTTGTGATTTAAGAAAGATTAACTTTTCATTAAGGGAGTTTGGTGTTTGGGGAGTTTAGGTTGCCCAAATTTGAGTTTCCTTTCTCGCCGTCGGGGATTCTCCCGAACGGTGGTGGAACACACCCGGAGTGTTCCGCTTACTCTGGAACCTCCCAGAATACTCTTGGTGTTCCAATTATAGTCAAGTTAGGTTTTGGTCTGTTCCCAGTTTCAACAGGTTCGTTGTCCAGTAACTACCGAATTTAGTTAAAATAAGTGTTTTAAGAGCCCAAATATCCTATTTAATCTACATATTTCAAAAAATTCTGGACGTTTTTGTGAAAGTCAGTAAAAATATATAGATTCAAGGAAAACTATTTTGGGGATTTATAAAGCTATTTTAACTTCTCAAATAAATCATTTATAAAACAGTATTCCACCGAATAATTCACTTTGCTCAACATCCGATGTCCAAAAATTCCCAAAATATTCTAGGAACTCCCTTAAATGTCCAAGAAACACCTGTAAAAATTTGGGATTTTTCCGATTTTTTTCAGTGCGTTTCCGGCTACCGAAAACTCATAAAAACGTGGATTTGTAACCCGAATCAAAACTCAACCAATGGACTCCCAAACTTCCCAAAACTTTCCTTATATGTTTCTTAGTGTTCATGTAAATTTTGGTGATTTATTGAATTTGTTTGGTGTTTTTCCGAATTTCGTTTTGTAAAACAGTCAAAAATTCACCAAAAATAGCAGTTAATTTCAAAAATTCTAAACTTTTATGTGGACCTTCCTGTCAATAACCTACATCTCCACACCAAATTTCAGCTCAATCCAATATCCACGGACCATGTTATGGTCCAAACAATATTCTGCCTATTCAAGATTCGAGTTTCGGGTTATATACCTAGCGATTCCTTCAAATCCAAGTGGTTTTATTGAGTGCAAAAGTAGTTGTTAGCCATATTCAGTACCTATATACCAGAACAATCCAACCATGCGATAACCTATGTCTATCATGCCTTGTTTCATAGTTTTTTGGTTAATCGATTTGTTATACGATTTTGGTCGATTAGGGGTTGACTAGGGTATCAAAAGCAAAATTTTGGTGTTCTTCGCTACCATATAACACAAGGAAATTCACAAGCTGTTCTTATTCAGCCAAGAAACTTGTTTAAACCTTCAAAAACCATGGATTAAAAAGGGTTTTCGGTTATAAATCATGTTTACTCAAGAAATCATTATCAAAACCACATAAAACTTAAGTTTTACCTTTGATTTAGCTGAGTTTGAAGGGTAATCAGCTATGTTCTTCAAGTGTTCTTGCAGATTTTGTGTGGAATTATGAAGAATTAATGAAAAAAGGAAAATAACAATTAAATAAGGGGCGGTTCAAAGGGGTAACCACCCGCGCTTTGTCGTGCTTCATCTTTTCATGTTAAAAGATGATGTTTATCTTCGGTGGCGCATTAAGGTTCGTTTTCGGGTCTAAGACGCGTCTCCGATTTGCAAAGTGGACTCCGTTTCTCGCGTTCTTAGTGTCAAAAGACTTGGTTTTAAAAACTGAGCATAACCGCCTCGAAACCCGAGCACGGTTACATTTTAATCATAATGGCCTCGTATTAGGGTCGTTTAATTGTTTTTAGGCTTTATTGACCGTTCCTTGCATGTTTGGTTGTCTTTTATTGTTTTCAAAACAAGAGTGTTTCCCTCACCGGGAAATTCCTCGTTTTCGAGCCCATTCTCCGAATGTCTACAATTCTTAGGTCATAATCTATGGCTCGTAACTAAGATGTTTCGTGACCTCAGAATCTTAAATAGCCCTACCGTTGGCCTAATAATCATCATCAAATGTTTAACGCGTTGTTAAACATCAAGTCCCCATTTAACACGTTGTTAAAGGCTAAGGACACCAACCTCACCTCGTTGGTCCTTAATAGTGTCATGTTAACCATGACGTGCTCTCGGATTTCTCCGAGGCATAACGGATATCGTTTAGCATAACACACAAGTCATGCATGTTTACTAATACGTATTCCCAGAGTCGTTAATTCATTCACGCCTTTGTCTTGTAATGTAGGTGACGCATAGCGTCAATGTAATGTTTTTGGTAATTACTGTGCATATACTCCCATTATAGTTGGTGTCACATGTTCCAGAATTCGTATCATTACACAAAATCACCACAAATATCATGATATACATGTCACGTCCGGTTACCCCGGACTTGTACCAATCAAAGTTTACCGGGATTTTTCACAATTGTCACATAATTCTATATATAAATATATAATGACCGACAACTTTTCATTTATGGTGGAAATGAATCGTAGCCCATGGCTACTTTCGATCCACTGCTTCAAGAGCTGATGGAAGGAATAGCAGTCCCAAGGTATATCCGTCTTTAATGCATTCTTTTCTTTACTTTGGTTCTTGTTTAACTAACAACTTAAGATGGTTTTCATTTATTTTAATCATTAAACTATTTGCAAGCTAGTCCTTGGGATTGAACCCTATGAAAGGAACATATGATACAGAGCCAAGTAACACTACCAGAGCTTTGGTTAAACTATCAGAGGTTACAACCTCTGTTGTACATACACTGCTTTCCCAAAAGACTGTTCTCCTATCATCTGTCTTCACAAAGTTGCAAAGGTCTGCCAGAGTTACAAGGATCAGAGGATAGAGATCAAAGCTTAGTCATTAGATAGATATTCAATGTAACAGTGCTAAGCACTGATAGTTAGTATTAGAAGTGTTTGTAGTTAGTTACATATAGTTTCCTGCCTGACATCATCAAAGATGCTCAGTGGTTAGATAGTTTAGTATAAATAGGCAACTTGTGTAACCGTTTAACTTGTCTATCAAAAGATCAACTTTCGCATATCATCTTCTCTGCATTTTCTTACTACTAAACTTAAATTGCAAAGCCTGAGGGGGAGTTTGTGAATCACATGCGAGTTTACTAACTTGAAAGCATGATGATGATGAAAACAAAAAAAACCATTGCTTGTAGTAAAAGTTTTCCATTTATTTCCGCTGCAAATCTCTTTTAATTAATCATTTTCCATTTTCGAAACTAAAACTACAAGTAATTCAAACTCAGATCCTAACAATTGGTATCAGAGCTTGATTCATCAAATTCGATCTAACAATCGATTTGATTCGAACATATCAGCTCTCTGCTAGTTGTTTGGTTGTTTTTGCTTGATAAACAGAGTTTTATTACGTTCAAAGTTTTTAAAACAAAAATCTGTGTAAAATCAACTGAAAATGTCTCAAAACACACATGATGCCAATTCTGGATCCTTATTCAAACCGCCGATGCTCAAAAGAAATGAATATTCATTTGGAAACGATGAATGGGTCATATCCTTGCTCAGCAAAACACCGGTTGCTGGAGATCTGTTGCTTATGGACCTCACGTTCCGATGGTTCCAAGCACAGAGGATCCAACTAAACAAGTGCCAAAAAATCCTGAAAACGTTTCAGAGCAGGATTTCCAGAAAATTGAATTGGATGCTAAGGCATTTAGCATAGTTGCTTCGGCCTTACCCAATTTGATTTATGCTGGTCTACTCCATTGCAATAGTGCAAAGGAGTTATGGGATGCACTAAAAGAGAAATTCGGTGGGACTGAGGAAGTGATAGAAAATAACAGAGAAGTTCTAAATCAGCAATATGAAACGTTTTGTCACTTGAAAGGAGAGTCTCTAACACAACAGTTCGAACGTTACAGCTGTCTCATCAGTGAACTTAGACTGGTTAACGTGGTTTTTCCTAATTCGACTGTCAATAGTCGTTTCCTTAGATCGTTACCAGATAAGTGGGAGACTGTAGCTTATGTAACACGAAAGTCTGTTGGGTTTAAAGAAATGTCGTTGACATAACTTCATGGGATACTCCTCACTTATGAGAGAGAGTTTAACCAGAAAAAGAAGTTGCAAGATTCTGGCAAAATGACTGATGATTACTCATTGGGTAATACAGCTCTTTTTGGCCAAGAAGAGGGATCTGGCAGCAGTAAGGACCAAAGTTATGATCACTATAGAGATATTAATTCTGGTGGGAACTTTGGATCTGAAACATATGCACCCAACTATGCTTTTACTGCTAGTGGGGAAAGCCAAACCTCTGACAATCTATCTTTTGAGCTGAATGACTTGCAACACTTTGAACCTTCTGATCTTGAAGAAATGGATATTTTGCACTAACTTGCCCTATTGAGTGTTAGGGCTAGTAAATTCTATAAGAGAACTGGTAGGAAATTCCCAGGATTGCATGGGGGTTGAAGGTTGGGCTGGATAAATAAAAAGTCAAGTGTTATAAGTGTAATAGGTTGGGACACTTTGCCAGATAATGCAGGTCTCAAAATTCTGGACCAATAGTAACTCATCCTGGCACTAGACCTCAGCACACACAAAACACTGCTCATTATTCCTAATATGCCCCTGCTCAACATGTTCAAAACACTGCCCACTTTGCACATCCTGCTACTACTGTTCAGTGCATTATGTTCAATCCACTGCTCCATAAATTCAATATGTTCAGGCACCATCACATCCTCAAGTGCATGTACAACAAGCACCCATTGTCACACAACCTGCTCAAACCACTGCTACTCCAGCATAGGTTGGTCAACAGAGCTTTTTCACACAAAGTGATGTTGACTGGAGTAGCTTGCCTGAGGATTTGAATGATGAGAACTTTGCTTTAATGGCCAAAAATGATGTTGAACAAGAATTTTGTTTAATGGCCTTAGAGACAATTGCAGAAGGTGTTGAATCTGTGGAGTTAGTGTCAAAAACTGATGAAGTTCAAGTTTGTGATGAAACAGTGGTTTCAAGTGAAGAAAAGAAAAATGTTGCTGATGAGTAAAAGAACTCTCCTGTTGACCCATGGAATGTTGATGTGTGTGAAGATGAGTGTGATTGTGCTCTCATGGCTGCTACAAAGGTATCACCTCTGATCCTTAAAGATCTATGTTCTGACAAATGCATCATTGCTTTTGCAAACATTAAGCAAGTGAATGAAAACCCGAGGAACAAAATTTTAGAAGATGAACTTAATTTTGAAAAACTGATTAAAGAGTTAAAATGAAAGTTAAGTGAAAAAGATTCTGAAATGAGTAGCCTGAGACATAAATCAAGTATAACCAAGGACCAACTCCAAACTATGGTAGAAAAATACTGTCACACCCTCAATTTCCACTTGCGGAGTTCTACCGCGAGGCGTGTGAACAAACCAGAATCTGAAACACTAGTACGTTGAACGACTCTACATGATTTGATTATACGTTTTCCAAAATCATTTGTTGTCGATTTTATATTACCAATATTTAGCATGAGTATCAGTTTTTAAAGTTTGAGCGGAAGCATAAATAAGTAATGATGCGGGCGCCAACACAAACGCCAAAACAACTTGAAAAATCCCAAAACAATATTAATAAATAAGACTCTATAATGATGTCTTGTTCAATGCGTGTGCGTGCACCTAAAGCTCCTAGCGTCCTGAGAAACATGTAAAGAAACAAGTGTCAACATTAAAGATGAGTGAGTTCACAGGTTTTCATAAAATCGTTTGTTCGGTTATAGTTTGTTACTCCGTTATCCCCAACCCGGGATAACTAATCAGTTCCATTATTCCAATCCCGGAATAATAAGTTGTTGCTTCCAATATTCCCAAACCGGAATATTAAGTTGTTGTTTCCATTATCCCCAACCCGGGATAATAAGTTGATGTTCCAATATTCCAAACCCGGAATATTAAGTTGTTCCGTAATTAAGTTCAATATTAATGTATATAGGTAGCTAGCCTAAAGTCATGTCACTAAGTGTTCGCGATCGAAGCTGACATTTGTGCCTCCGTTTTGCCAGGTCTATCACATGACCATGGCGATGTTAGGCCAATCATACACCCGTTGACCATACCCGGTCGGCTAGCGCGACTAGCTCGGATGGGGCTCGTCAGACCCAGTAGTACTACTCATAATTCCCCCGCTATTTAACCCAAATACTAACGATCCGAGGAGATTGTCGAGGACTTAAGTGATAAAGCTGCATAGTGACCATAACATTACATTAACATTAACTTAGTTACCGTATAGTTATGTGACGTTAGATTCGTATAACGTAAAGAGATTGAGTTTGAGAGTGTATACATGTTTCTCCCCCTGTTGTTTAAAAAAAACCGGATAAAGTTAGGGGCCGTGAACTCACCTTTGTTTGCTCGGTTAGTGTAGCAAAGATGTTATAAGAGATGGGACCGCTAGTTGCGTCCTAACAAACCAATTAATTCCACGTCAGTGTGAAATCACACCAATACAAATTCCACACGCAATTTACTCACAAAGTGATACACACAAACAACATATCTAACACTCAAACATGCATGCAAGTATTCTCATATAATCATAGTGATCACACAACTTATCATGAACACATTCCAAATCCATGCAACACTTTAATGCATAAAATCACAAGTTAACAACTTTCTGCTCAACACTCAGTTATTCAGCTGTTTTCTAGGATTTTTATAAAATAGTTCCAGCATTCTAAAAATTCCCATATTTTTACAGTAGGTGACATTTATACCATAGAAATTTATATAATTTTTCCAAGTCCTAAATCATTACCAATTAACCATAATTATTAATCCACTAAGCTGCAGTCAGATTTACTGCTTTCTGACTGCAGTCCACGGAAGAATTTATTTAAAAATCACTGATCGTCCGATTAACAAAATTCCAGTTGGAGTTGCCCGGAAATTTCTATACCTAGTTGCTGTACAAAAATCATGACTCAACTCCCTACTGATTTTAAAATCTAGTTTGATAAACAACCAACAAAATTCCAGAATTTTAACAGCTTTACCTACTGAACTTATTTAGCCCTTTAAATATATCAAACGATTTCAGAAAATTATGAATCCAGTGCCATTAGATTCCTTATTCAAATCTCTACGTTCTAGACCTCAGAAAATCCGTTTTTCGACAACTAACGACCAAGTTACAGCCTGATGAAGTCGGCTGAAACTTTCACTCAGCAAACTGTTTCAGCATTATTGTTACAATTTATTCGCACAACTCGTTCATACGGTTAACCTAGGTAATTATAATCCGATTTCTACTCATAGATTGAGACTAATAACCTATCCATGCAAATCTACTCAATAACTTCTAGTTATTATAACAAAACACACTTGAAACCTCATGAGATCCGCAAACAAGTATACATGCATATCAACATTGATTAATTCAGCCGATTACATCTAGTACATCTAATATCCGAACACAATCATGCGTATATATATACAGTCAATTCAGCAGGTTACTTGTAAGCACATATAGTCCGAAGACAATACAATCAATTCATTCAAGCACTTAGGATTTCCGCAAACAATTATTCACAAGCACATGATCAAAACAGCCTATTACTTATCTAACTCATAAGACCCGACACAAACTAATCAATATCATTCGAACATATATTTAACCGAACATGATCTCAAAATCAAGGATAAATCTAACCTTGAATAACTAGGTAAACAAGCCGGGTCTTGGACAAGAGGTGTCCGGCTGTTTCAGCAAACTGCAACCGAAAGAATGATAATAAAGTAGGCTGTTTTGGTTGATCGAATAGAGGTAAACCAAGGCTGGTCTCGTGACTGAATGAAGGTGAACAAGGGCTGTTAGCGACCGAGCAAGTGATCCAGACTGAAGTGAACCAGGCTGTCCGCGATCAATGGAGCATGAGGAAGCTGTTTGCGGTTGAATGGACTGAACAAGGCTGATCCGATTGGGATGGAGGCTGTTTTGCGATCGCCAAATCTGAGAATCAGCTGCCGACGGCAGTTTTCCTTCTAGGGTTGTTGGAGTTGTGAAAAAAAGTCATGCAAGAGATGGTATATATAAGCGCAAAGGAGGTAGGGTTGCGGTTTGGTTTAGTATACGGCCGCAAGGGACTTGGGTTGGGTTGGTTTGGGTTTGGGTCTTGCGGCCAAAGATTAGAGTATTAGAGTTTAGGTTTGATCTTTGATTCTTGTTCTCTTATGGCCGAAGACTAAAGTTGCATGCTATTGGTTTCGGTTTGGTTAGTGTTTGTGGCCGAGACATGTTTGGTTTAGGGTTTAGGTTTTCGATGTGTGTTGGATTTGATCTTGGCCGAGGGCTTGACTTGAACTAGAGTTTAAAACTTGTTACTCCTAGAGTCGCAATGAACCAAGGTTGGAACGTGTCGCGGTTCGGTTCAGTTTGTGCACATATCAAATCTAATTATTCAATCAGTAAGACAATCAACAACACACAACACGTCTTTAATCCATGCACGTTTAATACTTAGCACACATCTTTATTCGACAAGTGTCACGTGTAAGTTATCTGAAAAACCCGGGATATCACATTATCCCCATGTTGAAAGAATTTTCATCCCGAAAATTGAGTAAACGCGGTTTATCATGTAACGTACATGTTCAGAGTGCCACGCACAAAGAGTTAGTTTATTAATGATAGTACGCAACGTTACAAGAAGTTCCCAAGTGTCATACACAAAGATTTCCAAGTGTCATGCACAAGAATTTAATCAACAATAGTACACGAAGGTATAAGAAATTTCCAGGTTGTCACATCATCCCCTTGTTGAAAGAATTTTCGTCCCGAAAATTTAGTTACTGGCATCGTTAGTTTGCTGCTCAGTTGCAAAGAGGTGTGGGTATTTGCTTTTCACTTGGTCCTCTCTTTCCCACGTGAACTCCGATCCACGCTTAGAGTCCCAACGAACTTTAACGATTGGAATCTTGCTGTGCCTCCGAGTCTTGATCTCACGATCCATGATCTCGATAGGCTTTTCCACGAAGTGTAGTTGTTCATCCACTTGGATCTCATCCAATGGAATCATTAAAGTTTCATCTGATAGACACTTCTTCAGATTTGACACGTGAAATACGTTGTGAACTCCACTGAGTTCGGCAGGGAGGTCTAATTGGTATGCTACGGGTCCAATTCGTTTCAAGATTTCAAACGGGCCTACGTACCGTGGGTTAAGTTTGCCCCGTTTTCCAAAACGGATTACACCCTTCCAGGGTGATACCTTTAGTAGGACGCAATCGCCTACTTGGAATTCGAGCGGTTTGCGTCGTTGATCAGCGTAGCTTTTCTGTCGATCTCGTGCCGCCGCGATGCGGTTTCTGATTTGTACAATCTCTTTTCAGTAGCCTCAAGTATTAACTCTGGGCCTGTGAGTTGACTGTCACCGACTTCTGCCCAGCAGACCGGTGATCTACATTTACGACCGTATAATGCTTCAAATGGTGCTGCCGAAATACTCGTGTGATAGCTGTTGTTATATGAGAATTCCACTAGAGGCAGGTGAATTTCCTAATTATTTCCGAAGTCCACTACGCATGCCCTAAGCATGTCTTCCAAGGTTTGTATGGTCCTTTCGCTTTGACCATCAGTCTGAGGGTGATAAGCTGTGCTCATATCCAAGCGTGTTCCCAACGCTTTCTGGAGTGACTGCCAGAAGTTTAACGTGAAACGAGCATCTCTATCTGATATGATAGACGTTGGCACCCCGTGCCGAGAAACTACTTCCTTAATGTAGATGCGAGTCAACTTCTCCATCTTATCCGTTTCTTTGATAGCTAGGAAGTGTGCGGACTTAGTTAAACGATCCACAATCACCCAGATGGTGTCGCAACCACCCAAGGTTCGCGGGAGTTTAGTGATGAAATCCATTGAGATCTGATCTCATTTCCACACTGGGATCTCAGGTTGTTGGAGTAGCCCCGATGGCTTTTGATACTCCACCTTGACTTTTGCACAAGTCAAACATTTACTCACATAGGTGGCTATATCGGCTTTCATGTTGGGCCACCAATACGCAGCTTTAAGGTCTTTATACATCTTATCCGAACCCGGATGGACAGAGTATCGAGATTTGTGAGCTTCATCCATGACTAGCTCTCTGAGGTTTCCGTAGAGAGGTACCCATATGCGATTCATGAAATACCGGGCTCCATTGGGTTTTACTTCCCAATCGCGTTCCATTTTTCCCACTGATTCGGCTTTGATGTTTTCCTCCTTAATTGCTTCTAACTGGGCGTCGCGTATTTGATCGGGTAGCCCCGAATGAATTGTGAGTTGTAGTGCTCGTACACGACGAGGTTTCAAGTGTTCCTTCCTGCTGAGGGCATCAGCTACTACGTTAGCTTTACCGGGGTGATACCGAATGGCACACTCATAATCGTTCAAGAGTTCGACCCAGCGACGCTGTCGCATGTTCAACTCCTTCTGATCGAAGATGTGTTGGAGGCTTTTGTGGTCGGTAAAGATGGTGCACTTCGTTCCATATAGGTAGTGTCTCCAAATCTTGAGTGCAAACACTACTGCTCCCAATTCTAGGTCATGCGTCGTGTAGTTCTTCTCGTGAACCTTCAGCTGTCGCGACGCATACGCGATGACCTTATCGCGTTGCATGAGTACGCATCCCAATCCCTGAATGGAAGCATCACAATACACTACAAAGTCATCTGTCCCTTTCGGCAAGGACAGAATGGGTGCACTGCAAAGTTTCTGCTTCAGCAATTGAAATGCTGCTTCTTGTTTTTCACCCCAAGCATACTTGATGCCTTTCTGGGTGAGGGTAGTGAGCGGTTGTGCAATCTTGGAAAACCCCTCGATGAAGCGTCTGTAATAACCAGCCAATCCTAAGAATTGGCGGATTTCCGTCGGTGTCTTAGGTGCTTCCCAGTTTTTGATGGCTTCAATCTTGGCAGGGTCTACGTGGATACCCTTTTCATTCACGACGTGCCCGAGAAATTGAACTTCTCGGATCCAGAAATCACACTTCGAAAGCTTGGCGTATAGCTTTTCCTGTTGAAGTAACCCTAGCAGTAATCGTAGATGCTCGGCATGCTCTTCTGCACTTTTGGAGTAGATGAGTATGTCATCGATGAACACAATGACAAATTTGTCGAGGTATGGTTTACACACGCGGTTCATGAGGTCCATGAATACCGCAGGTGCGTTAGTGAGTCCGAATGGCATAACCAAGAACTCGTAATGGCCATACCGAGTGCGAAATGCTGTCTTAGCGATATCCTCCTCCCTGACGCGTAGCTGATGATAACCGGACCGTAAATCAATCTTAGAGTAGTAACTTGACCCTTGCAGTTGGTCGAATAGATCGTCAATGCGAGGTAACGGGTATCGGTTCTTGACTGTAACCTTGTTGAGTTCCCTATAGTCGATGCACATGCGGAAAGTCCCGTCCTTTTTCTTGACAAACAGGACTGGAGCTCCCCATGGCGAAACGCTTGGTCGAATAAATCCTTTTTCTAGCAGCTCTTGAAGTTGAGTAGACAGTTCCTGCAGCTCGGCTGGAGCTAGGCGGTATGGAGCTTTGGCGATGGGAGTTGCATTGCTTGCTAATTCGATTTCAAACTCCAATTGTCGATGTGGTGGAAGACCAGGTAATTCTTCTGGGAATACATCGGAAAAATCACGGACGACAGGGATGTCTTCTATACGTTTCTCGTCCTTAGGCTGTTCGATAATTAGCGCGAGTAAATCGAAAGAATTCTTTCTCCGAAGATACTTCTGAGCTTGCATAAATGAGATAATGTTGGTGACGGCGTTTGCCTTGTCGCCTTGTACCGTCAGGATTTCGTCGTTCGTGAGTGGAATACGGATAGACTTTTCGAAGCAGAGAATTCAGCCCGGACGTCGGATAGCCAGTCCATTCCGACTACCACGTCAAAACTACCCAGGGTAGTTGTCATCAGATCGATGGTAAAAGTGTGGCCCGCGAGTTTGAGTTGACAGCCGGATACGATTTGGGTCACATTTACAGATTTACCATTGGCTAATTCTATCACATAAGGGGTCTCTAATGGTTTAAGCGTGAGATTTAGGTTCTTCCTAAAAGACTCAGATATAAAGCTCCTATCCGCACCCGTATCAAAAAGCACAGAAGCAAAATGTTCATTAAGGGGAAACTTACCGGTGACCACGTTCGTGTCGCTTCTGGCCTCTCCGCGGCCCAATGTAAATGCACGACCTTTGGCACCTCCTGTGCCACCGTTCCCATTGTTGTTGTTGTTATTATTGTTGTGGTTGTTGTGGTTGTTTCCACCATTATTGTTGTTATTGCGCAACTGTGGGCAGTCTTTTCTGAAATGAGCGGTGCTACCACACTGATAGCATCCCCGGTTTATACCCTGCTGCTGACCTTGGGGCTGATTCTGATTTTGTCGGGACATGATTTCCCCACGACAATCCTTTGCCGCATGTCCCATCTTGCCACATCTTTGGCAGCGAATTCCGGCACAGGGGCCGTTATGATGGAGATTACAGCGGTTGCACTGCGGCTTTCGACCTACATAACCGCCTGCATTCTGGTTGTTGTTGTTGTTGTAGTTGTTGTTGTAGTTGTTGTTGGAACGATTTTGATGACCCCGGTGGTTGTGGTAGTGATTGAACCGTTTCTGGTTCCCTTGCTGTGGATGTGATGACGAAGACTGTCAAATGGTGGAGTCTTCAAACTTTCTTTTGTTATCTGAGGCAACTTCAGTGGTACCCCGTGCTGGCAGTTTCTTCTGTTCCACCGCTTTATCAGTGAGTTTGTGAGCCAATCGGATAGCTTGATGTTCTGTTACAGGGTTACTAGACATCACCATACCCTGAATTTCCGGAACCAGACCCCCGAGATAGGACTCGAGTCTTTTCTCCACCGTGTTTGCCAAATCAGGACACAGAAATACCAAGTCATGGTGTTTTGCAGTGTAAGCCTCAATTTCCGATCCCACCATCTTGTGGTTCCATAGAGCTTGCTCTAACTGTTGCACTCTGTCTCGTGGACAGTACTCCTCTTTAATCAGGGCCTTGAACTCAGTCCATGCCATTGCATTTGCAGCTAACAGTCCACGTGTTTGGACTTGGGCATTCCACCATGTCAGTGCCCCCTCTTCCAGCGTTGAGGCGGCGTATTTGACCTTGTTGGCCTCTAAGCAGTTGCACATTTCAAAGACAGATTCCGACTTTTCGATCCAGCGGACCAATCCAATGGGTCCTTCCGCCCCCGAGAACTTGCTTGGCTTTGCGTCAAGGAACATCTTATAGGGATTAAAGCCCCCTCCTGCTGACAGAGAACAGGAAGTCAGCAAGGAATTGCACTAACCTCACTATTAGATTTTCACGCAAAAACTTAATAATGGTTACCTGCCGGCTGGTTCTGCACACCCGCTAATGCTGCGTTCACATGTTCCTGTATCATGGCAGCTAGCTCTTCGGGCGTCAAGTTAAGGTTTCCACGTCTTCCAGTCGCCATTTAGATCTTCGAAACACAACACAAACACACCCCGATAAGTCTATATGTCCAATATAGTTATCCTACTTCGTACTTTAAATATTATTTAGTTATGTCAGCTCAATATGTTAAATAGTCAAAAGAAATACTTTATTAACTGAAATCTCAACGTCTTACAAAAGTGCAAATCAAACATACGAATTTACTATAAAGTCTCAAGTTTAAATACAAGTGGGAAAATAATAAACTAAAGGATAACAAATAATATAAACGAGATGTGTCAGTCGTCTACATCTCCATTTCCCAAGTCACTGTCGTTGCCGTCATCCTGTGCGGCATTTCCAGCTTCCTCAGCTGGGTCCTCCTCCGGATCCTCTTCAGGATCCTCCTCTGGATCCTCCTCTGGATCCTCCTCTACTGGCACTGGAGGGGCAGGTGCTGGTTCAAGTGCTTGATTTTGCAATTCCTGAATGTTCCAACTATTTTCCAGGACTCTGTCCTCCAGCCAGTCAGCTCTTATCTGCTCAGCACGCAGGTCTCTGGCTATGGTGTTACGAGTTATCTTGCTCGTACGATGCTCTTCCTCGAGCGAGTCGGTCTTTCCCGTAAGGTGTCGGATCATCCATCCTTGTGCTAAGATGGTTTCCTGCATTCTTTCTAACTGTTTTTGTTGTGTATGTACCAGGATTCTAAGCATGTCAAGTCCTATTCCTACAGGATTAACCGGTTCAACCGGTGCAGCAATAGTTGGGCGTAACGACGATTCCTCCCCCAGAGCGAGCCTCTTCCTCGCCGCTGAGCGTGTCTCCACGCCATAAGGTGGTATGGGTTCCACCATTGGTGCCTTTCCTGGTGCCCTTGGTGGCGTAAGTCTGTCGGACGATGATGACGATGAGGATGATGACATTGCCTGTTAGGTCGTGTAGTTAGTTATGAGTTGTTTTCATTTCTTATTATGAAGGTATAACCTACCAAACACGTTTGTAACATATTGCATAACAAGATATAATAATTCGGTGCCAAACTAAGTCTAGTGTCGTGATATCAGCTATAGTTTAGGTCTACTTCTAATGCAAACCTGGTTCTCTATAGCTAGTGGCTCTGATACCAATCTGTCACACCCTCAATTTCCACTTGCGGAGTTCTACCACGAGGCGTGTGAACAAACCAGAATCTGAAACACTAGTACGTTGAACGACTCTACATGATTTGATTATACGTTTTCCAAAATCATTTGTTGTCGATTTTATATTACCAATATTTAGCATGAGTATCAGTTTTTAAAGTTTGAGCGGAAGCATAAATAAGTAATGATGCGGGCGCCAACACAAACGCCAAAACAACTTGAAAAATCCCAAAACAATATTAATAAATAAGACTCTATAATGATGTCTTGTTCAATGCGTGTGCGTGCACCTAAAGCTCCTAGCGTCCTGAGAAACATGTAAAGAAACAAGTGTCAACATTAAAGATGAGTGAGTTCACAGGTTTTCATAAAATCGTTTGTTCGGTTATAGTTTGTTACTCCGTTATCCCCAACCCGGGATAACTAATCAGTTCCATTATTCCAATCCCAGAATAATAAGTTGTTACTTCCAATATTCCCAAACCGGAATATTAAGTTGTTGTTTCCATTATCCCCAACCCGGGATAATAAGTTGATGTTCCAATATTCCAAACCTGGAATATTAAGTTGTTCCGTAATTAAGTTCAATATTAATGTATATAGGTAGCTAGCCTAAAGTCATGTCACTAAGTGTTCGCGATCGAAGCTGACATTTGTGCCTCCGTTTTGCCAGGTCTATCACATGACCATGGCGATGTAGGCCAATCATACACCCGTTGACCATACCCGGTCGGCTAGCGCGACTAGCTCGGATGGGGCTCGTCAGACCCAGTAGTACTACTCATAATTCCCCCGCTATTTAACCCAAATACTAACGATCCGAGGAGATTGTCGAGGACTTAAGTGATAAAGCTGCATAGTGACCATAACATTACATTAACATTAACTTAGTTACCGTATAGTTATGTGACGTTAGATTCGTATAACGTAAAGAGATTGAGTTTGAGAGTGTATACATGTTTCTCCCCCTGTTGTTTAAAAAAAACCGGATAAAGTTAGGGGCCGTGAACTCACCTTTGTTTGCTCGGTTAGTGTAGCAAAGATGTTATAAGAGATGGGACCGCTAGTTGCGTCCTAACAAACCAATTAATTCCACGTCAGTGTGAAATCACACCAATACAAATTCCACACGCAATTTACTCACAAAGTGATACACACAAACAACATATCTAACACTCAAACATGCATGCAAGTATTCTCATATAATCATAGTGATCACACAACTTATCATGAACACATTCCAAATCCATGCAACACTTTAATGCATAAAATCACAAGTTAACAACTTTCTGCTCAACACTCAGTTATTCAGCTGTTTTCTAGGATTTTTATAAAATAGTTCCAGCATTCTAAAAATTCCCATATTTTTACAGTAGGTGACATTTATACCATAGAAATTTATATAATTTTTCCAAGTCCTAAATCATTACCAATTAACCATAATTATTAATCCACTAAGCTGCAGTCAGATTTACTGCTTTCTGACTGCAGTCCACGGAAGAATTTATTTAAAAATCACTGATCGTCCGATTAACAAAATTCCAGTTGGAGTTGCCCGGAAATTTCTATACCTAGTTGCTGTACAAAAATCATGACTCAACTCCCTACTGATTTTAAAATCTAGTTTGATAAACAACCAACAAAATTCCAGAATTTTAACAGCTTTACCTACTGAACTTATTTAGCCCTTTAAATATATCAAACGATTTCAGAAAATTATGAATCCAGTGCCATTAGATTCCTTATTCAAATCTCTACGTTCTAGACCTTAGAAAATCCGTTTTTCGACAACTAACGACCAAGTTACAGCCTGATGAAGTCGGCTGAAACTTTCACTCAGCAAACTGTTTTAGCATTATTGTTACAATTTATTCGCACAACTCGTTCATACGGTTAACCTAGGTGATTATAATCCAATTTCTACTCATAGATTGAGACTAATAACCTATCCATGCAAATCTACTCAATAACTTCTAGTTATTATAACAAAACACACTTGAAACCTCATGAGATCCGCAAACAAGTATACATGCATATCAACATTGATTAATTCAGCCGATTACATCTAGTACATCTAATATCCGAACACAATCATGCGTATATATATACAGTCAATTCAGCAGGCTACTTGTAAGCACATATAGTCCGAAGACAATACAATCAATTCATTCAAGCACTTAGGATTTCCGCAAACAATTATTCACAAGCACATGATCAAAACAGCCTATTACTTATCTAACTCATAAGACCCGACACAAACTAATCAATATCGGTCGAACATATATTTAACCGAACATGATCTCAAAATCAAGGATAAATCTAACCTTGAATAACTAGGTAAACAAGCCGGGTCTCGGACAAGAGGTGTCCGGCTGTTTCAGCAAACTGCAACCGAAAGAATGATAATAAAGTAAGCTGTTTTGGTTGATCGAATAGAGGTAAACCAAGGCTGGTCTCGTGACTGAATGAAGGTGAACAAGGGCTGTTAGCGACCGAGAAAGTGATCCAGACTGAAGTGAACCAGGCTGTCCGCGATCAATGGAGCATGAGGAAGCTGTTTGCGGTTGAATGGACTGAACAAGGCTGATCCGATTGGGATGGAGGCTGTTTTGCGATCGCCAAATTTGAGAATCAGCTGCTGACGGCAGTTTTCCTTCTAGGGTTGTTGGAGTTGTGAAAAAAAGTCATGCAAGAGATGGTATATATAAGCGCAAAGGAGGTAGGGTTGCGGTTTGGTTTAGTATACGGCCGCAAGGGACTTGGGTTGGGTTGGTTTGGGTTTGGGTCTTGCGGCCAAAGATTAGAGTATTAGAGTTTAGGTTTGATCTTTGATTCTTGTTCTCTTATGGCCGAAGACTAAAGTTGCATGCTATTGGTTTCGGTTTGGTTAGTGTTTGTGGCCGAGACATGTTTGGTTTATGTTTAGGTTTTCGATGTGTGTTGGATTTGATCTTGACCGAGGGCTTGACTTGAACTAGAGTTTAAAACTTGTTACTCCTAGAGTCGCAATGAACCAAGGTTGGAACGTGTCGCGGTTCGGTTCAGTTTGTGCACATATCAAATCTAATTATTCAATCACTAAGACAATCATACAACACACAACACGTCTTTAATCCATGCACGTTTAATACTTAGCACACATCTTTATTCGACAAGTGTCACGTGTAAGTTATCTGAAAAACCCGGGATATCACAAATACCAAGGTTGTAAAAAGGAGTTAGAAGAAACCCAAATCACTTGTGAAAAATGGGTTGAGTCCTGTAAAGGTTATGAGATTATGCTTGATGCTCAGATCAAGAGCAACATCAAGTTTGGTGTAGGTTTTAGAACCTATGACCAAAATGAGAAAAATGCTGCTGAAATTGATTCTGAGTTGGTTGAAATAGTCCCAACAAACTTGGCTGGTGAAGAAATAAAAATCACAGATAAATCTGGAAACAAAATTGTTTTGGAAAAATCAGAGGTTTCAACAAAAGATAAATAAATTGAAAAATATCAGTTTAAACCAACCTGGTCAGATGAATGTGATATTTTAGAAAACTTTAAGCCAATGGACTATACAACCTCTGATGATATTAAAGCCCCAAAAGCACTGGTGATCCCTATCAAAGATGTACCAGCAGAGGTTACAACCACTACTGATAAAAAGTCTGATAGGAAAAGAAGAGTAAAGATAAAACTTGTTTTGTGAATTTTGTGAAAAAATAAATCATGCGGCTACAGATTGTTTTCTTTTAAAAGCCTATGACATTAACAAAACTTGTGTTATCAAAAAATCTTCAAGATGCACCATCTGCAACAAAACAAATCAGTTGACTCAAGATTGTGCCTATCTCAAAAACTATGAGCAAACGGTAAAAGAGATCAAGGCAAAAGCACTAGAAACAGAAGGTTCAAGTTCTGCTGGAAATAAATCTAAGCAGAGTTTTTGAACCAATTGAAAAATCTGTTACAAAAGCTTTAAACAAAACCTCTGTTCCTAGAGAGGTGCAAGTGACAGATGCCATACCATCAAACTCATTTCCAAGAGGTTATGGCCAACCAGCCTATAAAAGGGTTCCTCTTACTTATGAAGGATACAAAAAGCCTTCAAAGCAAAGAGTGAATAAGCATCCGTATGGATACAATCATCTGATAGGAAATGGTCAAGAGCAGATGTAACGAGAAAATATCCAAACCACTGACCATTGTCCTAGACTTGAGACTGGACCATCTGTGACCCCATCCAAAGCCATTTTGGCTTTGGAGACCTACCTTAACTGATCTAGTTACTTGATGTGCAGGGACCCTCTACTTGCCTTGATAGCTTATGGTATGTAGATAGTGGAGGTTTCAGGCACATGACAGGATGTAGAGCCCTTCTCAAGGACTTCATGGCTCATGGGGGGGTGATATATCTTTTGGTAATAACTCAAAGGGAAAGGTTTTAGGGTCTGGGTCGGTTCTGGCTGGGAAACATAAGTTTGAAAATGTGAACTTAATTGACAATCTGAAATTTAACCTGCTAAGTGTCTCACAAATGAGTGACAGAGGGTATGGATCCTTCTTCACCAAGAAAACTTATCAAATTGTGGGACCAAAGGTTGTTAAAAAGATTGGTCAAATCATTGCTGAGAGCAAAGCACAACTCACTGCACACAGAAGTGGAAATGTGTATGTGGTAGATATGTTAAAAGATAATCCTATGTCCGGAACATGCTTATTCTCCGTTGCTTCTAGCAAAGAGACTGAGTTATGGCATCGAAGACTTGGACACACAAATCTTAAAACTATCACCACACTCTCAAAACAAAGTCTGTAAGAGGTTTGCCTCACAAGCAATTTTCCTGTGAAGAACATTGTGTTTCCTGCTTAAAAGGAAAACAACATAAAAGTTCTTTCAACTCATTGAAGTGTCCAAAACAAGCCAGTGTTTACAATTGCTTCACATGGACCTGTTTGGCCCAGTGCAAATCATGAGCTTAAAACACAAAAGGTATTGCCTAGTTATAGTTAATGATTTCTCTAGGTTTACATGGACCTTCTTTCTCCACTCTAAGGATGAAACTGCAATCATTTTGCTTAACTTTGTTAAATAAGTAGAAAAGCAATTTGATCTTCCAGTAAAAATCGAGTGACAATGGAACAGAGTTTAAAAATAGGGAGTTGGATGCTTTTTGTGAGTCAAAAGGAATTGTTAGACAATATAGAATTCCAAGAACTCCAGAGCAAAATGGGGTGGTTGAAAGGAAAAATAGAACTTTAATTGAATCAGCAAGAACTATGCTTGCAGACTCTGGTTTACCCTTGTCCTTCTGGGCAGGGGCTGTAAACACTGCTTGCTATGTCCAAAACAGAGTTTTGATTAACCCCAGGCATCAAAAGACTGCCTATGAGATTTTGTATAAAATCAAAACTCTGATTTCCTATTTTAAAGTTTTTGGCTGTCCATGCTTCATTTTGAACTTAAAAGATTCTACATCTAAGTTTGCAGCCAAAATTAACTGTGGTTATTTTCTGGATACTCAATCACTGCTAAAACCTACAGAGTTTTTAACTCTAGGACCAAGTGTGTTGAAGAAACTTTGAATGTGAAGTTCAATGAACTTTCATCACTGAAAATCCCAGCAAATCCCGCAGAGATTTTTGATTTAGATAAATTCACATTTGCTGATGTTTCTATCAAGCTAGACAATGCAGGTACACCACAATCATATGGAGAAGATCAAGATCAAGAATATGACTGTGTGCTTCCACAAACAAAAGTCAATTCTTCCAACAGAGGATCAGGTGCCACAAGCTCTTGTGTAAACTCTGCCACTTCTGGGTCAACAGTGGTTGATCCTCAAACCTCTGCCATTTCACAAAATCAAACATCTGTTGATAAAAGTCCTACAATTAGGCAACAAAATCATCATAATGTTACCTCTATACCCCCAATACCACTTCCTCCATTTCCATTAGCAGGGCTGATACTTCAAATTCACCAGCAGAGGTTAGCTCAGATGATACACATTTGCAGCCATCAGCTCAAAATGCTATTGTTCCATAGCAATGTGATTTGATTTATCTCAAAAGCCATCCAGCAGATAAAGTTATTGGTAACATCAAATCTGGGGTGCTCACACAGAGCCAATCCCAAAATATTTGTCTTTTTGCTGGTTTCTATCACTCACACAGCCAGTCAAGTACCAAGAGGCACTAAAAGACAAAAGATGGGTAGAAGCTATGCAAGAAGAACTCCTTCAGTTCAAGAGACAACACGTTTGGGAGCTTGTGCCACTTCCAAAAGATGTAAGTCTAATTGGCACAAAGTGGGTCTTCAAGAACAAAACTGATGAAAGGGGTATTGTTGTAAAAAACAAAGCAAGTCTCGTGGTTCAAGGCTACAGACAGGAAGAAGGTATAACTATGATGAAACTTTTTCTCCTGTAGCAAGGTTGGAAGCTATTCGCCTGTTCTTAGCTTTTGCTGCTAATCACAACATAAAGGTGTATCAAATGGATATAAAGAGTGCATTTTTGTATGGAAAAATCAAAGAAGAGGTGTATGTCTGTCAACCTCCAGGTTTTGAAGATGCATTCCATTCTGATCATGTCTACAAGCTCAACAAAGCATTGTATGGCTTGAAGCAAGCACCAAGAGCCTGGTATGAAACTCTATCCACTTTTCTCTTATCCATAAGGGTTTACTAGAGGTAAAATAGATAAAACCCTATTCTTAAAATGGAAAGGAAAAGATTTGATGCTTGTCCAAATTTATGTGGATGAAATCATTTTTGGATCCACAAGCACTGCTATGTGTGAAGAGTTTTGAAAACTCATGGCAGCAGAGTTTGAGATGAGTGCAATGGGTGAGCTCCAATGTTTTCTTGGTCTCCAAGTTAAACAATTTCAAAATGGTACATATATCCATCAAAACAAGTATGTGAAAGAACTGCTTAAAAAGTTTGATATGGATGATTGTAAACCATGTAGCACACCCTTGGCAACCACCAAGCTAGTCACCATTGATGGTAAAGATGACCTTGTTGATCAAACTCTTTATAGAAGCATGATTGGGTCTTTATTGTATCTAACTGCATCAAGGCCAGACATTATGTTTGCAACATGTGTTTATGCCAGATCACAGGCATTACCTAGAAAGTCTGATCTTATTGCTGTAAAAAGGATATTCAGATACATAAAAGGTGCTCCCACACTTGGTATCTGGTATCCAGCTAATGGGAATATTGAGCTTTCAGGTTTTTCAGATAGTGACTTTGCTGGGTGCAAAACTACAAGGAAGTCCACATCAGGAGGTTGTTAATTCCTTGGTGATTGTCTAGTGTCTTGGCAAAGCAAAAAGCAGGTTGCAGTTTCAACATCCACTGCTGAGGCAGAGTATATTGATGCTGCTAGCTGTACTGCTTAACTTTTGTGGCTTCAAAACCAGTTGCTGGATTTTGGTGTAACTGCACTAAAGACTCCACTCAGATTTGACAGTCAAGCTGCTAAAAACATCATTAAAAATCCGGTTTCTCATTCCACTACAAAGCACATTGACATCAGACATCACTTTGTGAGAGATTGCTATGAAAAAGGTTTGATTTCTTTGCATCATGTCTATACTTCAGATAAGTTGGCAGATGTTTTAACCAAGGCATTGGATACATCTACCTTTGAAAACTTGATCTCAAGAATTAGAATGCTAAACATGGATTAAAAACAAGTTCTCTTGTAAATCCATGCGTACATAGCATCAAAATGTTTTCAGAAAATCAAAAACTCATCCTTAAAAATACTTCAAATTGAATTTTTCAATAAATCTTTAAAAGTCTGCTCATAACATCTGTTTGCTCAAAACCTCTGATAGGCTTCAAAATCTTATCCACTGATAAAGTGTATCCTCTGTCTTCCATCTTTACTACTTTTTCAAAACACTGATAGCTATCCGCTGATAGTGATAAAAATCAGTACTTTTCTCATCAGAGGTTACACGTGGCCAGATGTTAGCCATCAGATCTTGCAACAGATGCCATGTCATCGTCACTTTTTCAAAACCCTATAAAAACCCTGTTTTATCCCTCACCAGTGTTTACCCTAAAACTGTGTCGATTTCAAAAATCTCAAAACAGTTTTTCTCTCTAACACCATGACTCCCAAATCAAAATCTTCAAAGAAATCCAAACAAGCACTTCCACCCTACACTCTCATAATCAAAACCCCACATAATTATACCGCCATACTTGAAGCAAACGATGCAAATACTCGCTATGATCCAATGATTCGAATTTTGCAAAAGTCGAAATTCAAGCACATGTTAGAAGTCAAAACCCCAATTTACATTGATTCTCTTCGTCACTTCTGGAATAATGCTAAGGTTCACTCAACTGCTGATGGTGTTCCTTATACAATAATCTCAAGAGTAGGGGGAGTGTTAATGCACATTAGCCCCCAATCGATCTCTCAAGTTTTCAATTTAAATGTCATAGAACACCCTGTGTCATTTCCCCAAAATGAGATCCAAGCAGAGTTTCTGGAAAGTGGTTATGTAGGCCAGATGAAAGGTATGACCATCTTTAAACCTAACTTTCCTGCTGAGATGAGATTTTTCTTTCACACAATTCTAACTTGTCTCTCAGCAAAAATCACTGCTTTCAATGAAATTCCATTGAACATGCAATATCTGGGGTATGCAATTTTAACTGACACAGATTTTAACTACTCTCAGATACTGTTAAATGATCTTGTGAATAATTTTCAAAATATTGCAAAAAGAATAGCTTTTTTGATTCACCCACGTTTTCTGAGTGTTTACTTACAAGATCAAATCAAAGGTCCTGAAGTAAAATAGGCGCTGTGACTAAACCAGGCCGCCTCAATCATGAAAACTTCACTAGAATAACAAATAAAGATAAAGTTATGAAAACACAAGTAGAGGAGGCTGAGCAAGTTTTACTTGACAAAATGTTCAAACTCAACCTCTTGCTACTGAGCCCACTACTCTTGGTGATCAGGGCACCACAACCGCTGCTCTGAAGCCCACACCAAACTCCTCAAAAAGAAAACCAAAACACTTACCAAAAAGCCCACCAAACCCAAAAAGGGTCCTCTGGAAGATGAGATCCCAGAGGTTAACCCAGTGACAACACCAAAGTCATAAACCACTGCTACTACTTCTTCACAACAGATGGTTCAAAGATCTCAACTGGCTTTGAAACTCCTCCTTCTTCCTCACAAAAGGAAAAGGTTGTAGACATAGGGACACCAAATTATGAAGCTCTAGATCCACTTGGTTCTATCTTCCACAGCCCCTCTCCCAGGGCACTGTCGCTTTCTACACAGCCACCTTCACCAATAATCACACTTCCACCTACTATTTGACCATTGCTGAATGCAATTGAATTAGACCAGGCACAAACCAGCACTTCTCAACAACCTATTACTGAGAATATACTTCATCAAGAGGTTGGGTCTGACTCTTTATTCATCGCTAGCCCATCAGCACATGAAGAGGCTACATCCCTTGGGTTACATGTAACCCTTGGTGATAGTTCAACTAAAGCAGCCACTACAATTGCTGAACTCCCAAGTTCTCGGTTGGACAGTGGTTTCATTAATAAGACTTGGTTGAAGGCAACCACTGTTGAGGCAACAACTGTTACCTCTATTGTGGGAAGTCCCCAATTCCAAGACAAAGGGGCATCTATAGTTGAAGCTGGTACTAAAACCACTGCTAATGATACCATCGATACAACTACCACTTCTGGTAGGAGTTCAGATGATCCTATTAAATTAGGTGATGAGCTAAAATACCAGGATTTGATGGAGAGAGTGACAAGGATAGAAAATTCTGTTGATGAAATCAAAAGTTTATTGAAGCAGATGATAGCTACAAAAACTCAATCCTCTATTCTATCCACTGCTGATCTCAAAGAAGCTCTTAACCCTCTGTTTCAACATCAACAACATTATTTGGATCTACAACACAAGCACCAGATGAATGATGTTAGAAACATGGTTGAATCAAGGTATCAAGACACTGCAGCAGACATTAAAGCCATCAAAGCTCATCTACTCACAACCACTGGCCATGCACCTCCAACGGTTATCTTTGTTACAACAGATGAAGCCAAAAAGGGGAGAAACCTTTGGGAAACAAAAAGCTGAAAATAGATGATGATAAGGCCAGACCTACTTTAAATATTCCAAGGCCTGATGGTTCAAAGAAGATAGATTTAACTGAAGAAATTGTGGCCAGGGCAAGGGCAAGTCACACGAAGACAGTGATCGAGGAGAGCAGAGTATTGGTTGAGAAAAAGATTGAACAGCAAAAAGAAAAAGGAGAGGTTGGTACTTCATCAAAGAGGATACCTGCTAGAAAAGCCAGGCAACTAACACCCACACCTCCTAAAACTAAGCCTGCAACCAATCAAACCATTAAAACCTCTACCTCTCAAAAACCTATCACATCTTCAAAACCACAAACCACATCCTCACAAGCAGATGTTACAGCACCTATTGTGTCAACATCTATTGATACAACAGAGGTTGCAACAGATGCAACTCTATCCACTGCCATGATCACATTTCCCACATCAACTCATCCATTATCCACACCACCTAAGATCCCACAACCACCATCACCCACTTTAAGGTTTAAAAGGAGAAAGATCACAAAAGTGATAAATGATGATAAAATTTCTGCACCTCTTCCACTATCATCACAACCAATGACCTCCACATCAGTTATTACAACATCTTCAACTCTTGAAGTTACTCCTGCAGCAAAGTTGTATCCTCTTGATTTACCAGCAGTCAGGGAAGAGATCCTAAGTTTCTTTTCAGAGGATGACCCTGACAAAAGAACAATCATATCCCTTGATGGCTATCTGAGACTTGCAAATGTTGATGATTACTTGGAATTGAAACGGAAGCAAGCAAAGGATATTGCCAAAAGAGAATCAGCTGGTAAAACTGATAGAGAAATACAAATTGCCATGTCCTTTCAACTAAGTAAAGCCAACATTTTACAATACTTTGTCAAGAACCTGAGCAACCAGTTGTCAGAAAGGGAAGATAAGCTGCTCAAAAGTGAACTCATTGAGTATATAATGGAGAAGAAGATGTATAAGGCAACAAGGGCACAGTTCAGGGATTGGAGCATAGATGAGCTAAGAGAAGAAATCAACAAAATGTAATAAATGTTGAAAGATCCTCTTAAAAAGCCAACGCCTCCCAACTGCGATTTATACAAGAAAGATATGACTGAAAGAGCCTTGAAGTTAAAGAGAATGAAGAATGAACTAATTCAGGACAATTATGGTTCAAAGAATCAAGTGATGAGATGGGGTGAGGTTAGGGTAATAAACACTTACAAAAATTCGGAAGAAAGGAGGAAAAAGGATCCATCCATGCCCCCTAAGCCTGATTATTCAAAAGAAGATGCTATTCTCAAAGCCCAACTCTCCAAAAAGTCCAGCACAACATCTTCCCATTCCACACTTGCCCTGTTACATAGAAAAAGGCAAGGGGAGATGTCTGAAAAGTCTGACAAAGAGTTTGAGGATACATTTATCAAAGAAGGAAGCTGGCTAAAGATTTATCACAAACAGCTCCTTCTCAAACCTCAACAATAAAAGCTCCTTCAAGAAAACAATCAGACCCAAAAATTCTAAAGTGGAAGGTCGACAAAGATACCCATGAATTGAAACTGCTCATGTCTGATGATAATGCCACTAAACTATCTATGGAAGCTGCTTATGGGTTTACAGTAGAAGACTTCCAAGAATTATTATGTTTAGAGCTAGAGAAGGATGCTGATGACATAGAATCTCTTAACTTTGAACTTCAATTCAAAGCTCAAATAAGAGAATTCTTCCTGAGGAATAAAGACCAAGAATAAAGTGTTTTTAGCATCATCTGTTCCAGGGGGAGATTGTTAGGATTGAACCCTATGAAAGGAACAGATGATACAAAGTCATATAACACTATCCGAGCTTTGGTTAAATTATCAGAGGTTACAACCTCTGTTGTACATACACTGCTTTCCCAAAAGACTGTTCTCCTATCATCTGTCTTCACAAAGTTGCAAAGGTTTGCCAGAGTTACAAGGATCAGAGGATAAAGATCAGAGCTTAGTCATTAGATAGATATTCAATGTAACAGTGCTAAGGACTGATAGTTAGTATTAGCAGTGTTTGTAGTTAGTTACATATAGTTTCCTATCACTATCAACCCTGACGTCATCAAAGATGCTTAGTGGTTAGATAGTTTAGTATAAATAGGCAACTTGTGTAACAGTTTAACTTGTCTAATAAAAGATCAACTTTCGCATATCATCTTCTCTGCATTTTCTTACTACCAAACTTAAATTGCAAAGGCTGAGGGAGATTTTGTGAATCACATGCGAGTTTTCCAACTTGAAAGCATGATGATGATGAAAACAAACAACCATTGCTTGTAGTAAAAGTTTTCCATTTATTTCCGCTGCAAATCTCTTTTAAAACTCAATCATTTTCCATTTTTGAAACAAAAACTACAAGTAATTCAGACTCAGATCCTAACACTAGTACATGCCATCTGGACCACCAACTTATGATGTTACAAACCTAGTCTACATCCATCTGCATATTTAATGCCCCAGGTTCCTCTTCCAACTTATCATGGTGGTCTCAGCCTTACGTTATACTAGCCATGGAGTGCATGCATCCTGGTGGAGAAAAGATGTACCAAGATTAAAAAAATGATTGGTGAATAGGCATGAAAAAATCATAGCCACCTATGTAGCTAAATGTTTGACGTGTTCACAAGTCAAAGCTAAAACATCATAAACCGTCAGGTTTACTACAACAATTGGAAATACCCAAATGGAAATGAAAGATGGTAACCATGGATTTTATAAACAAATTACCAAGAACAACTCGTGGCAACGACACGATATATGTTATAGTCGATAGACTGACTAAGTCAGCTCATTTCCTGTCAATTAAAGAACCTTGTAATTTGGATAAATTGGGTAATTTATTTGAGGCACACCACCCGCACCCACTTCCACAATAGCCGATTTATGAAGACCCCAATTGGAAGAAAAGACCAACTTTTGGATAAGAAGATAACTTGTAGACAAGAAGATCAAGCGAGGAAGAATTTTTTTTACCTTTTATGTATTGTTAGAACTTGTATGGCCGGGGTGATGTAGCCCTAAGGCGTTTTGGTTCTTTCACAAAAATGATTGTAACAAGTTATGAATGATATAAAAAACATGGTATTTAGTTCTCTTATCTTGCTATGGTTGTCTTGATGTTGTGATTATTATGTTGTCATGGCGTGGTGATTATTATATGGATGACTTTTCAATGATTATTCTAATGATTCGTTTTATACTTTTGCTCATGGTCATGTAGTTATGTTGTGATGTTGTTATGAGGTTACTACGATTGATAGTGTTTTATATATCTGTGCATGATTGGCAATATTTATTTTTGAATATATGTCTAAATTCTTTTGATATTACACTAGAAAATCATGGCACGAAACTGGAGGAACGCACGCAGAAACCAACAAACTCTTTACCCACGACTGAGGCCCGGTTAGAATTGCTCATGGAGTAACGCATAACGGCGGCCATTGCTCATTATGAAGCAAATCGCACCGATCATAGCGGCAGATCTGGAGGAAACATTGGTTTAGGAGGCTAAGGTCCCGATAGGTCAAGGAACCGGAGGAACTACCGCAACTAGAAATGGTTGGTTGAATATGACAATACAAGAATTTTCCCAATTATAAGTACTTGTGATAATACATATGTTGACAATTCGTAGATACGGATATATAAGCATTCCTTGACTGCAAGCCCCTAATTTCGATGGCACTGAAGGTGCCGTGGGATTCGTACGCTAGACTGAAAAGACTGACTCCCTAATTCACATGAGCAAATGAACTCCCAAGCAAAGAGTGATGTACGCCACCGGCCTCTTTCTGGATGTGGCTCTAACTTTGTGGAACTTTTGGCCATGAAACAGCGTACGTCATGACATGGGAGGAGATGAAGACTTAATGAGAGGGCAGTACTGTTCAAGAATTGAAATACAAAAACTAGAAACCGAATTCTGGAACTTAAAATATAGTAGGAGTCGACGTTACTGGTACACTCAACATTTTCATGACCTATCTCGAGTTGTCCCCTATTTGGTAACACCGGAATTTAAGAGAATCGAGCGCTACATTTAGGGTTTGGCACCCCAAATACGAAACATGGCAACAACTTCTCACCCCACCACTATCCGTCAGGCGGTGAGTCTAGTTGTTAGTCTGACAGAAGATGGAGTAAAATGGGACGTATGACTAAGAAAGGCTTGGAGAAGAAGGAGGCGCATGTGGAAACCACAAATTCAGGAAAATGCAAATGGATGAATTTCAAGAAGGAACAAGGGTTGCGAACAAACCAAGGTAAGCTCATGTAAGAAAGGAAGCTAGATTTTCCCCGCCATAGGCAATACTGGCCCAAGGAAGTATGCGGGGTCCGTTACTGGAATGCGTCAAGTGCGGATATCATCGTATGGGTGGTTGTGAAAACAGGTTATGAAAGCATAAAGTGTAAAAAATGTGGTAGGGTAGGACACAAAACAGAGGTTTGCTGAACCTATGGGACAAGAAAGGGGCAAGGATGCGTTGGATTTGGTGACGTGGACCACTTTAGGAAGGATTGCCCGAACGCAAACCAAGCTCGAGGGAGAGCTTTTGTGATTGGAGCAAAGTATTCTCACAAAGAACTAAATGTGGTCACTGGTATGTTTCTTGTTAATAACCATTATGCAGCTATACGTTTTGATACCGTTGCCGATCTTAGTTTTATATCTATGGATTTTAAAAATATACTTGGTATAGAATTGAGTTAGCTAGACATACCATATTCTGTAGAATAAGCTAACGGAAAATTGGTTGAATCAGGAGAAATCATTAAAGAATGCACTTTGGAATTAGGCAAACAAAAATTTAATGTATCTCTCCTACCCGTTCAGTTGGGTAGTTTCGATGTCATGGTGGGCATGGATTGCTTGTCAGGCAACCGTGCCGAGGTGGTTTGTCACGAAATATATTTCGCATCCCCCTGCCTAGTGGAGAAACACTCATAGTCCACGGAAAGAAGTGTGAAACATCATTGCGGATTATCCCTTGCCTAAAGGCGAGGAAGTGTTTTGGAAGGGTTACATTGATTTTCTAGCACACATAGTGGATAAGAAGGTCGAGGAGCCTAAACTTGAGGAGATCTCCGTTGTGAAGGAATTCCCCGAAGTCTTTCCCGAAGACTTACCCGGATTACCCCCACAACCACAAGTCGTGTTTCGCATCGACATAGTCCCCAGATCTGCCAATGACATCTAGGGGAAATGATATGATCTGGGCATGGTAGATCGCTTAACCAAGTCCTCTCACTTCCTACTGATTCATGATAAAGATAGTGCAGAGAATTTAGCAGAATTGTATCTTAGGGAGATAGTGGCACACCATGCAATGCCTATTTCTATTATCTTGAACAGAGATGGCTGATTCATGTCAAGGATATCGCAATCATTTCAAGAGGCCATTGGATCTCAGTTGGGTCTAAGTAGTGCCTTTCACCCGCAAACCCATGGCCAAAGTGAATGCACCGTCCAAACGTTGGAAAACATGCTCCATGGTTGTGTGATGCATTTAGGCGGTAATTGGGATACCCATTCACCTTTGGTAGAGTTCTCATACAATAACATGTATTACACTAACATTATAGCCGGTGTGAGTTTAGGATCAGTTCGAAATGAACACAAGATTGCCGTTTAATCCTGTTTAACATGCGGAATTCGTTAAACCAAACAGTAATCGAGACAATCAAACGTAAACAACATTTTTTTATTACATTCTAACGATATCCGGACAGAGTTTCAATGCTTTACGATATAAATTCTCCTATCCTAGATCGAATCTTAATGAAGAGCTTGGAGTTGTTGCTTTTGCGGAGATATGTTTTTTCGTACGGACGTGAAGCATGAACTATTTATAGAAGATCATGTTTGTACGAAGGAGATCTTCTTGCGTCGTGCTAGTGTAACTATTTTTTCTCCTTATGAATTATGATATGTCTCCTTAGTACGTATGTTATTTGTTCGGTCCATGCGTATGTATAATTCTGATCTCCAAATTTTGCATGAGATATGATGATGTCATACATGTGTAATGATGATGTTAGTGATATGATGTCATCATTAAATCCGCTTTTTACGCACCGTACCGAATCCTAACCCATTCTGTCCAATCCTAACACTTTTTTGCGAAACCTCTGTCTCGTAAAATACAGACTCAAGACACTTGACATTACATGTATAATTAGATTTCTAACTATGGCCACATGAATAGTGCACTAATAGCCGCTCCGTTTGAGGCTTTAGACCAACGAAAGTGCCAATCTCCGTTATGTTATGTTATGTTGGCTGGAAGTCGGTGACAAATACTTAATTGGCCTGGAACTAGTTTAGGAAAAACAAGTAGAATATTCCAAATCCGCACCACATCAAGGTTGCTACCGTCACATACAAACTTAAATTGTGACACTCGGAAAAAATCCCGGTAATTCCGTACAACCTGAACAACTATTATAATATAAATTTACGCGTTTCAGACTTGAATCTATTTAAATGAGTCCTAAATGTTTAGGATTAACTAAAATCATAGCTTAGTATGATAACGAATCCGCAACAACTGAAAACAAATAAAACAACGTTCTAAACTGGCGACAGGAACGCGAACAAACAATTTTGGTCAGTACTGGTCGCGGTACAGTCTGACACGGCAAAAACGAGAAATAAGATATGTCTGTACGTGATAGTATATGAAAATTTCGTCTGAAAATATATATGTGCCTTACACTTTCAAGAAATTCTATTTAAAACACGAATTGTCCATGTCCGCTAAAAAATGCAGTAAACCTGCGGAAGAGTACAACATTTCGCTGAGTGAAACAGAAACTGTCTGAAAACCCAATAATAAATATTATTTGTTATGAATAATATACCGGGTGTTAAAAATGACACAAAATCCACATTCAAATCCTAATCCGTAAAGCAACACACCTAGTTCAGTAAAATGCATGACAATCGAGCCGGTACCGAAACTGTGTTAGAAATAATAAAAGTTTTAGTCCAAAATTTTGGATTAATAATTCGGATAACAAAATGTGTGTGAAATCAATTTTTCTTATAAAATTATATAAGTTATGCACAATACCAGTTTTGACCCGATACAGGATTTGAACCAACCTTTTCAACCAAATAACGAACCGACAATTTTTATGGGTTAGTTGGACTTAGTGTCACATTACTTTAAAATATCAAGCCTTGAATCTTTATATAAATAATCAAAGACCCTAAAAGTTTATATATTATCAACTTCAAAAAAAAATTAAAAAAAATAAAAACCTCCTTCACCCCATGCTCACGGTTAGAAGATCCAAGGGGGTCCCACCTTTTATTTTTTTGGTAATGTGGCAACTTATGTAGAAGATTGGTGGAACAAGGATCAAAACATAATCTTCTAAACCCATACACACACTCCATCACACCTTCATTTTCCAAGATAGCACCACCATTTTCATTTTCAAAAATTTAAACAACCTACATTATAGCTTCCATGGATGATACAAGATTTTGGTGAAGCTTGAAGGTGAACTTGAAGCATTCTAACAAACCTTGGAGTTCTTGGAACATCATCTTCTTCATACCTTCATCTTGTTCTTACTAGAAAACTTGTAAGATTCATAAACCTAGTCCTACATTCTTAAAATTTTTTATTTTCTTAAAACTCAAGTTTATCTTGAATCCATCACAACAAACCCACTTGAAATATAACAAGAAAACAAGAATCATATTTATGATCAAAATGTTTTTAGAAGATTTTTGATGAACTTGGTCTAGCTTCATGTGTATAAACTTGAGTCTTACACACAAAAATATGATCTAAGCACATGCATGTTTAGATCTAGCAAGACTCACCAATAAAATGTTATGAACCTAAGTTTTTATGATCTTAAAATAGTTGCATGTAGTTGTGAAACATGAAAGATTGATTAAAACTCAAAAACTTGAATTTTGGATGAAATGGGTAAATAAAGTTTCCATATATGGAAAGATCATGAACATGAAAATTGTTACTAGAAGGTTTTTAAGCACATGTTCATCTTTAAAACAACATCTTATGATATTTAAAATTTGAAATTTTAAATAGAAACGTGATTTACTAATTTTTGTAAAACCCGTGAATAAAGTTTCCTTTTCAGGAAAGTTTAGACTATAAACTTGGTCCATGATATTTTTGTTGAAAGTACTTAATGATATTGATACTTGATGATGTTGGAGTTGAAAATGATATAAAAACAAGTTTTTATAAACTTGGAAAATGTCCATAGTTTAGGGTAAACTATGGCAAAAAAATTTATAAATTCGGTTATGGTATTAAAAGTGATAAACGGGAGGTTTAACAACTATGAATGACTTGGAATTTATAAACAAAACTAAACTGATTTTGAACAAAAAAATGTGTAAGTTCATATCTTACTAAACTAAAATGTAGTAAAGTATATATTTAGAAAAATATATACTTTAAATGATGATCAAGTATCATGACATATTTTGTGATATATTTTGTATATAGATCAAGTAGAATTTAGTACAAAAATATATGTTTACACAAAACTTCACAATACGTATAAACCGTTGACAAGCGGAAGTTAAAAACATAAAGTGTCCATCCTTGGACATACACAAGCAAAACGGACGATTCGGACACTTTGGAAAATTCGAACAAAATAGATATATATATACATATTTAGCGCAAAACAAATCGGACGACGAAATCAAACCAAACCGACACTAAATAAATGGTCACTACAAAAATATTAGCCATGTCACACTCTAAGAAAACGGAAGGTTACGAAAATGTAATACATATTTTTTTAAAACTAGATTTTATAAAAATAAACACAATATTATTTTCATGGATTAAGTCCATACTTGGACTAAATAAGAATTGGGCCAAAAATATCTTTTAAGTTACAATTGGGCTAAGATAACTTTAAATTAAAATTGGGCTCAAGCCCACTTTTTACAAATTGTTTTGGGCTAAAGCCCACTTTGTAAATTTAGTATGGACCAAGCCCACCTTTATGAAAAGAATACATTTGGGCTAGGACCACTTTTATATAAATCAAGATTGGGCGAGGCTCATACACATTAAATAACTTGGGCTAGGCCCACCCTTACAAAACAATTTTGGCTTGATCCACTAAGAACAAAACTATTTGGGCTAGGCCCACACTAATTAAATCATTTGGGCTAGGCCCACTCAATTAAATTAACCTGGGCTAGGCCAACACATGTTAAAACATATTGGGCTAGGCCCATCCCAAATTAACTAACTTAGGCTAGGCCCATACATATAGACCAACTTGGGCTAGGCCCACACAAGTTAAAGAATATTGGGCTAGGCCCACACACATGAAAGTAATTGGGCTAGGCCCATTCAAATATGAAACAATAAATAATATGTATATATATAGAAGATATATATATGTAAAACAAACGAAACAAACAAATATAAGTATAGATTCAAGATAAGATACTTTTACAACGATTAACATAAATAAACCTAAGTGTCTAATAAGATTATAACACTTGTAGGTTGTGAAACAAATGGAGAAACCAAACTAAAACGAGATTAACTTAGAGCGCAAACCAGTGAGTTCATGTTTTCCCCTTTTATTTAAACGTTGTTATGGTTTTAAACGCTCGGGGATGTATACATTTTGTGAATTGTATAGCGGGGAGAAAATGGAACCAACTAGATCATATGCGAATAGGTGTTCAAAATCATAGGGGCCATTGATTAATAACAGTAGCCGAGGAACAATTGGATAGATCTATTGGGTGTGGACGAGCCCCACTCTAAATAAAACCTTGTCCGTTCAGAGTGCTTTTGTGTCTAAAATTGTGTCGATGGCCCTGATAAATCGTCAAGGGTTGGTCGCCTCCTAGTTCAGCATACATATTAGTGTCCTAGCAAAACACTAATAATCACATGGATTTCATTTTTTAGGTATACAAACAAAACTTACAATTGCAAATGTTTTTGAAGATTCATTTGGCACTAAAACTAATAACATGAATTCACTCAACCTTTGTTAACGTTTTCCAAAACTAACATGTATTACAGAAAAATAGTGGACGGACCAAGGAAAATGCGTGATCGTGGAATGACAAACAAGGCTGTGGAAAATGTTGTTTTTGGTTGTTGGTTGTTGTTTTACAACTATGTATTTGGGAACTACGTTGTAATGTGTGGTACTGTCAAACAAACTTTTGGTTGTAAATAAGTGTTGAATAAATGTACGGATGAAAACTCGTTATGTTTTACATGGTTTGTTTACTTGATTGAATGCTATGAATATCGCTCTGGCCACACCTTGCGACGCTTCCGCTAAACCAAAATTCAGGGTGTGACAGACCTGGCATCAGAACTTCAATTGTAGTGAACTAAGATTCTTTTTGGAGTCTAGTCTACAATTTCAAAAATGGCCTTTTAATAAAAGTCATGAGTCATTTACGAAATTGTATCAAGTACATTCCACGGCACGGTTACGAAGGTCCACTAGTACTAAACAACAATCCAAAACGGTAATGCAAGGACGCTATACGAATAGGTCTTTAAGGATTAGACATGATAAAAGTAAGTTGGATAAAAAACGATATGTGATATAACTTACAATGGAACTAAAACACAATTTCCCAAGATATATTATAAGTTGTTCATTTAAATAAATTGTACGGATTATTTTGCTAGGATATGTCTTCCAGTTCGGATTCAGAGTCCACGGGTTCCCTATCTGTAGGACCGATCCTCGATGCTTAGGAACCTAAATTTGATATCTAACGTCCATAATAACGGAAATATTACGTCGTGCTACCAATAGACAAGAATTAATCAGTTAAACGTCAGTTTTATAGATCAAAGTTCTGGTTACAGACTGACAGAGCTTCGCCTCTGAAATGCCAAAGTTACAAATGAGAGATCTAAGCTAGGTATTTATAGACATCCAAGTTCGGCCCAAGGAGGTGCAAGTTCGCCCGAACTTGCCTATGCAAGTTCGGATGAACATGCCTGAACATGTGAACTTATGGGCAAACTTGGCTACAACATACATAAATACTTCTTATACCTAGCCTATTCAGCTCTATATAATACAGACTCGATATAAGACTAAGACATAGACATTATGCACCAACAGACTCCCACTTGGATATCGTCTTCGTCTTTTATCAGTCTTCAAAACTCTGTCTTCATATAAACGTTAACGCATACGACCGAAGAAGTTCTTGTACGACTTCCTTCGTCGTTCTTGTTTCGGATCCGGCATCTGATCAGTTGGCGGTGGTCTTTTAAAGTTAGCCATTCTTAGCGAACTTTTCCTTACCACTTTTTCCATTCTTTCTTTGATCGCCTCACTTCTGGTATCTTCTTTAAGAAATTCAACTCTCTCCAGATCCCTCCACTTCGTTTGCCACATTTTACCAGAATTTACTTCGCGTGCATAGCAAACGTTGACAACTTTCTGATACTGCATCGCATGTACCTTTTCTCTTTCTTCAAAAACAATCTTGCTGTAGAAAAGGCATTTTATATCTTCTCTTGAGCAGTTTACCAACCACATAGGATCTAGAATCCTTATCGTCCTCCACAAACCTCTCATACCCTGATGACCCATCACTTCAACTCGTTCTTTAGCAATATCCAGGTGATCTTCAAATTTTAACACAATCATTGCTTCGCAAGTAGCTGGATCAATCTGCCACCACTTGAATAAAGGATAGAAGTTTTGTTCGATTGGCATAAGTGGCATATTCCTCATGGCTCTAGGACGTTTCATAATTAACGTTATGTCCTTTTCCCCTGTAACCTTATTGATCTTAACTCATCGTCTTGGAATAAACGGCTTCCAGTGATTCAAACCTTTACTAGCTTCATACTTAATCATCTTCCACAACAACTGATCTACTGTCTTCATATGATAAGTAACATTCATTGTTTGTACTAGATCTTCCATATCCCAATACGGCAATGTCTTTAAATCAGAATGGTATTTGAAGTATTGCACTCCAAATTCCCTTTTTATTGCATATACGTTGAGCTCTTTAAACCATCCCCAACTCAATATATCTCCCAAAGAAACACCTTTATCTCTGGTGAAGAATGCTAGTGGACGTCGAAACTTATGTTCACGGGCATCTCCTTGAACCAGGACTTTTTCGCTTCAGCTATCTCTTCTTTGGTCATCGGTTTAGGAATCCTTCCTTCTCGTAACCCTTCAGCAATCCTCTCATTCAACATATCTTCATTAAGCTGTTTGTACATTTCTTCAAATGTAGGAAAACTTTCTGAATCCTGACCGATGTACTTAGCTTTTTGATCTGATTCATCGTCTAAGGACAATCTTCCACTAACACACGATTATACTCATCTGCTTCAAACCTTCTTTCATACTGATACTCTTTCGGTTCAAATGTGTTAACATTCATAACTTCCTCAAAATCAAACTCTAAATTCTAAGCTTCAACCTCAATTAGTTTCGCCAGATCTTCTTTCGAGTAGTTATGTACAAACTCACCTTCTTCAACATTGTGTTACAACATTAGTATCAAAGGCTTCGTAGGTACTGCAGTCACAGGCTTCGCAGATCGATCAACATCTAACAAATCAATATCATCTGACGGACCTTTCTTCCCTGACTCCCCCTGGCTTTTACTTCCATTCGATTCGATTCATCGTCCATGAGGTCAGAAAAATCAAACTCATCAGATACTTTAGCTTCATTGATCTTTAAACCTGTACCACCCTGATCAAAATCATCATCTCCTTGATTAAAATCATCATCATCATCCCCAACATTCCAATCCTCATATCCTTCTTCCTCTTCGTCTTCATTCTTATCCTCTTTCTCGGCTTCATCATTGTCTTTTTCTTCAGTAACAATGATAGGATCAGAAGGCTTGACAGATTCGTCAACCTTTTGGATATCAGACCCAGAAGCTTTCGAACTATCTTCAATTGGTTTCTCAGGAATATCAGAAGATTTCTCGGCAGTAGATTTCGGGGCTTCACCCTCAACCTGCTTTCCTTTACAACTCTCGGCCAATTCTTTCTCGGCATGTTCCTTGGCTTCTTGACGATACAGATGATCGTATTCAGCAATAAAATCAATATTTAAATTGTTAGATAACACCTTTTGTAATCTGATAAATCTTCGATCGTTCAAAGCTTGAATTTTCTTTAATTCTGCAATTTCTGTCTGTAGTTTTTCGTTGGCGTCCTGCAGACTTTCTATCAACGCCTTGAAATATTCACGTTCATTCTCCTGCAGACTTCGCTCTGATTCACCTTCTTTACAAGCTCAGCCTTTTCTAACTCAATCTGTGCAACTTTTTCTTCCAATACCTTCACACGTTTTTTCTAACATATCAGCATTAGTTTCTGGGAAAAACTCATCCAAGTCTTCAAGACTGATTGGACCGTGTGGCATATCACCAAACATACTTCCCCTTGGTGTCTTTGGTGTTGAATCTTTTGGTGTTGCAGTTTTGGTGTTGACTTCTTCGGTGTAGAACTTTAAGGAACAGAAGTCTTTTGAGCACTAGGAGATTCAGCGATTGGAACTTCAACAAATTCAGACACATGAGGTTCTTGTGTAACTCCTGGCCTTTCAGCTTTAGCATGAACGATAACAGAAGGTTCTTGTGGAGGAGGTTCTTGTATGGCTCCTTTCTCCTGAGCACCAGAAGGTTCTTGTGTGGCTTCTGTGCTTTTCACCTTGCTCTTGTATCTCTTGCTCACAGCTTTCTGAGCTTTCTTAGCTTTTCGTTTCCCTTTAGTATGAGGTGACCCTGTAGTCTTCTTTGATATTTCAATTACTGGAGACTTTGTACGCTTTGACTTTTTCTTTGGACTCTCCTCGTCAGATTCTTTTTCAGCGTTAGGATCAAAATTTGCATCCAATCTCCTTTCTTTTTATGCTCTAATCTCTGCTTCTGTCTTTTCAGGCTCTTTATCAGATTCTTCATTCTCAGAAGTAGCAGAAATCACATCTTCTTGAGTTGACTTTACAATTTCTTGACTTTCAATTACAACTGCAGTGCTCGATCCAGCAACTGCTTCAACATTTTCAGGTTCCTCCTCATCAACAAGAAAAGTTTCAACTTTCTTTGCACCACGTTTCTTTTTCGGCTTATCAGCTTCAGCCTTCAAAAACCATTAACTCCTTGCCTTTGGTTTGAATTATTTAAACCATTCTTGTTCAGCTTTAAGCTTTTTCTCGTTGTCACTACCATCTTTTCTCCATTTGTTGTCTGGCGGCGAGACATAATCTGAATCTTTTATAACTCCAAACACTGGTTTCGCAATAGGAGCTGAAATTTGCTTTTGGAACTTAATAAGCTTCTTCACTGTAGTCTCGTCAAGATGAACTAGATAAAGAACGTCATTCGGATCTCGAGAAATATTGGCATACTTCTCGTCAATCATCATCTGAATGAACCTTGGATAAAGACACAATCTCGAATCCTCCATGTTCTTAGACATGTGAGTAAAAACCAACTTCGAAATGTTGAACGACTTTTTCAAAAATAAGCGCCGTTGCCATGCTAGCCAAATAATCATGTACATCATCCAAACCGGCTTTGCGATGGCTAAATGTGTGAATTAACGCATGAATCAGAAGCTTGTAGGGGTTAGGTACTTCCCCTTTCTTTAGTGTCGGTTTGTTTACACTTCCTTTGTATCCAATGCGGAAAAAGCATCCGCGAACCATCATCTCATCTAGATGAATCGGATCATCTTTGTGGTCTTTGAATTCCAGAATCCTTCGGATATCATCTTCAGTTACTGTGATCGGCTTGAGTTCATTACCAACTTGCACTGTAAAAGAGATCGTCTTCTCATCAGCGCTTAAACTCGCATTCATCCAAAAATGAACAACATGTGATCGATACGACACTATGCGTTCTGTAATTGCTCGGCGAATATGGCTATTTCGAGAAATTTCAAAATACTGTCATACTCCTTCAATGACGGACATATCGTTTTATCGAGCGTAATGCATGTATTGTGAGTTTTGGAAAACTCTACTGAGATAACACGCGCTAGAATCTGTGCCTGAAAAATGACGTAAAACAATTAGCACGCTTATCGAGAAAAATCACCAAAAAATTTCTAACACTTTTCATCAAGTTCGGGCGAACTTGATTAGTGTTAAACATTCTGATTTTAACAAGTTCGCCCGAACATGTATCTTACACGTTCAATTAAGATACATTCGGTTAGTTCATGGTTAATTCATGGTTTAATCTCTAATCAGTACCTCTGCCATAGTGATTGGTGTGCTAATCACCAAAAACTAACTCAAATTGGACAGCGTAACGGTATAAAATTGTCAATTTCACACGAATGCTCTCAATGCTCAAGTTCGCTCTATTGTTTTTGATGACAGGTAAATGAGTTCGACCGAACTTGAATGGTATTTATACCATGTCAAGTTCGGGCGAACTTGTTAAGCCCAACATGAGGGCCCATATGAGTTTGAGTGAACTTGTCTTTTAAAAACAACAACCATCCATCTGCAAGTTCGGTCGAACTTGCTGATTGTTAAACTTGAATTGTTTAGCAAGTTCGGACGAACTTGCCAAACCTCAAAATTTCAAACGTTTTCATTTTTTTTCAATTTTTCATTTTAACCCCTGAACTTTCCAACTTTTTACCAGTTATGAAAATCCACTCAGTTGACCAAGTCCAAGCTAATGACCTTGGTTAACCGATTTGTCTACCGAGTCCAAGTTAATGACCCCGGTTTGATGCAGTCCGTAGAGTGCTTTATCCAGTAGGTACGCTTTCTTCTTGTTAAGTGGATCGACAAACCCTGGTGATTGTCCAACGTACACCGTTTCACGTAATTTACCATATAGAAAAGCCGATTTGACATCCAATTGATAGACCTTAAATCCTTTCCATGATGCGAAAGCTAGAAAAATTCGAATAGATTCCAATCGAGCTACTGGCGCATAGACTTCCGTGTAGTCTATCCCTTCCTGCTGGTGAAATCCCTTGACAACAAGTCTAGCTTTGTTACGAACAATAACTCCTCTATCATACATTTTGTATCAATTGCTTTCTGATTTTCTAGTAGGTCTTCAAGCTTCCACACACCCAACTTCTCAAACTGCAATAATTCTTCTTGCATTGCTTGTACCCAGTTTTCATCAGCTAATGCTTCATTAACTGTGTTAGGTTCAATCTGAGAGATGAAACATGAATAGAAGCAATAGTTCTGGGTTATAGCAACACGTGTGTAGAAACAAATGAGTGCTTTATTAATTTGCCCTCGAGTTCTAACACCAGTTTGAAGTTCTCCGATAATATTTGTTGACGGATGATAGGAATATGATCGCGGCAATTCTTCACTTGGAACATCTACTGAGTTTTGCTGATTTGTGATGTTGAGATCAACAACCAATTCAATGTTTGGAGAGCTTGATGAAGCTTCATTTCTGTTGTTCAGGACTGCAGATTGATTAAGAAGACTTGTTATCTGCTCCACTTCTTCATCTGAAGAAGATAATTCCCCATCAGCATCAAATGTTGGTGTTTCATCTGAATCAGAATCTTGATTCGAGGCATACTGGGCTCCGTTGTTATATTCACTGCTTCAGTGGAGGCAATTGTTGGAAGATTAGTAGGTGTTGATAATGTTTCAGAAACATTTTCAGCCGGAAAACCACTATTGTTTGAACTTGCGCCGGAAGATGGATACAACGTGGGTTGATTAACCACAATTGGTCGAACAATTTGTTCTTGATTCGCTAACTGGTGAAGATAATATAACGCTGCAACTCCTTCGTCAGTTGGTTTGGACAAGTCAAATGACTTACAAAGGTCTTGATAGTTAAAAAGCCGCGCGTCACCTTTCCTTTGAATAGGATCCGTGTAATTGAAACAATCCATGTGCTGTGCTTCAATAACCTTTCTCAATGAAGGAACATATAGTCTTCTCAACGGACTCGCATATCCGACAAAGAAACCTTCTAGAGATTTAGCTCCGAATTTGCCATCTTAATCTATTACGGTGCAAGGTGCACCGAATGGTTCTAAGAACTTCAAATTTGGCTTCCGTCGGTTTATCATCTCAAAACATGTTTTCTTTGTTGGTTTGATAGTGAGAACCCAATTTGCGTGTAGCAAGCAGCAGCAACCGCTTCACTCCAGAAGCTGATTGGAAGTTTAGAATCTGCAAGCATGGTTCTCGCAGCTTCAATCAAAGTTCTGTTTTTTCCGTTCAGCAACTCCGTTTTGCTGTGGAGTATAGGGAGCACTAAACTCGTGCAGAATCCCTTTTGCGTTGCAAATTTCCTTCATTTAGTTATTCTTAAATTCTGTGCCATTGTCACTTCTAATGCGTCTGTCTGACAGATGACAAATGTTCTCGAGTTTCTTGAATAGAATAACCAAGTTCTCGAACGTTTCGTCTTTTGATTCTTGAAAGAATACCCACGAATATCTCGAATAGTCATCTCTCACGACCAAGCAATATAAGTCTCCTGAGATGCTTCTAACATTTACAGGACCAAATAAGTCCCTGTGGAGATGTTCTAATGGCAACTTGATTGAGTTTAGAATTTTCTTCGGATGAAATTTCTTGATCTGCTTTCCCTTTTTGCATTCCAAGCAATGATCAGACATCTGAAAACTTCGAAGATTTACGCCTTCTACAAGATCATTATGAACTAAGAAATTCATTTTTCGCAAATGAATATGCCCCATCTTACGATGCCAAAGAATAGAATCTTTTTCAGTAGCCTTTGATACAAAACATTAGGCTGATTGTGATGAAGTGGTAGCAACACCCATATCAAGAACATATTAATCTTTCTCTCGCGGTGCTCGCATCAGAATCCACTCATCTGGTATTTTGAATCCCGGCTTCAAGATAATACACTCCTTGTCGTTGAAATGGACTGTAAATTTCTTGTCACAAATCTGTGATATACTCAAAAGATTGTTCTCAAATTCTGCAATATAGTTCACGCGATCAAATAAAACTACGCCATTGGAGAGTTTTCCCTTGGCGACTATCCTTCCACCTTGATTTTCTGCAATCCAACATATCCACCATTGATAGCTTTAATGTCGAATAGCAATGCCTTCATTCCCGTCATGTGCCTAGACGCTCCACTATCCAAAATCCACTTTGAAAGTACGGATCTTTGGAGCCCCTGCAAAATTCAGAAATTACGTGAAAAGCTCTACCCAAGCCTTCTTGGTCTTGGGTTTTACTGGATAACCATCATCAAAAGCATATTCAAACTCATCATCATCATCAAAATCAAATTCATCATCTATTTCAACAATGTTAATGTTTGAAAATTTCTCTTTTTTCTTAACTTTTACAAATTTGACATTATCGATCTTTATTTCTGTCTTAACTCCTTTCACATTCTCACTAGTCTTCATCTGCTCAGACTTAGTGATTTCAGACTTTGATTCTTTTGTGTTGTTAGTCTTTACTAGCTCAGACTTAACAACACCAGACGTTGTTGACCTTTTCTTGGCAATCCAGGTTTGAGATTTGATATTAGCCTTTTTGATGTAAAACTTGTTTTCATTAAACCTAGAAGTTTCACCTTTTTCGAAAATGGAATTTTCAAAAATCTTTTCAGACTTTGGTTTAACTTCTGGTTTTGATTCATTTCATTTCAAAATCTTTACAGGCTTTGCAAACACTGGTTGCTTTGGTTTAACAACATTTGAATCTTCTTTTCTTTGAAGATAAGTCGGTTTTGATTTCGGACATTGTCGTGCCATATGACCAATTTCATTGCACTTGAAACATGTCTGATTATCAAGTGGATGTCCTTTAATAGGTGGTTTTGCCCTACTTGAAGTTTTGACACCACTTGTAACCTTGGCTTTATCTCGAATTTCTTTCTCCTTGTTGAACTCATCATTTGATTGCTTACCAATCAAATTCTCCTCATGAACTGTATTCGTCCCATATACAAAATTCATGTTTTTGTTTTTATATTCATGAAATGGTGACGGTTTCTTTACAAATTCATCAGTTTCTTCTTCTAAACATGATCACCACCGTTTCTTCGGTAATTGTTTCTTTTAGGTTTGGAATAGAATTTTCGTTCATTGATTACCAATTCCTCTGATGTGACTTCCACGAGTTTAAAGAATTTATCAAGCGATTCTTCCTTCACATTCTGAATTGGGAAGCTATCATCAAAGTATAGTCTATCAGAATCCTTAATTTTGTACATTACAATATTAGGATCATCACTTAGACCATCCTCTGAAGACTTGTCGTCATTTTCAGACTGTGAATCGGAATTCTTAGAACTCGCGTTGGCGCTTTTGAAGCTGCCGTCATCAGAATCACTTAAAACATTTTCAACCACTTTGTTAAGCATAGCGTTGTTATCATCATCAGATTTAGCATAGACTATATCAATGTTCTCTGGCAACTCGTCTTTCTTTTCAGAAAGTAATTCAACATGAGTGCCTTGTCCATCCCATCTGCAGATTTAACACATTATTTCTCGCAAAGGGGTGGAGGAACATTGCTATATTCTTTGCCCGCTTTCTTTTTAGGTTTTTCTTCCGTTGGGATTGTCGGAAGAATGTGATCGATAACATACGCGTTGGTGGTATAACTTCTTAACAATTGTCGAACTCTTTCAGTTTCGATTGTCATGTCTTGAAGTTGTTGTTTATTTCAGCAATGGTGTTAATATATGTGTTAATTGCTCTTTGTTTATCCATTACTGTCCCACTCAACATTCTTATATTATCATGTTGTTCGATGTTATTTCTGTCGAGTCTGCCATAATCATTTTTCATTTTGTCATACGCTTCTTTCATTGTGCGATAATCATATTTTAACAAATCGTTATGCACATTGTTTTCAGCGATGATCTTTGATTTTTCGGCACATTCGACACAAGGTTCAGTACATTTTATACAAGGTTTCTCAACCTCAACAACTTGTACTTTGACAACTTCTTTCTCGACAACCTTTACCTCGTGACCTACCTTGGTTAGATTCGCCATCAAAGCTTTATCTGCCATGTCCTTGAGGTTTTCGGCATTCACTTCTTGAGTGACATCAATGATCACTTCATCAATTTTTTTCTCCTCAACCACTTGTTCTTTTGAGCTTCCATCAAAATGACCTGCAAAACTGTCACAAGAATTAGAGGATAGAATTCCTTGTCTCTGCATATGGATATATTCCTCTTCTTCCTGCTGTTGATGCAAGTATTGTTCTAGAATAGCTTGTTCGAAAGCTGCTGCTTCTGCTGCTGCTGCTGCTTCAGCTGCCGCCCCTGCTTCCTCTACAGAATTATCTTCAACTATCTCCGCCATCAAAGCAACTCTGGTCTTTTTCTCAATGTAAGAATTCCAATCAAAACCGTCATCTTCTGTGGATGCAACCATGGCTTTCTCCGTGGTACTACTGTTTGGCTTTTCTTGGATCTCAACTTGAGTTTTCTTCGGGAACGGTTTATATTGAAGTGCCATCTTGTAATATTCATTCCCTCCTCTGAAAGGACTTTGATTTCCGGTTGCCTCAGTGTTTTTACACTCTCTTTTAAAATGTCCCTTCTGTCGGCATTTGAAGCATGTGACTTTGGATTTGTCAAAACCCAATTTGTTTCTGGAGTTTCCTATGTCACGGCCTGTGAGTGCAACGAACTTTGTCACTCTCCTGATGATCGAAGCTAAGGACCATTTGATGTCCATTAGTTCGAGTTCTTCCTCATCTACCTGGTCATAATCTTCTACGGTCATCTTAGGGTTTCCGATCTTACCGGCAACAAGACATTCATAAGACTCTAAGACGATAGCAAGTAGTGACGTATGTTTTTTGCAACTTCTTCTGAAACAACATTGTTCAAATTCACTGCGATGTTGCATTTGTAAACATTCGGATCAGAACTTTGCTGTTGGTTCTGATTTGCTTGACTTTGAAATGTTGAATTTGAACCAGTGCTTGAGTAAGAACTTTGTGGACTTTGGTCATACTGAGGTTGTGAATGGTTCTGATTCTGTGGAGAAGCATTCATGTTTGCACTAAAAGCAGTTCCAATTTTTGGACTCGAAATGTTATCTTGCATTCCGGTTTTGTAGTACAAACCAATCTCTTTAACAACATTAGCATTCTTTGACTTTGCTATCTTCAGAAGCTCCATTTCGTGGCCTTCGAGTTTATCGATAAAGGTTGACAACTTGAAGAATTCCCACTTATCACTATTCTTCAGAACCATCAAATAAGTTGACCATTCAACCTCTGGTAGTGCGTCAGCAAGTTTGTCGATGTATTATTGCTTCGTCTTCTCAAGACTGTGTCTTCGCATTTGCACTTTGAGATGACAGAAATGCTCAATCATTTGCTTAATGGTCTCATTCTTTAGCATGCTGAAGATATTGAACTCTTTCAAGATAAGAGCCTTCTTGCTTTTGATCATTTCAGCACTGCCTTGGTATTTCTTCTGTAACGACAACCAAAGCTCTCTTGCTGTAGTATACTCTGGTAACAGAATCAGAGTATCTTCTTTGACAGACTGTTGGATGAGACTGATCATCTTTTTCTCAGCAATGTATTCGTCTCTCTGTGTTGTCGAATAGTTGTACCTCTCAAGAACTTGTTGATGCTCATCTACCGGAACAGTGTAGCCTCTTTCAATTGATACCCAGCCAGCGAAGTGCATGGCTTGAACCCAGTAGGTAAATTTCTCTTTCCATGCTTCATATTCGTCCATGCTCATCAGCTTGGGCGGTTTGACGGTCGTTCCTATTTCGTTATCAAGATTGACTTGATTGATCACATTGGCATTTGACGAACTAGCTCCGGACATAAAATCTCTTAATTGATCTTCCATTGTGAATCATGAAACGTGTACGCGGAAAAACTTTCAAAAACTTTGAAAATGATTAGTCCTACTACAAGTTCGGTCGAACTTGTAGCAATAAATGAAGAATTCTTGGATTTTCTAACAAGAACTTGTTAGATTGGTTTTGAAAAGATTTGATTATTTTCGGTCAAACTTATAACACCAATCAATCAAATCTTCGAGCGAACTTGTCAACACAATTTTGATGAAATACAAGCAAGTTAGGGCGAACTTACTTAAAACCTTCTTGATTTTAGACAAGTTCGGTCGAACTTGATATAAAATTAATTAAAATTCAGTATCTTCGAGCGAACTTGACTTAAATTTCCTCAAAAACCACCTAAGTTCGGGCGAACTTACTAAAAAATCACTTGAAAAGTGATGTTTTGGGGAAGTTCGGCCAAACATGGCCAATAAGTTCGATCCAGAAAATTTTCAAAAACATGGTTTTTTCAAAATTTCGATATGAATTCGGTTGAATTTGGTCTCCAATCTTTCAAGGGTTTATCTTTGTTGTATTTTACATGATATATTCAAAATTCAAAAGATTTTGACCATTAATTCTTCATTTTGTGATCAAAAGTTAAGAAAAAAGAAGAATGGAGTAGAAATAGAAGAGTTCTTGTCTTGATACTATCAAATCAGGCTGTTCTAGCTCTGATGCCACTTGTAGGACCGATCCTTGATGCTTAGGAACCTAAATTTGATATCTAACGTCCATAATAGCGGAAATATTACGTCGTGTTACAAATAGACAAGAATTAATCAGTTAAACGTCAATTTTATAGATCAAACGTTCTGGTTACAGACTGACAGAGCTTCGCCTCTGAAATGCCAAAGTTACAAATGAGAGATCTAAGCTAGGTATTTATAGACATCCAAGTTCGGCCAGAGGAGGTGCAAGTTCGCCCGAACTTGCCTATGCAAGTTCGGCCGAAAATGCCTGAACATGTGAACTTATGGGCGAACTTGGCTACAACATACATAAATACTTTATATACCTAGCCTATTCAGCTCTATACAATACAGACTCGATATAAGACTAAGACATAGATATTATGCACCAACACTATCTGACATAGATTATATACCACTTTATTACCAAACTTTCCATTTATGGGTTCTTTTTCCTCCACTCCCATGTTGTGACAACTGCGAAAAATCCGGTAAACTTTGATTGGTACAAGTCCATGGTAACCGAACGGGATATGTGTATCATGATATTGTTATGATTATGTGTGATACCCATGACGAAACAGGTACACCTTAATTGGTCCTAAATGTTAAGCATAATTGAAATAATAATTGCGCGTAAACTTTGCAACCTTGTATGACTTGTGCGCTATACTGAGCAATCGTTATTATGTCTCGAAGGAATCCGAGAGCACTTCATGGTTATCATGACACTATTAAGGACCAACGATGCGAGGTTGGTGTCCTTAGCCTTGAACAATGTGTTAAACGGAGACTTGACATTTAATAGAGCATTAAACCTTTGATGTTGATGATTAGGTTATCGGTTACATCATTTAAGATTTCGAGTTCCAAAAACAACTTAGTTTTGTGCCATAGATTGTGACATAAGGTTTCAAAATAATCAAAGCCTGGGCACGCAAATCGAAGCAGCTCCCAGTTGGGGAAACACCTTCGTTCCGGGCATAACATAAGGCAACCAAATGTGCAAGGAACGATCTCAATCAAGCTTAAAAACACTTAAACGAACGTCATACGGGACTTTTATGATTAAAACGTAACCATACTTGGGTTTCGAGATGGTTATGCCCAATTTTTAAAACCGAGTCTTTTGACAGTAAGAACGCGAAAAACAGAGCCCGTTTCACAAATCGAGAACGCGTCCGGGACCTGAAAAACGAACCTAAACAAAAACGGAAGATAAACATCATCTTTTAGCACGCATTTCTAAGAACGATGTGCCCCTTCGGGCCCACACCCAAACCGCCACCCCCCATATATATACTTTATTTTTTATTTTTCATTTTTATTTCATTTAAAATCAAGAAAAAAACCCATTCCTCTCTCTAAATTCTGCCATAACCTTCACTAATTCAGCTGTTCTTGAGCATAAACTTCAACAAATCAAAGGTATAAACCTTGGGTCTTATGATTTTAACCTTGTTTTCTTGATTATATGCGATTTCTAGCCGAAAAACTCATTTTAATCCAATATTTTTTAAGGTTTAAACATGTTTATGGGCTGAATAAGAACACCTTGGTATTTCCCTGGTGTTATATGGCAGCCATGATCACAAATAATTGAGGTTTGATACCCTAATCAACAGATATTCGACAAAAATCGCTTAACTATTCGATTAACCGAAAAACAATGAAATAAAGCTTGAATATAGCTCCTACACCCTTTTGGACTCACAAGCTAGGTACACCATCCGAGAACCGAAACTAACATAGGCAGAATCTTCTTTTAGCTATAACATGGTCCGTGATACTTAGATTGAGCTGAAATTTGGTGTGGTAATGTAGGGTATTGTCAGGAAGGTCCATGTACAATTTTAGAATTTTTGGAATTCTCTACGATTTTTGGTGAATATTTGACTGTTTTACCGAAATAATTTTGGAAAAATTACGAAACGGATTCAATAAATCTCCAAATTTTACACAGACACTAGTAACATATGTGGAATATTCTATTAAAATTCGGAGTCCATTGGTTGAGATTTGATTTGGGTTAAAAATCCGCGTTTTTACGAGTCTTCGGTAGCCGGAAACGCACCGAAACGAAATTGGAAAAATCTCAAATTATTATGAGATGTTCATGGACATATATGGGAGGTTCTGGAATATTTTGGGAATTTTTGAATCAATGATGGTATTTAGTGATAATATGTGCTTAAAAAGGTTTTATAAATAATTTATTTAAATAATTAGAATGCCAAAATAAATTCCAAGAAATTTTCCCATAATATATAGATTTTTACTGAGTTATCTAAAAATTTATAGAATTTTATTCATATTATAGATTAAGTGGGAATTTATAGAATTAAAGATGAGTTATTTTAAATCAATTTCGACGGTTTACCGTATAACGAACCTGCCCGAACTGGGAACTAACACAACCCGACAAATACTATAATTGGAACACCGAGAGTATTCCAGGAGAGTACCGGGAAAATTGGGCATTATGGGTGTGTCCTAAGACAGCTCGGGGAAATACCTCACAATGAAAATGGAAACTCAAATTTGGGCAACTTAGAGTCCCCAAACACTCAAACTCCCTTTATGAAAAGTTAATCATTCTTAAATAACCACGTGTTGCATTATTGGTATTCCTGTACCATTATCCGAACACGTTATACTACTGACTTTGGCTGGCACGCGAAACGGTGCCCGTAAGCCAAACTGAAAACTAATACTACCCTGACGTCATCACCATACCAATGTCCTATAGACTCAATCCGGAGTAAAAACTCCTGGCCCGATCCAAGTTATAACCATTACCAACCTAGATATTGATTTGAGTCCATACTTGCATGTGTGTTAGTAGAGTTGATACAGTTGATTGACCATTCTTGTGTTGCGACCACTACTTGCACGGTGAGTTTCACTTCCCCACTTTTGAATGGTTTTACTGTTTTCTGGGGACTTGCATGTTAAAAACTGTGTTGAATACACCAATTTGGGAGTGAGTTTCACTCCACCACTTTGAACTGTTTTACTGTTTACTGGAATGACTTGCATGTTACGAAACTGTGTAATTGCACCAATTTGTGAGATATGAATTATCTAACACACGAACTACCTCCCCTCTACAAGTGATTAGCGTAAGCTGTGGACAGTGGATAGTACTATTGGTCTGACAAACCCAGTTGCTCCAGGCAGTGTCTAGGTGACACTGTGTGTCGGTGACCAGGCAACTGCACGCGTCCTGAATTCGTTTATGTTGTTAGGCATAACTGTAGGGGAACATTGAACTTTACATGACTCAGTTGCCGGGATGACATGCCTGTCTTGACACGGCCCGGTGGGAAGTGTCTGCGGTGACACGACCCGGTGCGATGATGTGTCTGTCTGACACGGAGTGACTATGACAGGTCAAGGTTTCACTTGTGTCCTCGTGTAATTCCATCTGTGACTATAACTGTGGCTGTGACCGTCACTTTGACTGTGACCAGTGCAATTAAACTTGTGGATCCATATTGTTACACAACAACTAAACTAGTGGAACTCACGTAGCGTTTAGCTGACCCTTTCTAAAACTAACATGCATTTCAGGTAACTTGAGACTGGTGTGATCCATGTATGTTGTCCAAGACATGTTTGTAGGCGAACCCTAATATAGACGCATGTGGCTTAGAAGACTTATGTGGTTCATGGGAACACGCAGTTGTAACATACGTGTAGTATGTAATCAACGTTTTGCAAGTAATAAAATGTAGTGTCTTTATAAACAATGTGCTTGTACCAGAGGTGTATGTTGCATCCCGTATTGTTTTTCTTCCGCTGCAAGTCGGGGTGTGACAGAAGATGGTATCAGAGCCATTGGTTATAGAGAATTAAGTGCCTTTAAGGAAACCTAGACTATAACTATAGGCTTGGACTTTAGTGGACATCTTGGAAAAATTAACCTCAACAAAAAAATGCTTAGTGAACACTGTAAAGTATCCTATTTGCAAGTACCAGGATGGCTTTGTGGCGCAAGTGGGTTATTATGGTCTGGAACGTAATAACAGACTTGCTTATACGAGGCAATGTTTGGAAAGCCGCGGTAATAAACACCCTTAAATGCGTGGAATGATACATACGTGTACCAAGGTGATAGTGTGTGAATGTTTGCACGTGAATTGATACATGAATTGGGATTGGTAAATAATGCGTTACTACATATGCCTTCGAGATAGGCAGAAAACTGGTATTATAGTCCATTCCACATTCCTACTGACCACATATTTAACATCCACTAGAGTTGGATTCCTATCACTCACACAATTGTTACTTATACTTTATAATGTGAGAACTTAAGCCTTTATTATGATACGATCTGACCAACTCTATTCTTATAATTATTATAACAACGATTGCATGCCAGAATGGTACTTCAAAATGAACATAGATACACAAAGAACGCGCAGGTCGTTCTGATAGACTGGGAGGACGTGTACGGATCCTCACTTCGCTTCTCATTGCTTCACATTCGATTGTTATACAATCGCAGAGTCAAACATCTTACGAAACTTTTTCGTCCTTGAATCCGCCATTCATTTGATGGTCCGCGGGATTCCTCTTCTGCTTATAATTTTTGCACCTTTCACGTCGTGTGATACTATAATACATAGTGGTATTCCTTAGCACGTGTTTCGATATATGTTATATCTGAACATGACGATCTCTTGGTTATGGAAATAGCATGGGGTGCGCGAATAAGTTGCCCTTCTCGTTGTCATTTGATGCCATGGGGTATAGAGTTTGTGATGATACAGATTCCTTTGAAACGCTTTGCGATGTGGAACCTCGTTTTGTGTGAATGTTGGTTACATTGGGTTCTTTACGATTAACGATTGTTTTGAATTTCAGTTGGTTATTTGCAAAAAGTAATATGAGGCCCGAATATCGTGGTGAACGGAACATTGATCATGTATATGGGTGTAGTGGATACGCTGCGGTACTTCCTATATATAAACACCCGGCTACATTATCAAGGCACTTTTACTCAGGGCAGACGGGCTGCATGTTGCGATTCGTTCGGTTATGTTTTGGGCAATACAGCGTGAGACTTTGACCCTGTTTGATGTAATAAATGATGCCACAGTTGTTGTAACCACGACACCTATATACGTTTGCGGTGATTTTAAATGAAAGGTAGTTTTGGGGTTGACATGTAACGACTTTTGGGTTAATCCGGGAAAGGTCCTTTTTTCGAAATTATAATGCGATTTTCTAGGGGTACTACACCCTAGTAGTACTCTGTATTAAACTATTTGGGGATAGCCGGTGATAGCTTACCCACATCGATTACATAATGATTAATTTGGGATAAGTAACAATGTTCTGGCTTTGGTATGACAATTTAGCGTAATTTATTTCTTTTGGCAGGATTTGCTAGAACGTATATCCATTTATTTGAAATCATTACGTTACGACGAACCAATTATACTTATGTCACCGACCGTCGTCTAGGAAGCTATTCGGTTGAAGCGTATATTTCCTTTACTAGCTGTTGTTCGCTAGTGATACGATCTCTAATCCCCAATAAGGACACGTAATTAGCATTGGTATTCATAACTCAAGGGGATTTAGGGGCAACACATAAATAAGAGAAACTTATCCGATGTAATCAAAGTACGGCAAGGAGTTGTGTGGATGCGGATCTGATTATAATAAAGCTCGTGGAGGCAAAAACCCTTCGTCCATATTCTTCGAACCCGTTAATACTTCGCATTAACAGGATACACCTATGTATACATTAAATTATAAATATACAACATTCTTCGCAGGCCCATCTAAATGTCAATCTGGTAGACCTCGGTTGGGGGTGACGTAACCCAGTATGACGTACGAACACGATAATCATTATGTAATCCGAATCATTGCTTCCAATAAATTTGATTCTCCTTACTAACACTATTGGAAAGTGTTAAGGTCCGGTATATATAAATTACTAATTTGATACGCCCTATCGATTTAGTTCAAACCAATACAAGAAAAATCCCTAGTAACTCGAAGAAGTAGGGAATGAACGGTACGAAGGACCGTAACGAAGCTACCTTGTAATGCATAATTAGGAAACAAAATGATACAAAACGAATTCTCGTCGGACGATTATTTTATATATATATATATATATATATATATATATATATGTAATGCATAATTAGGAAACAGAATGATACAAAACGAATTCTCGTCGGACGATTATTTTATATATATATATATACACATATATATATATATGTATGTCTAATTCGAAGGACGGTACTTAAAAATCGTATAAAATTTTTATATATCACACGATCCCTTGTAATATATAGAGTATGGTAATCCGATGATGAACCCATGTGACAACTCTATATACACGGTCTTGAATCAATATCACCCGTATGAGGGCGGTGCATTCGCGTAAGGGGATACATTGGCTTTCATCCGTCGATTGGACACAAAGTGAACGATACCCTACCCTTATGAGTAACCAAGAGTATGCGTTAAACGGTGTTGCTTGTCCTCTTGACTATACGAGAAATAAATTCTCTAGATCAGGGGAGTATTGTTGAACCACCCCTTGTTTTCCTTCGACCGGTTGGTACCTTCAATTGATTTTCAGTTGATCGATTTAAATAAGTATTCGTGAGATACGATGTTACTGAGAAACTCGATTCTTCGCTAATTTTGAGTGACGACAATTCTTGTGCTACTTAAGGAAACAAGAACGGGAGAAATCTTAAGTATAATACTGCATACATGCATATATACTGGGGTATTCGTACCGCGGGTGAAATTGATGATAGGGGGTGATTGTCTGAAGCTGTTGCGCTATCATTTGCGCGATTTCCGCCTCGGTCATATGTGGTGAGCGTTTCAGGGCCATTCAACAATACTTATATAAAAGTATCAATGTCACATATTCAATCATCCAATATCACACAATTTCGTCGCACGCATGAGCCCACAACCTGTATAACCAACACCATTATCATGTATGTAATAATATCCGACATTATGCAACTGTTAAAATTGTACTTAGACTTAACCCAAAGAGGGCTAGTGCTTAAGTGTGCGGTCAGAACAAGTCACAGAAGTGACGTATATACGCCATAATATGAAAGTACGAACTACCCTGCATGAAGGAACACGATCAAAATCAAACTCTCTTCAAAATAAGAGTAGTATGAGTCGTCCGAATATCGTAATTAGTGTCTTTTGTGCACTGAACCCACCTGTGGGAAAGCTAACCCGTAAATCTAGTAGTCCCGATAATTTCAGATGAAGGGACTAGTGAATCTTCCGAATACGTCCCACGGATATCATGTTCATCCAGAGAGAAATTCCTTTAGTAAGCACGTCATATATACTTAAAAGAGGAATAAGACTTTGACGCGACAACTAATACTCTTCAAATTTGGGGAGTCACTTAACACATACTACGAATTGTAAATACCTCGATGTGCAGTACTAAGTCAAACTAAATGACCAAAGTGTAGGTCGGTGCTTGGTTGGATGCACCGACGGGATGTGAAATGGTATTCATAACCTTTACTCGTATCCTAGCCGTCAGAGTGCTAGACTTATCTCGATTGATTACGACATTCATTCAACCTTTCTTAAAGTTACTTTTGTAATTTCAAGAGGTTGTCGAGCGATTGTGGATCTATGTTACTACATTTCCCAGTAGCACGTATTCCTTCCGATCCCTATTGAGAAACACAACTGACTAATCCTACGACAAAGGGTTGAGAAACTCAACGACCCTAGTCTCGACCAACCCGGGGCCGGTTCTTCATTTCTTGTTTACATTATTATGAATATGAGACTAACGTGAAAATCATATTTAATGGTCAACGGTCCCTATCAGAATTAGGGTGACTATGGATTCGGACTTCAATCCATGGTACCATAAAACCACACGACTTTTCCCCAATCTGAACCAAGATGGTTTAGCATTAACGAACTCGACGAAACCCTTACGTTTAAGCGTTGATTCAAATGGTGGAGGTGCCAAGATGGGAAAGCATCATATCTTCCTAGCCTCACCCAGATAAGGATAAAAAGTACACAATTGGTACCCCCATTAAACAAAAACATTTATTTCATTAACATTAGCTATAATGTTCAAATGTGGGAGATTTAAACGATGCCACATTTTATCAGACTAAATATCGACTGGTTCACAAAAGTTCACTAGAATGAGAAATGATTACTTCCCGTTGTTTCCATTAACATTATCATTATGAAATGTTAGTCGAGCGTGGCTATGTTCCAACCCTGCGGGAGGTACTCCGTTGATATGGAATCTTGATGCAATGACTCGTTACATAGTCATCTTTTACAAAATTACATGTACGTCTACGATTAAATCTGGTCCCACGTGTAGGGGCATCATGGTGATGCATGTGACCATTAGACACTCATCACGCCTTAAATATTTCCACGTGATAGGTAGCATCTTAGAGATGGTACTACTTGAGTTAAAGCCGCATTGGGTACACACTCCACCATACCCAATATACGATTATCTCCCGGAGAATCACATCGATGTTATCAAAGTTACTAAGTTAGTTCCTCCTGGAAAAGACATAAATAGTTGTACCACAGTTGGAGCCAAGCTCCCCAAACTTAATGCAAACTGGAATTATTACTATAGAAATTCCATATCCTTACGACGTGATTAGACTACTGGTGAGTAGTTCGGGCACCCTGTTGATGTGAGGGTGCAAATTCGTTGTTACTCGTGTACATGCTCGCCTTATGGTAACCGTAGGCTCTTAAAAGCCTTTCTCTCTCTTATTCTCTACCATAGGGTAGGTACTGTCTTGGTCAGTTAGTATTAACCAAAGATACCCACTTACATGATAGCAAGGGAAGACTTCCGCTCATAACTCAGTGAGACCAAAAATTTATTCCCTTTCCACAAACATGCGGAGCATGGTGCTCACTATTGCGGCATGTGCAACAAACCCTGGAAGTGTACCCATACCCTCCTCTATAGGAGGTGTGCAAGAACTATTACACGAAATCGTAATTGAAACTTATGGTGTATGAATGGTGAAGATAAGGAATGCAAAGAAGACATAATGATTGCAGTTATCTGTAAGAGGAATAGGAGACCCATGTTCTACTATGAGTCTAACAACACTCTCACTTTCAGGTTGAAAGTGATGACAAACGTTACTCTTCGCAATACGTAGGAATTGTGGATGGACAAATTACACAGCTACTATGTAGCATAATTATCATCCCTATATGATGATAATACTAAACGAATAGCAAAAACATATTTGTCTGTCGAATGACTGACTCAACTGTAAAGACTAAGCTTTCCAACGAATTACTAAATGAAATCTCAAGGACGAAATTCTTTTAATCGGGGGAGACTGTGACAACTGTGAAAAATCCTGGTGTACTTTGATTGCTACAAGTCTGTGGTAACCAGACGGGATATGTGTGTCATGATATTGTTATGATTATGTGTGATACCCATGCCGAAATAGGTACACCTTAATTAATCCTAAACGTTAAGCATGATTAAAACAATAATTGCGCATAAACTTTGCAACCTTGTATGACTTGTGCGCTATACTGAGCAATCGTTATTATGTCTCGGAAGAATCCGAGAGCACGTCATGGTTATCATGACACTATTAAGGACCAACGATGCAAGGTTGGTGTCCTTAGCCTTGAACAATTTGTTAAATGGAAACTTGACATTTAACAGCGCATTAAACCTTTGATGTTGAATATTAGGTTATCTGTAGCATCATTTAAGATTTCGAGTTCCAGAAACAACTTAGTTTTGTGCCATAGACTGTGACATATGGTTTGAAAATAATCAAAGCCTGGGCACGTAAATCGAAGCAGCTCCCGGTTGGGGAAACGCCTTCATTCCGGGCATAACATAAGGCAACCAAATGTGCAAGGAATGATCGATCAAGCTTAAAAACCCTTAAACGAACACCATCCGAGAACCGAAACTAGCATAGGAAGAATCTTGTTTTAGCTATGACTTGGTCCTTGATACATAGATTGAGCTGAAATTTGGTGTGGTGATGTAGGGTATTGTCAGGAAGGTCCACGTAAAAATGTTAGAATTTTTGGAATTTTCTATGATTTTTGGTGAATTTTTTACTGTTTTACCGAAAGAATTTCTGAATAATTACCAAACGAATTCAATAAATCATCAAATATTACAGAGGTACTAAAGAAAATATGGAGAATGTTATGGGAAAATTCGGAGTCCATTGGTTGAGTTTTGATTTGGGTTAAAAATCCGCGTTTTTGCGAGTTTTTGGTTGCGGGAAACGCACCGAAACCAAATCGGAAAAATCTCAAATTATTATGAGACGTTTCTTGACTTGTATGGGATGTTCCGGAATATTTTGGGAATTTTTGAACCAATGATGGTATTTAGTGATAATTATGTGGTTAAAAATAGTTTTATAAATAATTTATTTAAATAAGTAAAATGGCAAAATAAATTCCCAGAATTTTTCCCAAAACAGATTTTTACTGAGTTATATAAAAATTTACAGATTTTTATTCATATTATAGATTAAATGGTAATTTATAGAATTAAAAATGAGTTATTTTAAATCAATTTCGGCGGTTTAACGTATAACGAAGCTGCCGGAACTGGGAACTAACCCAACCCGACAATTACTATAATTGGAACACCAGGAATATTTTGGGAGATTCCCGGGCAAATTGGGCACTATGGGTGTGTCCTAAGACAGCTCGGGGAATTCCCGATAGTGAAAATGGAAACTCAAATTTGGGCAACTTAGACTCCCCAAACACTCAAACTCCCTTGATGATAAGTTAATCATTCTTAAATAACCACTTATTGGCATTATTGGTATTCCCATACCATTATTCAAACACGTTAAACTATTAACTTTGGCTGGCACGCGAAACGGTGCCCGGAAGCCAAACTAAAAACTAATACTACCCTGACGTCCATCACCATACCAGTGTCCTAAAGACTCAATCCGGAGTAAAATCTCCTAGCCCGAACCAAGTTATAACCATTACCAACTTAGATACTGATTTGAGTCCATACTTGCATATGTGTTAGTAGAGTTGATCCAGTTGATTGATCAGTCTTGTGTTGAGACCACTACTTGCACGGTGAGTTTCACTTCCCCACTTTTGAATGGTTTTACTGTTTTATGGGGACTTGCATGTTAAAAACTGTGCTGAATACACCAATTTGGGAGTGAGTTTCACTACACCACTTTCAACTGTTTTACTGTTTTCTGGAATGACTTGCATGTTACGAAACTGTGTAATTGCACCAACTTGTGAGATGTTAATTATCTAACACACGAACTACCTCCCCTCTACAAGTGATTAGCGTAAGCCGTGGACAGTGGATAGTATTATTGGTCTGACAAACCCAGTTGCTCCAGGCAGTGTCTAGGTGACACTATGTGTCGGTGACTAGGCAACTGCACGCGTCCTGAATTCGGTTATGTTGTTAGGCATAATTGCCGGGGAACATTGAACTTTACATGACTCAGTTGCCGGGATGACATGCCTGTCTTGACACGGCCCGGTGGGAAGTGTCTGCGGTGACAAGACCCGGTGCGATGATACGTCTGTCTGACACGAAGTGACTATGACTGGTCAAGGTTTCACTTGTGTCCTCGTGTAATTCCATCTATGATTATAACTGTGGCTGTGATCGTCACTGTGACTGTGACCAGTGCAATTAAACTTGTGAATCCATATTGTTACACAACAACTAAACTAGTGGAACTCACGCAACATTTAGCTGACCTTTTCTAAAACTAACATGCATTTCAGGTAACTTGAGACTGGTGTGATCCGCGTATGTTGTGCAAGACATGTTTGTAGGCGAACCCTCATATAGACGCATGTGGCTTAGAAGACTTATGTGGTTCATGGGAACACGCAGTTGTAGCATACATGTATTATGTAATCAACGTTTTGTAAGTAATAAAATGTAGTGTCTTTATAAACAATGTGCTTGTACCAGAGGTGTCTGTCGCATCCCGTTTTTTTTCTTCCGCTGCAAGTCGGGGTGTGACATGTCAACGACTATCGGTGCATATCAGGACCCGTTTGCAGCCGGGCCGTCACATGCTGCTCCCAGCCACCCCATGCCGGGGTATCCATCTTACTAACCTTCCACTACGGCTGGGGATCCGTTTCATACCATTCCACCCCTCCATGGTCCAGCCACCTATCCTCCCCTTACTACCCAGACGTTCGTCCTCCACCACCACCGGGCATGAGACCATCAGATCCCTACCACCCTATTCATATGCCATTCACCACCACCGAGTATCGCCTTTCTTCCACCGAGATTCAACTTGGTATTGTATTTGACCGTATATGTGAGCTTAGGGATCAAATGACCACATTACAGGCATCACAGGGTGCTCCCTCATCCTCCTCCACTCATCCACCTCCACCCGTATCTGCACCCCCTCCAACACCACCTGTACGGACCTCTACACCACCACCATCCTCCTCAGCACCATCCCCATCATCATCCCATGCTGCCACTTCTTCTATCAAGAGGCGCATTAGCGCCATTGAGGATGAGATGGCATACTTCCGCGGTGTTATCCACGTCTCTTCACCTCCACCCCCACCTCCGATCTAGTTGTGCTATATAGTCACGTTTTTTAGGGTTAGGCCCATAGCAGGTAGAAGACTTTTGAAGATATATATAGGTCAACTTGAAGATGGAAGAAACAATGCGAAGAAAATATTTACTTTTGTTTGTATTGTGTAAACTTGTATGCTGGGGCAGTGAAAGCTCCAAATCATTTTTGTTCTTTGCAAAACTTATGTAACAAGTTGACAATATTATATGAAAGTTGGTATCTTCTTTATATGTGTTATTGTGGTGATCCATTGTATGGATGTTTATGTTGTGGTGATTCATTGTATGGATGTTTTTATGTTGTGGTGATTCATTGTATGGATGTTTATGTTGTGGTGATTGATGGTATGGACGATATTGTTGTGGAAAATTTTTCAGCTGCTTTATTTTGATGATTCGTTGTGACACGATTTGTTTGTTTATTTAATTTGGGCCATGAACGACAATATTTATTTTGAATATTTGTCTAATATCCTTCCATATGATTTTTCATATGAAGATAATGGCACCAAGGAGGAGGAATATAAACGATATCCAAACTCCTTTACCTACAACCCAAACTAAACTTGATGCATTGATAAATCAACGCATCGCGGATGCATTATCATAGCATGAAGCTAATCATGTCCGTACGGATAACGAAGCTAGAACATGAACCCCACCAACGGCACAAAATCCTATGAACGGTTAGTTATTCATAACCTTAGCAATAAATTCTCATTAATATTTATTTGTAAAAATATATATTATTGACAATCTTTGAAAAAAAACATTTCAGGATGCACCTATAAGCAGTTTCTAGACTTCAAACCCATGAATTTCGACGGCACTAGTGGTGCCGTAGCATACGTTCATTGGACGGAGAAAATGGATTCGGTTATTCGTATGAGTGGTTTTACTCCTAATAAGATAGTGTTGTACGTTTTGGGTATGTTTTTAGATGAAGCTTTGTCTTGGTGGAACTTGCAAGTACAAACATTAGGAGAAGTAGCGGCTTATGCTATCACATTGGATCGATTGAAAGATATGATGAGAGCCAAGTACTGTTCAAGGGCAGAACTACAAAAGTTGGAAACCGAATTCTGGAATTTGGAGATGGTTGGATCGGATATATATAGATATACGCAACGTTTTCACGACCTCTCTCGGGTCGTCCCTTATATGGTAGAGCCCTAGTTTAAAAGGATTGAACAATACATCTGGGGACTGGCCCCGGAAATTCGAAGCATGGTCACGTCGTCGCACCCTGCGACGATTACTGAGGCTATTACTATCGCAGTTAGTCTTACCGAGGAAGCAGTGAGAATGAATAAACTTCCAAAGATGGGCGCAGGGAAAACTAGTGAGAGACATGTGGAATCATCATCTCAGGATAACAAGCGAAAATATTCTCACTTTAGGAAAGGATTTACACAGGAGGACAAGAGAAAGTAAAACCCCTCAGCAAAAAGGGGAAAAGGATTTGTGGAAACAACAGAGACCAAACTGAAGGGTTATGCAAGAAAGGCACCAAAATGTAACAAATGTGGTCTCCATAACTATGGCGGGTGCCGAAACACTAAATGTGAGAAATGCGGGAAGACGGGTCATCGTGTGGAGAATTGTTGGAAAACAACCGAGGGAACCGTAATGAGGGCAGGAAAGATGGAGGAAACAAGAATGACAATGGAAATGGGCAAGGCAAAACCCGAGGATGTTATAGTTGTGGCGAAGTGGGACACTATAAGAGAAACTGTCCCAAGGAAAACACAGCTCAAGGGCAGGGGTTTGTCATTGGAGCCCAGAAGGCAGGTCAAGACCCCAGTGTGATCACCAGTACGTTCCCTGTCAATGATCATTATGCATCTATCCTTTTTGATACCGGTGCAGACTTTAGTTTCGTGTCTTTAGAATTTAAGGATGTTCTAAACTAGATTCGAATAAACTAGATGTTCCATTCCTTATCGAACTAGCGAATGGAAAGACGGTGGAATCTAGTGAAGTCATTAAAGGATGCTTTTTGGAACTCGGTGGACAAAAAATTAGCATTGATTTATTACCTGTCCAGTTAGGTAGTTTTGATATAGTAGTCGGTACGGATTGGCTATCCAAAAACCAAGCCGAAGTCATGTGTTATGACAAAACCATTTGAATTCCCCTACCTAACAACGAAACAATTATTATACATGGTGAGAAGAATGACACACCCTTACGCATTATTTCATGTATGAAAGCTCAAAAATGTTTACGAAAAGGTTGTGTAGCATTCTTGGCTCACGTCATTGTTAAGAAAACTAAAGAGCCAAAACTAGAAGAGATCCCGATTGTGAAAGAGTTCCCTGAAGTCCTTCCAGAAGACTTGCCGGGATTGCCCCCACAACGACAAGTTCAATTCCATATAGACTTAATTCTGGGAGCTGCACCTGTAGCAAAACCTCCTTATCGATTAGCTCCTTCAGAAATGCAAGAATTGTCCACACAACTTCAAGAGTTGTTAGACAAGCGATTCATTCGACCCAGCTTCTCACCATGGGGAGCTCCTGTCCTGTTCGCAAAGAAAAAAGATGGTAGTCTTAGGATGTGCATAGACTACCGAGAAATAAACAAACTCACAATCAAAAACAGGTATCCACTACCCAGGATCGATGATTTGTTCGACCAACTTCAAGGATCTAGCTTTTATTCAAAGATAGATTTAAGATCCGGATACCATCAACTTAGAGTTCAAGAGGAAAGCATCCTAAAGACGGCATTCCGAACTCGTTACGGTTATTACGAGTTCTTTGTCATGCAGTTTGGATTAACTAATGCACACGCAGTGTTCATGGATTTGATGAACCGAGTGTGCAAACCATACCTCGATAAGTTCGTGATAGTATTCATCGATGACATACTGATATATTCGCGAAACAAGAAAGACCACGAACAACACCTTAGAACCATTCTTGAGCTTTTGAAAAAGGAGAAATTGTACGCAAAGTTTTCAAAATGCGAATTTTGGTTTCGTGAAGTTCAATTCCTTGGACATGTTGTCAATGAGAAGGGCATACATGTCGACCCATCAAAAATTGAAGCCATAAAGAACTGGAACGCACCCAAAACCCCCACTGAAGTACGCCAATTTTTGGGACTGGCAGGCTACTACCGAAGGTTCATTGAAAACTTTTCAAAAATCGCCCAACCCTTAACCTCCCTAACTCAAAAAGATAAGAAGTTTGATTGGGGATAGAAACAAGAAACGACTTTCCAATTACTTAAAGACAAGCTTTGCGATGCTCCAATCTTATCACTTCCAGAAGGCATCGAAGACTTTGTAGTCTATTGCGATGCGTCACACCATGGTTTAGGATGTGTGTAGATGCAAAGAGAGAAGGTTATTGCATATGTATCACACCAACTGAAGGTTCATGAGAAGAACTATACCACACACGACCTAGAGTTAGGTGTTGTGGTGTTCGCATTAAAAATCTGGCATCATTATTTGTACGGCACTAAGTGCACAATCTTCACCGACCACAAGAGTCTTCAACACATATTTAACCAGAAGGAGTTAAATATGCGCCAAAGGCGTTGGCTCGAATTGTTGAACGACTATGATTGTGAAATCAAATATCATCCGGGCAAAGCGAACGTTGTCACGGATGCTCTTAGTCGGAAAGAACGAGTGAAGCCCTTACGTGTCCGACCCTTAGGGCTCACAATTCAAAATAACTTTACCTCTCAAATCCGTGACGCTCAACAAGAGGCACTGAAGGAAGAAAACATTGGAGCTGAAATGTTTCGAGGAATGGAGAAGCACCTGGAGCTAAAAGAGAACAGATCCTTATACTTTGTAAACAAAATTTGGGTTCCTCTTTTTGGTGGATTGCGAAACATCAATCTAGACGAAGCCTATAAGTCTAAATATTCAATACATCCCGGATCATATAAGATGTATAGCGATCTTAAGGAATTTTATTGGTGGCATAATCTCAAGGGAGATCTTGCAACTTACGTTGGTAAGTGTGTAACATGTGCAATGATCAAGACCGAATACCAAAAGCCGTCAGGATTGTTACAACAACCTGAAATTCCCATGTGGAAATGGGAATATTACCATGGACTTCATAACGAAATTACCTAGGACCTTTTCTGGTCATGATATGATATGGGTAATTGTCGACTGATTGACTAAATCAGCTCACTTCTTGCCTATACGCGAGGAAGACAAAACCAAAAAGTTAGCTGAACTATATCTCAAGGAGATTGTGGCAAAACATGGAGTGCCTATTTCAATAATCTCTGATAGAGACGACCGATTCGTGTCAAGGATTTGGCAGTCTTTCCAAATTGCTTTTGGGTCTCGATTAAATCTAAGTATAGCCTTTCTTCTTCAGACAGATGGTCAAAGCGAACGCACAATTCAAACTTTAAAGGACATGCTGCGTGCTTGTGTGATGGATTTTGGCGGAAATAGGGATACTCGCTTGCCTTTAGTGGAGTTCTCATACAATAACAGTTATCATTCGAGCATTCAAGCAGCTCCATTCGAAGCGTTATACGGGCGAAGTGTCGATCTCTGCTTTGTTGGGCGGAGTTAGGTTACAAACAGTTGATAGGTCCAGAATTGGTTTAAGAAACTACAGACAAAATACTTAAAATCCGAGACCATATTAAGGCAGCTCGAGACAGATAGAAAAGCTATGTGGATAAACGCCACAAACCGTTAACTTTTGACGTTGGAAACAAAGTGTTGCTAAAGGTCTCACCTTGGAAAGGAGTAGCGAGATTCGGGAAATAAGGAAAACTTAGCCCGAGGTATATTGGACCATACGAAATCATAGAAAATATTGGAATCGTCGCCTACAAATTGAAATTGCCCGAAGCCCTTAGTAACGTCCACGATACTTTTCAGGTGTCAAATCTTAAGACGTGTCTTTCTGACAAGTCGCTTATTATTCCTCCAGACGAGATCCATATAGACGACAAATTCCACTTCATTGAAGAACCTGTTGAGGTTCTTGATTTGAAGGTTCAGAAAACAAGGAGAAGTCGTATAAAACTAGTTAAGATCCATTGGAACTCTTAGAGCGGACCCGAGTACACTTGGGAACGGGAAGACGAAATCAAGAAAAAGTATCCTTACCTATTCGAGAAGGTTTCTTCAGATGTTGACATGACCTAAATTTCGGGACGAAATTTTCTTGAACAGGGGGATAATGTGATACTCGGCAAAAATCACGGTAATTCCGTACAACCTGAACAACTATTATAATATACATTTACGTGTTTCCGACTTGAATCTATTTAAATGAGTCCTAAATGTTTAGGATTACCCAAAATCATAGCTTAGTTTGATAACGAATCCGCCACAACTGAAAACAAATAAAACAATGTTCTAAACTGGCGGCAGGAAAGCGAACAAACAATTTTGGTCACTGGTCGCGGTCCAGTCTGACACGGTAAAACGAGACATAAGATATGTCTGTACGTAATATTATATGAAAATGTCGTCTGAAAATATATATGTGCCTTACACTTTTAAGAAATTCTATTTAAAACAGAAATTGTCCATGTCCGTTAAAAAAATGCAGTAAACTTGCGGAAGTGTACAGCATATCGCTGAGCGAAACAGGAACTGACTTAAAACCAAAAATAAATATTATTTATTATGAATAATATAACGGGTGTTAAAAACGACACAAAATCCACATTCGAATCCTAATGCGTAAAGCCACACAACTAGTTCAGTAAACTGCCTGACAACCGAGCAGGTACCGGAACTGTGTTAGAAATAATAAAAGTTTTAGTCCAAAATTTTGGATTAAAAATTTGGATAATAAAATGTGTGTGAAATCAGTTTTATTATAAAATTATCTAAGTTATGCACAATGCCAGTTTTCGACCCGGTAGAGGATCTGAACCAACGTTTTCAACCCAATAACGAAGCGACTATTTTTATGGGTTAGTTGGACCTAGTGTCAAATTACTTCAAAATATCAAGCCTTGAATCTTTATATAAATAATCAAAGACCCTAAAAGTTTATATATTATCAAGTTATAAAAATAAAAATAAAAACCACCTTCACCCCCATGCTCACGGTTAGAAGATCCAAGGGGGTCCCACCTTCTATTTTTTTTTGGTAATGTGGCAACTTGTAGGAACGTCCACGATTAGCACGGGAACCTAAATTTGTTATCTATTGTCCAATTAGGCGGAAACTAATGACAAGTTAATCAAATAACAAGAATTACTCATTTAAATGTTGTTTTCATTGATCTAAAGTTCAATACATTCGAGAACCGGATCCGACAGAGCTTCGCTGTCTCTGCCAAAATCTCTCCAAGTTACAAATGAAATCACCAAGGCGCCTATTTATAGACTTAGAAGTTCGCTGGAGAGTATGGAAGTTTGGGCGAACTTGACATCTCACATCCTTTTTCGAGTGAACTTGACTACAAACCTACTTAAATACACCTAGTTTCTAACATATTAAGCCCTATTCACTCAGACTCAATATATAATGATGTAGGCAACAGACATATGCACCAACTGACTCCCCCTTGGATGTTGCCATAGTCATTTTGACTTTAAAAATCTTCTGAGTCTTCCGATCTTTAGTTCTTGAATAAACTTTAACGTATTGATCTTTATATTCTATTCCTTCTTCTTGAGCTTTGTCTTGATAAAACTTTAAATCATCTTGCTCCCCCTTGCTTTAAGCTGTGTGTGATATCCTGGGTTTTTCGGATAACTTAAACGTAATACTTGTCAAACTAATTATGTGCTATGTGTACGAACGTGTACGAATTAAATGAATAGTGATGTGTGTTGTGTGATTGTTTTAGTAATTGAATAATTAGAGTAGATATGTACACGAACTGAACCGAACTGCGACACGAACCAACTTGATTCATTGTGACTCTAGGAGTTAACAAAGTTTAAACCTTGAACCCAAGTCTTCGGCTAAAAGAAAACAAAGATCAAACCTAGACTTAAAACTCTAACTAATTCGGCCAAGATCAAACCCAAACCCATAGCAAACCTAAAGCTATTCGGCCGACCAAACCAAACCAACCCGTGTGCAAACCAAATTAACCCATTGCGTACAACCCAAAACGAGATCAAACCAACCTTAAACGCCTCCCGGCCGCAAGATAAAACCCAAACCGACCCAACCCAAGTCCCTCGGCCACAAGCTTAAGCCTAACCGTAACCCTCATCTTCTTTGTGCCTATATATACTAACACTTATGCATGTTCCATTCACAATTCACAAAACCCTAAAAAGAAAACTGCCGTCGGCAGCCTTGTCTCACTTTGTGATCGCAAACACGGAGCAGCCTTGCTCTCTTCTTCCTCTCGGTCGCAGCAGCAGCAGCCGTCTTCATCTTCACCTTCATTCAAATCGCGAGATCAGTCTTTATTCACCTCTGGTCGATCAAACAGCCCACTTTATCAACACTCTTTCAGTCGCGACCTTCCTGGAACAGCAGGATACCCCTTGTCAAAGTCCCGGCTTGTCTACCTAGTTATTCAAGGTTAGGGTTATCCTTGATTTCGAGATCATGTTCGGTTAAATATATGCTTGAATGATTAATTGATTAGTTTGTGTCGGGTCTTATATGTTGAATAAATAATCGGCTGTTTTGATTGTGTTCTTGTGTATAATTGTTTGCGGATATCATAAGTGCAAGTATGTTTTGTTTGTAAAAGCTAGAAGTAAGAACTAGGGGTTACATGGATAGGTTATTAGTATTAGTCTATGATTAAAAATCGGTGCTTGATCGCCTAGATTAATCGCATGAATGGGTTACACGAATTAATGGTAACAATAATGCTGAAACAGGATGCTGAGTAACAGTTACAGCCAACTTCATCTGGCTGTAACTCGGTCGATAGTTGTCGAAAAACGGATTTTCTGATGTCTAGAACGTAGAGATTTGAATAAGGAATCTAATGGCACTGGATTCATAATTTTCTGAAATCATTTGATATTTTTAAAGGGCCAAACAAGTTCAGTAGCTAAAGCTGTGAAAATTCTGGAATTTTGTTGGTTGTTTATCAAGTTGGATTTTAAAATCAGTAGGGAGTTGAGTCATGATTTTTGTACAGCAACTAGGTATAGAAATTTCCGGGCAACTCCAACTGGAATTTTGTTAATTGGTCGATCGATGATTTTTAAATAACTTCTTCCGTGGGCTGCAGTCAGAAAGTGATAAATCAGACTGCAGCCTAGTATATTAATATCTATGGTTAATTGGTAAAGATTTAGGACTTGGAAAAATTATATAAATTTCTATGGTATAAATGTCACCTACTGTAAAAATATGGGAATTTTTATAATGTTGGAACTATTTTATAAAAATCCTAGAAAACAGCTGAATTATAAGTGCTAAGCTGAAATTTGAGAACTTGTGATTGTGTGCACCAAATTGTGGCATAAATTGACTTATGGTTATGATAAGTTGTTTGATTACTATGATCACATGAGGATACTTGCATGCATGTTTGAGTGTTAGATATGTTGTTTGTGTGTATCACTTTGTGCGTAAATTACGTGTGGAATTTGTATTGGTGTGTTCACACACTGACGTGGAATTAATTGGTTTGTTAGGACGCAACTAGCGGTCCCATCTCTTATAACATCTTTGCTACACTAACCGAGCAAATAAAGGTGAGTTCACGGCCCCTAACTTTATCCGGTTTTTAAACAACAGGGGAGAAACATGTATACACTCTCAAACTCAATCTCTTTACGTTATACGAATTTAACGTCACATAACTATACGGTAACTAAGTTAATGTTAATGTAATGTTATGGTCACTAAGCAGCTTTATCACTTAAGTCCTCGACAATCTCCTCGGATCGTTAGTATTTGGGTTAAATAGCGGGGGAATTATAAGTAGTACTACTGGGCCCGACAAGCCCCATCCGAGCTAGTCGCGCTAGCCGACCTGGTATGGTCAACGGGTGAATAATTGGCCTAACACCGCCATGGTCATGTGATAGGCCTGGCAAAACGGAGGCACAACAGTCAGCTTCGATCGCGAACACTTAGTGACATGACCTTAGGCTAGCTACCTATATATATTAACATTGAACTTAATTACGAATCAACTTAATATTCCGGGTTTGGAATATTGGAAACAACAACTTAATATTCCGGGTTTGGAATATTGGAAACAACAACTTAATATTCCTGGTATGGAATATTGGAAACAACAACATAATATTCCTGGTATGGAATATTGGAAACAACAACTTAATATTCCGGGTTTGGAATATTGGAAGCAACAACTTATTATTCCGGGTTGGAATAATGGAACCAATACGTTATCCCGGGTTAGGGATAACGGGAGAAAACAAACTATAACCGACAAACGAATTTATGAAAACCTGTGAACTCACTCATCTTTAATGTTGACACTTGTTTCTTTACATGTTTCTCAGGACACTAGGAGCTCTAGGTGCACGCACATGCATTGAACAAGACATCTTTTATCGAGTCTTATTTATTAATATTGTTTTGGGGATTTTTCATTTGTTTTGGCGTTTGTGTTGGCGCCGCTTCACCACTTATTTATGCTTCCGCTCAAACTTTAAAAATTAATGCTCTGCTAAATATTGGTAATTAATATAAAATCTACAACGAAAGATTTTGGAAAACGTATTATCAAATCATATAGAGTCGTTCGACGTACTAGTGTTTCAGATTCTGGTTTGTTCACACGCCCCGCGGTAAAACTCCGCAAGTGGAAATTGAGGGTGTGACAGATTGGTATCAGAGCCACTAGCTATAGAGAACCAGGTTTGCATTAGAAGTAGACCCAAACTATAGCTGATATCACGACACTAGACTTAGTTTGGCACTGAATTATTATATCTTGTTATGCGATGTACCACTACTATGCTATGTGAAATATGAATGCATAATTGAAGCGAATGCAACTCGTAACTAACTACACAACCTAAAGGCAATGTCATCATCATCCTCATCATCATCCGACAAACTTACGCAACCAAGGGCGCCAGGAAAGGCACCTATGGTGGAACCCTTACCATCTTATGGCGTGGAAACGCGCTCAGCTGTGAGGAAAAGGCTCGCTCTGGGGGAGGAGTCGTCCTCACGCCCAACCATCGCTGTGACAGTCAAACCGGTTAACTCGTTAGAAGTAGGGAACGACCTACTTAGAGATATGATAAGAACGCAACAAGAACAACTAGAAAGAATGCATGAAACCACCCTAGCACAGGGATGGATGATACGACAACTGACTGGTAAAACCGACTCGCTCAAGGAAGAGCATCATACGAGTAAGATAGCTCGTAACACCATAGACAGAGATCTGCGTGCTGAGCAGATAAGAGCCAACTGGCTTGAAAACAGAGTCCTGGAAAATAGTTGGAACATTCAGGAGCTGCGAAATCAAGCACTTGCACCATCACCGGCCCCTCCAATGCCGGTAGAGGACCCAGAAGAGGGTCCAGAGGAGGATCCGGAGAAAGACCCGGCTGTAGAAGCTGGAAACGCCGCGGAGGATGACGGCAACGATAGCAACTTAGGAGATGGAGACGTAGAGGACTAACTCGTCTCGCCAATTCCCGCTTTGTTTTCTTTAGTTTATTTGAAATGGCAACTGGACGTCGCGGAAACCTCAACATGTCAACGAAGAATTGGCCGCAACGATCCAAGAACACGTGAACGCTGCTCTGGAAGGTGTTCAAAACCCACCAGCAGCAGGAGGGGGCTTTAACCCCTACAAGATGTTCCTCGACGCGGAACCAAGCAAAATCTCGGGGGCGGAAGGACCCATTGGACTGGTCCGCTGGATCGAAAAATCGGAATCTGTTTTTGAAATGTGCAACTGCCTAGAAGCCAACAAGGTCAAATACGCAGCCTCGACACTGGAAGATGGGGCACTGACATGGTGGAATGCCCAAGTCCAAACACGTGGACTTATAGCTGCGAATGCAATGGCATGGGCTGAGTTCAAGGCCCTAATTAAAGAGGAGTACTGTCCACGAGACAGAGTGCAACAATTGGAACAAGCTCTATGGAACCACAAGATGGTGGGATCGGAAATTGAAGCTTACACTGCAAAACATCGTGACTTAGTATTTCTGTGTCCCGAATTGGCCAACACGGTGGAGAAAAGACTCGAGTTCTATCTCGGGGGTCTGGTTCCGGAAAATCAGAGTATGGTAATGGCTAGTAACCCTGTAACTGAGCACCAAGCAATCCGATTGGCTCACAAACTCACCGATAAGGCGGTGGAACAGAAGAAGCTGCCAGCACGGGGTACAACTGAAGTTGCCCCGGATAACAAAAGAAAGTTTGACGACTCCACTATTCGACAGTCTTCGTCATCTCATCCGCAGAAACGGTTCAATCACTACAACAGCCACCGGGGTCATCAAAATCAGCCCGCCAACAACTACAACAACAACAACAACCATAATGCAGGCGGCTATGTAGGTCGAAAGCTGCAGTGCAATCGTTGCAATCTTCATCATCACGACCCTTGTGCCGGAATTCGCTGCCAAAGATGTGGCAAGGTGGGACATGCGGCAAAGGATTGTCGTGGGAAAATCATGTCCCGACAAAATCAAAACCAGCCTCAGGGTCAGCAGCAAGGCATAAACCGGGGATACTATCAGTGTGGTAGTACTGCTCATTTCAGAAGAGACTGCCCACAGTTGCGTAACAACAACAATAATGGTGGAAACAACCACAACCACAATAACCACAACAACAATAATAACAACAACAATGGGAACGGTGGCACAGGAGGTGCTAAAGGTCGCGCATTTACATTGGGCCGCGGAGAGGCTAGAAACGACACGAACGTGGTCACCGGTAAGTTTCCCCTTAATGAACATTTTGCTTCTGTGCTTTTCGATACGGGTGCGGATAGGAGCTTTATATCTGAATCTTTTAGGAGGAACCTAAATCTCACACTTAAACCCTTAGAGACCCCTTATGTTATAGAATTAGCCGATGGTAAATCTATAGACATGACCCAAATCGTATCCGGCTGCCAACTCAAACTCGCGGGCCACACTTTTACCATAGATCTGATGACAACTACCCTGGGTAGTTTTAACGTGGTAGTCGGAATGGACTGGCTATCCGACGTCCGGGCTGAAATTCTCTGCTTCGAAAAATCTATCCGTATTCCGCTCTCTAACGACGAAATCTTGACGGTACAAGGCGATAAGGCAAGCGCCGTCACCAACATCATCTCATACATGCAAGCGCAGAAGTATCTCCGGAAAAAGAATTCCTTCGCTTTTCTCGCACTAATTACCGAACAGCCTAAGGACGAGAAACGTATAGAAGACATCCCTGTCGTCCGTGATTTTTCCGATGTATTCCCAGAAGAACTACCTGGTCTTCCACCACATCGACAATTGGAGTTTGAAATCGAATTGGCAAGCAATGCAACTCCTATCGCCAAGGCTCCATACCGCCTAGCTCCAGCTGAACTGCAGGAGCTGTCTACCCAACTTCAGGAACTTTTAGAGAAAGGATTTATTCGACCAAGCGTTTCGCCATGGGGAGCTCTAGTCCTGTTTGTCAAGAAGAAGGACGGGACTTTCCGCATGTGCATCGACTATAGGGAACTCAACAAGGTTACAGTCAAGAACCGATACCCGTTACCTCGCATCGACGATCTATTCGACCAACTTCAAGGGTCAAGCTACTACTCTAAGATTGATTTACGGTCCGGTTACCACCAGCTACGCGTCAGAGAGGAGGATATCGCTAAGACAACATTTCGCACTCGGTATGGCCATTACGAGTTCTTGGTCATGCCATTCGGTCTCACTAACGCACCTGCGGTGTTCATGGACCTCATGAACCGCGTGTGTAAACCATACCTCGACAAATTTGTCATTGTGTTCATCGATGACATACTCATCTACTCCAAAAGTGAAGAAGAGCATGCTGAACATCTACGGTTACTACTAGGATTACTCCAGCAGGAAAAGCTATATGCCAAGCTTTCGAAGTGCGATTTCTGGATTCGGGAAGTTCGGTTTCTCGGGCACGTCGTGAATGAAAAGGGTATCCACGTAGACCCTGCCAAGATTGAAGCCATCAAAAACTGGGAAGCACCCAGGACACCGACGGAGATCCGCCAATTTTTGGGTTTGGCTGGTTACTACAGACGTTTCATCGAGGGATTTTCAAAGATCGCACAACCGCTCACTACCCTCACCCAGAAAGGTATCAAGTATACTTGGGGTGACAAGCAAGAAGCAGCATTTCAATTGCTGAAGCAGAAACTTTGCAGTGCACCCATTTTGTCCTTGCCGGAAGGGACAGATGACTTCGTAGTGTATTGTGATGCTTCCATTCAGGGATTGGGATTCGTACTCATGCAACGCGATAAGGTCCTCGCGTATGCGTCGCGACAACTGAAGGTTCACGAGAAAAACTACACGACGCATGACCTGGAATTGGGAGCAGTAGTGTTTACACTTAAGATTCGGAGACACTACCTCTATGGAACGAAGTGCACAATCTTTACTGACCACAAAAGCCTCCAACACATCTTTGATCAGAAGGAGTTGAACATGCGACAGCGTCGCTGGGTCGAACTCTTGAACGATTATGAGTGTGCCATTCGGTATCACCCGGGTAAAGCTAACGTGGTAGCTGATGCCCTCAGTAGGAAGGAACACTTGAAACCTCGTCGCGTACGAGCACTACGACTCACTATTCATTCGGGGCTACCCGATCAAATACGCGACGCCCAGTTAGAAGCAGTTAAGGAGGAAAACATCAAAGTCGAATCAGTGGGAAAAATGGAACGCGATTGGGAAGTAAAGCCCAATGGAGCCCGGTATTTTATGAATCGCATATGGGTACCTCTCTACGGAAATCTCAGAGAGCTAGTCATGGATGAAGCTCACAAATCCCGATACTCTGTCCATCCGGGTTCGGATAAGATGTATCAAGACCTTAAAGCTGCGTATTGGTGGCCCAACATGAAAGCCGATATAGCCACCTACGTGAGTAAATGTTTGACTTGTGCAAAAGTCAAGGTGGAGTACCAAAAGCCATCGGGGCTACTCCAACAACCTGAGATCCCAGTGTGGAAATGGGATCAGATCTCAATGGATTTCATCACTAAACTCCCACGAACCTTGGTGGTTGTGATACCATCTGGGTGATTGTGAATCGTTTAACTAAGTCCGCACACTTCCTAGCTATTAAAGAAAAAGATAAGATGGAGAAGTCGACTCGCATCTACATTAAGGAAGTAGTTTCTCGGCACGGTGTGCCAACGTCCATCATCTCAGACAGAGATGCTCGCTTCACGTCAAACTTCTGGCAGTCACTCCAGAAAGCGTTAGGAACACGTCTGGATATGAGCACAGCTTATCACCCTCAGACTGATGGTCAAAGTGAAAGGACCATACAAACCTTGGAAGACATGCTTAGGGCATGCGTAGTGGACTTCGGAAATAGTTGGGAAATCCACCTGCCTCTAGTAGAATTCTCATATAACAACAGCTATCACACGAGTATTTCGGCAGCACCGTTTGAGGCATTATACGGTCGCAGATGTAGATCACCGGTCTGCTGGGCAGAAGTCGGTGACAGTCAACTCACAGGCCCTGAGTTAATACTTGAAGCTACTGAAAAGATTGTGCAAATCAGAAACCGCATGGCGGCGGCACGAGATCGACAGAAAAGCTACGCTGATCAACGACGCAAACCGCTCGAATTTCAAGTAGGCGATCGCGTCCTACTAAAGGTGTCACCCTGGAAGGGTGTAATCCGCTTTGGAAAACGGGGCAAACTTAACCCACGGTACATAGGCCCGTTTGTAATCTTGAAACGTATTGGACCCGTAGCTTATCAATTAGACCTTCCTGCCGAACTCAGTGGAGTTCACAACGTATTTCACGTGTCAAATCTGAAGAAGTGTCCATTAGATGAAACTCTAGTTATTCCATTGGATGAGATCCAAGTGGATGAGCAACTGCACTTTGTAGAACAGCCTATCGAGATCATAGATCGTGAGATCAAGACTCGAAGGCACAGCAAAATTCTAATCGTTAAGGTTCGTTGGGACTCTAAGCGTTGACCGGAGTTCACGTGGGAAAGAGAGGACCAAATGAAAAGCAAATACCCACACCTCTTCGCAACTGAGCAGCAAACTAACGATACCAGTAACTAAATTTTCGGGACGAAAATTCTTTCAACATGGGGATGATGTGACAACCTGGAAACTTCTTATACTTTCTTGTACTATTGTTGACTAAATTCTTGTGCATGGCACTTGGAAATCTCTGTGTACGACACTTGGGAACTTCTTGCAACGTTGCGTACCATCATAAACGAACTAACTCTTTGTGCGTGGCACTCTGAACATGTATACTACATGCTAAACCGCGTTTACTCAATTTTCGGGACGAAAATTCTTTCAACATGGGGATAATGTGATATCCCTGGTTTTTCGGATAACTTAAACGTAATACTTGTCAAACTAATTACGTGCTATGTGTACGAACGTGTACGAATTAAATGAATACGTGATGTGTGTTGTGTGATTGTTTTAGTAATTGAATAATTAGAGTAGATATGTACACGAACTGAACCGAACTGCGACACGAACCAACTTGATTCATTGTGACTCTAGGAGTTAACAAAGTTTAAACCTTGAACCCAAGTCTTCGGCTAAAAGAAAACAAAGATCAAACCTAGACTTAAAACTCTAACTAATTCGGCCAAGATCAAACCCAAACCCGTAGCAAACCTAAAGCTATTCGGCCGACCAAACCAAACCAAACCAAACCAACCCGTGTGCAAACCAAATTAACCCATTGCGTACAACCCAAAACGAGATCAAACCAACCTTAAACGCCTCCCGGCCGCAAGATAAAACCCAAACCGACCCAACCCAAGTCCCTCGGCCACAAGCTTAAGCCTAACCGTAACCCTCATCTTCTTTGCGCCTATATATACTAACACTTATGCATGTTCCATTCACAATTCACAAAACCCTAAAAAGAAAACTGCCGTCGGCAGCCTTGTCTCACTTTGTGATCGCAAACACGGAGCAGCCTTGCTCTCTTCTTCCTCTCGGTCGCAGCAGCAGCAGCCGTCTTCATCTTCACCTTCATTCAAATCGCGAGATCAGTCTTTATTCACCTCTGGTCGATCAAACAGCCCACTTTATCAACACTCTTTCAGTCGCGACCTTCCTGGAACAGCAGGATACCCCTTGTCAAAGTCCCGGCTTGTCTACCTAGTTATTCAAGGTTAGGGTTATCCTTGATTTCGAGATCATGTTCGGTTAAATATATGCTTGAATGATTAATTGATTAGTTTGTGTCGGGTCTTATATGTTGAATAAATAATCGGCTGTTTTGATTGTGTTCTTGTGTATAATTGTTTGCGGATATCATAAGTGCAAGTATGTTTTGTTTGTAAAAGCTAGAAGTAAGAACTAGGGCTTGCATGGATAGGTTATTAGTATTAGTCTATGATTAAAAATCGGTGCTTGATCGCCTAGATTAATCGAATGAATGGGTTACACGAATTAATGGTAACAATAATGCTGAAACAGGATGCTGAGTAACAGTTACAGCCAACTTCATCTGGCTGTAAGTCGGTCGATAGTTGTCGAAAAACGGATTTTCTGATGTCTAGAACGTAGAGATTTGAATAAGGAATCTAATGGCACTGGATTCATAATTTTCTGAAATCGTTTGATATTTTTAAAGGGCCAAACAAGTTCAGTAGCTAAAGCTGTGAAAATTCTGGAATTTTGTTGGTTGTTTATCAAGTTGGATTTTAAAATCAGTAGGGAGTTGAGTCATGATTTTTGTACAGCAACTAGGTATGGAAATTTCCGGGCAACTCCAACTGGAATTTTGTTAATTGGTCGATCGATGATTTTTAAATAAATTCTTCCGTGGGCTGCAGTCAGAAAGTGATAAATTAGACTGCAGCCTAGTATATTAATATTTATGGTTAATTGGTAAAGATTTAGGACTTAGAAAAATTATATAAATTTCTATGGTATAAATGTCACCTACTGTAAAAATATAGGAATTTTTATAATGTTGGAACTATTTTATAAAAATCCTAGAAAACAGCTGAATTATAAGTGCTAAGCTGAAATTTGAAAACTTGTGATTGTGTGCACCAAATTGTGGCATAAATTGACTTATGGTTATGATAAGTTGTTTGATTACTATGATCACATGAGGATACTTGCATGCATGTTTGAGTGTTAGATATGTTGTTTGTGTGTATCACTTTGTGCGTAAATTACGTGTGGAATTTGTATTGGTGTGTTCACACACTGACGTGGAATTAATTGGTTTGTTAGGACGCAACTAGCGGTCCCATCTCTTATAACATCTTTGCTACACTAACCGAGCAAATAAAGGTGAGTTCACGGCCCCTAACTTTATCCGGTTTTTAAACAACAGGGGAGAAACATGTATACACTCTCAAACTCAATCTCTTTACGTTATACGAATTTAACGTCACATAACTATACGGTAACTAAGTTAATGTTAATGTAATGTTATGGTCACTAAGCAGCTTTATCACTTAAGTCCTCGACAATCTCCTCGGATCGTTAGTATTTGGGTTAAATAGCGGGGGAATCATAAGTAGTACTACTGGGCCCGACAAGCCCCATCCGAGCTAGTCGCGCTAGCCGACCTGGTATGGTCAACGGGTGAATAATTGGCCTAACACCGCCATGGTCATGTGATAGGCCTGGCAAAACGGAGGCACAACAGTCAGATTCGATCGCGAACACTTAGTGACATGACCTTAGGCTAGCTACCTATATATATTAACATTGAACTTAATTACGAATCAACTTAATATTCCGGGTTTGGAATATTGGAAACAACAACTTAATATTCCGGGTTTGGAATATTGGAAACAACAACTTAATATTCCGGGTTTGGAATATTGGAAACAACAACTTAATATTCCTGGTATGGAATATTGGAAACAACAACATAATATTCCTGGTATGGAATATTGGAAACAACAACTTAATATTCCGGGTTTGGAATATTGGAAGCAACAACTTATTATTCCGGGTTGGAATAATGGAACCAATACGTTATCCCGGGTTAGGGATAACGGGAGAAAACAAACTATAACCGACAAACGAATTTATGAAAACCTGTGAACTCACTCATCTTTAATGTTGACACTTATTTCTTTACATGTTTCTGAGGACGCTAGGAGCTCTAGGTGCACGCACATGCATTGAACAAGACATCTTTTATCGAGTCTTATTTATTAATATTGTTTTGGGGATTTTTCATTTGTTTTGGCGTTTGTGTTGGCGCAGCTTCACCACTTATTTATGCTTCCGCTCAAACTTTAAAAATTAATGCTCTGCTAAATATTGGTAATTAATATAAAATCTACAACGAAAGATTTTGGAAAACTTATTATCAAATCATATAGAGTCGTTCGACGTACTAGTGTTTCAGATTCTGGTTTGTTCACACGCCCCGCGGTAAAACTCCGCAAGTGGAAATTGAGGGTGTGACACTGTGCTCCCCCTAGCTTTAAGCTTTCCAGTGTCTTCAGTCTTTCCTTTATCAACTCCCCCTCAATCTTTACTTCCTGTCTAAATATTTTCTGTCATTCAAATAAACATTTCAGATTCAAATTTTGAAATTTTGTATCTTCAACATTTCAAATTTTAATCTTCAAACCTTTAGATATTTCAAGTTCAATCTTAATGACCTTGAATACATTTTTCTTTTAAAAAAACCTTCAACTTTCACATTTTTTCATTTGTGAAAATCCACTTAGTTGATCAAGTCCAAGTTATTAACCAAATATGTCAATCCGAGTCCAGATAAAAGACCTCAGTTTAAAAACCGTTATGAACAATTTGAATTTAAAGTTTCAAATTAATGAACTTTTAAACTTTTATCAGATTTTCTTACCAGACTTCAAAGATCCGTTCTCCATCATTTGCTCGTTTGAAACTAATGTAGAAACAAATCTTTTTGTATTTTAGAAAGTTTATGCTAAAACACACAGAAAATCTTTTTGATTTTATCTTGAAAAACAAGTAAAGTATTTACAGAATTTTTAACAAGTAAAGTAAACTATATACAAACATATTTACAGACATATTTTTGTGAATTCGTGTCTAAGGATCATATCAGTTGTTTGAGACATATCACCAGTACTGTTAACCTTTTTAAAACTCTAAGTTTTAAACTCGTTTACCTAGATTGTCGATATGTTTGTCCACTTAAACTTCATCACGTTTCTCAATTGTTCCAAGATATGTTAGGTAAAAATTATGAAACTTGACTTAACTATGGTTCCCACATCTTGAATATACTTCCGAATCCAGATTCCCTAGAGTTCATCTTACAAGTGAGTATAGCGTAATTGACATCTCTATCTGGGTTATACGAGGCCTTGAGAGCTCAGGTTAGTACTACCGTACATACAGAGAGATGAAGGCTCGACTTTAAGGTGTGTTCCAATTAAGGAATCTTTTAAGCATTGCAAATGATTAGATCTTTTGATACTTTTCAAGTTTTGCATGCAGTTGTGGGATTTATAGCAAAAGCATTATAGAAGTTCTTGGCTATTGCTTCCGCAAAATCAGAAGAACTTGTATAATACCCCAGATATCAACTATCTATAAAGACCTCGTATCTCAGAATCAGGCAACCCTTCAATCGAAATTTCGGAGTACTATGTCCATATATCCAAGATGTGTTAATCCACAAGTTTAAACAGTTGCTAAATTTAGTTTATATCTCATAAACAATTTACTGAACGTGTAAAGTCTATCGACACATCCACAGTAAGACTTATTTATCACTTTTAAACTTTACATTTCTTTAGCATACTGTGATAGTCCACTGATATACTATAATTTCCTTTTGACAACAAAATTCTTTTTGTCTTTTTCAATGTTTTTGAATTTTCAACTTTTTTATATGTTTTTTATTTTTCTAAAAATTTTCTTACTCCCCCTAAAATCAAAAACATATTTTTGGTTTTTAGATTTAAAGAAATTCTTCTAAAAAAATAACAAACCAATGAGGATCACGAGAACTCGCCGTCCGATCCTTTTTTTTCATCTTCTGCATCATCACCTGTCAGCAGAACAAACCATTAAACTTTGTTAACGTGAATTTATAAATGGTTTTGATATAACAATCAGTGTTCTGTTTAACAGTGTGGATTTTCTCAAATATCTCTTTTCAACCACTTTCTTTCAAAATGACAAAGATTTTGACATTCTAGGTAAGTTAAAAACTCATGGAGCTCCGCTATCCAGATTTTTGTTTGACAAAGTAGATCTTGGGACTCCTGCACATGAAAGTAACTATTTGAATAAGGAAACCCAAACCTTTTTGGTTTTGGGTTTGACATGATAAGCATCATGAACACTTTCAAAATCATCATCGTAATCAAAATCGTCATCAAACATTTCGTCCGATGTTGATTCTAAAAACATTTTGACCTTTTCTTTCTTTGTCTGTTTGATTACTGACTCAGTTGATTTGACATTTTCAGTTTTATCAGCAACAGAATTTGGTGTAGGACCAATCCTCAATGCTAAGTGTCACACCCTCAATTTCCACTTGCGGAGTTTTACCGCGAGGCGTGTAAACAAACCAGAATCTAAGACACTAGTAATATCGAACGACTCTATATGATTTATTTAAACGTTTTCCAAAAACATTTGTTTACCCATTCATAATTATTTTCAGTTTGTCCTAGTTTGGTTTCAAAGTTTAGGGGAAGCATTAGTTTCTAAGTTGTGCGGAAGCATTAAAGTAAAGTAAGGTAAAGTAACGGGCGCCAACAGAAACGCCAAAAACCAAAAATCCCAAACAATATTCGTAAATGAGACTCGATAAAAATATGTCTTGGTCGATGCAAGTTAGTGCACCTAGCTCTCCTAGCGTCCTGAGAAACATGTAAAGAAACAAATGTCAACATTAAAGAAGAGTGAGTTCACAGGTTTTTATAAGTTCACAAGTTCGGTTAAAAGTTTGTTTCCCCCGTTATCCCTAACCCGAGATAACGATATAGTTCCATTATCCCTAACCCGGAATAATAATATTGGTTCCATTATTCCTAACCCGGAATAATAATGTTGGTTCTATTATTCCTAACCCACCCGGAATAATAATGATATTAGTTCGTAATTAAGTTCAATGTTAACATGTAGGTAGCGAGCCTAAAGTTACGTCACATAAGTGTTCACGATCGAAGCTGGCTGTTGTGCCTCCGTGTTGCCAGGCCTATCACTGACCATGGCGAAAGTTAGGCCAACTTAATCACCCGTTCACCATACCCGGTCGGCTAGCGCGACTAGCTCAGGTGGGGCTTGTCGGGCCCAGTAGTACTACTTATAATTTCCCCGCTATCTAACCCAATACTAACGATCCGAGAGTTTGCGAGGACTTCCGTGATATAGCTGCTTAGTGACCATAACGTACATTAACATTAACTTAGTTACCGAGTAGTTTAACGACGTTAATTTCGCATAGCGTAAAAAGATAGAGTTATAGAATGTATACATGTTTCTCCCCCTGTTGTTTAAAACTGGATAAAATAGGGGCCGTGAACTCACCTTAAATTGCTCGGTTAGTGTAACACAGAAGTAGCAAATGATGTGACCGCTAATTGCGTCCTAACATGTCAATCGATTTAAAGTTAGTGTGTGAACACACTGATACAAACCCTACGCATAACTAATACACAATGCGGCACGCATAATAACAAATTCGAAAACACAATCATGCATGAAAAGTATCATCATACCAAAATAGTGATCAAACCAACTTGTCATACACACAAATCAACTCATACAACACTTTGGTACACACATACGCAAGTTATCATGTTTCAGCTTGTACACTCATAACTAGTCTGTTTTCGAGGATTTTTATAAAATAGTTCCAACGTCCTAAAAATTCCAATTTCTTTACAGGAGATGTCAACTAAACTGTAGAATTTTATGTAAATTTTTCAAGTCCTAAAACTTTACCAATTATTTATGAACATTTATATGCTAGGCTGCAGTCAGATTCGTCGCTTTCTGACTGCAGTCCATGGGAAAAATTATTTAAAAATCATCGTTCATCCATTTAACAAAATTCCAGTGGGAGTTTTCCGGAAATTCCCGTCTCCAGTAACTGTACTAATATCGTGACCCAACCCTCTACAGATTATGAGATCCGACTCGATAAACAACTAGCAAATTTTCAGAATTTACGCAGCTTCAGATGCTGCACTTAAATGACCACTTAAAAATAGCAAACGACCTCAGAAAAATATGAATCTGGCGCCATTAGAAGAGTTTTTCAAAAATACACGTTTTAGGCTTCAGAAAATCCACTTTTCGATAAATAATAACCAGGTTACAACCAATCGAAGTTGGCTGTAAATACCATTCAGCAACCTGTTTTCGACTTTCATCGCAATAGAACACGCTTAAACGATCAAGACTCTAAATAACAATGATCAAGAACAGGTTTATTTGTCACATATCATCATGTACATCAATACCCATGCAAACCCTAATCATATGATATGATTTTTATCACAAAAACGCAGCCTATGATTTTTGTATTCATCCAAACATCACAATCGCAAAAACTCGCACAATCAACCGAACTAAACATAAATCATAACACTTTTCACAACAATGATTCAAACAATACATACAATCATGATCAAGATTTCACAAACCCTAATGTGATTTGCAAAACAATTAAAATCCTAACCTTGATACGATGAAGATTAGCGAACCGGGAACGAGATTGGAATCAATCCAGGTTGAAGGCTTGTGCGATCGAGAGAGGGGGGGCTGCCGTCGGCTTCTTAGAGGCTAGGGTTTGTGTTTGTTTGTTTTTTTTTTCATATAACCCATGCATGCCCTTATTTACATAAAACAAGGAAAAGAAGGAGAAAGGGGTGGGGGTGGGCTTCCGACCTCAAAAGGGGGGGGGGGGGGCGGTTTGGGTGAGTAACTTGGGCCTCAAGTTTAGGCTAGTTCCTTGGGCCGCAAGGAGGTGAGGTTGATCCGTTTCATGGTTCGGTTCGGTTCGGTTATTTATTTATTATATATATATATTTTTTTTAAAACTAATAATCGCGAAATCAAAACGTGATATAATAATTCACAAAATTCACAAACGTCTAATAACACATAGCACGCAATTTGCCCAATATAACCGTGAAGTAGCGCGTTTAAGATACCTAAACAGCCGGGATGTCACACTAAGGAACCTAAATTTGATATCTAACGTCCATAATAGCGGAAATATTACGTCGTGTTTACCAATAGACAAGATTTAATCAGTTAAACATCAGTTTCATAGATCAAACGTTCTGGTTACAAACTGACAGAGCTTCGCCTCTGAAATGCCAAAGTTACAAATGAGACTCTCAAGATAGGTATTTATAGACCAGCAAGTTCGACCCAAGGAGGTACAAGTTCGCCCGAACTTGCCTATGCAAGTTCGGCCGAACATGCCTGAACATGTGAACCATGGGCGAACTTGGCTAAGACATATTATAAATACTTCACTACCTAGCCTATCCAGCTATATACAATACAGACTCGATAATATACTAAGACATAGACATTATGCACCAACAGACTCCCCCTTGAATATCGTCTTTGTCTTTTATCAGTCTTCATATAAACGCTAAAGCACACGACCGAAGAAGTTCTTGTTCGGCTACCTTCATCGTTCTTGTTTCGGATCCGGCGTCTGATCAGTTGGCGGTGGTCTTTTAAAGTTAGCCATTCTTAGCGAACTTTGCCTTACCGTTTTTTCCATTCTTTCTTTGATCGCCTCATTTCTGGTTTTTTCTTTTAGAAATTCAACTCGCTCCAGATCCCTCCACTTCGTTTGCCACATTTTACCAGAATTTACTTCGCGTGCATAGCAAACGTTAACAACTTTCTGATACTGCATCGCCTGTACCTTTTCTCTTTCTTCAAAAACAATCTTGCTGTAGAAAAGGCATTTTATATCTTCTCTCGAGAAGTTAACCAACCACATAGGATCTAGAATCCTTATTGTTCTCCACAAACCTCTCATACCCTGAGGACCCATCACTTCAACTCGTTCTTTAGCAATATCCAGGTGATCTTCAAACTTTAACACAATCACTGCTTCACAAGTAGCTGGATCTATCTGCCACCACTTGAATAAAGGATAGAAGTTCTATTCGATCGGCATAAGTGGCATATTCCTCATGGCTCTAGGACGTTTCATAATTAACGTTATGTCCTTTTCCCCTGTAACCTTATTGATCTTTACTCTTCATTTTGGAATAAACGGCTTCTAGTGATTCCAACCTTTAACCGCTTCGTACTTAATCATCTTCCACAACAACTGATCAACTATCTTCATATGATAAGTAACATTCACTGTTTGTACTAGCTCTTCCATATTCCAATACGGAAATGTCTTTAAATCAACAAGATGTTTGAAGTATTGCACTCCAAATTCCCTTTTGTTTGCATATACGTTGAGCTCTTTAAACTATCCCCAACTCAGTATATCTCCCAAAGAAACATCTTTATTTCTGGTGAAGAATGCTAGTGGACGTCGAAACTTACGTTCACGTGGCATCTCCTTGAACCATGACTTTTTCGCTTCAGCTATCTCTTCTTTGGTCATTGGCTTAGGAATTTTTCCTTCTCGTACCGCTTCAGCAATCTTATCCTTGATCATATCTTCATCAAGCTGTTTGTACATTTCTTCAAAAGTAGGAAAACTTTCTGAATTCTGACCAATATACATAGCTTTCTGATCTGATTCATCATCCGAGGACCAATCTTCCACAATCACTCGATTATACTCATCGGCTTCAAACCTTCTTATGTACTGATACTCTTTAGGTTCAAATGTGTTGACATTTAAGACTTCTTGAAAATCAAACTCTGAGTTCTCAACTTCAACCTCAACTAGTTTCGCCAAATCTTCTTTCGTGTAGTTATGTACAAACTCACCTTCTTCCATATTATGTTCCAACATTAGTATTAAAGGCTTCGTAGGTACTGCAGTCACAGACTTCGCAAAACGATCAATATCTAACTAATCAATATCTTCATCAGTTGGCCCTTTCTCCCCTAACTCCCCCTGGCTTTTATCTTCCATCCTATTAGACTCATCGTTCATAAGATCAGAAAAATCAAACCCATCAGATACTTTGGCTTCATTGATCTTTAAACCTGTACCTCCCTGATCAAAATCATCACCACCTTGATCAAAATCATCGTCATCATCCCCAACATTCCAATCCACATAACCTTCTTCCTCTTCGATCTTCATCTTATCTTTCTTTTCGGCTTCATCATCGTCTTTTTCTTCAGTAACAATGATAGAATCGGAAGGCTTGACAAATTCGTCAACCTTTTGAATCTCAGACTCCGAAGCTTTCGAAATATCTTCAATTAGTTTCTCAGGAACATCAGAAGATTTCTCAACATAAGATTTAGGGGCTTCACCCTCAACCTGCTTTCCTTTATCACCTTCAGCCAATTCTTTCTCAGCACGTTCTTTGGCTTCCTGACGATCCAGATGATCATATTATGCGATGAAATCGATGTTCAGATTGTTGCTAACACTTTCTGCAATCTGTTGAATCTTCAATCGTTCAATGCTTGAATATTCTTTAATTCTGCAATCTCTGTCTGTAGTTTTTCATTGGCGTCCTGCAGACTTTCCATCAACGCCTTGAAATATTCACGTTCATTCTCCAGCACCTTTATTTTATCATCAAGCAGTTCCTTTTCAACCTCACCTTGATTCACCTTCTTAACAAGCTCAGCCTTTTCAACCTCATTCTGTGTAACTTTCTCTTCCAATACCTTCACACGTTTTTCTAACATCTCAGCATTAGTTTCTGGGAAAAACTCATCCAAGTCTTCGAGACTGATTGGACCGTGTGGCATATCACCAAACATACTTCCCCTTGGTGTCTTTGGTGTTGAATCTTTAGGTGTTGCAGCTTTCGGTGTTGACTTCTTAGGAGTATAACTTTCAGGAACAGAAGTCTTTGGATCAATAGGAGATTCAGCAATAGAAACTTCAATAAATCCAGAACACGGAGGTTCTTGTGTAACTCCTGGCCTTTCAGCTTCAGCATGAACAATAACAGGAGGTTCTTGTGGAGGAGGTTCTCGTGTGGCTCCTTTCTCTCCTGAGCACCAGAAGGTTCTTGTGTGGCTTCTATGCTTTTCACCTTACTTTTATACCTCTTGCTCACAGCTTTCTGAGCTTTCTTTGCTTTTCTTTTCCCTTTGGTATGAGGTGACCCTGTAGTCTTCTTAGAAATTTCGATTGCTGGAGACTTTGTACGTTTAAATTTTTTCTTCGGTCTCTCCTCGTCAGATTCCTTTTCAGTATTAGGATCAAAATCCGCATCCAATTTTCTTTCTTTTTCTGCTCTAATCTTTGCTTCAGTCTTTTTTGGCTCTTTGGCAGGAACTTCTTCATCAGATTCTTCATTTTCAGAAGTAGCAGAAATCACATCATCCTAAGTCGTTTTCGCAGTTTCTTGACTCTCAATAACCACTGCAGCGCTTGATCCAGCAACTGCTTCAACATTTTCAGGTTCATCCTCATCGACAAGCATTGTTTCGACTTTCTTCACAGCACGTTTCCTTTTAGGCTTATCAGCTTCTGCCTTTAAAAACCATTCGCTCCTTGCCTTTGGTTTGGATTCCTTAAACCATTCTTGCTCAGCTTTAAGCTCTTTCTCGTCATCACTACCATCCTTTCTCCATTTGTTATCAGGTGGCGAGATATAATTTGAATCCTTTATAGCTCCAAACACTTGTAGGACAAATCCTCGATACTAAGGAACCTAAATTTGATATCTAACATCCATAATAGCGGAAATATTACGTCGTATTTACCAATAGACAAGATTTAATCAGTTAAACGTCAGTTTTATAGATCAAACGTTCTGGTTACAAACTGACAGAGCTTCGCCTCTGAAATGCCAAAGTTAAAAATGAGACTCTCAAGCTAGGTATTTATAGACCAGCAAGTTCGACCCAAGGAGGTGCAAGTTCGCCCAAACTTGCTTATGCGAGTTCGGCCGAACATGCCTGAACATGTGAACCATGGGCGAACTTGGCTAAGACATATTATAAATACTTCACTACCTAGCCTATCCAGTTCTATACAATACACACTCGATAATAGACTAAGACATAGACATTATACACCAACATTTGGTATTTCAGATGATGAAAACGTTTTCTTAGCAACCCAGGATTGTAGCTTGCTTCTTGCTTTCTTAATATAGAACCTAGAATCTTTGTTTTCATTTAATTTTGAAGTTTCACCTTTTTAAAAAATTGAGTTTTCAATCCTTGAACTCGTTTTAGGTTTCACTTCGTCTTTAGATTCATAGTTTCTATTTGATTCTTTGATAGATTTCACAATCTCTGGTTTGTTTTTGCTTTTCATCTTTTGACCCAGTTTTTCTTCGTGGAAACACAGACTTTAGATTCAAACACTTGCGAGCAATATGACCAACAATATTGCATTTAAAACAAGTCTGATTATCATAAACATGTCCACTAGTGGGTTTTACTTCACTTGTGCACTTGGTTTTAGCCTTGTCCCGAAGTTCTTTCTCTTTATTGAATTCATCATTCGATTTCTTACCGATCATATCTTCTTCTTGAACCGTATTTTTCCCATACACAAACTTCATGTGTTTACCTTTGTATTCATGAAATGGCGACTTCTGGTTTCTTCTTGGCTCATCTTCATTTTCCACCAAACCCAATCCTGCTCTCCTGTTCTCAGGAAAATCACCACCAACCTTTCGGTAATTGTTAGCATTCCTTTTAGATTTAGAGTAAAATCTTTTCTCATTTTTCTCAAGATCATCTGATGAAACTTCTACAAGTTTGAAAAATTTATCAAGTTGATCCTCTTTTACGTTCCAAATCGGAAAACTATCATTGAAGTATAATCTATCAGATTCCTTAATCTTGTACATAACAACATTAGGATCATCACTTAGATCATGTTCTGATGATGTATCGTCATCTTCAGATTGTGATTCCGAGTTTTTCAAACTTGATTTGGTACTTTCAGAGCTTCCTTCATCAGAATCATTTCCCAACACATTTTTTACCACCGCTTCATTGTCATCATTTGATTTCATAAAGTCTACGTCAATGTTCTCAGGCAATTTATCTTTCATTTCTGATAAAAGTAATATATTAAATGCCTTTTCAATCTAATCATCTTTCTTGCAGGAATAACTTACAAGAAGTGGTGGAGGAACACTTCCGTATTCTTTACGCTTTTATTTATCAACATTTTCCTCCTACTTAATCATAGGAAGAATGTGATCAATGACATACGCATTTGTGGTGTAACTTTTCAGCAATTGTTTTACCCTTTCTATTTCTATCTTTATGTCATGAAGCTCACGCTTTGTTTCAGCAATAGTGTTAATGTACATGTTTATTGCTTTTTGTTTTTCAATTACTGTAGCATTTAACATTGTTACGTTAGCACTTAGTTCACTATTAGCTTTCTCGACATATTTATATTTGCTTGATATTTTGTCATAAGCTTCTTTCATGGTTCTGTAATCATAACGAAAGTTTTCTTTGTGTACAGTTAATTGTCTTATGACTTTGACTTTATCAAGACATGGTTCACAAGGATTTGTGCACTTTGTGCAAGGTTTTTCAACCTGCACAACTTTAACAACTTCCTTTTCAGACATTTTTACCTCAGCTTTTACCTTTTCTGCCTCTGATTTCAAAGCTTCTTGCCTTTGCATCTCAAGGTAAGCTATTTCTTCTTCCTCGGCTCTCTGCCTATGACCTTACAGAATGGCATTTTCCAAAGAAACATCAACATACAATGTCTCAGATTCATCCACTAACTCTGCTATCATAGCAACACCAATTTTCTTTCCGATGTATCTGTTCCAGTCAAAACCATCTTCTTCATGAGTAACAACAAGAGCTTGTTCGGTTTTATTTGCAGATTTATCTTCAACTTCGACTTGTGTTCTCTTTGGATATGGTTTATATTGAAGAGCTTTCTTGTAGTACTCATTGTTACTGTCGAAAGGATTTTGATTTCCACTTGCTTCTTGATTGTTGCATTCTCGTTTGAAGTGTCCCTTCTGTCGACACCTGAAGCATGTTACTTTAGACTTGTCGAATCCAAGCTTATTACTTGAATTGCCAATATCCCTTCCAGTGAGTGGCACAAACTTGGTAACTCTCCTAATGATAGATGCCAGACTCCACTTTATATCCATCAGCTCTAACTCTTCTTCGTCCACCTGATCGTAATCCTCGGCAGACATTTCCGGATTACCGATCTTTCCAGCAACAAGACTTTCATACGATTCAAGAACCGTAGCAAGAAGTGCTATTTGTTGTTTGGCCACTTTTTTAGGAAATACATTCTTCAAATCGACTGATATGTTGCACTGAAAGACATTTGAATCAGAACTGGTTTGGCTTGTCTGATTTTGGGATGACGAAGTTGAACTAGCACTAGTATATCCAGCATATGGAGAACTTTGATTTGGAGAAGAATTTGTATTTGCACTAAATGCTGTTTGAATTTTCGGGCTTTGAATCAGAGTATCTTGAACACCTCCTTTGTAATAGACACCGACATCTTGAACAACATTAGCATTCTTTGACTTTGCAATTTTCATCAATTCCATTTCATGACCTTCCAATTTGTCGATGAAGGATGATAACTTGAAATGTCTCCAAGATGGACTATTCTTTAGAATCATAAGATGTGTTGTCCATTCTCCTTCTGGAAGTGCATCTGCCAACTTCTCGATTTGCTCTTCATTAGATCTTTTGATATCATGTCTCCGCATCTAGACCATGAGGTGACAGTATCTATCGATCATTTGTTTCATTTTTCACCTTTAATCATCGTGAAGATCTCGAACTCTTTCTTGATCAAGGCCTTTTTGCTTTTGATCATTTCATCACTTCCTTTGAATTTGTCGCAAAGAGCGTGCCATAGATCTTGTGATGTTTCATATTCTGGTAAAAGAATCAAGATATCTTCCTTCACTGATTGTTGTATCAAGCTAATCATTTTATTCTCAGCGACATAATTTTCTTTGTCAGTTGCTGAAAACTTGTTTAGCGAAAGATCTTGATCACGCTCATCCTTTTTGCCATTTGTACCCATCCTCAACTGCAACCCAGCTCTTGAATTGATTCACTTGTATCCAATTCACAAACTTTTCTTTCCACCCTTCAAACTCGTCTATACTCATTAACTTTGGCGGTTTTGACGTAGTACCCATTTCGTTGTCGATATTCATCTGATTTGCAGCAAGAGCATTAGCATTTGATGAAGAAGCCATCTGTGAAACGAACACGTTGTGGAAATCTTCCATTTTGAAAATCTGAAGATTTATCTGAAAATACAATCAAAAAACACTCAAAATTTGATTAGAAACAGACAAGTTCAGTCGATTTGTGTGAAAATCAGTTTTTGATTTCAGATTTTCACAAGTTCGGTCAAACTTATATGATAAGATTCAAATTTTTATCACACACACTCAAGTTCGGTCGAACTTGATGTGTATTTTGAGAAAAACTTGCACTTCGAGCGGACTTGTGACAAAATTTCAAGAAAAACAGTAAGTTCGGTCGAACTTATGTGATATTTCAACGAGTTTACCAAGTTCAGGTGAACTTGTGAATAAAATTCAATGAATTTTGATCAAGTTCGGTCGAACTTGATCAAAAATATTGGAATTTTCTTCAAGTTCGAGCGAACTTATCGCAAAACACTTGAAAAATATATCAAGTTCGGTCGAACTTGATTAAAATCCGTGAAATTTTAATCAAGTTAGGTCGAACTTGATGTTAAGTTCGGCTGAATCTTGTTTCCAAAACATGGTTTTTCCAATTTTTTGATATCAATTTGATTGAATTTGATGTCCAAACTCTCAGGGGTTTATCACAACTGTATTTTACATGACATATTCAAATTTTAGCCAATTTTGTCTATGAAATCTTCAAATATGTGAAAATGTTAAGAAAAATTATAGAATGGAGATGAAATAGAGTGATTCTTGCCTTGATTCCAGCAAATTTAGGTACCCAGGTTCTGATACCATTTGTAGGAACGTCCAAGGTTAGCACGGGAACCTAAATTTGTTATATATTGTCCAATTAGGCGGAAACTAATGACAAGTTAACCAAATAACAAGAATTACTCATTTAAATGTTGTTTTCATTGATCTAAAGTTCAATACATTCGAGAACCGGATCCGACAGAGCTTTGCCGTCTTTCTGCCAAAATCTCTCCAAGTTAGAAATGAAATCACCAAGGCACCTATTTATAGACTTAGAAGTTCGCTGGAGAGTATGGAAGTTCGGGCGAACTTGACATCTCACATCCTTCTTCGAGCGAACTTGAATACAAACCTACTTAAATACACCTTGTTTCCAACAGATTAAGCCTTATTCACTCAGACTCAATACATAATGACGTAGGCAACAGACATATGCACCAACAGTAGGTTCCACCACAAGTGATGTGTTGGAGTGTCCACCCATTTGTGGATCCTCGGGAATAGTAGATAAGGTTTAGACAAAGGTGGTAGCGATCTTAACCTTTTTCCTATACGCACCGACATGCGTGCACCACGCTTTCGTCATGGTTGTGGTTCAGGTGGTTGTTGTGGTTGATCCACCGAATCCATATGAATATCCTCCGGAGGAGGTGGCAGAGGAGTGTGGTAAGAACGGTTATTAACAAATTCGTATTGGTCCCACCATTGTTTAAATTCATCGGGACCCTGATAAGGTGATCCAGCATAAGAGTTAGAACCGCTGGATAATTCAATGGGATGGCCAAGTGATCCCGTCGGCGGCATCTCCGGGTCGGAGTCTTCGTTCATGTTGTCAAATTGATTATGATCAATTGGGGGTGTATTCATGTAGTTGTTTGGGTTAAATTCTTCCTGGTAAGAATGCGAATGTGAGTGGTGAGAATGATGGGAGTGATGGGAGTGGTAAGAGTGATTGGAGTTTTGAGAATTTGGTGGCGAATATTCATCGGAGATAGAGTATCTCACGGGCTCCCATGGTGAAGAGGAATCTCCTGACCCCTCAAAAGGATTTGGGCTAGGTAAATGAGAAGGCCCTTGCATTGACGGTCCACCCCTCATGGGACCTTTGCCTTTACCACCTCTTCCGCGAATTCTGGGCGGCATACTTCCTGCTCCAAAAACAAGTTAAAACAAAACAAAATAATAACAAAATAATGAAATGAGTAATCATAGGTCAAGCCTAGACTCAGAAGTCTAAGGAATGTGTTACTGTGTCGTTTGAGATCAAACATAAAAGACTAGTATTGAATTCCCTCAAACGTTGGCTCTAATACCAACCTCACACCCCGATTTCCACGTAGATCTTGGTGAGCCCGGTGGGGAATATTGTGACATAAGATTGATATCATCATAGTCAATATACACAGAATAACACAGCAGAAGTCTTGGAGTAAAATTACTATTACAAACCAAAATGTTCAAAGTTTAAAAGTACAGATATAGACGGTTCCTAATAAGATCCACATGCGGATCATAAAAATGTACAAAAGGTGTTCAACAGACTTTTGGCACAACTAAGGACTTTCAAGATCCCCTATGTCGATACTGAGCAGCTTCCAGTCTATTTACGTGTTGTACCTATAGCTTAGTCTTTTGAAAATACGTTACTTTACACTGGTAAATACAAATAACTGACTCATTTTGAAAATCTTTTCAAAATTGTTTTAAGTGCACATGGTACAATTTTTATAAATAACATGGGACAATTCAAAATTATCTTGTATATAGTTTACATGTCTGTGAATACATATGGGGTCCGGTGCAAAAACCGAATAACATGATTAACCGACACTCCACTTAAAAAATCACAAGGAGTATATAAAATAATTTAGCATTAGCATCTAACAGGTGTATACCTACACCCCGTGCATAGGTCGTGGCCATTAGTAACTTAAATGAGCCGCGGATATCAAGGACACAGTCGAGTTAACCCCCATTTTTTAAGTTATCAGACAATACAGATTAAAACGAGTTATAAGATTTAGTTAAATCACAATCCGACAACATGATCCTATACCCGACCAAGCGGTAATAATATACCGTATCCCAAGCCCGTAAAAGGAAAATAGGTTAAATGTATTTACCTGAGCTATTTCTCCAAAAGATTTAATAACTCAGCCATTAATCAAATAGATGACTAAAGGTAGCAATCTACTGGACGACTCTAGTCTGGAATGATGGTATTAATAACCAATTAGAATGCTAACGGGTCCTATTTAAGTCATAGACTCAGACCGGCTAGTCTTAAATAATGAAAACAATACGATACGCTAGACTTGTATAATATAGGTAAACTATCTACATTCTGGAATTTGAGATAAAAATGATGAGGTTAAACCCGTTTCGGTTAAATTACGTAAACTAGTCACGTAGGCTTAACCGTACGCATATAAGCGATACTGGGTAACCGGATGAGTCATATACAAGTTCCATATGCCATTAGACTTTAAACATGTTGTAATATCAGTAGGATATCAATATGTATGCCCATTTAGGTTTTAAAACCAAATTAAGCCTTATAAGGGGGTTTTGGTCATTTTACGACTTATAATAGGAAATTGCAAGTAAACTGATGTCAGAGTCATAAACATTGGAAAAATAGTTAATACATGATGTTATATCAGTAGGATATCCCATATGTGTGTGGTTTATGCTTTAAGACCAAACTATGCACCGTAGGGGCATTTGGTCATTTCACACATAGTTTGAGAACTTATTTGGGATTCTGAGTTGATGACTTATACCTACTGTAAAAATACTTTAAATGATTTATAAAATCAGTAGGTAAATTGTCTTGGTTCATAGATATGGTTTTAAACCATACTATTCTCTGAAATGGCGATAAAGTCGCTAGATGACGATTTAAATGGTTTTTAACGAAAACTGAAGTTAGGATCAAGTTTATATAACCATAATATGTCATTTAATATAACATATCAGTGGTAAAAGGTTTTGTACAAAAAAATTGATTAAAAACCATTTTATATACCACAAGGGCATTATCGTCATTTATCTGCATTATGTAAGAACCTGAAGTTAAACTCAGTTCACAATCTGACTTAGCATCCCAAATAATCTTAATTATAATGTCACATCAGCATGTAATAAGTTTTGCAAAAAAGATTATTCTTAAAACCATTTTTGATGTTCAAAAGGGTATTTTGGTCCTTTAAAAGCGTGGTATGTGATAAATTATGCAAACTCAGTTTATGGCCAGAATATTGACATCAAAATATGTTGAATATGTTAACATATCAGTACCTAATTCATTTGCATGCTCATTTATATTTAAAACCTCATTTTTAATAAAAGGGCAATTTAGTCAACATAAGGCATAATAATAATGGAACTCGCAATATAAACTTAGATTACTAAATGACCATATAATATAAATCCAGAGGGTTATACTATAATATAATATGGTCATAATGCAACTTAGGATCAGTTGCTAAAGTTTCTAATTCGGGTCTTAATCGAAAGTCAAAGAAGAAGTCAAACTTTGCGACTTTAGGTTGCGAACCGGCCTTAAACCTGGAATTTACGAGCCGAACATGTTTACACATGTTCTAATAATTACTACCAAGTTTTTTAAGTGTTTAAACATATTTTATAACACCTACATTATCAAATTATGATATTTTTCAAAACTGATCCGTTTGACTTTTAATTAATATAACTTTGACCCGACAATTGACCAAGAAAACGTGATTCTCAGGACGTGCCCTCTTGAGAGATTAACACCTACCTGATTACGATCATGTAGCCATGATCAATACGAACAATGGCTGGACCATAATGGTCTTAGTCGAAAGTCAAAGCATTATTACAATAACGCTAATTTCGGTTTAAAAGCCTATAAAACGAAAAGGACATGGGTGGAACACTTACAAGTGATCCAAGAGAAATGCTTAGAACTCAGAGGATGCTGCCAAAGCTCAGGAACTTCCAAGAGTGAGTAGAGAGAAAGAAAAAAGGAGGTGCAAGGAAAAATGGTAGCACCAAGGTGATATTTATAGTGTGGGGGAGTGTATGGAGTTGATGCCAGGTGTTAGAGGAGTTCTAGGAGACCTCCTGGTGTTCCATGAGGTGTCCAATACCAGAATCAAGGTTATGGTTTCGAATTGGAGGAACTAGAGTGGTTTGAGTGGTGGCCAAGCATGCAAACTTGCAGCTAGCATGATCATTCTGCCCAGAGAGGCATCCCGCATACCGCGACAGGAACAAGGGGGTCGGTCGCGGCCTGCGACTTCTTAAAGTTTCAATAAACCAAGTTTTAAACTTGGTAAGATCAGTCCCTGGATCTTTAAACCTTTTAACACTTTGGCCCTTCAAGTTAATTTTTTGGTATTCTTGAGAGTATACCCGAGCATTGTTAAGTTGCGGGTTTGTTAAAAGGTCACTCAGAGGCATAGTTTAAGCAAGTTGACACTTTTTGACCCCTCAACTATACAATTGATGTTCAGAGGTTATAAAATAACATAACGACGAATTTAGACCCTCTCGTCCAACACGTGGCAAGCGAGGATCAGCGGAACACGTCGGTATATTATTGCACACGAAAACACATCCTCAACCCCTTAAAAGAAATCTAGACCTCGAGATTTTATTCAAAAAGATGGGGGTACTTTTGTCGCATAGTGGACTCAACCTCCCATGTATATTCAGGGCCTTGACGGGAATCCCATTTGACCTTTGCAATAGGCAGATGCTTCCTTCAGAGGATTGTAACCTGTCGATCCTCGATCAAAATCGGTTTCTCAATGAACCTCAAGTTTTCATCAATCTACATGTCTTCACGAGACATTGCTAGCGACTCATCGGCAAGACATTTCTTTAAGTTTCAAATGTGGAACACATTGTGAATTCCATTTAGCTCCTCAGGTAAATTCAACTTGTAAGCTACGGATCCAATACATTCGATTATCTCGAATGGTCCGGTATACCTTGGGCTCAACTTACCCTTCTTACCAAAACGCATCACACCTTTCCAGGGTGATACTTTCAGTGATACCTTGTCCCTACTTGGAACTTAAGAGGTTTGCGCGTCTTGTCAGCGTAGCTCTTTTGCCTATCTCGGGCAGCTTTTAGACAATCACGGATTTGCATAATCTTATCCGTCATCTCATGGACTATCTCAGGTCCCGATAGTTGGGCTTCCCCAACTTCTGCCCAACAAACAGGCGGTCGACATTTTCTCCCATACAAGGCCTCAAAAGGAGCAGCCTTGATGCTTGTATGATAGCTATTATTGTAGGATAATTCAATAGGGGTAGGTGGTCATCCTAGCTACCACCTAAGTCGATTACACATGCACATAGCATGTCTTCCAAAGTCTGGATGGTACGCTCACTTTGTCAATCAGTCTGAGGATGGTAAGCCGTACTCAAGTTCAATCGAGTGCCTAATGATTGTTGGAAACTTTTCCAAAAATGAGAAGTGTATCTTGTATCTCTATAGGATACAATAGATACCGGCACTCCATGTAGGGACACAATCTCGTCCATATACATCTTAGCCAATTTGTCAAAACGATACGTCTCTTTTATTGGCAAAAAGTGAGCCGACTTAGTCAGCCTATCCACGATAACCTAAATCGTGTCGTTACCATGTTTGGTCTTTGGTAACTTGGTAATCAAATCCATAGTTACCATTTCCCATTTCCAAGCAGGAATTTCAAGTTGTTGCAGAAGTCCTGACGGCTTTTGATGTTCACCTTTAACTTGTGAACACGTTAGAAACCTAGCTACGTAGGTGGCTATGGATTTCTTCATACCCATCCACCAATAATTCTTTTTCAAATCTTGATACATCTTGTCACCACCTGGGTGAACTGAGTATTTCGTATTTTGTGCTTCCTGAAGGATTAGATCTCTAAGCCCTCCAAATATTAGAACCCAAATTCTGTCATTGAGTCTAAGGACTTCATCATTTCCAGGTGACAACTGGTCAACAGTTCCACCTAATCCCTCATTAGGAATACTAGCCTCTAACATGGCTTGTTTCTGCGCATCCAGCAGCTTTTCATTCAAGTTGTTTCTAAGCTCAATGCTCTTAGCGTTAATCCTAATCGACTTAACTCTTTCTTTGCGACTAAGCGCATCTACAACTACATTCGCTTTTCCAGTATGGTAGTGAATTTCGCAATCATAATCATTAAGTGTTTCCATCCAACGACGTTGCCTCATGTTCAAATCCTTCTGATTGAACAGATGTTGAAGACTCTTGTGATCAGTGTATATAATAAAACTTTGTTCCATATAGGTAATGTCTCCACAATTTACGTGCAAATACAACGGCACCCAGTTTAGAGTCATGGGCGATGTAGTTCCTTTCGTGAAGTTTCAGGTGCCGGGATGCATAGGCAATCACCTTGCCTCTTTGCATTAGCACACAGCCCATGCCGGTGTGTGAAGCATCGCAATAGACAACGAATTCCTCAATGCCTTCTGGTAGAGTCAATATTGGAGCATTGCTCAACTTTTTCTTTAGAATCTCGGAAGATTCCTGCTGTTTTGGACCCCAGTCAAACTTGACATTCTTGCGGGTTAATGTGGTTAAAGGAGGGGCTATTCTCGAGAAGTTCTCAATGAACCTCCTATAATAACCGACCAATCCTAAGAAACTACGAATCTCTGAAGGTGTCTTAGGTGCTTCCCAGTTCATGATTGCTTTAATCTTGGCAGGATCTACTTGGATACAACGCTCACTAATTACATGTCCATGGAATTGGACTTCGCGAAGCCAAAATTCGCATTTGGAGAAATTAACATAAAGTTTCTCTTGTTGTAAAAGCTCTAGGATGCACCTAAGATGTTTCTCGTGATCAGATTGATTGCGAGAATGGATAAGCATGTCGTCTTTGAAGACAATGAAAAACTTATCTAAGTATGGCTTGCAGACTCTATTCATGAGATCCATGAATGTTGCACGTGCATTTGTGAGCCCGAAAGGCATCACTAAGAATTCATAATGGTCGTATCTAGTTCTGAAAGCAGTTTTCGAGACATCTTCAGTTCTCACCTTCAGTTGGTGATAACCGGACCTTAAATCTATCTTTGAAAAGTAACTTGCCCCTTGAAGCTGATCAAACAAGTCGTCGATCCTGGGCAGAGGATAACGATTCTTGATCGCTATCTTGTTTAATTCACGGTAGTCAATGCACATACGCATTGAACCGTCTTTCTTTTCAACAAAAAATAGGAGCTCTCCAAGGTGATGAGCTAGGCTGTATGAAGCCTTTCTCCAGTAGCTCACCAAGTTGGGTTCTCAGTTCCTTCATCTCAGTCGGCGCCAAGGGATAAGGAGCTCTTACAACTGGTGCAGTTCTAGGTAGGATGTCAATCCTAAACTCTACTTTCCTATCTGGGGTAAACCGGGCAATTCCTTAGGGAAAACATCGAGGTATTTGGAGATAATAGGAATATCTTCAATCTCCGGCTTTGGCTCATCGGCAGTCACTTGTGCCATGTAGATGACACAACCTCTCTTCAAACACCTATATGCCTTAAGCAAAGATGCTTTCTCGGGCAATCCATAATGTATGTCTCCATGAATGGTGAGTATATCAACAGATGGAGATTTAATCTTGATGAGTTTCTTATCACAGGCAATGCAGGCTTGATTATGGGATAACCAATCCATGCCTAAAAATACATTGAACCCCGCCAATTTCATTGCCAGAAGATAGATAGGGATTGAATGATTCTTGATGGATATAAAGCATCCATCAAGAATGGAAGAATCGGTTTCTATAGTTCCATCGGCAAGTTCTACTTCATAAGTTATGTCTAGAGTTCTTATGGGCATTTTAGTAATTTACTAAACTTATGGTCTACAAAATACTTATCAGCACCCGAATAAAAAAGAACTCTAGCAAAGGTATCTTAATAAGAAATGTACCCTTTTGCTTTCTTTGCCCCTCCATTCTTTGCAGTACCATCCTTGGTAGCCTTTGGGTAGTTGGTCTTAATGTGGCCTTTCTCGCCACAACCATAACAGGATGCATCTTTAAGATCCTTGCAGTCCAAGGTCTTATGCCCCATCTTCTTGCATATACCGCAAGGTTTTGCCTGTAGATCAAATCGGCACTGACCCCTATGTCGCCTATTGCAAGTCTTGCAAAAAGGTCTATCATCAGACCTATTTTGGTTCCTACTGAATCCAAATTTCCCTTTCTTCTTGTGTTTTCTGGGAGTTATAATCTTCCCATTTTCTTTCTCGGTCAGCCTCATACCTGACTGACTTTTGCCTCACTAAATCTTGAGTGAGTAACAATGATAGGTACACAGCAGACCTATATGTACTAGGCTTCGAATCCCTAACCATACCCTTGATCTCTGGTGCTAGACCACCTATAAAACGCGCAAAGCGTTTAGGTTCTGGGGTGATCAGGTATGGTACTAACCTAGACAGAGATTTATAGTCGGTTACGTACTTATGACAGTCCAGGTTTTTCATTATCAGAGTCAAGACGTCTGACTCAATCTTCTCCACCTCGTGAGGTAGGCCGTAAGTATCCTTGACCAGGTCCACAAACTTGGACCATCCCATGTTGTATAAATGTACCTTGCCAGCTGAATGTATCATGGCTTTCCACCAGATCAGGGTATCACCTTTGAAGGATTGTGATACATACTTCACGACATCCTTATCAGCACAGCCACTGATATCAACAATAATTTCCATCTTGTCTAACCATCTTAGGGCTTCCACAATCCCATTCTCCCCATTGAAATCTTTGGGTTTACATGACACAAAGTATTTATGAAATGAAGGAGGAGGCTTGGAGAAAGGTTTGGAGCGAGAAGCACTCGACTCCTTTTGCTTTTCAACATAAGCATTTATAGCTTTGCCAACTTCCATGGCGATTATAGCTTGAAGATCATTTCTAGTAATGTTGATATTAGCATTCACATTATCATCATTACATCTACTATTGGCTTCATTAGAATTTGCCATTTATCTGTGTAGTACTAAACACCAATTTATAATAATTAGTCACTCGCATTTGATGACTCATTGTGCAATTCCCATGGTATTATTAAACCATATAAGCTTTAAGATGGATATGTATATCCTTTGCCTTTTAGGGCTAGTGGGCACAATGCCACAATTGCTAGGCTTAAACATTTTAAATGAATGTTATAATTAATTGGCCTAGGCCTCCAAATGAACATCAAAGGCAACTGAATTTGGACACAGTCCTTCAGTTATTTAGACAGTGGATCATAAAGTCACAATTGTCATTGTCATTGTCATAGGAACAATATATATATATAGATATATATAATGCCCAAGGGCTCGTCACAAAAAACGATAAATTATGGCCAAAGGCCTATCCCGAAGGATATTAAAATGTGGCACAATGGCCTGTCACCAAGGACTTATAGATATGGCACAAAAGGCCTTGTAACTAAAGGACAATTAGATGTAGCACAAATGGCTTGTCGCAAATGGACATTATACATCTAACCCGTGATCTCAGTTGACCAATAGGCTTGAACACAGTTCATTACCTTTGGAAAGGGAGTCGTAGACTACAACTGTCGTTGTCTCAAATAGATAATATGACATAGCCCGTAGGCGAGTCATCGCTGATGGATAATTTAATAATAATAGCATGTAGGCTATACATCACTAATGGATGTTTTAATAATAATAGCCCGTAGGCACTTCATCACTAATGGATGTTATGGTCATCGTATTGATGATACTAGTCATGTTCTAATCTTGATCATATATACTTATAAGGCTTAGACAAGGTCCAAATACCTTGGCGGCTAGTGTGGTTCCTCAAGTCACACTGCCAGGAGTGTTATCATTACTTGAATGTTAACATAGAATAATTATCTTAATGGTTAAACTATATAGCCATGGTTGCATTGACCATAGAGGCTTGGAGGCTTGAACATAGTCCCCCACCTCTGGATAGAAGGGATAATCTTTCTTAACTATCATGGTAGAAGGTTATTCATCTTAACTACCATTTATGTTTGCCAAATCATGTGAATTTGTCACTTGGCTAGTGTAAACCATCAAGAAGATCTTTTGGAATTTTATAGCGGACCGATAAAGATCGAATCAATATGAAGACGATCGTGTTGAACAAAGGAATAAATGAATACTTAAATAATAAAACTCCAAAAATTTTCCATTAATTGATAGTAAATTACAATAGTGCCTTAAACAGGACTTTTGAAACTAAATAAACTGATTGTCTATGTAGGGACTAAAAGAAAGTAAACATGTCCACACAGGGACTTTTGAAAATTAAAAATTAAAAAAACTTTAATCATCCTTCTTTCCTCTGACCATCCTGGAGAATTTCTTGAAGAATTTGTTAGCTTTCTTCTCCGTTTTCTGAGTCTTACGCTGAAGTTCCTTCATCCGCTCAATGGCCTCATTCATGGCCTCGAGTTGTTTAACACCCTGACCTCGTAAAAACAACAAACCGTGGTGAAAACGTCAGGGAGTCACGTTACAAATTGTTTCACAACACATGGTACTTGAAGTTTTGTTTTATTAAATGGATATCATGATTACATTGTCTTGGAGTTAAAAATGAAATAATACAACAATTGTCTTTCGAGTTTTAAAGTAACTAAGGCCCAAGTCCATCCTACGTGTAGCAAGCATCGTAACATGAAACATTAGCTCCTGAAACATATGTGAAAAGAAGGTCAGCATAAAAGCCAACGAGTACATAGGTTTTGTGAGTGTGTCAAATTCATGGCTTTGTATACATATTGCAATACCTCGTCAGACTACTAGAGTTGGTAAGTGAAACCTTGTATCAAAAGTGTTTTGATATTGCAGTATAATTAATCAATTAAACAAGTTGGTTAGAGTTTGTGAAAACCTTGTAACCATGAATCTTGACCAAAACATTACTTTTGTAAATCCGAGTGGTAAATCGATTTAAAGAAAACTTCGCATGGTTTATATCTTTAAGTGTAAATCGTTGTGTGTCATTGTTTGAAAACATTTGGCCAAGTGATTCAGATAACGCCACGATATGTAATACGATAAAAGCACTTATATATAGGAAATACCAACGGCGTATCCACCATGCTTTTATCAAGTTACACACATCTCGTTATCTAAATCACTTACCATAAACCAATCGTCTGTGTTATAAACCATTGTACGTGTCATAAACCTTGTTCGTGTCATAAACCAATTGCCCGTGTCATAAACAAATTGCCTGTGTCATAAACCAATTGTCTGTTTCATCAATAAATCGTCCATGTTATAAACCAAACACACAATGTTTTAATTGTGAAAACTTTTGGTGTTCTTTAATGAACATGTTCAAACCTGTGTTGAGTATACCACCAAAGGGTATCTTTAATAGACCACCAAAGGGTCTCTTTATCTAGACTACTAAATCAACAAATGATTTGTTAATCAGATGCAGTTTCTGTCGCTTCCAAAACTACCCACCAAATTCCAGTGAATAGCCTAGTAACGGGATTGTCAGTCCTTTGGCACCATAACTTATTACTGGTCGGCTTGGCCAAAGCTAATGAATGTCGTGCGTGTCATGGATAACGCACCAACAAGTTCATTCACATTATTGAAATCATCGTGTTTTATAACCATAGACCTTGTTTTGAAAAACTTGAAAACGGTTTAGCACATATGAATCACCCCAAAACATTTGCAAAAATGTAAAAGAGGGGAACTATGTACTCACTTAGGATTGTAAGAGTGTCCTTGTTTCAATGATCAAACAAAGCTCAAGAGTTCAAGGATTCAAGCATGTCCTAATATCGGATAACTATGTTAGTGTGTTGGGACTTTAATCGGAGGATTCAGATAGAATGAAGTCTTATAAACCAAATGGGTGTTCGAACTCATATGAAATGGTTTAATAAACTTGACATTCTGATTTAGAAAGGATCCTAAGTTCTTTTGACCCGTTATGACTCGTTAAGGTAGTTTCGCTACTTTACGGGTCACTTGCGTAAATACATGTTCGGATGGTTGATTATGTCCTATGATAAGTCTAAGTTGTTGTAAGTCCCTATCCTGTACGGATCATCACAAAACTGATAATCTACCAAAGGTGCGGAATCCCCTTGATAGACTGATTAACCAGAAACAAGAAACTAGATGAAGAACTCGAATACAAGTCACAAACTGGTCTTCTGTGATTATCAAATCGATTGTTTACAACCACTCAAGATCACAAGAACTCACAGCCTTTCTCTGTGTTTTCTCAAACTCTCTCAAAATCTCTCTTAACAAAACATAACTGTCTACCTTAAACCCTAAAGCTCAATGTTGTTTATATACACACAACATACAAACGAATTAGGCAAAGCCCGAATACAATTCTAAAATAGTTCGGGCTTAAATAACTTGTATGCAAACTTGGACTTGATTGGGTTTCATAACAAACTCGATTCCTTTAAGTCTTCATGATCCAATCTTGTTTAATATCCAAAGACCAAGCCAAAGCTGTTGTCACATAACATGCACCATCAAACTCCCCATTGACAATAGCTTGCAAAGGTAACTTTTGTCTTTAGAATCTCACAGTCTTTGGTCTTTGGATAGCGTCAGCTTCAACATGAATTCTATCAGCAACAGACTCCCCCTAAGCTGATGCATCCTATCACCAAATCTTTCAATCTTCAACTCAGCAATCCAAGTATGTCTTTATATCTTCCAACCTGCATTGTAGAAAGGAGGTTCTCCCAAGCAGCAACAAACTCTCATCTTATCACTTCAACTTCTCAGCAACACACTGCTTCAATCTGTATAATATGAAACAAACATCTCGAGAAACTTTAAGAATTATTCAACATAGTTAAACAAATTCTTATTAATCAAGAGATGGTAAAACTGTATCACAGATTAAGAATATTCAATTCAACACAACACTCAAACAATAATGTCCAACACACTATAACCTACAAGGTTTTAAAATTTTGAACTCATCTTCTAATACCGTCTCCCTCTATCGATAACACATGAACAACCATTTTCTGTACGCTAAGAATTTTAACGAGAAAGGACAATATTTTTTGGATTTTTAAGTTTTCCTGGAAGCAAATAAATAAGATAAAAGTAAACACTCTATTTTTGTGAGAATCACCGGTAAGAAGATCATATCAGCAAAATCAAACTGTTTTCACACTATAAGATAATTCTTTAATTAATTTTTGTGAAAATCAGTCCAAGATGATTACCCGTATGTTCGTCCACTTAAACAAAATGCACGAACATATCAAGTTCCATTACCGTGTGATACGTTAAGGTAATATTATACTTATATAGAAGCGTGTCCCACTTCAGGACATACCCCCGTGATCAAGGTATGCACAAAGCTTCCTCATAGTAGGTGAGTATACTGAAATTCATCCTTTTGTTTTAAATGTTAGATAATTGGTGATCAGGTCAGTACTTCTGTACAGCAAAAAGACCAATATCTAACGAATGTTAGGGCAAATACCACATATTTTGGTACGATTTATGCATTTTGCACATTTGAATGACTCTCTAGGAGAGCTTCTTCACTTATCGGTTTTTCACATTTTAGCTCTTTTAAGATATCCTAGTTGTGCCTAGGTCAGCATATATCTGGATGTAGCAGAAGGACAACCCTGACATCCACGGATGAAATACAAGTATAAAGACCCAAAACCTCGGATTTTGGCAATCTCTCAACGTAAGATTTAAGGCTATAAACCATACACCACTGATATGTTACCCACTCATACACAGTTCTTTAAGTTTATATCACTTTGGTAAGTAGATTATTTCATGCCTTTTGCCTACTGTACATCCTATGATGTACTATCATTTCTACTTTTTCAACACAGTGATAACTCAATTTTTATTTTTCAATTTTATTTTTATTTTTATGGTTTTTTATTTTTTTATGTTTTTTATTTTTAAGAAAGTAGTAAACTATTTACAAAATTCTTTTGAAAAACTGGTTATTCAAGATTCCTCATCCCGTTGAGTTCAGCAAGATGTTCAAAACAAGCCCTGTCAAACGCTTTAGTGTAAAGATCTACAAGGTTATCTAATGTGTGGACTCTGGAAGTTCAATCATTCACTTTTCAGCACTATCCTGTATAAAATGATGACGAATGTCAATATGGTTTTTCCTACTGTGCTTTATAGGATTGTTTGTGATTGAGATAGTGGCATTATTGTCTATCATAATAGGAGTACGAGTGAAATTCAAACCGTAATCGCGCATCTGCTGTTGTATCCAGAGAACCTGAGAGCAACAGCTACCCGCAGCAATATATTTAGCTTCACATGTAGAAGTAGACACGCAAGACTGCTTCTTGCATTGCCATGACACGATCCTCCCTCCTAAGAACTGACAACCACCTGTGGTAGATTTTCTGGTTGATTTATATCCTCCAAGTCTGAATTAGTGTAAGCGACAAACTTCAAATCACTATCAGCAGGCTACCATAACCCAATTTTAGGTTTCCCCTTCAAGTAACGTAGAATACGCTTCACTGCTCTCATATGTGACCCTTTTGGATTCGCTTGATGTCTGGCACAAAGCCTTATTCAGCTTATACACTCGATCTGGATAGTCTGGATCAGTAAACACATCTGGTTGTGAGACATACACTACTTCTTGGACTTTCCCGTAAAATAAACGCATTCTTCACGTCTAGTTGGTAAACTTTGAAGCACTTGAATGATGCGAAGGGTAGAAACAATCGAATTCCTTCCAAACTTGCCGCTGGTGCAACTACTTCATTGTAGTCTATCCCTTCTTGTTGATGGAATCCCTTCACAACTAATCTAGCCTTTCTCCTAATAACAATCCCTCGAACATCTTTCTTACACTTAAACACCCACTTAGTACCTATTTCCTTCTTTCCTTCTTGTAGATCAACCAGCTCCCAAACCTTCAATTTCGTGAACTGACCTAGTTCCTCTTGCATCACTTCAACACATGAATTATCTTTTAGACCCATATGCACATTCTTCGGCTCCTCTTGGGAAATAAAGCAACTGTACAAGCACTCATTGATATTGTCTTCTCAATCGATGCAAACAAACAGGAACCTTCAATGACACCTCTTCTTGTCATAACACCTACAACAGGATCACCTAAAATGTTCTCAACTGGATGATCTCTGTTTGCTCGTGTGGTTGTAATGGCGTCAACTTCTAAATTATCACCGAGATTAGATCCAACCTCCCCTGAATATTCTGATTTGCAAACGGATTAGTGAAATCCTCTCCCTGAATAGGTTCAGACTCACTATCACTTGAATCCATTGCATCTGCATTTGCATATGCATTTGAGGAAGTTTCTGGAACATATTCATCGAAATACTCGATCTCGGCATAAAGTCACCCTCTTCATCCTCACTAATCACCGTTTAGATCAGCTGAGACTCATCTGCATTGGAAAAAGGCAGGAATATTAAATGATTTAAACACACTATCATAATCATATAATATAGTAGGACCACTCGTTGAATGTTGAGGCGTATAAGAAGTGATTTCAACGTTAAACACAACCTCAATTTTACCCGTTTTTAGATTAAAAACCCTTTTATTCGGTGATCCAAGGACATAACCTAGAAAGTAACCTTCGTCAGCCACCTCACCGAATTTTTTTATCTTTATTTTTCACAACTGTGCTGGGTAATCCAAATGGTTTAAAGCCATTCAAGTTTGGTTTCCTGTTAAACAATAGTTCGTGACATGTTTTGTTAAATTGTTTATTAGTTAAACTTTGTTTAGGACATAACAAGTTGTGTTCACAGCCTCTCCCCAGAAAAGAACTGGAAGCTTGGAATCAGACACCATAGTCCTACCGGCTTCAATCAACGTCCTGTTCTTCCTCTCAGCGACTACAATCTATTGAGGTGTATAAGGAGCTGAATATTGATGTTAAATTCCCTTGCGCACACAATAGAGATCCAGAATCTGATTCTTGAACTATGTGCCGTTATCACTCCTTATCCTCTTAATACTCAAAGGCATAGATCTAGTATTGTTGTTATTGTTACTAGACTGTTGTCTTTTTGCCCCTGATGATCCTCCTGAAGCAGCAACAAAGCATACATCGCTATCAGAATTTGTTACAACTTGCTCATTTTCTCATGATAATAATGCAGTCGCTGAATCACTCGAAGCATTGTGGGAGGAAGAAGATGGAATTCCTTTATAAACTCCCAGATCTTGAACCCGATCATATCCAGTTTCCTTCTTCTTTATGTTGAGCTCGTAAGCTCTCAGCTTCCCAACAACTTCTTCTGAGTCCATATCATCATAATCAGCTTCTCTCTTTATCATGAGAGTATAGATATCCCACTTGGCAGGTAAAGCATCTAGCAGCTTATCGTTAATCTCAAAATCAGTGTATCTCTCTATGTCATAATTATCGAATTCTGACATTAGGTGATAATATCTCGTGATGATATCTTCGAGGGACTCGTTTTTCATGCCTTTGAAGACAACAAATTGCTTCTTCAGTAGATCTACTTTGTTCTTCTTCACATCTGTATACCCTTCATACCTCTTTTCTAAAGCATCCCACATTTCCTTAGAAGTTGTATATTGCTTGAAGGTATTTTTTATGCCATCAGGTAAGGTCATCTTGATTGCAACTAAGGCTTTCTTTTCAGACTTATACATTCTCTTTTCAGCTTCTGACATGTTAACATAGGCAGTAACTTGTTGTCTGCCTTCGAAGTCATGAGTTGGATTCACATATCCATCTTGAATACAGATCCACATCTGTGTGTCCTGATATTCAACAAACGACTAAAACCGGTCTTTCCATGTAAGATGATTCTCGACCTTCATTATCTTTGGCGGTTTGTTTGTAGTTCCACCTTGGTGTTCCGCTCTCAACAACTCGTTCAAATTTGACATGTCTGACATTTTTAACACAACCGGCTAGTTAAAAACGGTAAAATATTTTCGGAAACTGGTTTTTACTAACATGTACCGTTAGACTCGTCTCGACGATACGATTCCAATGATATATATGTATCGAGATTATTTATTTATTTTTTTGTCCTTAAAATACGTGGAGTCCAACGGTGAAAACAGTTTACTGCAATAAGCTACGGATAATTTTCTATTCACAACAACGTGAATTTTTAGCTACGACAGCCAACAAAAATTCCACCTTTTCCTTAAGTCGCAATTTCAAGTGGCAACCACACACAATTCTTTCTCAGTCAAAACCACACTCGAAACCACCTGATTTCGATTCGCAACTTCAGCCAAAACCACCTGATTGCGAGTCACCTATTTCCAGTCGAAACCTCTTGATTTCGAGCCGCAATCTCATTCGAAATCCCTGATTTCGACTAAAAAACACACAAGTCGAAACCTCTGATTTCGAGTGAACCAAAACCCAGTCAGAACCTCTGTCGCAATCACCAATAGCAACCTCCTATTCTCAACTCGAAATCTGAGTAACAACCTTATTCTTCAAGACAAATCTATTGGAAATCCCTAAAAATCAGCAATTTGAAAATCAATTCCTCCAAAGAAACAGTTTGAAAATTAATTTCTTTTGAAATCCTTTCCAACTATATCTCCTAAAATTCAGCAAACACTTCCAAGCACCAACAAAACAGATCAAAACCACGAAAATTAGACTATTCTTCGCTGTTCTTCAGACAAATTATGAATGCAACCCGAAAATCCTTGAACCAAAAAAAATAAACTTGAATCTGTAAATCAGTTTTGAACCGTACATGAAAAGCAAGTGCTCTGGTACCAATTGTAGGTCCCCTATTCCGTATGGATCGTCATAAAACTGATAATCTACCAAGGGTGCGGAATCCCCTTGATATACCGGTTAATCAGAAACAAGAAAATAGATGAAGAACTCGAACACAATTTACAAACTGATCTTCTGTGATTATCAAACCGATTGTTTACAACCACTCAAGATCACAAGACCTCACAACCTTTCTCTATGTTTTCTCAAACTCTCTCAAAATTTCTCTTAACAAAACGTCTAACTGTCTACCCTAAACCCTAAAGCTCAATGTTGTTTATATACACACAACATACAAACGAATTGGGACAAGCACGTGTACAATTACAATTATAACAAATTCAGGCTGAAACAACTTGTATGCAATCTTGGACTTGATTGGGCTTCATAACAAACTCAAATACCTTTAAGTCTTCATGATCTAATCTTGTTTAGTATCCAAAGACCAAGCCAAAGCTGTTGCCACATAACACGCACCAACAAACTCCCCTTTGACAAAAGATTACAAAGGTAAATTTAGTTGGTTGATCATGTCCTATGATAAGTCTAAGTTGCTGTAGGTCCCCTATCCCATATGGATCGTCACAAAACTTATAATCTACCAAGGGTGCGGAATCCCCTTGATAGACATATTAACCAGAAACAAGAAACTAGATGAAGAACTCGAACACAATTCACAAACTAATCTTCTGTGATTATCAAACCGATTGTTTACAACCACTCAAGATCACAAGAACTCATAGCCTTTCTCTGTGTTTTCTCATACTCTCAAAATCTCTCTTAACAAAACGTCTAACTGTCTACCCTAAACCCTAAAGCTCAATGTTGTTTATATACACACAACATACAAACGAATTGGGCCAAGCCCGTATACAATTATAACACAATTCGGGCTTCAACAACTTGTATGCAAACTTGGACTTCATTGGGCTTCATAACAAACTTGAATTCCTTTAAGTCTTCATGATCCAATCTTGTTTAATATCCAAAGACAAAGCCAAAGCTGTTGTCACATAACATGCACCAACAGTTGCCAAAACATGTTTGATAATGTTGTAACATCAGTTTATATGTCAAAACATTGGTTACATGTGCTTAAAATTGATTTATACGCAAAAAGGGCGTTTTGGTCATATTTAAAGAACATAAGAGCGACTTATCATAACATTAACCAAACGCCATGACCATAATGTATAACCTCAGTAGGTTATTCCCTATACAACTATGGTCACAAATATATGTTTGGTTGGATCTTAAGATCAACCAAACGGGTCGGATTCGGAAGTCATAGCGGTGGTCAAGATCGCTTGACTTACGACCCTAATAAAGCACTAAACTTGAAATGATGAGTTAGACATGTCAAAACATGTCTAACTAAGTTGCAAAACTGAATTGGTATCAAAACTTAGTGTTTTGATACCCGAAAATAGTTTCATCGTAAAATGCCCATTATGCGCATTATTGACCGAAACTTTGACTCGTCACTTCGACTAGTAAACATGGTAATTAGAAGGTGCAATCGCTAGGGATTATAACCTACTTTGACTTGACCAAATATGGTCAGAACCAAAAGTCAAACAGAAAGTCAACTATTTGGCTTTTAGCTCAAATAATGAAATATACTAAGGAAGAACACTTACTTGTGTTCTAGGATGGCAAGAATGCTCAGTAGGAGGCCTCCAAGAAGAAACAAACTCCAATATAGAGCAAGTAGGAGAAGAAAAGGAAACGGGCAAGTTGTATGAATGAAAAATGTTGGCTATTTATAGTGTTCTTGAAGCTCTAGAATCAATCCGAGTGTCAAGAGTGTTCTCCAAGGATTAATAGGATTGCAACAAGTGTTAGAATCACGTTACAAGGCTTAATCATCATACAACTCGGTCACCGAGCAAGAAAACAACTGGCTATCAAAACCTGCTGCTCTGGGAGGTCCTTACGGATGTATGGCTTGCATGCTTATGATCCATAAGCATGGGACTTGGCAGCAAGTTTTGAAAAATTACATTTTTGGCCCCTAAACTTGTTTCGTCGCGTTTGTCGCTTTTAACACCCGTTAACCTAATTCTCAGGCTTTATAAGGATGTTAAAGCATAGGGGACTTGAAATATGCTCGAAAATGTCACGGATGTCGGTTCGTTCAGTTGTCTGGTTGCATTTTTCGCTTAATTACGGCGAACGCTTTAACGAACAAGAAAACGACCGAAATTTCGCAACGATTGTTATTTTTGCATTCTTCTCAATAAAATACAAGATTTTATTGATTACAAAAATTTTGGACTTCGAAATATGGTTCGTATTCAAAAATACGGGAATCGACAGACTTTCGCAGTTTGTCGTAAATAGTCCCTGAGCTTGAATAAACATGTTTTTGCCACACCGAACCCTTCAAAACTTATTTCTAAGTTATGTAATGGGTATTTGGGGTATGCTTAGCTTATATCCTTGTTCCGGAGTGTACGTCGCGTTAAATTTATTACGTATGCGTAACAGTTTGTGATTTCACTTCCAGAAGTGGTTTGAGAGTTTAAAATCGTGCAAGGATTGAATATGTGCAATTATCATGATAATTATACAAAACTCAGAAATAAAACACAAGATTTCATTGATTAAGAAATTTTTCAGACTATAACATGATCGAATCACCACCAATTTCACAGTCTCCCCTACTTTAGAAAATTTCGACCCAAAATTTAATTAGAGGAAATTTGTGAAAACAGATGTGGGTATTTCTTTCATTTGATCCTCTCGTTCCTAAGTAAATTCTAGGCCACGTTTGGATTCCCAGCGAACTTTAACTATTGGTATTCGTCTAAGCTTGAGTTTCTTGACTTCACGGTCCAATATCTCCACGTGTTTCTCGACAACATGCATAGTGTTATCAACCTGAATTTCGTCGAAAGGGATGTGTAGATTTGTATCGGCTAAACACTTTTTCAAATTGGACACGTGGAATGTTGGGTGAATATTCCCAAGTTCAGGAGGTAGCTCAAGTCGGTAGGCCACCTTTCCGATTCTCTCAACTATCTTGAATGGTCCAACATATCGTGGTGCAAGTTTTCCTGTCTATCCAAATCTGAACACACCTTTCCAAGGGGATACCTTGAGTAGGACGTGATCACCAACTTCGAATTCCAAGGGCTTGCGTCGCTTGTCCGCATAACTCTTTTGATGGCTTCTAGCTGTCAAAAGGTTATCGTGAATTTTCTTAACTTTGTATGTTGTGTCTTGAATGAGTTCAGGTTCGGTGAACTGAGATTCACAAACTTCATTCCAACAGACAGGTGAATGACATTTTTGACCGTATAGAGCTTCGAAAGGTGCCATGTTGATGTTTGCGTGATAACTATTATTACAGGAGAATTCGATTAATGGTAGATGCGAATCCCAACTACCACTAAAGTCGATCACACATGCTCTAAGCATATCCTCCAGTGTTTAAATTGTCCTTTCAGATTGTCCATCCGTTTGAGGATGATAAGCAGTGCTCAGATTGAGTTTGGTTCCCATGGTAGATTGCATGGTCTTTCAAAAGTGAGATGAGAATCGAGCATCTTGCTCAGATATGATGTTTAGAGGAACACCATGACGAGATATAATCTCATCAACGTGGATTTTGGCGAGTTTGTCAGCAGATAGATCCTCATGAATCGACAAAAGTGTGATGACTTTGTTAGACGATCAATGACTACCCAAATAGCATCATGACCTCTAGATGTGCGCGGTAGTTTAGTGATGAGATCCATCGCAATGTTCTCCCACTTCCATACCGGTATTTCAGTTTGTTCAAGCAAACCAGACGGGTGTTCATGTTCAGCCTTGACTTTAAGACAAGTTAGGTATTTAGACACAAACAAGGCAATGTCTTTCTTTATACCCGGCCACCAATACTAGGTACGAAGATCCTTGTACATTTTGTCTGCACCAGGATGGACTGAATAATGACACTTGTGAGCTTTGTCCATCAATAAGGTGCGGAGATTGTCTTAACTTGGAATCCACAAACGGTTCAAGTAATAGAGTAATCCATTGTCTTTCGTTTCGAGTTGAAGTTCGAGATTTTGTGGCAGCTCATTTTTCAACAAGCTTTGGGTTACACACGTACGTTATGCTTGAAGGATACGTGTCTGGATATTGGATTGAATTTGAACACAATGAAGTTTGACACGTTCCTTACGACTAAGCGCATCAGCCATGACATTCTCGTTGCCAGGATGGTAGCGAATTTCACAGTCGTAGTCGTTCAGGAGTTCGACCCAGCGTCTTTGTCTCATGTTTAGCTCCTTTTGATTGAATATGTGTTGGAGACTTTTGTGGCCCATGAAAACCAGACACTTCGTACCATAAAGGTATTGTCTCCAAATCTTGAGAGCAAAAACTACAGCACCTAACTCAAGGTCTTGAGTTGTGTAGTTCTTCTAGTTGATTTTCAATTGTCTTGGCGCATAGGCATGACTTTATCTCGTTGCATGAGAACACAACCAAGGCCTAGATTCGATGCGTCTCAATAGACAACAAAATCATCGTTGCCATCGGGTAGAGATAGATTAGGAGCATCGCAGAGCTTTTGTTTCAGTGTTTGAAAGGCTTCCTCTAGTTTGGGTCTTCACTCAAAAGGCTTATTCTTCTGGGTTAAAGCAGTAAGAACCACGATCGTTGAGAAGTTCGCGATGAATCGTCGGTAATATCCAGCAAGACGAAGAAATGAGCGAACTTTTGTGGAAGTAGTGGGTGTGTTCCAATCCTTAATAGTAATGATTTTGGAAGGATCCACATGTATACCTTGTTCATTGACTATGCGTCCCAAGAATTGAACATCTTTTAGCCGAAACTCACATTTGGAGAATTTGGCATATAGTTGTTCTTTCTTTAGGAGCTCTATCGTTAAACGAAGATGTTGTTCGTGTTTGGCTCAAGACTTAGAATAAATGAGGATGTCGTCGATGAAAACAATGATGAACTTATCTAAATAAGGTTTACAAACCCGATTCATTAAGTCCATGAAGACGGCTGGAGCATTCGTCAAACCAAATGGCATGACAGTTAACTCGTAATGGTCGTATCGTGTGCAGAATGCAATCTTGGGAATATCTTCTTCAAGTACATGAAGCTGATGATTCCTAGAACGCAGATCGATCTTGGAGAAACAGGTAGCACCTTGTAGTTGATCAAAGAGATCTCAATACGAGGCAGGGAATATCGTTTTTTATCGTGAGTTTGTTGAGCTCACGGTAATTGATACACATGCGGAAGGATCCATCCTTCTTTTTCACGAATAGGACAGGAGCGCCCCACGCTGAAAAAATCAAACAAATGAATCCTTTGTCTGATAACTCTTTGAGTTGTTTCCATAACTCTTGCATCTCAGACGGTGCAAGATGGTAAGGGGATTTGGCTATAGGGTTGGCACCAGGTACGAGGTCTATACGAAACTCAACTTGACGTGCTGGGGTAAACTAGGTAGCTCTTCAGGAAACATCTTAGGATAATCCCGAACAACGGGAATGTCCTGAATAGTTTTGCCATTGCCTTTCTCCTCTACGATATGTGCCAAAAAGGCTACATAATTCTTTCGATGTATTTTTGGGCTTGGTTACAGGTCATGAGTTTTAGGCTACTAGGGGGTTTCTCTCCATGAATTTCTAGGGGCACTCGAAAATGAATGCCACATGGAAGAGGTATACTAACTATCTTATCAAAACATATAACTTCAGCATGATGTTTGGTTAACCAATCCATTCCTATGACGATGTCAAAACTCCCAAGTTGCATTGCCGTGAGGTCAACGGGAAAAAGATGATTATTGAGGTTCAATTGGCAATCACGAATGACAGAATCAAGTTTAAGGGGTTCGCCACTAGCTATTTCGACTGTCAAGGGCTTTCCTAGTTTAGTTCTAGGCATTGAAAGCAAAGGTTCGAAAGCTACGGATACAAAGCTTCTATCGGCACCCGAATCGAAAAGAACAAAAGTAGGATAATCGTTAACAAGGAACGTAGTGTTAACGACTTCGTTATCAGCACGAGCCTCGTTGGCGTTGATGTTAAATGCACGTCCATGGGTTGGATTAGCATTAACTAGTTTCGGGCAGTTGTTTCTATAGTGACCCATCTCGCCACAGTTGTAGTAAGAACCAAGTGGGAATGGAGGTCTAACAGGGTTGGCTTGGGGTTGAATAGGGTTCTGAACAGCTTGATTTGGAACAGAATGACGAACGTTGGCTGTGTGACCGACTCTTCCACATGAGGTGCATTGGCAACACTGCTGGTGAGCTTGATGGTGACCATTACACCGGTTGCACAACGGTGCATTACCAGCATATGGTTTCTTTGCAGGAGGTTGTGCTGGCGGTTTTGGGTGGCTTGATTGGGTTGAGTAGTCAAAGAAAAGTTTTGTGAAGCCTTATGCTTCCTTGATCTCTTGGAAGGTTCGGCTTTCTTTTCCTTTTGTTTCTCTTGAGTCGTCTTAGCAGATGGCTTCTTGTCACCTTTGCGGTGGAGTTTACCTTTCTTGACTTGTGGGTCAGTCAAGGTTGCAGCTAGCTCAATGGCCTGTCGAATGGTATTAGGATTGCTACCAGTAACAATGTCCTGAATGGGGTCAGGCAAGCCATCAATGTATTTTTCATTGCCTTCTCCAAAGGCGTGACCATGGTGAGACATAGAAAACTCAATTCCTCGTATCGGTCTGTGTAGGCACGATTCTCGCCACTATCTTGCTTGAGATCGTGGAATTCATTTTCGAGTGCCCTTTGTTCGTGGCAAGGGCAGAATTCCTTCATCATAAGAGCCCTAAGCTCTTCCCATGTTTATGCCATCTCCACGTCGACACCCCTGTCTCTCATCACTCCGTTCCACAACGTGAGTGCTCTCTTTTGAAAGCCACTCAAAGCAAACTCTACCTTGCGTTCATTAGGACACTACACATAATGAAAAGTGCTTTTGATACTTTCGAACCATTGTAGGAGCCCAGTAGCTCCCACAAACCTAGAAAACTTGAGTGGTTTAGCCGAACAGGATTGCTTATAGTTGCACGGAACAGGTGCATTGTTGTTGTTATTGTTATTATAAGCTTGATAAAGTTGGGTCACAAAGTTCGGAAGTATAGTGGCCATTTGTTGAGCAATTAAAGTCACCATTTCGGCGTCTTGGGTAGCGTTGCGACGAGGAGGCATTCTAAAAGAGAGGAAGCATGAGAGAAAATGTGTGAGATTGACATTGGGTAAACAAAAGAGATATTAGAAATATTGACGAAATACAAGGATTGTGGTCATCCGTTTGTTTCTCAAAACAAACAAACGACACACGGTAACTAATCAAACTAAATAGGTCTTTATAATGTATCGCGAAGACATGCTTTAGCCTATAAGTGGACACTCACCCCAAGAGTTCCCAGGTAAGAGTGAATGGTCTAATTAAGTGGATTCGTACGAACACTGTAGCCTTACACTAAAACTCAGGGTACAGGCATCCACCCTTCCAGATTGCATGTGTTCACATTATTAAAACCCAAACTTTGACGAGATTTTGAAAACTTTTAAGTCTTAAAGCCAAAAAACAAATCTTCTAAGGATAGAAGATTGATTGTTCAAAACGAATTTGTAACTTGTGTGTTTGTTTTGGAAATCACCTAAGGATAGGTGATGGTATTTTTTTAAGATCTAAACGTAAATTATCTTGCGTTAGGGTCCTAGGAAGGTTATAGTCTTGGTCAAAGCATTACTAATAACCTAATTCCATATAACCATGAGCTCTGATACTAATCTTTAACACCCCGACCGCGTAAAACCAACAAACCGCGACGGAAACGTCGGGGAGTCACGTTACAAATTGTTTCACAACACATGGTACTTGAAGTTTTGTTTTATTAAATTGATAACATGATTAAATTGTCTTGTGAGTTAAAAATGAAATAATACAACAATTGTCTTTCGAGTTTTAAAGTAACTAAGGCCCGAGTCCGTCTTATGTGTAGCAAGCATCGTAACATGAAACATTAGCTCCTGAAACATATGTGAAAAGAATATCAGCATCTAAGCCGGCGAGTACATAGGTTTTGTGAGTGTGTCAAATTCATGACTTTGTATACATATTGCAATACCTCATCAGACTACTAGATTCGTTAAGTGGAAACCTTGTATCAAAAGTGCTTTGATATTGCAATATAATTAACCAACTAAAAAAAGTTGGTTAAACTTTGTGAAAACCTTGTGATGTGTGAAATGTGTATTTAATTAAATTCAACAAGTTTTAAAAAATTGGAAAAACTCGTAAACCACACACTACCGGCAAGTGTACCAGTCGTAAGTAGTAAAACAAGTAAGTCTGAGTTATCGAACCGTGGACACAATCTAGCGACTTTTGATACTAGACCTCTATCGACCCCTAGCCTAATAGTTTGGTTTTGTTTTAAGAATAATGATTTTTAAACTAACAAACAATTTAAATGAATAGACGACCAAACAACAACAAGCGCAGACAAGTATAAATTGGACTGAAACTCAAGTATGAGAAAAATAGGTTACCGAGGCAAGAATCTCTAGACTCTTGAATAAAATCATAACCTTGGTTCTAAATGAAGACTATGTCTAACCCGATAGACCCCCGGAAGGTAAACCCAACCTAACAGTATGACAAGTGGTGAAGTGCTAAAATGGACTAACTCGAGTTATCGACCACCAAATCCCACAACTATCAGGTATTAAGTAATTTACTTACTAAAACCCTTAAATTATGAAGCATAAATAACTAAGAACACCGAGATCCTAGGAAACTCTAGACGCGAATAGACAGATGAACCCGAGTTATCGGCCACCCAAACTGCCAAAGAACGCCCAACTAATAACTAACAATTCTAGATGAGATTTCTCACCTCTAGAAAAGATTGCACGTTTTAATTAATTGGTTTTAATAATTATCAAACTTGAATCAGATTTCTCACCTTCAAGGTTTAGACTGAAAGATACAATCTAGACTGACTCCCGGCTCTAAAGTATATTTCTAATTATCTAAAGCAATGAAATCAACATATATATTATTAAATCAATCAACACCAACACACAATTAATTAGAACCGGGTTCAAAGTTAAAACATGTAAATCATGACATTCATTCAAAACCAAAAAATTATTCGTTTAAACAAATTGTCTAGTTCATCAACCCTAAGCAACCATACAAGTTTAGCTACTCATAATCAAAAGTGAAACTAAAATAAATTTAGAGCAAGTCAAACTAGAAAACATTATATATAATATTCAAGTTTAATCAAACTAAAAACATAAACAATGTTCTAACCGAATAAAGCTATAAACTTTAATTAAGTTCCTTCACTTCCAATCTTCCTTAAACTCCAACACCTTCAAATGCTTGTTCTCTCTTTCAGTTCGTAGTAGCCACTCCTGCCGTTGAATGATCTCCTCCTCTTTTTTTTTGCCGTCAAATCCCCCTTTTATTTTTATTAGTGTTGTAAGGTCTTGAAAGGTGATTGGGCTAATGTCATCACGATCCCCAAAGCCTAAATCAACTAGTAAAAGACCGGTGGCATGAGAATGTAAATAAGAGAATCTTGCATGGGTGTTTATGGTATTTCATGCTATATTCAAACCCCCTTGGAATTGCATCTGTCGTGTCCCATTTTTTCCTATATCACAAATATTTATTAATATCAAATTAGAGTTACCAACTTTTGTGATATGTACGTATTCATAGTAAACTTTTTTCTTTTTTTAATAGTAATCTGTGAAGACATTTAAAAAATTTACTATTGAGTCTCAACTTCAACTCAAATGCACATTTTAGTTTGTTTCTTTTAAAATCATTAAATAACTAATATGAACCAATTAGGAGCGGATTTTAATAAAAACAAACCTAAAACTACTTAAAAGTATAGAAAATATTGATATAAAAATGTATAATTTAGATCACATCAAATATCCCACACTTAAACTTTTTTCGTCCCTGAAAATTATATATGATACGGAATCATAGTCAAGATAATATTCGATCTCAAAATTCATATTATTTAATTAAAAACCGAACAAATGTTAACTTACGATTGCAGGTATACGATCCACTTAAACTCAGCACCGGTTCCTAAGCACTTATGATGTTCAATTATGTTCAAGTTCAGTTAGTCAACCTAGGGTCTCACACTAGAGAGTCACGGTTCCACCTAATCCCGCCTCAAGCTTATGAGATAAAAGGAACAACCAATTGGCTATTTCCTAACAGATTTATACCAAAACTCAAAGAATTAAAATCAAGTTTTTTTCCTTTTTTTTTCATAAGCACTAGACTTTTTGCATTCCTAACCCAGAGGCTGTCTCAACCAGAGTCACCATCCTCGAGGGCGACAACGTGAGCTTCGGTAATTTAACATTTTCTCAACTCAACCTAGAGGAAATCTAAATAAGAGTCACCATCCCCAATAAAGATTACACAGGCCTCGTTTTTATTCAATCTAGCTCATTTACTCAATGGTGCACATATTTTTTTCTTTGACAAAAAATTCTAAGACTTTTAGCTTATAACGGTATTCCTTATACTGTTATTGACGGTTTCGACTTCTCTATTTCTCCTAGATGAGTACCCACTGTATCATAACATATTTTGTATTTTCAGCTCAAAGGAACCTAAAAACCGGAAGAGCCTACCCACACATCCCAAATCAGACACGTACTCAATCTTTTATACTTATATTATTATTATTTGAGAACCAAACATACCCGACTATACTATCATTTTCCGTATCTATTTGCAAACTCTAAAACACGGACATTTTCTAATTTTTCAATTTTTTTGAATTTTTGAATTTTTTTTTGTATTTTTTTCTACTCAACACTACCTAAAAACGTAGTTTCCCATCCCCACACTTATACTCTACATTGCCCTCAATGTAGGATGGATAAAAAATAATATTAATAAGAAATAATATACAAAAGTACAACGAATCAGAAAGGACTTAGCTAGTTAGGATAAAAATCAATGCCAGCTGTGAGCGTCTTCAATCCCAACCCGTAAACGACCATATAGCATTTCATTTGTGGTCATTCAACCTGATATGCTGGGGTTTCCCTCTATAATATGATATATGCTCGAAATCGCTGCCCGAATGGAGATTGAGTACGGGTGGTATCCTCCAAACTTGCACAAACAAAACAAAGCATATCCAAGCATAATATCGACTCTACATGAAAAACTGACTCAAGACTGATTCGAAGAATAATACGAAAGAAAATATGCAATAACTCTACAACAAAAAATATACCTACACCTCACAGGCTCAGGCCAACCTCGGGAAGATCAATTGTCTCTCCCTCTCTCTCCTCAGATGGGCCCTCAATGTAGATTTTCAACTTATGCCCGGTCACCTTGAACCTTTGGCCTTCCTCATTCTCAATCTCAACAGTTCCATAGGGAAAAACCTCAGTTACTAAATGTGGACCCGTCCAACGCGACTTCAGCTTTCCCGGAAATAACCTCAACCGGGAATTATAAAGCAAAACACGATCCCCGCAATTAAATTCTTTCACACTCTTAATGTGGCAGTTGTGCAGCTGCGTAGTCTTTTCTTTATAAGCCCATGACTTCTCGTATGCCTCGTCACGTAACTCCTCTAACTCATGTATCTTGAGAAACCGGTACAACTTTGGCTTGATCCACCTCAAGCCCCATATGTGAAACCTTGTGACCTAACACAATACCCTCACAAACCATAAAATGACACTTCTCCCAGTTAAGCAACAGATTCTCACCTCACAACGAGCTAGCACTCGATCTAGATTACGCAGACACAAATCGAAGGAACTCCCAAAAACAGAAAATTCGTCCATGAAAACCTCCATGGAGTCCTCGATAAGCTCGTGAAAAATGGCCACCATGCAACGCTGAAAAGTAGCCGGAGCATTACATAGTCCAAACGGCATGCGTCGGTACACAAAGGTGCCATAGGGACATGTAAAGGTGGTTTTCTCCTGATCCTCAGGTGCGATGGGGATCTAGAAATAACCAGAAAAACCGTCAAGGAAGCAATAGAATTGCTGCCCCGACGGTCGCTCAAGCACCTGATCAATAAACGGCAAGGGAAAGTGATCCTTGCGGGTGGCATCATTAAGTCTGCGGTAGTCGATGCAGACTCTCCATCCGGTGACTGTTCTGATGGGTGTCAATTCATTCTTCTCGTTCACCACCACAGTCATACCCCCCTTCTTGGGAACTACCTGGACAGGGCTGACCCATGCAGAATCAGAGATCGGGTAAATCAGGCCAGCGTCAAGCAACTTCAACACCTCCTTGTTCACTACATCCTGCATATTGGGTTCAACCTCCTCTGCAGTTGTACCACTGGTCTATACTCCTCCTCCATCAGAATTTTATGGGTGCAAAAGGAAGGGTTAATACCCTTAATTTCTACTAACTTCTAGGCAATAACATGCATGCGTGCCCTCAAAACAACTATTAGTCTCTCCTTCTCCTCCCCCGTCAAACTCGATGAAATAATGACGGGAAACTGAGATCCCTCGCCAAAGAATGCATACTCCAAGTGAGATGGCAGTTCTTTCAGCTCCAGGGGCGGGGTTATCTCCACTAATGGTTTCTCCCTCAGAAGTTTCTCTCTCTAACACTTCGAACACCTTAGAAACCTTAGAACACTCGGATCCTATAGATGGCTCGCTAGATGGTAATGGTGAATCCTACTCTAGGTCGAACTCGGTCAACTCGTTGCCCTAGACATCTACCCCTAACATCTGGGTCTCTATAGACTCTCTATCGCAAACCTCACCGAGAAAACTACCCACATGTGACATAAGAGTGTCTATAAAGTAAAGAGTGTCGTCATGCTGCGGGGTATGCCTCATCGAATTCCGGATATCAAAAGTGACTGCGTCGTCATCGACACGGAGAGTAAGCTTACCGTCAAGAACATCAATGACGGCTCGGGCAGTGGCAAGGAATGGACGACCTAGGATAAGAAGAACTTTAGAATCCTCGTCCATGTCAAGAATGACGAAATCCACCGGAAAGACGAACTTTTCAACCTTGACAAGCATATTCTCCACGATGCCACGTGGGAACTTCACAGATCGATTTTCGAGCTGAAGACTCATGCGCGTAGGAGATGGCTCGCCTAAATTGAGCTTAGCAAAAATGGAGTAAGGCATGAGGTTAATGCTAGCTCCTAGGTCGGCCAGCGCATAGCTGACAGTAGGGTCTCCGATCAAACACAGAATGGTGAAACTCCCTGGGTCGGTCATCTTCTTAGGAAGTTTGATCTGCACGACTGCAGAACACTCTTCACTAAGAGTGACAGTGGACAACTCCTCAAGTTTCTTCTTATTCGTGAGAAGATCCTTTAAGAACTTGGCATACATAGGCATTTTAGCCAGAGCTTGATGAAAGGAAGGTTCACATGGAGCTTTTTCACCATCTCCAGGAACCGTGAATACTGCTCAGAATCGCTCTTAGCTAAAAGCCTACCAGGGTAAGGAGCTGTGGGTTTATAAACTCTAAGTGGCTTCTTCTTCTCTCCCGAAGACTCATTGGACTGTGTTGTACTTGCTGGGCGCAACCTAGGGTGCACATCGCCAGTAGGAGTCTCCATCTCAATCTCCTCATCAACCGGTTCCTCGACCTCATCGACCGGTTTCTCTACTTCATTCCCCCTACCACTCCTAGTAGTCACTGCCTTTGAAGAGGCGTTTGGGTTAGTGTGGGTGCTACTAGGGAATGTACCTACGTGCCTCTCAGTCATTCTATTGGCCATCTCTCCTACGGTCCTCTCTAGACTTTGTATGGTGGACCCCTGATTCCTAAACATGAGCTCAAACTCCTGATTTTTCTTTACCTGCTCCTGATGTCTAGCCTCACCCTGCATCACTATCGACTCTTGGAGTCTATTCGTCCTACTCTAGCTCTCCTCATTCCTCTTTAGAAACTCACTCAGCTCAGACTTAGGCTCTCCACTACTCTACCCATCAGCAGGGGTCTGAAAGAGACTTTGGCGTGGTTGGAATCCAGGGGGATTCCCGCCTCGCCAGTTTGAGGGTTGGCGTGGCTGCCATCCAGAGTTGTAACCCTGGCCTCGTCCCTGGTTTGGACAAAACTCAACTCCTCCTCAGATCCTACTGGGAAATCTATCGTCTCATGTCCACCTCTACAAACCTCACACTTAGAAGTCATCTTAACCTGAATGTCCTTGACCATCTTTATCAAGGACTCTACCTGGGCGGCTAAAGCTACGCTAGCATCTACCGTGTGAATGCCCTTAGGGGAAACAATAACGCCCCCGGAGCCTGGCCTCCATCATCTCGAGACACTCAGCAGCTGTCTTGGTATTCATCATGTTGCCTCCTGCTGTGGAGTCAAGCAATCTCTTGGTCGCTTCAGAAACACCGTTATAAAATTTCTCCACGACTCTCCACTTCTCAACGCCATGGTGGGGGCACTTGTTCAGAAGCACCTTAAACCTGTCCCAAGTCTCGAAAAAGGACTCCCCTGGCTGCTCAATGAACGCGCAGATGAGATTTCTAAGACGAGCGGTCTTAGCAGGTGGGAAGTATTTCTGTAGGAATTTGGACTGAAGGTCAGTCCAAGTGGTAATGGTTCCAGATGGGAGGGAATCCAACCAAATAGCGGCCTGATCAGTGAGTGAGAATGGGAACAAACGAAGATGAATGGCCTCCTTAGAGACGCCTGTGAGGCGGAAAGTACTACAGACCCTACCAAATCTAGTCAGATGAGCATGCGGGTCCTCGTCTCGAAGACCATGGAACTGGACCGAATGGGCAATGGTGTTGGTTTAGGTGGGTGGGATGGTCCAGTTATTCTCCTCGACTATGGGAAGTGTGATGCTAGAGCAAACAATGGTGGGAGCAACACTAATGTGATCAGCAACGGTCCTACGTTCAGCCATAACTACTACTGAAAGGACAAGATCAGAAAGACGTACCTGTGACTCGCGTAAATGACGGTGAAACTCGCGTTCGGGTTCAGAGAATGGTGAAGTATTAGGTAGGCCCGATGAACGTGTGTGCATGCACTGAAGAGCAAGCAAAATGACACCAATCACAAACAAGCTAGCTAAACAAGTAGGCACACAGAAGTAGCAAGTATCCTGAGGAAGCAAAAAAAAATATATTTTTTAGATTTTTTTGATTATTTTTTTAACTAAGAAAAAAAAACTAATCTAAGAAAGTAGTAAAATGGCTAAATCCCCGACTCGGGTCGTCCTCAAAAGCGCATTGTGTCCCCGGCAACGGCGCTAAAAAATTGATGTGTGAAATGTGTATTTAATTAAATTCAAGAAGTTTTAAAAACTTGGAAAAACTCGTAAACCACACACTACCGGAAAGTGTACCGGTCGTAAGTAGTAAAACAAGTAAGTCCGAGTTATCGAACCGTGGACACAATCTAGCGACTTTTGATACTAGACCTCTATCGACCCCTAGCCAATTAATTTGGTTTTGTTTGAAGAAAAATGATTTTTAAACTAATAAGAAAGTTAAACGAATAGACGACCAAACAACAACAAGGGTAGACAAGTAAAGATTGGACTGAAACTCAAGTATGAGAAAAATAGGTTACCTAGGCAAGAATCCCTAGACTCATGAATAAAATCACAACCTTGGTTCTCAATGAAGACTCTGTCTAACCCGATAGACCCCAGCAAGATAAACCGAACCTAACAGTATGACAAGTGGCGAAGTGCTAAAATGGACTGACTCGGGTTATCGACCACCAAATCCCACAACTATCAGGTATTAAGTAATTTATTTACTAAAACCCTTAAATTATGAAGCATAAATAACTAAGAACACCGAGACCCTAGGAAACTCTAGAAGGGAATAGACAGATGAACCCGAGTTATCGGCCACCCAAACTGCCAAACAACGCCCAACTAATAACCTAGCAATTATAGATTAGATTTCTCACCTCTAGAAAAGATTGCACGTTTTAATTAAGTGGTTTTAATAATTATCAAACTTGAATTAGATTTCTCACCTTCAAGGTTTAGACTGAAAGATACAACCTAGACTGACTTCCGGCTCTAAAGCATATTTCTAATTATCTAGAGCAACGAAATCAATATATATATTATTAAACCAATCAACACCAACACACACTAATTAGAATCGGGTTCAAAGTTAAAACATGTAAATCATCACATTCATTCAAAACCAAAAAATTATTTGTTTAAACAAATTGTCTAGTTCATCAACCCTAAGCAACCATACAAGTTTAGCTACTCATAATCAACACTGAAACAAAAATAAATTTAGAGCAAGTCGAACTAGAAAACATTGTATATAATATTCAAGTTTAATCAAATTGAAAACATAGATGATGTTCTAACCGAATAAAGCTATAAAATTTAATTAAGTTCCTTCACTTCCAAACTTCCTTAAACTCCAACACCTTCAACTGCTTGTTCTCTCTTTCAATTCGTAGTAGCCACTCCTGCCATTGAATGATCTCCCCCTCTTTTTTTTTCTGCCGTCAAATCCCCCTTTTATTTTTATTGGTGTTGTAAGGTCTTGTAAGGTGATTGGGCTAATGTCATCACGATCCCGAAAGCCCAAATCAACTAGTAAAGGACCGGTGGCATGAGAATGTAAATAAGAGAATCTTGCAGGGGCATTTATGGTATTTCATGTTTTATTCAAACCCCTTTCGAATTGCATCTGTCGTTGTGTCCCATTTTTTCCTATATCACAAATATTTATTAATATCAAATTAAGGTTACCATATAATTCAATTTTTGTGATATGTACGTATTCATAGCAAACTTTTTCTTTTTTTAATAGTAATCTGTGAAGACATTTAAAAAATTTACTATTCTCAACTTCAACTCAAATGCACATTTTAGTTTCTTTCTTTCAAAATCATTAAATAACTAATATGAACCAATTAGGAGCGGATTTTATAAAAACAAACCTAAAGCTACTAAAAAGTTTAGGAAATATTGATATAAAAATGTATAATTTAGACCACATCACCTTGTAACCATGAATTTTGACCAAAATATTTCTTTTGTAAATCCAAGTGGTAAACTGATTTAAAGAAAACTTCGTATGGTTTATATCTTTAAGTGTAAATCGTTGCGTGTCATTCTTTTCAAACATTTGTCCAAGTGATTAAGATAACGGCACGATATGCAATACGATAAAAGCACTTATATATAGGAAGTACCAACGGCATATCCACTATGCTTTTATCATGTTACACACGTCTCGTTATCTAAATCACTTGCCATAAACCAATCGTCTGTGTTATAAACCATTGTACATGTCATAAACCATTTATTCGTGTCATAAACCAATTGTTCGTGTCATAAACAAATTCTCCGTGTCATAAACCAATTGTCTGTGTCATAAATCAATCGTCCGTGTTATAAACCATCGTCTATGGTTTAATTGTGAAAACTTTTGGTCGTTCTTTAATGAACACCTTCAAACCTGTCTTGACTATACTACCAAAGAGTATCTTTAATAGATCACCAAAGGTCTCTTTAACTAGATTAACAGTTTCTGTCGCTTCCTAAACTACCCACCAAATTCCAGTGAATAGCCTAGTAATGGAATTGTCAGTCCTATGGTACCATGACTTACTACTGGTCGGCTTCCAAAGCTAATGAATGTCATTCGTGTAATGGATACGCACCAAGAAGTTCATTCACATTATTGAAATCATCGTGTTTTATATAAACCATAGACCTTGTTTTGAAAAACTTGAAAACGGTTTAGCACATATGAATCACCCCAAAACATTTGCAAAAACGTAAAAGAGGGGAACTATGTACTCACTTGGGATTGCAAGAGTGTCCTTGTTTCAATGATGAAACAAAGCTCAAGAGTTCAAGGATTTAAGTGTGTCCTAATATCGGATAACTATGTTAATGTGTCGGGACTTTATTCAGAGGATTCAGATAGAATGAAGTCTTATAAACCAAATGGGCGTTGAAACTTATATGAAATGGTTTAATAAACTTGACATTCTGATTTGGAAAGGATCCTAAGTGCTTTTGACCCGTTATGACCCGTTAAGGTAGTTTACGTTACTTTACGGGTCACTTGTGTAAATATGTGTTCGAATGGTTGATCATGTCCTATGATAAGTCTTAGTTGCCAAATCATGTTTGATAATGTTGTAACATCAGTTTATATGTCAAAACATTGGTTACATGTGCTTAAAATCGATTTATGCGCAAAAAGGGTGTTTTGGTCATTTTTAAAGAACATAAGAGCGACTTATCATAACACTAACCAAACGTCGTGACCATAATGTATAACCTCAGTAGGTTATTCCCTATACAACTATGGTCACAAATATATGTTTAGGTGGATCCTAAGATCGACCAAACGGGTCGGATTCGAAAGTCAAAGCGGTGGTCAAGACCGCTCGACTTACGACCCTAATAAAGCACTAAACTTGAAGTGACGAGTTAGACATGTCAAAACATATCTAACTAAGTTGCAAAACTGATTTGGTATCAAAACTTAGAGTTTTGATACCCGAAATTAGTTACGTCGTATAATGCACATTATGCGCATTTTTGATCGAAACTTTGACATGTCAAGTTTTGATACCCGAAATTAGTTACGTCGTATAATGCACATTATGCGCATTTTTGACCGAAACTTTGACACGTCACTTCGACTAGTAAACGAGGTAATCAGAAGGTGCAATCGCTAGGGATTATAATCTTCGTGATTACGATCACGTTGCAAAGTTCAATTGAACTTTGACTTGACCAATATGGTCAGAACCAAAAGTCAAATAGAAAGTCAAGTGTTTGACTTTTCGCTCAAAATATGCTAAAATAATGAAAAAGACTAAGGAAGAACACTTACTTGTGTTCTAGGATGGCAAGAATGCTCAGTAGGAAGCCTCCAAGAAGAAAAAAACTCCAATATAGAGTAAGTAGGAGAAGAAGAGGAAATGAGCAAGTTGGATGAATGAAAAATGTTAGCTATTTATAGTGTTCTAGAAGCTCTAGGATCATCCAAGTGTCAAGAGTGTTCTCCAAGGATTAATAGGATTGCAACAAGTGTTAGAATCAGGTTACAAGGCTTGATCATCACACAACTTGGTCACCAAGGAAGAAAACTAATGGCTGTCAAAAACCTGCTGCATTGGGAGGTCCTTACGGATCGTATGGCTTCCTTGCTTACGCTCCGTAAGCATGGGGCCTGGTAGCAAGTTTTGATAAATGACAGATTTGGCCCCTGAATTTGTTTCGTCGCGTTTTGTCGCATTCCATACCCGTTAACCTATTTCTCAAGCTTTATAATGATGTTAAAGCATAGGGTCTTGAAATATGCCCGGAAATGTCACGGATGTCGGTTTGTTCGGGTGTATGGTTGTGTGTTTCGCTTAATTACGACGAACACTTTAATAAAATACTACCGAAATTTCGCGACGATTGTTTTTTTGCATTCTTATCAATAAAATACAAGATTTTACTGATTACAAAATTTTTTTGATGTCTAAATATGGTTCGTATTAAAAAAATACAAGAATCGGCAGACTTCCACAGTTTGTCGCAAGTAGTCCCTAAGCTTGAACAAACATGTTTTTGCCATACCGAACCCTTCAAAACTTATTTCAAAGTTATGTAATGGGTATTTAGGGTATGTTTAGCTTATATCCTTGTTCCGAAGTGTACGTCACGTTAAACTGATTACGTTTGCATAACAGTTTGCGATTTCACTTCTAGAAGTGTTTTGAGAGTTTGAAATCGTGTAGGGATTGAATGTGTGCAATTATCATGATAATTATACAAATCTTGGAAATAAAACACAAGATTTCATCGACTGAGAAATTATTCAGAATTGTAACGGGATCCAATCACCACAAATGTCACAAGTTGTGGCGGTGGTTGAGGTTGCGGTGGTGGCGCAACGGGATACTGGTACCCATAATTGGGATATCCAGTAGTTGGATGGGGTGTAGATGAATAAGGAGGGGAAGGGGAATGGTAAAGTTCATTAAACATAGATGTTCGAACATAAAGATCATATGACGGCGCAGGAAAATTAAAATCAACCGGCGCTGCTGTTGGATTTAAAGGATTATATTCAGATATGTCTGGATACGTAAGGATCGGATTACCATAACCCGATGTTGGTGGTTGAACTACCAGTTGGGTATAGTTTCAACTGTAGGTTGTGGTGTAGGTTCCACCACAGGTGATGTGTTGGAGGGTCCACCCATTTATGGATCCTCGGGAATAGTAGGATAAGATTTGGGCAAAGGTGGTAGCAATCCCCAACCTTTGTCCTATACGCACCGACATGCGTGTACCACACTTTCGTCATGTTTGTGGTTCCGGTGGTGGCTGTGGTTGATCCACCAGCTCCATATGAATATCCTCCAGAGGAGGTGGCGGAGGAGTGAGGTGAGAATGGGTATTAACAAATTCGTATTAGTCCCACCATTGTTTAAATTTATCGGGACCCTGATAAGGTTATCCAGCATAAGAGTTAGAACCGCTAGATAATTCAATAGGATGGCCGAGTGATTCCGTCGGCGGCATCTCCGGGTCGGAGTCTTCGTTTATGGTGTCCAATTGTTTCTGATCAATTGGGGGTGTATTCATGTAGTGGTTTGGGTTAAATTCTTCATGGTAAGAATGTGAATGTGAGTGGTGAGAATGATGGGAGTGGTAAGAGTGATGGGAGTTTTGAGAATTTGGTGGCGAATATTCGTGGGAGATAGAGTGTCTCACTGGCTCCTATATTGAAGAGGAATCTTCTGACCCATCAGAAGGATTTGTGCTAGGTAAATGAGAAGACCAATGCGTTGACGGTCCACCCCTCATGGGACCTTTGCCTTTACCACCTCTTTCACGAATTCTGGGTGGCATACTTCCTGCTCCAAAAACAAGTTAAAACAAAACAAAATAATAATAAAATAATGAAATGAGTAATCCTAGGTCAAGCCTAGACTTGGAAGTCTAAGGAATGTGTTACTGTGTCATTTGAGATGAACACAAAAGATTAGTGTCGAATTCCCTCAAGCGTTGTCACACCCTGACACGCAGCGGAAGACAAATGCAGGGTGCGGCAGACACATGGTAATTCCCCATAATTTAAAAACATGATATCACATAAAGAGGGAACCTCGGTTACAACATACATAAAATATTATATTACAAACCACAAGTTCAAGTACGGTACTACGAGCCACTACAGCTCTTATTTTTCTATAGTTTACTACCCAAGCCATCCACACGCACATTTCTTATTCCTGCTTAGCTTTACCTGAAATGCATGTTAGTTTTAAAAAGGGTCAGCTAACGCTGCTCGTGAGTTCCACTGGTTTAGTTGTTGTGGAACAATATGTGTTAACAAGTTTAATTGCACTGGTCATAGTCACAGACGGAATTACACGAGTACACAAGTGAAACCTTGATCGGCATAACCGCTCCATGTCATACAGACACATCATTGCACCATGTCGTGTCACCACCGACACTTCCTACCAACTGCATCACATGCAGTTCAATGTTCCCCTACAATTATGCCTAACCACATAACCAGGTTAGGACGCGTGTAGTGCCTGGTTGCCTACACACTATGTCACACCGACACATCCTGGCGGCACTGGGTCTGTCAGACCAATAGTACTATCCACTGTCCACAGCTTCCGCAAATCACTGGTAGTTCGTGTGTTAGATAGTTCACATCCTCATAAGTTGGTGCAATTAACACAGTTTGTAACATGCAAATCACCCCAGAAAATAGTAAAACAGTTTAAAAGTGGGGGAGTAAAACTCACCCACAAGTTAATGTAATTAACATAGTTTGTAACATGCAAGTCCCCAGAAAACAGTAAAACAATTCAAAAGTGGGGAAGTGAAAACCCACAGTGCGAGCAGTAGTCTCAACAAAAGGGTGATCAAGCAACTGGATCAACTTTAATAACACGCATGCAAATATGGACCCAAATCAGTGTCTAAGTTGGTAATGGTTATAACTTGGATTCGGTCAGGAGTTTTCACCCCGGATTGAGTCTATAGGACACTGGCATGGTGATGGAGGTCAGGGTAGTATTAGTTTTCAGTTTGGCTTCCGGGCATCGTTTCGCGTGCCAGACAAAGTCGGTTGTTTAACGTGTTCAGATAATAGTATGGGAATACCAATAGTGCCAATATGTTGTTATTTAAGAATGATTAACTTTTCATTAAGGGTGTTTGGGTGTTTGGGGAGTCTAGGTTGCCCAATTTTGAGTTTTCATTCCCGCCGTCGGGGATTCTCCCGAATTGGCCTAGGACACACACCTAGTGTCCAATCCGCCCTGGAATCTCCCGGAATACTCCCGGTGTTCCAATTATAGTACTAGTGGTCAGTTCCCGGTTGTTGGTGCATTTTATGTGACAACAACTTGGTTTGGTCTTTGGATATCTTAATCAAGACTTGAATGTGTGAAGGCTCAAAGATTCCGAGTTTACCAGAGCTTGTGATGTCCAAGTTTAAGTGCAAGTGATATGTCCGAGTTTGTAAAGACATGGAGAAGTCCGAATTTGTGAGCCTCACAAATTCGAAATATGTTCAAGAGCATTGGTCCGAGTTTAGTAACTTATTAAACAGTCCGAGTTTGTCTTTTGTATATAGTCCGAGTTTGTTTATTATGTATATGGGCCTAGCCCAGTTTGCATGGCTGTATTATATAAACAGTGTTAGATTAGGGTTTTATGTTAGACACTAGAGAGAGTTGCAGTGAGGTGTGTGTGAGAAATCTACAGAGAGAGGCTGAGAGATTTCTTGTTTGATCTTGAGTGATTGTAAAACTATTGGGTTTGATAATCATAGAAGATCGTTTGAAATACTTGTTCGTGTTCTTCATCTACATAACTTGTTTATGTGTTTGCATTGATCCATCAAGGGGATTCCGCACCCTTGATTGATTGTCAATCTCGTTACGATCCACGTGATAGGGGGACCTACAATTGGTATCAGAGTGTTTGCTCTTATTGTACGGTTCGAGATTGATCATACAGTATTCAAGTTTTTGGTTGAAAAGTTGGTTCTGCCGTCATCATCTTTTGAGATTCGGGTTTATTCCTAAGTTTGTGGGTAAATTCGTATTCTGTGAAGTCGTAGTTTTATGTTTTACCAAAAACACACAAATTTAGGATGGTCAGAACTTAAAATTCAGAATTTAATCAAGTCCGGATTACTTTGTCAGGACTTGTGAAAAATTCAGAATTTAAAAAGTCAGAGTTTGGGAGTTATTGTGTAGTCCGAAATTTGTGGAGTAATCAGAACATAATCAATTCCGAGTTTAAACAAGTGTGCCTTGTCCGAATTTAAGCTGATACGAGTTTATTTGTCAGGATTTAAGGAGGATCCGAGTTTACTTTTCAGGATTTAAGGAGGATCCGAATTTAGAGTCCGGATTAATCAGTTATTCCGAATTTAAAAGGTCCGAATATATATTCCAAATTTAGAGTCCGAGTTTGATAGTTCCAAACATAATCAGGTTGGATCCGAGGTTTGTAAGTATTCCGAACTTAACCAGCTTCAAGTTTTCCGAATTTGACACTTAGATCAAAAGGTGGATAGTTAATCAGATGACGTAGTCGGTTTTAAACGTATTTGTGTGCAGAATTAGTTCTGTGAACAATCAAAGAAAACAGGCTGCACCACTAGACTCTGGAAAATCCCGAAATAGGTTTTTGACATTATATATCATTGGAATCGTCTTTTCGAGACGAATGTAAAGGTACATTTTTGTAATCACCAGTTTCGAAAAATATTTTACCGTTTTTAACCAACCGGTTGCGTTAAAAATGTCGAACATGTCAAATCTGAACGAGTTGATAAAGATGGAACATGAGGTTGGTACTACGAACAAACCTCCTATGATGATGAAGGTCGAGAATTATCTTACATGGAAAGACAGGTTTCAGTCTTTCGTTGAATACCAAGATACACGAATGTGGATGTGTATTGAAGATGGTTCCGTAAACCCAACTCATGAGTTTGAAGGCAGACAGCGTGTTACTACATTTGCTAATATGGACACTGAACAGAAGAAAATGTATGAAGCAGAGAAAAGAGCCCTTGCTGCTATCAAAATGACTTTATCTGATGGAATTAAACATACTTTCAAGAGGTACACTACCTCAAAGGAGATGTGGGATGCATTAGAAAAGAGATATGAGGGTAATGCTGATGTAAAAAAGAACAAGGTAGACCTGGTTAAAAAGCAATTTGCAGTATTCAAAGGCATGAGAAATGATTCCCTCGAAGATATCATCACGAGATATTATCATTTAATGTCAGAAATGGATAATTATGACATAGAGGGATACACTGATGTTGAGATGAATGATAAGTTGCTAGATGCTCTACCTGCGAAGTGGGATATCTATACTCTCATGATTAAGAAAGAAGCAACGTATGAGACTATGGACTTGGATGAAGTTGTAGGACAATTGAGAGCTTATAAGCTCATTATGAAGAAGAAGGACAGTGGTTATGATCAGGTTCAAGATCCGGGAATTTACAAAGGCCTTTCATCTTCATCTTCCCACAATGCTTCAAGTGACTCGGCAACTGCTTTTCTTTCACGTGAAAATGAGCAGGTAGTGATGAATTCTGAAGGTGATGTGTGTTTTATAGCGTCTTCAGGAGGATCATCAGGAGGCAAGAGACAGAATTCTAGTAATCAGAATACCAATACCAAGTCTATGCCTCTAAGTGTCAAGGCTACTGAAGAACATCTTTCCTTGCTTGCTTCCTTTGTAGCATCATACGAGAACTACATTCTGGGAAAGATATCTGATCCAGCAACATTGATGAAGATTATGATCAGATTGACCCTGATGACCTTGAGGAGATGGATTTACAGTGGCAGATGGCCATGATTTCCAGAAGAGTGAAGAGGTTTATGAATAGGACGTGAAGAAATTTTGTTGGAAAGAGTGTTGGTTTTGACAAATCCAAGGTTAGGTGTTACAACTGTCAGAGTTATGGACACTTTGCAAGAGAATGTCAAAGACCAAAGACTGAGTCTCGTCCTAGTGCATCTTATCAAGATACTCCTGGTCACGGTTCGAGCAACAGGAATGCATCAAACAACACTACATCAAGGGCCTTGATTTCTACTTCACGAGAGGGCTCTTATGACTGGAGTGCACGTCTGGAGGGTGATGATAATGTCACACAAGCATTCATTGCTAAGATAGTACCAGTGGATGATGTAGAAGTGAAAGATGCTGAGATAGAGCAAGAGGTTATTGCTGAAAAGGTTGATGCTGATCAGACAGAAGCTGAAGAAGTTGAATTAAAGTCTGATGAAGAAAAGGATGCTACAGATAAAAAGATGGCTGCAGATTTTGCTGCATTCATGGCTGATCTAAGCAAATCAACAGGAGAGGTACATTCTAATCATGTCAGTTCTTTGTTTAAAATGTCGTGAATTGCAAGTTAGGGGTTGACGAGTTAACAACACAAAACCAAAGTCTGTTAAATGAGCTCTCAAGTGTTAAAAGAAACAAACTTTTCGTAAAAAGAAATGAGTCATCATATTTGAAGAAAATTAAGGGTTATGAAGAAGAAATGAACATCTTAACCTGTAAATTAAACGAGAAAATTCAAATTATTGACTTAGCTCATGATACGATGAGTGAGAAAACAAAAGAAATTTCTGAAAAATGCAAAGAGTTGTCAGATGCACAACTTAAAATTTGTGAACTTGAAAAGAAATTGAGTCAATTCAGGATTTCATCTTTTGTTATGAAATACATGATGAATGGTTTGAAGAAAAGTAATGACACGACTAGTGTGGGCTTCCAGGGCTTCAATGAAGTTCCACATCCTCTTGGTCATGACTACTCTTTCTTGCCAAATGAAGAAGAGCTAACAGACTTTGGGTCAACCACGACGAGTAGCTCCACATCAGAGAATGTGGAGGTGTCTGAAAATGAAAATGCCAAGAAAGATGATAACAGAAAACCGGTTTTGAAAACAAAGAGTGCGCATCCTAAAAACAAAAACCAAACTTTTGTTAAAAAGGTTGATTTTGTAAAAGGAAGTGACATGAAAAACGAAACCACTATTATTGAAAATGAATCAAATGTGCAGTTTGCTAAAGGTAAAAACCAATAAAAATATGAAATTGAGCAAACTAAACAAGATCCTTCTAAGGCATTGTCATCTTCACTTGATGGATCAAAACCAGAGACTTCAGTTAAGAAGTCCTCGGCAAAAAGATCGTGCTTCAAATGTCACACAAAAGGACATGTAGCTAGCGGTTGTCCAAACAAAAAGAGTGAAGCACAGGTTAGTTAGAGCAAGAGAGAAAAATCACCAATGAAGGGTGGTGATGGTGAGAAAAAGATGTCTGCTCCTAAGAAACAAGAGGGTGTTGCTGGTGGTGTAGATAGGGCTGAAACTGGAACTCAGCAAGTTCCCAAATTTCAAAGAAATTAACAAAGATTTCAGCCTGAATCTACATCTGGCAAATATCAGAGACCTAGAAGTTGTTCACCAAGAATGAATCATTTTAATGGTTATTTAAATAATTTTAAAAGTCAAAGTTCATATCAAAATCGATAACAAAACAATGGTGGTCCAACTTTTTATAACAACGGCTTTAGAAATTACAACTATCAAAATTCTTGGAATCAAACAAGGTCTCAAAATCAAAATTTCCAAAGGTCACAAAGTCCAAACTTGCATAGGAAACCCCAGGACCAGAGACATCGTGGAAATCAAACCCCATTTCCATCAACAGGTCCAAATCCAAGACTCCAGTTATGAGTGATGGACGTTTGATGAATGTTAAGATAGTTGATGAATTTGGAAGACCCAAGACCATTCAGGCTTGGGTCCCCTAATCTAACTAATTCTTGTTGGTTTATGCAGGAGCTGCCAAGGAGGATTATCAACTTATGGTATGTTGATAGTGGCTGCTCCAGGCACATGACGGGGGATGCGAGATTGTTGACTGAGTTTGAAAATATTGATGGTGGTTATGTGAATTTTGCGGGTGCTAAAGGAGGTCACATTACGGGTAGAGGAAAAGTGACCAACAGGAAGATCACACTAGACAAAGTGAACTATGCCGAGCAGCTTAAGCACAATCTGATGAGTGTGACTCAAGTCTGCGACAAGGTTCACTCGGTCCATTTTACGAAGTCTGGAGCATTGGTTTTGAAACCGGGTTTGGTGATACCGGATGATTGGATTGTGATGAGAGCACCAAGGAGGAATGACACTTATGTCATGGACATGGGTGCTACGGATTCTTCTAATGTGGTTGCTTGTTTGTTATCAAAAGCATATGAGGCTGAGTCGATGTTGTGGCACAGACACATGGCCCATATTCACTACCGTAAAATGAATTACATAATTAAAAACGGTTTGGTGAAAGGGGTGCCAGTGCAGAGGTTTCACATGGAAGATAAATGTCTTCCATGTCAAAAGAGAAAACAACATAAGAAACCTCATAAGTCTAAAACAGTAAATTCCAGAGATGCCCCTTATGAATTACTTCATATGGATCTTTTCGGTCAGTGAATGTAAGGAGCATAGGTGGAAAGTGCTATTGTCTTGTTGTCACCGATGATTATTCACGTTACTCATGGGTTTTCTTTTTAGGTACAAAGGATGAAATATCTGAGTTGCTGATAGATCTTTTTACAAAATTAGAGAATGTCCACGAAGCTCGAATCAAGAGGATAAGGAGTGATAATGGCACGGAGTTCAAGAATCAGATTCTGGATCTCTATTGCTTGCGAAAGGGATTGAACATCAATACTCTGCTCCTTATACACCTCAACAGAATGGAGTCGATGAGAGGAAGAACATGACGTTGATTGAAGCCGCTAGGACTATGTTTTCTGATTCAAAGCTTCCAGTTCTTTTATGGGGAGAAGCTATGAACACAGCGTGTTATGTTCTAAATAAAGTTTTAACCGTTAAACGTTTTAACAAAACATGTCATGAACTTATGTTTAACGAAAAAAACAAATTGGAAAGGCGGTGAACCATTTGGATTACCCTGAACGATCGTGAAAAATAAAGATAAACAAAAATTCGGTGAGGTGGCTGATGAGGGCTACTTTCTAGGTTATGTACCTGGCACACCGAATAAAAGGGTTTTTAATCTAAAAACTGGTAAAATTGAGGTCGTGTTTAATTTTGAAATCACGAATTATACGCCTCAACAATCAACGAGTGGTCCTGCTATATTATATGATTATGAGAGTGTCTTTAAATCTTTAATATTCCTGAGTTTTCCATTGCAGATGAGTTTTAGTTGATCCAAACTGCGATTAGTGAGGATGAAAAGGGTGACTTCATGCCGAGATCGATTATTTCGATGACAGATGCTCCAGGAACTTCCTCAAATGAAACTGCAGATGTAGCGGATTCAAGCGATAGTGATTCTGAACCTATTCAGGGGGAGGATTTCACTAATCCGCTTGCAAATCAGAATATTCAGGGGGAGGTTGGATCAAATTTGGGTGAAAATTTAGAAGCTGATGCCATTGCTACTACAAGAGCAAACAGAGACACCCAGTTGAGAATATTATAGGTGATGCTGCTGCAGGTGTTCAGACAAGAAGAGGTGTGATTGAAGGTTCCTGTTTTTTAGCTTCGATACTTAAGACATGTATCATAAATGAGTGATTGTATAGCTGCTTCATTGCTCAAGAGGAGCCAAAGAATGTGCACATGGCTCTGAAAGATAGCTCTTGGGTTGTGTAGGACCGATCCTCGATTCTAAGGAACCTAAATTTGATATCTAACGTCCATAATAACGGAACTATTACGTCGTGTTTACCAATAGACAAGATTTAATCAGTTAATCGTCAGTTTTATTGATTAAACGTTCTGGTTACAAACTGACAGAGCTTCACCTCCAAGATACCAAAGTTACAAATGAGGAGCACGAGCTAGGTATTTATAGACTTAGAAGTTCGCTCATGTGATACCTAAGTTCGCCCGAACTTGGCTAGACATGATGCCATGGGCGAACTTGATACAACATTTCATAAATACTTCACAACCTAGCCTTTTCAGCTCTATACTATACAGACTCGATATAAGACTAAGACATAGACATTATGCACCAACAGACTCCCCCTTGGATATAGTCTTCATCTTGTATCAGTCTCCAAAACTCTGTCTTCATATAAACGTTAATGCACACGACCGAAGAAGTTCTTGAATGGCTTCCTTCGACATTCTTGCTTTGGATCAGGCGTTTGATCAGTTGGTGGTGGTCTTTTAAAATTAGCCATTCTTAGAGAACTTTGCCTTACCGCATTTTCCATTCTTTCTTTAATCGCATCATTTCTTTTTTCCTCCTTTAAAAACTCAACTCTTTCTAACTCTCTCCACTTCGTTTGCCACATTTTTCCAGAATTGACTTCGCGCGCATAGCAAACATTAACCACTTTCTGATACTGCACCGCTTGTACCTTTTCACGTTCTTCAAAAACAATCTTGTTGTAGAACAAGGTTTTGATATCTTCTCTCGAGCAGTTCACAAGCCACATAGGAACTAGAATCCTAATTGTCCTCCATAAACCCCTCATGCCTTGATAACCCATCACCTCAACACTTTCCTTTGATATATCCAAGTGTTCTTCAAACTTTAGAACAATAACTGCTTTACAAGTAGCTGGATATATTTGCCACCACTTGAACAAAGGATAGAAGTCTTATTCAATCGGCATTAGCGGCATATTTCTCATGGCTCTTGGACGTTCATGATCAACGTTATGTCTTTTTCTCTCGTTTTCTTGTTTGTCTTAATTCTGCGGCTAGGAATAAAAGGCTTCCAGTAGTTGAATCCTTTCACCGCTTCATACTTGATCATTTTCCATAATAACTGATCAGCCACCTTCATGTGGTATGTAAAGTTCATAGTTTGTACTAACTCTTCCACATCCCAATAAGGTAATGTCTTGAAATCAGAAAGATACTTGAAGTATTGCACTCCAAACTCCCTCTTGATTGCATACACATTAAGCTCCTTGAACCAACCCCAACTCAAAATATCCCCCAAAGAAACATCTTTGTCTCTGGTAAAGAATGCTAGAGGACGTCCAAACTTACGTTCACGTGGCATCTCTTTAAACCAAGACTTCCTCGCTTGAGCAATTTCCTATTTCGTCATGGGTTTAGGAACTTTACCCTCTCGGACTGATTCAGCAATTCTTTCTTTCAGCATGTCTTCATCAAGCTGCTTGTACATTTCTTCAAACGTAGGAAAACTTTCTGAATTAGGACCAATGTACTTCGCTTTCTGATCTGTTTCATCATCTGAAGACCAATCTTCCACAATTACTCGATTGTATTCGTCAGCTTCAAATCGTCTTTGATACTAATAATCATTTGGTTCAAATGTGTTAACATTAAAAACTTCCTCGAAATCAAAGTCTAAGTTTTCAGCTTCAACTTCAACTAATCTTGCAACATCTTCTTTCGAGTAGTTATGCACGTACTCCCCTTCTTCCATATTATGTTCTAACATCAACATTAACGGCTTCGTGGGTACTGCAGTAATAGGCTTAGCAGATCGATCAACATCTGTCCCATCAATATCATCTGAAGGCCCTGTCTTCCCTAACTCCCCCTGACTTTTGTCTTCCATTTTATTTGACTCGTCATCCATAAGTGAAGTAAAGTCAAAATCTTCAGATACTTTCGCTTTAGTGATCTTTATACTTGTACCACCCTGATCAAAATCATCACCACCTTGATCGTAATCATCATCATCATCACCAACATTCCAATCCTCGTAACCTTCTTCCTCTTCATTCTCTTTATCATCTTTCTCAGCTTCTTCATCGTCTTTTTCTTCAGAAGCAGTAATAGGATCAGAAGGCTTGACAGATTCGTCAACTTTTGGAATATCAGACTCAGAAGCTTTCGTAACATCTTCAACTGGTTTCTCTGTAGCATCAGAAGACTTAGGAGCTTCACCTTCAACTCCTTTACCTTTGCCACTCTCAGCCAATTCTTTCTCTGATCGTTCTTTGGCTTCCTGTTGATCTAGACGATCATATTCTTTGATGAAGTCAATGCCCAGTGCATTAGATAACACTTTCTGCATCCTGGAGAATCTTCGATCATTTAGGGCTTGGATAGACTTCAGATCAGCTATCTCAGTTTGCATCTTTTCATTTGCATCCTGCAAACTTTCGATCAACGCTTTAAAGTTCTCATGCTCATTCTCTAACACCTTCACTTTGTCGTCTAACATTTCTTTCTCAACCGCATTTTGATTCATCTTCTGAATAAGCTCTGCTTTTTCAACTTCATTCTATGCCACTTTGTCTTCTTGTGCTTTGACACGCTTTTCCAGAAGTTCAACGTTAGTCTCTGGAAAGAAATCGTTTAGATCATGCAGACTTATCGGATCGCTAGGCATATCACCAAAAATATTAGGCCCTCTTGGAGTTTTTGGTGTTGACTTTGGAGTCGTAGCTTTTGGTGAAGACTTCTTTGGCATAGAACTTTCAAGATTCGAAGTCGTTGGAGCAACCGGCGATTGAATAATCGGTACTTCCACGAAACTAGACACAGGAGGTTCTTGTGTAGCTCCTTGCCTTTCCGCTTCCGATGCAACATTCACAGGAGGTTCTTGTGTGACTCCTGGACATTCAGCTTCACTTATATCAACAACATGAGGTTCTTTAGTAGGAGGTTCTTGTGTAACTCCTTTCTCCTGTGCGCCAGAAGGTTCTTGTGTCACTTCCGCGCTTTTCAACGATCTTTTGTACCGTTTGCTTACAACCTTTTGCTCTTTCTTTGACTTTCTCTTTCCTTTAGTCTGAGGAGACCCTGTAGTCTTTGTCGACGAAACAGTTGCAGACTTAACACGTTTAGATTTCTTCTTGGGTCTTTCCTCATCAGACTCTTTTTCCTGATTCGGATCGAAATCAGCATCCACTTCTCTTTCTTTCTCTGCTCTAATCTCTGCCTCAGTCTTTTCTGGTTCTTTCACCGGAATTTCTTCATCAGAAACATCTTCTTTTTCAGAAGTAGCAGATATAACATCGTCTTGAGTCATTTTCACAGTCTCTTGACTCTCAATAACAACTGCAGCACTTGATCCAGCAACTGCTTCAACATTCTCTGGTTCATCTTCGTCGACAAGCATAGTTTCGACTTTCTTCGCAACACATTTCTTTTTAGGCTTATCAGCTTCTGCCTTTAAGAACCATTTGCTCCTTGCCTTTGGTTTGAAATCTTTAAACCGCTCCTTCTCAGCGTTAAGCTCTTTCTCTTTGTCGCTACCATCTTTCCACCATTTATTTTCTGGCGGCACGATATAGTTTGGATCTTTGATAGCCCCGAAAACTGGCTTTGCAACAGGAGCTGAAGCTTGCTTCTGAAACTTTATGAGCTTTTTCACTGTTGTTTCATTGAGATGAACTAGGTACAACAGATCATTCGGATCCCGTGCTATATTCTTGTATTTCTCATCAATCAACATCTGCACAAATCTCGGATAAAGACAAAGTCTTAAATCCTCCATATTCTTGGACATGTGAGTAAAAAATACTTCGAGAAATTGAACGGCTTTTTCAGAATAAGTGTCGTTGCCATGCAAGCTAAATAGTCTTGAACATCATCTAAACCCGCCTTGCGATGGCTGAAATTGTGGATAATAGTGTGCATCAGAAGCTTGTAGGGGTTAGGCACTTCCCCTTTCTTTAGCGTTGGCTTATTCACGCTCCCTTTGTAACCCAACATGAAGAAACAACCACGAACCATCTTTTCGTCTAGATAAATAGGATCGTCTTCTTTATCATTGAATTGCAACACTCTGCGTATATCATCTTCCGTTACGGTGATCGGTTTGACGTCATTGCCGACTTGCACGGTTGAATTAATTGTCTTCTGATCCTCACTTAAGCTTGTGTTCATCCAGAAGTGAAAGGTGTGTGATCTATACGAAACTGTACGCTTTGTGATCGCTCGGTGAATAGGGCTTTCTTATAAAAACTTCAATATACTGTCGTATTCCTTTAGCGATGGATAGATCGACTTATCGAGCGTAATACATGTGTTGTGCGTCTTTGAAAATTCAACAGAAATTATACGCTCTGGTTCTTGAACCTGAAAAACGACGCAAAAAATTAGCACGCTTTTCGATAAAAATCACAAAAAATTTCTAACACTTTTTATCAAGTTCGGGGGTACTTGATTATGTGTTTAAACATTATGTTTTTAACAAGTTCGCCCGAACATGTAACAATACATGTTTACCAATTTTCTTAATAAGTTCGGGCGAACTTATATTATAAACATTCAGTTTTTCAAATTCCAAGTTCGAGCGAACTTCTACATGATATACAAAATCAAACACATGAAGTTGGGTCGAACATGACTTTTATACCGGATTTAAAAACCTTTTGATGCAAGTCCGGTCGAACTTGATAACAAGTTAGGCCGAACTTGTAATCTTCTCCAAATTCAAATCTGTTCAATCTTTTAATGACCATTACAAACCAATCAAAACCGATTACATGGTCGATTTAACATGTAGATTATGAATTTAAGTTCAATTTTGTTCAATTTGCCCTAGAGCTATCTGATTTTTAAGTTTTCAGATATCTTTTCACTCGTTAACAGTCCAAATATAGTTCAAAGATCAATTTTATACCTCGGCCATTGTAGATGGTGTGTAAATCACCAAAAACAATCAAATTTAGGCAGCGTAAAGATATCATTATGCTAAAATCGCTCAGATCTCTCTCAATGCTCAAGTTCGCTCAAAGACTTTGGTTTTTGTAGAAGTGAGTTCGGCCGAACTTACTTAGGTATTTATAACTAGGTAAGTTCGGCCGAACTCGCAAAGCCCATAACTCAAGCCCAATACAAGTTCAGGCGAACTTAGCATTTTATACTCAGCAATCCATCTGCAAGTTCGGTCGAACTGGCAGTTTGTTAACCTAAATTTGTTTAGCAAGTTCGGCCGAAACTTGCCAAACACAATCTTCAAAGTTTTCAAACTTTTCATTTTAACCCCTGAACTTTCCAACTTTTTACCAGTTATGAAAATCCACTCAATTGACCAAGTCCAAGCTAATGACCCAGATTAACCGATTTGTCTGCCGAGTCCAAGTTAATGACCCCGGTTTGACCCGTTACGAACAAACTGTTGATATTTTCAAAAACAAAGTTTCGAATTAATGAACTTTTATCATTTCGGCTTTTCAGCTTTTACAGATTAGCTCCCAGCCTGTTATCAATGAGATTCCCACCAGTTCTAGCATCTTACCACACTTTGAAGATCCGTTCTCCATCATTGTTTGCTGAAAACAATGTAGAAATAAAATCTTTTTGAATTTTTGTAAGTTTATGCTAAAACACACTGAAAATCTTTTTGATTTTAATCTGTAAAGGTGATAAACTATGTACAGGTCAATGTAAACTATGTACAAACATATTTACAGACATATTTTTGTTAATTCGTGTCTAAGGATCATATCAGTTGATTGAGACATATCACCAGTACCGTTGACCTTTAGATGACTTTAAGATTTAAACTCGTTTACCTAGATTGTCGATATGTTTGTCCACTTAAGCTTTACCACATTTCTCAACTGTTTCAAGATATGTTAAGGTAAGATTTATGAAACTTGACTTATCTGTGGTTCCCACTTCTTGAATATACTCCCCTATCCAGATTCCCTAGATTTCATCTTACAGGTGAATATAGCGTAATTGATATCTGTATCTGGGTTATGCGAGACCTTGAGAGCTCAGGTTAGTACTACCATACAGACAAAGAGATGAAGGCTCGTCTTTTAGGTGTGTTCCATTTAAGGAATCTTTTCAGCACTGCAAATGATTATATCTTTCGATACTTTTCAAGTTTTGCATGCAATTTTTGGGTTTATAGCAAAAGTATTATAGAAGTTCTAGACCATTGCTTCCGCAAAATCAGAAGAACTTGTATAATACCCCAGATATCAACTATCTATAAAGACTTCGTATCTCAGAATCAGGCAATCTTTCAAACAAAATTTCGGAGTACTAAGTCCATATATCCAGGATATGTTAATCCACAAGAATAAGCAGTTGTTAATCCACAAGAATAAGCAGTTGCTAAATTTAGTTTATATCTCGAAAACAGTTTACTGAACGTGTTAAGCCTATCGACACATCCACAGTAAGACTTGTTTATCACTTTTTTTAAACTTTACATTTCTTTAGCATGCTCTGATAGTCCACTGATGTACTATCATTTACTTTTATGACACTGAATTCTTTTTGTATTTTTCAATGTTTTTGTACATTTTAAAATTTTCATATGTTTTTGGATTTTAAAATTTTTTGAATGTTTTTGTATTTTCTCTAAAATTTCTCCCCCTAAAATCAAAAACAACTTTTTGAATTTTAGTTTTTAACAAAATTCTAAACTTAAAAGATATTTACAAACCAATGTGGATCACGCGAACTCGTCGTCCGATCCGTATTCAACCTCAGCGTCCGCACCTGTCAACAAATTTTTCATACCATTAATTCTTAGCAAGTATTTAAACCGTGACAAAGAAAATGGTTTGGTATAAAAATTAGCCTTTAATTTGTCGGTGTGGCTTTTTTCTATTCGCACCAATTTCTTTTCGTAGCAATCACGAATGAAATGAAAACGAATTTTAATGTGTTTTGTTCGTGAGTGATGAACCAGATTTTTAGTTATATCTATGGCTGCCTTGTTATCAACAAACAGCGGAGTGTCAAGAAATTGCAGACCATAGTCTCTCATCTGTTGTTGAATCCACAGAATCTGTGAATAACAGCTGGAGGCCGAGATATACTCAACTTCACAGGTAGAGAGAGTGACCGTAGTCTGTTTCTTACACTGCCAACTTACCATTCTTGTTCCGAAGAACTGGCATCCCACTGTAGTTGATTTTGAATTCAATTTATCTACACCTAAATCAAAATCAGCATAGCCTGTGAGGTCGAAATTGTCGTTCTTCGGGTACCACAAGCCGGTGCTTGGGCATCCTTTCAGATATTTGAAGATTCGCTTCACGATCTGCATGTGTAAGATCCTCGGGCATGACTGATATCTGGCGCAGAGGCAGGTTGGATACATAATATCTGGGCGCGATGCCGTCGGATACATCAGCGATCCAATCATTGATCTGTATCACGTCTCGTCAACTTTGGCTCCAGTCTTGTAAATGCAAATCCCGTGATTTAGAGTAAGAGGCGTAGATAGATGCTTCAAGCTTTCCATTCCAAACTTCTTCAAGATGTCATGAACATACTTAGTCTGATGAATGAAAATACCATTTGGAAGCTGATCTACTTGCAAACCAAGAAAGAACTTCATTTCGCCCATCGAGGACATTTCAAATTTCTTTTTCATGATTCCCTCAAACTCCTTGTAGAGACTATCGTTTGTGGATCCAAAGATGATGTCGTCAACGTAGATTTGAACTATAATCAGATGACCATCAACTTCTCTGGTGAAATGAGTACTATCCACAGTTCCTCTGATAAAGTCGTTGCCGACGAGATGTTGCGATAACGTCTCGTACCAAGCTCTCGGGGCTTGGTGTAGACCATAAAGAGCTTTATCCAGTAGGTATGCTTTCTTCTTGTTGAGTGGATCGACAAACCCTGGTGGTTGTCCAACGTACACCTTCTCGCGTAATTTTCTGTACAAAAAAGCCGATTGACATCCAATTGATAGACCTTAAATCCTTTCCATGATGCGAAAGCTAGAAAGATTCGAATAGATTCCAAGCGAGCTACTGGTGCGTAGAATTCCGTGTAATCTATCCCTTCCTGCTGGTGACATCCCTTGACAACAAGCCTAGCTTTGTTACGAACAATAACCCCTCTATCATCACGTTTACACTTAAAGACCCATTATGTATCAATTGCTTTCTGATTTTCTGGTAGGTCTTCAAGCTTCCACACTCCCAAGTTTTCAAACTGCAATAGTTCTTCTTGCATTGCTTGTACCCAGTTTTCATCGGCTAAAGTTTCATTAATTGTCTTTTGCTCTATCTGAGAGATGAAACATGAATAGAAGCAATAGTTCTAGGTTGGAGCAACGCGAGTGTAAAAAAAACTGAGTGCTTTGTTAATTTGACCTCGAGTTCTAATACCAGTTTGAAGTTCTCCGATAATATTTGTTGACGGATGATAGGAATTTGATCGCAACAATTCTTCACTTGGAACATCTACTGAGTTTTGGTGATTCGTGATGTTGTGATCAACGACCAATTCAACGTTTGGAGAGCTTGATGAAGCTTCATTTCTGATGCTCGGGTCTGCAGATTGATTAAGAAGACTTGTTATCTGTTGCACTTCCTCGTCTGAAGAAGATGATTCCCCATCACCATCAAATGTTGGTGCTTCATCTGAGTCAGAATTATGATTCTGAGGCATACTGGGCTCCGTTGTTGTATTCACTGGTTTAGTAGAGGCATTTGTTGAAGGAGTAGTAGGTGTTACTAATGTTTCAGAAACATTTTCAGTCGGAACACCACTATTGCTTGAACTTGCGCCAGAAGAAGATGGATCCAACGTGGGTTGATTAACCACAATTGGTCGAACAATTTGTTCTAGATTCGCTGACTGGTGAAGATAATATAACTGTGACATCCCGGTTTTTTCAGACATCTTAAACGCACTACTTCACGGTTATTCGTTCCTACGCTAAATTGAATCGGAGACTTAAATTGCACGCTCGAAATAATTACGATAACTTCGTGAACTTATCAAGTGAATTACGTGCTATGTGTATTAAACGTTTATAAGTTCGGTGAGTTATTATGCCATGTTTCGAATTCTTGATTTTTAGTTATAAAATATAGATATAGTAAATAGATAAATGAATCGAACCGAGCCGCGAAACGAGTCGACCTCACTTCCTTGCGACTCAAGTAGTTAACCGATAATTGAGGATCAAGTTTTAGACCCAAACCAACCCACCCAAACCCTTGCGGCCGCGAGCACCCACCCAACCGCAAACCCATCCCCTTTTCTTTGCCCTCTTGCACTATATATACACATACATGCATGTGTTATGTTTCAAAAACAAAAACACACACAAAACCTAATCAAGAAACAGCCGACGGCAGCCCTTCCATTCATTCTCTCGGTCGCAAACAGCCTTCCTACACTTCCTCTTGATCGCGGCAGCCCCCTTTCCATTCTCCTTCTCGGTCGCGGCCTTCATCATCATCCGATTCGGCTCCCATCTAATTCTCGGATCATTGATCTTCATTGTTAAAGGTTAGAGTTTAATCATTGTTTGCAAAGTCATACTAGGATTTATAAACTCTTGATCATGCTACAATGTAGTGGTAGAATCATTACCATGAAGGTGTACGATGTTTAGTTCGATAAATTGTGCTAGTTTGCGATTATGATGATTAGTGGAATCAAGAATCACTAGGCTGCGTTTTGTGATAAAAACCATATATGATGATTAGGGTTTGCATGAGTATGATGTACATGATGATATATGATTGATAAATCTGTTCTTGATCGTTTATAGTTAACGTATCGATTGTTTAAGCGTGTTATATTGCGATAAAATGTCGAAATCAGGATGCTGAATGGTGTTTACAGCCACCTTCAACTGGCTGTAACTTGGTTATTATTTATCGAAAAACGGATTTTCTGAAGCCTAAAACCTATATTTTTGAAAAATGCTTCTAATGGCGCTGGATTCATATTTTTCTGAAGTCGTTTGATATTTTTAAGGGGCCAATTAAGTGCAGTAACTGAAGCTGTGAAAATTCTGAAAATTTGTTAGTTGTTTATCGAGTCGGATCTAATAATCTGTAGAGAGTCGAATCACGAAATTTGCACAGAAACTAGAGATGGAAATTTCCGGGAAACTCCCACTGGAATTTTATTAATTGGACGAACGGTGATTTTTAAATAAATTCTTCCGTGGACTGTAGTCAGAAAGCGACGAATCTGACTACAGCCTAGTATATTAATATTTATGAATAATTGGTAAAGTGTTAGGACTTGAAAAATTTATATAAAATTCTAAAGTATAGTTGACACCTTCTGTAAAATAATTGGAATTTTTGGAATGTTGGAACTATTTTATAAAAATCCTCGAATACAGCCTAATTATGAGTATACAAGCTGAAACTTGATAACTTGCGAATGTGTGTACCAAAGTGTTGCATGGATTGGATTGTGTTCACGATAGATTGTTTTGATCACTATGTTGGTATGATGATACTTGCATGCATGATTGAGTGTTAGGATTTATTACTCTGTGTACCGCATTGTGTGAGTAGGGTTTGTATTGGTGTTTTCACACACTAACTTTAAATCAATTGACTTGTTAGGACGCAATTAACGGTCCCATCATTTGCTACTTCTGTGTTACACTAACCGAGCAACTAAAGGTGAGTTCACGACCCCTAATTTTATCCGGTTTTAAACAACAGGGGGAGAAACATGTATACACTCTACAACTCTATCTCTTTACGTTATATGAAATTAACGTCATTAAACTATTCGGTAACTAAGTTAATGTTAACGTACGTTATGGTCACTAAGCAGCTATATCACACAAGTCCTCGACAAACTCTCGGATCGTTAGTATTGGGTTAGATAGCGGGGAAATTATAAGTAGTACTACTGGGCCCGACAAGCCCCACCCGAGCTAGTCGCGCTAGCCGACCGGGTATGGTCAACGGGTGATTAATTTGGCCTAACTTCGCCATGGTCAGTGATAGGCCTGGCAACACGGAGGCACAACAGTCAGCTTCGATCGCGAACACTTACGTGACATAACTTTAGGCTAGCTACCTACATGTTAACATTGAGCTTAATTACGAATCAACAATATTATTCCGGGTTAGGGATAATGGAACCAACAACTTTATTATTCCGGGTTAGGAATAATGGAACATCATTATTATTCCGGGTAAGGAATAATGGAACCATCAGTATTATTCCGGGTTGGGAATAATGGAACTAAATCGTTATCCCGGGTAAGGGATAACGGGGGAAACAAACTTATAACCGAACAAATGAACTTTTGAAAACCTGTGAACTCACTCATCTTTAATGTTGACACTTGTTTCTTTACATGTTTCTCAGGACGCTAGGAGCTCTAGGTGCACTCACTTGCATTGATCAAGACATCTTTTTATCGAGTCTAATTTACGAATATTGTTTGGGTTTTTCTTTAGTTTTGGCGTTTGTGTTGGCGCCCGTTCCTTTACTTTACTTTAATGCTTCCGCTCAACTTTAAAAACTAATGCTTCCGCTAAACATTGAAACCAAACTAAGACAATCTAAAATTAACTATGAATGGTTAAACAAATGATTTTGGAAAACGTATTAACGAATCATATAGAGTCTTTCGACGTTACTAGTGTCTCAGATTCTGGTTTGTTCACACGCCTCGCGGTAAAACTCCGCAAGTGGAAATTGAGGGTGTGACAGATTGGTATCAGAGCCTCTAGCTATAGAACCAGGTTTGCATTAAAAGTAGACCTAAACTATAGCTGATTACACGACACTAGACTTAGTTTGGCACCGAACTGTTATATCTTGTTATGTGATGTACCACAACTGTGTTATGTAAAATATGAATGCAACTCGTAACTAACTACACAACCTAACAAGCAATGTCATCATCATCATCATCATCCGACAAACTTTCGCAACCAAGGGCGCCGGGAAAGGCACCTATGGTGGAACCCTCACCACCTCATGGCGTGGAGACACGCTCAGCTGCGAGAAAAAGGCTCGCTCTAGGGGAGGAGTCGTCCTCACGCCCGACCATCGCAATGCCGGTAAAACCGGTTAACTCGTTAGAAGTATGGAACGACCTACTTAGAGATATGATAAGAAAGCAACAAGAACAACTAGAGAGAATGCATGAAACCATCCTAGCACAGGGATGGATGATACGACAATTAACAGGTAAGACTGGATCGCTCGAGGAAGAGCAACATGAGAGTAAGATAGCTCGTAACACTTTGGCTAGAGATCTTCGTGCTGAGCAGCTGAGGGCTGACTGGCTCGAAGACAGAGTTCTTGAGTCTAGCTGGAGAATTCAAGAACTAGAACAGAATCAGGCACCTGTACCAGTACCCGCACCAGCACCGGTAGAGGAGGATCTAGAGGAGGATCCGGAGGAAGACCCAGCTGTAGAAGCTGGAAACGCCGCGGAGGATGATGGCAACGATAGCGATATGGGGGATGGAGACGTAGAAGACTGACACGACTCGCTTATTTTATTTGCTTTCCTTCAGTCTATTTATTTTTCCTACTTATGTTTAAACTTGAGATTTTATAGTAAACTGATATGTTTGGTTGGCATTTTATAAGACGTGAAATTTTATTTAATCGAATATTTCTTTTGACTGTTTAATTTATTTAGGGTTGACATAATTTGATAAATTATTTAAGTATGGAATAGGATAACTATATTGGATACATAGACTTATCGGTGTGTGTTTATGTTGTCTTACGAAGATCTAAAATGGCAACTGGACGTCGCGGAAACCTCAATATGATGCCCGAAGAATTAGCCGCAATGATCCAAGAGCACGTGAATGCAGCTCTAGCGGGTGTTCTTATTAAATTTTCATGGGAAAATCTAATAGTTGGGCTAGTAGAATTCCTCGCTGACTACCTGTCCTCTATCAGCAGGAGGGGGTCTTAACCCCTACAAGATGTTTCTCGATGCGAAGCCGAGCAAATTCACGGGGGCAAAGGACCCATAGGACTGGTCCGCTAGATTGAAAAGTCCGAATCAGTTTTCGGAATGTGCAATTGTCTGGAGGCCAACAAAGTCAAGTATGCTACCTCAACGTTGGAGGATGGGGCACTAACTTGGTGGAATGCACAGGTCCAAACGCGTGGACTTATTGCTGCAAATGCAATGGCCTGGCCCGAGTTTAAGGCCCTAATCAAAGAGGAGTACTGTCCGCGAGACAGGGTTCAACAGTTGGAGCAAACATTATGGAACCACAAGATGGTGGGATCCGAAATTGAAGCATACACAGCGAAACATCATGACCTGGTATTTCTATGTCCCGATCTGGCTAACACTGTGGAGAAACGACTCGAGTTCTACCTTGGGGGTCTGGTCCCCGAGATCCAGGGTATGGTAATGGCTAGCAACCCTGCGACTGAACATCAAGCAATCAGGTTGGCACACAAACTCACTGATAAGGCGGTGGAACAAAAGAAGTTGCCATCTCGGGGTACGACTGAAGTTGCCCCTGATAATAAAAGAAAGTTTGAAGACTCGTCTGTTCGACATTCTTCGTCAGCCCAGTCAAAGCAAGGGAACCAGAAATGGTTCAATAATTTCAACAGTCACCGGGGTCACACTAATTAACCCGCTAACAACAACCAGAACGCAAGCGGCTATGTAGGTCGAAAGCCGCAGTGCAATCACTGTAACCTTCATCATCACTGCCCTTGTGCCGGGAATCGCTGCCAACGATGTGGCAAAGTGGGACATGCGACAAAGGATTGTCGCAGGGAAATCATGTCCCGACAAAATCAAAATCAACCCCAGGGTCAGCAGCAGGGTGTTAACCGGGGATGCTATCAGTGTGGTAGCACTGCCCACTTCAAACGAGACTGCCCACAGCTTCGTAACAACAATAACAATGGTGGGAACAACAACAACCACAATAACCACAACAACAACAATAACAACAACAACAATGGAAATGGTGGCACAGGAGGTGCCAAGGGGCGTGCATTTACGCTGGGCCGCGGAGAGGCCAGAAACGACTCGAACGTGGTCACCGATAAGTTTCCCCTTAATGAACATTTTGCTACTGTGCTTTTTGATACGGGTGCGGATAGGAGTTTTATATCTGAGTCCTTTAGGAAGAACCTAAATCTCACGCCCAAACCTCTAGAGGCCCCTTACGTCATAGAACTAGCCGATGGTAAGTCTGTAGATGTGACCCATTTAGTATCCGGCTGTCAACTCAAACTCGCGGGTCACACCTTTACCATTGATCTGATGACAACTACCCTGGGTAGTTTTGACGTGTTAGTCGGAATGGACTGGTTATCCGACGTCCGAGCTGAAGTTCTCTGTTTCGAGAAATCTATTCGTATTCCGCTCTCTAACGACGAAATCTTGACGGTGCAAGGCGAGAAGGCAGGCGCCGTCACAAACATTATCTCTTTCATACAAGCACAGAAGTATCTTCGGATGAAGAACTCCTTTGCTTTGCTCGCACTGGTTACCGAACAGCCGAAGGACGAGAAACGTATAGAAGACATCCCCGTCGTCCGTGATTTTTCCGATGTATTTCCAGAGGAGTTACCTGGTCTTCCACCACATCGACAAGTGGAGTTTGAAATTGAATTGGCGAACCATGCAACTCCTATCGCCAAGGCCCCATACCGCCTAGCTCCAGCCGAGCTGCAAGAGCTGTCTACCCAACTTCAGGAACTGTTAGAAAAAGGATTTATCCGACCTAGCACTTCGCCATGGGGAGCTCCAGTCCTTTTTGTCAGAAGAAGGATGGGACCTTCCGCATGTGCATCGACTACAGGGAACTCAATAAGGTTACTGTCAAGAACCGATACTCGTTACCTCGCATCGACAATCTCTTCGACCAACTTCAAGGGTCAAGCTACTACTCCAAGATTGATCTACGGTCCGGTTATCACCAGTTATGCGTCAGGGAGGAGGATATCGCTAAGACGGCATTTCGTACTCGGTATGGCCATTATGAGTTCTTGGTCATGCCCTTCGGTCTCACCAACGCACCCGCGGTGTTCATGGATCTCATGAACCGTGTGTGTAAACCATATCTCGACAAGTTTGTCATTGTGTTCATCGATGACATACTCATCTACTCTAAAGGTGAAGCAGAACATGCTGAACATCTGCGATTACTGCTGGAATTACTTCAACAGGAGAAACTATATGCCAAGCTTTCAAAGTGTGATTTCTGGATTCAGGAAGTTCAGTTCCTCGGGCATATCGTGAATGAAAAGGGTATCCACGTCGACCCCGCCAAGATTGAAGCTATCAAAAACTGGGAAGCACCCAGGACACCAACGGAGATCCGCCAATTTTTGGGTTTGGCTGGTTACTACAGACGTTTCATCGAGGGATTTTCAAAGATCGTGCAACCGCTTACTACCCTCACCCAGAAAGGCATCAAGTATGGTTGGGGTGACAAGCAGGAAGCGGCATTTCAATTGCTGAAACAGAAACTTTGCAGTGCACCCATTCTGTCCTTGCCGGAAGGGACAAATGATTTTGTAGTATATTGTGATGCTTCCATTCAGGGATTGGGATGCGTACTCATGCAACGTGATAAGGTCATCGCGTATGCGTCCCGACAATTGAAGGTTCACGAGAAAAGCTACACGACACATGACCTGGAATTGGGAGCAGTGGTGTTTGCGCTTAAGATTTGGAGACACTGCCTATATGGAACAAAGTGCACAATCTATACAGATCACAAGAGCCTCCAACACATCTTTGACCAGAAGGAGTTGAACATGCGACAGCGTCGCTGGGTCGAACTCTTGAACGATTATGAATGTGCCATTCGGTATCACCCGGGTAAAGCTAACGTGGTAGCTGATGCCCTCAGTAGGAAGGAGCACTTGAAACCTCGTCGGGTACGAGCTCTACAGTTCACCATTCATTCGGGGTTACCCGAACAGATACGCGACGCGCAGTTAGAAGCAGTTAAGGAAGAAAACATCAAGGTCGAATCGGTGGGAAAAATGGAACGCGATTGGGAAGTAAAACCCAATGGAGCCCGGTATTTCATGAATCGTATATGGGTACCTCTCTACGGAGGCCTCAGAAAGCTAGTCATGGACGAAGCTCACAAATCCCGATACTCTGTCCATCCTGGTTCGGATAAGATGTATCAAGACCTTAAAGCTGCGTACTGGTGGCCCAACATGAAAGCTGATATAGCCACCTACGTGAGCAAGTGAGGTAGAGTATCAGAAGCCATCGGGGCTACTCCAACAACCTGAGATCCCGGTGTGGAAATGGGATCAGATCTCGATGGACTTCATCACTAAACTCCCGCGAACTTTGGGTGGTTGCGATACCATCTGGGTAATCGTGGATCGTTTAACTAAGTCCGCACACTTCCTAGCTATTAAAGAAACAGATAAGATGGAGAAGTTGACTCGCATCTACATTAAGGAAGTAGTTTCTCGGCACGGAGTGCCAACGTCCATCATCTCGGACAGAGATGCTCGTTTCACGTCCAACTTTTGGCAGTCACTTTAGAAAGCGTTGGGTACACGCTTAGATATGAGCACAGCTTATCACCCTCAGACTGATGGTCAAAGCGAAAGGACCATACAAACCTTGGAAGACATGCTTAGGGCATGCGTGGTAGACTTCGGGAATAGTTGGGAAATCCATCTGCCTTTGGTGGAATTCTCGTATAACAACAGTTACCATACGAGTATATCGACAGCACCGTTTGAGGCATTATACGGTCGTAAATGTAGATCACCGGTCTGTTGGGCAGAAGTCGGTGACAGTCAACTCACAGGCCCTGAGTTGATACTTGAGGCTACTGAAAAGATTGTGCAAATCAGAAATCGCATGGCGGCGGCACGAGATCGACAGAAAAGCTACGCTGATCAACGACGCAAACCACTCGAATTTCAAGTAGGCGACCGCGTCCTACTGAAGGTGTCACCCTGGAAGGGTGTAATCCGCTTTGGAAAACGAGGCAAACTAAACCCATTGTGATCTTGAAATGTATTGGACCCGTAGCTTATCAATTAGACCTTCCTGCCGAACTCAGTGGAGTTCACAACGTTTTTCACGTGTCAAATCTGAAGAAGTGTCTATCAGATGAAACCCTAGTCATTCCATTGGATGAGATTCAAGTGGATGAACAACTACACTTTGTGGAACAACCTATCGAGATCATGGATCGTGAGATCAAGACTCGAAGGCACAGCAAGATTCCGATCGTCAAGGTTCGTTGGGACTCTAAGCGTGGACCGGAGTTCACATGGGAAAGAGAGGACCAAATGAAAAGAAAATACCCACACCTCTTTGCAGCTGAGCAGCAAGCTAACGATACAACCAACTAAATTTTCGGGACGAAAATTCTTTTAACATGGGGATGATGTGACAACCTGGGAATTTCTTGTAATTTCTTGTACCATTGTTAATGAACTAAATCTTTGTGCGTGACACTCTAAACTTGTACGTTGCATTCTAAACCGCGTTTACTCAATTTTCGGGACGAAAATTCTTTCAACATGGGGATAATGTGACATCCCGGTTTTTCAGACATCTTAAACGCACTACTTCACGGTTATTCGTTCCTACGCTAAATTGATTCGGAGACTTAAATTGCACGCTCGAAATAATTACGATAACTTCGTGAACTTATCAAGTGAATTACGTGCTATGTGTATTAAACGTTTATAAGTTCGGTGAGTTATTATGCCATGTTTCGAATTCGTGATTTTTAGTTATAAAATATAGATATAGTAAATAGATAAATGAATCGAACCGAGCCGCGAAACGAGTCGACCTCACTTCCTTGCGACTCAAGTAGTTAACCGAAAATTGAGGATCAAGTTTTAGACCCAAACCGACCCACCCAAACCCTTGCGGCCGCGAGCACCCACCTAACCGCAATCCCATCCCCTTTTGTTTGCCCTCTTGCACTATATATACACATACATGCATGTGTTATGTTTCAAAAACAAAAACACACACAAACCCTAATCAAGAAACAGCCGACGGCAGCCCTTCCATTCATTCTCTCGGTCGCAAACAGCCTTCCTACACTTCCTCTTGATCGCGACAGCCCCCTCTCCATTCTCCTTCTCGGTCGCGGCCTTCATCATCATCCGATTCGGCTCCCATCTAATTCTCGGATCATTGATCTTCATTGTTAAAGGTTAGAGTTTAATCATTGTTTGTAAAGTCATACTAGGATTTATAAACTCTTGATCATGCTAGAATGTGGTGGTAGAATCATTGCCATGAAGGTGTACGATGTTTAGTTCGATAAATTGTGCTAGTTTGCGATTATGATGATTAGTGGAATCAAGAATCACTAGGCTGCGTTTTGTGATAAAAACCATATATGATGATTAGGGTTTGCATGAGTATGATGTATATGATGATATATGATTGATAAATCTGTTCTTGATCGTTTATAGTTAACGTATCGATTGTTTAAGCGTGTTATATTGCGATAAAATGTCGAAATCAGGATGCTGAATGGTGTTTACAGCCAACTTCAACTGGCTGTAACTTGGTTATTGTTTATCGAAAAACGGATTTTCTGAAGCCTAAAACCTAGATTTTTGAAAAACGCTTCTAATGGCGCTAGATTCATATTTTTCTGAAGTCGTTTAATATTTTTAAGGGGTCAATTAAGTGCAGTAACTGAAGCTGTGAAAATTCTGAAAATTTGTTAGTTGTTTATCGAGTCGGATCTAATAATCTGTAGAGAGTCGAATCACGAAATTTGCACAGCTACTAGAGATGGAAATTTCCAGGAAACTCCCACTGGAATTTTGTTAATTGGACGAACGGTGATTTTTAAATAAATTCTCCCGTGGACTGCAGTCAGAAAGCGACGAATCTGACTGCAGCCTAGTATATTAATATTTATGAATAATTGGTAAAGTGTTAGGACTTAAAAAATTTATATAAAATTCTACAGTATAGTTGACACCTTCTGTAAAATAATTGGAATTTTTGGAACGTTGGAACTATTTTATAAAAATCCTCGAAAACAGCCTAATTATGAGTATACAAGCTGAAACTTGATAACTTGCGAATGTGTGTACCCAAGTGTTGCATGGATTGGATTGTGTTCATGATAGATTGTTTTGATCACTATGTTGGTATGATGATACTTGCATGCATGATTGAGTGTTAGGATTTATTATTGTGTGTACCGCATTGTGAGTAGGGTTTGTATTGGTGTGTTCACACACTAACTTTAAATCAATTTACTTGTTAGGACACAATTAACGGTCCCATCATTTGCTACTTCTATGTTACACTAACCGAGCAACTAAAGGTGAGTTCACGGCCCCTAATTTTATCCGCTTTTAAACAACAGGGGGAGAAACATGTATACACTCTACAACTCTATCTCTTTACGTTATATGAAATTAACGTCATTAAACTATTCGGTAACTAAGTTAATGTTAACGTACGTTATGGTCACTAAGCAGCTATATCACACAAGTCCTCGACAAACTCTCGGATCGTTAGTATTGGGTTAGATAGCGGGGAAATTATAAGTAGTACTACTGGGCCCGACAAGCCCCACCCGAGCTAGTCGCGCTAGCCGACCGGGTATGGTCAACGGGTGATTAATTTGGCCTAACTTCGCCATGGTCAGTGATAGGCCTGGCAACACGGAGGCACAACAGTCAACTTCGATCGCGAACACTTACGTGACATAACTTTAGGCTAGCTACCTACATGTTAACATTGAGCTTAATTACGAATCAACAATATTATTCCGGATTAGGGATAATGGAACCAACAACTTTATTATTCCGGGTTAGGAATAATGGAACATTATTATTATTCCGGGTAAGGAATAATGGAACCATCAGTATTATTCCGGGTTGGGATTAATGGAACTAAATCGTTATCCCGGGTAAGGGATAACGGGGGAAACAAACTTATAACCGAACAAATGAACTTTTGAAAACCTGTGAACTCACTCATCTTTAATGTTGACACTTGTTTCTTTACATGTTTCTCAGGACGCTAGGAGCTCTAGGTGCACTCACTTGCATTGATCAAGACATCTTTTTATCGAGTCTCATTTACGAATATTGTTTGGGTTTTTCTTTAGTTTTGGCGTTTGTGTTGGCGCCCGTTCCTTTACTTTACTTTAATGCTTCCGCTCACTTTAAAAACTAATGCTTCCGCTAAACATTGAAACCAAACTAAGACAATCTAAAATTAACTATGAATGGTTAAACAAATGATTTTGGAAAACGTATTAACGAATCATATAGAGTCGTTCGACGTTACTAGTGTCTCAGATTCTGGTTTGTTCACACGCCTCGCGGTAAAACTCCGCAAGTGGAAATTGAGGGTGTGACAATAACGCTGCGACTTCTTCATCAGACGGTTCTTCGGGCAAGTCAAATGACTTTGTAAGGTCTTGATAGTTAAACAGCCACGCGTCACCTCTCCTTTGAATAGGATCCATATAGTTGAAACAATCCACGTGCTATGCTTCAATAACCTTTCTCACTGAAGGAACATATACTCTTCTCAACGGACTCGCATATCCGACAAAGAAACCTTCAAGAGATTTAGCTCTGAATTTGCCATCTTGGTCTATTACGGTACATGGCGCACCGAATGGCTCTAAGAACTTCAAATTTGGCTTCCGTCGGTTTATCATCTCAAAAAATGTTTTCTTTGTTTGTTTGCCAGTGAGAACCCTGTTTAGCGTGTAGCAAGCCGCAGCAACTGCTTCACTCCAGAAGCTGATTGGAAGTTTAGAATCTGCAAGCATGGTTCGCGCAGTTTCAATCAAAATTCTGTTTTTCTGTTCAGCTACTCCGTTTTGCTGTGGAGTATAGGGAGCACTAAACTCGTGCAGAATCCCTTTTGTATTGCAGAATTCCTTCATTTTGTTATTCTTAAACTCTGTGCCGTTGTCACTTCTAATTCGTCTGACTGGCAGATTATAAAGGTTCTCGAGTTTCTTGAACAGAATAACCAAGTTCTCGAACGTTTCGTATTTTGATTCGTGAAAGAATACCCACGAATATCTCTAATAGTCATCTGTCACAACCAAGCAGTATTAGTCTCCTGAGATGCTTCGGACATTTACAGGACTAAATAAATCCATGTGGAGACGTTCTAATGGCAACTTGATTGAGTTCAGAATTTTCTTCGGATGATATTTCTTGATCTGCTTTCCCTTTTTACACTCTAAGCAGTGATCAGACATCTGAAAACTCCGAAGATTTACGCCTTCTACAAGATCATTATGAACCAAGAAATTCATTTTTCTTAATGAATATGCCCATCTTACGATGCCAAAGAATAGAATCCTTTTCAGTAGCCTTTGACACAAAACATTGTGCTGATTTTGATGAAGTGGTAGCGACGCCCATATCAAGAACATATAGATCATTCTCTCGAGGTGCTCGCATCAGAATCCACTCATCTGGTATAATAAAACCCGGCTTCAAGATAATACACTCTTTGTCGTTGAAATGGACCGTGAAGTTGTTGTCACAAATCTGCGATATGCTCAGAAGATTGTTTTCCAACTCTGCTATATAATTCACGCGATCGAATGAAACAATGCCATTGGAGAGTTTTCCCTCGGCGACTATCCTTCTACCTTGATTTATTACAAATCCAACATATCCACCATTGATAGCTTTAATGTCGAATAGCAACGCTTTCATTCCCGTCATATGCCTGGACGCTCCACTATCCAAAATCCACTTAGAAAGTATGGATCTCTGGAGCCCCTGCACATTTCAACAATCTATTTAAAAAGCGAGACCAAGCCTTTTTGGTCTTGGGTTGAATTGGATAACCATCATCAAAATCAAACTCACACTCATCAGCATAATCGAATCCACACTCATCTGCGTAATCAAATTCATATTCATCATCTGGATTTTCTGAGATGTTTATGTTTGAAAACTTTACTGTCTTTTTATCTTTTGAATTGTTACCACTTGTAGTTTTGACATTTTCAGATGTGGTTTCAATTATGATTTCAGATTTTGATTCTTTCTTGCTATCACTAGTCTTAACAAGCTCAGACTTAGTGATCTCAGATGTTGTTGAACGTTTCTTTGCAATCCAGGCTTGAGATTTTATGTTAGCCTTCTTGATGTAAAAATTATTTTCATTAGCCTTCACCTCTTTCAAAAATTGAATTTTCAAACTTAGGTTTGACTTCAGCTTTTGATTCATTTCTTTTCAAAATCTTTACAGGTTTTACAAACACTGGTTGCTTTGGTTTCACAACATTTGAACTTTCTTTCCTTTGAAGATAAGCCGGCTTTGATTTCGGACAGTAACGTGCAATATGACCAATTTTGTTGCACTTGAAACAGGTCCAAGAATCATATGGATGTCCTTTAGTGGGTTTTACACCACTTGTTTTGGCACCACTTTCAATTTTGGCTTGTTTCCCGATCAAACTTTCCTCATGAACCGTGTTTGTCCCATATACAAAATTCATATTTTTATTCTTGTATTCATGAAATGGTGACACTTTCTTTTTAGGTTCATCTGATTCTTCTAAACCCAACCCAGCTCTCCGGTTTTCCGGATGATCACCACCATTCCTTCGGTAGTTATTTCTTTTAGGTTTTGAATAGAATTTCTTTTCATTGATCTCCAGATCATCTGATGTGACTTCCACGAGTTTAAAGAATTTGTCTAACAATTCTTCCTTCACGTTCTGAATCGGAAAACTGTCATCAAAGTATAATCTATCAGATTCCTTAATCTTGTACATAACAACATTAGGATCATCACATAGATCATTCTCCAATGATGTATCGTCATCTTCGGACTGTGAATCAGAATTCTTTGAGCTCAAGTCGGCGTTTTTAAAGCTGCCTTCATTAGAATCGTTCAAAACATTTTCAACAACTTTTTTAACCACAACATTGTCATCATCTGTTTTAGCATAGATTACATCAATGTTCTCTGGCAACTCTGTTTTCTTTTCAGATAACAACTCAATATTGAGTGCCTTATCCATCCCATCAGCGGATTTGCGACAATACTTCTCGCATAGGGGTGGAGGAGCATTGTTGTATTCTTTACCAATTTTCTTTTTAGGTTTCTCTTCTGATGGAATTGTCGGAAGAATGTGATCAATGACATATGCATTACATGTGTAACTTCTCAAAAGTTGTTGAACACGCTCTGTTTCAATTGTCATGTCCTGGAGTTGTTGCTTAGTTTCAGCAATGCTATTAATATAGATATTAATTGCTTTTTGCTTATCCATTACTGTTCCTTTTAACATCCTTATTGTATCATGTTGTTCGATGTTATTTCTATCAAGCCTTCCATAATCATTTTTCATTTTATCATACGCTTCCTTCATTATGGGATAATCGTATTTCAAAAGTTCATTATGCACATTGTTTTCAGTGATGATTTTTTTATTTTTCGGCACACTCAGAACATGGTTCAGTACATTTTGTACAAGGTTTCTCAACCTCTATAACTTGTACTTGGACAACTTCATTTACCTCTGGACCTACCCTGGTTAGATTTGCCATTAAAGCTTTATCTTCCATGTCCTTGAGGTTTTCGGCATTCACTTCTTGTGTAACATTGATGATCTCTTCATCAATTGTTTTCTCCTCAACCACTTGTTCTTTAGAGCTTCCATCAAAATGACCTGCAAAACTATCACACGAGTTAGGAGATAAAATTCCTTATTTCTGCATGTGAATATACTCCTCTTCTTCTCGTTGTTGATGCAAGTATTGTTCCAGCAGAATCTGTTCTACAGTCGCTGCTTCTGCCGCTGCCGATGCTTCCTCTGCAGAAGTATCGTCAACTATCTCAGCCATCAACGCAACTCCGGTCTTCTTGCCGATGTAGGAATTCCATTCAAAACCACCATCTTCGTTTGATGCAACCATAGCTTTCTCATTGCTGCTGCTATTTGGTTTCTCTTGGATTTCAACCTGAGTCTTCTTTGGAAATTGCCTGTATTGTATTGACTTCTTGTAATACTCGTTGCCTCCTCCAAAAGGACTCTGATTTCCTGTTGCTTCAGGATTTTTGCACTCTCTCTTGAAGTGACCCTTTTGGCGACATCGAAAACATGTAACCTTTGACTTGTCGAAGCCCAACTTGTTGCTAGAATTTCCGATATCTCGGCCAATGAGAGCAACAAACTTTGTGACCCTTCGAATGATAGATGCTAAACACCACTTGATATCCATCAACTCGGGTTCTTCTTCATCCACTTGGTCATAATCTTCTGCCCTCATTTCGGGATTTCCAATTTTACCGGCTACAAGACTTTCGTATGACTCCAGAACAGTAGCGAGAAGAGATATATGTTGTTTAGCAACTTGTTCCGAAACAACATTGTTCAAATTTAGTGCGATGTTGCATTTGTATACATTTAAATCACAATTTGATTGGTGATTCTGATTTGCTTGACTTTGATAGGATGAATTTGAACCAATGCTTGAGAACGAACTCTGTGGACTCTGATCATAATGAGGCTGTGATTGACTCTGGTTCTGTGGAGAAGCATTCATGTTCGCACTAAACGCTGACCCAATTTTTGGACTTGAAATGTTGTCTTGCATTCCACTTTTGTAGTACAACCCAACGTCTTGAATTACATTAGCGTTCTTTGACTTTGCAATCTTCAAGAGTTCCATTTCATGGCCTTCGAGTTTATCGATAAATGTTGATAACTTGAAGAAATCCCACTTATCACTATTTTTCAGAACCATCAAATAAGTAGTCCATTCACCATCTGGTAGTGCGTCAGCAAGCTTGTCGATGTATTCTTGTTCTGTCTTCTCGAGACCGTGTCTTCGCATTTGAACTTTAAGATGACAGAAGCGCTCGATCATTTGCTTCATGGTCTCATTGTTTAACATGGTGAAGATATCGAACTCTTTCAGAACTAGTGCCTTTTTACTTTTGATCATTTCGGCACTGCCTTGATACTTCTTTTGTAATGACAACCAAAGATCTCTTACAGTAGTATACTCTGGTAGCAAAATCAGGATATCTTCTTTGACAGACTGTTGGATGAGACTGATCATCTTTTTCTCAGCAATGTATTCGTTTCTCTGTACTGTCGAGTAATTGTACTTTTCAAGGACTTGCTGATGTTCATCTACCGGAACAGTGTAGCCTCTTTCAATCGACACCCAGCCAGCGAAGTGCATGGCTTGAACCCAATATGTAAACTTCTCCTTCCATGCTTCATACTCGTCCATGCTCATCAGCTTGGGCGGTTTAACAGTCGTTCCCATTTTGTTATCAAGACTGACTTGATGAACCACTTTGGCATTTGACGCACTAGCTCCGGACATAAAAGCTCTTTGCATATCATCCATTATGAATAACGAGACGTGTACATTATAAATATTCAAAAACTTTTGAAAATGTTAGAAATTTTGTTTTGAAAAATTTGATATATCTTCGGTCGAACTTGACATAGACACAACAGATCTTCTAGCGAACTTGTCGATAAGACTATGATGAAACACAAGTAAGTTCGGACGAACTTACTCAAAATTCCGTTTAAATTATACAAGTTCGGTCGAACTTGCTATAAAATCGGTGAAAAATCACTAACTTCGAGCGAACTTGATCAAGATTTCCTCAAAAACCACTCAAGTTCGAGCGAACTTGCTAAAAAAATCACTTGAAAAGTGACTTTTTAAATCATGTTCGGCCGAACTTGATTAACAAGTTCGATGATTAGGGTTTTGAAAAACATGTTTTTGTCAAAATTTTGACATGAATTCGGTTGAATTTGGTCTCCAATCTTTCAAGGGTTTATCTTTGTTGTATTTTACATGATATATTCAAATTTGAAAAGATTTTGACTGTGAAATCTTCATTTTATGTTCAAAAGTTATGAAAAAGAGAAGAATGGAGTAGAAATAGAAGTGTTCTTGTCTTGATACTATCAAATCAGGCTGTTCTAGCTCTGATACCACTTGTAGGACTGATCCTTGATGCTAAGGAACCTAAATTTGATATCTAACGCTCATAATAGCGGAAATATTACGTCTTGTTTACCGATAGACAAGATTTAATCAGTTAATCGTCAGTTTTATTGATCAAACGTTCTGGTTACAAACTGACAGAGCTTCGCCTCCAAAATGCCAAAGTTGCAAATGAGAGACTCAAGCTAGGTATTTATAGGCAAACAAGTTCAGTCATGAGATACCTAATTTCCCCCGAACTTGGCTATACATGATAACATGCGCGAACTTGGCCTTCTACTACATAAATACATCATTCACCTAGCCTATTCAGCTCTATACTATACAGACTCGATATAAGACAAAGACATAGACATTATTAACCAACAGACTCCCCCTTGAATATAGTCTTCGTCTTGTATCAGACTTCAAAACTTTGTATTCATATAAACGTTAACGCACACGACCGAAGAAGTTCTTAAATGGCTTCCTTCGTCGTTCTTTCTTTGGATTAGGCGTTTGATCAGTTGGCGGTGGTTTTTTAAAATTAACCATTCTTAGAGAACTTTGCCTTACCTCTTTTTCCATTATTTCTTTAATCGCATCATTTCTTTTTTCCTCCTTTAGAAACTTTCTCTCCACTTCGTTTGCCACATTTTTTCAGAATTGACTTCATGCGCATAGCAAACATTAACCACTTTCTAATACTGCATCGCTTGTACCTTTTCACGTTCTTCAAAAACAATCTTGTTGTAGAACAAGATTTTGATATCTTCTCCCGAGCAGTTCACAAGCCACATAGGATCTAGAATCCTAATTGTCCTCCATAAACCCCTCATGCCCTGATAACCCATCACCTCAACACTTTCCTTTGATATATCCAAGTGTTCTTCAAACTTTAGAACAATAACTGCTTCACAAGTAGCTGGATCTATTTGCCACCACTTGAACAAAGGATAGAAGTTTGTTCAATCGGCATTAGCGGCATATTTCTCATGGCTCTTGGACGTTTCATGATCAACGTTATGTCCTTTTCTCCCGTTTTCTTGTTTGTCTTGATTCTGCGGCTAGGAATAAAAGGCTTCCAGTAGTTGAATCCTTTCACCGCTTCATACTTGATCATTTTCCACAATAACTGATCAATATACTTCATGTGATATGTAACATTCACAGTCAATACTAACTCTTCCACATACCAATATGGTAATGTCTTGAAATCAGAAAGATACTTGAAGTATTGCATTCCAAAATCCCTCTTGATTGCATATACGTTAAGCTCCTAGAACCATCCCCAACTCAAAATATCCTCCAAAGAAACATCTTTGTCTCTGGTAAAGAATGCTAGAGGACGTCGAAACTTACGTTCACGTGGCATCTCTTTAAACCAAGACTTCCTCGCTTGAGCAATTTCCTCTTTCGTCATGGGTTTAGGAACTTTACCCTCTCGGACTGATTCAGCAATTCTTTCTTTCGACATGTCTTCATCAAGCTGCTTGTATATTTCTTCAAACGTAGGAAAACTTTCTGAATTAGGACCAATGTACTTCGCTTTCTGATCTGTTTCATCATCTGAAGTCCAATCTTCCACAATTACTCGATTGTATTCGTCAGCTTCAAATCGTCTTTGATACTCATAATCATTTGGTTCATATGCGTTAACATTTACAACTTCCTCGAAATCAAACTCTAAGCTTTCAGCTTCAATTTTAACTAATCTCGCAAGATCTTCTTTTGAGTAGTTATGCACGTACTCCCCTTCTTCCACATTATATTCTAACATCAACATTAACGGCTTCGTGGGTATTGCAGTAATAGGCTTAGTAGATCGATCAACATTTGTCCCATCAATATCATCTGAAGGCCCTGTCTTCCCTGACTCTCCCTGACTTTTATCTTCCATTTTATTTGACTCGTCATCCATAAGTGAAGTAAAGTCAAAATCTTCAGAGACTTTCGCTTCAGTGATCTTTATACCTGTACCACCCTGATCAAAATCATCACCACCTTGATCGTAATCATCATCATCATCACCAACATTCCAATCCTCGTAACCTTCTTCCTCTTCATTTTCTTTATCATCTTTCTCAGCTTCTTCATCGTCTTTTTCTTCAGAAACAGTAATAGGATCAGAAGGCTTGACAGATTCGTCAACCTTTGGAATATCAGACTCGGAAGCTTTTGAAACATCTTCAACTGGTTTCTCTGTAGCATCAGAAGACTTAGGAGCTTCACCTTCAACTCCTTTACCTTTGCCACTCTCAACCAATTCTTTCTCAGATCGTTCTTTGGCTTCCTGTTGATCTAGACGATCATATTCTTTGATGAAGTCGATACCCAGTGCATTAGAAAACACTTTATGCATCCTGGAGAATCTTCGATCATTTAGGGCTTGGATACTCTTCAGATCAGCTGTCTCAGTTTGCATTCTTTCATTTGCATCCTGCAAACTTTCGATCAACGCTTTAAAGTATTCTCTTTCATTTTCTAACACCTTAACCTTGTCATCCAAAATCTCTTTCTCAACCGCACTTTGATTCATCTTCTGAATTAGCTCTGCTTTCTCAACTTCATTCTGTGCCACTTTGTCTTCTAGTGCTTTGACACGCTTTTCCAGAAGTTCAACGTTAGTCTCTGGAAAGAAATCGTTTAGATCCTACAGACTTATTGGATTGCTATGCATATCACCAAAAATATTAGGCCCTCTTGAAATTTTTGGTGTTGACTTTGGAGTCGTAGCTTTTGGTGTAGACTTCTTTGGCGTAGATCTTTCAGGATTCGAAGTCGTTGGAGCAACCGACGATTGAATAATCGGTACTTCCGCAAAACTAGACACGGGAGGTTCTTGTGTAGCTCCTTGCCTTTCCGCTTCCGATGCAACAATCACAGGAGGTTCTTGTGTGACTCCTGGATGTTCAGCTTCACTTATATCAACAACAGGAGGTTCTTTTGTAGGAGGTTCTTGTGTAAGACCTTTCTTAGAAGAATGGAGTAGAAATAGAAGTGTTCTTGCCTTGATACTATCAAATCAGGCTGTTCTAGCTCTGATACCACTTGTAGGACCGATCTTGATGCTAAGGAACCTAAATTTGATATCTAACGTCCATAATAGCGGAAATATTACGTCGTGTTTACCAATAGATAAGATTTAATCAGTTAATCGTCAGTTTTATTGATCAAACGTTCTGGTTACAAACTGACAGAGCTTCGCCTCCAAAATGCCAAAGTTGCAAATGAGAGACTCAAGCTAGGTATTTATAGACTTAGAAGTTCGCTCATGTGATACCTAAGTTCGCTCGAACTTGCCTTAGCAAGTTCGGCCGAACTTGGCTAGACATGATGCCATGGGCGAACTTGATACAACATTTCATAAATACTTCACAACCTAGCCTTTTTAGCTCTATACTATACAGACTCGATATAAGACTAAGACATAGACATTATGCACCAATAGGTTGAAGCAATGCAAGAGGAATTAGATCATTTCTGGAAGTTGAAGGTTTGGGAACTAGTTGACTTGCCTGAAGGAGAAAGAGAGATTGGCACCAAGTGGGTGTTTAAGTGCAAGAGAGATGACCGAGGGATTGTGACGAGAAACAGGGCTCGGTTAGTTGTTAAGGGGTTCAATCAGCAAGAGGGGATTGATTATACTGAAGTGTTTGCACCAGTGGCAAGGTTGGAAGCAATTCGTTTGTTCCTAGCTTTTGCTTCATTTAAGGGCTTTAAAGTTTACCAACTAGACGTGAAGAGTGCGTTTCTTTACGGAAAAGTCCAAGAAGTGGTGTATGTCTCACAACCAGATGGGTTTACTGATCCAGATTATCCAGATCGAGTGTACAAGCTTAATAAGGCCTTGTATGGATTGCATCAGGCTCCTAGGGCGTGGTATGAGACACTGTCAGCTCATTTGTTGAAGAATGGCTTTGAAAAAGGTCAGATTGACAGTACACTATTCATTAAGAGAAAGAAAGAAGATTTTCTGCTGGTTCAGGTGTACGTGGATGACATCATTTTCGGGTCATCTGATGAGAGCATTTGATGAAAGGAAGTTTGAGATGAGTGCGATGGGTGAGTTGTCCTACTTTCTTGGATACAAGTTGAATAGAAGAAGGATGGGATGTTTATTCATCAGACAAAGTATGTGTATGACATTTTGTATCATTTCAAAATGGAGGATTGCGCTACTTTCAACACACCTATCTGCGTAAATCACAATATTGGCCCAGATCATGAGAGTGTGGAAGATGTTGATCCAACTCAATACAGGGTAATGATTGGTTCTCTTATGTACTTGACTGCTTCACGACCAAACATCATGTTCGCAGTGTGCCTTTGTGCCAGATATCAAGCGAATCCTAAGGAGTCACACATGAAAGCGGTGAAGCGTATTCTTCGTTACTTGAAGGGGAAACCTAAACTTGGTTTGTGGTATCCAAATGCTAGTGACCTGAAGTTTGTTGCTTACACTGATTCAGACTTTGGAGGATGTAAGTCTACCAGAAAATCTACTACTGGTGGTTGTCAGTTCTTAGGAGGCAGGATTGTGTCTTGGCAATGCAAGAAGCAGTCTTGTGTGTCTACCTCTACGTGTGAAGCTGAATATATTGTTGCGGGTAGCTGTTGCTCTCAGGTTCTCTGGATACAACAGCAGATGCGCGATTACGGTTTGAATTTCACTCGTACTCCTATATTGATAGACAATAATGTCGCCATTTCAATCACAAACAATCATGTAAAGCACAGTAGAACCAAACATATTGACATTCATCATCATTTCATACGGGATTGTGCTGTAAAGAGCTTGATTGAACTTCATAGAGTCGACACACTAGATAACTTTGCAGATCTTTACACAAAAGCATTTGACAGGGCTCGTTTTGAACATCTAGTCGAACTCAACGGGATAAGGAATCCTGAATAACCAGTTTTTCATAAGAGTTTTGTAAATAGTTTACTGTTTTCTTAAAAATTCAAAAACATAATAAAAATAGAAAACCTTAAAAATAAAAAAAATCGAAAAATGAAAAGTGAGTTGTAACCGTGTGAAAAAGAAGAAGGGATAGTACATCAGCAAGTTAGACTGTCACACTGACACTGAAATTAAATTGTTAAAGTGTGATAGCAGCTTCGTCATATGATGTACCAGTAGGCAAAAAGCATGAAATAATCAACATACCAACGTGATATAAACTTAACGAACTGAATATGAGTGGGTAACATATCACTTACGTATGGTTTAATGACCTTAATTCTTGCGTTGATAGATGGCCAAAATCTGAAGTTTTGGGTCTTTATGCTGTTATTTCATTCGGGATATTAGGGTTGTCCTTCTGCTGCATCCAGATACATGCTGACCTAGGCACAACTAGAATATCTTAAAAGAGCTAAATATGCCAAAAACCCAGAAATGAAGAAGCTCTCCTAGAGAGTCATTCAAAATGTGCAAAATGCATAAATCGTACCAAAATCAGTGGTATTTGCCCTAACCCTCGTTGGATATTGGGCTCTTTGTTGTATGGAAGTACTAACCTGAACACCAATTATCTAACGTTGTAACACACAAAGGATGATTTTCAGTATACTCACCTACTACGACGAATCTTTGTGCATACCTTGATCATGGGGTATGTCCTGAAGTGGGACACACTAGTATATCAGAATAATATTACCTTAACATATCATATGGTAATGGCTATTGAAATGTTCATGCATTTTGTTTAAGTGGACAAACATACTAGTAATCATCTTAAACTGATATTCACTAAAATTACTTAAAGAATTATCTAATTGTGTGAAAACAATTTTATTATTGTTGATATGATCTTCTTACCGGTGATTCTCACAAAAATAGAGTGTTTACTGCTTTCTTTATTTGTTTCAGAAAAATATAAAATCCAAAAAGATTTCCCTTTTTCTTTAAAATTCTTAACGTACGGAAAATGGTTGTTTGTAGAGAAGTTGTTACCGATAGGGGGAGACAGTGTTAGAAGATGGGTTCCAAAATTTTAATCCCTGCAGGTTATAGTGTTTTGCTTTGGTTGGTTTGGTTGTTGCTTAATCTGTTATACAGTTTTACCATCTCTTGAGTTTAAATCTGTTGAAAAATTCTTATGGTTTCTCGAGATGTTTGTTTTATAGTATACAGATTGAAGTTGTGTGTTGCTGAGAAGTTGGCATTGATGAGGAGAGAGTTTGTTGCTGCTTGGTAGAACCTCCTTTCTACAATGCAGATCGGAAGACATGAAGACTTACTTGGATTGCTGACTCGGAGATTGAAGATTTGGTGATTGGATGCATCAGCTTAGGGGGAGTCTGTTGCTAACAGAATTCATGTTGAAGCTGACGCTATCCAAAGACCAATGACTACGAGATTCTGAAGACTAAAGTTACCTTTGCGAGCTATTGTCATGGGGGAGTTTGCTCGTGCATTTTACATGACAACAGCTTGGTTTGATCTTTAGATATCTTAATCAAGACTTAAATGTGTGAAGGCTCAAAGATTCCGAGTTTACCAGAGCTTGTGATGTCCAAGTTTAAGTGCAAGTGATATGTCCGAGTTTGTGAAGACATGGAGAAGTCCGAATTTGTGACCCTCACAAATTCGGAATAGGTTCAAGAGCATTGGTCCGAGTTTAATAACTTATTAAACAGTCCGAGTGTGTCTTTTCTATATAGTCCGACTTTGTTTATTATGTATATGCGCCTAGCCCAGTTTGCATGGCTGTGTTATATAAACAGTGTTGCATTAGGGTTTTATGTTAGACACTAGAGAGAGTTGCAGTGAACTGTGTGTGAGAAATCTACAGAGAGAGGCTGAGAGATTTCTTGTTTGATCTTGAGTTATTGTAAAACTATTGGGTTTGATAATCATAGAAGATCGTTTGAAATACTTGTTCGTGTTCTTCATCTACATAACTTGTTTCTGTGTTTGCATTGATCCATCAAGGGGATTCCGCACCCTTGATTGATTGACAATCTCGTTACGATCCACGTGATAGGGGGACCTACACCGGTTCCGGCAGGTTCGTTATACGGTGAACTGCCAAAATTATTTTAAAATGACCCGTTTTTAATTCCCGTTTAATCCATAAATTGAATAAAATTCTGTAAATTTCAAGTCAGTAAAAATCTGTAGATTATGGGAAAAATAATTTGGGAATTTATTTAGTCATTTTAACTAGTTGAATAAATCCTTTGTAAAAAAGTATTTAACCGAATAATTATCATTGACTATCATCCGTGGTCTAAAAATTCCCAAAAAAATTCCAGAACATCCCTTACATGTCCAGGAACTTCTCATAAAAATTTGATATTTTTCCGATTTTGTTTTGGTGCGTTTCCGGCTACCGAAAACTCCTGAAAACATGGATTTTTAATCCAAATCAAAACTCAATCAATAGGCTCCAAAAGTTCCCAGAACTTTCCTTATATGTTTCATAGTGTTTAGGTGAATTTTAGGGATTTATTGACTCTGTTTGGTATTTTTCTGGAATTGTCTTGATAAAATGGTAAAAAATTCACCAAAAATCTTAGAAAATTCCAAAAATTCTAAAATTTTACGTGGACATTCACAACACCAAATTTCAGCTCAATCCACGCATCATGGACCAAGTTATAAGAAAAACAATAATCTGCCTATCCTAGATTCGGTTTTCGGATGTTATACCAAGCGCAGGCTTCGTTTCCAAGCGTTCCTTGTGAGTCCAGAAGTGTGTGGGTGCTATATTCAGTACCTACACATCAAGCACAATCCAAATATGCAATAGTTCATGTCAATCAAGCTTTGTTTCATTGTTTTTAGGTCTTTTTGGTCGAAAATATGTTGGAGGCTTTTGTGATCCATATATATAGTACATTTGGTACCATATAAGTAATGTCTCCAAATTTTTAGTGCGAATATAACGGTGCCTAGTTCCAAGTCATGCGTCTTGTAGTTCTTTTCGTGCACCTTCAGTTGTCTGGAAGCGTACGCAATAACCTTATTCCTTTGCATAAGGACACATCCAAGCCTTTGTCGTGATGCGTCACAATATACGACAAAGTCATCGTTGCCTTCGGGCAATGTCAGCATTGGGGCCTCGCATAACTTTTGTTTTAATAACTGGAAAGTTGTTTCATGATCTTCACCCCATTCGTACTTCATGTCCTTCTGTGTCAAGGCTGTTAGGGATTGGGCAATACTAGAGAAATTCTCGATGAAGCGACGATAGTACCCTGCTAGTCCCATGAGTTGGCGTATTTTGTTTTGGAGATTTCGGCATCGGCCAATTCTTGATTGCTTCTATCTTGTTTGGATCCACATGGATTCCGTATTGATCCACCACATGTCCTAAAAATTGCACGGCCTGCAACCAAAAGTCACACTTAGACAATTTAGTGTACAGTTGCTCTGTTCGTAGTATCTCCAAGATAGCACGTAAATGATACTCATGCTCGTCCTTGCTCTTGGAATATATCAGAATATCTTCGATGAAGACGATGACGAACTTGTCGAGGTATGGTTTACACACCCTGTTCATGAGGTCCATGAACATAGCCGGTGTGTGGGTTAATCCAAAGGCATAACTAGGAGCTCATAGTGCCCATAACGAGTTCGAAACACCGTCTTAGGAATATCGTCCTGTTGGACCTTCACTTGATGGTAACCTGACCGAAGATCTATCTTAGAAAAATACCGGGCTCCTTGTAGCTGATAAAAAAGATCATCGATCCTTGGAAGAGGGTAATGATTCTTGATAGTGACCTTATTCAATTCTCTGTAGTCGATGCACATTCGGAAGCTCCCGTCCTTTTTCTTCACAATTAAAACTGGGCTCCCCAAGGGGAATAACTAGGACGGATAAAACCACGATCAAGTAACTCCTGCAGCTGCGTCGATAGTTCTTGCATCTCAGACGGTGCAAGACGATATGGGGTTTTGGCAATGGATGTAGTTCCCGGTATTAGGTCGATGCGAAACTCGACTTGCCGATTAGGTGGCAATCCGGGCAATTCCTTTGGGAACACATCAGGGTATTCACATACTACCGGGATGTCTTCAATACACTTCTCGGCTGATTCCTCTGTCGTGACGCTGGCTAAAAACACGTCACATCCCTGTCATATATACTTCAATTCCTTGAGGTGAGATATGAGGTTCAGCATGGTACCTAACTTCTCTCCCTGTACCATGATTGCATTCGTCGAGGATAAAGGAATCTTCACAACCTTCTGTTCACACAATACTTCCGCGTGATGGTTGGACAGCCAGTCCATTCCTACCACAACATCAAAATCCCAATTCTACGGGTAAAAGGTCAATAGAAAATTGGTAACTGTTAAGGGTTATAGGGCAGTTACAAATGAGTTGGTGACTAATGATCGGTCTCCCATTAGCAAGTTCGACGGTATAGGGTTGTTTTAAGTCAATAGCAGACATATTCAATATTGGCAAAAAGGCGATCGAAACATAACTTCTATCTGCTCCCGTATCAAATAACACTAAAGCAAGTTGATCGGAAACGAGGAACGTACCTGAAACCACTTTGGGATCCTGGCGTGCGTCACCAGGCCCCATGACAAAGGCATGACCTCGGGCTGCATTCGAGGTAGATGCTTGGTTCTGCGTCTTCCTTCCAGCTGTCTGCTGAGCTAACTTTGGGAAACTATTCTGAAAATGCTTTGTACTGCGACATCCAAAGAACGTACGGGGGTAGGTAACCTGTTGGGTTGATTGCTGGGGTTGCTGCTGAAGAGGTTGAGGCCTAGGGGGTTGGAAGCGGGTTGGTTCGGGATTTGGTTCCAGGGACATCTTACAGTTCCTGGCAAAATGCCCATCTTTATGACACTTCCAGCATATCAATCCTTGACATATACCCAAGTGGTGGAGAGTGCACTTGTTGCACTTTGGGGCCTTTCCCTTGTAGTTATCCATGTTACCCGTCGGGGTAGTCATGGCGTAGCTCTGGCTGGTAGCTCTCCCCCTCTTTGGTGCTGCTGCCCTTGCGCGACTACTCTCCGGGGCTTCTCGCTTGTTCGCGGCCTGCTCTCCAGGCATCATCAGAATCTTGCATCTAACCATGTCATACGTAACCATGCCTTACTTGGCTACCACTCCGTGCATGGTCAGGTGTTCCACCAAGTTAATGATACTCTGGGCCAGTCCCCAGATATACCTTTCAATCCTCTTGGGCTCTGGTCGGACCAATTCTGGTAATATGCGTGCCAGTTCATTGAAGCGATTTGTATAACCTGCATGGTCGGCACCTTGCATCTGCAGGTTCCAGAATTCATGTTCAAGCTTCTAAATTTCACGGCTGGGCAGAACCTTTCCCTCATCAGTATCTTAAGATCATCCCAACTCATAGCATTAATCTCGTCCAGTCCGCGAGATTGAAAAATGGTGTTCCACCAGTTTAAGGCGTGGTCCGTAAAGGTACAAGTTGTATACTTAACTGCGCAATCACCAGGACAATTACTTATATTAAGTACCGATTCCGACTTCTCGATCCATTTCACAAACCAATTTGGTCCTTCAGTTCCATTGAATTCCATCGGTTTGCACTCCATGAAATTATTATATGTGCAAACCGGCCTACCATTATTTTGATTATCGTTCTGACCTACCGCTCCGGGTTACGGATTCGGTTGATGGTTAGCATTAATACCGGTGCTAACCTGCGCCACAATCGTGGGGATAATCGCCTGAAGTTGTTGCGCTATCATTTGCGCGATTTCTGCTTTAGTCATTTGTGGTGCTCGTTTCGGAGCCATTCTATTATAAACAATAGAGATGTATGCATCAATGTCACATAGTCAATCGTCACATATCACACCATTTCATCACACACATAAGTTCACAACATGTATAACCACAAGCATCATTATATATAATAATAATATCCGTCATCATACAACTGTCAAAATTTGCACGTAGACTTAACCCATCAGGGCCAGTGCTTAAATCTGCTGTCAAAACATGTCACCAAAGTGACGTACATATGCCGTACTCCGGAAAACACGGACTACGAAAACAACGAAACACTATGACTACATCACCACCTCGACATGGGTATAACCTACAAAACCAGCCACCAGGCCTATAATAGTACCGATGCATCCATCAGCATCGCCCGAAAATGATCTTGGTGCTGATGAACATAAACCATACCCAGCTGTAATGCAATGATCGCCTGCTGTAAGACGATCAAGTAATCTCCCATCGCTCTCCTATGCTGCTCATCCTCATCCCGCACCATCCGTGGCAAGGAGATCTACTCGAACAAATACCCCATCAAACTGCTCTCGGTGATGGGAGCAGGTGCCTCCTGAGGAGGTCCTGGTATGCCCCAGACAAGGGGTGTACACTCTCTAACCGGGCGAGAAGGGCCATCTCGCTTGTAAGTGTGAAAAGGAGAAAGGTCCTCTCTAGGTGGTGTAAGGAAACGGGCTGTAAAGCGCTCTGGGTCCCTATGGGTACCGGTCTCGGACGGATAGGAGAAACTGGTGGTGTGAACACAGGTACAGGTGTAAGTACCCTCCGATGAGCCGTCTGTCGGAGGCCAAAGATGGGTATCTGATGGAAGCTAGGTGAAGATGGTAAATAAGCACTCGGGATGGAAGGAGTATAAGGATTGGGAGGAGTCTCTGGTGAAGGTAAGCGGGGTGTAACCGACTCCCACTCCCAATGCTCCGTAGCAGGAGTAGGGCTCCGGGGGATCGGTCCTAACTGGATAGCAATGTCTGGGGTATGACTATGCTCCGAGGAGCTAGTCGGGTGGTAAGATGGAGAATGGTAGGCGCTCGAGACCTCTCCGTCCCGCCTAGTACGAGGTCTGGGTGGGTAAGGACCACAACAGTTACCAGAAGGATCTGGCTCGTTGCTCGATGTCAAGGGGGTATCAGTGGATCCTCCTCAGGGTCGATCTCCGTATGAGAAGTAGTCTGGCTACTCGAATGATGCGACAAGATACCTGTAGAAAGAAAGCCTCATACAACGCTGATTCTACTGACCAAAATAACCGATACTCAACATTCCACAGATATACACATAAGCACGTATTGCACATAATTTTGATTTTAAGATTTTAAAAATTATTTTTGGTTGGTGATGTTAGTAGACGGATTCCCATCCTATCTCAATGTCATTCCCAGAATTCCCAAGTATGAGCAGATAAGTTATTGTGTTCCCGACCACAATAATTTATTTGCCCTACAAGGCCTACTCAGTTTCTAGAGGTTCTCAGTGTCGGAAAGCTAAACTTAGAATTATAGTCTAGGTTCTTTAAGGATACCTATTTCGCTATAACCGATGGCTCTGATACCATCTTTTGTCACACCTCGACTCGTAGCGGAAGACAAATGCAGGGTGCGGCAGACACATGGCAATTCCCCATAATTTAAAAACATGATATCACATCAAGAGGGAACCTCGGTTACAACATACATAAAATATCATACTACAAACCACAAGTTCAAGTACGTTACTACGAGCCACTACAGCTCTTATTCTGCTACAGTTTACTACCCAAGCCATCCACACGCACATTTCTTATTCCTGCTTAGCCTTACCTGAATTGCATGTTAGTTTTAAAAAGTGTCAGCTAACGCTACTGGTGAGTTCCACTGGTTTAGTTGTTGTGGAACAATATGTGTTAACAAGTTTAATTGCACTGGTCATAGTCAGATGGAATTACACGAGTACACAAGTGAAACCTTGACCGTCATAACCGCTCCGTGTCATACAGACACATCATTGCACCGGGTCGTGTCACCACCGACACTTCCCACCAACTGCATCACATGCAGTTCAATGTTCCCCTATAGTTATGTCTACCCACATAACCAAGTTAGGACGCGTATAGTGCCTGGTTTCCTACACACTATGTCACACCGACACAACCTGGCGGCACTGGGTTTCTCAGACCAATAGTACTATCCACTGTCCATGGCTTACGCTAATCACTTGTAGAGGGGAGGTAGTTCGTGTGTTAGATAATTCACATCCTCACAAGTTGGTGCAATTAACACAGTTTGTAACATGCAAATCACCCTAGAAAACAGTAAAACAGTTTAAAAGTGGGGGAGTGAAACTCACCCACAAGTTGGTGTAATTAACACAGTTTGTAACATGCAAGTCTCTAGAAAAAAGTAAAACAATTCAAAAGTGGGGAAGTGAAAACTCACAGTGCGAGTAGTAGTCTCAACAAAAGAGTGATCAAGCAACTGTATCAACTTTAATAACACACATGCAAGTATGGACCCAAATCAGTATCTAAGTTGGTAATGGTTATAACTTGTATTCGGCCAGGAGTTTTCACCCCGGATTGAGTCTACAGGACACTGGCATTGTGATGGAGGTCAGTGTAGTATTAGTTTTCAGTTTGGCTTCCGGGCACCGTTTTGCGTGCCAGCAAAAGTCGGTTGTTTAGCGTATTCGGATAATGGTATGAGAATAAAAATAGTGCAAATACGTTGTTATTTAAGAATGATTACCTTTTCATTAAGGGAGTTTGGGTGTTTGGGGAGTCTAGGTTGCCCAAATTTGAGTTTCCATTCCCGCCGTCAGGGATTCTCCCAAACTGGCCTAGGACACACCCCTAGTGTCCAATCCGCCCTGAAATCTCCCGGACTACTCCTGGTGTTCCAATTATAGTACTAGTCGGGTTTGGTCAGTTCCCGGTTCCGGCAGGTTCGTTATACGGTGAACTGCCGAAATTATTTTAAAATGACCCGTTTTTAATTCCCGTTTAACCCATAATTTGAATAAAACACTGTAAATTTTTATACAAGTCAATAAAAATCTGTAGATTATGGGAAAAATAATTTTGGGAATTTATTTAGTCATTTTAACTATTTAAATAAATTCTTTGTAAAACAGTATTTAACCGAATAATTATCATTGACTATCATCCGTGGACTTAAAATTCCCAAATATTCCAGAACATCTCTTACATGTCCAGGAACTTCTCATAAAAATTTGAGATTTTTCCAATTTTTTGGGTGCGTTTCCGGCTACCGAAAACTCCCGAAAACACGGATTTTTAATCCAAATTAAAACTCAACCATTAGAATCCAAAATTTCCCAGAACATTCCATATATGTTTCGTAGTGTTTAGTTAAATTTTGGTGATTTATTGACTCTGTTTGATATTTTTCTGGAATTGTTTTGATAAAAGAGTCAAAAATTCACCAAAACTTGTAGAAACTTCCAAAAATTCTAAAATTTTACGTGGACATTCCTATCAACACCCTACATCACCACACAATATTTCAGTGCAATCCAAGCATCACAGACCAAGTTATAAGCAAAACAATAATCTACCTATCGTAGATTCGGTTTTCGGATGTTATACCTAGCGCATGCTTCGTTTCCAAGCGCTCCTTGTGAGTCCAGAAGTGTGTGGGTGCTATATTCAGTACCTACACATCAAGCACAATCGAAATATGCCATAGTTCATGTCAATCAAGCTTTGTTTCATTGTTTTCGGTTAATCGAATTGTTATGCGATTTTGGTCGATTAGGGTATCAACCTACAGTTTTGTTAGCTTGGCTACCATATAACACCAGGGAATTCACATGGTGTTCTTGTTCAGCCAATAAACTTGTTTAAACCTTCCAAAAACATGGATTAAAAAGGGTTTTTGTATACTAGATCATGTTTAATAAAGAAAACCGTATCAAAACCACTTGGAACATGGAGTATACCTTGAATTTGATTGAGTTTTGAAGGTAATCAGCTGATATGAAGAAGAAGATGACTAGATTTTTGTGAATAAAATGATAAAAAAAGAAAAAAAACAATATAAAAGGGGGGGTGGCGGTTTAGGGGTGGGGTGCCCCGACCCCTCCTATGCTTTACCATGCTTCGTTTTACGTGTTAAAAGATGATGTATATCTTCGGTTTTGCGTTTAGGTTCGTTTTTGGGTCCCACCCGCGTCCCTGATTTGCGAAACGGACTCCGTTTTTCGCGTTTTTAGTGTCAAAAGACTCGGTTTTAAAAATTATGCATAACCGTCTCGAAATCCAAACCCAGTTACGCTTTAATCATAAAAGCCTCGTATTAGGGTAGTTTAAGTGTTTTTAAGCTTGATTGAATGTTCCTTGCATGTTTGGTTTGTCTTTCGTCGCTAAGCAAAGCGTTTCCCTAACCGGGACCCGCCTCGTTTTGCGTGCCCGAGCTCTGATTTGCTTCTAATCTTGTGTCATAGTCTATGACACATAATCAAGATGTTTCGTGAACTCAGAATCATAAAGGGCCCTACCGTTGGCCTAATAATCATGATCGAATGTTCAATGCACTGTTAAACATCAAATCTCTGTTTAACCCGTGGTGAACGACTAAGGACACCAACCTCACATCGTTGGTCCTTAATAGTGTCATGTTAACCATGACGTGCTCTCGGATTCCTCCGAGACATAACAATTATCGTTTAGCATAGCACACAAGTCATGCAAGTTTGCAAAGTTTACGATACGCTAGATTAAGCGATGACCAGAATAGAATGTAGTTTAAACCCGACAAGTACTAAGACTTGTATAATATGGGTAAACTATTTACATTCTGATATTTGAGATAAAAATGATGAGGTTTAACCCCTTTCGGTTAAATTATGTAAACTAGTCACGTTGGCTTAACCGTACGCATATAAGCGATATCGGGTAACCTTATGAGTCATATACAAGTTCTATATGCCATTATACTTTAAACATGTTATAATATCAGCAGGATATGAACATGTATGCCCGTTTTGGTTTTAAAATCAAATTAAGCCTCATAAGGGTGTTTTGGTCATTTTACGACTTATAAAAGGAGCTTGCAAGTAACTTGATGTCATGGTGATAAACATTCTGGAGAAATAGTAAATTTATGATGTTATATATGTAGGATATCCCATATGTGTGTGGTTTATGCTTTAAGACCAAACTATGCACCGTAGGGGCATTTGGTCATTTCACACATAGTCTGGAACTTATTTGGGATTATGAGTTCATGACGGTTTTGGTTCATATATAAGTATGCGCCAAAATGGCAATAATATCATTAGATGATGATTTAAATGATGTTTAACGAAAACTGAAGTTAGGATCAGGTTTATATAACCATAATATGTTATTTAATATAACACATCAGTGGGTAAAAGGTTTTGTACAAAAAGTTTGATTAAAAACCACTTTATGTGCCACAAGGCATTATCGTCATTTATCGGCATTATGTAAGAACTTGAAGTTAAACTCAGTTCAAAATCTGAAATACCATCCCAAACAATCTTAATTATAATATCACATCAGCAGGTAATGAGTTTTGCCAAAAGATTGTGCTTAAAACCATTTTTGATGTTCAAAAGGGTATTTTGGTCCTTTAAAAGCATAGTATGTGATAAGTTATGCAAACTGAGTTTATGGCCAGAATATTGACATCAAAACATGTTAAACATGTTAACATATCAGTATCTAATTCATTTGCATGCTCATTTATATTTAAAACCTCATTTTTAATAAAAGGGCAATTTAGTCGACCTAAGGCATAATAATGGAACTCGCAATAAATTTAGATTACTACATGACCATATAATATAACTCCAGAGGATTATACTATAACATAATATGGTCATAATGCAACTTAGGATCAGTTGCTTAAGTTGCTAATTTGGGTCAGAATCGAAAGTCAAAGCCGAAGTCAAACTTTGCGACTTTCGGTTACGAACCGACCTTAAACATGGAATTGACGAGCCGAACATGTTTACACATGTTCTAATAATTATTACCAAGTGTTTTAAGTGTTTAACCATATTTTATAACACCTACATTATCAAATTATGATTATTTTCAAAACTGACCTGTTTGACTTTTAATTAATATAACTTTGACCCGTCAATTGACCAAGCACACGTGGTTCTCAGGAGGTGCCCTCTTGAGGGATTAACACCTACCTTATTACGACACATAGCCATGTTCTATACGAACAATGGCTGGACCATAATGGTCTTAACCGAAAGTCAAAGCGTTATTATGATAACGCTTGAATTTCGGCTTAAAAGCTTATAAAATGAAAAGAACATGGGTGGAACACTTACAAGTGATCCAAGAGAAATGTTTAGAACTCAGAGGATGCTCCCAAAGCTCCGGAATTAGAGTGAGCAGAGAGAACGAAAATATGAGGTGCAAGGAAAAATGGTAGCACCAAGGTGCTATTTATAGTGTGAGGGAGTATATGGAGTTGATGCCAGGTGTTAGAGGAGTTCTAGGAGACCTCCAGGTGTTCCATGAGGTTTCTAATACCAGAATCAAGCTCATGGTTTCAAATTGGAGGAGCTAGAGTGGTTTCAGTGGTGGCCAAGCATGCAAACTTGCTGCTGGCATGATCATTCTACCAAAGGGGCTCCTCACGCCCTGCAACAAGAACAAGGGGGGCCGGTAGCGGCACGCGACCTCTTAAAGTTTCATTAAACCAAGTTTTAAATTTGGAAAGATCAGTCCCTGGACCTTTAAATTTATTATAACTTTCAGTTTCAGCACTTTTGGCCCTTCAAGTTAATTTTTTGGTATTCTTGGTATTATACCTGAGCATCGTTAAACTTCAAGTCCTAAAAAGGTCAATCAGAGGCATAGTTTAAGTATGTTGACACTTTTTAACCCCTCAACTATACAATTATCGTTCAGATGTTATAAAATAACATAACGACGAATTTAGTCCCTCACTCCAACACGTGGCAAACGAGGATCAGCGGGAACACGTGTCGATATTTTATTGGTCACGAAAATTCAAGGTGGTACATGAGTGGTTTATTTTGAAACAAGAAATCCTTGTGTTCAAGATTCCAATTAGGAACTACTTGTGGTATCAAATCATTAGGATCGATTTCTTATTTAAAATTGACTATTTGGTGAGGTTTTTGAGTGGTTTATTGATAGATTTTTGAAAATTATTGGACAAAAACCCAAAACCCAGTTCTTGGATAAAAATATGGATTAAAACTCGAAAATATGATGTTATTTGATGATTATTTGGGTTAAAACTGATGGAGATAATCAAAAACATGATTTTTATTAAGTTTTGAGCTAAAAAAATCATTTCAACATTTTTTCCGACAACCAAGCTCGCCGGAAACTTCACTGGAAAAGTACAACTCTGATTTGAATTTCATTGATTGACCTGCACAATTGTAGTGCAACAGAACTGTACTTTTTTGTCCCATGTCGCTTGTAGACCATTTGTAGTGTTACCAGAGAGAGACGAGACGACACTGTAATCTAAACGATAGTATATTATCACAAGGCAACTTCCAAACCACAATATATTAAAGGCCATTTAAACGTCATAGTTGGGCCCATCCATTGTTTAGAAGCAGAATTCTCAAGCGATAGGCCTTGATCCACAACCCATATCTAATTGTTATACGACAGGCCCAAGATAGTTGATTCAAACAAACATTCACTATCGTTTGAAGTTGGGCCAAGAAGATTATCATGTCTATCGTTTGATTGGCCCACGGATTTAAAACAAAATAAAGTCCATGTGTCGTTTAACATTCACAGACTCTATTGTTTATGGTGATTGATAAGGCCCACTCTCAAGCAACACATATTATTTTCTAAGTCCACCTAGTTTAACTTCAGTCAATTGCTAAGCCCATACAACTTTTCTTTGGGCCAACATTTCTAAATCAAATTCACTTGGGCCTAGCATTCATTAATTCAGATCGTTTGAATGTTTGAAAAGCCCATTGTTGTTTGAATTATGAGGTCGAGCCTAAGTCCAGTGTTTGATTTTCAATTGATTAAATTAAAAGGACTTGATTCTCGTTTGGGCTTTGATTCAAAACATCATATCGTTTAAAACAAAGATAAAATGGCCACACATCTGGTACCTTCACAATGTCACACCTGCTCATAATAGAAGTGCGAGGTTTGATCACCAAAGGATTCCATAGCATTAGATAGTGCAAACGTCTATATGATTTAAAGTAACCAACCATGCCAATTGTATGTAATACTTGAAATGGTAATACAAACCAAAGCATTTTGTTTTCATACATGAACCATAAACTTCAAGTTTCACATATATATTTAAACAAATGATAAGGCTTGATAACTAGGCTTTGGCCTATATATCATCGCGCGCAGGCGATAAATATAAGACAATCCCCCCAAAATGGAACTGTTTATGCATTTCTAGTCCTTGAATTCCAAACCATGCAATGCCCTTTATTTTGGTGAAATACATGTTAAATAAAATTTCAACATAATGTCAGTGAGTTCACAGGTTTTGATTGACACAAATTAATCTTTAAAACATTTGATAACCTTTGTATAAAACGGGTATGAATAGTGTTAATTAAATAGCGTTGTTTATGCATTCCTAGTCATGGTTTTCACAATTCAAGGTGGTTCTCATTTTACCCTTTTATTTCATCAATATATACTAAACATATATTTATAACGCTTTTCATATTCCTATAAACCCTAGATCACCATGATGTCTAGATTTTAACAAAAACACATATAATCCATACTTAGTGAAAATAATCCCTAGTTAATCATGTTTATAACATAAACTTGATATTTTGTAAATTTTGACATGATCTCCCCTAGGTTATCACTAATATACCTTAATCATCATCTCATCAATCTTCTTTAATCATCATCATAAACAATATTTTTTATATCTTTAAACTCAAGAACATGGAAATTATTCAAAACACTTGGTCTTTCAAAAATACTCTTCATGATCATCCATCTTTTAAACAACTTCCATACACATCCTACTACTTAGAGATCATTTTAAAACAACTTTTTAATACTTAAATCACAAGTTCATTATGTATATTTTCATCATCAACTTCAAGATCACCACAAATTACCCACATTTCTTAACTTACATCTTATTTCTTTTGAAATTTGTAAGTGTTTTAACAAGGTTTTCTTGGTGAGTAATCGTACTTCCATGATCTACATTAACTTAAAAACAAAAGTAAAGATCTAGATGCTTACAACTAGCACAAGGCTAGGGAAGAAGAATCTTGTGAAAAAGAAAAGAAAAGCTTCCAAACCTTGCAAGACTTGCTCCCTATATTACCTTCTAAGCCTTGTAACACCTTGAAACACCAAAGAACATCTTAGGTTGCACATTGGAACTTCTGGCTTGCTAGTTTGAAATTTGAAAACGAAGAGAAAGAGGAGTTAGAGAAAGAAGACTTAGATGAGAGGAGGAGAGGGAGAGTTGTGATGTTTTGTTTTTGTAAAGCGATAAGTGTGTGAGTGTATGGTCTTGTGCATATATCACTATCATACAACATGCCTTCAAGTCTTGTTAGTCAAACTGCACCATACTTCAACTTACTAGCACTCATCAAGTTAAGGTGGACCGGGGGAGGGCCACTTGGGCCCAAAAAGGGTTATTGGGAGGGGGGGTTGGTTGTTCTTGAATTGTGGTTCACTAAAAATATCTCACACGATATGTTATGGAGATATTTAGATAATATGTGAAGTTTGGGTGATTAGGCTCATGTGTTCATCTAGCATTAGTTTACTAACTAGAACTAAGTAGTTCACTAGGATATGATTTGATACTAAATGGGTACTTAATTGGGCTCATGATCCCATTAGCAATCAGTTATGTAATATTATTCGGTAATTAGTGTTTAGATACCATTAGAATATATATATATATATTACCCTTGATAACATTTTATGATAATTAACATTATCTAGTGATTATGTATTTTTGTTCGTTGGTGAAAACTTGTATGTCCTGTTGCTAGTATTGGACATCAATAATACTTGTACAATTTCCGAAAATTTTAGAATACATATGCTTGTTCCCATTTAGGGCTTTATTCATTGTTTTTCTCGGACATGAAATAATGCCATTTGTATAATATTCCTGACATTCTGTAATCGTCCTGACATGAATCCTATTAACCGGATAACCCACCAATAGTTCGTTAAAAATTGTTTTCATCGTATCACGACACGGTGATTACTATCATGTTGAATGCAAATGTAAATGCACCTCCTGGACATTGCTAGACTTAGTAGACTAAATTAATGTATAATACATCTAATGCCCATAATTGTGTAATTAATTAGTGATTAAGTTGTACCGATATACCTGTTAATTTGTCGTTTGCCACATATTCCCCATGTGAAAAATGATTTCGTCCCGAAATTCAAGCCGAGTCATCCTTGAACACGAGTCATCTCGAATAGGTGGGGTACATTGCTTTCGGTTGATCCACGCGTTACCAAGTAAACTTGGTTCCACTCCTTGAATTCTAACGAATGTTGACTAGTTCGATATGACTTCTGCTTAACTTTTAGACCTTCCGGTATGAACCCTTAACGGGTTTTCGATGAAATGGAGTTTGCCGTCAATGTAAACCTCGTTTGCTGCTGGAATTATAAGTGTCTTATCCGATAAACAATTTTTGAGATTCAACACATGAAATGTGTCATGCATGCTACTTAGTTTCTCTGGCAATTTATGTCACACCCCGAATTTCGGTTTAACGGAAGCGTCGCGAGGTGTGGCTAGAGAGATATTCATAGCATTCAATCAACTAAACAAACCATGTAAAACATAACGAGTTTTCATCCATACATTTATTCAACACTTATTTACAACCAAAAGTTTGTTTTGACAGTACCACACATTACAACGTAGTTCCTAAATACATAGTTTTAAAACAACAACCAACAACCAAAAACAACATTTTCCACAGCCTTGTTTATCATTCCACGATCACGCATTTTCCTAGGTCCGTCCACTAGTTTCCTGTAATACATGTTAGTTTGGGAAAACGTCAACAAAGGTTGAGTGAATTCATGTTATTAGTTTTAGTGCCAAATGAATCTTCAATAACATTTGCAATCGTAAGTTTTGTTTGTATAGCTTAAAAATGAAATCCGTGTGATCATTAGTGTTTTGCAAGGACACTAATCTGTATGCCGAACTAGGAGGCAACAAACCCTTGACGATTTATCAGTGTCATCGACAAAAGTTTTAGACACAAAAGCACTCTGAACGGACAAGGTTTTATACAGAGTGGGGCTCGTCCACACCTAATAGATCTATGCAATTGTTCCTCGGCTACTGTTATTGATTAATGGCCCCTTTGATTTTAAACACCTATTCGCATATGATCTAGTTGGTTCCATTTTCTCCCCGCTATACAATTCACAACATGTATACATCCCCGATAAAACCGTAAAAACGTTTAAATAAAAGGGGAAAACATGAACTCACTGGTTTGCGTTCCAAGTTAAACTCGTTTTAGTTTGGTTTCTTCGTTTGTTTCACAACCTACATGTGTTCTAATCTCATTAGACACTTAGGTTTATTTGCGTTCATCGTTGTACAAGTATCTCATCTTGAATCCGTACTTATATTTGTTTGTTTCGTTTGTTTTACATATATATATCTTCCATATATATATATACACATATTATTTATTGTTTCATGTTTGAATGGGCCTAGCCCATATGTTAGTTGTGAACTCAAGTCATGGTTTAGGGTATATGGACCTAGCCCAATTGACTTTGTATAAATGGGCCTAGCCTAATTACTTTCATGTGTGTGGGCCTAGCCCAATGTTCTTTAACTTGTGTGGGCCTAGCCCAAGTTGGTTTAATTGGGAGGGGCCAGCCTAATATGTTTTAACATGTGTGGGCCTAGCCCAAGTTAATTTAATTAAGTGGGCCTAGCCCAAATGATTTAATTAGTGTGGGCCTAGCCCAAATAGTTTTGTTCTTAGTGGATCAAACCCAAATTGATTTGTAAGGGTGGGCCTAGCCCAAGTTATTTAATGTGTATGAGCCTAGCCCAATCTTGATTTATATAAAAGTGGGCCTAGCCCAAATGTATTCTTTTCATAAAGGTAGGCTTGGTCCATACGAAATTTACAAAGTGGGCTTTAGCCCAAAACAATTTGTAAAAAGTGGGCTTGAGCCCAATTTTAATTGAAAGTTATCTTAGCCCAATTTTAACTTGAAAGAGATTTTTGGCCAATTCTTATTTAGTCCAAGTCTGGACTTAATTCATGAAAATAATATTTGTGCTTATTTTTATAAAATCAGGTTTTTATAAAAATATGTATCACATTTTCGTAACCTTCTGTTTTCTTAGAGTGTGACACGTCTAATATTTTTGTAGTGAACATTTATTTAGTGTCGGTTTGGTTTGATTTCGTCGTCCGATTTGTTTTGCGCTAAATATGTATATATATCTATTTTGTCCGAATTGTACAAAGTGTCCGAATCGTCCGTTTTGCTTGTGTATGTCCAAGGATGGACACTTTATGTTTTTAACTTCCGCTTGTCAACGTTTTATACGTATTGTGAAGTTTTGTGTAAACATATATTTTTGTAGTAAATCATACTTGATCTATATACAAAATATATCACAAAATATGTCATGATACTTGATGATCATTTAAAGTATATTTTTTCCAAATATATACTTTACTACTTTTTAGTTTAGTAAGATATGAACTTACACATTTTTTGTTCAAAATCCGTTTAGTTTTGTTTATAAATTCCAAGTCATTCATAGTTGTTAAACCTCCCGTTTATCACTTTTAATACCATAACCGAATTTATAAAATTTTTTGCCATATTTTCCCCTAAACTATGGACGTTTCCCAAGTTTATAAAAACTTGTTTTTATATCATTTTCAACTCCAACATCATCAAGTATCAATATCATTAAGTACTTTCAACAAAAATGTCATGGGCGAAGTTTATAGTCTAAACTTTCCTGAAAAGGAAACTTTATTCACGGGTTTTGTCAAAAATTTAGTAAATCACACTTGTATTTTAAATATCATAAGATGTTGTTTTAAAGATGAACATGTGCTTAAAAACCTTCTAGTAACAATTTTCTTGTCCATGATCTTTCCATATATGGAAACTTTATCTACCCATTTCATAAAAAGTTCAAGTTTTTGAGTTTTAATCAATCTTTCATGTTTCACAAGTACATGCAACTATTTTAAGATCATAAAAACATAGGTTCATAACATTTTGTTGGTGAGTCTTGCTAGATCTAAACATGCATGTGTTTAGATCATATTTTTGTGTTCATGAAAATGCAAAACTCATGTTTATACACATGAAGCTAGACCAAGTTCATCAAAAATCCTCTAAAAACATAATGATCATAAATATGATTCTTGTTTTCTTGTTATATTTCAAGTGGGTTTGTTGTGATGGATTCAAGATGAACTTGAGTTTTATGAAAATAAAAAATATTAAGAATGTAGGAGTAGGTTTATGATTCTTACAAGTTTGCTAGTAAGAACAAGATGAAGGTATGAAGAAGATGATGTTCCAAGAACTCCAAGGTTTGTTAGAATGCTTTAAGTTCACCTTTAAGATTAACAAAAATCTTGTATCATCCATGGAAGCTAGAATGTAGGTTGTTTAAATTTTTGAAAATGAAAATGGTTGTGTTTAGGTGATGATGGCCGAAATTTTAGAGAGAGAGGAAGAAGATGGATGGTTTTTGCTATCTTGGAAGAATGAAGGTGCGATGGAGTGTGTGTATGTGTTTAGAAGATTACGTCTTGATCCTTGTCCCACTAATCTTCTCCATACAATCCACGGATGAAAAGTAAAATTGCACGGATAGGATTGTTAGAAAGTGATTTTCGACCAGATCTATAGTGGATTCATCTAGAAATTCGAAGAAATTAGGATTATGGATCGAAAATGTGAAAAAAAGGCTGATTTGGGGGATCAAGTTAGCCCGAACTTGACAAGGATTTTCATGATTTTACATCAAGTTCGCCCGAACTTGACTGATTTTCATGATTTTTCATCAAGTTCGCCCGAACTTGGTTAATTTTCAAGAAATTTCATCAAGTTCGCCCGAACTTGTGATTAAGTTCGCTTGAACTTGGAGTTGGCCAACCAAGTTTGACCGAACTTGACTGGATTTTATTGAAATTATAGTTACAAGTTCGCCCGAACTTGTTGCTTAAATTTCATATTCTTTGATACAAGTTCGCCCGAACTTGTTGAAAAGTGATTCTTACACAAGTTCGCCTGAACTTGTCCAGGAGCCTAAAAAAAATTGTTGATCGTATTGATGGGATGACTGTCCAGAAAAAATTTGGCGATAGAAATTTTTCGAGTTTTCGAAGACCGAACCGGGATGTTCGGGGACACTGTCTAGAGCTTCAGAGTACAGATTTGGTGATACAGTCACAAAATTTTGAAGATAACGGGAGAGTCATTGATACCAGTGCAGAATGTTGATCATTTGGGTGTCGTGACTAGTAATGGGCCTAAACGTTAAATTTGCATTTGTTAAAAACTGAATATTCTGGATTTCAGGGGGAATTTCAGTGAAAATTTCAGTATGGTTAGAATTTGCAAAAATGAGGGGGAATAAAAAAATTTCAATATTTGAAGATTCCGGCATTTTTGAAATTCGTGACTGCTGCAACAGTATCCGGGTGGTTACCGATTGCAGATTATCGGGAAATGCAGAGGATCGAGATTCATTGGGTGATCACAGGAAGTTCTGAGTTTTCAGTTCATGATACAGAGTGATGCTTAAGGGTTAGAGTCCTTATCTCCGGTGAAGGAACAGTTAGCTGGATTAGCAGTCGGTAGTACCAGTGAGGAACTGAGAACGTTAAAAACGTTCGGTGATGATCTTAGGAATTAATGACTAGCTCCGCAGATGGATGATTTCAAAATTACAAAGGAAATCTGATGATAACCTTTGGTGGCCTTTATTTTTAGTCTTCAAGAAGATGAATCATTCTTCTCTTTGGACTAACCGCCGTTGGATGATGATGTTTGGTGATTAAGTGGCGCTGGTCTCCGGAGATAGCTATATATCTGTCATTGTGACTGAAGAGGAAGAATGTTATTTTGGTCATGGACATATGTTTCTCAGATTCGATGCTTTACCAGATTATCTGTTTCCGATGAAGATTTGCTAATTGAGCAGATTACCAATTTGCTGATCAAATCTTTCTGAAGGGTGCTTAACTGTGGTTACGGAAATCGAGATTTCGGATCTTCAAGGGTATTCGTTGATTTGAAGTTTTCCGATGCGGTGATTCGAAGTTTCTATCAATTGCCGGTTGAGTTTTTGATACTTTATGAGTGTGCGGAATAAACTCTCGATGCTCAAGGCTTATTCAGAAACTGAACTCGGATGCTGTTATCATCGAAATGGAGAAGCTGCTGCATTGATTAGCTTCGAGTTGATGGTTATTCGATAAAATTTGTCGGTCAAGTAAATCAAAGGAGTCGGAAACCACGCAACCAAAGATCTGAACCGGAGATTTCAGCGGAATTGAAAGTTGTTAATGCAAACCCGGATCATCAATTAAGGGGGAATTTGTTGACGCGTTTCGACGACTTCGGCAGACACCTTGATTGAAGTTGCAGAATATTCAAACACGGCTCAAAGTTCAAGATCAATCTTTAACAGTAACGAACAAGGGGGAATATGTTGATGCATTTTGTGTTCGTCACTTGTCGAATAGGCTAGATTGAGCATGTGTTGAATATTGTATAGGTTAGAATCGAACACACGACCAAAATACGGAGTTTTTATGATGTTTAGAGTCCAGTTCGCTTGGGATTGTATTGTTGAAGTCAAGTTCGGCCGAACTTGACTAAGCAAGTTTACCAGAACTTGCTTCCCCACCAGCGAACTTGACATACTATATATAGGTGTGTTCATTTGTCATTTGAGTTTTTGCCATCCCTACGGGGAGGTGCTGCCGGATTCTCTCCAGGAACTCCGGCAGCTGGACTCATAAAGATGTATACTCTTTCGGTATGAATGAAGACTTCTGCTACATTCTGTTTCTACTCCATTCTTAATAACACTCTACCGAAACTGTTATATACGTTTATCCACTAACTTCCGTCTAGAACCGCCTGATCACGGACCTTCACCTACACCACAACCTACAGTTGAACGTATACCCCAACCGGTAGTTCAACCACCAACATCGGGTTTTGGTAATTCGATCCCTACGTATCCAGACATATCTGAATATAATCCTTTAAACCCAACAGTGGCGCCTGTTGATTTTAATTTTCCTGCCCTGTCATATGATCCATATGTTCAAGCGTCTATGTTTAATGCACTTTACCCTTCCCCTTTCCCTCCTTATTCAGCTACGCCCTATCCAACTACCGGATATCCCAATTATGGGTACCAGTATCTGGTTGTACCACCACCGCCACAACTCGAGGCCATGAATGAGGCCATAGAGCGGATGAAGGAAATTCAGCTTAAGACTGAGAAAACGGAGAAGAAAGCTAGCAAATTCTTCAAGAAATTCTCTAGGATTGTCAGAGGAAAGAAGGACGATTAAAGTTCTTTTTATTTTTAATTTTCAAAAGTCCCTACGTGGACACGTTTACTTTCTTTTAGTCCCTGCGTGGACAATCAGTTTATTTAGTTTCAAAAGTCTTGTTTAAGGCAGTATTGTAATTTACGATCAATTAATAGAAAACTTTTGGAGTTTTATTATTTAAGTATTCATTTATTCCTTTGTTCAAAGCGATCGTCTCAATATTAATTCGATCTTTAACGTCCACTATAAAATTCACATTATTTGGAAAACATAAATGGTAGTTAAGATGAATAACCTTCTACCATGATATTTAAGGAAGATTATCCCTTCTATCTAGTTTGTTCAAGCCTACTAGCCTCTATGGTCAATGCAAGCATGTGTATATCATTTAACCATTAAGACAATTATTCTATGTTAACATTCAAGTAATGATAACACTCCTGGTAGTGTGACTTGAGGAACCGCACTAGCCGCCAAGGTATTTGGACCATGTCCAAGCCCTATAGTCTATATGATCAAGATTAGATCCTGACTAGTATCATCAATAGGATGATCATAACATCCATAAGTGATGAAGTGCCTACTGGCTATTATTATTAAAACATCCATTAGTGATGTATAGCCTACGGGCTATTATTATTAAATTATCCATTAGTGATGACTCACCTACGGGCTATATCATATTGTCTATTTGAGACAACGACAGTTGTAGGCTACGACTCCCTGTCCAAAGGTAACGAACTGTGTTCAAGCCTTAAAAGCCTATTGATCAACTGATATCACGGCTTAGATGTATAATGTCCTATTGCGACAAGCCATTTATGCTACATCTAAATGTCCTTTAGTGACAATGCCTTTTGTGCCATATCTATACGTCCTTGGTGACAAGCCTTTGTCGCACATCCTTTGTGCCATACTTTATCGTCTTTTGTGACAAGCCCTTGGGCATTATATATATATATATATATATATATATATAATATATATATATATATATATTGTCCTTATGACAATGACAGTTGTGACTTTATGATTTACTGTCTAATTAATTGACGGACTGTGTCCAAATTCAGTTGCCTTTGATGGTCATTTGGTGATCTAGGCCAATACATATAACATTCATTTAAGATGTTTAAGCCTGACAATTGTGGCATTGTGCCCACTAGCTCTAAAAGGCTAAGGATTTACATATCCATCTTAAAGCTTATACGGTTTAATAATACCATGAGAATTGCATAATGAGTCATCAAATGCGAGTGACTAATTATTATAAATTGGTGTTTAGTACCAAATATATAAAGGGCAAATTCTGATGAGGAAGCCAATAACAGATACAATGATGTTAATGCGAATGTTAATATCAACATTACTAGAAATGATCTTCAAGCTATAATCACCACGGAAGTTAGCAAAGCTATAAATGCTTATGTTGAAAAGCAAATGGAGTCAAGTGCTGCTCGTTCCAAACCCTTCTCTAAGCCTCCTCCTTCACTTCGAATGTGAGGAGTGAGAGGCAAGAACATCATAATAAGACACATTCTTCGAAGGACGGTTGTTCCTACAAATACTTTGTGTCGTGTAAACTCCGAGATTTCAATGGGGAGAAATGGCCTATGGAAGCCCTAAGATGGTTAGACGATATGGAAACTATTGTTGATATCGACGGCTGTGCTAATAAGGATGTCGTGAAGTATGTATCACAATCCTTCTAAGGTGATGTCCTGATCTGGTGGAAATCCATGATACAATCAGCTGGCAAGGTATATTTATACAACATGGGATGGTCCAAGATTGTGGACCTGGGCAATGACACTTACTGCCCACCTCACGATGTGGAGAAGATTGAGTCAGACTTTTTGACTCTGACAATGAAAAAACGTGGACTGTCAGAAGTACGTAACCGACTACAAATCTCTGTCTAGGTTAGTACCATACTTTATAACCCCAGAACCAAAACGCATTGCGCATTTTATTGGTAGTCTAGCACAAAATATCAAGGGTATGGTTAGGGCTTCGAAGCCTAGTACATATAGGTCTTCTGTAGACCTATCACTGTCACTCACTCAAGATTAAGTGAGGCAAAAGTCAATAAGGTATGACACTCTCACTCCCAAAGATCCAAAAGGAAATGGAAATTGTGTTCAGTAGGAACCAAGGGAAGCTCATGTAAGAAAGGAAGCTAGAGTTTTTTCCGCCACAACCAATACGGGCTCAAGGAAGTATGCTGGTTCGTTACTTGAATGTTTTAAGTGCGGATATCATCATATGGGTGGTTGTGAAAATAGGTTGTGAAAGCATAAAGTGTAAAAACTGTGTTAGGTCATGACGCAAAACAGAGGCTTGCTGAACCTATGGGAACATGAAAGGAGCAAGGATGCGTTGGATGTGGCGACATGGACCAGTTTTGGAAGGATTGCCCGAAAGCAAACCAAGCTCGAGGGAGAGCTTTTGTGATTGGAGCAAAGTATTCTCACAAAGAGCTAAATGTAGTCACCGGTATGTTTATTGTTAATAACCGTTATGCATCTATAGTTCTTGATACCGTTGCCGATCTTAGTTTTATATCTACGGATTTTAAAAATATACTTAGTTTAGAGTTGAGTAAGCTAGACATGCCATATTTTATAGAATAAGCTCATGGAAAATTGGTTGAATCGGGAGAAATTATTAACGAATGCACTTTGGAATTAGGCGAACAAAATTTTAACATAGCTCTCCTACCCATTCAATTGGGTAGTTTCGATGTCGTGGTCGGCATGGATCGCTTTTCAGGCAACTGTGCCGAGGTGGTTTGTCACGAAAAGATATTTCGCATCCCCCTTCTTAGTGGAGAAACACTCTTAGTCCATGGAATGAAGTGCGAAACATCGTTGCGGATTATCACTTTCCTGAAGGTGAGGAAGTGTTTCGGAAGGGTTACACTAATTTTCTAGCACACGTAGTGGATAAGAACGTCAAGGAGCCTAAACTTGAGGAGATCTCCATTGTGAAGGAATTCCCCGACGTCTTTTTGAAGACTTACCCGGATTACCCCCACAACCACAAGTCATGTTTTGCATCCTTAGTCCCTAGAGCTTCTAGTGACATCTAGGGGAAATGATATGATTTGGGTATATTAGATCGCTTAACCAAGTCCGCTCACTTCCTACCGATTCATGAAAAAGATATTACAGAGAAGTTAGCAGAATTGTATCTTCGGGAGATAATGGCACAACATGGAGTGCATATTTCTATTATCTCTAAGAGAGATGGCCGATTCGTGTCAAGGATATCACAATCATTTCAAAAGGCCACTGGAACAAGCATATGTGTTCTAAAATTTCTGGAAATTGTACAAGTATTATTGATGTCTGATACTAGCAACGGGACTTACAAGTTTTCACCAACGAACAACAATACATAATCGCTAGATGATGTTAATTATCATAAGATGCTATCATATATATATATATATATATATATATATTAAGTTGATGTAGATCATGGAAGTACAAATTCACCAAGAAAACCTTGTTAAAACACTTACAAATTTCAAAAGAAATAAGATGTAAGTAAGAAATGTGGTTAACTTGTGTGATCTTGAAGTTGATGATGATGAATATATACATAATGAACTTGTTATTTAAGTAATAAAAAGTGGTTTTAAAATGATCTCTAAGTAGTAGGAATGCATGGAAGTTGTTTAAAAGATGGATGATCATGAAGAGTATTTTTGAAAGACCTAGTGTTTTGAATAATTTCCATGTTCTTGAGTTTAAAGATATAAAAAATATTGTTTATGATGATGATTAGAGAAGATTGACGATAATGATTAATGGATATTAGTGATAACCTAGGGGAGATCATGTCAAAATTTACAAAATATCAAGTTTATGTTATAAACATGATTAAGTAGGGATTATTTTCACTAAGTATGGATTAAATGTGTTTTTGTGAAAATCTAGACATAATGGTGATCTAGGGTTTATAGGAACATGAAAAGGGTTATAAATATATGTTTAGTTTACATTGATGAAAGGAAAGGGAAAAATGTGAACAACCTTGAGTTGTGGAAACCATGACTAGGATTGCATAAACAATGCATTTAATTGACACTATTCATACCGCTTTTTATACAAAGTTTATCAAATGTTTTAAGTATTAATTTGTGTCAAGCAAAACCTGTGAACTCACCGACATTATGTTGACATTTTATTTAACATGTATTTCACGAAAATAAAGCGCATTGCATGGTTTGGAATTCAAGGACTAGAAATGCATAAAAAAATTCCATTTTGGGGGTTTATCTTAAAATTCTCGCCTGCGGTGATGATATATAGGCCAAAGCGTAGTTATCAGGCCTTATATTTGTTTAAATATATATGTGAAACTTTAAGTTTATGGTTCATGTATGAAAACGAAATGCTTTGGTTTGTATTATCATTCAAGTATTACATACAATTGGCATGGTTGGTTACTTCAAATCATGTAGAAGTTTGCACTATCTAATGCTATGAAAACCTTTGGTGATCACACCTCGCACTTCTACTATGAGCAGGTGTGACATTCTGAAGGTACTAGATGTTGAACATGCCGCAAGTTAGGGTTATTTTGTGGTTAAGGGTCATTTGGCTTTATGCGGTTTACGCAATTCACCTAAGGAGTTAAATGGAATTCACAATGTGTTCCACATTTGCAACTTGAGTCGCTAGCAATGTCTCATGAAGACGTGCAGATCGATGAAAACTTGAGGTTCATTGAGAACCAATTTTGATCGAGGATCGACAGGTTAAAAGGCTCAGAAGGAAGCATGTGCCTATTGTAAAGGTTAAATGGGATGCCCGTCGAGGCCCCGAATATACATGGGAGGTTGAGTCCACTAAGTGACAAAAGTACCCCCATCTTTTCGAATAATATCTCGAGGTCGAGATTTCTTTTAAGGGGGTGAGGATGTAACACCTCGAATTTTCGTGTGCAATAATATACTGACACGTGTTCCGCTGATCCTCGTTTGCCACGTGTTGGACGAGAAGGACTAAATTCGTTGTTATGTTATTTTATAATCTCTGAACGAAAATTGTATAGTTGATGGGTGAAAAAGTGTCAACATGGTTAAATTATGCCTCTGAGTGGCCTTTTAACAGACCCGCAGCTTAACAATGCTCGGGTATACTCCCAAAAATACCAAAAAATTAACTTGAAAGGCCAAAAGTATTGAAAGGTTTAAAGGTCCAGGGACTGATCTTGCCAAGTTTTAAACTTAGTTTACTGAAACTTTAAGAGGTCGCGGGCCGCAACCGGCCCCCTTGTTCCTGTTGCGACACGCGAAAAGCCACTCTGGGCAGAATGATCATGCCAGCTGCAAGTTTGCATGCTTGGCGACCACTCAAACCACTCTAGCTCTTCCAAATTCAAAACCATGAGCTTGATTCTGGTACTCGACACCTCATGGAACACCTGGAGGTCTCCTAGAACTCCTCTAACACCTGGCATCAACTCCATACACTCCCTCACACTATAAATAGCACCTTGGTGCTACCCTTTTTCCTTGCACATCCTCTTTTCTTTCTCTCTACTCACTCTTGGAAGTTCCTGAGCTTTGAGAGCATCCTCTGAGTTCTAAACATTTCTCTTGGATCACTTGTAAGTGTTCCACCCTTGTTCTTTTCGTTTTATAGGCTTTTAAGCCGAAATTCAAGCGTTATCGTAATAACGCTTTGACTTTCGGGTAAGACCATTATGGTCTAGCCATTGTTCGTATCGATCATGGCTACGTGAACGTAATAAGGTAGGTGTTAATCTCTCAAGAGGGCACCTCCTGAGAATCACGTTTGCTTGGTCAATTGACGGGTCAACGTTATATTAATTAAAAGTCAAACCGGTCAGTTTTGAAAATAATCATAATTTGATAATGTAGGTGTTATAAAATATGTTTAAACACTTAAACAACTTGGTAATAATTATTAGAACATTGTTAAAAATGTTCGGCTCGTAAATTGTAAATTCCAGGTTTAAGGTCGGTTCATAATCGAAAGTCGTGAAGTTTGACTTCTTTAACTTTCGATTCAGACCTGAATTAGCAACTTTAGCAACTTATCCTAAGTTGCATTATTACCATATTATGTTATAGTATAACCCTCTGGATTTATATCATATGGTCATGTAGTAACCTAAGTTTATATTGCGAGTTCCATTATATTATTATGCCTTATGTTGACCAAATTGCCCTTCTAATAAAAATGAGGTTTTAAATATAAATGAGTATGCAAATGAATTAGGTACTGATATGTTAACATGTTCAACATATTTTGATGTCAATATTCTGGCCATAAACTGAGTTTGCATAATTTATCACATACTATGCTTTTAAAGGACAAAAATACCCTTTTGAACATCAAAAATGGTTTTAAAAATAATCTTTTGGCAAAACTCATTACCTACTGATGTGATATTATAATTAAGATTATTTGGAATGCTAAGTCAGATTATGAACTGAGTTTAACTTCAAGTTCTTACATAATGCTGATAAATGACGATAATGCCTTTGTGGTACATAAAATGGTTTTTAATTAAACTTTTTGTACAAAACCTTTTACCCACTGATATGTTATATTAAATAACATATTATGGTTATCTAAACCTGATCCTAACTTCAGTTTTCGTTAAACATCATTTAAATCGTCATCTAGTGACTTTATTGCCATTTTGACGCATAGTATGGTTTAAAACCATATCTATGAACCAAAACCATGATGAACTCGTAATCCCAAATAGGTTCTCAGACTATGTGTGAAATGACCAAAATGCCCCTATGGTGCATAGTTTGGTCTTAAAGCATAAACCACACACATATGGGATATCCTACTGATATAACATCATATATTAACTATTTTTCCAATGTTTATGACCATGACATCAGTTTACTTGCAATCTCCTTTTACAAGTCGTAAAATGACCAAAACGCCCATGATGCTTAATTTGATTTTAAAACCTAAATGGACATACATGTTGATATCCTACTGATATTATAACATGTTAAAAGTATAATGGCATATGGAACTTGTATATGACTCATCCTGTTACCCAGTATCACTTATATGCGTACGGTTAAGCCTACGTGACTAGTTTACGTAATTTAACCGAAACGGATTTAACCTCATCATTTTTATCTCAAATTCCAAAATGTAAATAGTTTACCTATATTATACAAGTCTAGCGTATCGTACCATTTTCATTATTTAAGACTATCCAGTCCGAGTCTATGACTTAAATAGGACCCGTTAGCATTCTAATTGGTTATTAATACCATTATTCCAGACTAGAGTCGTCCAGTAGATTACTACCTTTGTTATCTATTTGATTAACGGCTGAGTTATTAAATCTTTTCAAGAACTAGCTCAGGTAAATACATTTAATCTATTTTCCCTATACGGGCTTGGGATACGTTATATTGTTACCGCTTGGTCGGGTATAGGATCATGTTGTCGGATTGTGATTTAGCTAAATCTTATAACCCGTTTTAATCAGTATTGTCCGATAACTTAAAATTGGGGGTTAACTCGACTGGTTCCTTGATATCCTCAGCTCATTTAAGTTACTAATGGTGACGACCTTTGCACGGGGTGTAGGCAGGCATACACTCGTCAGATGCTAATGCTAAATTATTTTATATACTCCTTGTGATTTTTTAAGTGGAGTGTCGGTTAATCATGTTATTCGGTTTTTGCACCGGACCCCATATGTATTCACATACATGTAAACGATAAACAATATCATTTTGAATTGTCCCAAGTTATTTATAAAAATTGTACCATGTGCACTTAAAACAATTTTGAAAAGATTTTCAAAATGTGTCGGTTATTTATATTTACCAGTGTAAAGTGACGTATTTTCAAAAGACTAAGCTACAGGTACAACACGTAAATAGGCTGGAAGCTGCTCAGTATCGACATAGGGGATCTTGCAAGTCCTTAGTTGTGCCCAAAGTCTGTTGAACACCTTTTGTACATTTTTTACGATCCGCCTGTGGATCGTATTATGAAACGTCTGTATCTGTACTTTTAAACTTTGAACATTTCGGTTTGTAATAGTAATTTTACTCCAAGACTTCTGCTGTGTTATTCTATGTATATTGACTATGATGATATCAATCTTACGTCACAATATTCCCCACCGGGCCCACCAAGATCTACGTGGAAATCGGGGTGTGACATGTTGGTATCAGAGCCAATGTTTGAGGGAATTCAACACTAGTCTTTTGTGTTTGATCTCAAACGACACAGTAACACATTCCTTAGACTTCCGAGTCTAGGCTTGACCTATGATTACTCATTTCATTATTTTGTTATTATTTTGTTTTGTTTTAACTTGTTTTTGGAGCAGGAAGTATGCCGCCCAGAATTCGCAAAAGAGGTGGTAAAGGCAAAGGTTCCATAAGGGTGGACCGTCAATGCAAGAGCCTTCTCATTTACCTAGCCCAAATCCTTTTGAGGGGTCAGAAGATTCCTCTTCACCATGGTATCCCGTGAGACACACTATCTCCCACGAATATTCGCCACCAAATTCTAAAAACTCCAATCACTCCCATCACTCTTACCACTCCCATCATTCTCACCACTCACATTCGCATTCTTACCATGAAGAATTTAACCCAAACCACTACATGAATACAACCCCAATTGATCAGAATCAATTTGACAACATGGACGAAGACTCCCACCCGGAGATGCCGCCGACGGGATCACTCTGCCATCCCATTGAATTATCCAGCGGTTCTAACTCTTATAATGGATCACCTTATCAGGGTCCCAATGAATTTTAACAATGTTGGGGCCAATATGAATTTGTTAATACCCCTTCTTACCACACTCCTCTGCCACCTCCTCCGGAGGATATTCATATGGAGTCGGTGGATCAACCAGCTACCACCTGAACCACAACCATGACGAAAGTGTGGTGCACACATGTCGGTGCATATAGGACAAAGGTCGAGATCGCTACCACCTTTGCCTAAACCTTATCCTACTATTCCCGAGGATCCACAAATGGGTGGACCCTCCAACACATCACCTGTGGTGGAACCTACACCACAACCTACAGTCGAACTTATACCCCAACCGTAGGTCAACCACCAACATCAGGTTTTGGTAATCCGATCCCTACGTATCCGGACATATCTAAATATAACCCTTTACCCTATAGTGGCGCCTGTTGATTTTAATTTTCCTGCCCTGTCATATGATCCATATGCTCAAGCGTCTATGTTTAATGCACTTTACCCTTCCCCTTTCCCTCCTTATTCAGCTACGCCCTATCCAACTACTGGATATCCCAATTTTGGGTACCAGTATCCGGTTGTACCACCACCGCAACGTCAACCACCGCCACAACTCGAGGCCATGAATGAGGCCATAGAGCGGATGAAGGAAATTCAGCTTAAGACTGAGAAAACGGAGAAGAAAGCGAGCAAATTCTTTAAGAAATTCTCCATGATGGTCAGAGGAAAGAAGGATGATTAAAGTTCTTTTTATTTTTAATTTTCAAAAGTCCCTACGTGGACACGTTTTTCTTTCTTTTAGTCCCTGCGTGGACAATCAGTTTATTTAGTTTCAAAAGTCTTGTTTAAGGCAGTATTGTAATTTACTATCAATTAATAGAAAATTTTTGGAGTTTTATTATTTATGTATTCATTTATTCCTTTGTTCAAAGCGATCGTCTCAATATTAATTCGATCTTTAACGAACCACTATTAAATTCACATTATTTGGCAAACACAAATGGTAGTTAAGATGAATAACCTTCTACCATGATAATTAAGGAAGATTATCCCTTCTATCTAGTATATTCAAGCATCCAAGCCTCTTTGGTCAATGCAACCCTGGGTATATCGTTTAACCATTACGATAATTATTCTATGTTAATATTCAAGTAATGATAACACTCCTGGTAGTGTGACTTGAGGAACCACACTAGCCACCAAGGTATTTGGACCATGTCCAAGCCTTATAAGTCTATATGATCAAGATTAGGTCATGACTAGTATCATCAAAACATGATCATAAGATACATTAGTGATGAAGTGCCTATGGGATATTATTATTAAAACATCCATTAGTGATGTATAGCCTACGGGCTATTATTATTAAAACATCCATTAGTGATGACTCGCCTATGGGCTATATCATATTGTCTATTTGAGACAACGACAGTTGTAGTCTACGACTCCCTGTCCAAAGGTAACGAACTGTGTTCAAGCCTTAAAAGCCTATTGATCAACTGAGATCATGGCTTAGATGTATAATGTCCATTTGCGACAAGCCATTTATGCTAAATCTAAATGTCCTTTAATGACCAGGCCTTTTGTGCCATATCTATAAGTCCTTAGTGACAAGCCTTTGTGCCACATTTTAATATCCCTCGGGATAGGCCTTTGTGCCTTACTTTATCATCTTTTGTGACGAGTCTTTGGGCATTATATATAAATATATATATATTCCTTATGACAATGACAGTTGTGACTTTATGATCCACTGTCTAAATATGGAAGGATTGTGTCCAAATTTAGTTGCCTTTGATGGTCATTTGGTGACCTAGGCCAATTACATATAACATTCATTTAAAATATTTAAGCGTGACAATTGTGGTATTGTGCCCACTAGCCCTAAAAGGCAAAGGATTTACATATCCATCTTAAAGCTTATATGGTTTAATAATACCATGAGAATTGCACAATGAGTCATCAAATGCGAGTGTCTAATTATTATAAATTGGTGCATAGTACCAAATAGATAAATGGCAAATTCTGATGAGAAAGCCAATAGCAGACGCAATGATGATAATGCGAATGCTAATATCAACATTACTAGAAAAGATCTTCAAGCTATATTCGCCACTGAAGTTAGCAAAGCTATAAATGCTTATGTTGAAAAGCAAATGGAGTCGAGTGCTTCTCGCTCCAAACCTATCTCCAAACCCTTCTCTAAGCCTCCTCCTTCATTTCATAAGGAAACTCTGTACACTCCTCGAATGTGAAGAGTGAGAGGCAAGGACATCATAATAAGAAACATTCTTCAAAGGACGGTTGCTCCTACAAATACTTTGTGTCGTGTAAACCTCGAGATTTCAATGGGGAGAAATAAGCTGTGGAAGCCCTAAGATGGTTAGACGAGATGGAAACTATTGTTGATATCGGCGGCTGTGCTAATAAGGATGTCTTGAAGTATGTATCACAATCCTTCAAAGGTGATATCCTGATCTGGTGGAAAGCCATGATACAATCAGCTGGCAAGGTACATTTATACAACATGGGATGGTCCAAGTTTGTGGACCTGGTCAATGATACTTACTGCCCACCTCACAATGTGGAGAAGATTGAGTCAGACTTTTTGACTCTAACAATGAAAAACCTGGACTGTCGGAAGTACGTAACCGACTACAACTCTCTGTCTAGGTTAGTACCATACCTGATCACCCTAGAGATGACACTGACAGAAAAAGTCTAGTGAGGCAAAAGTCAGTCAGGTATGACACTGACAGAAAAAGAAAACGGGATGATGACAACTCCTAGAGATCCAAAAAGAAAGGGAAATTTGGATTCAGTAGGAACCAAGGGAAGCTCATGTAAGAAAGGAAGCTAGATTTTTTTTCTACCACAGCCAATACGGGCCCAAGGAAGTATGCTGGTTCGTTACCGGAATGCGTCAAGTGCGGATATCATCATATGGGTGGTTGTGAAAACAGGTTGTGAAAGCATAAAGTGTAAAAAACTGTGGTAGGTTAGGACACAAAACAGAGGCTTGCTAAACCTATGGGACATGAAAGGGGCAAGGATGCGTTGAATATGGCGACATGGACCACTTTAGAAAGGATTACCTGAAAGCAAACCAAGCTCGAGGGAGAGATTTTGTGATTGGAGCAAAGTATTCTCACAAAGAGCTAAATGTGGTCACCGGTATGTTTATTGTTAATAACCGTTATGCATCTATACTTTTTGATACCGATGCCATTCTTAGTTTTATATCTACGGATTTTAAAAATATACTTGGTTTAGAGTTGAGTAAGCTAGAGATACCATATTTTATAGAATAAGCTCACGGAAAATTGGTTGAATCGGGAGAAATTATTAAAGAATGCACTTTTGAATTAGGCGAACAAAAATTTAATATCCTACCCATTCAATTGGGTAGTTTCGATGTCGTGGTCGGCATGGATGGCTGTCAGGCAACCGTGCCGAGGTGGTTTGTCACGAAAAGATATTTCGCATCCCCCTTCTTAGTGGAGAAACAATTTTAGTCCACGGAAAGAAGTGCGAAACATCATTGCGGATTATCACTTGCCTGAAGGTGAGGAAGTGTTTCGGAAGGGTTACAATGATTTTCTTGCACACGTAGTGGATAAGAAGGTCGAGGAGCCTAAACTAGAGGAGATCTCTGTTGTGAAGGAATTCCCCGACGTCTTTCCGAAGACTTACCCGGATTACCCCCACAACCATAAGTCGTGTTTTGCATCCTTAGTCCTCGGAGCTGCTAGTGACATCTAGAGGAAATGATATGATTTCGGTATAGTAGAGCTGTTGGTGGTCACCGGTATGTTTATTATTAATAACCGTTATACATCTATACTTTTTGATACCGATACCAATCTTAGTTTTATATCTACGGATTTTAAAAATATACTTGGTTTAGGGTTGAGTAAGCTAGACATACCATATTTTATAGAATAAGCTCATGGAAAATTGGTTGAATCGGGAGAAATTATTAACGAATGCACTTTGGAATTAGGCGAACAAAAATTTAATATAGCTCTCCTACCCATTCAATTGGGTAGTTTTGATGTCGTGGTCGGTATGGATTGCTTGTCAGGCAACCGTGCCGAGGAGGTTTGTCACAAAAAGATATTTCGCATCCCCCTTCTTAGTGGAGAAACACTCTTAGTCCACGGAAAGAAGTGCGAAACATCGTTGCGGATTATCACTTGCCTGAAGGTGAGGAAGTGTTTCGGAAGGGTTACAATGATTTTCTAGCACACGTAGTGGATAAGAAGGTCGAGGAGCCTAAACTTGAGGAGATCTCTGTTGTGAAGGAATTCCCCAACGTCTTTCCCAATGTAACACCCCAAATGGCATATAACAACAACACACGGCGGAAACACTTGGGGAGTCACATTACAAATTGTTTCACAACACCTGATATTTCAAGTTTTGTTTTATTGAATAACGAATTACATTGTCTTGGAATAACGAAAACGAAATACAATCAAATTGTCTTTCAAATTTTAAAGTCACTAAGGCCCGAGTCCATCCTATGTGTAGCACGCAGCAACAATCATCACATAGATAAACCTGAAACATATGGGAAAATAAAGTACGTCAGCATAAAAATGCCTGTGAGTAACATAGGTTTTGTTGTTTAGATTCATGGCTTTGAGTATTTAAAGAAATGTTTAAATGGTTTCAAAATAGCCATGAATCCATATAAAATGTTTTTCTTTTATAAATCATATGAAAATCAATGATATAAAAGAAGTAATGTAGGGTTATCTTAATAACCAAAAAGTTTCATGAATAAGCCATTGTTTTTGTGTAAACCAAATCGTCAAGTATAAATCAAATGTCAAGTAACTCAATGTCAAGTAACCAATGTCGATTAAACCATTTTCATGTAAATCAATGTCAAGTAACCAATGTCTCGTATAGTCAAAATGTCTTGTATAAAACAACGTCTTTAAATAAACAAAAGTTTTGTTCAAATCAAAGTTATGTTTTATAAGCGTTGCTTTTTATTGTTAAAACATATCTTATGGTTTGTTGGCGAATACATTAAAACCTTGTTATTTTTCGGATAAACCTTTATAAAGACAAAGGTTTACCAATGTTCATCGGATTCGGTCATTCCCCAATGGATACTTCAAAAACTAGGAAGCGGGAATGAGGTATCAAACCTATGGTACCATTACACACTACCGGTCGATCATAAATGTTAATGAATATATCATTGTCGAATTCAACGCACCAATATGTCAATAACAATGCAAACATGTATGAAAATGTTTTGAAACCATGTAATAGTATGCTCAGTCAACATACATAGCAAAAATGTCTTTGAAAATCAAGGTGCTAAATATGCTAAGACAACATATGAAGCAAATGCAATTGAAATCATGTACCATATGTACTATGTAATCAAAGCATGTATAGTGTCATGAAAACACGAAAGTAGATATAGGCGCATATGTTTCACTCCAAAACATTTGAAAATGTAAAAGAGGGGACTATGTATTCACTTGGGATTGCAAGAAAGTCCTTGTTCAAGAAGATAAACCAAAGCTCAAGAGAACGAGAAATTATGTATGTCCTAATATCGGACAACTATGTTAATATCGAGACTTTAATCAGAGGATTTGGATAGAATGAAGCCTTATAAACCAAATGAGTATTGGAACTCATACAAAATGGTTTAATAAAGTTTACATTCTGGTTTGGAAAGAATCATAAGTGCTTTTTGACCCATAATGGCTTGTTAAGGTAGTTTACGCTACTTTAATGTATCATTTGCGTAAACGTTTGATCGAATGGTTAGATATGCTCTATGATAAGTCTTATATGCCAAAACAAGTTTAATATAGTTGTAACATCAGTCTATATGGCAAAACATTGGTTACATAAGCTTAGAATCAATTTATGTGCAAAAAGGGTTATTCCCTATACAACTATGGTCCCTAATATGAGTTTGGCCGCATCCTAAGATCGACCAAATGGGTAGGATTCAAAAGTCAAAGCGGTGGTCGAGAACGCTTGACTTACGACCCTAAGCAAGCACTAAACTAAAAGTGACAAGATAGACATGTTAAGCTTGCCTAACCTAGTTTATAAAACTGATTTGGTATCAAAATAAGTATAATGCGCAAAAGTGCGCATTATTGACCGAAACTTTGACTCGTCACTACAACTAGCAAACGTGGTAATCAGTAGGTATGATCGCTATGGATCATAACCATCGTGTTTACGATCACGTTGCAAAGTCCAATTGGACTTTGACTTTTGGTCAAAGCTGAAAGTCAAACTCTGTTTGACTTTTAGCTTGAAATAGCTAAACAAACGAAATAAGACAAGGATGGAGCACTTACTTGTGTTGTAGAACACCCAAGAGCTCCAAGAAGACAAGAACAACTCAGGTAGGAGGCATCCAACAATGTGGTAGCCTCCACTTAGAGTGTTTGAGAGAGAGAAAAGAATTGAGAAAGGAATGAGGTGAACTTTGATGGGTATTTATAGTATTCTTGGATCAACAAGATCATTCCAAGTGTCCCATGTGTTGGCATGATCTTATGGAAATCCTAACAAGTGTCAACTGCAGGTGAACTGGTGGCAAAATTGATTTGCTTGGTGTCCAAGGAGTAATCAAGAAGCTGCCACCTATTTCTAACAAGTCTGATGAGCTGGGGACCCCTTACGGACCATATGGAGTTTTCCCTTACGGTCCGTAAGGCCCTTGCAGGGGCTGAAGTTTCAAATTTGGCAGAAATGGCCCCTGAATTTGATTTTGACGCGTTTTGGCACTTTTAACACCCGTTAACCCCATTTTTAAGCTCTATAAGGACAATAAAGCATAGGGAACTTGAAATATGCTAAAAAATATTCCCGATGTCGGTTCGTTTGGTCGTACGATTGCGGTTTTCGGTTAATTACGACGAAAAGCGTAACGAACGCGCAAATGGCCGTACATGTGTAACGAATGATATTTTTACATTCCAATAATTAAAGTACAAGTTTGAATGATTACAAAAATTTTTGGATGTGTGTACATGTTCCGGATTAAGAAATACGCGAATTGGCATAGTTTTGCAGAATTTGCAAAATAACCCCTGAAGTTGCAAAAGCATGTTTTTGCCATACCGAAGCCCTCAAAACTTATTTCTAAGCTATGTATTATGGGTATTTAGGGTATGTTTAGCTTATGACCTTGTTCCGAAGTGTGCGTTGCTACGAGAATCGGCAGACCTTCGTAGTTTGTCGTAAATAGTCCCTCTGATCGAATAGGCTTGTTTTTTACATACCAAACCCTTCAAAACTTAATTCTAAGTTATGTAAAGTTTATTTAAGGTATTTTAAGATTGTGTCATTGTTCCGGAGTGTATGTCACGTTAAACTGATTACGTTTGTGTAATGGTTTGCGATTTCACTTCCAGAAGCTGTTCGAGAGTTTGTTATCGCGTAATAATCGAATATGTGCAATTGTTATGGACAAGTTCCATAATTCAATGAAAAAAACACAAGGTTTTATTGCTTATGAAATTGTTCGAGATATGATAATGACAACTGCAGGCACAGTTGTCACACCGAAGACTTACCCGGATTACCCCCACAACCATAAGTCGTGTTTTGCATCCTTAGTCCCCGGAGCTGCTAGTGACATCTAGGGGAAATGATATGATTTCGGTATAATATATCGCTTAATCAAGTTCGCTCACTTCCTACTGATTCATGAAAAAGATAGTATAGAGAAGTTAGCAGAATTGTATCTTAGGGAGATAATGGCACAACATGGAGTGCCTATTTCTATTATCTCGAAGTGAAATGGCCGATTCGTGTCAAGGATATCGCAATCACTTTAAAAGGCCATTGGAATAAGCATACGTGTTCTAAAATTTCCAGAAATAGTACAAATATTATTGATGTCCGATACTAGCAACTGGACTTACAAGTTTTCACCGACGAACAATAATACATAATCACTAGATGTTATATATATATATATATATATGTAGGGGGAGGTTCATTGGCGAACACGAAAAAAGTGGGGAACCAACTCAAACAAACTCCGATTGGACTCATTCCCACGGTATTTGAACCGGATCGTCGAACCCTAACTAGGATCTCTTAACCCTAAACCATAAATCCTAACCCCTAAAGCTAAAAAATAAGGCTAAAACCTAAGCTAAATCGTAAAATCTAAGCTATAAACCCTAATAGCTAATCTCTAAAGGCTAAACCATAAAGCTAAACCCTAAAACCCTAAACCCTAAAACTAAACACTAAATACTAATGATTAACCCTAAACCTAACCCTAAAGCTAAACCCTGATATAAGACCCTAAATCAAAACCCTAATATATTTAGGGTTTAGGGGTTAGGGTTTAGGGTTAAGAGATCCTAGTTAGGGTTCGACTAGCCGGTTCCAACGCCGCTGGAATGAGCCCAATCGTAGTTCGTTTGTAACTGTTCCCCACTCTAATGGTATCTAAACACTAATTACTGAATAATATTACATACTGATTGCTAATGGGATCATGAGCCCAATTAAGTATCCATTTAGCATCAAATCATATCCTAGTGAACTAGTTAGATCTAGTTAGTAAACTAATGCTAGATTAGCGCCTAATCACCCAAACTTCACCTATGTATCTAAATATCTCCATAACATATATTGTGAGATATTTTTAGTCAACACAATTCAAGAACAACCAACCCCCCCCCCCCACAATACCCCTTTTTGGCCCAAGTGGGCCGTCCCCGAGTCCACCTTAACTTGATGAGTGCTAGTAAGTTGAAGTATGGTGTTGTTTGACAATCGAGACTTGAGGGCATGTTGTATGATAGTAATGTATACACAAGACTATACACTCACACACTTATCACTTTACAAAAAACAAAACATCACAACTCTCCCTCTCCTCCTCTCATCTAAGGCTTCTCTCTCTCTCATTCCTCTTTCTCTTCGTTTTCAAATTTCAAACCAGCAAGCCAGAAGTTCCAAGGTGCAACCTAAGGTGTTCTATGGTGTTTCAAGGGGAGAAAGGGGCTGTGGAAGCTCTATGATGGTTAGACGAGATGAAAATATTGTTGATATCAGCGGCTGTGCTGATAAGGATGTCGTGAAGTATGTATGACAATCCTTCAAAGGTGATGCCCTGATCTAGTGGAAAGCCATGATACAATTAGCTGGCAAGGTACAATTATACAACATGGGATGGTCCAAGTTTGTGGACCTGGCCAATGATACTTACTGCCCACCTCATGATGTGGAGAAGATTGAGTCAGACTTTTTGACTCTAACAATGAAAAACCTGGACTGTCGGAAGTATGTAACCGACTACAACTCTCTGTCTAGGTGAGTACCATGCTTGATCACCCCAGAACCCACACGCATTGCACATTTTATAGGTAGTCTAGCACCAGAGAACAAGGGTATGGTTAGGGCTTCGAAGCCTAGCACATATAGGTCTTCTCTGGACCTATCACTGTCACTCACTCAAGATTTAGTGAGGCAAAAGTCAGTCAGGTATGACACTAACAGAAAAAGAAAATGGGAGGATGTCAACTCCCAGAGATCCAAAAAGAAAGGGAAATTTGGGTTCAGTAGGAAACAAGGGAAGCTCATATAAGAAAGGAAGCTAGAGTTTTTTTCCGCCACAGCCAATACTGGCCCAAGGAAGTATGTTGGTTTGTTATCGGAATGCGTCAAGTGCGGATATCATCATATGGGTGGTTGTGAAAACAGGTTGTGAAAGCATAAAGTGTAAAAAAATGTCGTAGGTTAGGACACAATGCAGAGGCTTGCTGAACCTATAGGACATGAAAGGGGTAAGGATGCGTTGGATGTGGCGACATGGACCACTTTAGGAAGGATTGCCTGAAAGCAAACCAAGCTCGAGGGAGAGATTTTATGATTGGGCAAAGCATTCTCACAAAGAGCTAAATGTGGTCACCGGTATGTTTATTATTAATAACCGTTATGCATCTATACTTTTTGATACCGATGCCAATCTTAGTTTTATATCTGTGAATTTTAAAAATATACTTGGTTTAGAGTTGAGTAAGCTAGACATACCATATTTTATAGAATAAGCTCACGGAAAATTGGTTGAATCGGGAAAAATTATTAACGAATGCAGATTGGAATTAGGCGAACAAAAATTTAATATAGCTCTCCTACCCATTCAATTGGGTAGTTTTGAAGTCATGGTCGGCATGGATTGCTTGTCAGGCAACCATGCCGAGGTGGTTTGTCACGAAAAGATATTTCGCATCCCCCTTCTTAGTGGAGAAACACTCTTAGTCCACGGAAAGAAGTGCGAAATATCGTTGCGGATTATCACTTGCCTTAAGGTGAGGAAGTGTTTCGAAAGGGTTACACTGATTTTCTAGCACACGTAATGGATAAAACGGTCGAGGAGCCTAAACTTGAGGAGATATCCATTGTGAAGGAATTCCCTGACATCTTTCCGAAGACTTACCCGGATTACCCCCACAACCATAAGTCATGTTTTGCATCCTTAGTCCCCGAATCTGCTGGTGACATCTAAAGGAAATGATATAATTTTGGTATAGTAGATCGCTTAACCAAGTTCGCTCACTTCCTACCGATTCATGAAAAAGATACTACAGAGAAGTTAGCAGAATTGCTTCTTAGGGAGATAATGGCACAACATTGAGTGCTTATTTCTATTTTCTCGAAGAGAGATGGCCGATTCGTGTCAAGGATATCGCAATCATTTCAAAAGGCCATTGGAACAAGCATACGTGTTCTAAAATTTCCGAAAATTGTACACGTATTATTGATGTCCAATACTAGCAACGAAACTTACAAGTTTTCACTAACGAACAATAATACATAATCACTAGATGATGTTAATTATCATAAGATGCAATCAAGCGTCATATATGTATATAGAGGGGAAGGTTCATTGGGGAACACTAAAAAAGTAGGGAACAGTGGGGAACCGACTCAAACGAACTCTGATTGGACTCATTCCCGCGGCATTGGAACCGACTCGTCGAACCCTAACTAGGATCTCTTAATCCTAAACCCTAAATCCTAACCCATAAACCATAAACCCTAAAGCTAAAAATAAAAGCTAAAACCTAAAACCTAAACCCTAAAAGCTAAACCCTAAATACTAATGATTAACCCTAATACGAAACACTAAAGCTAAACCCTAAGGCTAAACCCTGATATAAGACCTAAATCCAAACCCTAATATATTTAGGGTTTAGGGGATCGAATTTAGGGTTTATGGTTAAAAGAGCCTAGTTAGGGTTCGACTAGCCGGTTCCAACGCCGCTGAAATGAGTCCAATCGGAGTTCGTTTGTACGGTTCCCCACTGTTCCCCACTTTTTTAGTGTTCCCCAATGAACCTCACACTATATATATATACCCTAATGGTATCTAAACACTAAGTACCGAATAATATTACATAACTGATTGCTAATGGGATCATAAGCCCAATTAAGTATCCATTTAGCATCAAATCATATCCTAGTGAACAAGTTAGTTCTAGTTAGTAAACTAATGCTAGATTAGCGCCTAATCACCCAAACTTCGCCTATGTATCCAAATATCTCCATAACATATATTGTGAGATATTTTTAGTCAACACAATTCAAGAACAATCAACCCCCCCCCCCCAAATACCCCTTTTTCAGCCCGAGTGGGCCGTCCCCGAGTCTACCTTAACTTGATGAGTGCTAATAAGTTGAAGTATTGTGTAGTTTGACTATCGAGACTTGAGGGCATGTTGATTAATAGTGAGGTATGCACAAGACTATACATTCACACATTTATCACTTTACAAAAAATAAAACATCACAACTCTCCTTATCCTCCTCTCATCTATGGCTTCTCTCTCTCACTCCTCTTTCTCTTCATATTCAAATTTCAAACTAGCAAGCCAGAAGTTCCAAGGTGCAACCTAAGGTGTTCTATGGTGTTTTAAGGTGTTACAAGGCTTAGAAGGTAACATAGGGAGCAAGTTTTGCAAGGATTGGAAGCTTTTCTTTTCTTTTTCACAATATTCTTCTTCCCTAGCCTTGCTCTAGTTGTAAACATCTAGATCTTTACTTTTGTTTTTAAGTTGATGTAGATCATGGAAGTACAAGTATTCACTAAGAAAACCTTGTTAAAACACTTACAAATTTCAAAAGAAATAAGATGTAAATTAAGAAATGTGGGTAACTTGTGGTGATCTTGAAGTTGATGATGATAAACTATACATAATGAACTTGTGATTGAGGTAATAAAAAGTGGTTTTAAAATATTTCTAAGTAGTAGGAAGTGTATGGAAGTTGTTTAAGAGATGGATGATCATGAAGAGTATTTTTGAAAGACCTAGTGTTTTGAATAATTTCCATGTTCTTGAGTTTAAAGATATAAAGATACTATTTATGAGGTTGACTAGAGAAGATTGACGATAATGATTAACAGATATCAGTGATAACCTAGGGGATATCATGTCAAAATTTACAAAATATCAAGTTTATGTTATAAAAATGACTAACTATGGATTATTTTCACTAAGTATGGATTAAATGTGTTTTTGTGAAAATCTAGACATAATGGTGATCTAGGGTTTATAGGAACATGAAAAGGGTTATAAATATAAGTTAGTATATATTGATGAAAGGAAAGGGTAAAATGAGAAAAACCTTGAGTTGTGGAAACCATGACTAGGAATGCATAAACAATGCCATTTAATTGACACTATTCATACCGGTTTTTATACAAAGTTTATCAAATGTTTTAAGGATTAATTTGTGTCAAGCAAAACCTACGAACTCACCGACATTATGTTGACATTTTATTTAACATGAATTTCATGAAAATAAATGGCACTGCATGGTTTGGAATTAAAGGACTAAAAATGCATAAACAATTCCATTTTGGGGGGTTTGTCTTATATTTCTCGCTTCCGCGCGATGAGATATAGGCCCAAGCCTAGTTATTAAGCCTTATATTTTGTTTATATATGTATGTGAAACTTGAAGTTTATGGTTCATGTATGAAAACGAAATGCTTTGGTTTGTATTATCATTTCAAGTATTACATACAATTGGCATTGTTGGTTACTTCAAATCATGTTGACGTTTGAACTATCTAATGCTATGAAAACCTTTGGAGATCACACGTCGCACTTCTTCTATGAGTAGGTGTGACATTGTTAAGGTACTAGAGATTGAACCTGCCGCAAGTTAGCATTATTTTATGGTTAAGGGTCATTTGGCTTTATGCGGTTTACGCAATTCGAAGGATGTGTGGCCATTTTATCTTTGTTTTAAACGATATGACGTTTTGACTCAAAGCCCAAACCGATATCATGTCCTTCTAATTTAATCGATTGAAATTCAAATACTTGACTTGGGCTTAGCCTCATAATTCAAACAACAATGGGCTTTTCAAACATTCAAATGATGTGAATTAATGAATGCTAGGCCCAAATGAATTTGATTTAGAAATGTTGGCCCAAAGAAAAGTTGTATGGGTTTAGCAATTGACTGAAGTTAAACTAAATGGACTTAGAAAATAATATGCTTGAGAGTGGGCCTTATCAATCACCATAAACAATAGAGTTTGTGAAATGTTAAACGACACATGGACTCTGTTTTGTGTTAAAGCCGTGGGCCAATCAAAGAGAGACTTGATAATCTTCTTGGCCCAGCTTCAAACGATAGTGAATGTTTGTTTGAATCATCTATCTTGGGCCTGTCATATAACAATTAGACATGGGTCTTGGATCAAGTCCTATCGTTTGAGAATTCGGCTTCTAAACGATGGATGGGCCCAACTATGGCTATTGTTTGTATTTTAAAACAACAGTATCGTTTGTATTAATGAGATTTAAATGGCCTTTGATATATTGTTATTTGGAAGTTGACTTGTGATAATAGACTATCGTTTAGATTATAGTGTCGTCTCGTCTCTCTCTAGCAACACTACAAATGGTCTGCAAGCGACATGGGACACTCCTCGAATGTGAGGAGTGAGAGGCCAGAACATCATAATAAGACACATTCTTCAAAGGACGGTTGCTCCTACAATACTTTGTGTCGTGTAAACCCCGAGATTTCAATGGGGAGAAATGGGTTGTGGAAGCCCTAAGATGGTTAGACGAGATGGAAACTATTGTTGATATCGACGGCTGTGCTAATAAGGATGTCGTGAAGTATGTATCACAATCCTTCAAAGGTGATGTCCTGATCTGGTGGAAAGCCATGATACTATCAGCTGGCAAGGTACATTTATACAACATGGGATGGTCCAAGTTTGTGGACTTGGTCAATGATACTTACTGCCCACCTCACGATGTGGAGAAGATTGAGTCAGACTTTTTGACTCTGACAATGAAAAACCTGGACTGTCAGAAGTACGTAACCGACTAAAACTCTCTGTCTAGGTTAGTACCATACCTGATCACCCCAGAGATGACACTGACAGAAAAAGTCTAGTGAGGCAAAAGTCAGTCAGGTATGACACTGACAGAAAAAGAAAACGGGAGGATGACAACTCCCAGAGATCCAAAAAGAAAGGGAAATTTGGATTCAGTAGGAACCAAGGGAAGCTCATGTAAGAAAGGAAGCAAGAGTTTTTTTCCGCCATAGCCAATACGGGCCCAAGGAAGTATGCTGGTTCGTTACCCGAATGCGTCAAGTGCGGATATCATCATATGGGTGGTTGTGAAAACATAAAGTGTAAAAAACTGCGGTAGGTTAGGACACAAAACAGAGGCTTGCTGAACCTATGGGACATGAAAGGGGCAAGGATGCGGTGGATGTGGCGACATGGACCACTTTCGGAAGGATTGCCCGAAAGCAAACCAAGCTCGATGAACAGATTTGTGATTGGAGCAAAGTATTCTCACAAAGAGCTAAATGTGGTCACCGGTATGTTTATTGTTAATAACTGTTATGCATCTATACTTTTTGATACTGATGCCAATCTTAGTTTTATATCTACGGATTTTAAAAATATACTTAGTTTAGAGTTGAGTAAGCTAGACATGCCATATTTTATAGAATAAGCTCACGGAAAATTGGTTGAATCGGGAGAAATTATTAACGAATGCACTTTGGAATTAGGCGAACAAAATTTTAACATAGCTCTCCTACCCATTCAATTGGGTAGTTTCGATGTCGTGGTCGGCATGGATCGCTTTTCAGGCAACCGTGCCGAGGTGGTTTGTCACGAAAAGATATTTCGCATCCCCCTTCTTAGTGGAGAAACACTCTTAGTCCATGGAATGAAGTGCGAAACATCGTTGCGGATTATCACTTTCCTGAAGGTGAGGAAGTGTTTCGGAAGGGTTACACTAATTGTGGATAAGAAGATCAAGGAGCCTAAACTTGAGGAGATCTCTATTGTGAAGGAATTCCCCGACGTCTTTTCGAAGATTTACCTGGATTACCCCCACAACCATAAGTCGTGTTTTGCATCCTTAGTCCCCGGAGCTGCAAGTGACATCTAGGGGAAATGATATGATTTCGGTATAGTAGATCGCTTAACCATGTTCGTTCACTTCCTACCGATTCATGAAAAAGATAGTACATATAAGTTAGCAGAATTGTATCTTAGGGAGATAATGGCACAACATGGAGTGCCTATTTCTATTATCTCGAAGTGAGATGGCCGATTCGTGTCAAGGATATCGCAATCACTTCAAAAGGCCATTGGAACAAGCATACGTGTTCTAAAATTTCCGGAAATTGTACATGTATTATAAGATGCTATCAAGGGTCATATATATATATATATATATATATATATATATATATATATATATATTGGGGAAGGTTCATCGGGGAACACTAAAAAAGTGGGGAACAGTGGGAAACCGACTCAAACGAACTCCGATTGGACTCATTCACGCGGCGTTGGAACCGGCTCGTCGAACCCTAACTAGGATCTCTTAACCCTCAACCCTAAATCCTAACCCCTAAACCCTAAACCCTAAAGCTAAAAAATAAGCCTAAAACATAAACCCTAAAAGCTAAACTCTAAAGGCTAAACCCTAAAGCTAGACCCTAAACCCTAAAGGCTAAACCCTAAATTCTAATGATTAACCCTAAAACTAAACCCTATAGTTAAACCCTAAGGCTAAACCATGATACAAGACCCTAAATCCAAACCCTAATATATTTAGGGTTTAGGGATAGAATTTTGGGTTTAGGGTTAAGAGAACCTAGTTAGGGTTCGATTAGCCGGTTCCAATGCCACTGGAATGAGTCCAATCAGAGTTCGTTTGTATCGTTCCCTACTGTTCCTCACTTTTTTAGTGTTCCCCAATGAACCTTACACTATATATATATATATATATATATTATATATATATATATATATATATATATATATATATATATATATCCTAATGGTATCTAAACACTAATTACTGAATAATATTACATAACGGATTGTTGATGGGATCATGAGCCCAATTAAGTATCCATTTAGCATCAAATCATATCCTAGTGAACAAGTTAGTTCTAGTTAGTAAACTATTGCTAGATTAGCGCCTAACCACCCAAACTTCGCCTATGTATCCAAATATCTCCATAACATATATTGTGAGATATTTTTAGTCAACACAATTCAAGAACAACCAACCCCCCCCCAATACCCCTTTTTCAGCCCAAGTGGGGCGTCCCCGAGTCCACCTTAACTTGATAAGTGCTAGTAAGTTGAAGTATGGTGTAGTTTGACTATTGAGACTTGAGGGCATGTTGTATGATAGTGAGGTATGCACAAGACTATACACTCACACACTTATCACTTTACAAAAAAAAACATCACAACTCTCCCTCTCCTCCTCTCATCCACGGCTTCTCTCTCTCACTACTCTTTCTCTTCGTTTTCAAATTTCAAACTGGCAAGCCAGAAGTTCCAAGGTGCAACCTAAGGTGTTCTATGGTGTTTTAAGGTGTTACAAGGCTTAGAAGGTAATATAGAGAGCAAGTCTTGCAAGGATTGGAAGCTTTTCTTTTCTTTTTCACAATATTCTTCTTCCCTAGCCTTGTGCTAGTTGTAAACATCTAGATCTTTACTTTTGTTTTTAGGTTGATGTAGATCATGGAAGTACAAGTATTCACCAAGAAAACCTTGTTAAAACACTTACAAATTTCAAAAGAAATAAGATGTAAATTAAGAAATGTGGGTAACTTGTGATCTTGAAGTTGATGATGATAAAAATATACATAATGAACATGTGATTGAGGTAATAAAAAGTGGTTTTTAAAATGATCTCTAAGTAGTAGGAAGTGTATGGAAGTTGTTTAAAAGATGGATGATCATGAAGAGTATTTTTGAAAGACCTAGTGTTTTGAATAATTTCCATGTTCTTGAGTTTAAAGATATAATAAATATTGTTTATGATGTTGACTAGAGAAGATTGACGATAATGATTAACAGATATTAGTGATAACCTAGGGGATATCATGTCAAAATTTACAAAATATCAAGTTTATGTTATAAAAATGACTAACTATGGATTATTTTCACTAAGTATGGATTAAATGTGTTTTTGTGAAAATCTAGACATAATGGTGATCTAGGGTTTATAGGAACATGAAAGGGGTTATAAATATATGTTTAGTTTATATTGATTAAAAGAAAGGGTAAAATGAGAACAACCTTGAGTTGTGGAAACCATGACTAGGAATGCATAAACAATTCCATTTAATTGACACTATTCATACCGGTTTTTATACCAAGTTTATCAAATGTTTTAAGCATTATTTTGTGTCAAGCAAAACCTGTGAACTCACCGACATTATGTTGACATTTTATTTAACATGTATTTCACGAAAATAGAAGGCATTGCATGGTTTGGAATTCAAGGACTAAAAATGCATAAACAATTCCATTTTGGGGGGTTTGTCTTATATTTCTCGCATGCGCGCGATGATATATAGGCCAAATCCTAGTTATCAAGCCTTATATTTTGTTTAAATATATATGTGAAACTTGAAGTTTATGGTTCATGTATGAAAACGAAATGCTTTCGTTTGTATTATCATTTCAAGTATTACATACAATTGGCATTGTTGGTTACTTCAAATCATGTAGACGTTTGCAATATCCAATGCTATGAAAACCTTTGGTGATCACACGTCGCACTTCTACTGTGAGTAGGTGTGACATTGTGAAGGTACTAGAGGTTGAACCTGCCGCAACTTAGCGTTATTTTATGGTTAAGGGTCATTTGGCTTTATGCGGTTTACGCAATTCAAAGGATGTGTGGTCATTTTATCTTTGTTTTAAACGATATGATGTTTTGACTCAAAGCCCAAACCAGAATCATGTCCTTTTAATTTAATCGATTGAAATTCAAATGCTTGACTTGGGCTTAGCCTCATAATTCAAACAACAATGGGCTTTTCAAACATTCAAATGATGTGAAATAATGAATGCTAGGCCCAAATGAATTTGATTTAGAAAGGTTGGCCCAAAGAAAAGATGTATGGGTTTAGCAATTGACTGAAGTTAAACTAAGTGGACTTAGAAAAAATATGCTTGAGAGTGGGCCTTATCAATCACCATAAACAATAGAGTTTGTGAAATTGTTAAACGACACATGGACTTTGTTTTGTTTTAAAGTTGTGGGCCAATCAAAGATAGACTGATAATCTTCTTGGGCCACCTTCAAACGATAGTGAATGTTTGTTTGAATCAACTATCTTGGGCCTGTCATATAACAACTAGACATGAGTCGTGGATCAATGTCTATCGTTTGAGAATTCTGCTTCTAAACGATGGATGGGCCCAACGATGACTATTGTTTGTATTTTAAAACAACAGTATCATTTGTATTAATGACGTTTAAATGACCTTTGATATATTGTTGTTTGGAAGTTGACTTGTGATAATAGACTATCGTTTAGATTATAGTGTCGTCTCGTCTCTCTCTAGCAACACTACAAATGGTCTGCAAGCGACGTGGGACAAAAAAGTACAATTCTGTTGCACTACAATTGTGCATGTCAACCAATGAAATTCAAAACAGAGTTTTGAACGAGGGCGAGGGCCTGCACTCACACCGCTCTCCTCCCCTAGTATATGGAGCTGTTGTTTTGTTTTTTTCGGTATTAAGCCAGGGAGAGCGGACTTGTCAGCTATCATAGGCAGTAAAAGAACAGTAATAAAGCAAGCCATTTGTAACACCCCAAATCGCGTAATACAACACACGCGGCGGAAACACTTGGGGAGTCACGTTACAAGTTGTTTCACAACACATGTTACTTAAAATTTTGTTTTATTGAATTATCGAATTACATCGTCTTGGAATAATGAATATGAAATACAATGAAAATGTCTTTCAATTTTTAAAGTCACTAAAGCCCGAGTCCATCCTATGTGTAGCATGCGGCGACAATCATCACAAAAGTAAACCTGAAACATATGTGAAAATAGGTACGTCAGCATAAAAATGTCTGTGAGTAACATAGGTTTTTGTTGATGAGGATTCATGGCTTTGAATTGTTAAAAGAAATGTTTAACTAAAAGTAGCCAATTAACCTTTGTAAAAAAAATTTCTTTTGTAAAATCATATGAAAATCAATGATTTAAAAGAATGATGCATGGTTAACTTAATAACCAAAATATGTCTTGTAAAAGTAGTCATGTCTTTGTATAAAAAGTATCATGTATAAATCAATGTCTTTGTGTAAACCAGATGTTATGTATAAACAATGGCTAGTGTAAACCAAGTGTTATGTATAAACTAATGTCATGTGTAACAGTGTCAAGTAATATCCAATGTCTTGTATAAAAATTTCATCTCTTGTCTTAGTTCAAAGTGAGTTAGATAACGCTACGATATGTAATATAATAAAAGCACTTATATATAGGAAGTACCAGCGGCGTATCCACCATACTTTTATTATATTACACACGCCTCGTTATCTAAAACACTTGCCATAAACTAATCGTCCAATTGTCATTGTTATAAACCAATCGTCCTTGCATAAACAATATCTTTGAATAAACAAAGGTTTTGTTTAAATCCAAAAGTTATGTCTTATAAACCATTGCTTTTATTGTAAAAACATATAATAGGATTGTTGGCGCATACATTCAAGCCTTGTCGACTATCGAATAAACCCTTATAAAAACAAAGGTCTATTAATGTTCACCGGCTTCTATCATTCCCCAATGGATACTTTCAAGCGACTATAAAGCGGGAATGGGGTATCAAACCTATGGTACCATTACATACTACCGGTCGGCATCAATGTTAATGAATGTATCATTGTATATTCAACGCACCAATATGTCTTGAAATCGTGTACTAGGTATGCTAAGTCAACATACGAAGTAAAATGTCTTTGAAACCATGTGTAGGTATACTAAGTCAATATACCATGTAAAATGTCTTTAAATCGTATGCTACGTATGCTAATTCAACATATGAAGCAAAATGCAATTGAAATCATGTACTATATGTACTATGTAATCAAAGCATATGTAATGTCATGAAATCGCGAAAATAGTCATAAGCACATATGTATCACCCCAAAACATTTGTATATGTAAAAGAGGGGACTGTGTACTCACTTGGGATTGCAAAGTACTCTTGAATCAAAGATCAAACAAGCTCAAGAGTCCGAGGATTCAAACGGATCCTAATATTGGATAACTATGTAAATATCAAGACTTTAATCGGTGGATCGGATAGAATGAGGTCTTGTAAACCAAATGAGTGTTGAACTCATATGAAATGGTTTAACAAAGTCTACATTCTGATGTGAAATTAAACCTAAGTGCTTTTGACCCGTTATGACTCGTTAAGGTAGTTTACGCTACTTTAACGTGTCATTTGCGTAATACATGTTCGGATGGTTGGATATGTGTTATGATAAGTCTTTTATGCCAAAATAAGTTTAATATAGTTGCAACATCAGTTTATATGTCAAAACATTGGTTACATAGGCTTAAAATTAATTTATGCGTAAAAAGGGCATTTTGGTCATTTATAACGGCATAACAGACGACTTAACATAACACTAACCAAAAGGTATAACCTCAGAGGGTTATTCCCTATACAACTATGGTCACAAATATGTATTAGGTCGGATCCTATGATCGGCCAAACGGGTCGGATTCGAAAGTCAAAGCGGTGGTCAAGACCGCTCGACTTACGACCCTAAATAAGCACTAAACTATAAGTGACGAGTTAGACATGTTTTGACAAGCCTATCTAAGTTATAAAAGTGTTTTGGTATCAAAACAAAATGTTTTGATACCCGAAAATAGTAATGTCGTATAATGCGCATTTTGCGAATTATTGACCGAAACTTTGACTCGTCACTTCGACTAGTAAACGTGATAATTAGTAGGCATGATCGCTATGGACCATAACCCTCGTGATTACGATCACGTTGCAAAGTCGAATTGAACTTTGCTTTGACCAATTAATGGTCAAAACTGAAAGTCAAATAGAAAGTCAAATTTTTTTCACTTTTAGCTCAAACTAGCTAAAAGAAATAAACAAGACTAAGAGGGAGCACTTGTGTTTGAAGAACACTTGAAGAGCTCTAGGAGGAAGAATGCTCAGTTAGGAAGCCTCCAACAATGTGGTAGCCTCCAAGTAGAGCAAGAGAGAAAGAAGAGAATGAATGAGAAAAAAAATGGTTGAATGAGCTTGCTATTTATATCAATTCAAGTGCCACAAGATCATTCCAAGTGTCTAATGTATTGGCATGATCCTAGGGTGGTCCAACAGGTGTCATTTGCAGGTGAGCAGTGGCAAAAATCGTTTTGCTTGGTGTCCAAGGGAGTTAACAAGGAGCTGCCACATTTGTGCTGTTCTTGCACCTGGATGCGGACCGTATGGACTTTTGAATGCCGTCCGCATCCACCCTTGCGGGCACAAAGTTTCAAAAATTGGCAGAACAGACCCCTGCACTCGTTTCGTCACGTTTTGGCAGTTCTAACACCCGTTAACCTCTATAAGGACGTTAAAGTATAGGGAACTTGAAATAAGTCCAAAATATGTCCTAGGTGTTGGTTCGTTCGGTCGTACGGTTGCGGTTTTCGGTTAATTACGACGGAAATCGTAACGAACGCGCAAATGACCGTAAGTGCGCAACGAATGATATTTTTGCATTCCAATTACAAAAATACAAGATTTTAATGATTACAAAATTTTCTGGATGTGCGTACATGTTTCGGATTAAGAAATACGCGTAACGACATAGTTTCGCAAAATTTGCAAAATAGCCCCTGAGCTTGAATAAACTTGTTTTTGCCATACCGAACCCTTCAAAACCTATTTCTAAGTTATGTAAAGGTTATTTAAGGTATGTTAAGCTTGTGACATTGTTCTGGAGTGTACGTCGCTATGAGAATCCGCAGACTTTCTTAGTTTGTCGTAAATAGTCCATGTGATCGAATAGGCTTGTTTTTGCATACCAAACCCTTAAAAACTTATTTCTAAGTTATGTAAAGGATATTTGAGATATGTTTTGCTTATTTCACTATTCCAGAATACACGTACATTAAACTGATTACGTTTACGTATAACTTTCCAGAAATTGTTTAAGAGCTTGATTTTGAACAAGGATTGATATTGTGCAATTGTTATGGTTAAATTTCATAATTCAATGAATAAAACTCAAGGTTATTGCTTATGAAATTGTTTAGGATTTGATAATGACAACTGAAGACACAGTTGTCACACCATTGGAGGGGGAGGTTCCCAAAGCGAGTATCAAAAGTGTCTGGAACCAGTATCTGCTCCATAATTCGCGATCCAGTTTCAATTCTTTAAGAACATGGAAGAAGAGAGAGAGCTCATGACAGAAGAGAGAAAGCACATGACAGGAAAGAGGGAGCACCTAAAAAGGTTCAAATAAGAAATATCAGTGCTGGGTAAGTGGTTAAGACTTTTTCCCAATCGTTCTCGGCTCCTTAGGGAGTAGTGCCCCCAAGACACAGCCATGCCAATCGACCGACACGGCTCCGGGTACCATTTCTTGACTTGAGACAAAATGATTTCTTTCAAGATCAATACATGGTAACCTTTGAGACCAGTGAACAACTGCTTGAAAAGGCCGTAAATCATCAATAAGAAAGGAGGTACATCATAATTAAACACTGAACGCATGGAGGTTTTTTCAATTCAATCGTACTTTTCTAGTGAATTTTCCGGCGAGCTTGGTTGCCGGAAAAAATGGTGAAATGACTTTTTTAGCTCAAAACTTAATAAAATCATGTTTTTGATTATCTCCATCAGTTCTAACAAGTTTTAACCCAAATAATTATCATATAACATCGTATTTTCGAGTTTTAATCCATATTTTCAGCCAAGAACTGGGTTTCGGGTTTTTGTCCAATAATTTTCAAAAATCTATCAAGAAACCACTCAAAAACCAAATACTCAATTTTCAACAAGAAATTGATTCTGATGCTTTGATACCACTTGTAGGTCCTGATTGGAATCTTGAACACAAGGATTTCTTGTTTCGAATGATGTAACAAGTGCCGAATCCAAGTTAGACCACACACCGAGCACGAGTGTGAATCAATAAACACAACTATTCCTTGATTAACGCACATATATTGATTTCCATAGAGTTGGGTTATAATATTACACAATGAAATACTCTCCACCATCTCACACACACTCTGTATTTGCTCTTACAAGCATATCATTCCAAGTGACACACTGCGTATTTATAGTAAACCCAGTACAGACCAAAAGTTAGTATTCAAGTAATAAATGATGGTATCCATTGTTTGGATGATCCAAACCATGGTCACACACCATGTTACCAAACGATGGCTTCTTATAGTTCTAAACGGTAGTCTTCAAGACCTCACTTCAAACGATGGTCATAGCATGTATCATCCAAACCATACACATGCATGAGTATATAAATATCCAAACGATGGTCTTGTGTGTGATGTTCCAAACGATAGCATGATGTAACACAAGTGATACCCATGTACAACATTTAAGCGATGGGCATTATACACTAAGGTTTGGATTTACCACACCTTAAATGAAGGTGTCATGTAGTTTGGTTGATTATCATCTTGGACTTGTTCTTCGAGTTGAACGACTTCGGTCGTAACTGAACATCACTATATGCATACATAAATGCATCAACAATAAATCATTCCAATATCGAACACATACCTCACCTTTTAATTAGAAAAATAAAAAAAATAAATACACATAATTTGATTATATGCATATTATTTTGTATATAAATTATGAAATGGTTATTAGATATACATACTCCTTTTTTAGAATGAATAATTATTTCAAGACATAATACTAGTAAGGTATAAAACAGATACACATGCCTCAGCCACAACCGTCAACACTTGTTTGTTTTTTTTTTGTAGGAAATTATTGTACAAGAAGATGTGGTTCAAGACTTCGTTGAAGCCTACACAACAGATTGTACAAGAAGACGTGATTCACGAGTTCGTTGAATACTAAACAACGGACTTTAGAAGAAGACATGGTTAATGCTCTTTTTAAAGGCTATTGTTTTGAATCAATTTAATACATGTGTTATATTATATTATATTTCGTTTAGATTTGTTCATTGTACGTGTACTATAATTTCCCAAATATGTAAAGAGAGTATCTTTACTATTTTTTATTCATACAATTTTTATTATAATTGTGACCCATGTGGTAGAGTATATCTTTAAATGTTAGGATTTCAGTTGTGATATTTCAATTAGTCGATCATCTTAAAGGTTTTCAAACTTTTCCGTGGGTGGGTGGTGTTCATATAGTAAGAACCTCTTTATAAATGATTGGACAAACACCAAATCTTATAATCTGAATAGATATGAATTTTCTGAATAGAGTTAACTTTTTTACTTAAAAACCTATATTGCATGAAATTCAAAATATGTTTTTTAAAATATAATAAAATAGAAGAATAATTAATTTTAGTATTATTTTTATGAGTGATTTCTAAAAGAAAATATTAGAAAAATATCATATTTAATGTTGTTGGACGGTTTTAATGCTAAAAATATGTCCAATGATAAAGAAAAAAGAAATAACTGATGTTAAAAAGAATCCAAATTTTAGTCCTTAATTTTTATATGTATTAATTTTTATATAAATATATTTTTGAAGTAACTAAACTTAACTGGGTTAACATGATACTTATAGAAGTAAGGGCACTTATCAATTTCATAAAAAGTTTGAATTAACATTTATCATTTACATAAAAAAATTAATACACAATTAATAAATTGTTTTATAAATTAACTTAACCGAATTTATAAATTTCACGTTAAAGTTTATTTAAAAAAACATATTTTAATGATTGTATGTGTTAACAAAAATGCATTATATTTTTATTACTAAGTATATAAAATTACATTTACTCAACACATCGGATCTAACCAAGTACTTGAAATATAGCATTTAGATTTTAAAGGGAAAAGACAACACGCTGATGGAGCCCTCACGTTTTACATAAATCATTCCAATATGGAACTCATACATTACCTTTTAATTAAAAAAATAAATAAACATAATTTGATTATATGCATATTATTTTGTATATAAATTATGAAATAGTTATCAGTTATACATACTCCTTTTTAAAATGGATAATTATTTCAAGACATAAAACTAGTAAGGTCTAAAACTAATACATATGCACAAAACCTCAATCAACTGAACTGAAAAACATACATTTGTGTGAGTAGGGTTATTGAAGATAGTGTTTTTACTAGCTATACAGTTGTGAGAGTAGAATAGCTCAACTCACCCTCAAATTATCTCAGTTTAGACATATATTCATCTTAACCCGGGGAATGGATTGATTATAGGTTGCCTTGTCATAATCCGGTTGAATTCCGAAGAACTGTGCAGCTCTTGTAAGATTTAATGGGAGTCTTCATTGGTTTGTTTATGATCATGGTATGGTTGCTTTTGATCCTTATAAGGATCCCAAATCTTATCGACTTATCACGTTTCAAGCTGACAGGAATGCTCAAAGTAAGGTTAGGCATGATGGGCTTTATCGTTTATGTGATGCTAAAGTAAGGTTAGGATCCCAAATCTTGTCGACTTATCACGTTTCAAGCTGACAGGGATGCTCAAAGTAAGGATAGGCATGATGGGCTTTATCGTTTTTGTGATGCTCAAAGGAAGGTTAGGATCCCAAATCTTGTCGACTTATCACGTTTCAAGCTGACAGGGATGCTTAAAGTAAGGTTAGGCATGATGGGCTTTATCGTTTATGTGATGCTCAAAGTAAGGAAATCTTGTCGACTTATCACGTTTCAAGCTGACAGGGATGCTCAAAGTAAGGTTAGACATGATGGGCTTTATCCTTTATGTTTATGCACAAAAGTAAGGTTAGGATCCCAAATCTTGTCGACTTATCACGTTTTCAAGTGGCGCCTGATGCGAGTTCATTTTACTGTTTTAGTATGTGGGATTTGATAGATAATGATAAAGGAGAATGGTGTTCAATTTTACGGTGACCCCTGTAGTGATCTCTCGTCTTCTGATCCTTAGTTGAAAAGCTGGTTGATGAAAGCTACTTTTCTCCCATTATCTTCCCGTCTGTTTGATCTGGATATTGTTTATATGAGGTGTGTGGAGTTTTCTAGCCATCAGATCACAACAATAATTAACTGTCACCATTAGGCCTTATGTAAGCTCTCCAGATTGTGAGCAATAGCGACTACATTAATGATGTCGCCACAAAAAAGGTCGCCACTAATGCTCATTTTTCTTGTAGTGTCTTGTGTGGTGTCATATAGTACGCTGAAAAGAAGGCTGGATGTTGCTGGTAAACCTACTGGTGTTGTTGATTCCCTATCATGGCGTGTGGTGGTGCCATCTGTGACTCCAAGATGGCCAACACCATTTCCTATTCCTCCTGTTCCATAGAAAGAGGTTATGCCAGAAGTTATTCCTAATTAATTTCTGTATTCATTTATGAGTGAGTGTTTCAGATAACTTGAGTTTTGAAATGTTGTTGTATGTTTTTATTTTACGAAAGTAAGTATTAATGATGCTAATCATCTTAGCTGGTCATGAAAGGTTTTTATGCTTGCCAGGTCTTATCCAGAATTTTGGTGCCCCAATTAGTTTATATAGTGGTTGGACATTACTAATAAACCAATTTAGTAGATTTTAAGGATCAGGTATTTAGGCCAGATCATTTTTGCAGTTCTACACCAACAATAGACCATTTGGTCGTAAGCAGAACTGTTAGCATATTCAAAGACTGGGAAGAATCCATTTGATGGATTTACACCTTCTGTAAGCTAACACACTCCATGTATTTGGTTATGGGCTATGTTTCTGCAGGTGCCATAATGGGAAGTACTAACTTGTGGTGATAATAACTTTATACATTACCAAGAGATTGGCGTGAATCCTACTAATACCTTTGCTATTTCTGGGATATTGCCCTTCCCATGGAAACAACTACCTGAACTTTTTTCTTAAATTGAGCCCATATTATTGCTATCTCAAGCTAGCTTCAAGCAGGCTCAAGGTTGTTAAAAAAACGGGCATCTTAATTTGTAGTTTTAAGTGGAATGTTTTATATAATTCTGAAAATTGGATAAATGCTTAAATTTAAAAAATATATATGAACAATATTAGCATGTTTAAAATAGAAATAATCCAGAAAGAAAAAATAAAAAAGAGAGCAATTGCGACCTTAAATGAACATGTTTGGTCTTAAAATGGTTGCAACAGGGCAGTTGCAACCGTTTTCAGACCTTAAATGTGGTCGCAAAAAGCCAGTTCTCTAGCAGTGTGTGTATGTGGATGCGTCAAAACACAATTAGAAAGCATTGTAGAAAACTATCACGTGCTAATTAACAATTTTCCTAAAGACTATGTTGAGATTTTCTCACATGTTTGTGATTTTTTTCTCAGACTTTGTGAAATTTCTCAAACTTTGTGAAATTTTCGTATGTAAGAGTTTACTGATTTGATCATAGCTGAAATTTATGACTTTTAGGATGAATCGTGTTTTGTAACCTGTTTCAAGTATTTGATGCCATTGAAATTGGGATTTATAGAGCATGATTCCAACCTCCTCCCCATATCTAGCCAACTATGTGATGCAATTATGATCACTAAACGCTAATCATCAATTTTCCATAAAGGTTTGGTTATGATCATACCTAGAATCAATGGATCGGCCGATCAGGACATCTTTCACCACTCAAGACGCCGAATTGTGTCATCCAGAATTCGATGGTTGCGCTCTGGATTTCAAGCGTCAACTCTTAAATAAGTCATTTCGAATCTAAAGCTTAAAAAAACGTCATCTAAGTTGAAACGAATGAAGGTGGTGAATTATATAGAAATCAAATGCCATGGATTACAAGCTTTCTAGGTTATTTTGCTTTCCGCCGTTATCAAACCTTAAATCTGAATTTGGGATTTGTTGGCTATCAAAACCCTAGATGAGTAGATGACAAAAGCGGAACTTAGTGAGGCTTAAATAGAAGAGACTATGACTAGTTTGAACCGGGTCATTGAGCTTCTTTATTTATGAGTTTATTAAAACAAATAATAAAGTTAGAGATTCGATACGAGAATAATCATGTCACTTTACGGGTTGGGGCACTTGTATGGTATTTAGGTGATGCTCGTTTGATTATCGAAAATTGTTAGGATGTCGTTATATGAATCGAAACCATCAAGAGATTGGAGTTGTTAACATATATATTGTCAATAACAATTTGGATTTGCTAAAAATATGAAAGATTAAGAATTTGGATTGGTTGGATTATATTTGAGCTTTTGATATTTAAATTTGGCTTTGAAGATAAGTTTTAGATCTTCTTTTCTGTTTATGAGATTTCCAAGAGGTAGTTTTGTGCAAACAAATAACATAAATATTGATCTTTTATACCTATGCACCTGCTAGGTATTATGATAAGTGGCCACCAAATGAATATGGGATTAAATATGAAATACAATTCTACTATCTCATATAAAATTTGAAATACCAAAACATTCGCAAAACCCGACCCAATATGGTCCATAAATAAAACAAAGGCATTAGGTTTATGTCAAAGTGAAAAATCATAATATAAATATGAATGTGTGTGTATATATTATAGTGGTGTTTTAATGATTAGTAAACTCGATTGATTATGTTTTTATGAAGCTTGCTAATACTTTTTACAAAGTTGTATTAAGGGTGCACCAAATTGTTGATTTGATTTAGTGAAGCACAATGAGTTAACTCTGAAAAGGCAAAAGGAATAAGTAATTAACTAGTGAATTTATAATCTGTAAATTGTAAACAAGGAATGAATAAAGGAACATCTCAGGTTTCAATTCGCGACATATACATTGATTCATTTGCTGATAGTGAATTACAATGACCTAATTCTGCAAGTAATTGCAATGAAGGATAGTTACCTCGGGACAAGGTAATCCGACCTTGTTGACTTTACAATCCAAGACCGCAATATGTGAAAATAAATTTAGGTAGCAAGAATGTCGGTGTGGGCAGGAGATAGATTTTTTTCTCTCCCACAAGTTCCCCATCATCAAGCCAGTATGCACCAATACCAGAGGACCCACAAATGGGCGGACCCTCCAACCCTGCTCCTACTGCAGACCCGGCACCAATGGTTACGATAACCCAATCCCCACATATCCAAACCCAATCCCTTTTACCTTAACTACAATGGATTATGCTCTTTCGTCACCATCATATGATCCCTATATGCAGGCGGTCATCCAAAACACACTATACCCACCTCCTTTTCCTCCCACCTATCAAAACCCTTGGGTATCTAAATCCTGGATATCAATACCCGGTTGTTCCATAACCACAACCACCTCAACTACCAACTACACTTAAAGCAATAAACCAAGCGTTGGAAAGAACGGAACAAATCCAGCATAAAGTTCAACGCAACGAAAGAAGAACAAGCAAGATGTACCGAAAAATCTAAAAGCTCGTGAGAGGGAAAAAGGATGAGTTAAAACTTTGATTTTGAATTTTGTAATTATGTTATTTCCTAAAGTCCATTTTGGACATTGTATTGTATTTATCATTTCCAAAAGTCCAATGTTTCGACATTGTATTGTACTCTGTTGATTTAAAAAAAAAATTGGTTTTATACCATAAATGAGTATTCATCTTGTTTTTATTCATGCGATTAAGATCGCCATTTAATTCATTTGCCCTAAATCGATAAATCTTCTTGATGGCATGTAGCTCAAATTAAATTATTGGCTAGCCAAATGCTGGCGGAAATCGGGGTGGTGGAAATATCGTTGTCACACCCCGACCCGCAGCGGAATAAAAGTCGGGGCATAATTGGGTTATCACCAAAGCTCATGATGTTTACTAAGTTGTTTCATATTTATTAAATTCAAATTACAAACTTAAATATCCAAAACAAAATTCATACAATTACAAGAAAATGAAACTACATAATTATTCCAACGCATAAACTTGTTTATTCTTCTAGGCCTTCCTAAGTGTTTCCTGTCTCAGCTGGATCACCTGTATCATGTGTAAAACGGGGGAGATTTTGGGTCAACAAAAGTTGGCGAGTGAACCTTGATAAAACCTTTTTACTAATTTCTTGTTTTATTTAATAAAGAAAAATCGTGCAATAATCACATGTGAGCAAACATATATAGATAAACAATCACAAACCACTTTGGATGAGTATATGACATGAATGATGATGTATGTGAGATCAAGCCTCAATCAAACGGAGCCGATCTAATGAGGCTCCTGATGCTCAACCCGTATCCCACGGGGAACTGATGGGCCTAATGAAATGCCTGCACTGAAAATGATAAATCCAATCTACATATAATTCACACAACAATTGATACACATTTGATCACGGATATGATGTATGCACAAGTGTTTAAATAAAATAAAAGAATTGTACGACACATGATACACCCCAAAACATGATTAAAACGGGGAATTGGTAGAGATTCACTCACAATGGGTGCGTTCTTTGATGACGATGAATGCGCACGAATTTATGATTCAATCGACGAGGGAAAAACTAACCTAGATAATAACAAAATGATTCGATAAATAAATAAATTTTATTTGAGATTAATATTTTTAATTAGTGCTCTTAATGGGATTTTTAGATTTATTTTTGTGAGTTTAAGGAAATTTCTAACTTTAAAAATCCTATTTTTAAGTATTTTTAATTAATTTTCCAATTAAATAAATAAATAAAAATCATAAAAAAATGGGTTGACTTTCTGACAGTTGACCGGGTCTGACCGGTCAGACTGTGTTTATTCTATGCGGCGAGCGGGTTCGAACTCGGGACCTTTCGTTTGTATGCACGCAGCTCTACCAACTGAGCTACGTGTCTAACCCGAAATATTCTCTGTTTTAATTATATATATATACTAATTCAATTTAACCTTATTTAGTTTTATTAAAAATGATTTAATATGGCCGAACCGGTTGCAGAGACCCGGGGTCGAACTCGGAACCTCTAGTTCGAGTGCGCACAGCCCAACCAGCTGGGCTGTGTGTCTAATCCGCTTAACTAATGGATTATATTCCTCTTATATACATTCTGTGGATTGATCTGAATAGGTTTTAAAAACGTTGGTTTTATTTCAGAAAGTCGGTAACATGTGCGATTCGAACTCGGGACGTGTGTATTGTATTTGCACACAGTCCACCGCTGGACTGTGTGTCTAACCCGGTTAAATATCCGTTTTTAATTATATTAATACACATTTTCATCTTCATCTTCTTCACTTACAAAAATACAGAACAGTGAAATCCGACTGTTCTGTTTAATCGACCACAACTTATACTTGATTGAAATGGAAAGAAGATTACGTGATATGGTATACCAAAACAGCGAGTTGCTTCAGATTCCCGGCAAGATTTCGTTCGCTCTGATTTGCGATTTCCGGCTGAGTGAACTGTTTAACAGTTTTGATTATTGTGCTAAGCAATTAGATTAATAATCAAGAGATAGCAAGAAAGGTTTAGATGATTGTACCGATTAGGAGTAAGGCTTCGGTTCTCCGGTGATATTCCGGCGAGTGCGAGAATTTCCGGCGACGTGTTCTGAGTGGACTAAAGCTTCAGGAGTGAGCGCGGTTGTGAGCGAAAGTTTACAGGTGGTTGGAGGTGGGTATTTATAAGGAGGAACAGTTGATTTTGGGTTTGATTCAAGGTCAACAATCGCGATTAAAGATTTCCGACGGTTTTTGACTAAATTGATTGCCGGCAACGGTTATAACTGATGTCGAATTCAGTTTGTGCGTTTCAGTCAAAGGAAAAACTAGCCAAAATAGCGGTATTCCGGTTTTCCGGTGATTGCGTGTTCTGGGCGCTGATTTACAAATTTGAGTTTCGGTTTTTATTATAAATGTTATTCGTTTCAGTATTAAACACAAAAGTGGCGTGTGGCGGAGTGGTGTGGTGTGTGTTTGACTTTGCGGGAGACCCGGGTTCGAGACCCGGCGGCTCCATTTTATTTTCTATTCACTTATTTTTATTATTTATTAATTATGGTTTTTAAATTCTAAAATGTTTATTAAATATGTATTATTTAAAATAATCTGAACAATAAATACGCAACGAAAATTTATAACTAAATACTTGGTTATTAAACGAAGCGGGTTTTGAAACCCGTTTTTCGACGAATGTTACAGTATCCCCTACTTTTAGGAATTTCGTCCCGAAATTTAAGTAGTAGTGGTAACTGGAAAGAGATGCGGGTTTTTTCCGCGCATTGAGTCTTCACGTTCCCAAGTAAACTCGGGTCCTCGTTTCGACTCCCAACGTACCCTGACAATTGGAATACGACTTCACCTTAAACGCTTCTCTCCGAAGTCCATGATTTCTACCGGTCTTTCAACGAAGTGCATCGATTCATCGACTTGAATGTCTTCTAGAGAAATATGGAGGTTTTCATCGGCGAGGCACTTTTTCAAGTTTGATACGTGGAATGTGGGATGAATTCTGTTGAGCTCTTCTGGTAGGTCAAGCTTGTTTGCTACAGGACCTACTCTTTCGAGTATCTTGAAAGGTCCTACGTAACGTGGTGCTAGCTTGCCCTGCTGGCCAAAACGAACCACTCCCTTCCACGGTGATACTTTTAAAAGTACTTGATCACCAATGTCAAACTCCAAGGGCTTTCTTCGTTTGTCTGCATAACTCTTTTGACGACTTTGAGCCGCTAGAAGATTGTTTCGAATTTGAAGGACCTTGTCGGTTGTTTCTTGAATTAATTCTGGACTGGTGATTTGCGCTTCCCCAATTTCGTGCCAACATACTGGAGATCGGCACTTACGACCATATAAAGCTTCGAAAGGAGCCATGCCGATACTTGAATGATAGCTATTGTTGTACGAAAATTCCACTAATGGTAGGTGAACGTCCCAGTTCCCTTTGAAGTCTGTGACACATGCTCGCAGCATGTCTTCAAGGGTTTGGATGGTGCGTTCAGATTGGCCATCAGTTTGAGGATGAAAAGCGGTACTGAGGTCTAATCGTGTACCCAAGGCGGTTTGTACGGCTCGCCATGTTCGTGAAGTGAAACGACCATCACGGTCTGAAATGATGCTTAATGGTACACCATGACGGCTTACGATCTCGCTGATGTAGATACGAGCTAACTTCTCGTTCTTGAAGTCCTCGCGAATCGGGATGAAGTGAGATGACTTTGTAAGACGATCGATTATTACCCATATGGTGTCATACCCACTGGAGGTGCGAGGTAACCCAGTAATGAAATCCATGGTTATGTTTTCCCACTTCCATACAGGTATTTCGGGTTGGACTAGAAGTCCTGAAGGTCTTTGATGTTCAGCTTTTACTTTGGAACAGGTAAGGCACTTGGAAACAAAAACAGCGATATCCTTTTTCATGCCAGGCCACCAGTAGGTGTATCGTAGGTCTTGATATATCTTGTCGGCTCCTGGGTGTACAGAGTATCGTGTTTTGTGCGCCTCATTCATGAGGAAATCACGAAGATTATCGCGATCAGGAATTCATATGCGATTTAAATAGTATAGAATACCGTCGGATTTGGTTTCGATTTTGAGTTCAGCTCCACATGACAGCTCACCGCGTACGTCATTTTCTGTTACAGAAACATGTTGAGCTGCTCGGATTCGATCTTTGATGTCGGTTATGATTTGCGAACATAGAAGGCGAATGGAGTTCGCATAACCTTTTCGACTGAGCGCATCGGCCACCACGTTTGCCTTTCCAGGATGATACCGAATTTCACAGTCGTAGTCGTTGAGAAGTTCGACCCATCTTCGTTGCCTCATATTCAACTCCTTTTGGTTGAAGATATGTTGGAGACTCTTGTGGTCAGTGTATATTTCACACTTGGTACCGTAGAGGTAATGTCTCCATATCTTGAGAGCGAACACAACGGCTCCAAGTTCCAGGTCGTGGGTGGTGTAATTCTTCTCATGAACTTTGAGTTGCCTAGAAGCATAGGCTATTACTTTTCCTCTTTGCATCAATACACAGCCTAGCCCTTGCCTCGATGCGTCGCAATATACCACAAAGTCATCGCAACCCTCAGGGAGTGTGAGGATAGGTGCGTCACAAAGTTTTTGCTTTAGAGTTTGGAAGGCTTCCTCTTGTTTAAGTCCCCATATGAAGGGTTTTCCTTTATGGGTCAAAGCCGTGAGTGGTACAGCAATACGGGAAAAATTGGCAATGAAGCGTCGATAGTAACCAGCCAAACCAAGAAATGACCTTACCTCGGTAGGGGTACGTGGCGCTTGCCATTCCTGCACTGCCTTGATTTTTGAAGGATCAACATGAATTCCCTTGTCATTGACGACATGTCCAAGGAATTGTACTTCTCCTAACCATAATTCGCATTTTGAGAACTTAGCGTAGAGCTTTTCAGTCCTTAAGAGTGTAAGGATGAGTCGAAGGTGTCGTTCATGATCGGATTTAGACTTGGAGTAGATAAGGATGTCGTCGATGAAGACTATGATGAAACGGTCGAGGTAGGGTTTGCATACCCTATTCATTAGATCCATGAAGACAGCGGAGGCGTTGGTTAAACTGAAAGGCATGACCATGAACTCGTAATGACCATAACGAGTCCGGAAAGCGGTTTTTGGGATATCTTCTTCGTGCACTCTGAGCTGATGATAACCAGAACGAAGGTCGATTTTTGAAAAGCAGGTGGCGCCTTGAAGTTGGTCTAGGAGGTCATCGATGCGAGGTAGTGGATAGCGATTTTTAACCGTTAACTTGTTGAGTTCTCTATAATCAATGCACATGCGAAACGTTCCATCTTTCTTCTTCACAAAGAGAACAGGTGCACCCCAAGGCGAGGAGCTAGGACGTATGAATCCTTTGTCAGTCAGCTCTTGCAGTTGACTGGCCAGCTCTTGCATTTCAGATGGAGCTAACCTATAAGGAGATTTTACGACTGGTGTAGCGCCAGGTATAAGATCGATGCGGAATTCGACTTCTCTCACAGGAGGAAGTCCTGAAATGTCGTCGGGAAAGACTTGTGGGAATTCTTTTACAACTGGGATATCTTCGAGTTTCCTCTCCTGTTTTCCCTTTTTGACGACGTGAGTTAGGAATGCGACATAGTTCTTGCGGAGATATCTTCGGGCTTGAAGGCAGGACATTAGTTTGAGGACTTTCGAAGGGGTTTCCCAAAAATACGTAGGGTCTGACCGTCTGCAAGAGGAATGCGAATGAACTTTTCGCGGCACACTACTTCAGCGTGATGCTGGCTGAGCCAATCCATACCGATTATAACATCGAAACTTCCCAACTTCATAGGAATGAGGTCAATTGGAAAATCGTGATCGTTTAGAGTGAGGGTACAATTGCGTATAATAGAATTTAATGAAACGGGTTTTCCGTTAGCAACTTCCACCGTTAGAGATTCCATGAGATTAACACGAGTTTGGTTGAGGCTAGGTTCAAATTCTAAGGACACAAAGCTCTTATCCGCGCTTGTATCGAATAATATGGATGCATAACTACCATTGATGAGAAACGTACCGTTGACCACGTTGTTGTCAGCCCTAGCTTGGTTGGCATTGATGAAAGCTCTTCCTCTGGCAGGTGGAGGAGCTTGGTTAGCTTGGTTTACCGGGTTTGCTTGAGCTTGGGCATGGATGATGTTCACCAAGCATGGACAAGTGTTCCTGAAGTGGTTTGGGTCCCCACAGTTGTAACAAGCTCGCATGGTTTGCATCATGGGGTAGTTGGCTTGGTAGTAAGGTTGGGCTACGTGTTGTGTGGGTGGTAGAAGTAAGGGTTGTTGGGCTTGGCCCATTATCTGATTGTGGGTTTGGGTTGAAGGTTGATTGCGGTTCATTCGTTGAAGAGTACGGCAGGTTTGGATGGTGTGACCCGCACGGCCACAGCTTGTGCAATGTTGGCAGGGGTTTTCGGGAGGGTGATGGTATTGACAGCAGTTGCATTTTGGGTGTGGGCCGGTATATGGCTTTTTGAATGGTGCATCTGGAGGAGCAATTTGGGTGATTGGTGCAGCAGTGATAAGAGGGTTGGTTTGAGTGACAGCGAAATTCTTGCCATTACGTTTCCTCTTACCAGCAAACTTTGAGGATGAGACTGGGTGGTTTGTAGTTGGGGCCTCAATGGGTGCTTTCTTCTTCTCATCTTTGAATTTTTCGTTTCGGATACGATTCTCAGTGAGTTCTGTAGCTAATTCCATTGCGGCTTCAAGTGTTGCAGGCGAAGTGCTTAAAACCGAATCTTGGATTTTCGAGGGGAGACCTCGAATGTAGTGTTCAACCAAGCGGTACAAGGGGGTGAACAAATTAGGGATCATCTGGTTCAGCTCGAGAAATCTCTTATTATAGGATGTGTGATCTCCTTCCTTTTGTTTCAGTGTGTGGAATTCGTCTTCCAGCTTTTTGATTTCGCTTCTTGGACAGAAGCGTCTTGTCATGAGTTCCCTTAACTCTTCCCATGTTAAGGCCATGGCATCTTCAACTCCTCGCTTACCTTTTTCCGTGTTCCACCAGGTAAGGGCTACCCCAAACAGTCTTCCAGTTGCATAACGTACCTTACGGTCCTCGGGACAATCGCAATTGAGGAAAGTGTTCTCCATTTCTTCAAACTAGTGAAGGAGGGCGGTAACACCTTCGGTCCCTTCATACTTTGGGGGATCACAAGATTTGAAGTGTTTGTAGGAGCACTTTTTAGAAGGAGGGTTGGCGATGCTCTGGTCTTCTTGATTGGGAGGGTTGATGGGATTTGCGGTGAGAGCTTGTTGAACTTGAATCACGATGTCAGGAAGCACTGCGGCCATTTGTTTAGCAATTTGTGTGGACAAGCGTTCATTTGATCTTCCTGACTTTCTATCTCCACGTAGTTGCCTAGGCGACATCTACAGGAACATACATAGGAAGATTGTGAGTTTAAGAATTTTCTAGGTGTCATGTGTCGTAAAAAGAATGAAAAACAACATAATTGGCAATAATTTAACCACATCCATAGGATGTCTTGGGTTTGCTCATGTTTGGGCCTCCAATGTCCCCCATACCATTGCCTGTGTAGTCATGTGGGCCCCCATGACTATTGGGCTTGGTAGGATTCACATTGGTGTCGGCGGATTAACACTCGCATCACCCGAATGAAAATCGTAAAATATGATTACGAGATGTATGGTAGAAGGTGTCCAGGTGTAGACACAATGACAACTCAAAGTGGGGTTAGCTCACACGACGTTTGGTATAGCATGCTTTGGCCTAATAGGTCCTTCGTACTCTCATCGTTAGTCCCCAGGTAGGCAAACTGGTCCTTTATTTTGGATTTATACGAATGCCAGCCTAGACAGGACGTTCCGACTACCGGTACTCGTACCCTTCCAGTTACTACATGCCCGTCATGAGAACTCACTTTGATGTGATTTGAAAAATAGAAAAATCATTGCAAAAATCATGGGAATCGTGAGGTGTGTGCTCTCATGGATATGATATGATGTGTTATGAGGATATGATTCATGATGAGCATTGCATAATAACATGTATTTGTGAGCATGCTTGCATAACATTGAGTGTGAAAATCAAAATAAAGCATATAAACATCATGAATTTTGTATGTAACGCATAAACAATTTAAAATTTAATCAACTATAGTATAGGCTCTAAGGGTCTAATAACCTATCATATATCCCTATAGTCATAAGCTCTGATACCAATCTGTCACACCCCAACCCGCAGCGGAATAAAAGTCGGGGCATAATTGGGTTATCACCAAAGCTCATGATGTTTACTAAGTTGTTTCATATTTATTAAATTCAAATTACAAACTTAAATATCCAAAACAAAATTCATACAATTACAAGAAAATGAAACTACATAATTATTCCAACGCATAAACTTGTTTATTCTTCTAGGCCTTCCTAAGTGTTTCCTGTCTCAGCTAGATCACCTGTATCATGTGTAAAACGAGGGAGATTTTGGGTCAACAAAAGTTGGCGAGTGAACCTTGATAAAACCTTTTTACTAATTTCTTGTTTTATTTAATAAAGAAAAATCATGCAATAATCACATGTGAGCAAACATATATAGATAAACAATCACAAACCACTTTGGCTGAGTATATGACATGAATGATGATGTATGTGAGATCAAGGCTCAATCAAACGGAGCCGATCTAATGAGGCTCCTGATGCTCAACCCGTATCCCACGGGGAACTGATGGGCCTAAAGAAATGCGTGCACTGAAAATGATAAATCCAATCTACATATAATTCACACAACAATTGATACACATTTGATCACGGATATGATGTATGCACAAGTGTTTAAATAAAATAAAAGAATTGTACGACACATGATACACCCCAAAACATGATTAAAACGGGGAATTGGTAGAGATTCACTCACAATGGGTGCGTTCTTTGATGACGATGAATGCGCACGAATTTATGATTCAATCGACGAGGGAAAAACTAACCTAGATAATAACAAAATGATTCGATAAATAAATAAATTTTATTTGAGATTAATATTTTTAATTAGTGCTCTTAATGGGATTTTTAGATTTATTTTTGTGAGTTTAAGGAAATTTTCTAACTTTAAAAATCCTATTTTTAAGTATTTTTAATTAATTTTCCAATTAAATAAATAAATAAAAATCATAAAAAAATGGGTTGACTTTCTGACAGTTGACCGTGTCTGACCGGTCAGACTGTGTTTATTCTATGCGTCGCGCGGGTTCGATATCGGGACCTTTCGTTTGTATGCACGCAGCTCTACCAACTGAGCTACGTGTCTAACCCGAAATATTCTCTGTTTTAATTATATATATATACTAATTCACTTTAACCTTATTTAGTTTTTATTAAAAATGATTTATTATGGCCGAACCGGTTGCAGAGACCCGGGGGTCGAACTCGGAACCTCCGGTTCGAGTGCGCACAGCCCAACCAGCGGGCTGTGTGTGTCTAATCCGCTTAACTAATGGATTATATTCCTCTTATATACATTCTGTGGATTGATCTGAATAGGTTTTAAAAACGTTGGTTTTATTTCAGAAAGTCGGTAACATGTGCGATTCGAACTCGGGACGTGTGTGTATTGTATTTGCACACAGTCCACCGCTGGACTGTGTGTCTAACCCGGTTAAATATCCGTTTTTAATTATATTAATACACATTTTCATCTTAATCTTCTTCACTTACAAAAATACAGAACAGTGAAATCCGACTGTTGTGTTTAATCGACCACAACTTATACTTGATTGAAATGAAAAGAAGATTACGTGATATGGTATACCAAAACAACGAGTTGCTTCAGATTCCCGGCAAGATTTCGTCGGCTCTGATTTGCGATTTCCGGCTGAGTGAACTGTTTAACAGTTTTGATGATTGTGTTAAGCAATTAGATTACTAATCAAGAGATAGCAAGAAAGGTTTAGATGATTGTACCGATTAGGAGTAAGGCTTCGGTTCTCCGGTGATATTCCGGCGAGTGCGAGAATTTCCGGCGACGTGTTCTGAGTGGACTAAAGCTTCAGGAGTGAGCGCGGTTGTGAGCGAAAAGTTTACAGAAGGTTGGAGTGGGTATTTATAAAGAAGAACAGTTGATTTTGGGTTTGATTCAAGGTCAACAATCGCGATTAAAGATTTTTGACGGTTTTTGACTAAATTGATTGCCGGCAACGGTTGTAACTGATGTCGAATTCAGTTTATGCGTTTCAGTCAAAGGAAAAACTTGCCAAAATTGCGGTATTCCGGTTTTTCCGGTGATTGCGGGTTCTGGGCGCTGATTTACAAATTTGAGTTTCGGTTTTTATTATAAATGTTATTCGTTTCAGTATTAAACACAAAAGTGGCGTGTGGCGGAGTGGTGTGGTGTGTGTTTGACTTTGCGGGAGACCCGGGTTCGAGACCCGGCGGCTCCATTTTATTTTCTATTCACTTATTTTTATTATTTATTTATTATGGTTTTTAAATTCTAAAATGTTTATTAATTATGTATTATTTAAAATAATCTGAACAATAAATACGCAACGAAAATTTATAACTAAATACTTGGTTATTAAACGAAGCGGGTTTTGAAACCCGTTTTTTCGACGAATGTTACAATCGTGACCCCCCCCCCCCAAATAATAGTGAAGGTGGAGGAGATAATCTCCAAACCTTATTAGTTGCGGAAGTTATCAAGGCTATGGCCGAATTTATAGCCAAATACAAAGGGTCCGAGCCATCAGGACAAAAATCTATCTCTATCCCTTCATCGTCAACCCATAAAACCCATAGTTCTCATTGCTCCTCTACTAGGAATGAGAATAGTGGGTCCAAACGTCTTGCTAAGAAAGAGCCCCAAAATTCTAAATAAGGGTGCTCTTATAAATACTTTATCTCATGTAAACCTCGTGATTTCATGAGGGATAAAGGAGCGATCGATGCCTTAAAGTCGGTCCATGAAATGGAGCAGTTATCAACATCAGCAGCTGCACTGAAAAGGACACAATCAAGTATGTGTCCCAGTTGTTTAAAGAAGATGCTCTACATGGTGGAAAACATTGGTTCAATCCACGGGAACGGTCGCCCTGTATAATATGGGTTGGCCAAAATTTATAGAGCTGAGGTGGAAAAGTGTCACACCCTCAATTTCCACTTGCGGAGTTTTACCGCGAGGCGTGTGAACAAACCAGAATCTGAAACACTAGTACGTCGAACGACTCTATATGATTTGATAATACGTTTTCCAAAATCACTTGTTGTAGATTTTATATTACCAATATTTAGCAGAAGCATCAGTTTTTAAAGTTTGAGCGGAAGCATAGAGAAGTAGTGAAGCGGGCGCCAACACAAACGCCAAAACAAATGAAAAATCCCAAAACAATATTAATAAATAAGACTCGATAAAAGATGTCTTGTTCAATGCATGTGCGTGCACCTAGAGCTCCTAGCGTCCTGAGAAACATGTAAAGAAACAAGTGTCAACATTAAGGATGAGTGAGTTCACAGGTTTCATAAATTCGTTTGTTCGGTTATAGTTTGTTTACTCCGTTATCCCTAACCCGGGATAACGTATTGGTTCCATTATTCCAACCCGGAATAATATGTTGTTGCTTCCAATATTCCAACCCGGAATATTAAGTTGTTGTTTCCAATATTCCAAACCCGGAATATTAAGTTGATGTTTCCAATATTCCAAACCCGGAATATTAAGTTGATGTTTCCAATATTCCAAACCCGGAATATTAAGTTGATTCGTAATTAAGTTCAATGTTAATATATATAGGTAGCTAGCCTAAAGTCATGTCACGTAAGAGTTCGCGATCGAAGCTGACTGTTGTGCCTCCGTTTTGCCAGGCCTATCACATGACCATGGCGAAGTTAGGCCAAATTATTCACCCGTTGACCATGCCCGGTCGGCTAGCGCGACTAGCTCGGATGGGGCTTGTCGGGCCCAGTAGTACTACTTATAATTCCCCCGCTATTAAACCCAATACTAACGATCCGAGAGATTGACGAGGACTTAAGTGATAAAGCTGCTTAGTGACCATAACATTACATTAACATTAACTTAGTTACCGAATAGTTATGTGACGTTAAATTCGTATAACGTAAAGAGATTGAGTTTGAGAGTGTATACATGTTTCTCCCCCTGTTGTTTAAAAACCGGATAAAGTTAGGGGCCGTGAACTCACCTTTATTTGCCCGGTTAGTGTAGCAAAGAAGTTGTAAGAGATGGGACTGCTAGTTGCGTCCTAACAAACCAATTAATTTCCAAGTTAGTGTGTGAACACACCAATACAAATTCCACACGTAATTCACACACAAAGTGATACACACAAACAACATATCTAACACTCAAACATGCATGCAAGTATCCTCATGTGATCCTAGTGATTAAAACAACTTATCATAACCATAAACCAATTCATGTCACAATTTGGTGCACACAATCACAAGTTCTCAAATTTCAGCTTAGCACTCATAATTCAGCTGTTTTCTAGGATTTTTATAAAATAGTTCTAGCATTCCAAAAATTCCAATATTTTTACAGTAGGTGACATTTATACAATAGAAATTTATATAAATTTTCCAAGTCCTAAATCTTTACCAATTAACCATAAATATTAATATACCAGGCTGCAGTCAGATTTACCGTTTTCTGACTGCAGTCCACGGAAGAATTTATTTAAAAATCACTGATCGTCCAATTAACAAAATTCCAGTTGGAGTTGCCCGGAAATTTCCATACCTAGTTGCTGTACAAAAACCATGACTCAACTTCCTACTGATTTTAAAATCCAACTTGATAAACAACTAACAAAATTTCAGGATTTTCACAGTTTTAGTTACTGAACTTATTTGGCCCTTTAAAAATATCAAACGACTTCAGAAAATTATGAATCCAGCGCCATTAGATTCGTTATTCAAATCTCTACGTTCTAGAAATCAGAAAATCCGTTTTTCGACTACTAATGACCGAGTTACAGCCAGATGAAGTCGGCTGTAACTACTACTCAGCAACTGTTTCAGCATATTATTATCATAGGTTCGTGTAAACCGTTCCTATTATTAACCTAGGCGATCATGAACCGGTTTTCTAATCCTAGATCAATACCTATAACAATTCCATGCAAACCCTACTCAATAACTCTAGTTTTTATCAACAAAACATACTCGCAAACTTACAAGTTCCGCAAACTGTTATACATATAAACAACAATCAACTCAGCCGATTACATTCAGCATATAACATCCGAAACAACTAATCATTCAAGCATATATATATCCGAACATGATCTTGTAATCAGAGATAACCCTAACCTTGGTTAACTAGGTAAACAAGCCGAGGTTTGGACAAGATTTATCCGACTTTTCCAGAAAGATCGCGACCGAGAGAGGTGAACTGATCTGCTGCTGCGACCGAAGCTGACAGGAACTAGAAGGAGAGGCTGCTCGTGATCAATGGGACAAGAGTGAGGCAGTTTGCGGTCGAAGAAGATGAAAGACTTGGCTGCTGCTTGCTGCGACCGAGAGGGAGAAGCGAACAAGGGTTGCCGACGGCTGTTGAACCTTTAGGGTTTTGTGTATTTTGAAGGAGCATGCAATGGATGATATATATAGGCGCACAAGATGATAAGGGTCGCGGTTTTAGTTGGAGCTTGTGGCCGAGAGACTAGGGTGAGTTAGTTTGGTTTGGGTTTGATCTCGCGGCCAAGGACTAGGGTGGGTTGGTTTGGTTTTGATCTTGGCCGAATAGTTTTAGGTTTTGCATGCAATGGTTTTCGGTTTAGGTTGTTCTCGGCCGAGTAGTTAGAGTTTTAATTCTAAGTTTGATCTCGGTTTGTGTTTGCGATTTCGGGTTTGATCCTTGTTTTCTTTTACCGAAGACTTGGGTTCAAGGTTTAAACTTTGTTAACTCCTAGAGTCACAATGAATCAAGTTGGTTCGTGTCGCGGTTCGGTTCAGTTCGTGTACATATCTACTCTAATTATTCAATTACTAAAACAATCACACAACACACATCACGTATTCATTTAATTCGTACACGTTCGTACACATAGCACGTAATTAGTTTGACAAATATTACGTTTAAGTTATCCGAAAAACCCGGGATATCACATTATCCCCATGTTGAAAGAATTTTCGTCCCGAAAATTGAGTAAACGCGGTTTAGCATGTAGCGTACATGTTTAGAGTGCCACGCACAAAGAGTTAGTTCGTTTACAAGAAGTTCCCAAGTGCCATACACAAAGATTTCCAAGTGCCATGCACTAGAATTTAGCTAACAATAGTACACGAAAGTATGAGAAGTTTCCAGGTTGTCACATCATCCCCATGTTGAAAGAATTTTCGTCCCGAAAATTTAGTTACTAGTATCATTAGTTTGCTGCTCAGTTGCGAAGAGGTGTGGGTATTTGCTTTTCATTTGATCCTCTCTTTCCCACGTGAACTCCGGTCCACGTATAGAGTCCCAACGGACCTTAACGATCGGAATTTTGCTGTGCCTTCGAGTCTTGATCTCACGATCCATGATCTCGATAGGCTGTTCCACAAAGTGCATTCGTTCATCCACTTGGATCTCATCCAATGGAATGACTAGAGTTTCATCGGATAGACACTTCTTCAGATTTGACACATGAAATACGTTGTGAACTCCACTGAGTTCGGCAGGTAGGTCTAATTGATAAGCTATGGGTCCAATACGTTTCAAGATTACAAACGGGCCTACGTACCGTGGGTTAAGTTTGCCCCGTTTTCCAAAGCGGATTACACCCTTCCAGGGTGACACCTTTAGTAGGACGCGGTCGCCTACTTGAAATTCGAGCGGTTTGCGTCTTTGATCAGCGTAGCTTTTCTGTCGATCTCGTGCCGCCGCCATGCGGTTTCTGATTTGTACAATCTTTTCGGTAGCCTCAAGTATTAACTCAGGGCCTGTGAGTTGACTGTCACCGACTTCTGCCCAACAGACCGGTGATCTGCATTTACGACCGTATAATGCCTCAAACGGTGCTGCCGAGATACTCGTATGATAGCTGTTGTTATATGAGAATTCTACTAGAGGCAGGTGGATTTCCCAACTATTTCCGAAGTCCACCACGCATGCCCTAAGCATGTCTTCCAAGGTTTGTATGGTCCTTTCACTTTGACCATCAGTCTGAGGGTGATAAGCCGTGCTCATATCCAGACGTGTTCCTAACGCTTTCTGGAGTGACTGCCAGAAGTTTGACGTGAAGCGAGCATCTCTGTCTGAGATGATGGACGTTGGCACACCGTGCCGAGAAACTACTTCCTTAATGTAGATGCGAGTCAACTTCTCCATCTTATCTGTTTCTTTAATAGCTAGGAAGTGTGCGGACTTAGTTAAACGATCCACGATCACCCAGATGGTATCGCAACCACCCAAGGTTCGCGGGAGTTTAGTGATGAAATCCATTGAGATCTGATCCCATTTCCACACTGGGATCTCAGGTTGTTGGAGTAGCCCCGATGGCTTTTGGTACTCCACCTTGACTTTTGCACAAGTCAAACATTTACTCACGTAGGTGGCTATATCGGCTTTCATGTTGGGCCACCAATACGCAGCTTTAAGGTCTTGATACATCTTATCCGAACCCGGATGGACAGAGTATCGGGATTTGTGAGCTTCATCCATGACTAGCTCTCTGAGATTTCCGTAGAGAGGTACCCATATGCGATTCATAAAATACCGGGCTCCATTGGGCTTTACTTCCCAATCGCGCTCCATTTTTCCCACTGATTCGGCTTTGATATTTTCCTCCTTAACTGCTTCTAACTGGGCGTCGCTTATTTGTCCGGGTAGCCCCGAATGTATAGTGAGTTGTAATGCTCGTACACGACGAGGTTTCAAGTGTTCCTTCCTACTGAGGGCATCAGCTACCACGTTAGCTTTACCCGGGTGATATCGAATGGCACACTCATAATCGTTCAAGAGTTCGACCCAGCGACGCTGTCGCATGTTTAACTCCTTCTGATCAAAGATGTGTTGGAGGCTTTTGTGGTCAGTAAAGATTGTGCACTTTGTTCCATAGAGGTAGTGTCTCCAAATCTTAAGTGCAAACACTACTGCTCCCAATTCCAGGTCATGCGTCGTATAGTTTTTCTCGTGAACCTTCAGTTGTCGCGACGCATACGCGATGACCTTATCGCGTTGCAAGAGTACGCATCCCAATCCCTGAATGGAAGCATCACAATACACTACAAAGTCATCTGTCCCTTCCGGCAAGGACAGAATGGGTGCACTACAAAGTTTCTGCTTCAGCAATTGAAATGCTGCTTCTTGCTTGTTACCCCAAGCATACTTGATGCCTTTCTGGGTGAGGGTAGTGAGCGGTTGTGCGATCTTTGAGAATCCCTCGATGAAACGTCTGTAGTAGCCAGGCAATCCCAAAAATTGGCGGATCTCCGTCGGTGTCTTAGGTGCTTCCCAGTTTTTGATGGCTTCAATCTTGGCAGGGTCTACGTGGATACCTCTTTCATTCACGATATGCCCGAGAAACTGGACTTCCCGAATCCAGAAATCACATTTCGAAAACTTGGCATATAATTTTTCCTGTTGAAGTAGCCCTAGCAGTAATCGTAGATGTTCTGCATGCTCTTCTTCACTTTTGGAGTAGATGAGTATGTCATCGATGAACACAATGACAAACTTGTCGAGGTATGGCTTACACACGCGGTTCATGAGATCCATGAACACCGCAGGTGCGTTGGTGAGTCCGAAGGGCATGACCAAGAACTCGTAATGGCCATACCGAGTGCGAAATGCCGTCTTGGCTATATCCTCCTCCCTGACGCGTAGCTGGTGGTAACCGGACCGTAAATCAATCTTAGAGTAGTAGCTTGACCCTTGAAGTTGGTCGAAGAGATCGTCGATGCGAGGTAACGGGTATCAGTTCTTGACGGTAACCTTGTTGAGTTCCCTATAGTCGATGCACATGCGGAAAGTCCCGTCCTTCTTCTTGACAAACAGGACTGGAGCTCCCCATGGTGAAACGCTTGGTCGGATAAATCCTTTTTCTAACAGCTCCTGAAGTTGGGTAGATAGCTCCTGCAGCTCAGCTGGAGCTAGTCGGTATGGAGCCTTGGCGATAGGAGTTGTATTGCTTGCCAATTCGATTTCAAACTCCAATTGTCGATGTGGTGGAAGACCAGGTAGTTCTTCTGGGAATACATCGGAAAAATCACGGACAACAGGGATGTCTTCTATACGTTTCTCGTCCTTAGGCTGTTCGGTAATTAGTGCAAGTAAAGCGAAGGAGTTCTTTCTCCGAAGATACTTCTGCGCTTGCATGTAAGAGATGATGTTGGTGACGGCGCTTGCCTTATGGCCTTGTACCGTCAGAATTTCGTCGTTAGAGAGCGGAATACGGATAAATTTTTCGAAGCAGAGAACTTCAGCCCGGACGTCGGATAGCCAGTCCATTCCGACTACCACGTCAAAACTACCCAGGGTAGTTGTCATCAGATCAATGGTAAAAGTGTGGCCCGCGAGTTTGAGTTGACAGCCGGATACTATTTGGGTCACATCTACAGATTTACCATCGGCTAATTCTATAACATAAGGGGTCTCTAATGGTTTAAGCGTGAGATTTAGGTTCTTCCTAAAAGACTCAGATATAAAGCTCCTATCCGCACCCGTATCAAAAAGCACAGGAGCAAAATGTTCATTAAGGGGAAACTTACCGGTGACCACGTTCGAGTCGTTTCTGGCCTCTCCGCGGCCCAATATAAATGCGCGACCTTTAGCACCTCCTGTGCCACCGTTCCCATTGTTGTTGTTATTATTGTTGTTGTGGTTATTGTGGTTGTGGTTGTTTCCACCATTATTGTTGTTGTTACGCAACTGTGGGCAGTCTCTTCTGAAGTGTGCAGTACTACCACACTGATAGCATCCCCGGTTTATACCCTGCTGCTGACCCTGGGGCTGATTTTGATTTTGTCGGGACATGATTTCCCCGCGACAATCCTTTGCCGCATGTCCCACCTTGCCACATCGTTGGCAGCGGTTTCCGGCACAAGGGCCGTTATGGTGGAGATTACGGCGGTTGCACTGCGGCTTTCGACCTGCATAGCCGCTTGCGTTCGGGTTGTTGTTGTTGTTGTTGTTGTTGTTGTTGTTGGCGGGCTGATTTTGATGACCCGGTGGCTGTTGTAGTGATTGAACCGTTTCTGGTTCCCTTGCTGCAGATGAGATGACGAAGACTGTCGAACAGTGGAGTCTTCAAATTTTCTTTTGTTGTCCGGGGCAACTTCAGTTGTACCCCGTGCTGGCAGTTTCTTCTGTTCCACCGCCTTATCGGTGAGTTTGTGAGCCAATCGGATTACTTGATGTTCAGTTACAGGGTTACTAGACATTACCATACCCTGAATTTCCGGAACCAGACCCCCGAGATAGAACTCGAGTCTTTTCTCCACCGTGTTGGCCAAATCGGGACACAGAAATACTAAGTCATGATGTTTTGTAGTGTAAGCTTCAATTTCCGATCCCACCATCTTGTGGTTCCATAGAGCTTGCTCCAATTGTTGCACTCTGTCTCTTGGACAGTACTCCTCTTTAATTAGGGCCTTGAACTCAGCCCACGCCATTGCATTCGCAGCTATAAGTCCACGTGTTTGGACTTGGGCATTCCACCATGTCAGTGCCCCATCTTCCAATGTTGAGGCTGCGTATTTGACCTTGTTGGCCTCTAGGCAGTTGCACATTTCAAAAACGGATTCTGATTTTTCGATCCAGCGGACCAGTCCAATGGGTCCTTCCGCCCCCGAGAATTTGCTTGGCTTAGCGTCAAGGAACATCTTGTAGGGGTTAAAGCCCCCTCCTGCTGACAGAGAACAGGAAGTCAGCAAGGAATTTTACTAGCCTCACTATTAGATTTTCACGCGAAAATTTAATAATGGTTACCTGCCGGTTGGTTCTGAACACCCGCTAAAGCTGCGTTCACGTGCTCTTGAATCATAGCAGCTAGCTCTTCGGGAGTCAAGTTAAGGTTTCCACGTCTTCCAGTTGCCATTTAGCTCTTCGAAACACAACACAAACACACCCCGATAAGTCTATATATCCAATATAGTTATCCTACTTCGTACTTTAATAATTATTAAGTTACGTCAACTCAATATATTAAATAGTCAAAGAAATACTTGATTAACTGAAATTTCAACGTCTCACAAAAGTGCAAATCAAACATACGAATTCACTATAAAGTCTCAAGTTTAAACACAAGTGGGAAAATAAACAAACTGAAGGAAAACAAATAAAATAAACGAGACGTGTCAGTCGTCTACGTCTCCATTCCCCAAGTCACTGTCGTTGCCGTCATCCTGTGCGACATTTCCAGCTTCTTCAGCTGGGTCCTCCTCCGGATCCTCCTCTGGATCCTCCTTAGGGTCCTCCTCTGGATCCTCTTCTGGATCCTCCTCTACCGGCTATGGAGGGGCCGGTGCTGGTGCAAGTGCTTGGTTTTGTAGCTCGAATGTTCCAACTATTTTCCAGGACTCTGTCCTCAAGCCAGTCGGCTCTTATCTGCTCAGCACGCAGATCTCTGGCTATGGTGTTACGAGCTATCTTGCTCGTACGATGCTCTTCCTCGAGCGAGTCGGTCTTACCTGTAAGTTGTCGAATCATCCACCCTTGTGCTAGGATGGTTTCCTGCATTCTTTCTAACTGTTTTTGTTGTGTATGCACCAGGATTCTAAGCATGTCCATTCCTATTTCTACAGGATTAACCGGTTCAACCGGTACAGCAATGGTTGGGCGTAACGACGACTCCTCCCCCAGAGCGAGCCTTTTCCTCGCTGCTGAGCGTGTCTCCACGCCATAAGGTGGTATGGGTTCCACCATTGGTGCCTTTCCTGGTGCCCTTGGTGGCGTAAGTCTGTCGGACGATGATGACGATGAGGATGATGACATTGCCTGTTAGGTCGTGTAGTTAGTTATGAGTTGTTTTCATTTCTTATTATGAAGGCATGATCTACTAAACACAGTTGTGGTATATTACATAACAAGATATAATAATTCGGTGCCAGACTAAGTCTAGTGTCGTGATATCAGCTATAGTTTAGGTCTACTTCTATTGCAAACCTGGTTCTCTATAGCTAGTGGCTCTGATACCAATCTGTCACACCCTCAATTTCCACTTGCGGAGTTTTACCGCGAGGCGTGTGAACAAACCAGAATCTGAAACACTAGTACGTCGAACGACTCTATATGATTTGATAATACGTTTTCCAAAATCACTTGTTGTAGATTTTATATTACCAATATTTAGCAGAAGCATCAGTTTTTAAAGTTTGAGCGGAAGCATAGATAAGTAGTGAAGCGGGCGCCAACACAAACGCCAAAACAAATGAAAAATCCCAAAACAATATTAATAAATAAGACTCGATAAAAGATGTCTTGTTCAATGCATGTGCGTGCACCTAGAGCTCCTAGCGTACTGAGAAACATGTAAAGAAACAAGTGTCAACATTAAGGATGAGTTAGTTCACAGGTTTTCATAAATTCGTTTGTTCGGTTATAGTTTGTTTACTCCGTTATCCCTAACCCGGGATAACGTATTGGTTCCATTATTCCAACCCGGAATAATATGTTGTTGCTTCCAATATTCCAACCCGGAATATTAAGTTGTTGTTTCCAATATTCCAAACCCGGAATATTAAGTTGATGTTTCCAATATTCCAAACCCGGAATATTAAGTTGATGTTTCCAATATTCCAAACCCGGAATATTAAGTTGATTCGTAATTAAGTTCAATGTTAATATATATAGGTAGCTAGCCTAAAGTCATGTCACGTAAGAGTTCGCGATCGAAGCTGACTGTTGTGCCTCCGTTTTGCCAGGCCTATCACATGACCATGGCGAAGTTAGGCCAAATTATTCACCCGTTGACCATGCCCGGTCGGCTAGCGCGACTAGCTCGGATGGGGCTTGTCGGGCCCAGTAGTACTACTTATAATTCCCCCGCTATTAAACCCAATACTAACGATCCGAGAGATTGACGAGGACTTAAGTGATAAAGCTGCTTAGTGACCATAACATTACATTAACATTAACTTAGTTACCGAATAGTTATGTGACGTTAAATTCGTATAACGTAAAGAGATTGAGTTTGAGAGTGTATACATGTTTCTCCCCCTGTTGTTTAAAAACCGATAAAGTTAGGGGCCGTGAACTCACCTTTATTTGCTCGGTTAGTGTAGCAAAGAAGTTGTAAGAGATGGGACTGCTAGTTGCGTCCTAACAAACCAATTAATTTCCAAGTTAGTGTGTGAACACACCAATACAAATTCCACACGTAATTCACACACAAAGTGATACACACAAACAACATATCTAACACTCAAACATGCATGCAAGTATCCTCATGTGATCCTAGTGATTAAAACAACTTATCATAACCATAAATCAATTCATGTCACAATTTGGTGCACACAATCACAAGTTCTCAAATTTCAGCTTAGCACTCATAATTCAGCTGTTTTCTAGGATTTTTATAAAATAGTTCTAGCATTCCAAAAATTCCAATATTTTTACAGTAGGTGACATTTATACAATAGAAATTTATATAAATTTTCCAAGTCCTAAATCTTTACCAATTAACCATAACTATTAATATACCAGGCTGCAGTCAGATTTACCGTTTTCTGACTGCAGTCCACGGAAGAATTTATTTAAAAATCACTGATCGTCCAATTAACAAAATTCCAGTTGGAGTTGCCCGGAAATTTCCATACCTAGTTGCTGTACAAAAACCATGACTCAACTTCCTACTGATTTTAAAATCCAACTTGATAAACAACTAACAAAATTTTAGGATTTTCACAGTTTTAGTTACTGAACTTATTTGGCCCTTTAAAAATATCAAACGACTTCAGAAAATTATGAATCCAGCGCCATTAGATTCGTTATTCAAATCTCTACGTTCTAGACATCAGAAAATCCGTTTTTCGACTACTAATGACCGAGTTACAGCCAGATGAAGTCGGCTGTAACTACTACTCAGCAACTGTTTCAGCATATTATTATCATAGGTTCGTGTAAACCGTTCCTATTATTAACCTAGGCGATCATGAACCGGTTTTCTAATCCTAGATCAATACCTATAACAATTCCATGCAAACCCTACTCAATAACTCTAGTTTTTATCAACAAAACATACTCGCAAACTTACAAGTTCCGCAAACTATTATACATATAAACAACAATCAACTCAGCCGATTACATTCAGCATATAACATCCGAAACAACTAATCATTCAAGCATATATATATCCGAACATGATCTTGTAATCAGAGATAACCCTAACCTTGGTTAACTAGGTAAACAAGCCGAGGTTTGGACAAGATTTATCCGACTTTTCCAGAAAGATCGCGACCGAGAGAGGTGAACTGATCTGCTGCTGCGACCGAGGCTGACAGGAACTAGAAGGAGAGGCTGCTCGTGATCAATGGGACAAGAGTGAGGCAGTTTGCGGTCGAAGAAGATGAAAGACTTGGCTGCTGCTTGCTGCGACCGAGAGGGAGAAGCGAATAAGGGCTGCCGACGGCTGTTGAACCTTTAGGGTTTTGTGTATTTTGAAGGAGCATGCAATGGATGATATATATAGGCGCACAAGATGATAAGGGTCGCGGTTTTAGTTGGTGCTTGTGGCCGAGAGACTAGGGTGAGTTAGTTTGGTTTGGGTTTGATCTCGCGGCCAAGGACTAGGGTGGGTTGGTTTGGTTTTGATCTTGGCCGAATAGTTTTAGGTTTTGCATGCAATGGTTTTCGGTTTAGGTTGTTCTCGGCCGAGTAGTTAGAGTTTTAAGTCTAGGTTTGATCTCGGTTTGTGTTTGCGATTTCGGGTTTGATCCTTGTTTTCTTTTACCGAAGACTTGGGTTCAAGGTTTAAACTTTGTTAACTCCTAGAGTCACAATGAATCAAGTTGGTTCGTGTCGCGGTTCGGTTCAGTTCGTGTACATATCTACTCTAATTATTCAATTACTAAAACAATCACACAACACACATCACGTATTCATTTAATTCGTACACGTTCGTACACATAGCACGTAATTAGTTTGACAAGTATTACGTTTAAGTTATCCGAAAAACCCGGGATATCACAAAAAGGTTGAGTCAGACTTTCAAAAGCTGACAATGAAGAACCTAGACTCCAGAAAATATACGTTTGATTATAACCCTCTGTCTAGGTTAGTAACTTATTTGATCTCCCCTGAATCAAAGTGTATCGCGAGAAACATTGGAGGACTAGCTCCTGAAATCAAAAGGATGGTAAAATCCTCCAAACCACAACCTTTAGGTCCGTTGTGGATCTAGCTCAATCCCTAACCTAAGATGAAATTTGGATACGAGCGGCAAAGGCCGAGGTTGATAATAAGAAAAAGCGGGATGATATCCACTTTGAAGATTCCAAAAAGGATAAGACTAATTCAACATGCAAGACATGCAGGAAGTAGCATTTTGGAAAATGCCGCTTTGAGTCGCAAAAGAATTGTGGCATCTGTAAGAGACCCGACCACAAGACTTATGAGTGCAAGGACATAAAGAATGCTTCCTGCTATAAATGTGGTGAGAAAGTCCACATTAGAACTAGTTGTCCGAAGAATGCAACTGTTGGAAAAGCCAAGGCTGGCGACACTAAGAAAGGAAATGTTAGAGCCTTCCAGCTAATCGCAAAGGAAGTGTTCAATGATGCAACATCATTACGGGTATGTTTCTCACTAATGATGTTTTTGCTAGAGGCTTATTTGATTCGGGAGCTCATAGAAATTTTCTAGACCATAAGTTTGTAAATTACTAAACCTGCCCTTAAGCTAGGATTAACATATGATGTAGAAATGGCCGATGGAAATACAGAAGGAGCCTCTAAAATCCCAGAGGATTGCGTTATATCCATTAAGAACCAATTCATTCCTATCAATCTTTTACCCATGACTCTTGAGGGATTCGATGTAGTTTGGTTATCCCGTAACCAAGCCCGCATTGCCAGCGATAAGAAACAAATCGAAATTAAATCCCCATCCGATGAGATACTCACCATCTGTGGTGATCGACACTATGGTTTGCCTGAGAAAGCATCCTACTTGAGGCATCCAAGTGTCTGAAGAGAGGATGTGTCATTTACATGGCACAAGTTACCCTAGACAGCCCAAAGCCGAAGATGGAAGATATCCAAGTCATCTCTGAATACCCAAACGTATTTCCAGAAGACTTACCCGATTTATCCCCAGATAGACAGATCGAGTTCCAAATCGACATCTTTCTTGGGTTGAATCCTATAGCCAAATCTCCGTATCGTCTGGCGCCACCGGAGATGAAAGAGCTAAAGACACAAGAAGAAAGACGGTTCATTGCGGATGTACATTGACTATCGTGAGTTGAACAAGATTACGATCAAGAATCACTATCCCATGCCGGAGAATTGATGATATATTCCATCAATTGCAAGGAGCGGGTTACTTCTTTAAGGTCGATCTACGATCAGGATATCATCAGCTGAAGGTGAAAAGTGAAGATGTTCCCAAGACAACCTTTAGAACAAGATATGGACATTATGAGTTCTTGGTGATGCCATTCGAACTCATCAATGCATCTACAACATTCATGGATCTCATGACCAGAGTCTACAAGCCATATCTAGATAAGTTAATCACCGTCTTCATAGACAATATACTTATCTACTCACGCAATATAGAATACCATGAGAACACCTGAGGTGTGTACTGGAATTGCTAAATCGAGAGAAGCTTTATGCAAAGTTCTCCAAATGTGAATTTTGGCTCCGAGAAGTCCAATTTTAGGGACATGTGATTAGTGAGCGTGGTACCCAAGAGGATCCCGTTAAGATTGAAGCTATCATGAATTGGAAAGCGTCAAAACGCCTTCTTAGATCCGCAGTTTCCTAGGATTAGCTTGTTATTACAAAAGGTTCATCAAGAACTTGTCTAGAATAGCCACTCCCCTAACTTCGTTGACATGTAAGAACGTGAAGTTTGATCGGGGTTCCGAACGGAAAGAATCCTTCTATATTCTAAAGCAGAAGCTAATCAATGCCCATGTATTTTCCCTACCTGAAGGAATTGAAGAGTTCGTTGTATATTATGATGCTTCCTTCACACACAAGATTGGGTTGCGTGTTAATGCAAAGAAGCAAGGTGATCGCTTACGCATCACGACAACTCAAGGTGCATGAAAGAACACCACCCACGACTTGGAATTACGTATAGTTCTGTTCGCATTGAAACTATGGAGGAATTACTTCTATGGCACAAAGTGTGTTATATACACGGACCATAGGAGCCTTCAACACATATTCAATCAGAAGAGATTGAATATACGAAAATATATTCGTAATATACACGTATGTATAGTTTAATACTGACTATAATATAAAAAGCTTAGGGAAATTGTGCTCCAGAATGCTTCTCAAGTTTCTCAAATAGGGTTATCTTGATAACGCTAAATATTGCAAGAACCATGAGAACGAATGAAAAAACAAATCAAAAACAATTTTTTTAATACAAACCTAATTGTAATTAAAATACAACATCAAAAAAAAGAATTTACAACATCAAATAGTTAATTTCTCCTCTCAAAATCACTCTTATTAGATTTTTTACACATGTGTAAATATAATAAAATGTGTAAATGACAAACTTACACATGTGTAAAGTTTCTTTATTTATGAATTAACATAAATTTAATTTCTAACATTGTATTCGAACAATAATGACAAGTGAAAAAAAATAATTTTGAATTGTTTTTACCAAGTTCTGGTTGTTTTTCATTTGTTCTCACGGTTCTCACAATATTCAGCGTCCTCATTTAAACCTTCCCTTATATATATATATATATATATATATATATATATATATATATATATATATATATATATATATATATATAGGGAGAGGATCATGAGAAAACTAGAAAACTAACTAAAAAAGCCAAAAAAAACCATAAAAACATACAATTTTTTTACAATTTTTTATAAAAAATCGTTGCTTTTTATGTATAAAAAAACTTTTTTTTTAAAAAAAATTGTACTACACATGTGCACTATATGTGTGCTACACATGTGCATTATATGTATATGTTGCACATGTGCATTATATGTTTTTTTTATTTTTTAAAGTTTTTTATATAACATATATAGCGATTTTTTATAAAAAAAATCAAAAAAAATTTGATATATTTTTTTGGCTTTTTTAGTTATTTTTGGTTTTCTTATTTAAACTGGGTTTCTCATGATCCATCCCCTATATATATATATATTATATATATATATATATACACAGTGAACGACAACTTTTCTTTTATGGTGGAAATGAATCGTAGCCGATGGCTACTTTCGATCCGCTGCTTCAGGAGCTAATGGAAGGAATAGCAGTTCCAAGGTATATCCGTCTTTAATGCCTTCTTTTCTTTATTTTGGTTCTTGTTTAACTAACAACTTAAGATGGTTTTCATTTATTTTAATCATTAAACTGTTTGCAAGCTAGTACATGCCATCTGGACCACCAACTAATTATGTCACAAACCTATTCTACATCCATCTGCATATCTAATGCCCCAGGTTCCTTTTCCAACTTATCATGGTGGTCTCAATACATTATACTAGCCATGGAGTGCATGCATCCTGGTGGAGATAAGATGTACCAAGATCTAAAAAATTGATTGGTGAATAGGCATGAAAAAAATCCATAGCCACCTATTGAGCTAAATGTTTGACGTGTTCACAAGTCAAAGTTGAAACATCATAAACCATGAGGTTTACTACAACAATTGGAAATGCCCAAATAGAAATGAGAGATGGTAACCATGGACTTTCTAACCAAATTACCAAGTCCAACTCGTGGCAGCGACACCATATATGTTATAGTCGATAGACTGACTAAGTCAGCTCATTTCCTGTCAATTAAAGAAACTTTTTATTTGGATAAATTGGGTAATTTATATGAGGCACACCACCCACACCCACTTCCACAATAGCCGATTTATGAAGACCCCAATTGGAGGAAAAGACCAACTTTTGGATAAGAAGATAACTTGTAGACAAGAAGATCAAGCGAGGAAGAATTTTTTTTTTACCTTCTATGTATTGTTAGAACTATATGGCCGGGGTGATGTAGCCCGAGGCGTTTTGGTTTCTTTCACAAAAATGATTGTAGCAAGTTATGAATGATATACAAAACATGGTATTTTCATTGTGACACATAGTTCTTTTATCTTTCTATGGTTGTCTTGATGTTGTGATAATTATGTTGTCATGACATGGTGATTATTATATGGATGACTTTGGCATGATTATTCTAGTGATTCGTTTTATACTTTTGCTCATGGTCGTGTAGTTATGTTGAGATGTTGTTATCAGGTTACTACGATTGATAGTGTTTTATATATTTGTGCATGACTGGCAATATTTATTGTTGAATACATGTCTAAATTCTTTTGATATTACACTAGAAAATCATGGCACCAAAAAGGAGGAACGCACGCAGGAGCACAACAAACTCTTTACCCACGACTGAGGCCCAGTTGGAATTGCTCATGGAGCACCGCGTAATGGCGGCCATTGCTCATTATGAAGTGAATCGCACCAATCATAACGGCAGATTTGGAGGAAACATCGGTTTAGGAGGCTAAGGTTCCGGCAGGTCAAGGAACTGGAGGAACTACCGAAACTAGAAATGGTTGGTTGAATATGACAATACAAGAATTTTCCCAATTATAATTATCTGTGAAAATACATATGTTGACAATTCGTAGATACAGATATATAAGCATTCCTTGACTGCAAGCCCCTGAATTTCGATGGCACTGAAGGTGCAGTGGGATTCGTACTCTAGACTGAAAAGACTGCCTCCGTAATTCACATGAGCAAATGCACTCCCAAGCAAAGAGTGATGTACGCCACCGGCCTCTTTCTGGATGAGGCTCTGACTTTGTGGAACTTGCAGCTTCAAACTTTAGGCCATGAAACAGCGTACACCATGATATGGGAGGAGTTGAAAGACTTAATGAGAGGGCAGTACTATTCAAGAGTTGAAATACAAAAACTAGAAACCGAACTCCGGAACTTAAAAAATAGTAGGAGCCGATGTTATTGGTACACTCAACGTTTTCATGACCTGTCTTGAGTTATCCCTATTTGGTAACACCAGAATTTAAGCGAATCGGGGGCTACATTTAGGGTTTGGCACCCCAAATACAAAGCATGTCCACATCTTCTCACCCCACCACTATCCGTCATGCGGTGAGTCTAGTTGTTAGTCTGACAAAAGATGGAGTAAAAATGGGACGTATGACTAGGAAAGGCTCGGAGAAGAACGAGGCGCATGTGGAAACCTCAAATTCAGAAAATACGAATGGACGAATTTTTAGAAGGAACAAGGGTTGCGAACAAACCAAGGGAAGCTCATGTAAGAAAGGTAGCTATACGGGCCCAAGGAAGTATGCGGGTCTGTTACTAGAATGCGTCAAGTGCGGATATCATCATATGGGTGGTTGTGAAAACAGGTTGTGAAAGCATAAAGTGTAAAAGAGTGAGGTAGGTTAGGACACAAAACAGAGGCTTGCTGAACCTATGGGACAGGAAAGGGGCGTGGATGCGTTGGATGTGGCGACATGGACCACTTTAGGATGCATTGGCTGAAAGCAAACCAAGCTCGAGGGAGACCTTTTGTGATTGGAGCAAAGTATTCTCACAAAGAGCTAAATGTGGTCACCGGTATGTTTCTTGTTAATAATCGTTATGCATCTATACTTTTTGATACTGTTGCCGATCTTAGTTTTATGTCTACGTATTTTAAAAATAAACTTGGTTTAGAGTTGAGTAAGCTAGACATACCATATTCTATAGAATAAGCTAACGGAAAATTGGTTGAATCAGGAGAAATTATTAAAGAATGCACATTCGAATTAGGAGAACAAAAATTTAATATAGCTCTCCTACCCGTTCAATTGGGTAGCTTCGATGTCGTGGTTGGCATGGATTGCTTGTCAGACAACCGTGCCGAGGTGGTTTGTCACGGAAAGATATTTCGCATCCCCTGTCTAGTGGAGAAACACTCTTAGTCCACGGAAAGAAGTGCGAAAAATCGTTGCGGATTATCACTTGCTTGTAGGCGAGGAAGTGTTTCGGAAGGGTTACACTGATTTTCTAGCACACGTAGTGGATAAGAAGGTCGAGGAGCCTAAACTTGAAGAGATCTATGTTGTGAAGGAATTCCCGAATTCTTTCCTGGAGACTTACCCAGATTACCCCCGCAACCACAAGTCGTGTTTCGCATCGACTTAGTCCCCGGAGCTACCAATGACATCTAGGGGAAATGATATGATTTGGGTATAGTAGATCGCTTAACCAAGTCGGCTCACTTCCTACAGATTCATGAAAAAGATAGTACAGAGAAGTTTACAGAATTGTATCTTAGGGAGATAGTGGCATAACATGGAGTGCCTATTTCTATTATCTCGAATAGAGATAGCCGATTCGTGTCAAGGATACCGCAATCATTTCAAAAGGCCATTGGATCTCAGTTGGATCTAAGTAGTGCCTTTCACCCGCAAACCCATGGCCAAAGTGAATGCACCATCCAAACGTTGGAAGACATGCTTAGTGCTTCTGTGATGGATTTGGTGGTAATTGGGATAGCCATTCTCCTATGGTAGAGTTCTCATACAATAACATGTATTACACTAACATTATAGCTGGTGCGAGTTCAGGATCAGTTCGAAAGTTCAAAATGAACAAAAGATCTGTGTTTAATCCGGTTTAACATGCGGAATCCGTTAAACCGAACCGTAATTGAGACAATTAAACATAAATAACAACTATTTATTACGTTCTAATGACAACCGGACAGAGTTTCAATGGTTTACGACACAAATGCTCATATCCTAGATAGAATCTTGATGAAGAGCCTGGAGTTGTTGCTTGTGTGGTGATATGTTTTTTTTGTACGGACGTGAAGCATGAACTATTTATAGAAGATCATGTTTGTAAGAAGGAGATTTTCTTGCGTCGTACGAATGTAACTGATTTTTTCTCCATATGAATTGCGATATCTCTCCTTAGTACATATGTAATTTGTTAGGTCCATGCGTATGTATAATTATGATCTCCAAATTTTGCATGAGATATGATGATGTCATACGTGTGTAATGATGATGTCATACGTGTGTAATGATGATGTAAATGATATGATGTCATCATTAAATCCGCTTTCTACGCAACGTACCGAATCCCAACCCATTCTATCCAATCCTAACACTTCCTAACGAAACCTTTGTCCGGTAAAATACAGACTCAAGACACTTGACATAACATGTATAATTAGATTTCTAACTATGGCCACATGAATAGTACACTAATAGTCGCTCCGTTTGAGGCTTTAGACCAACGAAAGTGCCAATCTCCGTTATGTTGGGTGGATGTCAGTGACAAACAATTAATTGGCCTAGAACTAGTTTAGGAAAAAACAAATAGAATATTCCAAATCCGAGACTGCATCAAGGTGGCTCCGGATCAACAGAAAAGTTTCGTAGATAAGCGGCGTAAACCATTATCCTATGAGGTCGGACACAAAGTTTTGTTAAAGGTCTCACCTTGGAAGGGTGTAGCGAGATTTAGGAAGCGTGGAAAGCTAAACTCAAGATATATTAGACCATTTGAAATTCTAGCAAAGTTTGCGATCGTCAGATACAAACTTAAATCGCCAGAGAAACTAAGTAGCGTGCATGACACATTTCATGTGTTGAATCTCAAAAAGTGTCTACCAGATACGACACTTATAATTCCAGCAGCAAACGAGGTTTGCATTGACGACAAATGTGATACCCACGACGAAACCAGGTACACCTTAATTGGTCCCAAACTTAAAGCATGACTAAAACTATAATTGTGCGTAAAGCTTGTGAAATTTCATGACTTGTGTGTTGTGCGACACGATATATGTTAATCTCGGAAGAATCTGAGAGCACGTCATGGTTGACATGACACTACTACGGACCAACGATGCAAGTTGGCGTCCTTAGCCTTGAACAACGTGTTAAACGGAGACTTGACGTTTAACAGCACATTAAACCTTTGACGTTGATTATTAGATTATCGATAGCCTTATTTAAGATTCCGAGTTCCAGGAATAACTTAGTTTTGTGCCATAGACTGTGACATAAGGTTTGAAAATAATCAAAGCCCCGGCACGCAAAACGAAGCAGCTCCCGGTTGGGGAAACGCATTCGTTCCGGGCATAACATAAGGCATCCGAATGTGCAAGGAACGATCGATCAAGCTTAAAAACACTTATGATTAAAACGTAACTGGGTTTTTTAAACCGAGTCTTTTGACACTAAGTACGCGCAAAACGGAGTCCGTCACTCTCTCGAGAACGCGCGCAGGACCTGAAAACGAACCTATACTTATCCGGAAGATAAACATCATCTTTAAGCACACGAAACAAAGCACGAGGTGGCCCTAGGGGGCCCACGTCCAAACCGCCAACCCCACCCCCTCATGGTTATATAAATATGTTTTTTTCTTTTTCTTTTTATTTTTAATCAAAAATTCCTTCAAAAACTCTGGTTTCTCTCAAGAAATTCAGCTAAATTCCTTCATAAACCAACTCAAATCAAAGGTATTAACTCAAATCCATAAGGTTTCAAACATGGTTTCTTGATTAAACATGATTACTAGCCCGAAAACGCTTTTTAATCCAAGAATTTTGGAGTTTTAAACAAGTTTTAGGGTTGAATATGAACACCACATGAAATCCTTGGTGTTGTATGGCAGCCATGGTTACTAATCAATGGGGTTTGAGAGCCTAACGAACTCTTATTCGACAAAAATCGCTTAACTATTCGATTAACCGAAAAACAATGAATTAAAGCTTGATTGATCTAAGTTCTAGCATATTTGAGTTGTACATGGTGTGTAGGTACTGAATATAGCTTTTACACACTTCTAGGATCAAGATAAACGCCTGGAATCGGAAGAATCGCTAGGTATATCATCTGAAAACCGAATCGAGGCTAGGCAGAAAATTGTTTTGCCTATAACTTGGTCCGTGTAACTTGGATTGAGCTGAAATTTGGTGTGGTGATGTAGGGTATTGTCAGGAAGGTCCACGTAAGAGTTTTGAATTTTTTGAATTTTCTACGATCTTTGGTAAATTTTTAACTGTTTTACCGAAAGAATTTCGGAAAAATATCAAACTGATTCAATAAATCACCAAATTTTACAGAGACGCTAAGGAACATATGGGAAATGATTTGGGAAAATTCGGAGTGAATTGATTGAGTTTTGATTTGGGTTAAAAATCCGTGTTTTTGCGAGTTTTCGGTAGCCGGGAACGCACCGAAACCAAATCGGAAAAATCTCAGAATTTTCTGAGAGGTTCCTTTACATATATAAGGTGTTCTGGAGATTTTGTAATTTTTTAACTATTGATGGTATTTAAATGGAATTATGTGGTTAAAAATAGTTTTATAAATAATTTATTTAAATAAGTAAATTAACAAAATAAATTCTCAAAATTTTTTCCCATAATCTACATATTTTTACTGATCTATATAAAAATTTACAGATTTTTATAAAAAATATAGATTAAATGGGAATTTACGGAATTAAAAATTGATTATTTTAAAAACAATTTCGGCAGTTTACCGTATAACGAACCTGCCGGAACTTGGAACTGACCCAACCCGAAAAATACTATAATTAGAACACCGGGAGTATTCCGGGAGATTCCCGGGCAAATTGGGCACCCTGGGTGTGTCCTAAGGCAATTCGGGAGAATTCCTAACGGTGAACAGGGAAACTCAAAATTGGGCACCTTAGACCCCCCAAACACTCAAACTCCCTTAATGGAAAGTTAATCATTATTGAATAACCACTTGTTGGCACTACTGGTACTCCCGTACCATTACCCGAACACGTTAAACTACTGACTTTAGCTGGCACGCGAATCGGTGCCTGGTAGCCAAACGGAAAACTAATACTACCCTGACGTCCATCACCATACCAGTGTCTTATAGACTCGATCCGGAGTAAAAACTCCTGACCAGATCCAAGTTATAACCATTACCAACTGAGATACTGATTTGAGTCCATGCTTGCATGTGTGTCATTAAAGTTGATCCAGCTATTCGACGACTCTTGTGTTAAGACCACTATTTGCACTGTGAGTTTCACTACCCCGCTTTTAACTTTTATTGTTTTACTTGGGGTGGAATGCATGTTACAAACTGTGTTGGTTACACAAACTTATGAAGGGAATTTTACTTCCCTAACACATGAACTGGTTATGAACTGTGTTGATTACACCAATCTGGGAGTGAGTTTTACTCTCCCACTTTTAAACTGTGATATTGTTTCTGAGATGATTGGCATGTTATGAAACTGTGTTTATTGCACTAACATATGATGTGAATTATCTAACACACGAACTACCTCCCCTCTGCAGGACAAGTGATTAACGTAAGCCTGTGGACAGTGGATAGTACTATCGGTTTGACAAACCCAGTGCCACGACTGACAGTGTGTCCGCACTAGGCTACTGCACTCATCCTAATTTGGTTGTGTTGTTAGGCATAACTACTAAGGGGCGTTGAACTGCACGTGACGCAATTGATGGGCCGGGAGTGTCTGGGATGACACGGCCCGGAGAAAAACAGTCAAGGTTTCACTTGTAGACTCGTGTAATTCCATCTGCGAATATGACTATGACCGTCATTGTGATTATGACCAGTGCAATTAAACTTGTTAACACATAGTGTTACACAACAATTAAACCAGTGGAACTCACGCAGCGTTTAGCTGACCTTTTAAAACTAACATGCATTTCAGGTAAAACTAAAGAGCAATAAGGAACGTGCGTGTGGATGGCTGTAGTAGTGAATTGTATCAGAATAAGAGCTGTGATAGCTCGTAGTACTGTACTAAACTTATGATGTGTAACATGATACTGATAGTATGTTGTAACCGAGGTTCTCTCTGTTTATGATATCATGTTTTTAAACTATGGAGAATTGCCACGTGTCTGCCGCATCATGCATTTGTCTTCCGCTGTGAGTCGGGGTGTGACAGAAGATGGTATCAGAGCCTTCGGTTATAGCGAACTAGGTATCTCTAAAGAACCTAGACTATAATCCTAAGTTAGTCTCCTCACGCTGAGAACCTTTAGAAACTAAGTAGTATGACTATTACCAGGAAGCCCTGGTGGGGCAAATAAATTATTGTGGTCCGGAACACCATAATTTATCTTCTCATACTTGGGGATTCTGGGAACGTCATTCAGATAGGACGGACATCCGTCTACTAATGTCACTAATCGCAAGTAATTTTTTATATAAATTGTAAAAATCGGAACTGCTTGCAATACGTGCTTCTATGTATATTTCTGGACTGTTGAGTTTAGTATTTTGGTCAGTCAAATCAGCGTTGTGTGTGGTTTTCTTTTTTCAGGTAGCACGTTCGAGTCACCAGTCGACTTCGCATATGGAGACTGATCCTGAGAAGGATCCGCTGACACCCCTTTTGACATTAAGCTACTCACCAGATCCTTCTGGTTATTGTTGTGGTCCATACCCAGCCAGACCTCGTACTAGGCGCGAGGGGGAGGCCTCGAGCGCCTACCGTTCGCCATCACACCACCCGACTAGCTCCTCCGAAGCATAGTCGTACCCCGGATGTTGCCATACCCGTAGGACCTATTCCTAGGAGCCCTACTCCCGCCACGGGGCATTGGGAGTGGGGGCCGGTAGCACCCGGCTTACCGTCACCCGAGACACCGCCTGACCCTTATACTCCTTCCACTCCGAGTACTGATTCACCCTCCTCATCTAGCCCTCTTGAGATACCAACCTTTGGCCTCCGACAGACGGCTCGTCAGAGGGTACTTACACCTGTACCTTTGTTTACCCTACCCGGGTCCCCTATTCGTCCGACACCCGTACCTATAGGGACCCAGCAGCACTTCACTGCTTGTTTTCTGACCCCACCTCTGGAGGACCCCCGTTTCACACATACGAGCGAGGTGGCCCTTCCCAGCCGTTTAGAGAGCCTTCTCCACCCGTCTGGGGTATACCTGTACCTCCGCAGGAGGTGCCTGCTCCCATCACCGAGAGCAGCTTGATGGGATTTCTGTTCGAGCAGATTTCATTACTACGGATGGCACGGGATGAGGATGAGCAACAGAGGAGGTCGATGGGAGACTACTTGATCGTCTTACAGCAGGCGATCATCGCTTTACAGCAGGGTATGGGGTATGTCCATCATGAGCTGGATCATTTCCATGCATTGGTATACAGATGCATCGGTGCTATTGTAGGTTTGGTCGTAGGTTTTGGAGGATTGGCATGGTGGATGTGGCGTTCTTAGTATGGTTTTCTTTCATTATAGTTAGAGATGATGTATCTTTTGTACATCCTACCAAGCACTGGGTTATACCATGTCGAGATAGTGATGCAGTCAAAGTATTTTCACGTTTTCCTGGTTAGTACTTTTATTGCATCAAGTCTGTATGTCACTGTGGTGACACATTTTAACAGCACCTCTAAGCACTGACCCTTATGGGTTAAGTCTATGTGCAAATTTTGACACGTGTATGATGATGACATTACATATATATATGACGATGATTTTGACTATATGTGCCGTGGATTCATGTGTGTGATGAAGTGTGTGTTATGTTTTAACCAAATATGTGATATGTGTTAACTGGATGTGTGACATTGATACCTAGACATCTATTGTTTATAATAGAATGGCCTCGAAACACGCACCACAGATGACTGAGGCAGATATTGCGCAAATGATAGCGCAACAACTCCAAGTGGTTATTCCCACGATTGTGGCGCAGGTTAGCGCCGGTATTAATGCTAACCCGCAACCAAATCCACAACCAGGACCCGTAGGTCAGAACGATAACCAGAATGCAAACCGATGAATTCAAACGGACTGAGGAATTCAATGGAATGCAAACCGATGGAATTCAAACGGACTGAGGAATTCAATGGAATGCAAACCGATGGAATTCAATGGGACTGAGGGACCCGATGGGTTTGTGAAATGGGTCGAGAAGTTAGAATCGGTACTTAACATAAGTAATTGTCCTGCTAATTGTGCAGTTAAGTATACCACCTGTACCTTTATTGATCATGCTTTAAACTGGTGGAACACGATTGTTCAAACTCACGGACAGGACGCGATTAATGCGATGACTTGGGATGATCTCAAGATATTGATGAGGGAAAGGTTTTGCCCAACTCATGAAATTTAGAAGCTTGAGCATGAGTTCTGGAACCTGCAGATGCAAGGTGCTGATCATGCAGGTTATACCAACCGTTTCAATGAACTGGCGCGTACTTTGCCAAACATGGTCCTACCAGAGTCCAAGAGGATCGAAAGATATATCCGGGGACTGGCCCTAGAAGTGAGGAGTATCATTAATTCGGTGGAATACTGAACCAAGCACGAGGAGGTCGCAAGGTCAGGTACCGTTACATATGACATAGTTAGGCGTAAGATTCTTACAATTCTGGTAGAGCCGGCTGGGAACAAGCGGGAGGCCCCGGAGAGTAGTCGCGCAAGGGCAGTAGCGCCGAAGAGGGGGGAGAAATACTAGCCAGAACTATGCCATGACTACCCCCACGGGTAACCTTGATGGCTACAAAGGAAAGGCCCCGAAGTGCAACAAGTGCGCTTCCCACCACATTGGAATGTGTCGAGCAGTGAAATGCTTGAGGTGTCATAGAGATGGACATTTTTCCCGGGACTGTAGGGTGCCCGTGGAACCCAATCCCAAACCAACTCGTTTTCAACCTGCTAGGCCTCAACCTCTTCAGCAGCGACCTAAGCAACCAGCACCACAGGTTGCCTATCCCCGTGCATGCTTTGGATGTGGCAGCACGGAGCATTTTCGTAATAGTTGTCCGAAGTTAGCCCCGCAGATGGCAGGAAGGAACACCCAGAACCAAGCATCTACCTCGAATGCAGCTCGAGGTCGTGCCTTTGTCATGGGACCTGGTGACGTACTCTAGGATCCCAACGTGGTTTCAGGTACGTTCCTCATTTTCAATCAATTTGCTTCAGTGTTATTTGATAAAGGAGCCGATAGAAGTTATGTGTCGATTGCATTTTTGCCATTCTTGCATATTCCTGTTGTTGACCTGAAACAACCCTATACCGTTGAACTTGCCAGTGGTAAACCAATTACCAGTCAGCAACTTATTGTTAATTGCCCTATAACCCTTAACGGTTACCAGTTTAACCTTTTACCAGTAGAATTGGGTAGTTTTGATATTGTCGTAGGAATGGACTGGTTGTCCAACCATCGTGCGGAGGTGTTATGTGAGCAAAAGGTTGTGAAGATTCCTTTATCCCCCACGGATGCAATTATGGTACAAGGAGAGAAGTTAGGTGCCACGTTGAACCTTATACCTCACCTTAAGGCGTTGAAATGTATACGACAGGGATGTGACGTGTTCTTAGCTAGCGTCACATCGGAGGAGCCAGCCGAGAAACGTATTGAAGACATTCCAATAGTATGTGAATACCCTGATGTGTTCCCAGAGGAATTGCCCGGATTGTCGCCCAATTGGCAAGTCGAGTTTCGCATCGACCTAATACCGGGAACGGCACCCTTTGCCAAGGCCCCATATCGTCTTGCACCGTCCGAGATGCAAGAGCTATCGACGCAGTTGCAGGAGTTACTCAATCGTGGTTTATCCGTCCTAGTTACTCCCCCTGGGGAGCCCCAGTTTTGTTTGTAAAGAAGAAGGACGGTAGCTTCCAAATGTGCATCGACTACAGGGAATTGAATAAAGTCACTTTCAACAATCGGTACCCTCTTCTGAAAATCGATGATCTCTTTGATCAGCTGCAAGGAGCCGGATACTTTTCTAAGATAGATATTTGGTCAGGTTACCATCACGTGAATGTCCAAGAGGACGATATTCCTAAGACAGCGTTTCGAACTCGTTATGGCCACTACGAATTCCTAGTTATGCCCTTTGGGTTAACTAACGCACCCGCAGTGTTTATGGACCTCATGAACAGGGTATGTAAGCCATACCTTGACAAATTTGTCATCGTCTTCATTGACGATATTTTGATCTACTCCAAGAGTAAGGACGAGCACGAGCATCATTTGCGTGCTATCTTGGAGATACTACGGACCGAACAACTATACGCTAAGTTGTCTAAGTGCGACTTTTGGTTACAAGCCGTACAAATTCTAGGGCATGTGGTGGATCAGTATGGAATTCATGTAGATCCAAGCAAGATTGAAGCAATCAAGAACTGGCCAACGCCGAAATATCCAAAAGAAATACGCCAATTTTTGGGATTGGCAGGGCATTATCGTCGCTTCATCGAAAACTTCTCGAGTATTGCCCAATCGCAAACCGCATTGTCGTAAAAGGATAGGAAGTACGAATGGGGTGAAGACCAAGAAACAGCGTTCCAACTGTTAAAGAAAAAGTTATGTGAGGCCCCAATCTTGACGTTACCTAAAGGCAATGACGACTTTGTCGTATATTGCGATGCATCGCGACAAGGGCTTGGATGTGTCCTTATGCAAAGGAATAAAGTTATCGCGTACGCTTCTATACAACTGAAGGTGTACGAGAAGAATCACACGACTCATGACCTGGAACTAGGAGCAGTTATATTTGTATTAAGGATTTGGAGACATTATTTATATGGTACCAAGTGTACTATATATACCGATCACAAAAGCCTCCAACATATCTTCGACCAAAAAGACTTGAATATGAGGCAGCGCAGATGGGTTGAATTGTTAAATGATATGATTGTGAGATAAAGTACCACCCGGGGAAAGCTAATGTGGTAGCAGATGCGCTAAGTAGAAAGGATCGAATGCCCTTTCGAGTGAGAGCCTTGGGAATGATCGTGCAGACAAGTCTGATAGATCAAATTCGGAACGCGCAGATGCAAGCCCTGAAGGAAAGCCAGTTACCCGGTGAAGGATTGCACAGGAACGAGAAAAGTTTTGTGAGGAAAACGGACGAGGTGTTGTACTTTAAGAATCGAGTGTCGATTCCTGCAAGTTTGGAGCTGAGACAGTTAATAATGGATGAGGCTCATAAATTGAAATATTCGATTCATCCCGACACAGATAAGATGTACCATGACCTGAAAGAGTTTTATTGGTGGCCGGGAATGAAAAAGGACGTGGCCGAATACGTGAGCCAATGCTTGACTTGTGCGCAAGTCAAGGCTGAGTATCAGAAACCCTCGGGGATGTTGCAACTACCCGAGATACCTCAGTGGAAGTGGGAACAAATCACGATGGATTTCGTGACCCATCTTCCGAAAACGCCTCGTGGTCATGATGAGATATGAGTAATCGTGGATCTATTGACCAAATCCGTGCATTTTATTCCGATTCGCACTACCTATAAGACCGACCAGTGGGCCGAAATTTATACTAATGAGATAGTAGCTAGACATGGTGTCCCGATTGCTATTATTTCCGACCGAGACAACCACTTTACTTCGCAATACTGGTAGAAACTACAAGAGGCTTTGGGGACGCGAATTGATTTAAGTACTACTTATCATCCCTAAGCCGATGGCCAATCAGAATGCACGATTCAGACACTAGAGGACTTGCTTCGTGCTTATGTCCTAGACTTCGGAGGAAGTTGGGACAAGCATCTCCCACTAGTGGAATTCTCGTATAACAATAGTTACCACAATAGCATTCAAGCAGCCCCGTATGAAGCCCTTTACGGTCGAAAGTGCCGATCACCACTTTGTTGGGCCGAAGTGGGTGACACTCAACTGACGGGATCTGAACTAGTTCAGGAAATGACTGATAAGGTCCATCAGATTTAAAAACGTTTACAAACCGCTCAGAGCCGACAAAAGAGCTGGGCTGATGTACGCAGAATATCATTATCGTTCAAAACAGGTGAACGAGTTCTGTTAAAGGTATCGCCGTGGAATAGCGTTATATTATTTGGAAAGTCAAGAAAGCTAGCCCCGCGCTACATTGGGCCATATGAGATCCTAGCCAAGGTAGGTCACCGGACCGTATCGGTTGAAGTTACCAACCGAACTTAGTACCATTCACGATGTCTTCCATGTATCAAACCTGAAGAAATACCTGTCAGGCGAAGCTACCCAGGTACCTTTGGAAAACATACACGTTGATGATAAACTCCACTTTGTGGAAGAGCCGGTGGAAATAGTTGATGGTAAGGTCAAACTATTAAGACATAACAAAATTTCACTCGTTAAAGTCCGGTGAAACTCTAAACAAGGACCTGAATATACCTGGGAATGGAAGGATGAATTCCGTAGAAAATACCCTCACCTCTTCCCTAGCATGACAAGGTAAATTTCGGGGACGAAATTTCTTAACTAGGGGAGACCGTGATACCCACGACGAAACCAGGTACACCTAAATTGGTCCTAAACTTAAAGCATGACTAAAACTATAATTGTGCGTAAACCTTGTGAAATTCATGACTCGTGTGTTGTGCGAAACGATAAATGTTATATCTCGGAGGAATCTGAGAGCACGTCATGGTTGACATGACACTACTAAGGACCAACGATGCAAGGTTGGCGTCCTAAGCCTTGAACAACGTGTTAAACAGAGAATTGATGTTTAACAACGCATTAAACCTTTTACGTTGATTATTAGATTATCGGTAGCCTTATTAAGATTCCGAGTTCCAGGAATAACTTAGTTTTGTGCCATAGACTGTGACATAAGGTTTGAAAATAATCAAAGCCCCGGCACGCAAAACGAAGCAGCTCCCGGTTGGGGAAACGCATTCGTTCCGGGCATAACATAAGGCAACCGAATGTGCAAGGAACGATCAATCAAGCTTAAAAACACTTAAACGAACGTCAAACGAGACTTTTATGATTAAAAACTAACTGGGTTCGGATTTTAAGACGGTTATGCATAATTTTTAAAACCGAGTCTTTTGACACTAAGTACGAGCAAAACGGAGTCCGTCACGCAAATCGAGAACGCGCGCAGGACCCGAATACGAACCTATACTTATCCGAAAGATAAACATCATCTTTAAGCACGCGAAACAAAGCACGAGGTGGCCCTAGGGGGTCCACCTCCAAACCACCAATCATGGTTATATAAATATTTTTTTCTTTTTCTTTCTAGTTTTAATAAAAAGTTCCTTCAAAAACTCTGGTTTCTCTCAAGAACTTCAGCTGAATTCCTTCATAAACCAACTCAAATCAAAGTATTAACTCAGATCCATAAGGTTTAAAGCATGCTTTCTTGATTAAACATGATTTCTAGCCGAAAATGCTTTTTAATCCATGAATTTTGGAGTTTTAAACAAGTTTTAGGGCTGAATATGAACACCACATGAAATCCCTGGTGTTATATGGCAGCCATGGTTACTAATCAATGGGGTTTGATAGCCTAACAAACTCTTATTCGACAAAAATCGCTTAACTATTCGATTAACCGAAAAACAATGAATTAAAGCTTGATTGATCTAAGTTCTAGCATATTTGGGTTGTACTTGGTGTGTAAGTACTGAATATAGCATTTACACACTTCTGGGATCAAGATAAACGCTTGGAATCGGAAGAATCGCTAGGTATATCATCCGAAAACCGAATCTAGGCTAGGCAGAAAATTGTTTTGCCTATAACTTGGTCCGTGTAACTTGGATTGAGCTGAAATTTGGTGTGTGATGTAGGGTAATGTCAGGAAGGACACATAAATTTTAGAATTTTTGAAATTTTCTACGATCTTTGGTGAATTTTTAACTGTTTTACCGAAAGAATTTCAGAAAAAATATCAAATTGATTCAATAAATCACCAAATTTTACAGAGATGCTAAGGAACATATGGGAAATGATCTGGAAAAATTCGAAGTCCATTGGTTGAGTTTTGATTTGGGTTAAAAATCCGCGTTTTCGCGAGTTTTCGGTAGCCGGGAACGCACCGAAACGAAATCGGAAAAATCTCAAATTTTTCGAGACGGTCCTGTACATATGTAAGGCGTTCTGGAATTTTTTGTAATTTTTCAAACTATTGATGGCATTTAATTGGAATTATGTGGTTAAAAATAGTTTTATAAATAATTTATTTAAATATGTAAATTAACAAAATAAATTCTCAAAATTATTTCCCATAATCTACAGATTTTTACTGATTTATATAAAATTTAAAGATTTTTATATAAAAATATATATTAAATGGGAATTTACGGAATTAAAAATTGATTATTTTAAAAGCAATTTCGCCAGTTTACCGTATAACGAACCTGCCGGAACTGGGAACTGACCCAACCTGACAAATACTATAATTAGAATACCGGGAGTATACCGGGAGATTCCCGGGCAAATTTGGCACCATGGGTGTGTCCTAAGGCAATTCGGGAGAATTCCTGACGGTGAAAAGGGAAACTCAAAATTGGGCAACTTAGACCCCCCAAACACTCAAACTTCCTTAATGGAAAGTTAATCATTCTTGAATAATCACGTGTTGGCACTAGTAGTACTCTCGTACCATTACCCGAACACGTTAAACTACTGACTTTGGCTGGCACGCGAATCGGTGCCCGGAAGCCAAACAGAAAACTAATACTACCCTGACGTCCATCACCATACCAGTGTCTTATAGACTCGATCCGGAGTAAAAACTCCTAACCAGATCCAATTTATAATCATTACCAACTTAGATACTGATTTGAGTCCATGCTTGCATGTGTGTCATTAAAGTTGATCCAGCTATTCGACGACTCTTGTGTTAAGACCACTATTTGCACTGTGAGTTTCACTACCCCGCTTTTAACTGTTTTATTGTTTTACTTGGTGTGGAATGCATGTTACAAACTGTGTTGGTTACACAAACTTATGAAGGGAACTTTACTTCCCTAACACATGAACTGGTTATGAACTGTGTTGATTACACCAATCTAGGAGTGAGTTTTACTCTCCCACTTTTAAACTGTGATACTGTTTCTGAGATGATTGGCATGTTATGAAACTGTGTTAATTGCATCAACATATGATGTGAATTATCTAACACACGAACTACCTCCCCTCTGCAAGACAAGTGATTAACGTAAGCTTGTGGACAGTGGATAGTGCTATCGGTTTGACCAACCCAGTGCCACGACTGACAGTGTGTCCGCACTAGGCTACTGCACTCGTCCTAATTTGGTTGTGTTGTTAGGCATAACTACTAAGGGGCGTTGAACTGCACGTGACGCAGTTGATGGGCCGGGAGTGTCTGGGATGACACGGCCCAGGGAAAAATAGTCAAGGTTTCACTTGTAGACTCGTGTAATTCCATCTGCGAATATGACTATGACAGTCATTGTGATTATAACCAGTGCAATTAAACTTGTTAACACATAGTGTTACACAACAATTAAACCAGTGGAACTCACGCAGCGTTTAGCTGACCTTTTAAAACTAACATGCATTTCAGGTAAAACTAAAGAGGAATAAGGAACGTGCGTGTGGATGGCTGTAGTAGTGAACTATAGCAGAATAAGAGCTGTGATAGCTCGTAGTACTGTACTTAAACTTATGATGTGTAATATGATACTGATAATATGTTGTAACCGAGGTTCTCTCTGTTTATGATATCATGTTTTTAAACTATGGAGAATTACCACGTGTCTGCCGCACCCTGCATTTGTCTTCCGCTGCGAGTCAGGGTGTGACAACAAACTCCATTTCATAGAAAACTCGTTGAGGTTTCATACCGGAAGGTCTAAAAGTCAAGGAGAAGTCGTATCAAACTAGTCAACGTTCGTTAGAACTCAAGGAGTGGACACAAGTTTACTTGGGAATGTGAGGATCAAATGAAAGCAATGTACCCCACCTATTCGAGAGGACTCATGTTCAGGATGACTGAGCTTGATTTCGGGACAAAATTCTTTTTCACAGGGGGAATATGTGACAAACGGCAAATTAACATGTATATCGGTACAACTTAATCATTAACTAATTACACAATTACGTGCATTAGACTTATTATACATTAATTTAGTCTACTAAGTCTATCAATGTCTAGGAGGTGCATTTACATTTGCATCTAACATGATAGTATTCATCATGTCACGACACGATGAAAACAGTTTTTAACGAACGAATGGTGGGTTATCCGGTAAAACAGGATTCATGTCAGGACGATTACAGAATGTCAGGAATATTATATGTATGGCATATTTCATGTCCGAGAAAAAGAATGAATAAATCCCTAAATGGGAACAAGCATATGTATTCTAAAATTTCTGAAAATTGTATAAGTATTATTCATGTCTTTCACCAACGAGCAACAATACATAATCACTAGAAAATGTTAATTATCATAAGATGCTATGAAGGGTAATATATATATATATATATATATATATATATATATCCTAATGGTATCCAAACACTAATTACCGAATAATATTACATAACTATTTGCTAATGGGATCATGAGCCCAAATAAGTACCCATTTAGCATCAAATCATATCCTAGTGAACTAGTTAGCTCTAGTTAGTAAACTAATGCTAAATTAGCGCCTAATCACCCAAACTTAACCTATGTATCTAAATATCTCCATAACATATCTTGTGAGATATTTAAAGTCAACACAATTCAAGAACAACCAACCCCCCCCCTCCAATACCCCTTTTTCGGCCCAAGTGGGCCCCTAGTCCACCTTAAGTTGATGAGTGCTAGTAAGTTGAAGTATGGTGTAGTTTGACTAACGAGACTTGAGGGTATGTTGTATGATAGTGATATATGTACAAGACTATACACTCACACACTTATCACTTTACAAGAACAAAACATCCCAACTCTCCCTCTCCTCCTCTCATCTACGACTCTTCTCTCTCACTCCTCTTTCTCTTCGTTTTAAAATTTCAAACTAGTAAGCCAAAAGTTCCAAGGTGCAACCTAGGGTGTTCTATGGTGTTTCAAGGTGTTACAAGGCTTCGAAGGTAATATAGGGGGCAAGTCTTGCAAGGATTGGAAGCTTTTCTTTTCTTTTTCACAATATTCTTCTTCCCTAGCCTTGTGCTAGTTGTAAGCATTTAGATCTTTACTTTTATTTTTAAGTTGATGTTGATCATGGAATTACAGGTATTCACCAAAAAACCTTGTTAAAACACTTACAAATTTCAAAAGAAATAAGATGTAAGTTAAGAAATGTGGGTAATTTATGGTGATCTTGAAGTTGATGATAATGAAAATAAACATAATGAACTTGTGATTTAAGTAATAAAAAGTGGTTTTAAAATGATCTCTAAGTAGTAGGAAGTGTACGGAAGTTGTTTAAAAGATGGATGATCATGAAGAGTATTTTTGAAAGACCTAGTGTTTTGAATAATTTCCATGTTCTTGAGTTTGAAGATATAAAAAATATTGTTTATGATGATGATTAAAGAAGATTGACGATGATGATTAAGGGATATTAGTGATAACCTAGGGTAGATCATGTCAAAATTTACAAAATATCAAGTTTATGTTATAAACATGATTAACTAGGGATTATTTTCACTAAGTATGGATTAAATGTATTTTTGTGAAAATCTAGACATCATGGTGCTCTAGGGTTTATAGTAACATGAAAAGGGTTATAAATATATGTTTAGTATATATTGATGAAAGGAAAGGATAAAATGAGAACTACCATGAGTTGTGAAAACCATGACTAGGAATGCATAAACAATGCCATTTAATTGACACTATATATACCAGTTTTATACAAAGTTTATCAAATGTTTTAAAGTTTAATTTGTGTCAAGCAAAACCTGTGAACTCACCGACATTATGTAGACATTTTATTTAACATGTATTTCACGAAAATAAAGGGCATTGCATGGTTTGGAATTCAAGGACTAGAAATGCATAAACAATTCCATTTTGGGGGGTTTGTCTTATATTTCTCACCTGTGCGCGATGATATATAGGCCAAAGCCTAGTTATCAAGCCTTATATTTTGTTACAATATATATGTGAAACTTGAAGTTTATGGTTCATGTATGAAAACCAAATGCTTTGGTTTGTATTATCATTTCAAGTATTACATACAATTGGCATGGTTGGTTACTTTTAATCATGTAGACGTTTGCACTATCTAATGTTATGAAAACCTTTGGTGATCACACCTCGCACTTCTACTATGAGTAGGTGTGATATTGTGAAGGTACTAGAGGTTGAACCTGCCGCAAGTTAGGGTTATTTTGTGGTTAAGGGTCATTTGGCTTTATGCGGTTTACGCAATACGAAGGATGTGTGGCCATTTATCTTTGTTTTAAACGATATGACGTTTTGACTCAAAGCCAAAATGAGAATCAAGTCCTTTTAATTTATTGGATTGAAAATCAAACACTGGACTTGGGCTTAGCCTCATAATTCAAACAACAATGGGCTTTTCAAACATTCAAACGATGTGAATTAATGAATGCTAGGCCAAAATGAATTTGATTTAGAAATGTTGGCCCAAAGAAAAGTTGTATGGGTTTAGCAATTGACCGAAGTTAAACTAAGTGGACTTAGAAAATAATATGTGTTGCTTGAGAGTGGGCCTTATCAATCACCATAAACAATAGAGTTTGTGAAATGATAAACGACACATGGACTTTGTTTTGTTTTAAAGTTTTGGGCCAATCAAACGATAGACTTGATAATCAAACGATAGTGAATGGTTGTTTGAATCAACTATCTTTGGCATGTCGTATAACAATTAGATATGGGTTGTGGATCAAGGCCTATCGTTTGAGAATTCTGCTTCTAAACGATGGATGGGCCCAACTATGACTATTGTTTGTATTTTAAAGCAACCGTATCGTTTGTATTAATGACGTTAAAGGGCCTTTGATATATTGTTGTTTGGAAGTTGACTTGTGATAGTAGACCATCGTTTAGATTACAGTGTCGTCTCTCTCTGGCAACGCTACAAATGGTATGCAAACGACATGGGACAAAAAAGTACAGTTCTGTTGCACTACAATTGTGCAGGTCAACCAATGAAATTCAATACAGAGTTGTACTTTTCGGTGAATTTTCCGGCGAGCTTGGTTGCCGAAAAATGGTGAAATGATTTTTTAGCTCAAAACTTGATAAAAATCATGTTTTTTTATTATCTCTATCAGTTTTAACAAGTTTAACCCAAATAATCATCAAATAACATCATATTTCGAGTTTTAATCCATATTTTCAGCCAAGAACTGGGTTTTGGGTTTTTGTCCAATAATTTAAAAAAAAATCTATCAATAAACCACTCAAAAACCTCACCAAATTGTCAATTTTCAACAAGAAATCGATGCTAATGCTTTGATACCACTTGTAGGTCCTGATTGGAATCTTGAAGACAAGGATTTCTTGTTTCGAATGGTGTAACAAGTGCCGAATCCAATTTAGACCACACACCGCACGAGTGTGAATCAATAAAGACAACTATTCGTTGATTAACGCATATATATTGATTTCGACAGAGTTTGGTTAAAATATTACACAATGAAATACTCTCCACCCATCTCACACACACTCTGTATTTTCTCTTACAAGCATATCATTACAAGTGACACACTGCGTATTTATAGTAATCCCAGTACAGACCAAAAGTTAGTATTCAAGTAATAAATGATGGTATCCATCGTTTGGCCGATCCAAACCATGGTCAACACATGATGTTACCAAACGATGGCTTCTTATAGTTCTAAACAATAGTCTTCAAGGCCTCACTTCAAACGATGGTCATAGCATCTATCATCCAAACCATACACATGCATGAGTATATAAATATCCAAACAATGGTCTTGCATGTGATGTTCCAGACGATAGCATGATGTAATACAAGTGATACCCATGTACATCATTTAAGCGATGGGCATTATACACTAAGGTTTGGATTTACCACACCTTCAACGGAGGTGTCATGTAGTTTGGTCTATTATCATCTTGGACTTGTTCTTCGAGTCGAACGACTTCGGTTGTAACCGAACATCACTAGATACATACATAAATGCATCAACAATAAATCATTCCAGTATCGAACACATACCTCACCTTTTAATTAGAAAAAATAAAAAAAATACACATAATTTGATTACATGCATATTATTTTGTATAAATTATGAAATGGTTATCAGTTATACATACTACTTTTTTAGAATGAACAATTATTTCAAGACATAATACTAGTAAGGTATAAAACAGATACATATGCACAAAACCTCAATCAACTGAACTGAAAAACATACATTTGTAGGAGTTTGATGAATCATTTACGCCCTAGAGAGTATAAAACATACCAAGTGAACTTTCTTTACCAGACCATTCATCTTTAATATTAGCACGATAATAGCACATGACAGTACAAGAAAAATATATAAAAAAAGACAACACTTCAATCAACATGGCTCAAGTGTTGATAAAATCTGCATGCCTGAGGATAATAGGGATTGCTAATCTTCCAACCAGTAATGCATCTGTTAAAAACTTTGCAGCATTTACCCACCTGCCATAAAACAACATAAACACAGATTCAATTCAGTGCATATTCAATAGCAATCAACGTTGACTTGGGTACCAGGTCAAAATGGAAGACCTTTTAGAGGGCAAACGGGTCTGTTCGAGTTGGACAATGATATTCAAAGCTTATATAGATGGAACAAAAGATATCAAAAGTGCAGACAAACCCCAATATTCAATACTTATTGGGGAAGGTATTGTGAGTAGGGTTAATGAAGATAATGCTGTTACTAGCTATACAGTTGTGAGAGTAGAACAGCTCAACTCACCCACAAATTATCTCAGTTTAGACATGTATTCATCTGAAACTGGGGAATGGATTGATTATAGGTTGCCTTGTCCTAATCCAGTTGAGTTCCCAAAGAAGGGTGCAGCTCTTGTAAGATTTAATGGGACTCTTCATTGGTTTGTTTATGATCATGGTATGGTTGCTTTTGATCCTTATAAGGATCCCAAATCTTGTCGACTTATCACGTTTCAAGCTGACAGGGATGCTCAAATTAAGGTTAGGCATGATGGGCTTTATCGTTTATGTGATGGGTGTCATGGAAAGCTTCGGTTTTTTCAAGTGGCGCCTGATGCGAGTTCATTTTACTGTTTTAGTATGTGGGATTTGAAAGATTATGAGAAAGGAGAATGGTATTCAATTTATAGTGACCCTATAGTGATCTCTTGTCTTCTGATCCTGAGTTGAAAAGCTGGTTGATGAAAGCTACTTTTCTACCATTATCTCTTTGCGTCTGTTAGATCTGGATATTGTTTATATGAGGCATGTGGAGCTTTCTAGCCATCGGATCACAACACCAATCAACTGCCACAATTAGGCATTATATGAAGCTCCAAATTGTGAGCAATATCGATCACATTAATGATGTCGCCTCTAAAAAGGTCGCCACTAATGCTCATGTTTCTTGTAGTGTCTTGTGTGGTGTCATATAGTATGCAGAATAGAAGCCTGGATGTTGCATGTAAACCTACTGGTGTTGTTGATGCCCTGTCATGGCATGTGGTGGTGCCATTTGTGATTCCAATATGGCCAACACCTTTTCCTATTCCCCCTGTTCCATAGAAAGTGGTTATGCTAGAAGTTATTCCTAATTAATTTCTGTATTTATATATGAGTGAGTTATCAGCTGGTCGTGAAAGTTTTTTTTTATGCTTGCCAAGTCTTATCCAGAATTTTGATGCCCCAATTAATTTATATACTGCTTGGACATTACTAATCAACCAATTTTGTAGATTTTAAGGATCATGTATTTAGGCCAGATAGTATTTGCAGTTCTACACCAACAATGGATCATGTATTCAGACCAGATAGTGTTAGCATATTCAAAGACTGGGAAGCAAAACTAAAAAAAAGAGTAATTCGGACCGTTTTGCGACCTTAAATGAACATGTTTGGTCTTAAAACAATTGCAACAGGGCAATTGCAACTTTTTTCCGACCTTAAATGTGGTCGCAAAAAGCCAGTTTTCTAGCTATGTGTGTATGTGGATGCGTCAAAACACAATTACAAAGCATTGTAGAAAACTATCACCTACTAATTAACAATTTTCCTAAAGACTAGGTTGAGATTTTCTCACATGTTTGTGATTTTTTTCTTAGACTTTGTAAAATTTCTCAAACTTTGTGAATTTTTCATATGTAAGAGTTTATTTATTTGATCGCCGCTGAAATTTGTGCCTTTTAGGACGAATCGTGTTTAGTTACCTGTTTCTAGTATTTGATGCCATTGAAATAGGGATTTATAGAACATGATTCGAAGCTCATCCCCATTCTAGCCAAGTTTGTGATGCAATTATGATCACTAAATGCTAATTATAAATTTTCCATAAAGGTTTGGTTATGATCATACCTCGAAACAGTGGATCGACCGATCAGGACGTCTCCACCGCTCAAGACGCCGAATTGCGTCATCCAGAATTTGATGGTTGCGCTCTCAGTTTCAATCGTCAACTGTTAAACAATTCACTTCGAATCTAAAGCTTAGAAAAACGTCATCTAAGTTGAAACGAATGAAGGTGGTGAAGTATATAGAAATCAAATGCCATGGATTACAAGCTTTCTCGGTTATTTTGCTTTCCGCCATTATCAAACCTTAAATCTGAATAGTAGGATTTTGTATCTGTCAAAACCCTAGATGAGTAGGTGACAAAAGTGGAACTTAGCGAGGCTTAAATAGAAGGGTCTATGACTAGTTTGAACCGGGTCATTGAGCTTCTTTATTTGTGATTTAAATAAGCACCAACTATGACTACTTAGCGAGGCTTACACGATGTACCATATTCACGGTTCATAAAATTCTTTAGCATATTTTTAATCAAAAGGACTTAAATAAGCACTAACGAAATCAAGTACCATCCAGGCTAGGCGAACGTCATTGCGGATGCCTTGAGTTAGAAAGAACGAGTTAAGACGTTACGTGTACGTGCTTTGGAACTAACAATTCAAACAAACCTCAGCACTCAGAATAACGATGCACAACAAGAACCCGTTAATTTCACGTCAAAGTTTATTTTTTAAACATATTTTAATGATTTTATGTGTTAACAAAAATGCATTATATTTTTATTACTAAGTATATAACATTACATTTACTCAACACGTTGGATCTAACCTAGTAGTTGAAATATAGCATTTAGATTTTCAAGGGAAAAGACAACACGCTGATGGAGTCCTCACGTTTGACATAAATCATTCCAATATGGAACTCATACCTTGTCTTCTAATTAAAAAAATAAAAAATAAATAAACATAATTTGATTATATGCATATTATTTTATATATAAATTATGAAATAGTTATCAGTTATACATACTCCTTTTTTAAAATTGATCATTATTTCAAGACATAAAACTAGTAAGGTCTAAAACTAATACATATGCACAAAACCTCAATCAACTAAACTGAAAAACGTACATTTGTGGGAGTTTGTCCAATAGCATTCCTCATTTATGCCCTAGAGAGTATAAAACATACCAAGTGAGCTTTCTTTAGCAGACCAATCAATCAACATGACTCCAGTGCTGATGAAATCTGCATGCCTCAGGATAATAGGGATTGCTAAGCTTCCAACCAGTAATGCACCTGTTAAGAACTTTGCAGCATGTACCCACCTGCCTTAAAACACATATTCAATTCAGTGCATATTCAATAAAATTCAACGACTTGGGTAAGGGGTCAAAATGGAAGACCTTTTAGAGGGCAAATGGGTCGTTCGAGTTTGGACAATGATATTCAATGCTTATGGAGATGGAACAAAAGATATAGATAAATACCAACAAACCCCAATATTTATTGGGGAAGGTATTGTATCAGGGGTGGATCTATGAGTATCTCAGGGGTTGCCCAGGATATCCCTTAACTTTCTTGGTTAAGTGCTATTTTTTCTTCTCTGTTTCATTTTTAGGATACCCTTGATAAAATTAATATTAGGATACCCCTAAGCACATCTAAGAACCATAGGAGAACACTAGAAGTGAAAAATAGGAGATCAAATGGATATCATCTTGGTGGATTTTTTTGATTTCCAGGCCATGAACTCTTAACAGAGGAAGAAGAAGAGGAAGAAGATGAATAGTACCGCTTTTTAATGTATATTTATCTTATGATATTTAAAAGGATACTACATCAAGCAAGTTAACTGATAGCATGTTTAGTCAAAGCATTTTTTGACAAAGGCCTTCGGAAGAGTGATCGAGGATATTGTGGTTTGTGGCGGTCCGTTTTTTGGGATCTTCAATGGAGGATAGCAACCCTTCCAATCCGTTTTGGGGGTTTGGTTTTATTTTCGGCCGAGGATATATGTATCTACATATGCTTTTGTGGCCTCGAGGGTGCAATCTTGGAGTTTGCAGGACCATATTCTTCGGACTGTGGTATTGTCGGGTTAGATTCTGATTATGTGTGTGCGTTGGATTGCATGCACATATCCCTACCTGTTTTTGATTTTGGCGGTTTCTCTAATAAGGACACCCCCTAAAGCCCAAGATGCTTTGGCGAGCGCTGTATTTAGTAGAACTGTCCAGAGTTTGGCAGAGAAGTTTGGTCTATCACCTCATCAGAAAGCCGTGTTTGATTGTCTCCGGGCTGCTCATGCTCAAAATTTCCTGACAGTCATTCCCACTGAAGACCTCGGCCAACACATGTCAGCTGTGGAGAACTGGGCAATTCTTAAGTACCGGCTAATGATTCCTCAGTTTCCAGTTGATGAGCCTTGTCCAGATTGACGCAAGGTTTGTTTTGATACTTTTGGTGAGCATGCGGTTCATTGCAAGGAGTTAACTGGGTTTAAATACAAACATAATTTTGTTAGGGATATTTTTTGTGAAATTCTAAAGTGGGCTGAGATTTCGGCAAAAAAGGAGGCTCCGGTGAACTTTCTATCGGATCCGCCCGAAGGGAGGTCTACTCTTCGACCAGCCGATATTCTTGTGTTTGGGTGGGCAGGGGAAAAACAGGCTTGTGTGGACCTTACAGGAGTGTCCCCTCTTGTGGGGCTCAGGGATAATAGGTTTGTTGCTGGCTAGGCTGCATTGCACTGAAGCCGGAGTTAGGCATAGTCACTAAAACGAGAAAGCTTGTTTGGAGAATCAGCATGTGTTTATACCATTTGCTTATTTTTACACATTTGGTTCCCTAGCCCCAGAGGCCGTGGAATTCCTAAACAGAATTCAGCGGGTGGTGAATAGTAATTTCTAGACCCCTAAAAGTCGATTCGTCTTTAGTAGAATCGGTTTTGCAACTCAAAAGGGGGTTGCGGCGCAACTTGTTGCCCGTTTACCTGTTATTTGCTTGTAATTTGTTGTTTTGGCATTTTAATGAGAAAACTAAAAATGAAAAAAATAATATTTATTTATTACGAAATTTTTGTTTTGTTAATTTTTTTTAATATATTTATTCTATCAGCAATTTTTGTGTTAGCTTTAAAAAGTAATAAAGTAATTGAGTTTTTATTGATTATTCTACTACACATCATCTTCAAAAAGTGATAAACTAATTAGTTTTTTGTTGATTACTCTGCTATACATTATTATAGGTTATAATTTTGTTTTGTTAGCTTTTATTAATTAATATTATTGATATTCTATACATTTAATATATACATCTCAGATTTTTTTTATCAAGATGCATTTAAAATTTTTTTAGCAGAACTCTAACCAGACATTAAAGCTTCATTATATTTGTTAACTACAAATAACATAATAACAACAAAAATGTGATAGGATCGTCCTCCTCAGCTCAGTAACCTAATTTGTATCTAATGTCCAATATAAGCGGAAATTATATGACAAGTTAATCGAATACACAAGAATTACTGTTTAAATTGTCTGTTTATTAGTTCAAATCAGTTGTAAATCGATTATCCAAACAGACAGAGCTTCGTCGTCGTCAACGCAAAGTTCTTTCAATTAGAGACCCTAGACGACCTATATATAGGGCAGCAAGTTCGGGAGAAGTGTGTTGTTGCATAGATCAAGTTCGGGCGAACTTGATCATCCTCACACAAGTTCGGCCGAACTTGTGCTAATACACATAAATACATATCAAAATCTAAAAATTCAAGCCCTAATCGTACAGACTCGATCCAAGACCTAGACAAAAGACATCATGTATCAACAAATTTCCCCTTGGATATTGTCGTAGTCTTGATTAGTCTTCAACCTTAAACATCTTCCGAAAAAGTTCTTGTACGGCTCTCGTCGTCTTTCTTGTTTCGGAATAGGCGTTTGGTCAGTAGGAGGTTCCCATTTCATAAATTGAAATCGTCTGATCCTTGCCTCTCTACCCCTTTCGTGTATCTTTTCTAAACGCTTTTCCACTTTCAAGAATTCTTCTCTTTCCAACTCTCTCCATCTCGATTCCCACATATGACCTGAATTATTACCATGTGCATAGCAAACATTAATCACACCTTGGTATTGCTTTTCTTGCACTTCTTCACGTTTGTCAAAGCATATCTTGTTGAAGAACAAGTATTTCACATCTTCCTTCGAGCAGTTAACTAGCCACACCGGGTCTAGTATACGAATCGTTCTCCACAAACCCCAAATCCTTCGTTTCTCTATGCATTCAGGATCCTTTTCTTTTGTGATATCCCAATTCTCATCGGCACGTAATACAATCACTGCTTCACTGGTTTCAGGATCCGTTTGCCACCACAAGAAATAAGGATGAAAATCTTGTTCGATAGGCTTTAGTAGCATATTTTTCATAGCTCTTGGACGTTTCATCACAAGTGTAACATCCTTTTCTCCCATCTTTTTGTTAATCTTTACTCTACGTTTAGGAATGAACGGCTTCCACAACTCAAATCCCCTTGACGCTTAATACTTTATAACTCTCCAGAGTCTTTGTTCATTGAACTTCATCTGCAGATTGATATTTCTCGTTTGCACCAACTCTTCAACGTCCCAAAAAGGCAATGTCTTTTGTCTGCAAGATGTCTGAAATATTGTACCCCAAACTCTCTTTTTATAGCATAAACATCCAGATCTCGTATCCATCCCTAACTTAGAATATTACCCAGTGATTTGTCTTTGTCACGTGTAAAGAACGCTAGTGGTAGCTTGAATTTTTTTCTTTCGACATCTCTTTGAACCACGACCTCTTAGCTTCGGCTATCTGCTCTTTTGTATAACTTTTGGAATGTTGCCTTGCTTTACCACTTCATCTATCTTCTGTTTCAACAAACCCACATCAATCTGGCTCATCAACTCATCGATCGTAGAAAACTTGTCAGTATTGATGTTAGAATACTTTTCAGCTTCATCGTCATCAGAATCTTCATAGATAACTCGATCATAATCATCTGCTTCTGCTACACGCTTGTACACATATTCTTTTGGTTCAATCGTCTTCATGTTCACTAATTCTTCTTCAAAATCGAACTCGAACGAATCAGTATCAACTTCAAACATTCTCGCCAACTAATCTTTGGTGTAACTGTGAACAAACTCCCCTTCCTCTAAATTCGGATCAAACTTAATCATTAGAGGCTTTTCATGTACCGCAGTAACATGCATATCAACAATAGCATCAGAAGTATCAACATCTTGTGGCCCTGTCTGCTCAGTATGCTCCCCATTACTTTGTTCATCCTCCATATTTACATCATCGTTGATCAAAGATTTAAAATCAAACTCAGAATGAACTATTGTAGAATCAATCTTTAGACCAACGCCCCCCTGATCATCATTATCATCACCATCATCGTGATATGAATCATCTTTTGTATCATCTACAGGGTCGTCGTCTTTGTCATCATCTTCCTCATCGTCATCTTTCTGTTCTGATTCTTTATCTTCAACAGATACAACTTTAGGAGCATCTTCAGTAAAGATCTCTGATTCAGGAGCTTTTTCTAATTCAACTATCTTTTCTATCACCGGCTCCTCTGTTGGTTTAGGGGCACCATAAATAATCCCTTTACCTTTGCCCTGCTCTACCAACTCTTTATCAGCTTTTTCCTTGGCCTCTTGAACATCAAGTCTTTTATATTCAGCTTTAAAATCAATGCCCAAGCTGTTTGTTAACACTTTCTGCAACCTTGCAAACCTTCTATCATTCAGATCTCTTTCTGTTCGAAGCTCAGCAATCTCTTTCTCTAATTGTGAATTTGCAGCACTCAGACTTTCAACCATTGCTTTCATGTAGCCTCTGTTGTCTTCTAGAAACTTTACTTTATTTTGCAATATCTCTTTTTCAACCATACTCTACTTCACTTTGTTTTCCAGATCTGCTTTCTCTGCTTCATTTTGTTTCAATTTATCCTCTAATGTTTTGATTCTCTTTTCTAACATATCGACAAGAGTATCTTCAAACCAGTGTGAAAGATCTTCAGTTGTAACATTTAGAGTGACGTTATCTGGAATATCACCAAAAGCATCTTTGAACTCTCTAGCTCTTGCGCTTTGAGGAGTAGATTGCCTTGACTTTGAAGGAGTAGCTTTTAGAGTACCCTTTGTTGCAGATTTTGGCGTTGAAATAGGTGTACTTTGAACAGGCACTTCAACAGTAACAGACGGTGGTTCTTGTGTGACAGTAGTAGGTGGTACTTCAGATTCAACAATCGGAATGTCTTGTATATTAGAAACAGGAGGTTCTTGTGTAACTCCTTTCTTCAGTTTCTGAGTTAAGTATCTGCGACTTTGAGCTTTTTTCTTTCCGCGAGTACTTGGAGAACCCGTAGCTTTCTTAGAACCTTCAGCCTTTGATTTTGAACGCCTTGTCTTTTTCTTTGGACGTTCTTCATCGGAAACATCATCAGCAGACGGAACATAAAGATCTTCACCAAGTTTCTTCAATCGTTCCTGCTCTTTTTCTTTTTCTGCTTCTCTTTCTCTAACGTCAGCAGAATCTTCAGATGATTCATCATCTTTGTCAGAGGTGGCAGATATAACATCATCATCTTTATCTTGGCTTTCAACATTAGCTGCTGCGCTCGATCCTTCAACATTCTGAATAATCTCATCAGTCTCATCGATCAACATAGTTTCTACCTTTTTCGACGCCCTTTTACGTTTCTGCTTCTCAACTACCACAACCCTCTTGATGTACCAATCACCTCTCTTTTCTTTGAAAGTCTTTAACAATTCGGCTTCTTCATTTTCATCACCGCTGCCATCTTTCCTCCATTTGTTTTCCGTTGACGCGACGTAATCAGCTTTAATGATTGCACCAAATACATGCTTTGGAATAGGTGCTGAATCTTATTTCTGAAAAATCTTGAGCTTCTTTAATGTTGTTTCATCCATATGGCTCAAATAAAGAATCTCATTCGGATCCTTTGCTATATTCTGAAACTTCTCATCAATCAGCATTTGAACAAACCTCGGATACATCACCAATCTATCCTTTCCCATGTTCTTCGACATAAACTTGAAGTTCACTCTTGAGAATGAATTGGTTCTTTAGAACCAAATCAGTAACCATGCAGGCCATATAATCTTGAATGTCGTCGAGCCCTGCTTTTCTGTGACCAAAAGAGTGAATGATAGCATGACTAGAAGCTTGTACGGTAGAGGAACACCTCCTTTTTTCAACGTTGGCTCGTTTGCGTGACCTTTGTAGCCTATGCGAACCCTTTACCATCCTTTCCTCGAAGCTTATTGGATCACTTTCGTTGTCGTTGAATTCAAGCATTCTTCGAATATCAGCTTCGGTGACCAAAAATTCTTTATCTTCATTCCTGACACGAACTGCAGACTTTATCACCTTGTTCGCTTCGTCGTAGGATGTTGCGTTCCAGAAAAAGTAGATATGTGATCTATATACTATGTGTTTATCCGTAATCGCCTTCATAATTGGAATTCTCCCCAAAAATTCTAAGATCTCGGAAAATGCAGACAACGTCGGATAAATCTTTTCGTCCAGCGAGATGCAAGTATTATGAAACTTGTTTAACGAAAGCTTGATATTCTGTGGACAAAGAAAACAACCATTTAGCAATTTTGTCAATTTTCGAACAATTTACATCAAGTTCAAGTTCGGGCAAACTTGATAAAACAAACATTACAATACAGAACAACTTCGGCCGAACATGTATTAACAAACAATTTTTTTTTTACATTTTTTAGCAAGTTCAGGCGAACTTGTTATACAAACATGTTTTGAAATCTTCACAACAAGTTCAGGCGAACTTGTTGCAAATTCAAATTTTATCAGGAATTAAAACAACTTCGCCCGAAGTTGATTAAAAATCAACTCGACAAGTTCAGGCGAACTTGTTGTCATCTCCAATCAAACTTGCAACAACATAACCTGTCCTCAGTTCAAATTTGTGGTTCATTAATGACAATTACATGTTTATAAAACCATTTCACCATTCAATTTGTTCATATCAAACGTAGATCTAACTGATTTTATCATTTCGGTCCAAAACTATTCAATCAGGTTCAATTCATGGATGTTTTAAACGATTTATACCTCGGCCATGTTAATAATTTTGCCAATCACTTATTACTAGTCTAAAATCGGGCAGAGTAACAACACAAATCTTGCAATTTCACAATATCTATCAATCGCTCACTAAGTTCGCTCGAAGACAGAATAACAGATGAATGATAGTTTGAGCGAACTTGGTCTTTTATAACTAGTCAAGTTCGGGTGAACTTGGCTACTTTCCATCAATAACCAACAAGTAACTTCGCCCGAAGTTAAGAAATAATAAAACTGTTTTATCTTAGTAACTTCAACCGAACTTGGTTTATTTCAATTTTCAAACATTTTCAAATTTTTCAATTTTAACCCTGAACTTTCACATGTTTACCAGTTATGAAAATCCACTCAGTTGACCAAGTCCAAGTTAATGACCTGGGTTAACCGATTTGTCTAGTGAGTCCAAGTTAATGACCTCGGTTTGACCCGTTATGAACAAACTGATGTTTTCTTCAAAATTAAGTTTCAAATTAATGAACTTTTCATCGTTTTTCGTGCATATTGATTTTACAGATTAGCTCCCAACCCGTTGTCATCAAGATTCCAACAACTTAGCACCATTCCGAACTCCGAATATCCGCTTTCCATCATTGGCTGTTGAAAACAATGTAGAAACAAAATATTTTTGTATTTTCAAAAGTTTTATGCTAAAACACACTGAAAATCTTTTTGGGTGGAAAATCTGAAATCAAATAAGTTATGTACAAACATATTTATAGACATATTTTTGTGAATTCGTGTCTAGGATCATATCATTGAATGAGACATATCACCAGTACCATTGACCTTTTCATGACTTTAAGTTTTAAACTTGTTTACCTAGATTGTCGTCGATATGTTTGTCCACTTAAACTTCGACACATTTCTCAATTGTTCCAAGATATCTTAGTTAGAATTATGAACTTGACTTAACTATGGTTCCCATCTTAGAATATACTCCCGTATCAAGATTCCTCAGATTTCATCTTACAGGTAAGTATAGCGTAATTGATATCTGTATCTGGGTTATGCGAAGCCTTGAGAGCTTAGGTTAATACCACCATATTGACAAAGAGATGAAGGCTCGACTTAAGGTGTGTTCCAAAAATGGAATCTTTTAAGCACTGCCATTGATTAGATTTTTAGATTCTTTCAATTTTGCTTGCAGTTTTAGGGTTTTAAGCAAAAGCATTATAGAAGTTCTAGGCCATTGCTTCCGCAAAATCAGGAAGAACTTGTATAATAGCCCATATATCAATCATCTACAAAGACCTCGTATCTCAGAATCAGGCAATCTCTCAAATGAAATTTCGGAGTACTAAGTCCATATATCCGAGAGATGTTAATCCACAAATTTAAGCAGTGAACGTTAGAAGTATATCTGGAGATCTTTATTGTCTTGTCGTCACTGATGATTATTCTAGATTTTCATGGGTCTTCTTCCAAGAGAGCAAAGATGAAACCTTGATAATATCATGATCCTCTTCAGGAAGATTGAAAATCTGTATCGTCTCCCTATTAGACGAATCCGAAGTAATAACGGTACAGAATTCAAGAACGCCCGAATGAAAAAATTTTGCAATGACAAAGGGATCTTACAAGAATTCAGTGCTCCATACACTCCGCAACCGAATGGAGTGGCTGAGAGTGAACCAGTCGCAGGAGCATGCTATATATTGAACAGAGTCTTGACGGCCAAACCAACCATGAAGACTTGCTTTGAATTGCTAAACCGAAGGAAACCCAATCTGAAGTACTTATAACCGTTTGGCGCACCTTGTACAGTTATTGATTCAGACGGAAAGTTTGGTGCCAAATCGATAGATGGTTTCTTTGTCGGCTACGCAAGCCCACTTAAGAGAGTATATCTTCCAATTTGAGAAGAGTGGTAGAAACACAGCACGTCGACTGTTTTCGATACACAACTCCGATTCAAAGAGCAGGCGATGCTTGGTTGCTCAATTATAGTGAATTGTGGAAATCATTCGACTTGCCAGAAGAGCCTTCTAAAGAAGACATTGCAGTGTTATATTATCTACATCAGTCGGCCAATCATGAGCAGATTACCAGACCAATAGTGGTTAATCAACCAACTGTTGGATCATCGTCTTCTGGTGCAGGTCTAAGCAGTAGCAGTGTTCAAGAAACTAATGCAGACAAGTGACACCGGCTACAGAACTAGTGAATCCTATAGTAGAACCCAATCTTTCTCAAGCACATAATTCCGACTCTGACGAGACTCCGACGTTTGATGATGATGGAGAATCTTATTCTGACGAAGAATCTGAGCAGATCACAAGTATGTTGAATCAATCTGCTGGCCCAAGTAATCAAAATCAGGCGTCTTCTAGTGCCTCTACAGTTGAATTGGTGGTTGATTTGAATATTACTAATCAGGAGAATACCTGTTGATGTTCCAAGTGAGGTGATACCGAGAACCTATTCATACCACCCATCAGAATCTATAATTGGTGAATTGCAAACTGGCGTGAGAACAAGGAGCCAGATCAACAAAGCTTTGAGTTGCTTTTATACTAAAACAGCTCCAGTTCAAGATTATTATACTTATCAGTGTTTCATATCTCAAATTGAGTTGAAGAATGTTTCTGAAGCTTTAGGCGATGAGAACTGGGTGCTTGCGATGCAAGAAGAATTGTTACAGTTCGAAAAGCTAGGGGTATGGAAACTTGTTGACCTACCGGCGAATCAAAAGTTGATAGATACTAAATGGGTCTTCAAGTGCAAGCGCGATGATCGTGGAGTGATAGTGCGCAACAAAGCTCGGCTCGTTGTCAAGGGATTCCATCAACAGGAAGGAATTGATTATACGGAAGTATATGCACCAGTTGCAAGATTGGAGTCAATTCGCATTTTCCTTGCATTTGCTGCTTGGAAAGGATTTAAAGTGTACCCGTTAGTTGTAAAATCCGCTTTTTTATATGGTAAGCTACGAGAGCAAGTGTACGTCAGCCAACCACCAGGTTTTTTCGATCCGCTGAACAAAAAGAAAGCCCATCTTCTGGATAAAGCTCTATATGGTTTGCATCAGGCCCCGAGAGCCTGGTACGAGACGTTATCTGAACATCTCTTCGGCAACGGCTTTATTAGAGGAACAGTGGATAGTACGCTATTTACCAGAGAAGTTGGAAGCCATCTTATTATCGTATAAATTTATGTGGATGACATCATATTTGGTTCGACAAATGACGATCTTTGCAAAGAGTTTGAAACTATCATGAAGAAAAAATTCGAGATGAGCTCCATGGGTGAAATGAAATTCTTTCTCGGATTACAAGTTGATCAGTTGCCAGACGGTATTTTCATCCACTAAACCAAGTACGTTCATGATATCTTGAAGAAGTTTGAGATGGAAAGCTCGAAGCCGTTATCTACTCCTCTGGCACTCAATCACAGAATTTGCATTGATGAAACCGGAACCAAAGTTGATGATACTCTTTACAGGTCGATGATAGGATCTTTGATGTATCTAACGGCATCTCATCCAGATATCATGTATCCTACCTGCCTCTGTTCACGTTATCAGTCAAGTCCCAGAATATCTCACATGCAGATCGTGAAGTGCATTTTTAGATACTTGAAGGGATGTCCAAGCACTGGCGTGTGGTATTCAAAGAATGACAACTTCGATCTAACGGGATATGCAGCCTCTGATTTTGGTGTTGACAGATTGAACGCAAAGTCTACGACGGCCGGTTGCCAGTTCTTTGGAACACGATTAGTAACTTGGCAGTGCAAGAAACAAACCACGGTGGCTCTCTCTACTTGTGAGGCTAAGTACATCTCGGCTTCCAGTTGTTGTTCACAAATCTTGTGGATACAACAACAGATGAAAGACTATGGATTGAAATTTCTTGACACTCCATTATATGTAGACAATAAGGCAGCAATCGACATAACAAAAAATCCAATTCATCACTCTCGAATAAAACATATCGAGATTCGATACCACTTTATTCGTGATTGCTACGAAAAAAGATTGGTACGAATTGAGAAAATCCACACCGATGAACATAAAGCTGATTTTTATACCAAACCTTTTAGTCTTTCATGGTTTAAATACTTAATGAGGCTTAACGGTATGAAAAATCTTTTGACAGGTGCGGATGCAGAGGTTGAATATGGATCGGACGACGAGTTCTCGTGATCCTCATTGGTTTGTTACCTTTTAGGATTAGAATTTCTTAAAACTAAAATACAAAATATGTTTTTGATTTTAGGGGGAGAAATATTACGAGAAAATACAAAAACAATATGAAAAAACCAAAAAGTACAAAAACATGAAAAAGACAAAAAGGATTTTATGTCAAAAAGGAAATGATAGTACATCAGTGGACTATCACAGTATGCTAAGGAATTGTAAAGTTTAAAAAGTGATAAACGAGTCTTATTGTAGATGTGTCGATAGGCTTTGTTCAGTAGATTGTTTCCGGGATATAAACTAAATTTTACAATTTCTCACAATTCGCCTGTAAGTTCGCTCGAAGTTCAAAATTCGATGGAATGAAGATTTAAGCAAACTTGAACATTTATAGACTGTCAAGTTTGGGCGAACTTGACTTTCAAACCTCAAACTTTATGACTAACTTCGCCCGAAGTGATTAATAATGAAACAGTTTATTGTTATCCAACTTGGCGATATAGTTAACCTTATCAAACGACACCATACCATTAGATAGCTTTCCCTATGTAACGATTCTACCTCCTTGATTACCCGCTAATCCCATGTACCCTCCATTGATTGCTTTAATATCGAAAAGCAAGGCACGCATCCCAGTCATGTGACGTGAAGCTCTGCTATCAATAATCCACTTCGACAAGATGGATCTCTGGAGCCCCTGCACATGTAAAGAAACTATTTAACGAGGGAAACCCAAGCTTTCAGGTCTTGGGTGGAATCGGGATATCGTAAGTAGGAACTTGCAAATCAACACTTGAAACTTTCTGATCAGTCTTTGTGTTATTGACAATTTCATTTGTGACTGATACAGAAGTTATCTTTGAACCTTTAGATGATGATGAAGATTTTTTAGTAAGCCATGATTGAGATTTCATTCGAGCTTTCTTAATGTAGAATTTTGAATCTTTGTTTGCATTTGATTTAGAAGTTTCACCTTTTTCAAGTTGATTTCTCAATTTTAGATTTGCTTTTAGGTTTCACTTTGATGTTAGATTCACTGTTTCGTTTTAAGATCGTGATTGGCTTTGCAATCTCTTGTTGCTTAAGTTTCTCATCATTTGAAGTTTCATTTCTTCGTTGATACATAGGCTTTGACTTCGGACACTTGCGAGCAATGTGACCAACATCATTGCATTTGAAGCAAGTCCGAGTATCAGAATGTCCACTTGTGGCTTTTACTCCACTTGCGGATTTAGCCTTATCACGAAGTTCTTTCTCCTTTTTAAACTCATTGTTCGATTGATTTCCAATCGAAGTCTCTTCCTGAACCGTGCTAGTCCCATACACAAATTTCATGTATTTATTCTTGTATTCGTGAAATGGTGACTTTTGTTTCTTTTTCGGTTCATCTTCTACCTCTAAACCCAAACCCGCTCTCCTGTTCTCAGGAAAGTCACCACCATTCCTTCGGTAGTTGTTATAACTTTTCTTGGGTTTTGAATAAAACTTTTTCTCATTTCTTTCCAGATTGATCATCTGATGATACTTCAACAAGTTTGAACAGTTTATCGATTTGATCTTCTTTCACATTTTGAATCGGAAAACTATCATCAAAATATAGTCTATCAGATTCCTTAACTTTGTACATGACAACGTTAGGATCATCACTTAGGCTATCTTATGAAGATGTATCGTCATTTTCGGATTGTGATTCCAAACTGTTCGAACTTGAGTTGGCACTTTCAAAGCTGCCATCATCAGAATCATTTCCCAAAACATTTTCTACCACATTTTTCATGACTGCTTCACTTTCATCAGTTGATGTCGTATAGACTACATCAATGTTCTCAGGCAACTTATCATTTGTTTTTGATAAAAGTGTTATGTTAGTTGCCTTTTCAATACCATCCACTTTCTTGTGCCAATAACTTGCAAGCAGTGGAGGTGGAACATTGCTATACTCTTTACGCTTCATACCTTTTGGTTTTTCAACATTTTCCTCTGACTTAATCGTAGGAAGAATGTGATCGATGACATAAGCATTCGTCGTGTAACTGAGCAAAAGTTTCCTTACTCGTTCAGTTTCAATTTCCTGTCTTGAAGCTCTTGTCTTGTTTCAGCAATGGTGTTTATATACATGTTAATTGCTTCTTGTTTTTCAATTACCGTTACTTTTAACATTCTTATTGAGGCAGCTTGTTCTAAACTAGCTTTTTCAACATTGCAATAAGTGCCTTTCATCTTATCATAAGCTTCCTTCATTGTGCAATAATCATATCTAAAATTTTTGTTATGCACCTTTAGATCGCTTATGATTTGATCTTTTTAAACACATTGCTCACAAGGCTTTGTGCACTTTGTGCAAGGTTTTTCAACCTTCACAACTTTCACAAATTCCTTCTCAATCACCTTTACCTCTGAACCTACCTGTTTCAGATTGGCCATCATTGCTTTGTCAGCAATCTCTATGAGGTTCTCTTTGTTCATCTCCTTCGTCACGTCAATGACCTCCTCGACCTCTTGTTTCTTTTCTTTAGCCACTTGCTCTAGCGATGTATTTCCAAAGTATCCTGCAAATCTAGAATCAAAGTTAGGAGAGATATTGTTCTTCATCTTTGTCTCGTGATAGATCATTTCCTTTTCCTCTGTTCTTTGTAGATATTCTTCTAAGATCGCATTCTCAAGAGTTGCATCCATTGATTCTGTTCTTCGATTATCTCTGCCATCAAAGCAACACCAGTCTTCTTGCCAATATACTTATTCCAATCAAATCCTTCGTCTTCGTGAGACACAACTAGAGCTTGTTCAGTTGGCTTCGAGGAATTATCTTGAACTTCAACTTGAGTTCTCTTTGGATATGGCTTGTAGTACAACGCTTTCTTGTAATAATCACTATTGTTTCCAAATGGACTTTCATTGCCGCTTGCTTCTTGATTTTTGCATTCGCGTTTGAAATGCCCCTTTTGTCTGCACTTGAAACACGTTACTTTCGACTTGTCGAATCCAAGCTTGTTGCTCGAATTTCCAATGTCTCTTCCAGTGAGCGTGACAAACTTTGTGACTCTTCTGATAATCGATGCCAAGCTCCACTTGATATCCATCAACTCGACTTCCTCTTCATCAACCTGATCGTAATCTTTTGCCGTCATTTCTGGATTTCCGATCTTACCCGCAACTAAGCTTTCGTATGATTAAAGAACGGTTGCAAGTAGAGCTATATGTTGTTTGGCTACTTGTTCAGGAAAACGTTCTTCAGATTGACCGCAATGTTGCACTAAAATACGTTTGGATCAGAAATGGAATGATTTGTCTGACTTGACTGATTAACTTGGATCTGAAACTGTGAATTTGAACCAGTTCTCGAATATCCAGTGTTCGGAGGACTCTGATCATAACTTGGGTATAATTGAGTGTTCTGTTGACTTTGGTACGAACGATTCAAAGAATTCATATTCGCACTGAACGCCATTTGAATCTTCGGACTCGAAATATCTTGAGCACCACTTTTGTAATACAAACCCACGTCTTGCACAACATTAGCATTCTTTGATTTAGCCATTTTCAGCATTTCCATTTCATGTCCTTTTAACTTATCAATAAAAGATGATAACTTGAAATGTTTCCAACTCGGACTATATTTCAAAACCATCAAGTAGGTCGACCACTCCCCCTCAGGAAGTGCATCTGCCAACTTATCAATCATCTCTTCATCAGTTTTATGAATATCATGTCTTCGCATCTGAACCATCAAATGACAATATCTGTCAATCATCTGCTTCATGGTTTCACCTTTGATCATCGTGAAGATGTCGATCTCTTTCTTGATTAGTGTCTTCTTGCTTTTTATCATCTCAGCACTTCCCAAATATTTGGCACAAAGAGCATTCCACAGCAATTGTGACGTTTCACATTCGGGTAGCAAGACCGAGTTGTCTTCTTTTACCGATTGCTGAATCAAACTAATCATTTTCTTTTCTGCCACATAAGCATCTTTGTGTTCAGGTTTACTAAAGCCAGATCTTGACCACGTTCATCTTTTGGCTATTTGTATCCAGTTTCATCTGCAACCCAACTGTGGAATTGGTTGGCTTGAACCCAGTTTACAAACTTTTCCTTCCATCCTTCAAACTCGTCCATACTCATCAGCTTTGGCGGTTTAACCGAAGTTCCCATCTCACTATCCAGATTCATCTGGTTTACCTCGTTTGCGTTAGAGTTCGCGTTTGATGTAGAAGCCACTGTTGACGGCGTTATGGAAATCATCCATCTCGACAAACTGAAGATTTAAATGAAAACACGTTCAAAACACTTGAAAAAGATTAGCAAACTTACAAGTTCGGTCGAACTCGTGCAGAAAACAGACTTCAAATTCAATTTCAACAAGTTTGGGTGAACTTGTATGAAATTTTCAGAATTTTTACTTGAATGCAAGTTTGGGCGAACTCGTGTTTAGTTTCGAAAAATTTCCAAGTTTTCTCCAAGTTTGGGTGAACTTAATGTGAAATTTCAACAGATTTTGACAAGTTCGGTCGAACTTGATCAAAATTTCTAAAAAATCCACCAAGTTCGAGCGAAGTTTGTTAAAATCAAAAAAATTTGATGATTTTTAAGCCAAGTTCGGGCGAACTTGAGGTATAAGTTCGAGCGAAGTTTGGTTATCAAACATGGTTTTTTGACAATTTTGGCATGAATTCGATTGAATTTGATACTCAAACTTTCGAGGGTTTGTAATTATGTGATTTTGTATGACATGTTCAAATTTTAGCCAATTTTAACCATAGGTTCATCATTTATGGTGAAAAATATAGAAAAATGATAGAAATGGGTAGAAATAGAATGAATCTTGTGTAGATTTCAGCAAATTAGGCATCCAGGCTCTGATACCACTTGTTAGTATCGTTCTCCTCATCTCAGGAACCTAATTTGAATCTAATGTCCAATATAAGCGGAAATTATATGACATGTTAATCGAATACACAAGAATTATTGTTTAAATTGTCTGTTTATTAGTTCAAATCAGTTGTACATCGAGTATCCAAACAGACAGAGCTTCGCCGTCGTCAACGCAAAGTTCTTTCAATGAGAGACCCTAGACGACCTATATATAGGGCAGCAAGTTCGGGCGAAGTGTGGTGTTGGACAGATCAAGTTCGGGCGAACTTGATCATCCTCACATAAGTTCGGCCGAACTTGTGCAAATACACATAAATACATATCAAAATCTAACAATTCAAGCCCTAATCGTACAGACTCGATCCAAGACCTAGACAATAAACATTATGCATCAACAAAATGGAAGATATAAAGATGAAAGTGAAATTATCAATGAATACACTAACCAACTAATGATTATTTGGTTAAAGTTATATTTGGATCCCCAGTTAAAAGAGTTTCTGGCTTCATCACTGTCTGAGCAAAGTTATTTTTGCACGATAGGATCAAAACTGGATTTTAGGTTACAGTAAAGTTACTAACTACTGATGTCATTGTGTATTTGATTGTATAAATGTACCATAAAAATATATTGTACGAATGTACGGTCAATAAAAAAATTAGGATACGCCTGAATTGTTCTTCTCATTCCGCCACTCACTATGAGTAGTGTTTATGAAGATAAACTTGTTACTAGCTATATTGTTGTAGGGTAGAACAACTCAACTCACCCTCAAATTATCTCAGTTTAGACATGTATTCATCTGAAACCGGGGAATGGTTGAATTCCAGAAGCACTGTCCAACTCGTGTAAGATTTAATGGGACTCTTCATTGGTTTGTTTATGGTCATGGTATGGTTGCTTTTGATCCTTTTAAGGATCGCAAATCTTGTCAACTTATCACGTTTCAAGCTGACAGGGATGCTTAAAGTAAGGTTAAGTATGATGGGCTTTTTCGTTTATGTGATGGGTCACAAGGAAAGCTTATGTTTTTTCAAGTGGCGCCTGATGCAAGTTCATTTTATTCTTTTAGTATGTGGGATTTGATAGATAATGAGAAAGGAGAATGCTATTCAATTTTTATGGTGACATGTAGTGATCTCTCGTCTTCTGATCCTGAGTTAAAAAGCTCTCCACCCATCTCACACACACTCTATATTTGCTCTTAAAAGCATATCATGTTGATTATATCTCTAAACATGGGTCTAAAACATAAAACCCTATCAAGTCAAATCATGAACATGAACATAAAATAAGAGGCACTTACATGTGGGAATTCTTATCTTCGTCAATGATGATGAAGCCATGATTCCGTTATGATGCCTTTGGTTGATGGAGACTTAGAGAGCAATCTTCAATTGTGTTTTAGGAGTTGTATTATTTCTTCTATGAATGAACAAGATGACCATCCATTTTATAACTTACTCAAACTCTTTGCATTCTCTATAAAGGCATCTAAGGGAAATCATAATGGTCCCTTATTTCATAAATATTCACAATTACTTCCATCAAGTAATTGTAAGGGACCCGTTATGTCATGTCGGTAAAGTTAACTCAAATGATCTGTAGGCCACATTACAGGTTATTTCTTACATTCTCCCACTTGGCCGAGTGATCATTTATGATGACTATCAAGTAATTATGGCCAAGTTTAAAACACTCATCTAGTTTCATGTTGAAACTATAGCAGAGAGTTATAGTCATTCGAATTGAACTCAATTCGAGACCCCCAACAGTCAAACTAAAGTCACAATATAAAACACTTAATCATAAAACTAAAATGACTGAAATATAATCCGTTACATAAGTTTTGTCTATAAATCATAAGGTGCGCACAAACATTAACAAAGACATAATAAAGCATTCGAGGAAATAAAATCGTTCATACACAGTGCTTATGTGCTCGATACAAATATTATTTTCCTCTATTCGTTCTCGTATGAACAAAAACTTTGTATCTAGGTATAAACCAGCTCTGCTCGAACTATTACTGTTCGAAAAGCTAATAGCAGCTGAGATGTCACAATATATCTTCAATGGTGGTGATATGGAGTTAACAACTTTGAGTCCACTGATGAGATTTCTTAACAACATCCCATGACACGTTGCATTGTACACTGCAACATACTCTACCATCATCGTTGAGGTTGTTGTTAACTGTTGCTTATGACTCCTCCATGAAACTGGTCCGCCTGCAAGCATAAAGATGTACCCCGAAGTCGATTTCTTATCATCTTTGCATTTGGCAAAGTCAGAATCAGAATAACCCACTACTTCCAAGTTTTCAGTTCTTCTGTATGTCAATTTATAATCTTTCGTTCCTTGTAGATATCGCAACACTTTCTTTGCTGCTTTCCAATGACCTAGGCCAGGATTGGATTGATATAGGCCTAGCATTCCAGCAATGTATGTGATATTGGGACGAGTACAGACTTGAGCATACATCAAACTTCCTACTACTGAAGCATAAGGTATCAATCTCATTTGCTCCCTTTCAACCTTTGTTTTTGGGCATTGAAAAGAGCCAAAAACATCTCCATAACTACTGGAGCCACTGCTGGAGAACATTGTTGCATGTTATAACGCGTAAGAACACGATCAATATAAGCCTTCTGGGATAGACCTAATATCCCACTAGTACGATGTCGGTGTATTTCGATGCCTATTACGTAAGAGGCTTCTGCGAGATCTTTCATGTCAAAATGTCGTGAAAGTAATCGCTTTGACTCATGCAACAAATCTAAACTATTACTCGCCAAAAGGATATCATCCACATAAAGGACAAGTATAGCAACGTTGCTACCACTCATTTTGAGGTAGGTGCATTGATCCACTTGATTCTTGATAAAGCCTTGTGTTTTCAAAATTTCATCAAATTTTAAGTACCACTGACGTGATGCCTATTTTAACCCATGTATAGATTTTTGTAGCTTACAGACTAAGTGTTCCAGACCTTTAGGTTTAAAGCCTTCAGGTTGAGTCATAAACACATCTTCATGTAAGTCACCATTAAGGAAAGCAATTTTGACGTCCATCTGATGTAACTCCAAATCAAAATGAGCTACCAATGCCATAACGATTCTCAAAGAATCCTTCCTTGAGACAGGTGAGAAGCTTTCTTGATAATCAATTCCCTCTTTTTGAATATAGCCTTTAGCATCCAATCATGCTTTGTAGTGTTCAACGTAAGAGGTTGGATTATATACTTTCCTAAGTCGAAATCAGCTTCATTAAGGTAGGTTACATAATCATCAAAGTTAGTGGGCCTTCTTGGCCTTGATGACCTCCTAAGCTAATTTTCAGGTTCAACAAGTTCATTAACTGGTTCAGGGATTTGGTTATGCTCTTATTAGTTTGATGTGCCTTCATTATTAGGGACGCTAGGAGCATTAATTTCTGAGGAAACATGAGGTGGTGCAGTGTCATGTACAAGAGGTGAAATAGGAGATAAGTTTGAAAAGCCCATCCCCCCTCCTCTTGCACTTCTTATGAATTAAAGACTCTATTTTCACTGCTCCCACTGACCTTAAAGTCCTCTATAAAATCAGCAATTCGACTTTCCACAATACGAGTAACGTGTGAAGGGCAGTAAAATCTATATCCATTTGTTCGTTCAGGATATCCTATGAAGTAACAACTACTGTCCTCATGTCAATTTTCTTTTTCAAAGGATCATAAAGTGTAGCTTCGGCAGGACAACCATATACTTTCATATACTCTAAGCTTGGTTTCCTTCATGTCCACATTTCATAAGGAGTTTTTGGGACACATTTAGAAGGAACCCTATAGTATATGAACGGCCGTCTTTAATGCCTCAGTCCATAAAAATTTAGGCAAATTCGAGTTTGCCAACATAATTCTTATCATGTCCATAAGGGTTCTATTTCTTCTCTCAGCAACACCGTTCTACTGAGGTGTACCCAGCATGGTAAATTGGTTTAATATCCCGTGTTCTTTACAAGAATTAAAGAAAGGACCGGGAGCTTGACCAATGTCTGTATGTCGACCATAATAGTCACCTCCTCTATCTGATCTCATTACTTTTATCTTACAGGTAAGTTGTGTTGATGCATAATGTCTATGTCTTAGTCTTATATCGAGTCTATATAGAATAGAGCTGAATAGGCTAGTCGTATGAAGTATTTACGTAAAATGGAGACAAGTTCGCCCATGTTATGCTTGAGATGTCAAGTTCGAGCGAACTTGCTAAGGCAAGTTCGCTCGAACTTATAACCTCCATGAGCGAACTTGAGACTCTATAAATTCCTAGCTTGCCATTCTCATTTGTAACTTTCGCATTTTGGAGGCGAAGCTCTATCAGTTTAAACTCTTGACGTTTGATCAATAAAACTGATGTTAAACTGATTAATTCTTGTCTATTGGTAAACACGACGTAATATTTCCGCTAATATGGACGTTAGATATCAAATTTAGGTTCCTTAGCATCGAGGATCGGTCCTACAAGTTGTATCAGAGATAGAACAGCCTGATTGATAGTATCAAGACAAGAACACTTCTATTTCATCTCCATTCTTCTATTTTTATTACTTTTTCATAAAAATAAAGAATTCACGGTCAAAATCTTTTCAATTTTGAATATATCATGTAAAATACAACAAGATAAACCCTTGAAAGATTGGAGACCAAAGTCAATCGAAATGATGTCAAAATTTTGAAAAAACCATGTTCATCGAACTTGTTAGCCAAGTTCGGCCGAACTTGGACTAAAAAGTCACTTTTCAAGAGATCTTTTACTAAGTTCGCTCGAACTTGAGGCATTTTTGAAGGAATTACAGTTAAGTTCGCTCGAAGTTTCTAGAAGTCTATTGATATTTTGTCAAGTTCGACCGAACTTGATAAAATTCAAGAATTTTTAGCTAAGTTCGCCCGAACTTGCTATATTTTCATCAAATTATTCAAGTTCTCTCGAGGTTAACTAAGGGGTGTTTTTCATAAGTTCGACCGAGGTTGATTAAAATAAAATTTTCAAATCAAAATCACTAGTTCGACCGAACTTGTGATAAAATCAAAGAATTCTTCATTTCAACTACAAGTTCGACCGAACTTGTAGTAAAACTAACATTTTCAAAAGTTTTTGAGTGTTTTCAGTGTACACATTTCGTTATTCACAATGGATGATGTTCAAAGAGCTTATATGTCCGGAGCTAGTTCATCAAATGCCAACGTGATTGAGCAAGTCAATCTTGACAACGAGATGGGCACGACTATTAAACCGCCAAAGCTAATGAGCATGGACGAGTATGAAGGATGGAAGGAGAAGGTTACATATTGGGTTCAAGCAATGCACTTCCTAGGCTGGGTGTCGATCGAGAGAGGTTATACAGTTCCGTTGGACGAACATCAGCAAGTGCAAGTTCTGGAGAAATACAAATACTCCACGACACAGAAAGAAGAATACATTGCTGAGAAAAAGATGATCAGTCTTATCCAACAATCCGTCAAAGAAGATATTCTCCTCTTGCTACCGGAATACACAACTGCAAGAGATCTCTGGCTCTCACTTCAAAAGAAGTATCAAGGAAGCGCAAAGATAATCAAGAGCAAGAAAGATCTTATTATGAAAGAGTTCGATATCTTCAACATGCTGAAGGATGAGACCATGAAGCAGATGATTGAACGTTTATCTTAAAGTCCAAATGCGAAGACACGGTCTCGAAAAGACGGAACAAGAGTACCTTGACAAGCTTGCAGACGCTCTACCAGATGGAGAATGGACTACTTACCTAATGATTCTAAAAGAAAGTGCAAATTGGGAATTTTTCAAGCTGTCAACATTCATCGATTAGAGGGTCACGAAATGGAACTTCTGAAGATTGCAAAATCGAAAAATGCTAATGTTGTGCAAGATGTTGGTATGTATTATAAGACTGGAATGCAAGACAACATTCAAGCCCAAAGATTCAGACAACATTCAATGCAAGTTTGAATTCTTCAAACAATTCGCAGCCGAATCAGAATCAACCATATCCTCAATATGATCAAAGTCCACAGTGTTCGTTCTCAAGCACTGGTTTAAATTCGTCTTATCAAAATCAAGCAAATCAGAACCAACAAACAAATTCTGATTCAAATGTATTCAAATGTAACATCGCTGTTAATTTGAATAATGTTGTTTCTGAGCAAACTGCTAAGCAACACATGGCACTTCTCGCCACTGTTCTACAATCGTATGAAAGTCTTGTAGCTGGGAAAATCGGTAATCCCGAGATGACCGCCGAAGACTACGACCAGGTGGACGAAGAAGAACTGGAGCTCATGGATATAAAGTGGTGTTTAGCTTCGATCATCCGAAGAGTTACAAAGTTTGTTGCTCTAACAGGTCGAGATATCGGTAATTCTAGCAACAAGTTGGGCTTCGACAAAACGAAAGTTACGTGCTTCAGATGCCGACAGAAAGGGCATTTCAAGAGAGAATGCAAAAATCCTGAAGCAACGGGAAATCAAAGTCCATTCGGAGGAGGCAATGAGTATTACAAGAAGTCACTTCAGTACAAGCGTTTCCTGAAGAAGACTCAGGTTGAAATCCAAGAGAAGCCAAACAGTAGCAACACTGAGAAAGCTATGGTTGCATCAAACAAAGATGAAGGTTTCGACTGGAACTCCTACATCGGTAAAAAGACCGGAGTTGCATTGATGGCACAAATTGTAGAAGATACTTCTGCCGAAGACGCAACAACTTTAGAGAATATTCTACTGGAACAGTATCTGCATCAACAACAAGAAGAAGAGGAGTACATTCACATGAAGCAATAAGGAATTTTAACTCCTGATTTATGTGATAGTTTTGTAGGTCACTTTGATGGAAGTTCTCAGGAGCAAGTTGCTGAGGAGAAATCTACTGCTGAAGTAGTCATTAATGATACTCATGCCGAAAACCTCAAGGACATTGCCGACAAAGCTTTAATAACAAATCTAACCAAGGTAGGTTCAGAGGTAAATGAAAGTGTCAAAGTACAAGTTGTAGAGGTTGAGAAACCTTGTACAAAATGTACTGAACCATGTATCGAATGTTCCGAAAAATCAAAGATCATCGCTGAAATCAATGTGCATAATGAACTTTTAAAATATGATTATCGCACAATGAAAGAAGCGTATGACAAAATGAAAGATGATTATGGCAGGCTCGATCGAAACAATGTCAAACAACACGACACTGTGAGGATGTTGAAAGGAACAGTAATGGATAAGCAAAAAGCGATTAATATCTATATCAACACCATTGCTGAAACTAAGCAACAACTCCAGGACGTGAAAATTGAAACAGAGCGTGTTCAACAACTTTTGAGAAGTTACACTTGTAACGCATACGTCATTGTCACATCCTTCCGACAATTCCATCAGAAGAGAAACCTAAAAAGAAAATTGGTAAAGAATACAACAATGTTCCTCCATGCCTATGCGAGAAGTATTGTCGCAAATCCGCTGATGGATGGATAAGGCACTCAACATTGAGTTGTTATCTGAAAAGAAAACTGAGTTGCCAGAGAACATTGATGTAATCTATACTAAATCTGATAATGACAATGTTGTGGTTAAGAAAGTGGTTGAAAATGTTCTGAATGATTCTAATGAAGGCAGCTTTAAAAGCACCGACTCGAGTTCAAAGAATTCTGATTCACAGTCCGAAGATGACGATACATCATCGGAGAATGATCTATGTGATGAACCTAATGTTGTAATGTACAAGATTAAGGAATCTGATAGATTGTACTTTGATGACAGTTTTCCGATTCAGAATGTGAAGGAAGAATTGTTAGACAAATTCTTTAAACTCGTGGAAGTCACATCAGATGATCTGGAGATTAATGAAAAGAAATTCTATTCCAAACCTAAAAGAAATAACTACCGAAGGAGTGGTGGTGATCATCCGGAAAACCGGAGAGCAGGGTTGGGATTAGAAGAATCAGATGAACCTAAAAAGAAAATGTCACCATTTCATGAATACAAAAATAAAAACATGAATTTCGTACATGGGATGAACACGGTTCATGAGGAAAGCTTGATTGGCAAACAATCAAATGATAAGTTCAAGAAACAAAAAGAACTTCGAGATAAAGCTAAAATTACAAGTGGTGCCAAAACAAGTGGTGTAAAACCCACTAAAGGACATCCACATGATTCTCGGACTTGTTTCAAGTGCAACGAAATTGGTCATATTGCACGCCAATGTCCGAACTCAAAGCCGGCTTATCTTTGAAGGAAAGAAAGTTCAAATGTTGTGAAACCGAAGCATCCAGAGTTTGTAAAACCCGTAAAGATTTTGAAAAGAACTGAATCAAAAGCTGAAGTTAAACCTAAAACAGAAAAGAAGTTTGAAAATTCAATTTTCAAAAAAGGTGAAACTTCAAAAGCTAATGAAAACAAGTTTTACATCAAAAAGGCTAACATCAAATCTCAAGCCTGAATTGCAAAGAAACGGTCAACAACATCCGATGTTATTAAGTCTGAGCCTGTAAAGACTGATCACAAAAAAGAATCAAAATCTGAAATTGAAACTAATATTGTCAAATCTACAAGTGGTAATAATTTGAAAGATAAAAAGACAGTGAAGTTTTCAAACATAAATATCGTAGAAAATTCAGATTGATGAATTTGAATTTGATTATGCTGATGAATGTGAGTTTGATTACGATGATGGTTATCCAATTCAACCCAAGACCAAAAAGGCTTGGGTCGCGCTGTTTAACTAATTGCTTAAATGTGCAGGGGCTCTAGAGATCCATACTTTCCAAATGGATTCTGGATAGTGGAGCGTCCAAGCATATGACGAGAATGAGAGCGTTGCTATTCGACATAAAAGCTATCAATGGTGGATATGTTGGATTTGCGGGTAACCAGGGTGGAAGGATAGTCGCCGAGGGAAAACTCTCCAATGGCGTTGTTTCATTCGATCGTGTGAATTATATTGCAGAGTTGGAGAATAATCTTCTGAGCATATTGCAGATTTGTGACAAGAAGTTGACGGTGCATTTCAACGACAAAGAATGTATTATCTTGAAGCCGGGATTCAAAATACCAGATGAGTGGATTCTGATGCAAGCACCACGAGAGAATGATTTATATGTTCTTGATATGGGCGTCGCTACCACTTCATCAAAATCAGCGCAATATTTTGTGACAAAGGCTACTGAAAAGGATTCTATTCTTTGGCATCATAAGATGGGGCATATTCATTTGCGAAAAATGAATTTCTTGGTTCATAATGATCTTGTAGAAGGTGTAAATCTTCAGAGCTTTCATCTGTCTGATCACTGCTTAGAATGTAAAAAGGGAAAGCAGATCAAGAAATCTCATCCAAAGAAAATTCTAAACTCAATCAAGTTGCCATTAGAATGTCTCCACATGGATTTATTTGGTCCTGTAAATGTTCGTAGTATCTCATGAGACATATATTGCTTGGTTGTGACAGATGATTATTCCAGATATTCGTGGGTGTTCTTTCAGGAATCAAAAGACGAAACGTCCGAGAACTTGATGATTCTATTCGAGAAACTCGAGAATCTTTATCATCTTCTGGTCAGACGCATTAGAAGTGACAACGGCACAGAGTTTAAGAATAACAAAATAAAGGAATTCTGCAACGCAAAAGGGATTATGCACGAGTTTAGTGCTCCCTATACTCCACAGCAAAACGGTGTTACTGAACGGAAGAACAGAACTTTGATTGAAACTACTAGAACCATACTTGCAGTTTCTAAACTTCCAGTCAGCTTCTGGAGTGAAGCGGTTGCTGCGGCTTGCTACACGCTAAACAGAGTTCTCACTGTCAAACCAACAAAGAAAACATGTTTTGAGATGATAAACCGACGGAAACCAAATTTGAAATTCTTAGAACCATTTGGTGCGCCATGTACTGTAATCGATCAAGATGGTAAATTCGGAGCTAAATCCCTTGAAGGTTTCTTTGTCGGATATGCGAGTCCGTTAAGAAGAGTATATGTTCCTTCGTTGAGAAAAGTTATTGAAGCACAGCACGTGGATTGTTTTAACTATACGGATCCTATTCAAAGGAGAGGTGACGCGTGGCCGTTTAACTATCAAGACCTTTGGAAGTCATTCGACTTGCCGGAAGAATCGTCTGAAGAAGAAATTGCAGCATTATACTATCTTCAACAGTCGGCGAATCAAGAACAAATTATTACACCAATTGTGGTTAATCAACCCACGTTGGATTCTTCATCTTCCGGAGCAGGTCCAAACAATAGCAGTGGTGTTCAAGTTGAAAACACTTCTGCAGCAGAAGTAACACTTGCTACACCTCCAGTGAATGCTTCTAATGAACCAGAAAACAGAACAGTGCCCAGTACTCCTCAGAATCAGAATTCTGATTTAGATGAAGCACCGACATTTGATGCTGATAAGGAAACTTCATCGGACGAAGAAGTTGAGCAGATATCTAACATGTTGAATCAATCTGCTAGTCCGAGAAATCAGAACGAAGCTTCATCAAGTACTCCTAATGTTGATGTGAACAGTGATCTGATTGTTTCAAATCAGCAAAGCTCAGTTGATGTTCCAACAAAAGAAATGCCGCGATCATATTCTTACCATCCTTCAACGAATATTATAGGAGAACTACAAACTGGTGTGCGTACACGAAGCCAAATCAATAAAGCACTTAGTTGTTTCTACACCTGAGTTGCACCAACTCAGAACTATTGCTACTACTCATGTTTCATTTCTCAAATAGAGCCAAAGATAGTTAATGAAGCTCTGGCTAACGAGAATTAGGTGATAGCAATGCAAGAGGAACTTTTACAGTTCGAGAAGTTGGGTGTTTGGAAGCTTGTAGACTTGCCACCGAAGCAGAAAGCTATGGACACAAAGTGGGTCTTCAAGTGTAAAAGAGAAGATCGTGGGGTTATAGTCAGAAACAAAGCTCGGCTGGTTGTCAAGGGATTCCACCAGCAGGAAGGTATGGATTATATGGAGGTATACGCACCGGTTGTGCGATTAGAATCTATCCGCATTTTCCTAGCGTTCGTAGCTTGGAAAGGATTTAAGGTGTAGCAGTTGGATGTAAAATCTGCATTTCTCTATAGTAAACTTCGTGAACAAGTGTATGTCGGCCAACCATCGAGGTTTGTCGATCCACTGAACAAAAACAAAGCATATCTCCTGGACAAAGCCTTGTACGGTTTACACCAAGCCCCGAGAGCTTGGTACGAGACGTTATCGCAACATCTCGTAGGAAATGGCTTTACACGAGGCACAGTGGATAGCACTTTGTTTACTAGAGAAGTTGGATCGCATCTGATAATTGTACAAATCTATGTGGATGATATCATTTTCGGTTCTACGGATGACAGTCTGTGCAAAGAGTTTGAAAAGATCATGAAGAATAAATTTGAGATGTCTTCGATGGGCGAAATGAAGTTCTTCTTAGGTCTTCAAGTGGATCAGCTTCCAGACGGGATATTCATTCATCAGACTAAATATGTTCACGACATTCTCAAAAAGTTTGAAATGGATAGCTTGAAGCCGCTTTCGACACCGCTGGCTCTGAACCATGGGATTTGCGTAGACGAGACGGGAACAAAAGTTGATGAAACACTTTATCGATTGATGATAGGTTCACTGATGTATCTGACGACATCGCGCCCAGACATCATGTATCCTACCTGCTTATGTGCGAGATATCAGTCAAGGCCTCGAATGTCACACATGCAGATAGTCAAGCGAATCTTCCGTTACTTGAAAGGATGCCCAAGCACCGGCCTGTGGTACCCAAGAACGACAATTTTGATCTCACTGGATACGCTGACTCAGACTTAAGAGTAGACAAGCTGAACTCGAAATCTACAACTGCAGGATGCTAGTTCTTTGGCACGCATTTGGTAACGTGGCAGTGTAAGAAACAGACCACGGTCTCTCCCTCAACCTGTGAAGCGGAATACATTTCTGCTTCCAGCTGTTGCTCACAAATCCTCTGGATTCAGCAACAGATGAGGAATTATGGTCTGCAGTTTTTTGACACGCCTTTATTTGTAGATAACAAAGCAGCCATCGATATAACTAAAAATCCGAATCATCACTCACGTACAAAACACATTGAAATTCGATACCATTTTATTCGTGATTGCTACGAAAAGAAATTGGTTCGAATAGAAAAAATCCACACCGACGAACAAAGGGCTGATTTTTATACCAAAGCATTTCCAGTAGCAAGATTTAAATATCTAATGCGGCTTAACGGTATTAAAAATTTGCTTACAGGTGCGGAAGCTGAGGTTGAATACGGATCGGATGACGAATTCACGTAATCCGCATTGGTTTGTATGGTTTGTAAATATCTTCCTACTTTAGTATTTCTTAAAAATCTAAAATCCAAAAATAGGTTTTTAATTTTAGGGGGAGAAATATTTGGGAAAATACAAAAACATATGAAAAAATTTCAAAAATGTACAAAAACATTGAAAAAGACAAAAAGAATTCGGTGTCACAAAAAGTAAATGATAGTAAATCAGTGGACTATCACAGTATGCTAAAGAAATATAAAGCTTAAAAGTGATAAACGAGTCGTACTGTGGATGTGTCGATAGGCTTAACACGTTCAGTAAACTGTTTTCGAGATATAAACTAAATTTAACAACTGCTTAATCTTGTAGATTAACACATTTTGGATATATGGACCTAGTACTCCGAAAGTTCGTTTGAAAGATTGCCTGATTCTGAGATACGAGGTCTTTATAGATAGTTATATCTGGGGTATTATACAAGTTCTTCTGATTTTGCGGAAGCAATAGCCTAGAACTTCTATAATACTTTCGCTAAAAACCCTAAACTGCATGCAATACTGAAAAGTATCAAAAGATCTAATCATTTGCAGTGCTAAAAAGATTCCTTAAGTGGAACACACCTTAAAGACGAGCCTTCATCTCTTTGTCTGTACGGTAGTACTAACCTGAGCTCTCAAGATCTTGCATAACCCAGATACAGATATCAATTACGTTATATTCACCTGTAAGATGAAATCTAGGGAATCTTGATACGGGAGTATATTCAAGAAATGGGAACCATAGATAAGTCAAGTTTCATAAATCTTACCTTAACATATCTTGAAACAGTTGAGAAACGTGGTAAAGTTTAAGTGGACAAATATATCGACAATCTAGGTAAACGAGTTTAAAACTTGAAGTCATCTAAAGGTCAACGGTACTGGTGATATGTCTCAATCAACTGATATGATCCTTTAGACACGAATTCACAAAAATATGTATGTAAATATGTTTGTACATAGTTTACATTTTCCTGTACATAGTTTATCAGCTTTACAGATTAAAATAAAAAAGATTTTCAGTGTGTTTTAGCATAAACTTACAAAATACAAAAAGATTTTATTTCTACATTGTTTTCAGCAAACTAATGTTGGAGAACGAGCCTTCGAAGTCTAGTAAGATGCTAGAACTGGTGGGAATCTCTTTGACAACGGGCTGGGAGCTAATTTGTAAAATCTGAAAAGTCAAAACGATAAAAAGTTCATTAATTTGAAACTTTTGATTTTGAAAATATCAACAGTTTGTTCGTAACGGGTCAAACCGGGGTCATTAACTTGGACTCGGCATACAAATCGGTTAACCAAGGTCATTAACTTGGACTTGGTCAACTGAGTGGATTTTCATAACTGGTAAAAGTTGGAAAGTTCAAGGGTTAAAATGTAAAATTTGAAAAAAGTTTGATTTTGTGTTTGGCAAGTTCGGCCGAACTTGCTAAACTGATCAAAGTTTATCTATGCAGCAAGTTCTACCGAACTTGCAGATGGCTGATGGTTATTCATTAAGTTCGCCCGGACTTCTGATGGGCCGTTTAGTTGGGCTCAGCAAGTTCGCCCGAACCTGCAGGAGTATTTAAACTCAACAAGTTCAGCCGAACTCACTTATCAGTTGTATAATTTCTCCGAGCGAACTTGAGTGTTTGAAAGAATTGAGAGAAAATTGTCAATTTTAAGCCGTTACTCTGTCCAAATTAAGATTGTTCTTGGTGATTTGCAAACCAACGACAATGTCTGAGGTATTGATTTGAACATTGATCCATGAATTGAACCTTAATCGAACATGATAGACCTAAAAATTGAAAAACAGATAGATCTAGGGGTTTAATGATCAAATCAAACTTAAAATCATAATAATCAATTAAAATTGACCGTGAATTATTGTTGAATTTGTTTAAAATGATCATGGTTAGAGTTACAGGTGATGTGTTGAAGATGACAACAAGTTCGGCCGAACTTGTTGACATGTTCGACCGGACTTGTTAACTGAATCTTGAATAAAATGTGTTAATAGTAAGTTCGACCGAACTTTTGTGCTAAATCTGAAAAGTTGTAAAAATCACATGTTCGAACGAACTTAATGTTTGAGTGTTTTGAAATGTTTGATAACATAAGTTCGCCCGAACTTACACCTAAATTATGAACATGTTGGTTTCACATGTTCGGGCGAACTTGAATAAAGCAGAATGTTGTAACATTTATCAAGTTCGCCCGAACTTGATGAAAGTGTTAAAAAAATTGCAACTTTTTCTTGATAATCGTGCTAATTGTTTTGCGTCGTTTTTCAGGTTCAAGAACCAGCGAGAGTGATTGCAATAGAGTTTTCTAAGTCTCACAATACTTGTATTACGCTCGACAAGACAATATGTCCATCTTTGAAGGATTACGAGAGTATTTTGAAGTTTTTTGAAAGAAAGCCCTATTCATCGAGCTATAACAGAGCGCACAGTATCGTATAGAAGTCACACGTACCATTTCTAGATGAACGCGAGTCTTAGTGATGATCAGAAGACGATTATTTCATCGGTGCAAGTTGGAAACGAAGTTAAACCTATCACTGTGACTGAAGATGATATTCGACGGATCCTACAGTTCAATGATGATAAAGATGATCCGATATTTCTCGATGAAAAGATGGTTCGTGGTTGTTTCTTTAGAATGGGATACAAGGGGAGCGTAAACAAGCCAACATTGAAGAAAGGGGAAGTGCCAAACCCCTACAAACTTCTCATGCATGCGATCATTCATACATTTAGTCACCGAAAGGCGGGCCTTGATGATGTTCAAGATTATTTGGCCTGTATGGCAACGGCACTTATTCTGAAGAAGTCGTTCAACTATTCAAAGCTTGTATTTACACACATGTCCAAGAATATGGAGGATTCAAGATTGTGTCTTTATCCGAGATTTGTACAAATGTTGATAGATGAGAAGTACACGAATATTGCACGAGATCCTAACGATGTGTTATATCTAAGTCATCTCGATGAAACAACTGTGAAGAAGCTCTTAAAGTTTCAGAAACAAGCGTCATCACCTGTTGCTAAACCAGTTTTCGGAGCTATTAAAGATTCAAACTACATTGCGCCGCCTGATAATAAATCGAGGAAAGAAGGAAGCGATGATGAAAAAGAACTTAATGCTGAAAAAGAATGGTTCAAAGACTTCAAGCCAAAAGCTAGAAGTGAATGGTTCTTAAAGGCTAAAGTTGAGAAGCCTAAGAAGAAACGAGCGGCAAAGAAAGGTGATACAATGCTCATAGACGAAGATGAACCTGAGAATGTTCAAGCCGAAGCAGGTTCAAGCGCAGCAGTTATTATTGAAAGTCAAGAAACTGAGAAAGCTACACAAGATGATGTCATATCTGCTACATCAGAACACGATGATCATTCAGATGAAGAACTAGTGAAAGAACCTGAAAAGATAGCAGCAGAAAAGGAGAAAGAAATGGATGCTGATTTCAATCCAAATCAAGAGAAAGAATCTGATGAGGAAAGGCCCAAGAAAAAAGCAAAACGTGTAAAGACTGCTACTATTTCATCGACAAAAACTACGGGGTCTCCTCAGACAAAGGGTAGAAAGAAAGTGAAGAAAGTTCAAAAAGCTGTCAGTAAACGTTATAAAGGAAAGTTGAAGAGCGCAGAAGTTACACAAGAACCTTCTGGCGCACAGGAGAAAGAAGTCACACAAGAACCTTCTACACAAGAACCACCTGTTATTGTTTCAAGTGAAGCTGAAAGGCCAGGAGCTACACAAGAACCTCCTGTGTCTGGTTTATTGAAGTTCCTATTATTCAATTACTGGTTGCTCCAATAACTTCAAATCTTGAAAGTTCTAGTCCAAGGAAGTCTACACCAAAGGCTGCTACTCCAAAGTCAACACCAAAATCTTCAGGGCCTAATCTGTTTGGTGATATGCATAATGATCCGATTAGTCTGCAAGATCTAAACGATTTCTTTCCAGAGACAAATGTTGAACTTCTAGAGAAGCGTGTGAAAGTCTTGAAAGATAAAGTTGCCAAGAATGAGGAAGAGAAAGCTGAGTTGATTAACAAGATAAATCAACGTGTAGTGGAGAAAAAATGCTGGACGATAAAGTCAAAGTGTTAGAGAATGAGCAAGAATACTTTAAAGCTTTGATCGAAAGTTTGCAAGATGCAAATGAAAAGCTTCAAACAGAGATTGCAGATCTAAAGTCAATCCAAGCTCTAAATGATCGAAGATTTTCCAGGATGCAGAAAGTTTATCTAACTCTCTGGGAATTGATTTCATCAACTAATATGATTGTCTGGATCAGCAAGAAGCTAAAGAACGATCTGAGAAAGAGTTAGCTGCAAGTGGAAAAGGAAAGGGGGTTGAAGGTGAAGCTCCTACCTCTTTTGAAGATGCAGAGAAGTCTGATGATGTGGTTAAAGCTTCTGATTCCGAGATTCCAAAGGTTGACGAATCTGTCAAGCCTTCTGATCCTATCATTGCTTCTGAAGAAAAGGATGATGAAGAAGCAGAAAAAGAGGATAAGGAAGATGATGAGAAGGATGATTCTGAGTATGAGGATTGGAATGTTGCTGACGATGACGATGATGATGATCAGGGTAGTGTTGGTCTGAAAATTACTGAAGCTAAAGTCTCAAGTGAATTTGATTTTTCTTCGGTGATTTATGATGAATCAAATAGAATGGATGATAAAAGTGAGGGGGAGTCAGGGCAGAAAGGGCCATCTGATGAAATTGATCTGTTGAATGTTGAAAGATTTGTAAAGCCGGTTGCTGCAGTACCTTCTAAGCCTTTATTGTTGATGTTAGAGCATAACATGGAGGAAGGAGAGTATGCGCACAACTATACAAAGGAAGATCTAGCAAAGTTAGTTGAAGTTGATGCTGAAGATCTAGAGTTCGATTTTGAAGAAGACGTGTTGAACGTAAACACTTTTGAACCAAATGATTATCAGTATGTGAGAAGATTTGAAGCTGATGAGTACAACAGGGTGATCGTTGAAGATTGGTCTTCTGATGATGAGACAGATCATACTGCAAAGTACGTCGGTCCTAATTCTGAAAGTTTTCCTACTTTTGAGGAGATGTACAAGCAACTCGATGAAGACATGCTGAAAGAAAAGATTGAAGAATCTTTACGAGAAAGAAACGTTCCAAAGCCTATGACAAAAGAAGAAATTTCTCAAGCGAAAAAGTCTTGGTTTAAAGAGATCCCGCACGAACGTAAGTTTAGACGTCCTCTAGCATTCTTTACCAGAGACAAAGACGTTTCTTTGGGAGATATCTTGAGTTGGGGTTGGTTCGAGGAACTTAACGTATATGCAATCAAAAGAGAATTTGGAGTGCAATACTTCAAGTATCTTTCTGATTTCAAAACCTTACCATATTGGGATGTGGAAGAGCTGGTTCAGACCGTTAATGTTACACATCACATGAAAGTGATTGATCAGTTGTTGTGGAAATTGATAAACTATGAAGCAGTGAAAGGATTTAGATATTAGAAGCCATTCATTCCAGGTCGCCAAATCAAGACTAACAAAAAGACGGGTGAAAAAGACATTACGTTGATAATGAAGTGACCAAGGGCAATGAGAAACATGCCACTGATGCCGATTGAGCAAAACTTCTATCCATTGTTCAAGTGGTGGCAGATAGATCAATCTACTTGCGAAGCAGTTATTGTGTTAAAGTTTGAAGAACATTTGGATATTACGAAGGAACGAGTTGAAATACTTGGTTCTCAGGGCATGAGGGGGTTATGGAGAACAACCAGGATTCTTGATCCTATGTGGTTGGTTAACTGTTCGAGAGAAGATATCAAATGCCTTTTCTACAGCAAGATCGTATTTGAAGAACGTGAAAAGGTACAAGCTATGCAGTTTCAGAAAGTTGTTAATGTTTGCTATGCGCATGAAGTAAACTCAGGAAAGATGTGGCAAAAAAATTGGATGGATTTAGAAAGGGTTGAATTTCTAAAAGAGGAAAAGCGTCTTGAAGCGATTCATGAGAAAACTATGAAGGCAAGTATTAGAAGGTTTCAGCATATGAACAAAGTGCCTCCTACAGACCAGACGCCGGATCCTAAGCAAGAGCGACGAAAGAAGCCGTTTAAGAACTTCTTCGGTCGTGTGCGTTAAAGTATATTATGAAGACAGAGTTTGGAGACTGATACAAGACGAAGACTATATCCAAGGGGGAGTCTGTTGGTGCATAATGTCTATGTCTTAGTCTTATATCGAGTCTGTATAGAATAGAGCTGAATAGGCTAGTCGTATGAAGTATTTATGTAAAATGGAGACAAGTTCGCCCATGTTATGCTTGAGATGTCAAGTTCGGCCGAACTTGCTAAGGCAAGTTCGCCCGAACTTATAACCTCCATGAGCGAACTTGAGACTCTATAAATACCTAGCTTGCCACTCTCATTTGTAACTTTGGCATTTTGGAGGCAAAGCTCTGTCAGTTTGTACTCTTGACGTTTGAACAATAAAACTGATGTTAAACTGATTAATTCTTGTCTATTGGTAAACACGATGTAATATTTCCGCTATTATGAACGTTAGATATCAAATTTAGGTTCCTTAGCATCGAGGATCGGTCCTACAAGTTGGTTTTCAACTTCAGCCTTAAAAGTCTTAAACATTTCAAGTGATTCAGATTTTTCTTTGATCAAATACAGGTACATATACCGAGAATAATCATCTATGAAAGTAATAAAAGACGTGGTGGAAAAGGTCCACAAATGTCAGTGTGTATGAGTTCTAGTAATCCAAAACTCCTTGTGGCACCCTGTTTATTTTTATTTGTCTTTTTCCCTTAATGCATTCAACACATGTTCCAAAATCGCTAAAATCAAGATCTGGTAATTCACCATCCTTCACGAGTCTTAACATTCTGTCTCGTGAGATATGGTCTAAACGTTGATGCCACAATTTAGATGATGTTTCCAAATCATGTTTTCGTTTTCATTTTCATTTTCGTTTGTTGATTTTCTCATTTACGTTATATGACAACAAAGATTTCGAAAAGGTATCATCTAATTCTAACTTATAGAGACATCCATCCAGATAACCACAACCAAGAACTTGGGAGTTTAAACTAATAGTGACCTTTCCATGCCCATTTAAAACTTCAAAACCATCATTGTCTAACTTTGGTACTGATATTAAATTCCGATTTCAGTACATATAATGTATCATAAAGTCTAATACAATGACCAATTTTCATAATAACTTGCATGGTTCAACGGCCTCAACTTCAAGTTCTTCCCCTCCTCCCGTTCTAAGTGTTCTTTGGTTTCTTCCCAGCCTCTGGATTGTAAGGAATCCTTGTGTGGAATTGGTAACATGAACCATTGAGCTAGAGTCAACCCACCATGTGTTAATTGGTACATTAATATTAAAGGATTCAATTATCATAAATGCAACAGTACCTTTCTTAGCCAACCATTCCTTGAATTTTGAACAATCTCGTTGCAAGTGCCCTTTGTTATGGCAGAACTTGCAACGAGACTGTCCCTTGGGGACATTAGGGCTGGAAATAGTATTTGACTTAGATTTCTGGACTTTAGAACTTTCCCTTTTAAAAATTCCCTTCCTTTTCACTGACTTAGTGGTAGCGACATAAGCAGCTTCTGGTTGTTCTAGTTTCAGACGTTCTTCCTCCTGCACACACATTGCTATCAACTCACTCATTGAGCATTTGTCTTTCTGAGTGTTATAGTTAACCTTAAAAGCATTAAAGCGTGTAGGAAGAGAAGTCATGATGAAGTGCACTAGAAAACCGTCGCTTATTTCCATGTCTAATCCCTTTAACTTATGGGCCAAGTCGCTCATCATCATTATGTGCTCACGCACACCACTAGTCCCTTCATATTTTGTGGTAAGCATCTTCAAAATTAGAGAACTTGCATGTGCTTTAGAAGATCCCTTAAATTGCTCCTCAACTGTATTCAAATATTCTTTGGCATTCTCTGAATCAGGTATAGCTCCCCTAATGGCACTTGAGATGGAATTCTTGATAACCATAAGAGACATTCTATTAGACCTCTCCCACTTTTCATGCTCTATTTTCTGATCTACAGTGCTTTTTGTAGTTAGAGCAACAGGAGGGTCATGCCTTAGGGCATAATCAAGATCCACCATACCAAAAGTAAGTTTAACCATATCCCTCCATATGGCAAAGTTTGCCCCAGTCAATAATTCAATTTCAACGCTAGGACTAAAAGTGGATGCTAGATCAATAAAAACAGAAGTGTTGGAGTAAGCTATTTAGGGATAATCAAGTAAGGCAGGCAAAATAAGTATATTGAAGATAAAATCTATTATAACACCAAAATAATAGACTAAGTAAGGTTCTGTCTGAATTTGGCTTCGCTTTGGCTTTGATCAAAATTCAAACATTGTGAACATATATAAATAAAATAATGTCTTGATGTTTTACATAAACTTTGGTTTCGCTTTGGCTTTGACCAAAATTTATGCATTATAAACATACCATAATAGACTTGAATTATTGTCTTACATGAATTTTGGCTTCGTTTAGCTTTGACCAAAATTCATGTATTGTGAATGTACGTAAATGATAGATTGTCTTAATGTTCTATGTGAAATTTGGCTTTGACCAAAATCCACATATTGTGAACATATACCATAATAAATTATTATAATGTTCTACATGAATTTTAACTTCGCTTTGGCTTTGACCAAAATTCACATATTATGAACATAAAATAAAGCACATAAATATACCATAGCACCTTTGTGCAAGAAATGCTATATCTATGTAATCATGTTTATAATTATTATGTGTACCGTCAAAATCACTTAAATTTCATAATGAGCATATTTCAATATACATGAATTAAATTCTATTTACTTGTGAAGAAAATAAAATCAAGAACAGAATATGCCATTGGAGTAAACGATGGAATTGAACTTAAATTGCAAATACCATTGGTCTTATCCGGTACATCATTTAATTACATTAAACAATTCAAGTGCATCAATTCTAATCACATTGATAAAATTATTTCATCCTTACTCTAAAATAACCAACACGTTGAATATGAAGAAACAATAAGATTCATATTCATGTAGCTAGACTTTGAAAATTAGTAAAGCAAAACCATACAGTAGGATATTGGCATGCATCAAATATGAACATTAATTTAAACTAATTTCTATTAACATGCCACTGTAACTTTAGGCAAATATATACAAAAAGACATATTATTCTTCAATAGATATTTCATAAAGGGATAGATTATCTAGATCACCTATTTGAATAGTATCTATAGCTATGACTTTGAATAATCTATGACATCAATTGAACAAATAATGATAGCAGCATATAAGATACGTCATCCAATAAAAAAATAAAATATATTCATATACATGATATTATGAATTTGTTCATGGAAAAGCATTGCTGTCAAATCAGTTCAAAGAATATAATACTGAATTAAATTAATTCAATGATATCATCAACTAGGAAAAAGGTTTAGCGATATATTAAAACAATTCAATAATACCGTAAATTGAAAATAAAACGGTACGTGTTCTTCTAATTCATATCACATAATCCAATTATGTATTTCTAAATTATGAATTCAGATTTGTGAAATTTACATAAGAACACAGAAGACAGTTCTAGAAAAATTGCAAATTCTCTATGTAGATAACACACCATCGAATCAATTTGTATTATGATTTAATTGATATAATCAACATAGTGCTCTGATACCACATGTTGATTATATCTCTAAACATGGGTCTAAAACTTAAAACCCTATCAAGTCAAATCATGAACATGAACATAAAATAAGAGGCACTTACATGTGGGAATTGTTATATTCGTCGATGATGATGAAGCCATGATTCCGTTATGATGCCTTTGGTTGATGGAGACTTAGAGAGCAATCTTCATTGGTGTTTTAGGAGTTGTATTATTTCTTCTATGAATGAACAAGATGACCATCCATTTTATAACTTACTCAAACTCCTTGCGTTCTCTATACATGCATCTAAGGGAAATCATAATGGTCCCTTAATTTATAAATATTCACGATTACTTCCATCACGTAATTGTAAGGGACCCGTTATGTCATGTCGGTAAAGTTAACTCAAATGATCCGTAGGCCACATTACGGGTTATTTCTTACATATCATTCTAAGTGACACGCTACGAATTTATAGTAAACCCAGTATAGACCAAACGATAATATTCAAACAATAAATTATGGTATCCATCGCTTGGACGATCCAAACCATGGTCAACACATCATTTTACCGAAAGACGACTTCTTATAGTTCTAAACGATAGTCTTCATGTCTTCACACGCATGTATCCTCCAAAACATACACATGCATGAGCATATAAACATCCAAACGTTGGTCTTGCATGTGATGTTCCAAAGGATTGCATATTTGCATGATGTAATACAAGTGAAAGCCATGTACATGATTTAAGCAATGGCCATTATACACTATGGTTTAGAATTACCACACCTTAAACCACGGTGTCATGTAGTTTGGTATATTTGGACTTGTTCTTCTAGTTAAACAACTTCGGTCGTAATCGAACTGTTGGAATCGGTATGCCCAAGACACATATTAAATTGATGTGGCTAGTACGTTATGATGCAAGTCGGGTCATACCCAATAATAAGATAAACAAACACCTATGATATTTATTTATGATATGATCAAACAAATAAATATTCATACTTAGAATATTTAGAATTGGTTTTCTAAATAGTTGCACTTGAGAAATTAATAAATTATATGGATTATTTATTTTGAGGGCATATTTTATTTTGTTATTTAATGGGTTAAATAATATTTTAAAAGGTTGTGAAATGTTGCACAAATCTAGTAATAATTTTATAAAAGTTATAAAATCTAAATACATGACTTAAATTAAAGAAAAAATAAATTTTTTTTATAAAAATGCCATGGGTGGCTGGCCCCATGTGGGTTCCCAAGGTGGATTTTCCACCAATAAAATTGCATGCAACATATCTTAAAATATCACAGAAGATTATGTACAAGATCACAAGAGATCATACAAGAATATATCTGATTTGATTTCATTCTCTCACACACTAGAATACACACTAAAATCAAGTGCAAGAACTTCTTGTTTTGCTCCTCAAATTTTCGGCCAAGAAGGGGTTCCAAGACAGGTTTTCAAGAAGTTTTATAAGTGTAAAATCCTAGCAATCAAAAGGTATTTTGTTGGAGGCTTGGGGTATGCTAGCTTGAGGTCTTCATCTTTGAAGATTACCATTCAAGAATCATCATCTTCTTCAATCTCCTAGCTACTTGTAAGGTTGTTTCTTTAAACACCCTATGATTGTGTTTTGACAGCATGCATGTTCATATATGGATCCGGGTTATGGGTTTTACATAAAATGAGTTTTGTATCAACATACTAACATATTTTAAATAATTATTCCGCTTCGTTTTTCATTTTATATGGATAAAATGACTTTGATAAACATGTGAAAAACCCAACAGTGGTATCAGAGCCGCTTATATGAATGCATGCTTCAAAAGATTTAAATTTTCGGATTTTGGTTTTGGTTAAAACCCTATGGCCGAAAATCTTAGCCATGGTTCTCCTTTTGCTTTTCAAGATATTTCTATTAATGCATAAAGGTATCTTGAAAAATTATGTCATTTGGATGATTTGTTTGTTTCGACAAAACCCACATTTTTCGGTTTTTCTTTCTTGGCTGAAAATATGGGTTGTAAAAAGGGAACCATTTTGCTCTTGTATCGTATACATATGTGGATGTATATTTTGGTGTACATAACCTAGCCATGACCTTGTGTTTGGATGTGTTGATTCTTTGTGTTTGTGATTTGTATTTAATTATTCAATGGGTTGTAATAATTAAATATTTTTCTTCTTCCATTTGAAGTTATGTAATTTATTTTCATTTGGTATGTAAGTAAATAGATTAGTTGTATTTCTTTTACTAGAAAATGTATTAGGATACTTTGTTATAAAAGAAGATGCACACAAAATGGATTTTTGGTTTGGGCCAAAATATTTGGTCCAAAGGACTTCATGGTTCTAAATGGGATTTTAGCCCCATAACCAAAACACATGTTGGAGGTCCAAAGGAGTTTGGATCTGAAGTTGGAGCCCATTTGGAAGCCCAAATAAAGTGGAGAAATCACAACACAAGAAGAATACTTGTAGCATTTTGATGCGGGTTCAAGTGGGAGTTCATCCACACAACACTTGTGTCAAAATTTTACCCTTAGATGAGACCTATTAGCACACTTGTTTCGGCTAACAAGTGTTGTTAAAATAGTTGTCTATGGTTATGCACCTATTGATTTTTGTGTTATGCTTGTATGGTTGTTTATTTATGTTGTTTGGATGATATGTCGATATGGATGCTTAACAAACTTATAAACCACAACAAGATTAAAATTGGTTCTTTACAAAATCATTAAATGTGGTTAATAAAATGATTTTATTAAAAGTTAATGATTTATAATAAAATGGGCTTTATTAAAATAACCTTGAAATTTGACTAAGGTATCATGAATTTGAATGCATGCAAATGTATGGTACATACAGTTTTCTAAACTAGAATTTTGAAAACTTAAAACCCCTTTTATGAAACAAGTCAAACACCATCCTTTTATACAACACTCAAATCACTTGGGAACTCTTTGTGGGATAAAGGCCACCTAACCACAATTGAGGGAACTTGAGTGTTTGAGGTAGGGTTACCATATTTGTGGGATAAAGGTCACCTAACCACGTGTATGTGTAAACTTACATGTGTGTGTAAGTAGGATGACTTGATTTGGAAACCATGTGATTAGAGTCACCGAAGCATGGTGTACAAAGGTGTTGATGGGAGTAAACATGTCAACTAAACATTAAGATATTTAACCGATCCCATATCGCCAGAAGTTGCAAAGGGTTGCAATTGTCACACCCCTCTGTTTAATAATATCGAAAATACTAAAATTGAGGTCACACCCCGACTCGTAGCGGAAGACAAATGTGCGGCACACACGTGGTAATTCTCCGTAGTTTAAAAACATGATATCATAAACAGAGGGAACCTCGGTTACAACATACTATCAGTATCATATTACACACCATAAGTTTCAGTACAGTACTACGAGCTATCACAACTCTTATTCTGCTACAGTTTACTACTACAGCCATCCACACGCACGTTCCTTACTATTGCTTCGCTTTACCTGAAATGCATGTTAGTTTTAAAAAGGTCAGCTAAACGCTGCATGAGTTCCACTAGTTTAATTGCTGGGTAACACTATGTGTTAACAAGTTTAATTGCACGGGTCATAATCACAATGACGGTCACAGTCATAGTCGCAGATGGAATTACACGAGGATACAAGTGAAACCTGACTGTTTTACCCCGATCCGTCTCATCCCAGACACTCCCGGCCACCGGACCGTGTCACAAAGATACTCTCGGCCCATCAACTGCGTCACGTGTTGTTCAACGCCCCTTAGCAGTTATGCCTAACAACACAACCAAATTAGGACACGTGCAGACCTGGTTTCCGACCTTCCTGTGGGGCGCGGCCTGGGTTCGTCAGACCCATGGTACTATTCACTACCCGCGGCTTACGCAAATCACTTGTAGAGGTGAGGTAGTTCGTGTGTTAGATAATTCACATCATAAGTTGGTGTAATTAACACAGTTTCGTAACATGCCAATCATCTCAGAAACAATATCACAATTTAAAATGTGGAGAGTACAACTCACTCCCAAATTGGTGTAATGATCACAATTTGAAACAAGTTCATGTGTTAGGAAGTGAAATTCCCTTCATAAGTTTGTGTAATCAACACAGTCTGTAACATGCATTCCACCCCAAGTAAAACAATAAAACAGTTAAAAGCGGGGTAGTGAAACTCACAGTGCAATAGTGGTCTCAACACAAGAGTGGTCGAGTAGCTGGATCAGCTTTAATGACACACATACAAGCATGGACTCAAATCAGTATCTAGGTTGATAATGATTATAACTTGGATCTGGTCAGGAGTTTTTACTCCGGATTGAGTCTATAGGACACTGGTATGGTGATGGACGTCAGGGTAGTATTAGTTTTCAGTTTGGCTTCCGGGCACCGATTCGCGTGCCAGCCAAAGTCAGTAGTTTAACATGCTCGGGTAATGGTATGGGAATACCATTAGTGCCAACATGTGGTTATTCAAGAATGATTAACTTTCCATTAAGGGAGTTTGAGTTTTCGGTGGGTCTAAGTTATCCAAATTTGAGTTTCTATTTTCAGCGTCGGGAATCTTTCCGAACTGCCTTAGGACACACCCAGGGTGCCTAATTTTCCGGGGAATCTCCCGGAATACTCCCGGTGTTCAAATTATAGAATTTGTCGGGTTGGGTCAGTTCCCAGTTCCGACTGGTTCGTTATATGGTAAACTGCCAAAATTGCTTTAAAATAATCTATTTTTAATTCCGTAAATTCCCATTTAATCTATATTTTATATAAAAATCTGTAAATTTTTATATAAATCAGTAAAAATCTGTAGATTATGAGAAACATGTTTGGGAATTTATTTTGTTAATTTACTTATTTAAACAAATTATTTATAAACCTATTTTTAACCACATAATTCCAATTAAATAAGTAGTTAAAAAAATTCCAAAAAATCCCAGAACACCTTATCTATGTCCAAGAACTTCTCACAAAATTTTGAGAGTTTTTCGATTTCGTTCCTGTGCGTTCCCGGCTACCGAAAACTCGCAAAAACACGGATTTTAACCCAAATCAAAACTCAACCAATGGACTCCGAATTTTTCTAGAACATTCCCCATATGTTCCTTAGTGTCTCTGTAAAATTTGGTGATTGAAGTCGTTTGATATTTTTCCCGAAATTTTTTCCGTAAAACCGTTAAAAATTCACCAAAAATCATAGAAAATTCCAGAAATTCTAAAATTTTACGTGGACCTTCCTGAAAATACCCTACATCACCACACCAAATTTCAGCTCAATCCAAGTTACACGGACCAAGTTATAGGCAAAACAATTTTCTGTCTAGCCTAGATTCGGTTTTCGGATCATATACCTAGCGATTCTTCCGATTCCAAGCGTTTATCTTGATCCCAGAAGTGTGTGAAGGCTATATTCAGTACCTACACATCAATTACAACCCAAATATTCTAGAACTTAGATCAATCAAGCTTTAATTCATTGTTTTTTCGGTTAATCGAATAGTTAAGCGATTTTTGTCGAATAAGAGTTGATTAGGGTATAAAACCCCATTGATTAGTAACCATGGCTGCCATATCACACCAGGGATTTCATGTGGTGTTCATATTCAGCCCTAAAACTTGTTTAAAACTCCAAAATTCATGGATTAAAAAGCGTTTTTTCGGCTAGAAATCGCGTTTCATCAAAGAAATGGACTTAGAATCATAAGTATCAAGGTTAATACCTTTGAATTAGGGCTTGTTCTTGATGAATTCAGCTGAGAAGAAGGGGTTTTGGAGCAGATTTCTTGGAAAAGTTTGAAAGAATTTGATTAAAATTAAAAGAAAATGAAAAAAATATTTATATAACCAGGGGGGTTGGTGGTTTGGAGGTGGGCCCCCTAGGGCCACCTCGTGCTTCATATAACGCGCTTAAAGATGATGTTTATCCTTCGGATAATTATAGGTTTGTTTTCGGGTCCTACGCGAGTTCTCAATTTGCGTAACGGACTCTATTTTGCGCGTACTTAGTGTCAAAAGACTCGGTTTTAAAAATTATGCATAACCGTCTTAAAATCCGAACCCAGTTATGTTTTAATCATAAAAGACTCGTTTGACGTTCGTTTAAGTGTTTTTAAGCTTGATCGATCGTTCCTTGCACATTTGGTTGCTTTATGTTATGCCCGGAACGAATGTGTTTCCCCAACCAGGAGCTGCTTCGTTTTGCGTGCCCGGGCTTTGATTATTTTCAAAACTTGTGTCATAGTCTATGGCACAAAACTAAGTTATTACTGGAACTCGGAATCTTAAATAAGGCTACCGATAATCTAATAATCAACGTCAAAGGTTTAAGGCGCTGTTAAACATCAAGTCTCCGTTTAACACGTTGTTCAAGGCTAATATCGAGAAATAGAAGAAGCCATAAAGGGGTTTTGGCAGGGCTGTTATAATTCTATGCTACCAGCACGAATTCGAGTCTCACCGGGTTAACTAAGACTAGAAATGCGGAATTTCTACGTGAATCAAGATCTAGAAAAGGAAGTTTTCCAATCACTGACTCAAACCCATTGTCAAATTCTACTCAGCGCAACGCAATATGGAGGTACTGATGGCAGAACGGCCCACTCAGGTCTTTCACAATAAAGTGATGGACGGAACTGCCATGAAGCCAACCTCGCATCGTTGGTCCTTAGTAGTGTCATGTCAACCATGACATGTTTTCAGATTCCTCCGAGATATAACATATATCGTTTCGCACAACACACAAGTCATGAAATTTCACATGGTTTACGCACAATTATAGTTTTAGTCATGCTTTAAGTTTAGGAACAATTAAGGTGTACCTGGTTTCGTCATGGGTATCACAGTCTCCCCTGGTTAAGAAATTTAATCCCTGAAATTTACTTTGTCACGCTAGGGAAGAGGTGAGCGTATTTTCTATGGAATTTATCCTTCCGTTCCCAGGTATATTCAGGTCCTTGTTTAGAGTTCCGCCAGACTTTAACCAGTGAAATTTTGTTATGTCTTAATTGTTTGACCCTACCATCAACTATTTCCACCGGCTCTTCCACAAGTGGAGTCTATCGTCAACGTGTATGTCTTCCAAAGGTACCTAGATAGCTCCGCCTGACAGGCATTTCTTCATGTTTGATACATGGAAGACATCGTGAATGGCACTAAGTTCGGTTGGTAATTTCAACCGATACGCTACCGGACCTACCTTGGCTAGGATCTCGTATGGCCCAATGTAGCGCGAGGCTAGCTTTCCTGCTTTTCCAAAGCGGATAATGCCTTTCCACTGCGATACCTTTAACAGAACTCATTCACCTACTTTAAACGATAATGGTTTTCTGCGTACATCAGCCTAGCTCTTCTGTTGGCTCTGAGCGGCTTGTAAACGCTTTTGAATCTGATGGACCTTATCAGTCGTTTCCTGAACTAGTTCAGATCCCGTTAGTTGAGTGTCACCCACTTTGGCCCAGCAACTGGTGATCGGCACTTTCGACCGTAAAGGGCCTCATATGAGGCTGCTTGAATGCTACTGTGGTAACTGTTGTTATAAGAAAATTCCACTAGTGGGAGATGCTTGTCCCAGCTTCCTCCGAAGTCGACACAAGCCCGAAGCAAGTCCTCTAGCGTCTGAATCGTGCGCTTCGATTGGCCATCGGTTTGGGGATGATAAGTAGTGCTCAAATCAATTCGCGTCCCCAAAGCCTCTTTAGTTTCTGCCAGTATCACAAAGTAAAGTGGCTGTCTCGGTCGGAAATAATAGCAATCGGGACACCATGTCTAGCTACTATCTCATTAGCATAAATTTCGGCCAACTGGTCGGTCTTATAAGTAGTGCGAATCGGAATAAAATGCACGGATTTGGTCAATCGATCTACGATTACCCAGATCGCATCATGACCACGAGGCATTTTTGGAAGATGGGTCACGGAATCCATCGTGATTTGTTCCCACTTCCACTGAGGTATTTCGGGTTGTTGCAACATTCCCGAGGGTTTCTCATACTCAGCCTTGACCCACGCACAAGTCAAGCATTGGCTCACGTATTCGGCCATGACCTTTTTCATTCCGGCCACCAATAAAACTCTTTCAGGTCATGGTACATCTTGTCTATACCGGGATGAATCGAATATTTCGATTTATGAGCCTCGTCCATTATTAATTGTCTCAGCTCCGAACTTGCAGGAATCCACACTCGATTCTTAAAGTACAACACCTCGTCCGTTTTCCTCACAAAACTTTTCTCGTTCCCGTGCAATCCTTCACCGGGTAACTGGCTTTCCTCCAGGGCTTGCATGTGCGCGTTTCGGATTTGATCTATCAAACTTGTCTGCATGATCATTCCCAAGGCTCTCACTCGAAGGGGCTTAATTTGAACTTCCTACTTAGCGCTATTGCTTCCACATTAGCTTTCCCCGGGTGGTACTTTATCTCACAATCATAATCATTTAACAATTCCACCCATATGTGCTGCCTTGTGTTTAATTCTTTTTGATCGAAAATATGTTGGAGGCTTTTGTGATCGGTATATATAGTACACCTGGTACCATATAAATAATGTCTCCAAATCTGTAATGTGAATATAACTGCTCCTAGTTCCAGGTCATGGGTCGTGTGATTCTTCTCGTGCACCTTCAGTTGTCTAGAAGCGTACGCGATAACTTTATTCCTTTGCATAAGGACACATCCAAGTCCTTGTCGCGATGCGTCGCAATATATAACAAAGTCGTCATTGCCTTCGGGTAATGTCAAGATTGGGGCCTCACATAACTTTTTCTTTAACAGTTGGAACGTTGTTTCCTAGTCTTCACCCCATTCATGCTTCTATCCTTTTGCGTCATTGCGGTTAGCGATTGGGCAATACTCGAGAAGTTTTCGATGAAGCGACGATAATACCCTGCCAATCCCAAGAATTTGCATATTTATTTTTGGGGATTTCGGCACTGGCCAGTTATTGGTTGCTTCTATCTTGCTTGGATCTACATGAATTCCATACTGATCCACCACATGCCCTAGAAATTGTACGGCTTGTAACCAAAAGTCACACTTAGACAACTTAGCGTATAGTTGTTTGGTTCGTAGTATCTCCAAGATAGCACTCAAATGATGATCGTGCTCGTCCTTACTCTTGGAGTAGATAAAAATATCGTCAATGAAGACGATGACAAATTTGTCAAGGTATGGCTTACATACCCTGTTCATGAGGTCCATGAACACCGCAGGTGCGTTGGTTAACCCAAAGGACATAACTAGGAATTTGTAGTGGCTGTAATGAGTTCGAAATGCGGTCTTAGGAATATCGTCCTCTTGGACCTTCACTTGATGGTAACTTGACCGAAGGTCTATCTTAGAAAAGTATCGGGCTCCTTGCAGCTGATCAAGAGATCATCGATTCTCGGAAGAGGGTACCGATTCTTGATAGTGACTTTATTTAATTCCCTGTAGTCGATGCACATTCGGAAGCTACCGTCCTTCTTTTTTACAAACAAAACTGGGGCTCCCCAGGGGGAATAACTAGGATGGATAAAACCACGATCGAGTAACTCTTGCAACTGCGTCGATAGCTCTTGCATCTCGGACGGTGCAAGACGATATGGGGCCTTAGCAACGGGTGCCGTTCACGGTATTAAGTCGATGCGACTCGGCTTGCCGATTGGGCGGCAATCCCGGCAATTCCTCCAGGAACACATCAGGTTATTCACATACCACCGGTATGTCTTCAATACGTTTCTCGGCTGGCTCCTCCGATGTGACGCTAGCTAAGAACACGTCACATTCCTGTCGTATACATTTCAATGCCTTAAGGTGAGATATAAGGTTCAACGTGGTGCCTAACTTCTCCCCTTGTACCATAATTGTATCCGTGGGGGATAAAGGAATCTTCACAACCTTTTGTTCACATAACACCTCCGCACGATGGTTGGACAACCAGTCCATTCCTACGACAATATCAAAACTACCCAACTCTACTGGTAAAAGGTCAATAGTAAACTGGTAACCGTTAAAGGTTATAGGGCAATTAACAATAAGTTGGTGACTGGTAATTGGTTTTCTGCTGGCAAGTTCAACGGTATAGGGGTGTTTCAGGTCAACAGCAGGCATATTTAAGAGTGGCAAAAATGCAATCGACACATAACTTCTATCGGCTCCCGTATCAAATAACACTGAAGCAAATTGATTGGAAACGAGGAACGTACCTGAAACAACGTTGGGATCCTGGCATGCGTCACCAGGTCCCATGACAAAGGCACGACCTCGAGCTGCATTTGAGGTAGATGCTTGGTTCTGAGTGTTTCCTGCCTGCCATCTGCTGGGCTAACTTCGAACAACTATTTCGAAAATGCTCCGTGCTGCCACATCGAAAGCATGCACGGGGATAGGCAACATGTGGGGCTGGTTGCTGAGGTCGCTGCTGAAGAGGTTGAGGTCTGGGAGGTTGAAAACGGGTTGGTTTGAGATTTGGTTCCATGAGCCCCCTACAGTTTTGGGGATAATGTCCATTTCTATGACACCTCGAGCATATCATTGCTCGGCACCCACCAAATTGATGGTAAGTACACTTTTGCACTTTGGGGCCTTTCCCTTGTAGCTATCATAGTTACTCGTGGGGGTCGTCATGGCGTAGTTCTGGCTAGCATTCCTCCCCCTCTTCGGTGCTGCTGCCCTTGCGCTACTACTCTCCGGGGCCTCCCGCTTGTTCCCAGCCGGCTCTCCCGGCGTCGTCAGAATCTTACGCCTAACCATGTCATATGTAACGGTACTTGACCTGGCTACCACCTCATGCATGGTTCAGTATTCCATCAAGTTAACAATACTCCTCACTTCTGGGGCCAGTCCCCAGATATACCTTTCAATCCTCTTGGACTCATGACGGACCATGTTTGGCAATATACGCGCCAGTTCATTGAAACGGTTAGTATAACCTGCATGATTAGGACCTTGCATCTGCAAGTTCTAGAGCTCATGTTCCAGCTTCTGAATATCATGGGTTGGGAAAAACCTTTCCCTCATCAGTATCTTGAGATCATCCCAAGTCATAGCATTAATCGCGTCCTGTCCGCGAGTTTGAACAATCGTGTTCCACCAGTTTAAAGCATGGTCGATAAAGGTACAAGTGGTATACTTAACTACGCAATTAGCAGGACAATTACTTATGTTAAGTACCGATTCCGACTTCTCGACCCATTTCACAAACCCATTGGGTCCTTCAGTACAATTGAATTCCATCGGTTTGCATTCCATGAAATGCGTATATGTGCAAACCGGCCTACCATTATTCTGGTTATCGTTCTGACCTACCGGTCCGGGTTGCGGATTTGGTTGCGGTTTAGCATTAATACCGGCACTAACCTGCGCCACAATCGTGGGAATAACAGCTTGGAGATGTTGCGCTATCATTTGCGCAATTTCTGCCTCAGTCATCTGTGGTGCACGTTTCGGGGCCATTCTATTATAAACAATAGATGTCTAGGTATCAATGTCACGTATCCAGTTAACACATATCACATATTTGGTTAAAACATAACACACACTTCATCACACACATGAATCCACGGCACATACAATCAAAAGCATTGTCATATATATGTAATGTCATCATCATACAAGCGTCAAAATTTGCACATAGACTTAACCCATAAGGGCCAGTGCTTAGATGTGTTGTCAAAATGTGTCACCACAGTGACGTACAGATGGATGCAACAAAAGTACTAACCTGGAAAACGTGAAAAATACTATGACTGCATCACCACCTCGACATGGGTATAACCCATTGCTTGGTGGGATGTACAAAAGATACAACATCTCTATCTATACTGAAAGAAAACCATACTAAGAACGCCACATCCACCAGGCCAATCCTCTAATACCGGCAGTCAACCCTACAATAGCACCAATACATCCATATACCAACGCACGGAAATGATCATGCTCATGATGAACATACCCCATACCCTGCTGTAAGGCGATGATCGCCTGCTGTAGAACAATCAAGTAGTCTCCCATCGACCTCCTCTGCTGCTCATCCTCATCCAGTGCCATCCGTAGTAATGAAATCTGCTCAAACAGAAATCCCATCAAGCTGCTCTCGGTGATGGGAGCAGGCACCTCCTGAGGAGGAACAGGTATACCCCAGACAGGTGGAGAAGGCTTTCTAAACGGCTAGGAAGGGCCACCTCGCTCGTAAGTGTCAAACGGGGAAGGGTGCTCCCGAGGTGGGTCAGAAAACGGGCAGTAAAATTCTGCTAGGTCCCTATAGGTACGAGTGTTGGACGAATAGGGGAAACAGGCGGTGTGAACACAGGCACAGGAGTAAGTACCCTCCGACGAGCCGTCTATCGGAGGCCAAAGGTGGGTATCTCAATAGGGCTAGATGAGGATGGTAAATAAGTTCTCAGAGTGGAAGGAGTGTAAGGGTCAGGCGGTGTCTCGGGTGACGGTAAGCGGGGTGCTACCGGCTCCCACTCCGAGTTCCCCGTGGCGGGAGTAGGGCTCCTAGGAATAGGTCCTACGGGTATGGCAATATCCAGGGTACGACTATGCTCCGAGGAGCTAGTCGGGTGGTGTGATGGCGAATGGTAGGCGCTCAAGGCCTCCCCCTCGCGCCTAGTACGAGGTCTGGGTGGGTACGGACCACAACAATAACCAGAAGTATCTGGCGAGTAGCTCGATGTCAAAAGGGGTGTCAGCGGATACTCGTCAGTATCAGTCTCCATATGTGAAGTCGACTGGTGACTCGAACGATGCGACATGCTACCTAAAAAAAGAAACAACACACAACGCTGATTTGACTGACCAAAATACTTAACTCAACATTCCACAATTATACACATAAGCACGTATTGCACGCAGTTTCGATTTTTAAGATTTATTAAAAAATTACTTGCGATTGGTGATGTTAGTAGACGGATGTCCGTCCTATCTCAATGACGTTCCCAGAACCCCCAAGTATGAGCAGATAAATTATGGTATTCCGGACCACAATAATTTATTTGCCCCACTGGGGCTTCGTGGTAATAGCCATACTACTCAGTTTCTAAAGGTTCTCAGCGTGTGGAGACTAACTTAGGATTATAGTCTAGGTTCTTTAGAGATACCTAGTTCGCTATAACCGAAGGCTCTGATACCATCTTCTGTCACACCCCGACTCGTAGCGGAAGACAAATGCAGTGTGCGGCAGACACGTGGTAATTCTCCATAGTTTAAAAACATGACATCATAAACAGAGAGAACCTCGGTTATAACATACTATCAGTATCATATTACACACCATAAGTTTCAGTACAGTACTACGAGCTATCACAACTCTTATTCTGCTACAGTTTACTACTACAGCTATCCTCACGCACGTTCCTTACTCTTGCTTCGCTTTACCTGAAATGCATGTTAGTTTTAAAAAGGTCAGCTAAACGTTGCGTGAGTTCCACTGGTTTAATTGTTGGGTAACACTATGTGTTAACAAGTTTAATTGCACGGGTCTTAATCACAATGACGGTCACAGTCATAGTCGCAGATGGAATTACACGAGGACACAAGTGAAACCTGATTGTTTTACCCCGCGCCGTATCATCCCAGACACTCCCGGCGACCGGACCGTGTCACAAAGACACTCCCGACACATCAACTACGTCACGTGCAGTTTAACGCCCCTTAGCAGTTATGCCTAACAACACAACCAAATTAGGACACGTGCAGACCTGGTTGCCGACCTCCTGTCGGGCGCGGCCTGGGTTCGTCAGACCAATAGTACTATTCACTGCGCACGGCTTACGCTAATCACTTGTAGAGGGGAGGTAGTTCGTGTGTTAGATAATTCACATCATAAGTTGGTGCAATTAACACAGTTTCGTAACATGCCAATCATCTCAGAAACAATATCACAATTTAAAAGTGGGAGAGTAAAACTCACTCCCAAATTGGTGCAATGATCATAGTTTGAAACAAGTTCATGTGTTAGGGAAGTGAAATTCCCTTCATAAGTTTGTCTAATCAACACAGTTTGTAACATGCATTCCACCCCAAGTAAAACAATAAAACAGTTAAAAGCGGGGTAGTGAAACTCAAGTGCAATAGTGGCCTCAACACAAGAGGGGTCGAGTAGCTTGATCAACTTTAATGACACACATGCAAGCATGGACTCAAATCAGTATCTAGGTTGGTAATGATTATAACTTGGATCTGGTCAGGAGTTTTTACTCCGGATTGAGTCTATAGGACACTGGTATGGTGATGGTAGTCAGGGTAGTATTAGTTTTCAGTTTGGCTTCCGGGCACCTATTTGCGTGCCAGCCAAAGTCAGTAGTTTAACGTGCTCGGGTAATGGTATGGGAATACCAGTAGTGCCAACACATGGTTATTCAAGAATGATTAACTTTCCATTAAGGGAGTTTGAGTGTTCGGGGGGTCTAAGTTGCCCAAATTTGAGTTTCTATTTTCACCGTCGGGAATCTTCCCGAACTGCCTTAGGACACACCCAGGGCGCCCAATTTGCCCGGGAATCTCCCAGAATACTCCTGGTGTTCAAATTATAGTATTTGGGTTGGGTTGGGTCAGTTCCCAGTTCTGACGGGTTCGTGATACGGTAAACTGCCGAAATTGCTTTAAAATAATCTATTTTTAATTCCGTAAATTCTCATTTAATCTATATTTTATATAAAAATCTGTATATTTTTATATAAATCAGTAAAAATCTGTAGATTATGGAAAAAATGTTTAGGAATTTATTTTGTTAATTTACTTATTTAAAAAAAATTATAAAACTATTTTTAATCACATAATTCCCATTAAATACCATCAGTAGTTAAAAAAATTCCAAAAAATCCTAGAACATCTTGTACATGTCCAGGAACTTCTCACAAAATTTTGAGATTTTTTCGAATTCGTTTTGGTGCGTTCCCGGCTACCGAAAACTCGCAAAAACGTGGATTTATAACCCAAATCAAAACTCAAACAATGGACTCCGAATTTCCCAGAACATTCCCCATATGTTCCTTAGTGTCTCTGTAAAATTTGGTGATTTATTAAACTCGTTTGATATTTTTTCCGGAATTTTTTGGTAAAACAATTAAAAATTCACCAAAAATCGTATAAAATTCCAAATTTTTTAAAATTTTACGTGGATCTTCCTGAAAATACCCTACATCACCACACCAAATTGCGCGTACTTAGTATCAAAAGACTCGGTTTTAAAAATTATGCATAACCGTCTTAAAATCCGAACCCAGTTATGTTTTAATCATAAAAGACTCGTTTGACGTTCGTTTAAGTGTTTTTAAGCTTGATCGATCATTCCTTGCACATGTGGTTGCCTTATGTTATGCCCGAAACGAATGCGTTTCTTTCCCTAACCGGGAGCTGCTTCGTTTTGCGTGCCCGGGCTTTGATTATTTTCAAACCTTATGTCACGGTCTATGGCACAAAACTAAGTTATTCCTGGAACTCGGAATCTTAAATAAGGCTACCGATAATCTAAAAATCAACGTCAAAGGTTTAAGGCGCTGTTAAATGTCAAGTCTCCGTTTAACACGTTGTTCAACGCTAAGGACGCTAACCTCGCATCGTTGGTCCTTAGTAGTGTCATGTCAACCATGACGTGTTCTCAGATTCCTCCGAGATATAACATATATCGTTTCGCACAACACACAACATAAAATTTCACAAGGTTTTCGCATAATTATAGTTTTAGTCATGCTTTAAGTTTAGGACCAATTAAGGTGTAACTGGTTCGTCATGGGTATCACAATTGAACATTGTTAAATTTTGTAGATGGCCGCTAACAATGAAAACACAATTACCCAAATCGTCCATAACCTATCACTAAGAACAATCCATGAAAAGGAACGTCTCAACCATAACTTCATGGATTGGTATCAAAACTTGAGAATCGTTCTCATGCAATAGAAGATATCCTATGTGTTAGACGATCCTATTCCCGATGAACCTAACGTGGAAAATGAGGATGCCTATAACGATTGGGTTAAGTATACCGAGGACTTCATGCAAGCCTCTTACCTCATGTTGGGAACTATGATTCCCGAAATTCAAAGGATTTTGAACATCATGGGGCATACGACATGATTACCTAAGTGAAGGAAATGTTCCTACAACAAGCAAGGGTAGAACGCTTCGAAACGGTTCGGGCGCTTCATGCATGTCGAATGGAGGAAACCCAATCGTTCTCATCTTATGTCCTTAAGATGAAAAGCCACATTGATCGCCTCGATAGGCTCAATTGTCCCATCTCTAAAGAGTTGGCTACGGATTTGATCCTCAACTCTTTAACAAAGAAATTTGAGACTTTTGTTATGAACTATAACATGAACGGATGGGACAAGAGCTTTGATGAACTTCATGCAATGCTCAAAACTGCCGAGGCGGGCATGGGTAAAAAGGCTTTACCCATTCTAATGATCAATGAGGGAAGCAACAAGAAAAGGCCCCACTAAGACTCCAAGGCAAATTTTGCCAAAAGGAAGGGGCACGTCAAAGGGAAAGGGAAGGGAAAGCCTAAAGCGGAACCTATGAAACCTAAGGAAAAGAAGCAAAAGGTTGCCTCGAACGAACCATGCTTTGAGTGTGGAGAGATATGACATTGGAAAAGAAATTGTCCAACCTATCTCAAGGAGTTGAAAAACAAGAGGGATGTAGGGCAAACCTCAGGTACAATCTTTATGATACATGTTGAGCTTAATGTTATATCTTCTAACATATGGGTACTAAATACCAGATGTAGAACTCATATTTGCAATTTGTTATAGGGGTTCAAAAGAAATAAGCATTATAAGAAGGGAGACGCTAGTCTCTTCATGGGCAACAGAGCAAAAGTTGAAGTCGAAGCCCAAGGAGACTATGTGTTGAATCTTCCAAGTGGTTTGGAAGTGATTTTGAAAAAAAAATTGTATGCTCGTAGTTTGACTAGGAACATTATGGTTTTAATTTTGAATTTGTTAACCATGACATTTATGTTTCAATGCATGATGTGTTTTACTTTAAAGCTATGCCTTTAAATGATATTTATGAATTAGTTCAAGATGACACATCATATGATAACTCAATGTACCAAGTAACCACCAAGAAACTCAAAACATATTTGAGTAATTCCTATCTTTGGCGTTGTCGCCTTGGACATATAAACAAAAATCGCATGCAAACACTTCGAAAGAATGGTCTTTTGGAAACAAATGAAGATGATTCATTTGATGTATGTGAATCTTGTTTACAAGGAAAAATGACTAAGGCACCCTTTAGTGGCACCTTTGAAAGTGCAAAAGACTTATTAGGTATCATACATTCAGATGTGTGTGGTCCTTTTAAGCCAATGATTAGGAATGGTGAAAGATACTTCATTACTTTTACGGACGACTATAGTCGTTATGGTTATGTGTATTTATAAGACACAAGCATGAAGCATTTGAAATGTTCAAAGGCTTCAAAAGTGAAGTAGAAAATCAACTCAAGAAAATAATCAAAGTCCTTTGCACCGATAGAGGGGGTGAATACCTTAGTGATGTTTTTCAAGATCATCTTAGGAGTTGTTTGATCATCTCACAACTTACTCCACCTGGAAAACCACAACATAATGGTGTGTCTGAAAGGAGGAATCGAACTCTATTGGATATGGTTCGATCTATGATGGCTAGGAGCACATTACCTCTATCGTTTTGGGGTTACGCTTTGCTCTCCGCGGTCCGTATATTAAATATGGCCCCAACCAAGAAAGTGGAAAGGACACCTTTTGAAATATGGTATGGAAAGCCTCCATCATTATCATTCTTAAGGGTGTGGGGCTGTGAAATTTATGTCAAGCAATACACCCCAAATTAAATTGGAAGTCCGATCCACTAAGTGTATCTTTGTAGGATATCCTAAAGATGATATAGGAGATTACTTCTACGATCCAACCAAGCAAAAGGTATTTGTTGCTCGAAAGGGTAAGTTCTTAGAAGCTAAGTTCCTTATGTAAGGGACTAGTGGTAGAATGGTGGAACTTGATGAGGATCAAGAACCACAAGCCGATACACGTTTGCTTGATACTAGCACTCAACAAGAGGATGTTGAAAGTGGTTGATCAATACACACAAAACGCTCGCAGATCCCGTAGGATTAGTAATCCACCTGAAAGATATGGATTTTTCACGAATGGATGCTATGTGGTAGATTCGGATGAACCGACCACATACCATGATGCAATGTCACAATCCGATTGTGACAAGTGGCTTGAAGCCATGAACGTAGAGATGCAATCCATGTATGACAACCAAGTATGGGAATTGGTTGTGCCACCTCTTAACTCCAAAGTAGTTGGAAGTAAGTGGGTTTTCAAGAAGAAAACCGATATGCATGATAACTTGGATACTTATAAAGCGAGACTTGTAGCAAAAGGTTTCACTCAAACTCAAGGGGTTGATTATGATGAGACTTTCTCGCCCGTGGGATGCTAAAGTCAATTAGGATATTATTTTCCATAGCTGCACATTATGATATGAGATTTGGCAAATGGATGTCAAAACGGCTTTCCTCAATGGATATCTTGATGAAGATGTCTATATGGTTCAGCCTGAAGGTTTTGTCGATCCAACATACCCTAACAAAGTATGTGAGTTAAAGAAACCAATCTATGGATTGAAACAAGCATCTAAAAGTTGGAATCATCGCTTTGATGAGGAGATCAAGAAACTTGGTTTTATCAAAAACGGTGATGAAGCTTGTGTGTATAACAAGGCTAGGGGAGCATCATCACTTTCATAATATTGTATGTCGATGATATTCTACTATTTGGAAATGACATTCCAACCATGGAAGGTGTAAAAACTTGGCTTGGAAGTTATTTTTCAATTAAGGATCTTGGTGAAGCCACCTATATTTTGGGAATAAAGATCTATAGGGATAGATCAAGACGCTTGATAGGTTTAAACCAAAGTGCATACATTGACAAAATCTTGAAAAGGTTCAAGATGGAAAACTCTAAGAAAGGTTTGGTACCTATTCAAAAGGGGACAATTGAATGTGTCTCAATGTCCAAGCTCAAAGGATGAGCAAGAAAGAATGAAAGGAGCCCCATATACATCTGCTATAGGATCCATCATGTATGCAATGATATGCACTAGGCCGAACGTGTCATGCGCTTTAGGCATGGCGAGTAGATACCAGCAAAATCCAGGTAATAGTCATTAGATGGCTGTTAAAAGCATATTGAAATACCTTAGGAAGACTAAGGATATGTTTCTAATATATGGATTTGGTGAAGAGGAACTCGTTATAAAGGATTACAAGGATGCAAGTTTCTAAACTGATCGAGATGGTTCTCGATCACAATCTGGGTATGTCTTCATTTTGAATTGAGCAGCAGTCTCTTGGAAGAGCTCGAAGCAAGAGTAGGGGTAGTCCCTACCATTCAAGACCCCCTAGAGATCTCTTGGTGATAATGAGGGTGCGATTGCTCAAATCAAGGAACCTCGTGTACATCAAAAGACTAGGCACATTGAGCGGAGATTCAACTACATAAGGGATGAAGTTGAAAAACGAAAGATATGTATTCGCAAAGTTCACACCGATCAAAACATTGCGGATCCACTCACGAAGCTCCTTGAAAGGCCAAAACATGAGAATCATACTTGTGCCTTGGGACTTCGATATTCTAGTGATTGGATTTGATCTACTTTGTATTTGGATAATGTTCGATTGTCATTTTAACTCATTTGATGATTATGGCATTTTGAGTTATGTTCCATTTTAGCATGATTAAATCCATGAATAAGTTGATTATTCTAAATGTTCGTAGTCGATCATATTGTGGGAACAAATATGAAGATAAGACTATTATGAACTTGGATTGGTGGATATAGGTATGAATATAGAGCAAAGTGTTGCTGCCAAAGTTCATAGATATTTGTGGGATACAAATATTGGACTGACCCGCTCTCAAATATTACTACATGGAGTCTTTGTGATTGATCATAAGTAATTTTGAGTAAAGGCGAATATCATAGAATCCTCTGACCTAAGATACATATTGGGTCATGATATTCACCAAAAATTATACCTTGACCTAGTTCTTCACTATCCATAACATGACAGCACATAAGGCTAAGCTTAGGTGTAGTACAAGGTGACTGTGAGAGACGTATGTAGTCAAGAAGAGATTTGCTCCTCTTATTTGTTGAGAGTAAGATGTCTAAGGCCTGCTAAAGTTAAATCAACAGAGAATGATCACTCTATGTCTCTAGATTCAACATGACATCTGAAACAAAAGGATAAATGATCGATTCACCTAAATCACGTTCAAGTAAGGGACTTGAAGGAGATGATCTTACTGAATTGCACTTCGTCATACGTATTAGGGGTAGTAAACAGCTGTTAGGCGGCATTTGCTACTTGCATCAACCTTCTATGTATCTTGTGCAAGTGGGAGATTGTTGGAATCGGTATGCCCAAGACACATATTAAATTGATGTGGCTAGTACGTTATGATACAAGTTGGGTCATACCCAATAACAAGCTAAACAAACACCTATGATATTTATTTATGATATGATCAAACAAATAAATATTAACACTTAGAATATTTAGAATTAGTTTTCTAAATAATTGCACTTGAGAAATTAATAAATTATATGGATAATTTATTATGAGAGAATATTTTATTTTGTTATTTAATGGGTTAAATAACATTTTAAAAGGTTGTGAAATATTGCACAAAGTCTTATAATAATTTTATAAAAGTTATAAAATATAATACAAGACTTAAATTAAAGAAAAAAATATTTTTTTTAAAATGCCATGGGTGGCCGGCCCCATGTGGGTTCCCAAGGTGGATTTTCCACCAATAAAATTGCATGCAACATATCTTAAAATATCACACAAGGTTATGTACAAGATCATAAGAGATCATACAAGAATATATGTGATTTGATTTCATTCTCTCAGACACTAGAATACATACTAAAATCAAGTGCAAGAACTTCTTGTTTTGCTCTCAAATTCTAGTCCAAGAAGGGGTTCCAAGAGAGGTTTTCAAGAAGTATTATAAATGTAAAATACTAGCAATCAAAAGGTGTTTTGTTGGAGGCTTGGGGTATGCTAGCTTGAGGTCTTCATCTTTGAAGATTACCATTCAAGAATCATCATCTTCTTCAATCTCCTAGCTACTTGAAAGGTTGTTTCTTTAAACACCCTATGATTGTGTTTTGATAGCATGCATGCTCATATATGGATCCAGGTTTTGGGTTTTACATAAAATGAGTTTTGTATAAACATACCAACAGATTTTAAATAATTATTCCGCTGCGTTTTTCATTTTATATGGATAAAATGAGTTTTATAAACATGTGAAAAACCCGACACGAAAATCACTAGATACATACATAAATGCATCAACAATAAATCATTTCAATATCAAACACATGCCTCACCTTTTAATTAAAAAAATATAAAAATAAATAACACAATTTGATTATACTCATATTATTTTGTATATAAATTATGAAACGGTTATTATTTATACATACTCCTTTTTTTAAAATGAATAATTATTTCAAGAAAGTACTAGTAAGGTATAAAACGGAACATATGCACAAAACCTCAATCAACTGAACTGAAAACATACATGTGTGGGAGTTTGTCCAATTGCGTTCCTCATTTATGCCCTTGGGAGTATAAAACAGAGAATCAAATCAGTGCATATTCAATAGAAATCAACGTTGACTTGGGTACAAGGTCAAAATGGAAGACCTTTTAGAGGGCAAACGGGTCCGTTCGAGTTTGGACAATGATATTCAGTGCTTATGCATATGAAACAAAAGGGAAGGTATCATGAGTTGGTTTAATGAAGATAATGTTGTTACTAGCTGTTATAGGTGGGATTCTGAGCCCATATCCTGATAATATATCTTGAATTTTTGATAGCTGACTATGATCAGGATACCGAGCCAGGATATTGGTAACATCCTGAAGCAGTATCCTGGTAGTTACTAATAGTTTGCTTGCAGGTTATGGCTGCAGATTCACAACGTTCACAAGGACCCTTTTTTTCCTAAAGACTCGATCAATTTAGTTGGGAACTAGACGTTGAAGCTGGAAGAATAGGTCTCCAACGTTCAAGAGAGAATATCCGGAAGTATCCCTTGTTTATAGGAGAAGTTGTTTATTATTGTAACTATATAAATGATAATCCAGATCGTAGGAAACACAACATTGAAACTCACTTCACTTCGAGCGCTCTAACTCATTTACATTTCTTTATAGCAATCACACATTCACACTCACAACTAGCAATCATTGTTACACTTAGTAGCGATCTGGGCATTATCCTGCACTGTATCCTGGATATTCAAGCAATAAGAAGAATAAGGCAGCCGACGATTGTCAGCCCCCGAAGTTTTATGCCAGAGATCTAGATTTGATCAAGGGGTTTCCTCGTACATTCTGTGTCAACATTTACTTTTACTGCATTTACTTGTCATTTTGATATAGTTCATTATCCTGGAACTATATCCTGAAACTGTTTTCATAATCAATCAGCTTAACATATTTTTACAAACCAAAATAGCACGCTACCTAACATACTATGTTTGTTCACTAAATTGCTTCGGTAATTTTTTACCAAAACAATTTGGCGCCCACCGTGGGGCAAGTGATGCTATTTTTAATCAAAACTTTGATGAAAACACTAATCGGTTCTTTATTCTCTAATCTTTTTGCAAGATTATTTTTGATGGCTTCTCAGTCAGGTTTGAGCTCTTCTTCGATGCCTACATCAACCTCTGCTGCAACTGGTTCATTACCTCTTCAACCTCCACCAGTCCAGACTTCCCAAAGGAGGAATGAAAGCCAAACAACACGAGACACTACTGCTGCTCAAAATTCTTCCAGATCCAGAGTCTTAGGAAGAATCCCAATTGTTGCTTCTAATGATGAAATCTTATCTTTGTTTGGTAATATACAGGATCAAATGAAGAAACAACAGGAAACTAACCAGCTTATGATGAAGGAAATACAACTCTTGAAGTCCATCTCAAGAGACCTGCTAAGGATATTGTTACCCCTTTGCAGCCCAGAATGCTGAACTTTAATTCAGCAGTATATACTCAGGGCAACATCATACCGAGTCACTCCTGGAGCAATATCCAAGAAATCCCCTCATCGGCCAGGATATCGACTATTAGGGATCCAGGATATGCTCCAGGATATGGCCAAAAACCCCAAGCTGGTAACTTGTCCATTAACACTAATATGCCTACTCTAACAACGTTGAACTTTCGTAGGATACAAGTGCAACATCGGCATTGTCTAGAGAACTCCAGAAATTGAAGGATATGATATCAAGTGTGCCTGAAGTAGTGTAGCCTATACCGGAAGTATCCCTGGATAGTCACAACATATCCCGCTGTGACAACCTATATGTTCGACCTTGGTTAATTATAAAAAGTTACCTGTAGAAATATCATGGATTATTATTTAGTAAATGATAATAATAACATATGAAGAGTGAGCACATTATTTAATTGACAATCACGATGACGCCTTGCCACAAATTCTATACGCATATAAATATTATTTAACGGTGTATTTATTCGATGATATATTCGGGCGGATTTATTTTAAAGTGAGAAATAATAAGCGGTTAGTACATACGGGCTTAGCCCAACCCATCTACCCAAACCCTAGCTTTATAACCATCTATTTCTCCTTTTCCCTTGCATCTCCTACACAAACCCTAATTCCCTCTCCTTGTGCGATGACAACCTCCCCTCTTTCACGACCGCAACCCTCCATCTCTAGTTCTTTCATCTTGCTTCAAGGTTAGTGATGTTTGTTGTGTGTTTAAGTTGCGTTTTGTGATGTTAAAGATGATATATGCCTAGGATTTGTTGTGATTTTAATATACTAGATGATGTGATAAGTTAACTTGTTATTAATTGATGTTACTAGGATACATGGTCGTTTAAACTTGTTCTAGTATCATATAAGTGCAAATTGAAAGCTGATTAGCATATACAGCCAACTTCAGCTGGCTGTAAACAGGTCGTAACTTATCGAAAAATGGTTTTCTGAAGTATAAAGCGTACGATTTTGAAAAACTCTTCTAATGGCGCTGGAATCGCATTTTTCTGATGTCGTTTATTATTTTAAAATAATTGTTTCGTACAACAGCTGAAGCTGTGTTTTTTCTGCAGAAATTACACGTTATGTTTTACGTTATATCCTGTAAACTGGATAGAGTTAGGTCGTGAAATTTGTACAGTACCGGGGCACGGGAGTCCCTGGAAATCTCCCACTGGAATTTTGACAATCAGAACGATGATTATTAAATAAATTTTTCTGTGGACTGCAGTCAGAAAGTGACGAATCTGACTGCAGCTTAGTAAATGATTTTTACTAAATTATTGGTAATGAGTTAGGCCCTGAGAATTTTACACAAAGTGTCACGGACCGTTTGGCACGTCTTGTAATTTAATTGGGATTTTTGGAATAGGGTAACTATGTTATAAAATACCCGAAAACAGCCCAGTTCTGGGCATTAAAGCTGAAACGTAATAAGTTGCAATATGTGCATCTAAATGTTTATTGTGCTATCTGAGAATGATCGAACCTGTTTAATGTCAACATAAATATTATTTAAGTTGTTGTGTGCTATGATCATATATTTATATATGCATATATACGTGGAATATATATATATAAGTTGTCAACGTGATTGCATGATACGTATTAAGATACGTGTATGGATTTCGTGTCTTACATGAGCACACTAATAAACTAAATGGTAATCATATTAGGACGTGATTGACCAACCTTACTCTTTTAAATGTTTTTAAAACACATGGGGAGAAAGCATGCACTACATTACGGTAAAGTAATGTCATAACGTTACGGTAAGGTAACGTTGTAACTGTTAGAGTTTTTGTTATATTAGTTGTGGTCACAAAGTAGCATTTATCACATGTCAGTCCCCTTAACAATTACGATGCCGTTAGTATTGGATTATAGTTGATCGAGGTGTCGCGCCTCAATCAAAGATAATATTTATAAACCCGATTTACCCTCAACTATGAGTTAGTGGTAGTACGGGATCAATCCATGAAGAGTCTGTGGTTTGCGTACGGACAAGATTGATTTTACTAATGTTGTCACTTTATGAAGCTTGCTAATGAAATTGATTAAATTGTTTGGTTGGAAAGGATGTCGGAATTAACCGACAGATTTGTTTGATTGCTTTATTACTAAAAACTGAGAATGATAACAACGAAAGTAATATGATTGTAAACAATTGTGAGAAAACAAGGTTCACACCTGGTTCAACAGTTGCAAGACCTAGGGTTACTACACGTTTTAAATTGATTTAAACAAATTTGTTCATTAACGGTTTAAAATCACAAAGCTTAGCAGCTAATTGTTATCAACATTATAGGCAACGGACCACAATGCACTTCGTTACTTTGGACAAGTGAAACCTATCAATTGACAAGGCATAAATACGCATACTCATTTCACGAAGTCAAATTTCATAACTCACTCGACAATTCGCAAATGCAATACAAACGCAAGACAATTATCAAAAGATTAAATGCAATTCGAATTGTCACAAATCAAATGTTAAACATGTAGTAAACCCTAGAAATCTTACAAAAGTCTACACCGGGGTGAAACCTCCGGAATTAGCCGCTCATGGTGAACGGAACACGATAAATGGATGATAAATCCTTGAACTTGAACATGTTGAAGCTTGGAGATGAAGATGAAGTATGGTTAGGGTTTTGGTATGAGATGGTGATGATGAGATTGGTGATTGGTGATTGATGGTGATGATGAAGGATTAGGGTTAGGATCGAGGTGGATGAATCGGATGGATTGGAAGTGAATTGAATTGGATTGGTGGAAGGTTATGGCTCCAAGAACAAGGTTCAAACTCCAAGAACTCGTAATAATCCAAAATAGGTCAAAAATCATGTTTAAACCCGTCCCCAAACCAAACAAACTCAAAATTCGCGATGCAAGAAATGGAGACCCGTCGCCGACGGCCCATAGTGGCGTCGGCGACGGCATGTGGAATCCCAGCTTTCCCCCGACGGTCTATCATGCTGTCTACGACAAAAAGCATGTGACGGAGAGAGTTACATGGGGCGTCGCCGACGACCCATAGTGGCGTCGTCGACGGTGCTTCTAATCCTCAAATTCTGCATTTTTCGTTTCTTGATTCCGGTTGATCTCGTTCGCGTCCCGGTGCCCCGTTTGGCTCCCAATTAGTTTCTTAAACTCCGTAAGACCTGTAAAACACAAACCTTATTAAAACTAGGCTATCCGGAATTAAAAGTTACGTAAAAACATTAACTTAAACCAAAACAAACGCCGGTTTACACCCACGCATCACATCCCCACACTTGTCGTTTGCTTGCCCTCAAGCAAATCTGTTTTTCACTTTCACGTGGGTCAAACGAAAAATACACTCTCCATTCTTGAGACATAAGTTAAGGTCTCAAGTCATACCCAGTTCAAGATATTTTTCAATTTCAAGTTATTTAACACTCAATGGACTAGTCATATGAAAATGGTTATTCAAGATTAATCCGCCCTTAAAACCCACAACATATGCATATCCCTCACAATGTTCACTCCACTCGGTTTACAATTTGGCTAATTTATATGATGTATTTGCGCTTTTAAAAGTGATCACTCAAAACCGAATAGAACATATACTCGCATATGCTTGCAACTCAATCATTCTCCACCACCGAACACGAATACTAAGCACAAGTCAGGAGGTCTTTAGAGGGTTTTAACGGGGCTAGGCTAAGGGTATGGGATATGATATTTAAAGTAGCTAAGGTGATGAAAATTCGATCTTTATTACGATTACACTAAAACAACTAAACACAAGTTGATAACTAATAGGCTAAAACATTCGCCTTTTATTCACAACTACCGCACATCTTTTTGTGTTTTTTTCAATCATTCTTCCCTATTTTTCATAGTATTTTCTGAATTTTCTGTTTTTTTTTTCACGAACTATATACACAACTAATACTATGATCCAATTTCCATCACACGGGTTAGAAAGGTTCAAGGTTAAAGGCTAATTTGGGTGATCAAACGAAAGGATTAGGCTCAACATTGGCTACTAGGGGATATGTTTGGGTAAGGCTAGATAAATGGTGTAAAACAAAAAGGTTTACCTATTGCCTTAATCATTCTCATGCTTGCATTCGGTCTATGGTCTGAAACGTATCAAAAGATTCAAGTTCTACAATACATGACTAAAGGACCACTCAAACAAGGAAACGTGTATATGCATAATGTATACAAGTGGCTCAAAAACTCACATATTAAGGGTATGAAATGTGATATGCACAATTACAAGTTTCTTAGGCGAATTGTTCCCAAATAACCACCCATTAAATACTTTTCATGCCTTTAACTTGAACTCGACCATGACAAAAGACCAAATGGTTCGTGCCATCCCTTGCTAACTTAGTTACTTGTGCTTTTAGATTACTTCAAACAAAGACATTTTTGAAAAATTTTTGAAATTTTCTCCCATCCCCACACTTGAGGTCAACATTGTCCTCAATGTGTAGTGTTTAAATGAATGGTCAAAATCGAAAAAAAACTTTTACTCCCCCATCCCCACACTTGAGGTTAACACTGTCCTCAATGTGTAGAATTAGGGCTCTTTATAACGTACAAGGGATGTGACACGGCTAATTTCCCAAACTTTCACCCCGGGGACTAAAATACAATTTACACTCCACTTATCATCTAACTAAAAATCAAAGTAAAAAAAACGTATGCACCTGATTTCCAAGCTCGTTCTTCATTTGCTTCACATCCTTCAACAAAGTGGTCATCTCACAAACATATTGTACCTACAAATTTCAACCCTTGTGTAGAAGCATGCTTCTCACAACCATCAAAATTTGTTAGTAACCTAGTTCTACCACTTTTATGAAAATATCGTCGATCCATACGTTAATTTACTTTGACTTATGTGGAAAATAATGTACAACAATAACAATCCTAACTCACTTTCGTAGGAATCACGGTTGCATTTAGCTTATGCAACAAGCCCTTTTAAACCTTCCAATAGCATGGAAGGACGAGTAGGTCTCATGAGGGTTATATAGAGAACACACCCACAACATTCATTTAACTAGGAAAGCAATAAAATCTAACTAGAACACAAACTAAAAACAAAAAGGTACAACAACAACATAAAACATACCTCGCCTACCATTGGTAATGTTTGTTTGGGTCTTTAGGCGGGTACGGGTTATATGGGAACCCGTGAGGGACGACAAGATATCCTTCCAATTATCAAGCGGTCCAGGTTCCCCTTCGACTGGTGGTGGTGGCTGTATCGGGACGGAACTTGAGCCCGGCATTTCGGCCAATGTAGAGATGCGTCGGAGGGTCCTTGAGGCACGGGGAGGTCCTCATAGTTGAACAATGGCGTATGTTGCTGAAATGGCAACCCGGCCATCAAATTCCGATTATGCCTCTCTCGATCATGCAGGATCTTGGCGTAATTAATGGCTCTTTGTTGATCTGTGGCTGTCGCCATCCAAGGCCGATCCTCAGAGGCATCTCGTTCTATCCGGAGGCGATCTTGTTCTTCCTCCCATGCTCTTCGTTGAGCATTTTCTTGAGCCCGTTGTTGCTCCATCAACTGTAATCGAGATTGTTGCTATGCTTGAAACAACTGCTGGTCTTCCCAATATTGTTCAACTTTGGTCCTATGGGCAGCTTCCTCATTCCAATGATTCTGGTACTGTGTTTGGAAGCTTTGCTCCCATTGGTGCCTTTCCTCATGGTACCCGCGATTCTCCCCAATACCTGCGGATACGTTGTCATACACCCCCTGTTGCCCCCGATTATAATTGGTGTAATCCGGCCTACGCCGGGAGACAACAATTTGAGCAACCTCATTTGAAATTTCCCAATGCTGTCGGGCATATCTCTGTCTCGGTCCCCTCGGACCGGCCTGTTCTTTTTCCTCTTCCACATCATGCATTTCCTCTTCTTGTACAGCCCCTTGGGCTGCAGTGGGATCCGTAAACGTGAATTGGCGACCCTGATCATCTTTCACCGTATATTGGTGACCATAGACCTCCACGCTAATCTTCCAATGCCGCCTGATTGAGGCGAAACAAACTTGATCAATTGGCTTGGTTACCCACAACGAGTTGGCGGGTAAAGCGTTTTGTTGTAGGATCATTGCGCTTATCAACCTCACATACAGTATCATCTTTCTGGTGCATGATTCACGTGTGTCCCACGTGTTCATCATCACAATTTGGCGCCATGACAACTTTGGCGCACCAATCAGCAATGAATGTAGCACCCTACAGTCGGGCACCTTTACCTTCCCGCGGTCAGACCGTACCATGACGTTCTCAAGATATATACCTTGGAGGATCCGCCCCTCCAACGACAGATCATTTCTCGACTCGCCTAACCCACCGGCTGCCTGCAGCACAGTGACTAACATGCCGGCTGGGTCAGCAGGGTTCACCTTGTTATCAAGAAATTGGTCAATGGTGTAGTAGTAATAAGCATCCGCTCCCAGCGAATCAAAACGAGCAATACAATTCATGTGCTCGAATGACATGATCATCTGATTTTTCCCAATGTCACCAACCAATTGCCACGTGACTAGTGGTCCATCCTTATTTAAAAACCGTAATGTTGACAGCCACTCACAAACTGCTGCCAAATAAACCCTCGGTGTGATGTCTTCACACCAATCCAAAACTCTCCCCCAGCCAATTCTTTCAAACTTTTGGGCTATTTCTATAGCCCTGAACTCCTCCACGCTAACAGACCTCTCCGGAACAGTTTGTTCCGGGACCGAAGTGGTGACGTTCCCGGAAACCATCTTCCATTTCCACATTTTTTCCTCTAGTTTTTTATTGTTATACCTCGACAACGGCTTCTTCTTGTTGTCGTCCCACTGTGAAGCTGAACGGCTATTTCTGAATTCATCCCAATCCCAGTCCTGGCGTTCAAACTGACCATCCCCCTCTTCAACATTACTTAATTGTTCCCATTTTTTCGGAGCATAATCTGAGCCCGAACCGGCTCGTGAAGATGACCCTTCACCGGAAGTCTTACTTCTTTTTCTTCCAAACATGGCTACAATCAAACACAAGGAACCAATTAGTATAACCAAAACTTCAAACACTCTAACTTTTGAACACAAACAATGATGTTGATTGAACCTTTGCTTTAGATATAAATTAGCTTGTTTAAACTTAAAAGTGGCAACTTTATAATCTAAAACTTAATATTCATCATGTTTATTCCCAAATCCATGGAAGTTCAACAAGATTCAACACCATGCTCATGTTCAAGCATACTAACAACATGTGTAATCACATCACTAAAGTTGTTGTAAGCTCAAATCCCACCCAAATCATCTATTCATGCCCAAATATAAGCTATAACATCATAAATTGCAATAAACAACCTACTCTAAACCAATAAGTTTAAAAATTTCAGAAGAAATTGACTAACCATATGATAATCATGCTTAAATCTGAGAAAAAATCATACCTTTTATGTAGCTTAAGCAAGAAGAACTAGAGAGAGAAGAAAAGCTTGAAGTTTGATGAATTTCTTCAAAAACCCGAAATTTCACGCCCAGAAATCTTGCAAACTAGCAAGAATCACTGAAAACAAAGTTGGGGGTTTTGTTCCTCTCGGAAAAATACACAAAATAGGCTCAAGATCGCTAGATTTGGTTAAGATTTTTGGAATTTATGAAGGTTTGAAGATTAGGGTTCTTATGAGGGAGATGAAGAAGATGGAAGATGAAGTGAGTTGTGGTGGTGATGAATGCAGAGATTTTGTGGTAGGTTAGGATTAGGAATCAGAGATGGGGTCTCCCGGGTCAAAATTGTGGTTAAAATGGCTATCGGGTCGAGTTTAGGTGGCTAAAAAGGAATTTCGGGTCGAGAATATGCGTCAAAAACTAATCAGCGTGGCTGACAAACCAGGCACCGTCACCGACGGTGCCTTGGCCCGTCGCCGATGCCCCCTCAAAAGTGGTTTTTTTTCTTTTTCCTTCCGACGTACTAACCCACTGTCTACGACACTTTTCACCCGACGGCCAACTTTTGGCACCCCATCGGCAACGGCTTGATGCCCCGTCGCCGACGGCACCCCTAAATCAATTTTTTTTATTAACTATTGGCAAAAACATGAAATTTTTACAAAAGGAGCCTAGCTGAATTTAAATCCTAAAAATTATAAAAAAAACTTTTTGTGTGACATTTTCGGTTTAAATATTCACTAATAACCTATCGTTAACATTCCTACCACCCCCCCCCCCAAAAAAAAAGGTCGTGGATTGTCCCCAATACACATAAAAGGGTTCAAAAACATACCTCATGTCATCAAGACTCATTTATGGCTTATGGAACTTCACACACCTCAAAGAGTTGTTAGATCAAAACAACAAGCATAATTATTCCAAAACAATGCACCCAAACAATAAAAAAAAATAGGACATAACTGTACAAAACATGTTACCGGTTCTCAAATGACCTCGTAATGTGGTACGCCCACCACGAAGCTTACCACTTCCGTGTTCTTCTCTCCCTTATCATCATTACCATCAAGAAATGGTTTTAGACGATGACCGTTAACTGTTTGCCTTGACCCATCCTTCGGGTCCTCAATGGTGACATCACCCAATTTCCCGACCCGTGTGATCACGTATGGGCCCATCCACTTACTCTTTAGCTTCCAGGAAAAGAATTTAAGCCTTGAGTTGTAGAGCTAAACCTTCTGCCCTACCACAAACTCCTTTGGCTTCAACTTTGCATCATGTGCTCGCTTCATTCCATCCTTGTATTCCGAAGCACACTCATATGCCTCCTCCCGAAGCTCTTCCAACTTGCATAACTTTAACTTTCGCTCCTTACCTGCATCATCATATTTCATGTTAACCTCTTTAATAGCCCAAAAAGCACGATGCACAAGTTCGACCGGTAAGTGACAATTTTTACCGTAAACCAAACGGTAAGGTGTGCTACCAATCGGTGTTTTATGTGCCGTTCGATAGGCCCATAAAGCATCGTTTAACTTTGTCGACCCGTCCTTACGGTCCGGTCGAACAGTCTTTTGCAGAATCTCTTTGATTTGCCTATTGGATACCTCTAGCTGACCGCTTGTTTGCGGACGATAGGGGGTAGCAATTCGATGGTCAACACCATAACGTTTCAATAGTTTTCCAAAGTTAAAAATTTTGAAGTGAGACCCTCCATCACTAATGATTACTCGGGGGATCCCAAATCTAGAAATTTTATTCGTTTGAACAAAATTGCAAACCATGGTATGGTCGTTTTTCTTGGTAGCGATCGCTTCAACCCATTTCGACACATAGTCGACCACCACCAAAATGTACATGTTACCATGCGAATTAGGAAAGGGGCCCATGAAATCGATCCCCCACACATCAAAAATATCTACAATAAGGATCGGTTGCATGGGCATCTCATCCCGTTTGGAAATACCCCCTAATTTTTGACACTCAACGCAGTTTTTAGCAAAAGTAAATGCGTCTTTGAAGATACTTGGCCAATAAAGCCCACTATTGAGCACTTTGTGCGCAGTTTTGTGACCGCTGAAATGGACCCCACAAGCAAATGAATGCAAGTGCGTCAAAACACTCGGGATCTCCTTGTCCGGAATGCATCTTCGAACAACTTGATCCGGACATATTTTGAACAAGTCCGGTTCCTCCAACATATAGTACTTGATTTGCGACATGAAGTGCAACCTTCTCCTCCGATCCCAATGAGCCGGCAAATCACCTGTAACCAAATAATTCACAATGTTAGCATACCAAGGTAAAATAGTTACTTTCAGAATGTGCTCATCTGGGAAAGCGTCATCAATCTCTACACGTGAAGAACCCTCTTCCACCATCAATCAAGACAAGTGGTCCGCCACCACGTTTTCACTACCCTTCTTGTCCCGTATTTCTAAGTCAAACTCTTGTAGAAGAAGAACCCAACGGATCAATCTCGGCTTTGCATCCTTTTTCTCCATGAGGTACCTGATAGCAGTGTGATCAGAATATATAACAACTTTGTTACCCCATATGTAAGCCCGAAATTTTCCAATGCAAATACCGCCGCAAGTAGCTCTTTTTCGGTAGTCGTGTAATTAATTGTGCATCAGAAAGAGTCTTACTTACGTACTAAATAGCAACGGGTTTCTTTTCTACCCTTTGACCCAACACGGCCCCAACCGCGTAATCGCTCCCATCGCACATGATTTCGAATTGTAAAGACCAATTCGGCGATTGCAATATTGGGGCCTTCACTAATTTCTCTTTCAAAATGTTAAAAGCGGTTTGACACTCTTTGTTAAAATCAACGATTGGTCCTTAAGCAACAATTTACATAAAGGCTTCGTAATGTCACTAACCCCTTAATACACCGTCTATAAAACCCCGCATGACTTAAAAATGATCTAACCCCTTTAACACTCGTGGGATACGGTAAAGTAGAGATGACTTGCACCTTTGCGCGGTCGACCTCTATCCCACGACTCGACACTACATGCCCCAACACAATCCCTTCCTGAACCATAAAATGGCTCTTCTCCCAACTCAAAACCAAATTTTTCTCAACACATCTTTTCAAAACTTTTTCGAGTTGGTCAAGGCATGCCTCAAATGATGACCCAAAAATTTAGAAGTCATCCATAAAGATCTCTTAGGACTCCCCCACCATGTCCGAGAATATACTCATCATACACCTTTGAAAGGTGGCGGGGGCATTACATAGCCCAAACGGCATTCGCCTAAATGCAGAAGTACCGTATGGGCAAGTAAATGTGGTCTTAGCTTGATCCTCTGGATGGATAGCTATTTGGTTGTAACCTGAATACCCATCTAGAAAGCAATAAAATTTTGACCTGTTAACTTCTCAACAATTTGGTCAATAAAAAGTAAAGGGAAAAGGTCTTTGGAAGTTGCAGAATTTAACTTCCTATAATCAATACAAATTCGCCACCTAGTTACTGGCCGGGTGGCAACCTCTTCACTGCGTCATTTGTGACGACTTGAATGCCTGCCTTTTTTGGGACCATTTGCCTTGGGCTCACCCATTGGCTATCAGAGATGGGGTAAATGATACCCGCATCTAGCCACTTCAACATCTCCTTCTTGACGACCTCTCGCATGTTGGGATTCAATCGCCTTTGTGCGTCACGAGAAAGAGTGATACCATCTTCGGTGATGATTTTGTGCATCACCACTAAGGGACTGATTCCCTTCAGATCAGCAATGGTCCAACCAATAGCGGCTCTAGTAGTGACCAAGACTTCCATGAGCTTTTCCTCTTGCTTTCCGGTTAGATTAGCGGCTATGATCACCGGAAGCGTGTTGCCTTCACCCACATAAGCATATTTCAAATGCTTGGGCAACACCTTCAATCAACAACCGGAGGTTCTACTAATGACGGTTTCAATTCATATCAATCTTTTCCGGAAGACTTTCCACTTGATGTATCCAAGAGGGTCTTCCTTCCTTCGCCGCCATCACGTCCATCTTTTCCACCTCCTCCGATTTGTTTCCACTTGCAACCTGTCAAACATGAAACATTCCTCTATTGTGTTTTCCTCTTCGACACTAATGTCACATAGAGGTATACACTCGTCAATGACGTCCGCCATATAGCATTCATCGCCAACTAGAGGATTCGTCAATCCCAAAAAAACGTTCAACCGCAACCGACGGTTACCAAAAGTCATGTCAACCGTACCCGTTTTACAATTGATTTGGGCATTTGATGTTTCCAAAAATGGTCGACCGAGTATAACCGTTGGTTGCTTGGTTCGGTCCAAAGAAACATAATCAAGTACAAGAAAGTCCACCGGATAATAAAAGTCGTCAACTTTTACTATCACGTCGGTGACTATCCCACGGGGTAGTTTAGGTGTCAAGTCCGCCAACACCACGGTGGTGTTAGACGACTGAAGTGGATACTCACACTCGCCCTAAGGTCCAAAAGTGCCCGTGGCATTTTGAATTCACCAACTTGAATAGAAATAATGGGCGCCCCGGGATCTTGTAGCTTTGGTGGAAGATGCACCCGAAAGAATCGAACTAACATTTTCAGTCAAATCAACTTTCTTGGGAAACTTGTTAGTTCGTTTCTGGGTACATAACTTTTTTAAGAACTTCGCATATGAGGGCACTTGTTTGATCGCATCTAAGAGAGGTAGGTTGATTTTTACTTGTTTAAAAATTTCCCACATTTCCTCTTGCTGTAGGCCACGTTTCATAACCACCTTCCTAAATGGTCCCAATCAAGCTTCGGGATAAGGTGCGGTATTAATCTCCACACCCTTTTCCTTAGACTTTGGGACTGAGACGGTCACAATGGGGTATTTTTGCTATTTTCATAAACATTTTTATTTTTACCCGTTTGACCGTCAACACTCTCCTCATCACTAACATCTTCCATCACCCCTTCAACAAACTGAGGTGGTGGTGACTCGACATCACTATCTACGACTCAACCACTACGTAAAGAAATTTTATTAATTGTTACCTCACGTGTGTTCTTCGAGTTGGACCCTTGATGCTTAGGGTTTACGGTGGTATCACTTGGAAGTCTTCCTCCACTTCCTCGCATCTGAGTTACCTCTTCAGCAAGTTGTCCCACTTGCTTTGTCAACACCTCATGAGATTTATCCCGCATCTCATTTGCCTTTTTGATCTCCTTGATGTCACTGCTAGATTCCTTCACAACATTCAAGAGTGCATCAATCTTGGCGCTCAAATCATCACCAACGCCTTGAGAGTTCGAATTACCTCCCCGTTATTACCTTGGTTGTAACCTATTTGATAATTTCCTTCACGGTTCTGATACGATTGATTACTACCTTGGTTGTAATTTCTTTGATAGCCCCCTTGATTACCGCCTTGGCGGTTTTGGTATGATGATCCTCCTTGGTTACCCGCATTGAAGTTCGGGTTCATTTGATTTTCGGCGTTCCCATAACAGAAATTTGGGTGGTTTCTCAACCCGGGATGGTAAGTGTTCGATTTCATGTCATTATGCTTCTAATCACCAAACACTTGATTCACTTCCTTGGTGTCTTCGGCTTTCCCCATTTGACATTCTATGGCTCTATGATCGAGTCCCCCACACCCATCGCAACCCGTGAATTGTACCGCGTTAACTTCTTTTTTCTTCATACGGGCCAATTCTCATTCCAATGTAGAAATGTGGTCCCTTGAACTAGAGTCAAGGTCGGGTAGTGACCGGGATATAGGGTGCTTCTTAGCTCGGTCGGCCGACTCTTTAGCTTTCGATCTTTTAGCCATTCTCTCGAGAAACTCCCAATCGTAATCTTCATGATTACTCAACAACGTTCAGTTACTAGTCGACTCCAAATGATTCCATATATCCCCATCTAGACCTCTCACAAAGCACTTCATTAATTCCCACTTCTCGATTTGATGATGAGGACATTTTCAGATCAATTCTTTATACCTCTTGAAAGCCTCATGTAACGGTTCACTCAAGAGTTGCTTAAACGCCCAAATCTCATCACGTGCATCATCAGTCTTGGCCATCGAATAATACTCATCAAGGAAGGCTTGTTGCATCTCCGCCCAAGTGTGAATGCTATTGGTGGGCAATGTTAAAACCATTGTTTAGCCTTGTCCTTTAATGAGAATTGGAAAAGACATAAGCGAACCTCGTCTTGAGTGAAATGACCACCCCCAAATAGTGCTACATATGGCTGAAAACTCCTGTAAATGCGTATATGATTCATCATTTGACCGTCCATTAAAATGAGGAAGTATGTTGATGTAGTTGGGTTTGCAATCAAAAGCAACTCTTCCTCTTGGCGGTGGTATAATCGAAGAATCATTTTCAGATATCATAGGTCGGGACCGACCGGCAACTCCTTGCGGTGGTTGACGTTGATTGTTGTTGCGTTGTATCGATTATCTCTTGGCGGACCATTCACCTCTTGATCACCCATTCTTCAATCCCTTCTTCTATCACCATCTCGATAACCCCCTTGATTCCCGCCACCCACGTATTGAGGAATCCGATTACGATTGACAATTTTATTGTTGTAATTGTTGTTACCATCGTTTCGGTTCCTATTGTTGTTACGTGGTTGGCGGTTGTTCCCATAACCGTCATCTCTACCTTGGTCATAACTGTATCCATCGTAATCTCCCACAACATCCGCTTATTGATATCCCCCTTCGTTATAACCAAAATTCCCACCGTCATGGAAAGACCCTTCATTGTCATTTCCCCATCCATCGTCTTCAACCCGATCATTACAATATCCCCCATCGTCCGAGTATTCCATATGAACGCTCACATGTTCCGGTGATTGATAACCAGGTAACTATAAGGTTTATCATCCGGGATTTTATTCCTCAATTCATCAAGTTTGACAAATTGATCTTCATTCGCGGGATTGCCACGATTCACATTAACACCACGGTTGGCGTTAGTGTTACGGTTGTTGACATTTAGTGGTAATGGGTTTTGTCGGTTTTGGTTTTGAGGTGGAGGTGCATGGGCTCGTTGGTTGAGGTTTTGGTTAGGACCGCGATTTTGAAATGGTGGTGTAGGTGGTCTTGAGTTGTTACCACCCGGTTGGTTGTTCGGGTTTTGAGGTGGGTGATTAGGGTATTGGTGTTGATGTTGGTTGGCATTTTGGTTATCCATTGGAACGGTTCCAACAGATGAGGTGCTTGGTGTGTTGGGTTTTGGTGGATTAGAGACAACGGTTGCCTCTAATCGGTTGGCTAGGTTTCTTCTAATGACCCGCTTAATCTCCGGCTCGAATACTAACGGTGACGTTCTTCCGGAATTTCGTGTATGCATGCACACATGTAACATGCACAAGTAACACACCCGCGTAACACAAAAGCAAATACGATAATAAGAAAACAAGCAATTAAACATTTAATCACAAAAACCAATAAATCCAAACGCAAAGCGCACGAACTCCGCGGCAACTGCGCCAAAATTTGATCGAGGTGTCGCGCCTTAGTCAAAGATAATATTTATAAACCTGATTTACCCTCAACTATGAGTTAGTGGTAGTACGGGGTCGATCCATGGAGAGTCTGTGGTTTGCGTACGGACAAGATTGATTTTACTAATGTTGTCACTTTATGAAGCTTGCTAATGAAATTGATTAAATTGTTTGGTTGGAAAGGATGTCGAAATTAACCGACATATTTGTTTGGTTGCTTTATTACTAAAAACTAAGAATGATAACAACGAAAGTAAATATGCTTGTAAAACAATTGTGAGAAAACAAGGTTCACACCCGGTTCAACAATTGCAAGACCAAGGGTTACTACACGTTTTAAATTGATTTAAACGAATTAGTTCTTTAACGGTTTAGAATCAAAAAGCTTAGGTGACAATTGTTATCAACGTTATAGACAACAGACCACAATGCACTTCGTTACTTCGGACAAGTGAAACCTATCAATTGACAAGGCATAAATACGCATACTCATTTCACGAAGTAAAATTTCATAACTCACTCGACAATTCGCAAATGCAATACAAACGCAAGACAATTATCAAAAGATTAAATGCAATTCGAATTGTCACAAATCAAATGTTAAACATGTAGCAAACCCTAGAAATCTTACAAAAGTCTACACTGGGTTGAAACCTCCGGAAATTAGCCGCTCATGGTGAACGGAACATGATCAATGGATGATAAAGCCTTGAACTTGAACGTGTTGAAGCTTGGAGATGAAGATGAAGTATGGTTAGGGTTTTGGTATGAGATGGTGATGATGAGATTGCTAATTGGTGATTGAAGGTGATGATGAAGGATTAGGGTTAGGATCGAGGTGGACGAATCGGATGGATTGGAAGTGAATTGAATTGGATTGGTGGAAGGTTATGGCTCCAATAACAAGGTTCAAACTCCAAGAACTCATAATAATCCAAAACAGGTCAAAAATCATGTTTTAACCCGTCCCCAAACCAAACAAACTCAAAATTCGCGATGCAAGAAATGGAGACCCGTCGCCGACGGCCCATAGTGGCGTCGGCGACGGCATGTGGAATCCCAGCTTTCCCCCGACAGTCTATCCTGCTGTCTACGACAAAAAGCACGCGACGGAGAGAGTTACATGTGGTGTCACCGACGGCCCATAGTGGCGTCGGCGACGGTGCTTCTCATCCTCAAATTCTGCATTTTTTGTTTCATGATTCTGGTTGATCTCGTTCGCGTCCCGGTGCCCCGTTTGGCTCCCAATTAGTTACTTCAACTCTGTAAGACCTGTAAAAAACAAACCTTATTAAAAGTAGGCTATCCGGAATTAAAAGTTACGCAAAAACATTAACTTAAACCAAAACAAACGCCGGTTTACACCCACGCATCAATAGCGAGGGAACTTTTATTAGTACTACTGGGCCCGACAAGCCCCACTCGAGCTGTTCGCGCCAGCTAGACCGAACGTCGATGGTCACGAATGTAGAATTTGCCTAACACTTAGCCATGGTCGGTGATAGACCTGGCACAACAAGGGCAACAACGTCAGCTTCGGATCGAACTCTTTCGTGACGTAACTTAGGTTAGCTACCTACAAATATAACAAGTAACTGCCAAACACTTCAACTTATTGTTTCGGGTTTGAAACAGTGGAAAACTTTTGAGAAACAACTCAGTTTATAACTGTAACCTAAAACCTGTGAACTCACTCATCATTATGTGTTGACACTTATTCTTGCATGTCTTTCTCAGGTTGCTAAGGTAGCACACATCAGGACTAGGTTGCATTATGGATTCGCATTGATCTCATCAAATATTTAGACACAACTTTAAATTACATTAACTATTTTGGTTTTGTAATTGTTACGCTTCCGCAACTCAATTGTATAAACAGTATTTTCTCATGAATTAGCAAACATGAAAAGTTTTAAACTCATATTGTGGTCTTCAGTATGACTAATGACTATGATCCTGGTTCGTCACGCGCCTCACGGTAGAACTCCACACGTGGAATTTGAGGGTGTGACAGATTGGTATCAGAGCCAATGGTTATAGTGAACTAGGTTTGCATTAGAGAGTAGACTTAGTCTATAGCCTTAGACACTGAACTAGTCATATCATACACCAACACAAGCACTCATACATGACATACAAGAACACTCATACATGACATACATGATATGCCTACGCACAAGGCATCAAAACATACATTGAAGTTGCAGGCATGTCGACATCATCCACTTCACTCTTTTGTGACGAGGAACAGATCAATATCCTTGTATCTTTGTCCCTCGTGACGACGTCCGTAGGATCGTCAACAACCAGTATCTACTCTTGTTCGAGTGCCGCGAGCTGGAACCTCTGGAGGAGCTTCTCACATCACAATCATCTCTACCTCTTCTTACACCACAGAGCTGAACAAAACACCGGCTGGAGCCTACCGATGGTACTACCGGGTAGGGTTAGCTTTCTCAGGTCCATGTTTGGGACGACATCCAACATTGACACATATCTCTTTAGAGTTTGGTTCTTCGGAAACAAGTCCTTTCTCCACCTACCAAAGACAATACCTTGACCTCACAATCTTTACTCAACATCATGCCCGAGCCCGCGGGCCTCGTGAGAGGTACAATGTGTGAAGGCAAATCCTTGCACACATTATTATGTAAATCCATTGACACTGAGATGTCATCATTTTATTTTTCCAAATCCTGATTCACATCATTGGTTGAAATTCTTTGGAAGATAGATTTACCATCAAGTCAGAGCGCCTTGCTCATTGCATGTACAAATTCCTTTCTAACTCGGACGACTTAACGCCAAATTTGCGTCCTCTAGTAACATAAGTCAATGAACTAGTTCCATCTCCTGAAGTCACAACTTATATGCATGTTTGTTCCATGCACATTTTTACATTTATAATCCGTTGATTGGATTCTCATGGTGTGTTCCAACTTTAGTCAGTTCTTAGATCAATTGATTCCACACAACTCTTTCTTATTTAACTCCTAGTTGATCAACATTTGGTTGATTAACTAAGCTTTTGATGATCCTATATTCCTGACAATACTCCGTACTCGACAATTTAATCGGAGGGACATTTTGACAGGATAGGTGGAACTCGGGTGAGCATGTAAACCAAATTATCATTATGGGTGCACACGTAATAGTAATTTGCGATGCATGTGAATCCTTGTGTGTGGATAAATAGTTCGAACCTATGATTTTCATGCTTAAAACTTCCATTGCCAGTAGAAGTTCTCGTGAACCACTTAGTGACTAACTAGTACCGTTAAACCCATTCGATAGTTGACAGACTGAAGATGTTCTCGAACACATTGAACTTTCATCAGTGGAATCCCGTATTATTTGTTTTAACCAATGTAAGCTTCTTGATAAAACTAAGATTCTCACCAGAACATGTCGCTTTGATCGAAACCCTACCAAAATCGAAGGGTAAGTCTGCCAAGATCAACATATAAATGAAACATGTAGAAATCCCTCATACGCTTACACTTTATCCCTTACGCTCACATGTAAATTTTCCTTTGACCCCATTACCCTGTCATGTGGCTAATTCTTATTCTAACTATAGTTACATCCCAACATATTCAACTTCTCAAATGAATTTTTCCCAAAACGGTTGCATCATCTCAAGAACATTAGAAGACGGAGATACACGTTAGTCAACACCCAGACAAACGCGATGACCTACACAATAATTTTACCTCCCATATTGCTACGTTGTTATTTTGTAAGTGAGCATATTCCCTAGCTCTTTCACTGGCCAATGCATATCGTTTAATGTGGTAGCTAGTTACTATTGTTGACGTAGACAAATCTCTCACTCCATTTTCGTGGGCGCACCACATCTTTGAAACTCTATGCATAAACTCCCATTAAATTTGTGCTCTAATTTAAAAAGAACTCGGTAAACTTTCCTTTTTAATCCCTAGTGATCACTTTTTGAACTCTGAAGATAATGAGTTATTGTTATTATGACCATACCATTTTGAACATATTTTTGCATCCTTGTAATGAAACCTCTTTGCGACATATGTGATGCTCCTAATTCATGCACATGTTCTAGTTCCACCCTTAAATTTCGTTCCATATATGTTCGACTAATTATACCCCCAATTACATACATAATCTTAGTGAACCTATTCTCATTCGCATACAAAGTGATTAAACCGAAACGCGGTAGAGTCAACCATAACACTTATATAAGTATTTTTATCTTACACCAGTACCATCAAGGTAACGCTCCAATCGATCGGTAGCATCACTTGATTTCTATTTATACCGCTTGTGTGCGACCAACAACATCCTCATCATTAGATTTATTTATTTTTCTTTCTTTTAACTAGTGATTCTAAAACAATTATATGGAACAGATTGATGATAACCATGTCTTGGTATGTTCTTTGCGTCTTATCTTGTTGTGCTAAAATGAATATCATAGTTCTTGTCGAACCTATTATACGCTAGTCCTCGTTTGTCTAAATCACTCTCTACGAATGTTACACGAGGAACAACAAGCCATGCTTAAGTTCATCAAGTGTAGGAGCACGAAATAAAATTTCTATTTCCATGGGGTATACCGATCTCAACATCCTTTCCGTGCGAAAACACCACACTTATTATATACTTATTCCTCGTTGACCGAAAGCTGGTCATCTATTACAACCAACTACAACCAAAATATCATGATCTATATCAACGGATAATCTCCATTCCCTCCGTATGAACACGTCAAGACACTACCATTCCGAAATAAAGGGTGTAATGCCTTACTTGATTTTTCATCTAACCTATTCATAAATTCACCTGAATCACCAGTTTCATGCAATTATTATCACTTCTTTCCAGAAGCCTCACGTATGATGGCATCATCACTGTAATACAGTAGCAGTGACTGCACCATTTCTGATATCCGGTAGTGATACCACATAACAACAAATCTCTCCAACACTCACTTTGGATTACTTACACGGTAATTGCTTTGAGTAAATTCTCGGTGGTTCACCCAACACACGTGATCCTATAATTTGAGTAATTTGGCTGCTAACAAACTACCTTAACACAATTCCAGTTCGGTTTATTTTGCCGACCCCTCGTTTATGACGTATGACATTCGTGTCCATTCGGGTAATCTCAAACTATACATTAGATACACTTGATTTGTGAAGTTTTGGTTACTTAATATCCAGATCACTCCGTGATAATAAATTACTGCCTTCTACAAGTCACTCAAATTCAAACGTGTTGTGCTCACCTAAACTATATTTTGTGTAACCCCCCCCCCCCCGCCATACATGTTAAACTCATCTGTCAATGACATACCGATGTATGACCCTTTGGTGTTGCAACTCTTGTGAGTGTCGCTCGTGCTTAACGTAACTTGTTACAACATTCTTTATCATCGACCTCCCATGAACTAAACTTATATTTCTACTTAAGAACATATTTAAATTGACATGTATTAGTGTTTTCCTTGATAGCCTAATGTAAACTCCATTTAAAATCCATATGCAAGAATTCACTTTGCTACATCACAACCTTTTCAAGCCATAGTGGCTTCACCTACTAAAATTCTTAACATTGGTGTCACCTCCGCGACAATAGCAACACTTGGTTACTAGGCGGTGTGATGTTCCATCTTATTCATGAAAAGAAAAATGGACCACCAAACTTCAATACCATGATAAAATCTTGAATTTGTGTCATCCCTTTATTTTCATGTATACTTACATTGTAAGCGACCCCTATAACTCTCGAAAGTCGCACTTAGGTGCACATACTCTTGCTGAAATCGGTTTGTTGCTTCGACAATTGACTATTCTATACTTGTATATAATCCTTTGTAACTTGTTCAGATGAACAATTGAATCTCATTTATCATTAACTGTTATCTCGAGCATGTAGTCTGAGTTTAACTCATCTACTTGTACAGTCATATATCTTGACGCTCTCTTTAGCAATGGACTTACAACCATCGTTTTAAAAATATCATAATCTAAATTTTCGGGACGGAAATTCTTTCAACATGGGGATGATGTGACACACGGCAATTTCAGGTTAACTCCATTAACACAAACTCTGTTATCTCAAACACTCATTTATGCATTACACTTAATTAGGGTTAATTAAGTGGGTCGGTTATTACACAAACACTCGTGTAACGATATTCGGGGAATTATAGAAACACACACATAAGTATATGCTCGAACATTAGTGAACAACCTAAATACTATTCCCTGGCAATTGAATAAATACAAATTACGTGAATTTATATGTTATGTAATTCTACATGTAATGCGATATATATGTTATCTAGCGAACCTTGGTGAAAACGTATTTAGTTACGTGCAACGATGTGTTATTGAAGAACCCATATCTGGAGTGTATAGTATATCTTAGCCAAAATTTTAAGGACGAAATTCTTCTAACATGGGGAGAATGTGACAACCCGTATGTTCGACCCTGGTTAATTATAAAAAGTTACATGTAGAAAGTTACCCAAACCCTAGCTTTATAACCATCAATTTCTCCTTTTCCCTTTCATCTCCTACACAAACCCTAATTCACTCTCCTTGTGCGACGGCAGCCCCTCCCTCTCTCTCATGATAGAAACCCTCCATCTCTAGTTCTTTCATCTTGCTTCAAGGTTAGTGATGTTTGTTGTGTGTTTAAGTTGTGTTTTGTGATGTTAAATATGATATATGCCTTGGGTTTGTTGTGATTTTAATATACTAGATGATATGTGATGGGTTAACTTGTTATTAATTGATGTTACTAGGATCCATGGTCGTTTAAACTTGTTCTAGTATCATATAAGTGCAAATTGAAAGCTGATTAGCATATACAGCCAACTTCAGCTGGCTGTAAACATGTCGTAACTTATCGAAAAACGGATTTTCTGAAGTCTAAAACGTACGATTTTGAAAAACGCTTCTAATGGCGCTGGAACAGCTGAAGCTGCGTTTTTTCTGCAGAAATTACACGATATGTTTTACGTTATATCCTGTAAAATGGATAGAGTTAGGTCGTGAAATTTGTGCAGTAGCAGGGCACGGGAGTCCCCAGAAATCTCCCACTGGAATTTTGACAATCAGATAAATGATGATTTTTAAATAAATTTTTCCGTAGACTGCAGCCAGAAAGTGACGAATCTGACTGCAGCTTAGTAAATGATTTTTACTAAATTATTGGTAATGAGTTAGACCCTGAGAATTTTACAAAAAGTGTCACAGACCATTTGGCACGTCTTGTAATTTAATTGGGATTTTTAGAATAGGGTTACTATATTATAAAAATACCCGAAAACAGCCTAGTTCTGGGCATTCAAGCTGAAACGTAATAAATTGTACTATGTGCATCTAAATGTTTATTGTGCTATCTGAGAATGATCGAACCTGTTTAATGTCAACTTAAATATTATTTAAGTTGTTGTGTGCTATGATCATATATTTATATATACATATATATGTGTAATACATATATAAGTTATCAACGTGATTGCATGATACGTGTTAAGATACGTGTATGGATTTCGTGTCTTACATGAGCACACTAATAAATTAAATGGTAATCATATGAGGACGTGATTGACCAACCTCAACTCATAATCCCTTTAAAAGTCTAACCGAGCTATCAAAGGTGAGTTCGCGGCCCCTACTCTTTTAATTTTTTTTAAAACACAAGGGAGAAAGCATGCACTACATTACGGTAAAGTAATGTCATAACGTTACGGTAAGGTAACGTCGCAACTATTAGAGTTTTTTGTTATATTAGTTATGGTCACAAAGTAGCATTTATCACATGTCAGTCCCCTTAACACTAACGATGCCGTTAGTATTGGATTTTAGCGAGGGAATTTTTAGTAGTACTACTGGGCCTGACAAGCCCCACTCGAGCTGGTCGCGCCAGCTAGACAGAACGTTGATGGTCACGGGTGTAGAATTTGCCTAACACTTAGCCATGGTCGGTGATAGACCTGGCACAACAGGGGCAACAACGTCAACTTCGGATCAAACTCTTTCATGACGTAACTTAGGTTAGCTACCTACAAATATAACAAGTAACTGCTAAACACTTCAACTTATTGTTTCGGGTTTGAAACAGTGGAAAACTTTTGAGAAACAACTCACTTTATAACTGTAACCTAAAACATGTGAACTTACTCATCATTATGTGTTGACACTTGTTCTTGCATATCTTTCTCAGGTTGCTAAGGTAGCACACGTCAGGACTAGGATGCGTTATGGATTCGCGTTGATCTCATCTGTCACACCCCGACCCGCAGCGGAATAAGAGTAGGGGCATAATTGGGTTATCACCAAAGCTCATGATATTTACTAATATGTTTCATATTTATTAAATTCAAAATTACTTTCTCAATATTCCAAACATGTTCATACAATTACAAAGAAAGATAATCAACTAAACAATCCAAAGTCTAAACAGGTTTATTCTTCTAATCCATCCTATATGTTTCTTGCTGCAGCTGGATCACTTGTATCATGTGTAAAAATGGGGGTTTTTGGGTCAACATAAGTTGGCGAGTGAACCTTGTTAGAAAACATTTGTTATTGATTTCTTATTACATTTATTATAGAAAATTGTGCAATAATCATATGTGGGCAAACGTGAATAATCACACAATAACAATAACAATAACAAACAATAACATACAATAACAAACCAACTTGCATGAATATATAACATGAATGATACTGTATATGTTGGCAACGTCACGTTCACGCTCATAGGTATTGGGGAACGGACGGCCTATGATAATGTCTGTGCGATCAAGGCTCAATCAAACGGAGCCGATCGTATGTTGGCAACGCCTCGTTCACGCTCATATGTAATGGGGAACAGCTCAACGCTCATATGTAATGGGGAGCGGCGGCCTATGATAATGTATGTGCTGAAAATGATAAATTTAATCTAAACATTAACCAAACAAACAGTTGATACATATTGAATACACATTTGATCATGAATATGATGGATGCACAATAGTTTAAATGTAATAAATAATAAGACACATGATACACCCAAAAAACGTGATTAAAACGGGGAATTTGTAGAGATTCACTCACATTGGGTGCGTTCGGTTGAAGATGTTGAAATACGCACGAGTTTAGAGGATTGACCGACGAGAATTAACTAACCTAAATAATAACGAAAAGGTATGGTAAATGAGTGGATTTTATTAATAATAAGATTTTTAGATATATTTTTTTGAGTTTAAGGCTATTTTCTAACTTTAAAAACATTATCTTTAAGTATTTAATTGATTTTTAAATTAAACAAATAAATAAAAATATAAAAAAATGTTGGCTTTTGAGTTGACCATTGACCGTTGACCGTGACTGTGACTGTTGACTGTTTGACCGGTTCGCTAGTGTGCAAGTATGCGCCGGGTAAGGCTCGAACCCGAGACCTCCCGTACGCGTGCACGCAGCTCTACCAACTGAGCTACGTGTCTAACCCGAAATATTTCTGTTTTTAATTATATTTATATACTGTTTTAATTTATTCAAAATTCATTTATTTTTTAAAAAAAGATTTTAATCATCGAACCGGTGTGCGTAACAGGTCTCGAACCCGGGATCTGTGGTTTAGTGTTGCACACAGTCCACCGCTGGACTGTGTCTAACCTGATTAATATACTGATTTTTATTATACTTAACATCTTCAGTGAGTTAACTCGGTTCGATTCTTAAAAAAAAACATTTTTATTTCCGAGAATAGGGTCGTGATTGGGATCGAACTCGAGACATATGTTTATTGTTTGCACACAGTCCACCGCTGGACTGTGTGTCTAACCCGTTTATTATACTGATTTTAATTAATCTTATAATCATAATCGACTTCGTCTTCTTCGCTCAAGAACACAGACAACGATTATTCAACTGTTTCTTGCTTAATTCGATTAAAAGGCGTATGAATGATTAAAATGTAACGGATAGGAAGGTTTTGGGAATGAACATACCAGAATGACGATTTTTCTCAAAACTCCGGCAAAGTCGTCGGCTCTGTTTTTATGAACTCCGTCTGAGCGGACCAATTAACAGTTTTGATTAGCTAGTTATGGAATTGAAGTACTAAACAAGAGTTATCAGAAGGTTTAAAAGATTATACCGTTTCATAGCGCAATCTAGGAATTTTCAGAAGTTTTCCGGCGAGTGTTGATTATCCGATATCGTCGCCTGGAACTGATTCTGATTGAAGGGTTTGAGTTAGCAAAAGCCTAACAACTGATATAAGGTGAAAGAATTGAGAAATTTACCGTTTTGATGGATGACACGGTTTTCCGGCGAAAGTCCGGCAAGTTCAAAAAGCGATTCCGACGATCAGAAATTAGCGTAAAAGTGAGATTAGAGGTTCTGTGAATGTTATTGAGTCACGAGATGATGCTATTGATGGAGTAATTCAGAAAGTGAATGTTTTCGGTTATAAAAACCGAACATCACATGAATTCAAGTTCATTCAAGACTGAATTGATTAAGAGTGTCGGTTTATCGGTTATTTTCAGAAATCCGCGATCACTCAAACGTCTTGGACGGTTGGAAGCCGATATCGTTTTCAGTTTGACGCAACCAGGTTGGTTCACGGTTGAACTTATGTTTTAATTGATTCCTAGAATTCACAAAGACATCAAGTGGCAGAGTGGTAGGATGTGCGCGAGTTAAGACTTTGAGGTTCACCCGGCTGGCCTGGGTTTGAATCCCGGCAGCCGGTTTTCCTTTTTATTTATTTTATTTTCACTTTTTATCAATTATAGTTTTTAAATTCTAATTTGTTTGTTAATTATGCATCGTTTAAAATTAAAATAAACATAAATACGCAACGAAAAATTTATAACTTGATATTCGATTTACAAACGAACCGGGTTTGGAAACCCGTTTTTCGACGAATGTTACAGTATCCCCTACTTTTAGAAATTTCGTCCCGAAATTTAAGTAGTAGTGGTAAAAGGAAAAAGATATGGGTATTTCTCGCGCATTGAGTCTTCACGTTCCCAAGTAAACTCAGGTCCTCGTTTTGACTCCCAGCGTACCCTGACAATTGGAATACGACTCCGTCTTAAACGTTTTTCTCCGAAGTCCATGATCTCTACTGGTCTTTAAATGAAATGCATAGATTCATCGATCTGAATATCTTCCAGGGGAATATGGAGGTTTTCATCGGCGAGGCACTTCTTCAAGTTTGATACGTGGAATGTGGGGTGAATTCTGTTGAGTTCTTCTGGTAGATCAAGCTTGTATGCTACAGGTCCTACTCTTTCGAGTATCTTGAAAGGTCCTACGTAGCATGGTGCTAGCTTGCCCTTCTAGCCAAAACGAACTACTCCCTTCCACGGTGATACTTTTAAAAGTACATGATCACCAATGTTAAACTCCAAAGGCTTTCGTCGTTTATCTGCATAACTCTTTTGACGACTTTGAGCTGCTAGAAGATTGTTTTGAATTTGATGGATCTTGTCTGTGGTTTCTTGAATCAATTCTGGACTGGTGATTTGAGCTTCCCCAATTTCGTGCCAACATACTGGAGATCGGCACTTACGACCATATAAAGCTTCGAAAGGTGCCATGCCGATACTTGAATGATAGCTGTTGTTGTACGAAAATTCAACTAATGGTAGATGAGCGTCCCAATTTCCCTTGAAGTCTATGACACATGCTCGAAGCATATTTTCAAGAGTTTGAATGGTGCGTTCAAATTGTCCATCAGTTTGAGGATGATAAGCGGTAGAGGTCTAATCGTGTACCCAAAGCGGCTTGTACGGCTTGCCATGTTCGTGAAGTGAAACGACCATCACGATCTGAAATAATGCTTAACGGTAGACCATGACAGCTTACGATTTCGCTGATGTAGATACGAGCTAACTTCTCGTTCTTGAAATCTTCGCGGATCGGAATAAAGTGAGCTGATTTTGTAAGACGATCAATGATTACCCATATAGTGTCATACCCACCAGAAGTGCGAGGTAACCCGGTAATGAAGTCCATGGTTATGTTTTCCCACTTCCATACAGGTATTTCAGGTTGGACCAGAAGTCCTGAGGGTCTTTGATGTTCAGCTTTTACTTTGGAACATGTAAAGCACTTGGAAACACAAACAGCAATATCCTTTTTCATTCCAGGCCACCAGTAGGTGTAGCGAAAGTCTTGATACATCTTGTCGGCTCCTGGGTGTATAGAATATCGTGTTTTGTGTGCCTCATTCATAAGGAATTCACGGAGGTTGTTGTGGTCAGGAATCCATATGCGATCTAGATAGTACAGAATACCGTCGGATTTAGTTTCAATTTTAAGTTCAGCTCCACAGGACAGCTCCTTTCGTACGTCGTCTTCCGTTACTGAAACATGTTGGGCTTCTCGAATTTGATCTTTGATGTCGGTTATGATTTTATGCATAATAGTTTTGAGGGAATTGATACGTTTGACATGATAAGGTATGTATCATAAAACAAAAACTTCAACCATGACGATATTTAAACCTACATGGAACTTCTCATAACCTCCTGGTAATGCTTTTGATCCTTTGCCAAGAATACTTATATATAGGAAGTACCAGCGGCGTATCCACCATATTCTTGTCAAATTTTCATTGGCTTTATCAGTAAATCATGATCAGTTCTATGTGACTCTAAAACATAAACAAACACAACAACCAAAGCTTGAGTCTCAATTATGAAAGGATACATTACTGAATGATGACAGTACCTCTCTCATTTGTTATGATGAAGGGGTCAGTTTATGTAAAAGTGTGACACAACCCAACTTCTTTAAATGATGAGATTGAGATACGTCGAGATGTATGGTGATATGAATGTTAAATCATTGAGTATAAAACAAAACTGTAATATCAATTCGCATTAAAATTCTTGTATACATAAATTCCCAATTTTACAACTGAAATACGGAAAGATTGAGATAACATAAAGAAAACATTAAAACTAGACGATCGGAGTTGAGTCTTGATTCTTGGTGAGGAAAACTAGTTGGGTGATTCGTTTGAGCCGTTATTATTTTCAACAGGATTGGCGTTGATGTTGTAAGCTCTTCCTCTTGCAGGTGGTGGAGCTTGGTTAGCTTGATTCACCGGATTTGCTTGAGCTTGGGTATGAATGATGTTCACCAAGCGTGGACAAGTGTTTCTAAAGTGGTTTGGGTCTCCACAGTTGTAACAAGCCCGCACAGGTTGTATCATGGGATAGTTGGGTTGGTAGTAGGATTGGGCTACATGTTGGGTAGGTGGTAGTAGTAAAGGTTGTTGGGCTTGACCCACTATCTGATGGTGGGTTTGGGTTGAGGGCTGGTGGCGGTTCGTTCGCTGAGGTATGCGACAGGTTTGAATGGTGTGACCTGCGCGACCACAGCCGGTACAATGTTGGCAGGGATGATCAGGAAAGTGATGGTATTGGCAACGGTTGCATTTTGGTTATGGGCCGAAGTATGGCCTTTTATGTGGTGCAGGTGAGGGGGCAACTTAAGTGATGGGTGCAGCAGAGATAGGGAAATTTGTTTGTGTGACAGCAAAGTTTCTGGTGTTTCGATTCCTTTTACCAGTAGACTTCAAAGAGGAACCAGAATGGTTTGAAGTTTGAGCCTCAATGGGGGATTTCTTTTTCTCCTCTTTGAATTCACTGTTTCGAATGCGATTTTCGGTGAGTTCGGTAGCTAGTTCCATCGCGGCTTCAAGCGTCGCAGGCGAAGTGCTTAGAACTGAGTCTTGAATTTTCGAGGGGAGGCCTCGAATATAGTGTTCAACCAAGCGGTACACTGGGGTGAACAAGTTGGGGATCATTTGATTCAACTCTAGAAACCTTTTGTTGTAGGAAGTATGATCTCCTTCCTTTTGTTTTAACGAGTGGAATTCATTTTCCAACTTCTTGATTTCGCTTCTTGGACAGAAGCGTCTTGTCATTATTTCCCTTAACTCTTCCCATGTTAAGGCCATAGCATCTTCGACTCCTCTCTTACCCTTCTCTGTGTTCCACCAGGTCAGGGCTACTCCAAATAGTCTCCCGGTTGAGTAACGTACCTTGCGATCCTCGGGACAATCGCAATTGAGGAAGGTGTTTTCCATTTCCTCAAACCAGTGGAGGAGAGTAGTGACACCTTCTGTCCCTTCGAATTTCGGGGGATCACAAGACTTGAAGTGTTTGTAAGAGCACTTTTTGGAGGGAGGGTTGTCGACGTTCTGGTCCTCTTGATGGGGAGGATTGTTGGGATTTGCGGCGAGAGCTTGTTGGACTTGAATTACAATGTCAGGAAGCACCGCGGCCATTTGTTTTGCGATTTGAGTGGCCAAGCGTTCGTTTGACCTTCCTAACCTTCTACCTCCACGTAGTTGCCTAGTCGACATCTACAGGAACGTACATAGGAAGATTGTGAGTTCAAGAAGTTTTTTAGGTGTCATGTGTCGTTAAAAATAATAAAAATAACATAAACATCAATAATGCAACTACATCCATAGGATGTCTTGGGTTTGCTCATGTTGGGCCTCAAATGTCCCCCATACCTTCACCTGTATAGTCATGTGGGCCCCCATGACTATTGGCTTGGTAGGATTCACATCGGTATTGGCGGTTTAACACTCGCATCACCCGAATGAAAACCATGAAATATGTTTGCGAGCTGTATGGTCGGAGGGTGTCCAGGTGTAGACACAATGACAACTCAAAGTGGGGTTAGCTCACACGACGTTTGGTATAGCATGCTTTGGCCTAATAGGTCCTTCGTACTCTCATCGTTAGTCCCCAGGTAGGCAAACCGGTCCTTTATTTTGGATTTATACGAATGCCAAGCCTAGACAGGACGTTCCGACTACCGGTACTTGTACCCTTCCAGTTACTACATGCCCGTCATGAGAACTCACTTTGATGTGATTTGAAAATACAAAAATCGTTGTAAAAGTCATGGAAATTGTGTGGTGTGTGCTCTGATGGTTATGATATGTTATGAGAATATGATTCATGATAGGCATTGTATAATAATATGTACTTATGAACATGCTTGCATAACATTGAATGTAACAATAAACATAAAACATATAAACATCATGTATTTTGCATGTAACACACAAAAATTTTTAAAAATTCTAATCAACTATAGTATAGGCTCTAAGGGTCTAATAACCTATCATATATCCCTATAGTCATGGCTCTGATACCAATCTGTCACACCCCGACCCGCAGCAGAATAAGAGTCGGGGCATAATTGGGTTATCACCAAAGCTCATGATATTTACTAATATGTTTCATATTTATTAAATTCAAAATTACTTTCTCAATATTCCAAACATGTTCATACAATTACAAAGAAAGATAATCAACTAAACAATCCAAAGTCTAAACCGGTTTATTCTTCTAAGCCATCCTATATGTTTCTTGCTGCAGCTGGATCACCTGTATCATGTGTAAAAATGGGGGTTTTTGGGTCAACATAAGTTGGCGAGTGAACCTTGTTAGAAAACATTTGTTATTGATTTCTTATTACATTTATTATAGAAAATTGTGCAATAATCATATGTGGGAAAACGTGAATAATCATACAATAACAATAACAATAACAAACAATAACATACAATAACAAACCAACTTGCATGAATATATAACATGAATGATACTGTATATGTTGGCAACGTCACGTTCACGCTCATAGGTAATGGGGAACGGACGGCCTATGATAAATGTCTATGCGATCAAGGCTCAATCAAACAGACCCGATCGTATGTTGGCAACGCCTCGTTCACGCTCATATGTAATGGGGAACAGCTCAACGCTCATATGTAATGGGGAGCGGCGGCCTATGATAATGTATGTACTGAAAATGATAAATTTAATCTAAACATTAACCACACAAACAGTTGATACATATTGAATACACATTTGATCATGAATATGATGGATGCACAATAGTTTAAATGTAATAAATAATAAGACACATGATACACCCCAAAAACGTGATTAAAACGGGGAATTTGTAGAGATTCACTCACATTGGGTGCGTTCGGTTGAAGATGTTGAAATGCGCAAGAGTTTAGAGGATTGACCGATGAGAATTAACTAACCTAAATAATAACGAAAAGGTATGGTAAATGAGTGGATTTTGTTAATAATTTTAATAAGATTTTTAGATATATTTTTGTGAGTTTAAGGCTATTTTCTAACTTTAAAAACATTATTTTTAAGTATTTTTAATTGATTTTTAAATTAAATAAATAAATAAAAATATAAAAAAATGTTGACTTTTGAGTTGACCATTGACCGTTGACCGTGACTGTGACTGTTGACTGTTTGACCGGTTCGCTAGTGTGCAAGTATGCGCCGGGTAAGGCTCGAACCCGAGACCTCCCGTACGCGTGCACACAGCTCTACCAACTGAGCTACGTGTCTAACCCGAAATATTTCTGTTTTTAATTATATTTATATACTGTTTAATTTATTCAAAATTCATTTATTTTTTAAAAAGGATTTTAATCATCGAACCGGCGTGCGTAACAGGTCTCGAACCCGGGACCTGTGGTTTAGTGTTGCACACAGTCCACCGCTGGACTGTGTGTCTAACCTGATTAATATACTGATTTTTATTATACTTAACATCTTCAGTGAGTTAACCCGGTTCGGTTCTTAAAAAAAACATTTTTATTTCCGAGAATAGGGTCGTGATAGGGATCGAACTCGAGACGTATGTTTATTGTTTGCACACAGTCCACCGCTGGACTGTGTGTCTAACCCGTTTATTATACTGATTTTAATTAATCTTATAATCATAATCGACTTCGTCTTCTTCGCTCAAGAACACAGACAACGATTATTCAACTGTTTCTTGCTTATTCGATTAACAGGCGTATGAATGATTAAAATGTAACGGATAGGAAAGGTTTTGGGAATGAACATACCGGAATGACGATTTTTTTCCAAACTCCGGCAAAGTCATCGGCTCTGTTTTTATGAACTCCGTCTGAGCGGACCAATTAACAGTTTTGATTAGCTAGTTGTGGAATTGAAGTACTAAACAAGAGTTACCAGAAGGTTTAAACGATTATACCGTTTCACAGCGCAATCTAGGAATTTTCAGAAGTTTTCCGGCGAGTGTTGATTATCCGATATCGTCGCCTGGAACTGATTCTGATTGAAGGGTTTGAGTTAGCAAAAGCCTAACAATTGATATAAGGTGAAAGAATTGAGAAATTTACCGTTTTGATGGATGACACGGTTTTCCGACGAAAGTCCAGCGAGTTCAAAAAGCGATTCCGACGATCAGAAATTAGCGTAAAAGTGAGATTAGAGGTTCTATGAATGTTATTGAGTCGCGAGATGATGCTATTGATGGAGTAATTCAGAAAGTGAATGTTTTCGGTTATAAAAACCGAACATCACATGAATTCAAGTTAATTCAAGACTGAATTGGTTAAGAGTGTCGGTTTATCAGTTATTTTCAGAAATCCGCGATCACTCAAACGTCTTGGACGGTTGGAAGCTGATATCGGTTTCAGTTTGACGCAACCAGGTTGGTTCACGGTTGAACTTATGTTTTAATTGATTCGTAGAATTCACAAAGACATCAAGTGGCGGAGTGGTAGGATGTGCGCGAGTTAAGACTTTGAGGCTCACCCGGCTGACCCGGGTTCGAATCCCGGCAGCAGGTTTTCTTTTTTATTTATTTTATTTCACTTTTTATCAACTATAGTTTTTAAATTCTAATTTGTTTATTAATTATGCATCGTTTAAAATTAAAATAAACATAAATACGCAACGAAAAATTTATAACTTGATATTCGATTTACAAACGAAGCGGGTTTGGAAACCCGTTTTTCGACGAATGTTACATCATCAAATATTTAGACACAACTTTAAATTACATTAACTATTTTGGTTTTGTAATTGTTACGCTTCCGCAACTCAATTGTATAAACAGTATTTTCTCATGAATGAGCAAACAGGAAAAGTTTTAAACTCATATAGTGGTTGTTAAGTATGACTAATGACTGTGATCCTGGTTTGTCATGCGCCTCGCGGTAGAACTCTGCACGTGGAATTTAAGGGTGTGACACCCGCTTTGCTCGCCATATTTGTGATGCAGAAATTCCGAAGAGATTACAAACTCCCAACATGAAGCTATATGATGTGACGACGGATCCCGAGGAGCATGTTGCCCAATACAGGGAAAGGATGGAAATAAATCCTATCCCAGCGGATCTCAAAGAAGCATGCCTATGCAAAGGCTTCGGTTCCACTTTAATAGGATCAGCCTTGAAATGTCTTCTAAATGTCCCACCTTATTTTATTACTTCTTTTGCCCATTTAGTTAACTTGTTAAACAGTCAATTTTCTTGTAGCAGGAGCTTTGAGAAACTAACAAGTGACCTTTACAGGATAACACAGGGACCATAAGAATCCCTAAGGGATTATGTTAACAAATTCAGCAGGGAATCCCTGGATATCCTGAATCTTGATGTTGCTATGGCAGTATAAGCATTCAAGACAGGATTATAGAAGGATTCCCAATTCCATCAGGATCTTGTAATGAATCCTTGCAGGAACTTGGACGAGGCTCATAATAGGGCCTTGAGATACATAAGGCTTGAGGATGACAAGAAAATGCAAGAGAGGATGAATCATCCTCAACATATGAATCAACAAACAGGATGTCAAAATCCTCGTATAAACCATACCGTTCCAAGCCGTATACAAAAAATGACAACAAAAGAGTGAATGCTGTTGAGGATGAAGATGGAGAAGAATATCCTGAATTATCAGTATATTGTTTTTCGGTTAACATTCCTGAACTAATGTATGCCATGCATGGTCTAGGAGACAACAAGATGGCCAAGAAAGAATCAACAAAAGGCTGACTGGAAGGATAAGTCCAAATGGTGTGCCTTCCACGAAGACTTTGGACACATGAGAAAAGACTGTATAGCCTTGAGGAAGGAGATAAGTTATTTGCATAGCAAGGGTTACTTGAAGGAACTTCTAGGGAAAAGGAAGAATAAGGATCAGGATACTGACAAGGATCCTAAAGGAGCAGCATCCCCGCCACCAGATGCTAAGATAATCAATTTTATATCTGGGGGGTCCGATATATGTAGGACTTCTTATTCTGCAACTAAAAGGCATGCTAAAGAAGCAAAGTCAGAAAGACGAGACAAACCAACCAGGATGACAATGCTCACAAATGACAAAGTGATAACATTCGATAGTGACGGCCGGGATAACATACAGGATCCTCACCATGTTGGTCTGGTAATTACTTTGTGTATTGCTAACCATTTTGTACGTAGGATATTGCTAGACAATGGTAGCTCGGTCAACATCATTCAGCTGGAGACCTTGAAAAGGATGAATATCCCGGAAGCCGAAATTACCTCTAAGTCAATGGTGCTCGTAGGATTCAGTGGTGAAGTGAAGAATACTATCAGAGAGATAAAGCTGCCTGTATATGTTGAGGGAGTAAACTCAATGCAGCAGTTTTGTGTCATGGATTCGTTGTCCTGCTATAACATTATATTAGGAAGGCCATGGATTCATGACATGAAAGCCGTACCTTCTACCTATCATCAATGTGTCAAGATCCCTACTCCTTCGGAGTAGTCAAAGTTGAAAGTGACCAGCAGGAGGCGAAGGAATGCTACTCCTCTTCACTGAAAGCCTCAACAAAATCCTGGGCAGGATAGCAATTAAGGATACAAGCCCAGGATATCATGGAGGCATCAGACCAGGATGTCAAAAAAGCTATCCTCAATGAAAATAATATGGATATCTCGTTGCTTGTAGGAACCAATATCCCTCAGGATATTGAAAAACAACTCACTAACTTTCTGAAATGCAGGATGTCCACGTTCGCATGGAAGCACGAGGATATGAAAAGTATATCGAAAGATATCATAACTCATAAACTTGGAATTGATAAGTCTTTCAGGCCTGTTCAACAAAAAAAGAAGAAAGTTTGCTCCAGAAAGGAATGCTATAATAAAAGAGGAGGTAAAAAGATTATTGAAGTCCAAGATGATTAGGGATGTCAAATTCCCTAAGTGGCTAGCAAATGTGGTGGTGGTCCAAAAGAAGAATGGAAAGTGGAAAGTCTGTGTTGACTACACAAATCTTAACAAAGCTTGTCCGAAAGATCCATTTCCACTGCCTCATATAAATTCCATGGTGGATGCAACTGCTGGACATGAAATACTGACTTTCATGGATGCATCCTGAGGATTTCAACAAATCCAAATGGAATCATCCGACCAGGAGGATACGACATTCATGACACCAACGGGTATATACTATTATACTGCTATGCCTATTGGTTTAAAAAATGCAGGTGCAACTTATCAGAGGCTGGTCAACATGATGTTCAAGGATAAGCTGGGGGACACTATGGAAGTGTATATTGATGATATGGTGGTGAAATCCAAGAAAGCGGAGAATCACCTCCAGTATTTAGAATGTGCCTTCAATATCCTGGACCAATATAATATGAAGCTAAATCCTGCCAAGTGCCATTTTGGAGTGGGGGCAGGAAAATTCATGGGATATATGGTAACCAAGAGAAGGATAGAAGCAAGTCCAGAGCAGATCAGGGCTATCGTAGATATTAAATCACCATCTGACATGAAGGATGTTCAGAGGTTAACTGGAAGGGTAGCGACATTAAACAAATTCATATCAAGATCCTCAGAAAAGTGCAAAGAATTTTATGATATCCTGAAAAAGAACAAAAAATTTGAATGGGGGGAGAGACATGAAGCCGCTCTGCAAGAATTGAAGCAATATCTTTCAAGTGTACCTCTACTAATGAAACCTGAAGATGGTGAACCTCTATCCCTGTATCTTGCAGTGTCAGGGAATGCAATAAGTGTTGTCTTGGTAAAGGATCATGGAGGTCAGCAGTATCCTGTTTATTATGTTAGTAAAAGTTTATTAGATGCTGAAACTAGATATTCTTATCTAGAAAATTAATACTAGCTTTAGTTATGGCCTCAACCAAGCTTAGACATTACTTTGAGACACATAGGATACATATTAAAACCAATTATCCTATTAAACATGTGCTTAGGAAACCTGAAATTTCTGTTAGGATGGCTAAGTGGTCTGTTAAGCTAAGTGATTTTGACTTAATATATGAACCTCGGAATGCTATAAAGTCTCAGGCCTTAGCAGACTTTGTGGCTGATTTTAGTAGTGATATTCAAGAAGAAGCTGACCTAGAAGTCCAACAACTAGGAGAAAGCTCACATATTTGGACGTTATATACTGATGGTGCATCCAATGTAAGAGGTACAGGATTAGGAATTCTACTAAAATCGCCACAGGGGGACATATTACCCCAGGCTATTAGATGTGAATTCCCTGCTACAAATAATGAAGCAGAGTATGAAGCTTTAATAGCAGGATTAGAACTAGCTAGAACTATGAATATTAAATGTTTACAAGTATATGTTGATTCCCTATTAATTACTAACCATTTCAATGGATCTTATGCACTAAAAGGTGAAAAGTTGGCTGAATATCTTGAAATTGTTAAAAAGTTAGCAGGATATTTCGATGTATTTACACTTGAACAGGTACCAAGGGAAGAGAATGCTGAAGCAGATGCTCTAGCAAACTTAGGATCTACTGTCAGGATACCGGAAGGAATTAGGATACCAATACTATATGTCTTATATCCTGTGATGTAACATCCTAAATCACAGGTTAAAGAAGTAGCAAGTGTCAAGGATCTAGGTGATGGATATCCTGAGAAGAATCCTTAATCCTGGATAGCTCCGATCAAGAAATATCTACAAGAAGGAGATATTCCAAAGGATGAGAATCCTAAGGCTTTCCGAATGAAGGTATCTCGCTTTACAATAATAAATAACATCTTTTACAAGAAATCACTTGTAGGTCCATACCTAAGATGCTTGGAAGATCCCGAAACTAAGGAGGTCCTTCAGGATATACATGAAGGAGACTGTGGCAACCATACTGGGGGCAGAGCTTTGTTTTCAAAAGTATTGAGTACAGGATATTACTAGCCAACCATGAGAAAGGATGCTATGGAGTATGCCCAGAGTGTGATGCATGTCACAGACATAGCAATATACTGCATCAGCCTACAGAACCGTTATATCCTATCATATCTCCTTGGCCATTTATGAAATGGGGGATGGATATAGTGGGAAAACTCCCGAAGGCTCCTGGAGGAAAGGTTTTCATGTTAGCAATGACGGATTATTTCTCCAAGTTGGTTGAAGCAGAAGCGTTTGTCCAAGTTAGGGATCAAGAAGTGGTGTCTTTTATCCAAAGGAATATCCTGACAAGGTTTGGGATGTCAACCGAGATAATCTGCGACAATGGCTGCCAATTCATCAGCAAAAGAACTATGGATTTTTGTAAGAGTTGGGGAATCAAAATGATCACATCAACACCGGTGCATCCTCAAGCTAATGGACAGGCAGAATCCTCGAACAAGATAATTGTCAATAACCTGTAAAAGAGGTTAGGTGCCAAAAAAGGAAAATGGGCAGAGGAACTACCATTTTTCCTATGGGCAGATAGAACAACTGTGAAGAATGCTACTGGGCAGACCCCGTTCTCGTTGGTATTTGGAGCAGTAGTAGTGATTCCAACAGAAATGGTGATACCAACAGCTAGATTAAGTCTACGGGATCCTGAAGCAAATCCTAAAGTCTTATGCCAATAGTTGGACACTGTAGATGAAACAAGGGATACAGCAAAGCTAAGGATGGCAGCATACCAGTAATGGATAGCCAAGTCGTACAACAAAAATTTAAGAACAAGGAGGTTCCAGGTTGGAGATTAGGTATTGAGAAAAGCGTTTCAGAATACAACTAATCTTGTTGATGGGAAGTTAGCTCCAAAATGGGAAGGGCCATACGAAATTGAGTTAGAATCAGGAAAGGGAGCATACCGGCTCAAGACCATGGAGGGAGATAAGATACCAAGATCCTGGAATGCCATACACCTTAAGGCCTATTACAAGTGAGTTTAGAATTTGAATTCTAACTCAGGATGGAATAACTTCTACCTTATTTATTAACTTTGATTTAATTTATTTACTATTCTTTTGAAACCCTATACTGACTTAAGCATCGGAGGGGTGTTAGCCAAGCAAACAGCCGCTCTCACCCTAGTTTGAAGATGTCTTGTAGGGATATAATTCAGGATGATACTCCAGGATATTTGCTCAAGATGAATCGAGAGACTAGAGGATTGGCCCCCTCTCTCACGTTTAAGGAATTCAGATCCCTTCACAGGTTTAAAGGTATTCACCTTTATTCTGAATTGGGTTTAAACAACCCACCTAGAGCACAAGTTATCTGAGTATAGTTCAAGATGGCGGGACCAGTTCATGTAACAGTGGCTGACAATTTTGTTATTATTGGCTATATCCTGGATCCATACGGTATATGAGGATTGATCACCCTCTCTCGCGAAAGGGTATTTTCATACTCGCTAAGGTTTAAAGGTGTTCACCTTTCTAAGTCTTGGAGTTTATATACTCCCGCCTGTAGCGCACGAATTGGGTTTATCCCTAGTACATTAAGGGTTTGACCCTAGCAAAACTAAATTTTTTGGACAAGTTCCAGAGATATGACAAACTATGATTCTGTTTACACATATTCTTCTGTTGATAAAAAGTTACGAAGTTCAATTACTAAGTGAAGAAGTACTCAAGTATGTTGATACAATATCTTGCACAAACAGGGGACGTCTATGCTGGGGACATCGCAAATCGTTCAAAGATTGAAGTTGGAAATTATTGCCTAAGTATTTCTGGTATGAGTTTTTATTCTTCAAATTTTGAAAGCCTTATCCAAATGATCTAAGTTTTATATAGTCATATTTAACCAAGTTTATATCTAACATTTGATTAAAGATGACAAAAGTATTGAACATTATATTAGTATCATAACCAGGATATTGGATCAGGATATTCAAAACATGTATTTCAAAAGAACATAACAATAACAGATAAGGCAGAAAAGTTAGTTTATTATTAACATCCCAAAAGATTGTGTTCTTGGTTTCATCTCAAAACAAGACCCATCCACCAAGAGCACGGTTAAGTCTTTAGAGCATATAAACATTGATGACCAAAGGCTTCGTCCTGGAACCCAGGATCCCTCCATCTTTGGACATCATATTGTATCTACATGCAGGAAATATAAATTGTTCAAGTGTAGGAAAAGTAAATTGTTTAGAGGTTACAGACCATTCAAATTTAAAAAAAAAGTGGGCTCCGGCCTAGGCATCAACATCCATCATCGCCCACTTTGCTGCCCTTATGCTGCAACACCTTCAGCATCATCCTTGGCAGTATCACCAACCATGCCTTCACTATCACCACCAGCATCACCAGCATTCGCTCTAGCATCAGCCCCAGGATCCTCACCAGCCTTGCTACCCGCATCAGCTGCCACCTCAGCCGCCTTTGAAGGCTCTGCAACCGCTGGCTTGGCTGGATACTCCACAGGATTATCATCGAGATCCTTCAATTTCGCCTCCTAGGCTCCACTATGCCAGGTTGGGCATTCAAATCCCATAGCTCTGGCTACATAGGCCATCGTCAACTAGGCCTGGAGGAGGGAAATGATGACGAAACTCTTGAGGCCCTCCCTGTAGGTGATGATATCCTGCTCGTGTTGAGTCTGGACGGCATCCAGCTTAGCCTGAGCTTCTTGAGCAGCCTTAGAGTCTTGGGTGACCTTTTTTAGTTTGTCCTCATAGTGTTGGGTCCTGGTAGCGGCAGTTCTTTCAGCTGCTCGGCGATTGCCTTTGCCTTCTTTGCCCTAGCCTCATGAAAAATCGCCGTTCCACAAGCTTCCTCATACGCAGCCAATAGACGGTTGAGAACCTATAATGCAAGGTACAATACGCAGCCAGTAGACGGTTTAGACCCTATAATGCTAGAACCGTGGATCTTAGCCGGTAAGCAATGGGGGAGATCGTTAACACAAAGTTCAAGAACATGCTCATTCTTGATGTGATCAAGAACCACTAAAACTCTCCAGAGCATGGGCATGGTTTGGCTGAAGCTAAGGCTGGTGATGCGAAGGAAATCGGTGATAAAGTCGGAAAAAGGGAATCGAATACCTAATGTGAATGGATAAGCATTAAAACAAAGCCATTTGGTGGACGACATGCCTGATCGGAGTTCCCAATCGTATGACCTGAATATACCGGATGTATGAAGGGCTGACAAGTGGGCATTATCGAATGTGCACCATTCTTTCTCCGGATACTAGAGAAGATTTTGTGGTATGAAGGTAGGGGCTGAGTCGTCGGAACTAGACCTAGTTTGCCTTGCCATTTTTTACCGGAAACAGAAGAAAGAAGGGAGAAAAAGATGAAGATGAGAGAGAACTTTATCTTTTCACTCTCTTGATGACGGTTAAATGGAGGAAAAGTTGAGAAGATATAGGGGAGCAATGAGTAGATTTAGCCCGGGTAGTTGCATCTTGTCAAAATAGGGAGTCTTATCTCTTAATGGCCTCGATAAACGTAAAAATATTACCGTTGGGACACAGGATCCTCAACAGCAACATTTTTGGGGACAATTTTTATGGGTGGGATTCTGAGCCCATATCCTGACAATATATCTTGAATTTATGATAGCTGACTATGATCAGGATACCGAGCCAGGATATTGGTAACATCCTGAGGCAGTATCCTGGTAGTTACTAATAGTTTGCTTGCAGGTTATGGCTGCAAGATCACAACGTTCACAAGGACCTTTCTCCTAAAGACTCGCTCAATTTATTTGGAAAATAGACGTTGAAGCCGAAAGAATAGGTCTCCAACACTGGAGAAGTTGGGAATATTCGGAAGTATCCCTAGTTTATAGGAGAAGTTGTTTGTTATTGTAACTATATAAACGATAAGCCAGATCGTAGGACACACAACACTGGAACTCACTTCACTTCCAGCTCTCTAACTCATACACATTTCTTTCTAGCAATCACACATTCACACTCACAACTAGCAATCATTGTAACACTTAATAGCGATCTAGGCGTTATCCTGCAATGTTACCTAGATACTCAAGCAATAAGAAGAACAAGGCAGCCAACGATTGTCAGCTCCCGAGGTTTTATGCCGGAGATAAAGATTTATCAAGAGCTTTCCTCGTACATCTTGTGTCAACATTTACTTTTATTGCATTTACTTGTCATTTTGATATAGTTCATTATCCTGGAACTATATCCTGAAACTGTTTTCATAATCAATCAGCTCAACATATTTTTACAAACCACAATAGCACGCTACCTCACATACGAAGTTTGATCACTTAATTGCTTCGAAAATTTTTGACCAAAACACTAGCTATACGGTTGTGAGAGTAGAACATCTCAACTCACCCTCAAATTATCTCAATTTAGACATGTATTCATCTGAAACCGGGGAATGGATTTATTATAAATTGTCTTGTCATAATCCGATTGAATTCCCGAAGAATTGTGCAGCTCCTGTAAGATTTAATAGGAGTCTTCCTTGATTTGTTTATGATCATGGTATGGTTGCTTTTGATCCTTATAAGGATCCAAAATCTTTTCGACTTATCACGTTTAAGCTGACAGGGATGCGCAAAGTAAGGTTAGGAATGATGGGCTTTATCGTTTATGTGATGGGTGTCAAGGAATGCTTCTGTTAGTCCATATTACCGCGGTCTGAAGCTAGCTTCAAGCAGGCTCAAGGTTGCTATAAAAACAGGCATTTTATAAGAACATGTATATTTGATAATTTTTACGTGTGCCGTGTGCTGATGAGGTGGTGTTCATATAGTAAGAACCTTTATAAATGATGGAACAAACTAAAAAATCTATAATCCATATCTATAATCTATAACTCTATAATATATAATAAAAGAAAAGTTGAGCGACACTTGCCACCATTTTAGGATATAAGTATTTTGGTTTTCCGCCTCTCTCATGCGTTAATTATCCACAATTATTATTTAACTATTGATAGTTAGTGTTTTGGTCAAAAATTACCAAAGCAATTAAGTGATCAAATTAGTTTTGTGAGGTAGTTTGCTAGCAATGCTTGTGAGAAATATGTTGGTTTATTAGCTTAGGAAAACAGTTTCAGGATATACCCTCAGGAAATGAAACTATACCAATAATCAAACAATGAGCTGCAAAAGTAAAAATGGACACGGGATATACGAGGAAAGCCCTTGATCAATCTAGATCTCCGGCATAAAACCTCGGAGGAGCTGACAATCGTCCGCTGCCATGTTCTCCTTATTGCTTGAAAATCAGGATATAGTGCATGATAATGCTCAGATCGCTCCTAAGTGGTACAAAGATTGCTAGTGTAAAGTGTTTGTGTGTGATTCTGATAGAAATGAGTGAGAGTAAGAGAGTAGAGAGTGAAGTGTGATCGATTGATGTGTGTCCTACGATCTGGCTCATCCTTTATATAGTTACAAGAAATAAACAAATTCTCCTATAAACTTGGGGTGCTCCGGAATATTCCATTCTGAACGTTGTAGCCCCGGTCTTGGCGGCTTCAACGTCCATATTCCAACTGAAAAGAGCGAGTCTTCAGGAGAAAAGGTCTCCGTATACGTTGCAAGTCCTACAGCCATCCCCTGCACGTAAAATATTAGTAGCTATCAGGATACTCCCTCGATGTTACCAATATCCTGTCGTGGTATCCTGGTCGCAAACAGACATTAATTAGTCAATATATAAGTCAAGATACGGGCTCATAATTTCACCCATAACAGTTAGTATGTTGATTAACAAGTTAGTATGATATGAAATTAAATATAAATTTTCTAAATAGACATAACTTTTTTACTTAAAAACTTATTTTTCACCAAATTCAAAATATATTTTTAAAAATATTGAGTGATTTCTAAAAAAAAATATATATATATATTTAATGTTGTTGGATGGTTTTAATGGTAAAAATATGCCCAATGATAAAAAAAAATAATAAGTGATGCTAAAAAGAATCCAAATTTTAGTCCTTAATTTTTTGTATGTATTAATATTTATATTTATTTATATTTTTAAAGTAACTAAACTTAACCGTGTTAACATGATATTTCTAGAGGTAAGGACACTTATCAATTACATAAAAAAGTTGAATTAACATTTATCAAATACATAAAAAAAAGTTAATACACAGTTAATAAAAATGTTTTATAAATTAACTTAACCGAATTTATAAATTTCACGTCAAAGTTTATTTTTTTTAAAACATACTTAAATGACTGTATGTGTTAACAAAAATGCATTATATTTTTATTACTAAGTATATAACATTAGGTTTACTCAACACGTCGGATCTAACCTAGTACTTGAAATATAGCATTTAGATTTTTAAGGGAAAAGACAACACGCTGATGGAGTCCTCACGTTTTACATAAATTACTTCAATATGGAACTCATACCTTACCTTTTAATTAAAAAATAAAAAATAAATAAACATAATTTGATTATATGCATATTATATTGTATATAAATTATGAAATAGTTATCAGTATGAATAATTTTTCAAGACATAAAACTAGTAGGTCTGAAACTAATACTTATGCACAAAACCTCAACCAACTGAACTGAAAAACGTACATTTGTGGGAGTTTGTCCAATAGCATTCCTCATTTATGCCCTAGAGAGTATAAAACATACCAAGTGAGCTTTCTTTAGCAGACCATTCAATCAACATGACTCCAGTGCTATGAAATCTGCATGCCTCAGGATAATAGGGATTGCTAAGCTTCCAACCAGTAATGCACCTGTTAAGAACTTTGCAACATGTACCCACCTGCCATAAAACAACATAAACACTGATTCAATTCAATGCATATTCCATAGAAATCAATGACTTGGGTAACGGGTCAAAACGGAAGACCTTTTAGAGAGAAAATGGGTCCATTCAAGTTTGGACAATGATATTCAATGCTTATGGAGATGGAACAAAAGATGTAGATAAATACCGACAAACCCCAATATTTATTGGGGAAGGTATTGTGAGTAGTGTTAATGAAGATAACCGTGTTACTAGCTATACAGTTGTGAGAGTAGAACAGCTCAACTCACCCTCAAACTATCTCAGTTTTGACATGTATTCATCTAAAACCGGGGAATGGATTGATTATAGGTTGCCTTGTCCTAATCCGGTTGAATTCCCAAAGAAGAACGGTGGAACTCCTTTAAGATTCAATGGAACTCTTGACTGGTTTGTTTATAATCATGGTATGGTTACCTTTGATCCTTATAAGGATCCCAAATCTTGTCGACTTATCACGTTTCAAGCTGACAGGGATGCTCAAAGTAAGGTTAGGCATGATGGGCATTATTGTTTATGTGATGGGTGTCAAGTAAAGCTTCGGTTTTTTCAAGTGGCGCCTGATGCGAGTTCATTTTACTGTTTTAGTATGTGGGATTTAATAGATTATGAGAAAGGAGAATGGTCTTCAATTTTTACGGTGAACTGTAGGGATCTCTCGTCTTCTGATCCTGAGTTGAAAAGCTGGTTATTGAAAGCTACTTTTCTCCCATTATATTTTCCGTCCGTTTGATCTGGATATTGTTTATATGCGGTGTGTGGAGCTTTCTAACCATCAGATCACAACACTAATCAACTGCCACCATTAGGCCTTATATGAGAGCTCCGGATTATGAGCAGTAGCAACGACATTTCTGATGTCGCCACTAAAAAGGTCGCCACTAATGCTCATGTTTCTCGTAGTGTCTTGTGTGGTGTCTATAGTATGTAGAACAGAAGCCTGGATGTTGCTTGTAAACCTACTGGTGTTGTTGATTCCCTATCATGGTGTGTGGTGGTGCCATCTGTGACTCCAAGATGGCCAACACCATTCCTATTCCTCTTGTTCCATAGAAAGTGGTTATGCCAGAAGTTATTCCTGATTAATTTCTGTATTCATAAATGAGTGAGTTATCAGCTGGTCATGAAATTTTTTTTTAAGCTTGCCAAGTCTTATCCAGAATTTTGATGCCCCAATTAATTTATATAGTGCTTGGACATTACTAATCAACCAATTTTGTAGATTTTAAGGATCATGTATTCATGCCAGATAGTATTTACAGTTCTACACCAATAATAGACCATTTGACTGGAAGCAGAACTGTTAGCATATTCAAAGACTGGGAAGCAAAACTAAAAAAAAAGAGTAATTCGGACCGTTTTGCGACCTTCAATGAACATGTTTGGTCTTAAAACAGTTGCAACAGGGCAATTGCAACCGTTTTCCGACCTTAAATGTGGTCGCAAAAAGCCAGTTTTCTAGCTATGTGTGTATGTGGATGCGTCAAAACACAATTACAAAGCATTGTAGAAAACTAACACCTACTAATTAACAATTTTCCTAAAGACTAGGTTGAGATATTCTCACATGTTTGTGATTTTTTTTCTTAGACTTTGTGAATGTTGGGATTGAACCTTTGGAAAGAACAGATGATACAAAGTCAAAACACACCATCCGAGCTTTGGTCCAGCTATCAAAGGTTTCTATCCACTGATAGGTTTTTACTGCTTTCAATAAAGAACATTGTTACCTATCCTCTGACAGAAGAACTCCGAACCGCTGATAGAAGAATACAAGATCAGAGGTTGGCCAGCAGTGTTTAGTCTAGTCTTAGTTAAATCAATGTAACAGTGCTATGCACTGATAGCTTTAGTCTAGCAGTGTTTATAGTTAGTTACGTTTTATTAGCTGTCACTATCAACCATTACGTCATTGTAAGACGATCAGTGGTTAGATAGTTAGTATAAATAGGCGCTCATTGTAACAGTTTTACTGGTCTTCTTAAAAAGATCAATTTCGCATATCTTCTTCATTTCTTACTATCAAACGCTCGTTATTGAGCTAAGGGGGAGTTTGTGAATCACTTGCAATAGTTTAATTACTTAAAAGCAAGATGGTGATGAAAACAAACGACCAATTGATTGTTGTAAAAGTTTTCCATTAATCCGCTGTACTTAGTCTCTGTGTTCAATCATTTTCATTATTTGAAGCAAAAACAGCAATCAATTCAAACTTAGCTCCTGAAAATTGGTATCAGAGCTTTGTCAATCGATTTTGATTCAAACGTCAAATTGATTTGAACAGATCAGCTCTTTGTTGCTAATTTCATTTGATAAGTTTTGCTTGAAAACAGAGTTTTATTACTACGAAAGTTTTTAAAACACAAATCTGTTGTAAACAAGAGAAATGGCACAAAACACATAGGATTCAAATATTGGATCCATGTTCAAACCACCTATGTTGAAACGAAATGAGTATTTTATTTGGCAACGTAGGATGGGTGATATTCTCGCTCATTAGAACACCGGATGTTGGAGACCCGTTGTGTTTGGACCTAATGTTCCCATGGTTCCAAGCACAGAGGATCCTCACATTCAAGTCCCTAAAAAACTTGAAAATTATTCTGAATGGGATTTCCTTAAAATTGAATTGGATGCTAAGGCTTTCAGCATAGTTGCTTTAGCCTTGCCCAATGAGATTTATGCGGGATTACTTCATTGTAATAGTGCTAAAGAGTTGTGGGATGCCATCAAAGAGCAATTCAGTGGTACTGAAGAGGTGATCGAGAATAATAGAGAAGTCTTGAATCAGCAATATGAAACATTTTGTCATGTAAAAGGTGAGTCACTAACCCAACAGTTCGAGCGATTTAGCTGTCTCATATGCGAATTGAAACTGGTAGATGTGAGCTTTCCTCGACTATCAATAATCGTTTCTTAAGATCACTACCGGAAAAATGGGAGACAATAGCTTATCTTACTCGAACATCTATTGGTTATAAAGAAATGACCCTCACACAGCTTCATGGTCGACTTCTCACTTATGAGAGAGAGAGTTGAACCAGAAAAAGAAGCTTCAAGAGTCCGGGAAAGTGACTCATGACTATACACTGGGAAACACTGCTCTCTATAGTCATGAAGAGGGGTCTGGTAGTGGAAAGGATCAGAGTTTTGATCATTACATTGACATAACTTCTAGAAACAATTTCAACTCTGATCCCTATACACCCAATTTTGCTTTTGCTGCAAATTGTGAAAGCCAAACCTCTGACAATATGAGTTTTGAGATGGATGACTTACAACACTTTGAACCCACGGATTTGGAAGAAATGGACATCCTACACCAGTTGGCACTCTTGAGTGTCAGGGCTAGTAAGTTTTACAAAAGAACTGGTAGGAGGTTTCCAGGATTGTATGGGGTGTTAAAATTTGGGTTAGATAAATCAAAGATAAAATGTTACAAGTGCAATAGGATGGGACATTTTGCCAGGGAATGCAGAACTCAAACTGTAGGACCAATTGTTACTCATCCTGGCACCAATCCTCAAAGCACTGTCCAATATTTCCAGTTTACCCCTACACATCAAATGCAAAACACTACTCATTTTGCAAGTCCTGTAACAACTGTCCCTATTCATTATGTCCAAACCCCTGCTCCACAGATTCAATATGTTCAAGCACCACCAAAAGTGCATGTGCAAAAAACTCCACATGTCACTCAAACTACTCAAACCACTGCTGCATCAGCAGAGATTACACAACAAAGCTTCTTTACCCAAGGTTTTGTTGATTGGAGTAGTTTGCCTGAGGATTTAACTGATGAAAACTTTGCTCTCATAGCCAAAAATGATTTGAAAAAGAGAACTTATGTTTTATGGCTTTTGAGACCTTAGTTGAAGGTGATGAGTCTGTGGAACAGGAGTCAAAATCTGACGTGGTTGAATGTTGTGCAGCAGTGGTTACACCAGAAGTCACACCTATGGTTGAAATGAATGCTGCTGAGATTGAAAAAGATAATCTATCTGACCCATGGGACACTGAGGTGTGTGAAGAAGAATGTGATTGTGCTCTTATGGCTGCTTCGAAGGTATCACCTCAGATCCTAAAAGATCTATGTTCTAAAAAATGCATTATTGCTTTTGCAAACATAAAAGATGTGAATGAAAACCTGAGAAACAAAATTTTTGGAAGATGAACTTAAATTTGAAAAACTTGTGAAATAGTTAAAAACAAAATTAAGTGAAAAAGATTCTGAAATGAGTAGCCTAAGGCATGAATCAAGCATAACCAAAGACAAGCTCCAAACCATGGTATAAAAAATACCAGGTTTGCAAACAGGAGCTTGAATCTACCCAGATCACTTGTGAAAAATGGGTAGAGTCTTGCAAAGGTTATGAGCTTATGCTTGATGCTCAAGTCAAAAGCAACATAAAGTTTGGTATAGGCTTTAGGGAATATGACCATACTTATGTTGAAATGATTGTTTGAAAAATTGATCTGAGTTTGTTGAAATATTAAAATCAATGATAATGGAAGGAAACAAAATTGTTTTAAAAATCAACTTCATAGAAGGAAAAAAATTGAAAACAATCATCATCGTTTAAACCAACCTGGTCAGATGAATGTGATATCTTAAAAAACTTCAAGCCAATGGACTTTTCAACTCTTGATGGTATAAAAGCACCAAAAGCATTGGTGATTCCTGTCAAAGACTTGCCAACAGAGGTTACATCATCTGCTCTCAAAAAAAGTCTGATAGAAAAAGGAAGGAAAAGGTTAAACACTTGTTTTGTAAATTTTGTGAAAAGAGGAATCATGATACAGCAGATTGCTTTCTTTTGAAAGCTAATGATATAAACAAAACTTGTGTTATACCTAAATCTCCTAGATGCACCATTTGCAACAAAACAAATCATCTAACTCAAGAGTGTGTCTATCTCAAAACCTATCACCAATAGTTAAAAGAGATTAGAAAAAAAGCTCTAGAAAGAGAAAGTTCAAATATTACAAAAGAAAAATTTTAATCATGTGAAACGTCTGTCACCAAACCTTTAAGTCAAACCTCTGTCCGCAAAGAAATTCAAGTAATAGATGCACCTCCATCAATCCAGTTTCCAAGAGGTAAAAGCCAGCCTAATTACCAAAAGGTGCCTATGACTTATGAGACTTACAAAAAGCCTTCTAAGCCAAGGGTAAATAGGCATCCTCATGGTTACCAACAGTTGATAGGAGGTAGCTCACAGCAGTGGTTACAAAAGTCTGATCCAACCACTGCTCATCTGTCTGGACTTGACTCTGGATCACCTGATACCCCATCCAAAGCCAATTTGGCTTTGGAAACTCACTTGAAATAATCATTTCAAAACATGTGCAAGGAGCTTCTACTTGCCTTGACAGTCTTTGGTATGTAGATAGTGGAGGCTCCAGGCACATGATAGGATGTAAAGCCCTGCTCAGAGATTTTAAAGCTCATAGAGGGGGTGATATATCCTTCGGAAATAATTCAAAAGGAAAAGTGTTAAGATCAGGATGTGTTTCAGCAGGAAAACTTAAGTTTGAAAATGTAAATCTCATTGACACTTTAAAATTCAATCTCTTAAGTGTTTCACATATGAGTGATAAAGGTTATGGTTCCTTTTTCACAAAGAAAACTTTCCAAATTGTAGGGCCAGAGGTTGTTAAAAAGATTGATCATATCATTGCTGAGAGCAAAGCACAGCGGACTGCTCATAGAGTAGGAAATGTGTATGTGGTTGATATGTTAAAATATAATCCTATGTCAAATGCATGCCTGTTCTCAGTTGCCTCAAGCAAAGAGACAGAGTTATGGCAAAAAAGACTAGGACACACAAATCTGAAAACTATCTCCACTCTCTCAAAACAAAACTTGGTTAGAGGTTTACCACAAAAACAATTCACTTGTGAAGAGCATTGTGTTCCCTGCTTAAAAGGTAAATAACATAAAAGCTCTTACAATTCAATTGAAGCGTCCAAAACAAGTCAGTGCTTACAATTGCTTCATATGGACTTGTTTGGACCTGTAAAAATCATGAGCTTAAAACACAAAAGATATTGTCTGGTGATAGTTGATGATTTTTCCAGGTTCACTTGGACTTTCTTTTTACACTCTAAGGACGAAACAGCAAACATTTTGCAAAACTTTGTTAAACAAGTTGAAAAGCAATTTGATCTTCCTGTAAAAATCTTTAGGAGTGATAATGGAACAAAATTTAGAAACAAGGAGTTGGATGCCTTCTGTGAGTCAAAAGGGATTGTTAGGCAATATAGCATCCCTAGAACTCCAGAACAAAATGGGGTTGTTGAAAGGAAAAACAGAACTTTAATTGAATCAGCACGAACTATGCTTGCAGACTCAGGTTTACCCTTGTCTTTTTGGGCAGAGGCTGTAAACACTGCTTGCTATGTCCAGAACAGAGTTTTGATAAACCCTAGGCATCATAAGACTGCCTATGAACTTCTCTATAAAATCAAACCTCTAATCTCCAATTTCAAAGTCTTTGGTTGCCCATGCTTCATTTTAAACATCAAGGGTTCAATATCCAAGTTTGCAGCCAAAGTTGATTGTGGCTATTTTCTGGGATACTCAACCTGTTGGGATTGAACCCTATGAAAGGAACAGATGGTATAAAGCCAAATAACACTATCCGAGCTTTGGTTAAACTATCAGAGGTTACAACCTCTGTTGTATATACACTGCTTTCCCTAAAGACGGCTCTCCTATCATCTGACTTCACAAAGTTTCAAAGGTCTGCCAGAGTTACAAGGATCAGAGGATAGAGATCAGAGCTTAGTCATTAGATAGATAATAAATGTAATAGTGCTAAGCACTGATAGTTAGTATTAGCAGTGTTTGTAGTTAGTTACATATAGTTTCCTATCACTATCAACCCTGACGTCATCAAAGATGCTTAGTGGTTAGATAGTTTAGTATAAATAGGTAACTTGTGTAACAGTTTAACTTGTCTATCAAAAGATCAACTTTCGCATATCATCTTCTCTGCATTTTCTTACTACCAAACTTCAATTGCAAAGGCTGAGGGGGAGTTTGTGAATCACATGCGAGTTTACCAACTTGAAAGCATGATGATGATGAAAACAAATGACCATTGCTTGTAGTAAAAGTTTTCCATTTATTTCCGCTGCAAATATCTTTTAAAACTCAATCATTTTCCATTTTTGAAACAAAAACTACAACTAAATCAAACTCAGATCCTAACAATTGGTATCAGAGCTTCATTCATCAAATTCGATCTAACAATCGATTTGATTCAAACAGATCAGCTCTCTGCTATTTAGTTTGGTTGTTTTTGCTTGATAAACAGAGTTTTATTACGTTCAAAGTTTTTAAAACAGAAATCTGTGAAAAATCAACTGAAAATGTGTCAAAACACACAGGATGCCAACTCTGGATCCTTATTCAAACCGTCAATGCTCAAAAGAAATGAATATTTCATTTGGTAACAACGAATGGGTCATATCCTTGCTCAGCAAAACACCGGTTGCTGGAGATCTGTTGCTTTTGGACCTCACGTTCCGATGGTTCCAAGCACAGAGGATCCAACTAAACAAGTGCCAAAAAATCCTAAAAACTTTTCGGAGCAGGATTTCCAGAAAATTGAATTGGATGCTAAGGCATTTAGCATAGTTGCTTCGGCCTTACCCAATGAGATTTATGTTGGTCTACTCCATTGCAATAGTGCAAAGGAGTTATGGGATGCACTAAAAGAGCAATTTGGTGGGATTGAGGAAGTGATTGAAAGTAACAGAGAAGTTCTAAATCAGCAGTATGAAATGTTTTGTTACTTGAAAGGAGAGTCTCTAACACAACAGTTCGAACGTTACAGCTGTCTCATCAGTGAACTTAGACTGGTTAACGTGGTTTTTCCTAATTCGACTGTCAATAGTCGTTTCCTTAGATCATTACCAGATAAGTGGGAAACTGTAGCTTATGTAACACGAAAGTCTGTTGGGTTTAAAGAAATGTCATTGACATAACTTCATGGGATACTCCTCACTTATGAGAGAGAGTTAAACCAGAAAAAGAAGTTGCAAGATTCTGGCAAAATGACTGATGATTACTCATTGGGTAATACAGCTCTTATTGGCCAAGAAGAGGGATCTTGCAGCAGTTAGGACCAAAGTTATGATCACTATATAGATATTACTTCTGGTGGGAATTTTGGATCTGAAACATATGCACCCAACTATGCTATCACTGCTAGTGGAGAAAGCCAAACCTCTAATTATCTATCCTTTGAGCTGAATGACTTGCAACATTTTGAACCTTCTGATCTTGAAGAAATGGATATTTTGCACCAACTGGCCCTATTGAGTATTAGGGCTAGTAAATTCTATAAGAGAACTGGTAGGAAATTCCCAGGATTGCATGGGGGATTGAAGGTTGGGCTGGATAAATCAAAAGTCAAGTGTTATAAGTGTAATAGGTTAGGACACTTTGCCAGAGAATGCAGGTCTCAAAATTATGGACCAATAGTGACTCATCCTGGCCCTAGACCTTAGCACACACAAAACACTGCTCATTATTCCCAATATACCCCTGCTCAACATGTTCAAAGCACTGCCCACTTTGCACATCCTGCTACTACTGTTCCAGTGCATTATGTTCAATCCACTGCTCCACAAATTCAATATGTTGAGGCACCATCACATCCTCAAGTGCATGTACAACAAGTACCCATTGTCACACAACCTGCTCAAACCACTGCTCGTCCAGCAGAGGTTGGTCAACAGAGCTTTTTCACACAAAGTTATGTTGACTGGAGTAGCTTGCCTGAGGATTTGACTAATAAGAACTTTGCTTTAATGGCCAAAAATGATGTTGAACAAGAATTTTGTTTAATGGCCTTAGAGACAATTGCTAAAGGTGTTGAATCTGTGGAGTTAGTGTCAAAAACTGATGAAGTTCTAGTTTGTGATGAAACAGTGGTTTCAAGTGAAGAAAAGAAAAATGCTGCTGATAAGGAAAAGAACTCTCCTGCTGACCCATGGAATGTTGATGTGTGTGAAGATGAGATTGTGCTCTCATGGCTGCTACAAAGGTATCACCTCAGATCCTTAAAGATCTATGTTCTGACAAATGCATCATTGCTTTTGCAAACATTAAGCAGGTGAATGAAAACCTGAGGAACAAAATTTTAGAAGATGAGCTTAATTTTGAAAAACTGATAAAAGAGTTAAAATCAAAGTTAAGTGAAAAAGATTCGGAAATGAGTAGCCTGAGACATGAATCAAGCATAACCAAGGACCAACTCCAAACTATGGTAGAAAAATACCAAGTGTGTAAAAAGGAGTTAGAAGAAACCCAAATCACTTGTGAAAAATGGGTTGAGTCCTATAAAGGTTATGAGATTATGCTTGATGCTCAGATCAAGAGCAACAATAAGTTTGGTGTAGGTTTTAGAACCTATGACCAAAATGAGAAAATTCTTGCTGAAATTGATTCTGAATTGGTTGAAATAGTCCCAACAAATTTGGCTGGTGAAGAAATAAAAATCACAGATATAGCTGGAAACAAAATTGTTTTGGAAAAATCAGAGGTTTCAACAAAAGATAAAGAAATTAAAAAATATCAGTTTAAACCAACCTGGTCAGATGAATGTGATATTTTAGAAAACTTTAAGCCAATGACTTTACAACCTCTGATGATATTAAAGCCCCAAAAGCTCTGGTGATCCCTATCAAAGATGTACCAGCAGAGGTTACAACCACTGCTGATAAAAAGTCTGATAGGAAAAGAAGAGTAAAGATTAAAAACTTGTTTTGTGAATTTTGTGAAAAAAGAAATCATGTGGCTGCAGATTGTTTTCTTTTAAAAGCCTATGACATTAACAAAACTTGTGTTATCAAAAATTCTTCAAGATGCACCATCTGCAACAAAACAAATCACTTAACTCAAGAATGTGCCTATCTCAAAAACTATGAGCAAAAGGTAAAAGAGATCAAGGCAAAAGCACTAGAAAGAGAAGGTTCAACTTCTGCTGGAAATAAATCTAAGCAGAGTTTTGAACCAACTGAAACATCTGTTACAAAAGCTTTAAACAAAACCTCTATTCCTAGAGAGGTGCAAGTGACAAATGCCCCACCATCAAATTTATTTCCAAGAGGGTATGGCCAATCAGCCTATAAAAGGGTTCCTCTAACTTATGAAGGATACAAAAAGCTTTCAAAGCAAAGAGTGAATAAGCATCCCTATGGATACAATCATCTGATTGGAAATGGTCAAGAGCAGATGTTACAAGAAAATATCCAAACCACTGACCATTGTCCTTGACTTGAGGCTGGACCATCTGTGACCCCATCCAAAGCCATTTTGGCTTTGGAGACCTATCTTAACTGATCTATTTACTTGATGTGCAGGGACCCTCTACTTGCCTTGATAGCTTATGGTATGTAGATAGTGGAGGTTCCAGGCACATGACAGGATGTAGAGCCCTTCTCAAGGACTTCATGGCTCATGGGGGGTGATATCTTTTGGTAATAACTCAAAGGGAAAGGTTTTAGGGTCTGGGTCGATTCTGGCTGGTAAACTCAAGTTTGAAAATGTGAATTTAATTGACAATTTGAAATTTAACCTGCTGAGTGTCTCACAAATGAGTGACAGAGGGTATGGATCCTTCTTCACTAAGAAAACTTGTCAAATTGTGGGACCAGAGGTTGTTAAAAAGATTGATCAAATCATTGTTGGGAGCAAAGCACAACTCACTGCACACAGAAGTGGGAATGTGTATGCGGTAGATATGCTAAAAGATAATCCTATGTCTGGAACATGCTTATTCTCAGTTGCTTCTAGCAAAGAGATTGAGTTATGGCATCGAAGACTTGGACACACAAATCTTAAAACTATCACCACACTCTCAAAACAAAGTCTTGTAAGAGGTTTGCCTCACAAGCAATTTTCCTGTGAAGAACATTGTGCTTCCTGCTTAAAAGGAAAACAAAATAAAAGTTCTTTCAAATCAATTGAAGAGTCCAAAACAAGCCAGTGTTTACAATTGCTTCACATGGACTTGTTTGGCCCAGTGCAAATCATGAGCTTAAAACACAAAAGGTATTGCCTAATTTGATCTTCCCGTAAAAATCTTTAGGAGTGACAATGGAACAGAGTTTAAAAATAGGGAGTTGGATGCTTTTTGTGAGTCAAAAGGAATTGTTAGACAATATAGCATTCCAAGAACTCCAGAGCAAAATGCGGTGGTTGAAAGGAAAAATAGAACTTTAATTGAATCAGCAAGAACTATGCTTGCAGACTCTAGTTTACCCTTGTCTTTCTGGGCAGAGGCTGTAAACACTGCTTGCTATGTCCAAAACAGAGTTTTGATTAACCCCAAGCATCAAAAGACTGCCTATGAGATTCTGTATAAAATCAAACCTCTGATTTCCTATTTTAAAGTTTTTGGTTGTCCATGCTTCATTTTGAACTTAAAAGATTCTATATCTAAGTTTGCAGCCAAAATTGACTGTGGTTATTTTCTGGGATACTCAACCACTGCTAAAGCCTACGGAGTTTTTAACTCTAGGACCAAGTGTTTTGAAGAAACTTTGAATGTGAAGTTCAATGAACTTTCATCACTGAAAATCCCAGCAAATCCTGCAGAGCTTTTTGATTTAGATAAATTCACATTTGCTGATGTTTCTATCAAGCTAGACAATGCAGGTACACCACAATCATCTAGAGAAGATCAAGATCAAGAATATGATTGTGTGCTTCCACAAACAAAAGTCAATTCTTCCAATAGAGGATCAGGTACCACAAGCTCTTGTGTAAACTCTGCAACTTCTGGGTCAACAATGTTTTATCCTCAAACCTCTACCAGTTCACAAAATCAAACATCTGTTGATAAAAGTCCTACATTTGGACACAAAAATAATCAGAATGTTACCTCTATACCCCCAATACCACCACCTCCATTTACATCAGCGGCTTATACTTCAAATTCACCAGGAGAGGTTAGCTCAGATGATACAAATTTGCAGCCATCACCTCAAAATGCTATTGTTCCATACCAAGGTGATTTGATTTATCTCAAAAGCCATCCAGCAGATCAAGTTATTGGCAACATCAAATCTGGGGTGCTCACATGGAGCCAATCCCAAAATATTTGTCTTTTTGCTGGTTTTCTATCACTCACACAGCCAGTCAAGTACCAATAGGCACTTGAAGACAACAGCTGGGTAGAAGCCTGCAAGAAGAACTCCTTCAGTTCAAGAGACAACAAGTTTGGGAGCTTGTGCCACTGCCAAAAGATGTAAGTCCAATTGGCACAAATTAGGTCTTCAAGAACAAACTGATGAAAGGGTTATTGTTGTCAAAAACAAAGCAAGGCTCATGGTTCAAGGCTACAGACAGGAAGAAGGTATAGACTATGATGAGACTTTTGCTCCGGTAGCAAGGTTGTAAGCTATTTGCCTGTTCTTAGCTGTTGCTGCTAACCACAACATAAAGGTGTATCAAATGGATATAAAGAGTGCATTTTTGTATGGAAAAATCAAAGAAGAGGTGTATATCTGTCAACCTCTAGGTTTTGAAGATGCATTCCATCCTGATCATGTCTACAAGCTCAACAAAGCATTGTATGGCTTGAAGCAAGCACAAAGAGGCTGGTATGAAACTATATCCACTTTTCTCTTATCCATAGGGTTTACTAGAGGTAAAATAGATAAAACCCTATTCTTAAAATTGAAAGGAAAAGATTTGATGCTTGTTCAAATTTATATGGAAGACATCATTTTTGGATCCACAAGCACTGCTATGTGTGAAGAGTTTCGAAAACTCATGGCAGCAGAGTTTGAGATGAGTGCAATGGGTGAGCTCCAATGTTTTCTTGGTCTCCAAGTTAAACAATTGCAAAATGGTACATTTATCCATCAAAATAAGTATGTGAAAGACTGCTTAAAAAGTTTGATATGGATGATTGTAAACCATGTAGCACACCCATGGCAACCACCAAGCTAGTCACCATTGATGGTAAAGATGACCTTGTTGATCAAACTTTTTATAGAAGCATGATTGGGTCTTTATTGTACCTAACTACATCAAAGCCAGACATCATGTTTGCAACATGTGTTTGTGCCAGATCACAGGCATTACCTAGAAAGTCTGATCTTATTGTTGTAAAAAGGATATTCAGATACATAAAAAGTGCTCCCACACTTGATATCTGGTATCCAGCTAATGGGAATATTGAGCTTTCAGGTTTTTCAGATAGTGACTTTGCTGGGTGCAAAACTACAAGGAAGTCCACATCAGGAGGATGTCAATTCCTAGGTGATTATCTAGTGTCTTGGCAAAGCAAAAAGCAGGTTGCAGTTTCAACATCCACTGCTGAGGCAGAGTATATTGCTGCTGCTAGCTGCACTGCTCAACTTTTGTGGCTTCAAAACCAGTTGCTGGATTTTGGTGTAACTGCAATAAAGACTCCACTCAGATTGGACAGTTAAGCTGCTGAAAACATCATTAAAAATCCAGTTTCTCATTCAACTACAAAGCACATTGACATCAGACATCACTTTGTGAGAGATTGCTATGAAAAGGTTTGATTTCTTTGCATCATGTCCATACTTCAGATCATTTGGCAGATGTTTTAACCAAGGCATTGGATACATCTACCTTTGAAAACTTGATCTCAAGAATTGGAATGCTAAACATGGATTAAAAACAGGTTTCCTTGTAAATCCATGCGTACATAGCATCAAAATGATTTCAGAAAATCAATAACTCATCCTTAAAAATAGTTGAAATTGAAATTTTTCAATAAATCTTTAAAAGTCTGCTCATAACATCTGTTTGCTCAAAACCTCTGATAGGCTTCAAAATCTTATCCACTGTTAAAGTGTATCATCTGACTTCCATTTTTACCACTTTTTCAAAACACTGATAGCTATCCACTGATAGTGTTAAAAATCAGTACTTTTCTCATCAGAGGTTACACATGGCCAGATGTTAGCCATCAGATCTTGCAACAGATGCCATGTAATCGTCACTTTTTCAAAACCCTATAAAAACCCTGTTTTATCCCTCACCAGTGTTTACCCTAAACTGTGTCGATTTCAAAAATCTCAAAACAGTTTTTCTCTCTAACACAATGGCTCCCAAATCAAAATTTCCGAAGAAATCCACACAGGCACTTCCACCCTACACTCTCATACTCAAAACCCCACATAATTACACCGCCATACTTGAACCAAACAACCAAATACTCGCTATCATCCAATGATTCGAATTTTGCAAAAGTCGAAATTCAAGCACATGTTAGAAGTCAAAGCCCCAATTTACATTGATTCTCTTCGTGACTTCTGGAATAATGCTAAGGTTCACTCAACTGCTGTTGGTGTTCCTTATACAATAATCTCAAGAGTAGGGGGAGTGTTGATGCAAATTAGGCCCCAATCGATCTCTCAAGTTTTCAAGTTAAATGACATAGAACATCCTGTGTCATTTCCCCAAAATGAGATCCAAGCAGAGTTTCTGGAAAGTGGTTATGTAGGCCAGATGAAAGGTATGACCATCTTTAAACCTAACTTTCCTGCTGAGATGAGATTTTTCTTTCACACAATTCTAACTTGTCTCTCTGCAAAAACCACTGCTTTCAATGAAATTCCATTGAACATGCAATATCTGGGGTATGCAATTTTAACTGACACAGATTTTAACTACTCCCAGATACTGTTCAATGATCTTGTGAATAATTTTCAAAATATTGCAAAAAGAAAAGCTTTTTTGATTCATCCATGTTTTCTGAGTGTTTACTTACAAGATCAAATCAAAGGTCCTGAAAGTAAAATAGGCGATGTGACTAAACCAGGCTGCCTCACTCATGAAACCTTCACCAGAATAACAAACCAAGATAAAGTTGCGAAAACACAAGTAGAGGAGGCTAAGCAAGTTTTACCTGAACAAAATGTTCAAACTCAACCTCTTGCTACTGAGCCCACTGCTCTTGGTGATCAGGGCACCACAACCGCTGCTCTGAAGCCCACACCAAAAATCCTCAAAAAGATAACCAAAACACTTACCAAAAACCCCACCAAACCCAAAAAGGGTCCTCTGGAAGATGAGATCCCAGAGGTTAACCCAGTGACAACACCAAAGTCACAAACCACTGCTGTAACTTCTTCACAGCAGATGGTTCAAAGATCTCCAACCGGCTTTGAAACTCCTCCATCTTCCTCACAAAAGGAAAAGGTTGTAGACACATGGACACCAAATTATGAAGCTCTAGATTTCTATCTTCCACAGCCCCTCTCCCAGGGCACTGTCGCTTTTTACACAGCCACCTTCACCAATGACCACACTTCCACCTACTATTTTACCATTGCTGAATGCAATTGAATTAGACCAGACACAAACCAGCACTTCTCAACAACCTATTACTGAGAATATACTTCATCAAGAGGCTGGGTCTGACTCTTTATTCGTTGCTAGCCCATCAGCACATGAAGAGGCTACATCCCTTGGGTTACATGTAACCCTTGGTGATGGTTCAACTCAAGCAGCCACTACAATTGCTGAACTCCCAAGTTCTCAGTTGGACGGCGATTTCATTACTAAGACTTGGTTGAAGGCAACCACTGTTGAGGCAACAACTGTTACCTATGTTATGGGAAGTCCCCAGTTCTAAGATAAAGGGGCATCTATGGTTGAAGCTGGTACTAAAACCACTGCTCATGATACCATAGATACAAGTACCACTTTAGGTAGGAGTTCAGATGATCCTATTAAATTAGGTGATGAGCTAAAATACCAGGATTTGACAGAGAGAGTGACAAGGATAGAAAATTCTGTTGATGAAATCAAAAGTTTACTGAAGCAGATGATAGCTACAAAAAGTCAACCCTCTATTCTATCCACTAATGATCTTAAAGAAGCTCTTAACCCTCTGTTTCAACATCAACAACATTATTTGGATCTACAACACAAGCACCAAATGAATGATGTTAGAAACATGTTTGAATCAAGGTATCAAGACACTGCAGCAGACATTAAAGCCATCAAAGCTCATCTACTCACAACCACTTGCCATGCACCTCCAACGGTTATCTTTGTTACGACAGATGAATCCAAAAAAGGGGGAGAAACCTTTGGGAAACAAAAAGCTGAAAATAGATGATGATAAGGCCAGACCTACTTTAAATATTCCAAGGCCTGATGGTTCAAAGAAGATAGATTTAACTGATGAAACTGTGGCCAAGGCAAGGGCTAGTCACAAGAAGACAGTGATCGAGGAGAGCAGAGTGTTGGTTGAGAAAAAGATTGAACAGCAAAAAGAAAAAGGAGAGGTTGGTACTTCATCAAAGAGGATACCTGCTAGAAAAGCCAGGCAACCAACATCCACACCTCCTAAAACTAAACCTGCAACCAATCAAACCATTAAAACTTCTGCCTCTCGAAAACCTAGCACACCTTCAAAACCACAACCCACATCCACCCAAGCTGATGTTACAGCACCTGTTGTGTCAACATCTGTTGATACAGCAGAGGTTGCAATAGATGCAACTCTATCCACTGCCATGATCACATTTCCCACATCAACTCATCCATTATCCACACCACCTGAGATCCCACTACCACCATCACCCAATTTAAGGTTTAAAAGGAGAAAGATCACAAAAGTGATAAATGATGATAAGATTCCTGCACCTCTTCCACTATCATCACAACCAATGACCTCCACATCAGTGCTTAAAACATCTTCAACTCTTGAAGTTACTCCTGCATCAAAGCTGTATCCTCTTGATTTACCAGCTGTCAGGGAAGAGATCCTAAGTTTCTTTTCAGAGGATGACCCTGACAAAAGAACAATCCTATCCCTTGATGGCTATCCATGGCTATCCAAGACCTGCAAATGTTGATGATTACCTGGAATTGAAACGGAAGCAAGCAGAGGATATTGCCAAAAGAGAATCAGCTGGTAAAGATGATAGAGAAATACAGATTACCATGTCCTTTCAACTAAGTAAAGCCAGCATTTTACAAAACTTTTTCAAGAACCTGAGCAACCAGATTTTAGAAAGGGAAGATAAGTTGGTCAAAAGTGAACTCATTGAGTATATCATGGAGAACAAGAAGTATAAGGCAACAAGGGCACAGTTCAGGGATTGGAGCTTAGATGAGCTGAGAGAAGAAATCAACAGAATGCAAGAAATGTTGAAAGATCCTCTTAAAAAGCCAACTCCTCCCAACTGGGATTTACACAAGAAAGATATGCCTGAAAGAGACTTAAAGTTGAAGAGAATGAAGAATGAACTAATTCAGAATCATTATGGTTCAAAGAACCAACTGATGAGATGGGGTGAGGTCAGGGTGATAGAGACTTACAAAAGTTTGGAAGAAAGGAGGAAAAAGGATCCATCCATGCCTCCTAAACCTGATTATTCAAAAGAAGATGCTATTCTCAAAACCCAACTCTCCAAAAAGTCCAGCACAACATCTGCCCATTCCACACTTGCCCTGTTACACAGAAAAAGGCAAGGGGAGATGTCTGAAAAGATTGACAAAGAGTTTGAGGATACATTCATCAAAGAAGGTATAAAGAAAATGATTGATTATCCAATTGATGATTTAAGTGCCAAGCTGGCTAAAGATTTATCACAAATAGCTCCTTATCAATCCTCAACAATAAAAGCTCCTTCAAGAATACCTTCAGACCGAAAAAATTCTAAAGTGGAAGGTCGACAAAGTTACCCATGAATTGACACTGCTCAAGTCTGATGGTGATGCCACTAAACTATCTATAGAAGCTGCTTATGAGCTTACAGTAGAAGACTTCCAAGATTTATTATGTTTAGAACTGGAGAAGGATGTACTGGAGAAGGATGCTGATGACATAGAATCTCTTAACTTTGAACTTCAGTTCAAAGGTCAAATAAGAGATTTCTTCCTGAGGAATAAAGACCAAGAATAAAGTGTTTTTGGCATCATCTGTTCCAGGGGGAGATTGTTGGGATTGAACCCTATGAAAGTAACAGATGACACAAAGCCAAATAACACTATCCGAGCTTTGGTTAAACTATCAGAGGTTACAACTCTGTTGTATATACACTACTTTCCCTAAAGACTGCTCTCCTATCATCTGACTTCACAAAGTTGCAAAGGTCTGCCAGAGTTACAAGGATTAGAGGATAGAGATCAGAGCTTAGTCATTAGATAGATAATCAATGTAACAGTGCTAAGCATTGATAGTTAGTATTAGCAGTGTTTGTAGTTAGTTACATATAGTTTCCTGTCACTATCAACCCTAACGTCATCAAAGATGCTCAGTGGTTAGATAGTTTAGTATAAATAGGTAACTTGTGTAACAGTTTAACCTGTCTATCAAAAGATCAACTTTCGCATATCATCTTCTCTGCATTTTCTTACTACTAAAATTTAATTGCAAAGGCTGAGGGGGATTTTGTGAATCACATACGAGTTTACCAACTTGAAAGCATGATGATGATGAAAACAAACGACCATTACTTGTAGTAAAAGTTTTCCATTTATTTCAGCTGCAAATCTCTTTTAAAACTCAATCATTTTCCATTCTAGAAACAAAAACTACAAGTAATTCAAACTCAGATCCTAACACAAACCATTGCCAAAGCCTATAGAGTTTTTAACTCTACGACCACGTGTGTTGAGGAAACTCTAAATGTGAAGTTCAATGAACTCTCATCTTTGAAAATCCCAACAAATGGACCTGCTGAATTGTTTGATTTATCTAAATTTACATTTGAAGATGTGTCTGTCAAGACTAACCCTGCAGGTACTCCACAATCATCTGTTGAAGAGCAAGGATATGATTGTATTCTTCCAAGTTTCAAATTCCATCCTAGAGATAGAGGAGCAGATGTTAGTAACAATGGTGAAAACTCTGCCAGGTCAACAGTGGTTAATACTCAAACCTTTGCCAGCTCTCAAATCCAAACATCTGTTGATGAAAGTCCACTACAAATGGGCGAAAATCAACACACTTTCACTCCCATACCACCAATCCCTCCACCACCATTTCAATCGGAGGCTGGACCATCAAATTCACCGGCAGAGGATAGCTCAGATGATACACATTTGCAAGCTTCACCTCAAAATGCAATTGTCCCATATCAAGGTGATTTGATATTCCTCAAAAGCCATCCATTGGATCAAGTTATTGGCAACATCAACGAGGGTGTGCTCACAAGAAGCCAAGCCCAAAACATTTTTCTTTTTGCTGGATTTCTGTCACTCACACAGCCTGTCAAGTACCAAGAGGCACTGAAAGAAAACAGCTGGGTAGAAGCCATGCAAGAAGAGCTCCTATAATTCAAGAGACAACAAGTTTGGGAACTTGTACCACTGCTAAAAGATGTGAGTCCCATCGGCACAAAGTGGGTCTTTAAGAACAAAACCGATGAAAGGGGTATTGTTGTCAAAAACAAAGCAAGGCTGTTCAAGGCTACAGACAGGAAGAAGGGATTGACTATGATGAAACGTTTGCTCCAGTAGCAAGGCTGGAAGCCATTCGCCTGTTCTTAGCTTTTGCTGCTAACCACAACATCAAGGTGTATCAAATGGACATCAAAAGTGCATTCCTATATGGAAAGATCAAGGAAGAAGTATATGTTTGTCAACCTCCTGGCTTTGAGGATCACTTCCATCCTGATCATGTGTACAGGTTAAACAAAGCACTGTATGGTCTAAAATAAGTACCAAGAGCCTGGTATGAAACTCTATCCACTTTTCTCTTATCCATTGGTTTTACCAGAGGTAGGATTGACAAAACCTAGTTTTAAAATGGAAAAGAAAAGATTTGATGCTTGTCCAGATTTATGTGGATGACATCATTTTTGGATCCACATGCAATGCCATGTCTGAAGAGTTCATAAAACTCATGGCAGCAGAGTTTGAGATGAGTGCAATGGGTGAGTTGCGATGTTTTCTTGGTTTACAAGTCAAACAAATGCAAAAAGGCACTTTCATTCATCAAAATAAGTATGTGAAAGAACTACTTAAGAAATTTGATATGAATGATTCTAAACCTTGCAGCACACCCATGGCAACATCCAAGCTAGTCACTATAGATGGCAAAGATGACCTTATTGATCAAACCATGATTGGGTCTTTATTGTACCTAACTGCATCACGGCCAGATATTATGTTTGCCACATGTGTCTGTGCCAGATCACAGTCAATGCCAAGAAAATCAGATCTTATTGCTGTAAAAAGGATATTCAGATACATAAAAGGTGCTCCCACACTTGGTATCTGGTATCCAGCTAATGGTAACATTGAGCTTGCAGGATATTTTGATAGTGATTTTGCTGGATGTAAAACAACAAGGAAGTCCACATCTGGAGGATCCCAATTCCTAGGGATTGCTTAGTGTCTTGGCAAAGTAAAAAGCAAGTTGCAGTATCCACATCCCCATTGCTGAAGCAGAGTATATACCTGCTGCAAGTTGCACTGCTCAAATTTTGTGGCTTCAAAACCAACTCTTGGATTTTGGTGTGACTGCCTTGAGGACTCCTCTCAAAATTGATAGTCAAGCAGCAGAAAACATCATCAAAAGTCCAGTCTCATATTCCACCACCAAGCACATTGACATGAGACATCATTTTGTGAGGGATTGCTATGAAAAAGGTCTGATTTCTTTACAATATGTCCATACCAAGGATCAACTAGCAGATGTGTTGACAAAAGCACTTGATGCTTCCACATTTGACAGCTTGATATCTAGGCTTGGAATGCTAAACATGGATTAAAAACAATTTTTCTTGTGATCCATGTGTAAATAGCAATAAAATGTTTTTTTAAAAAATCAGAAATTCATCCTTAAAAATAGTTAAAATTGAATTTTTCAATAAAATCCTTAAAGTCTGTTCAAAGCTCTGATAGCACAAAAACACTGTTGTTTAGAAAAATCTATCCACTGATGCAAACCTCTGATAGTGTTTTAAAATTGGTCACAACCACTGGGTCGTTTTTACTCTAACAGTGGTTAGCCAAAACAACTGTTTTCCATTGTCAAACAGAGGTTACACGTGGACAGATGTTACTCGACAGATGTTGCTTAGATGCCACGTCAAGTGCACTTTTTGAAAAACCCTATAAAACCCTGTTCTATCCCCAAACAGAGGTTTCATCTTTCTTGTGCGATTCCAAATTTTTCAAAGCCTATCTTTCACAAATCATCCAACAATCATGGCTCCTAAAACCAAATCAAAGAAGAAATCGACACAAGAAAAACCCCCATTTATCCTCATCATCAAAACACCACACAATTACACTGCAATTCTTGAAGAAACCGACGCAAACATTCGTTATCATCCAATGATCCGGATTCTCAAAGAATCAAAATTCACACACATGTTGGAAGTCAAAGCCCCTGTTTACATCGATTCTATAAAAGAATTTTGGGCAAATGCTAAACTCCACTCATCCGCATGTGATGTGCCCTATTCCATTACTTCCAAAGTGTGTGGAAACAATTACCGATAAGCCCACAATCTATCTCCCAAGTCTTCATGTTAAATGATAAGCAACATCCTGTTGGTGCATATGTCTGTTGCCTACGTCATTATGTATCGAGTCTGAGCGAATAGGGCTTAAACTGTTAGAAACAAGGCATATTTAAGATAAGTTTGAGTTAAGTTCGCCCATGATTGTAGGTAAGAAGCCAAGTTCGGGCGAACTTACCCCATGGCTTGTCCCTCACCAGCGAACTTGTACTACTATATATAGGTGCCTTGGGATTTCATTTGTAACGGTTGGAGAGATTTTGGCACAGAGACGGTGAAGCTCTGTCGGATCCGGTTCTCGAATGTATTGAACTTTAGATCAATGAAAACAACATTTAAACGAGTAATTCTTGTTATTTGGTTAACTTGTCATTAGTTTCCGCCTAATCGGATAATAGATAACAAATTTAGGTTCCCGTGCTAATCGTGGACGTTCCTACAAGTGGTATCAGAGCCTGGATACCTAAATTTGCTGGAATCAAGACAAGAATTTCTCTATTTCATCTCCATTCTATCATTTTTCTTAACATTTTCACATACTTGATGATTTCATGGTCAAAAATGGGTGATTTTTGAATATGTCATGTAAAATACATCATAGATAAACCCCTGAGAGTTTGGACATCAAATTCAAACGTTTTGATATCAAAAAGTTGAAAAAAACATGTTTTGGAAACAAGTTTCAGCCGAACTCAACATCAAGTTCGACCGAACTTGAGTAAAACTTCTGTGTTTTTAATCAAGTTCAACCGAACTTGATAGATTTTTCAAGAATCTGTAATAACTTCGCTCGAACTTGAAGGAAAATTCAACATTTTTGATCAAGTTTGACCGAACTTGATCAAATCTCATTGAATTTCAGTCACAAGTTCGCCCGAACTTGATAAATTCGTTGAAATACCACATAAGTTCGACCGAACTTACTTGTCTCTTGAAATCCCTTTCACAAGTCCGCTTGAAGTAAAATTTTTCTCAAAACTACATCAAGTTCGACCAAACTTGAGGGTGTGTGATAAAATTTTGAACTTTGTCATATAAGTTCGACCGAACTTGTGAAAACTTGAAATCAAAACCTTTTTTCACACAAGTTCGACCGAACTTATCTGTTTCTAATCAAATTTCGAGTATTTTTTATCGTATTTTCAAATAAGTCTATGGATTGTCAAAATGGAAGATTTCCACAACATATTCGTCTCTCAAATGGCTTCTTCTTCAAATGCTAATGTTCTAGCGGCGAACCAGATGAATATCGACAACGAAATGAGTACTACATCGAAACCGCCAAAGCTAATGAGCATGGATGAATTTGAAGGATGGAAAGAAAAGTTTGTAAACTGGATACAAGCGAATCAATTCAACAGCTGGGTTGTAGTTGAGGAAGGTTACAAATGGCCAAAAGATGAACGTGATCAAGATCTTCTGCTGAACAAGTTTTCAAATGCCGACAAAGATAACTATGTTGCGGAGAAGAAAATGATCAGTTTGATACAACAATCAGTAAAGGAAGATATCTTGATATTATTACCAGAATATGACACTTCGCAAGAATATGGAATTCTCTTTGTGAAAAATTCAAAGGAAGTGATGAAATGATCAATAGCAAAAAGGCCTTAATCAAGAAAGAATTCGAGATCTTCACGATGATTAAAGTTGAAACAATGAAGCAGATGATCGATAGATATTGTCACCTCATGGTCTAGATGCGGAGACATGATATCAAAAGATCTAATGAAGAGCAAATCAAAACGTTGGCCGATGCACTTCCAGAAGGAGAATGGACAACATATTCGACGATTCTGAAGAATAGTCCATCTTGGAGACACTTCAAGTTGTCATCTTTCATTGACAAATTAGAAGGTCATGAAATGGAATTGATGAAAATTGTGAAATCAAAGAATGCTAATGTTGTTCAAGATGTTGGTGTCTATTATAAAGGAGGTATTCTAGATACTCCGATTCAAAGCCCGAAAATCCAAACAGCATTTAGTGCAAATACAAATTCTTCTCCAAATCATGGTTATCCATATGCTGGTTATACAAGTGCTAGTTCAAGCTCTTCATTCCAAAATCAGACAAGCCAAGCAAGTTCTGATTCAAATGTTTTCCAGTGCAACATAGCAGTTGATTTGAAGAATGTATTTCCTGAAAAAGTGGCCAAACAGCACATAGCACTTCTTGCTACCCTTTCTCGAATCATATGAAAGTCTTGTTGCTAGAAAGATCGGTAATCCAGAGATGACCGCCGAAGATTACTATCAGGTGGACGAAGAAGAATTGGAGTTAATGGATATCAAATAGAGCCTTGCATCCATCATCAGAAGAGTTTCTAAATTTGTGGCTCTCACTGGAAGGGACATTGGTAATTCAAGCAACAAGCTTGGATTTGACAAATCTAAAGTCACATGCTTCAGGTGTCGACAGAAAGGACACTTCAAACGTGAATGCAACAATCACGAAGCAAGTGGAAACCAAAATCCTTTTGGCAGCAACAATTAGTACTACAAGAAAGCTCTTCAATACAAGCCATATCCCAAAAAACACAAGTCGAAGTAGAAGATAAATATGCAAAGACAACCGAACAAGCTCTTGTTGTTACTCATGAAGAAGATGGTTTGACTGGAACAGATACATCAGAAAGAAAACTGGTGTTGCTATGATGGCAGAGGTAGTGAATGAATCTGATACATCATATGTAGATGCTGCTTTGGAATATGCCATCTTGGAAGGATATAGGCAGAGAGGTGAAGAAGAAGAGTTAGCTTAACTTGAGATGCAAAAACAAGAAGCATTGAAATCAGAGGCAGAAAAGGTAAAAACTAAGGTAAGTGTGTCTGAAAAGGAGGTTGTGAAAGTTGTGGAGGTTGAAAACCTTGCAAAAAGTGCGCAAGTCCTTGTGAGCCATGTCTTGATAAAGTCAAAGTCATAAGATAATTGAATGTACACAACGAAAACTTTCGTTATGATTACAGAACTATACAAGAAGCTTATGACAAAATATCAAGCAAATATAAATATGTTGAACATGTTAATAGTGTCACACCCCGACCCGCAGCGGAATAAAAGTTAGGGCATGATTGGGTTATCACCAAAGCTCATGATATTTACTAAGAAGTTTCATATTTATTAAATTCAAATTACAATTTAAATATCCAACAAAATTTCATACAATCACAAATAAAAATCTAAATGCTTGTTCCAACGAAATAACTTGTTTATTCTTCTAGACCATCCTAAGTGTTTCTTTCCTCAACTTCATCACCTGTATCATGAGTAAAACAGAGGAAAATTTGGGTCAACAAAAGTTGGAGAGAGAACCTTGATAAAACATTTAAATAATTGATTTTTTTTATTTGAATAAAATTGTGCATAAATCACATGTGAGCAAATGTATATGTAACCAATCACAAACCACATTGAATGAATATATGACATGAATGATGATGTATCTGAGATCAAGGCTCGATCAAACGGAGCCGATCTAATGAGGCACCTGATGCTCAACCCGTATCCCACGAGGAACTGATGGGCCTAATGAAATGAGTGCACTGAAATGATAAAATGTATCCACATATAAACCACACTACAAGCAATACACATTTGATCACGAAATGATAGGCACAAATGTTAAATAAAATAAAGAAATGATACGACACATGATACACCCTAAAACGTGATTAAAACGGGGAATTTGTAGAGATTCACTCACCTTGGGTGCGTATTCTTGAGTGGTAAAGAGAGCGCACGAGTTGGGAATTTATCCGATGAAGGAGTACTAACCTAGAAATAATAACGTGGTAATTCGGTAAATAAATAAACTATTATTTAAGTTATAATCTTTTGTTTTAGGATTTTTAGATTATTATTATTGTGGGTTTGAAAACCTTTGGAACATATATATTTAAGTTAATAATTAAAGTAATAACATAAGGTAGAATAAATAAAATAAAACAAATAATAAAAATATAAAAAATAAAAAAATATATTAAAGAATTTTCTGGCCAGACTGACAACCTCGTCAATGGCCGGTTCGATGGCTTGCCAGATATGCGTGTTGTAAGGCTCGAACTTGCGACCTCTCGTTCGTGCGCACGCAGCTCTTCCAACTGAGCTACGTGTCTAACCCGTAAGATTCAGGATTTTAATTATTCTTATACACATTTTAGGTTTATTCAAATTTAATTAAGTTTAAAAAGGTTATACTGGATCGAACCGGTCGCGCATCAAGGGTTTCGAACCCGGGACCTTGGTGGTGTTTTGCACCCAGCCCAACCAACTGGGCTGGGTGTCTAACCCGATAACTCTTGTGTTTTAATTACATTTATATACATACTGCCACTTATATATTTCATTCAAAATAAAAATGGTTATGTGTATTTATGTGGTCATGAGCCAGATTCGAACCAGGGACGTGAAGGTCGTGTTTTGCACACAGTCCACCGCTGGACTGTGTGTCTAACCCGGTTAAAACTTAGATTTTAATTACATATAACCCGTAACCCACTTCATCTTCTTCATTTAAATTATTTTACCCAGAATCATCTTCATTTGATTACATCATAAAACTGTGTTCTATCATAGGTTTAATCATTGTTAAGCAATGAAAGAAAGGATAAATGGAGGGTTTACCGATAGATGCGGATCCCGGTTTTCCGGCGACCTCTTCTGGCGATTTGCAGAGAAATTCCGGCGACTTGATTCGCTGAGCAGAGGGGTGTTGAGCAGAGGAAAAAATGCGATTAATGAAGAATGAATTGGGCGATTCTGGAGAGGGGAATTGTAATGGGTATTTATAGGCTGAACAGAGGTGGGTTGTTTTCGGTTCGATTGGAAACCAGAACTGATTGATTCCATCTAGTTAAGATTGATTGGCTCCGGTTTTGGAAAGTTTCTATGCGGATTTCCAGCCGGAATCCAGCAAGGTCTTGACAAGCGGAAATTGGCGGGTTCGCTGATTTGAACCCGGCATTCCTCCGAGTTCTGAATATAAGATTTAATTGATTTCTAATCCTAACCAATGTGAGCGTCTGGCATGGTGGTGTTTGTGATGTGTGTTGACCCGGGAACCCGGGGTCGATTCCCGGTTCACCCTTTTTGAAACCTATTTTCTTTATTATTTTTATTAAGCCTATTAAACATTTATTTAATATTTAACTGATTATTTATTATTGTATTATGATTATTTTTAACATTTATTATTTATATATGTAATATTCTAATATTTTAAACAATAATAAAATAAAAAAAATAACCAAACGACATACATAAATACACTTTGATTGATAAATTTGGGGCGGGTTCTCGAAACCTGATTTACACAAATGTTACAGTATCCCCTACTTTTAGTGTTAACCGGAAAGAGATGCGGGTACTTTTCGCGCATTGAGTCTTCACGTTCCCAAGTAAACTCGGGTCCTCGTTTTGACTCCCAACGCACCCTGAAGATTGGAATACGACTTCGCCTCAAGCGCTTCTCACCGAAATCCATGATTTCTACTGGTCTTTCAACGAAGTGTATTGATTTATCAACTTGAATGTCTTCCAGAGAGATATGGAGATTTTCGTCGACGAGTCACTTTTTCAAGTTTGATACGTGGAATGAGGGATGAATTCTGTTGAGTTCTTCTGGTAGGTCAAGCTTGTAGGCTACAGGTCCTACTCTTTCGAGTATCTTGAAAGGTCCTACGTAGCGCGGTGCTAGCTTGCCCTTTTGGCCAAAACGAACCACTCCCTTCCACGGTGATACTTTCAAAAGTACTTGATCACCATCACAAAACTCCAAGGGCTTTCGTCGTTTGTCGGCATAACTCTTTTGACGACTTTGAGCCGCTAGAAGATTGTTTCGAATTTGAAGGATTTTGTACGTTGTTTCTTGAATCAACTAAGGTCTGGTGATTTGCGCTTCGCCAATTTCGTGCCAACATACTGGAGATCGGCATTTACGACCATATAAAGCTTCGAAAGGAGCCATGCCGATACTTGAATGATAGTTATTCTTGTACGAAAACTCGACTAACGGTAGATGAGCGTCCCAGTTCCCTTTGAAGTCTATGACACATGCTCGAAGTATGTCTTCAAGGGTTTGGATGGTGCGCTCGGATTGACCATCACTGAGGGTGAAAGGCGGTACTGAGGTCTAACCGTGTACCCAAAGCGGTTTGTACGGCTCGCCATGTTCGTGAAGTGAAATGACTATCACCGTCTGAAATGATGCTTAACGGCACACCATGACGGCTTACGATCTCGTTAATGTAGATACGAGCTAACTTCTCGTTGTTGAAGTTCTCGCGAATCGGAATGAAGTGAGCTGATTTTGTAAGACGATCAATGATTACCCATATGGTGTCATACTCACTAGAGGTGCGAGGTAACCCGGTAATGAAGTCCATGGTTATGTTTTCCCACTTCCATACAGGTATTTCGGGTTGGACTAGAAGTCCTGAAGGTCTTTGATGTTCAGCTTTCACTTTGGAACATGTAAGGCATTTGGAAACAAAAACGGCGATATCCTTTTTCATGCCAGACCACTAGTAGGTGTATCGTAAGTCTTGATACATCTTATCGGCTCCTGGGTGTACAGAGTATCGTGTTTTGTGTGCCTCTTTCATGAGGAAATCACGAAGGTTGTCGCGATCGGGAATTCATATGTGGTTTAAATAGTATAGAATACCGTCGGATTTGGTTTCAATTTTGAGTTCAGCTCCACATGACAGCTCATCGCGTACGTCATTTTCCGTTACAGAGATATGTTGAGCTGCCCGGATTCGATCCTTGATATCGGTTATGATTTGCGAACATAGAAGACGAATAGAGTTCGCATATCCCTTTCGACTGAGCGCATCAGCCACCACGTTTGCCTTGCTAGGATGATACCGAATCTCACAGTCGTAATCGTTGAGCAGTTCGACCCATCTTCGTTGCCTCATATTCAACTCTTTTTGATTGAAGATATGTTGGAGACTCTTGTGGTTAGTGTATATTCCACACTTGGTACCGTAAAAATAATGTCTCCATATCTTGAGAGCGAACACAACGGCTCCAAGTTCCAGGTCGTGGGTGGTGTAATTTTTCTCATGAACTTTGAGTTGCCTAGAGGCATAGGCTATCACCTTTCCTCTTTGCATCAATACACAGCCTAGACCTTGCCCTGATGCGTCGCAATAAACCACAAAGTCATCGCAACCCTCAGCGAGTGTAAGGATAGGTGCGTCACAAAGCCTTTGCTTTAAAGTTTGGAAGGCCTCCTCTTGCTTAGGTCCCCAAATGAAGGGTTTTCCCTTGTGAGTCAAGGTCGTGAGCGGAACGGCGATACGGGAAAAATTGGCAATGAAGCGTCGGTAGTAACCAGCCAAGCCAAGAAATGACCTAACTTCGGTAGGGGTACGTGGCGCTTGCCATTCTTGTACTGCCTTGATTTTCGAAGGATCGACATGAATCCCTTTGTCATTGACGACATGTCCAAGGAATTGTACTTCTCTTAACCAGAATTCACATTTTGAGAACTTAGCGTAAAGCCTTTCAATCCTTAAGAGTGTAATAATGAGTCGAAGGTGTCGCTCATGATCGGATTTTGACTTAGAGTAGATAAGAATGTCGTCGATTAAGACTATGACGAAACGGTCGAAATAGGGTTTGCATACGCTATTCATCAAATCCACGAAGACAGCGGTGGCGTTGGTTAAACCGAAGGGCATAACCATGAACTCGTAATGACCATAACAAGTTCGGAAGGCAGTTTTTGGAATATCTTCTTCGCGCGCTCTAAGCTGATGATAACCAGAACGAAGGTCGATTTTGGAAAAACAGGTGGCGCCTTAAAGTTGGTCTAGAAGGTCATCAATACGAGGCAGTGGATAGCGATTCTTAACCATCAACTTGTTGAGTTCTCTATAATCAATGCACATGCGAAACGTTCCATCTTTCTTCCTCACAAAAAGAACGGGCGCACCCCAAGGCGATGAGCTAGGACGTATGAATCCTTTGTCAGTCAGCTCTTGCAGTTGACTGGCCAACTCTTGCATCTCGGATGAGGCTAACCTATAGGGAGATTTTGCGACCGGGGTAGTGCCAGGCACAAGATTGATTCGAAATTCGACTTCTCGCACAGGAGGAAATCCTGAAACGTCGTCGGGAAAAACTTGCGGGAATTCTTTCACAACTGGAATATCTTCAAGCTTCCTCTCCTTGCCTTCCTTCTTGACGACGTGAGCTAGAAATGCGACGTAATTTTTGCGAAGATAACTTCGGGCTTGAAGGCAGGACATCATTTTGAGCCATTTCGAAGGAGTTTCCCCAAAGATAGGTTGTGTCTGACCATCAGCGAGAGGAATACGAATGAACTTTTCATGGCACACCACTTCAGCGTGATGCTGGCTGAGCCAGTCCATGCCGATGATAACATCGAAACTTCCCAATTTCATAGGAATGAGATCAATTGAAAAATCGTGATCATTTAGGGTGAGAGTACAATCGCATATAATAGAATTTAATGAAGTGGGTTTCCCGTCAACAACTTCCACCGTCAGAGATTCAACGAGATTATCACGAGGTTGGTCGAGAATAGATTCGAATTCTAAAGACACAAAGCTCTTATCCACACCAGTATCGAATAATATGGATGCATAACTACCATTTACGAGAAACGTATCGTTGACCACATTGTTGTCAGCCCTGGCTTGGTTAGCGTTGATATTGAAAGCTCTTCCTCTAGCAGGTGGAGGAGCTTGGTTAGCTTGGTTTACCGGGTTTGTTTGAGCTTGGGCATGGATGATGTTCACCAGGTGTGGGCAAGTATTCCTGAAGTGGTTTGGGTCCCCACAATTGAAACAGGCACGCATGGATTGCATAATGGGGTAGTTGGGTTGGTAGTAAGGTTGGGCTGCGAGTTGCGCCGGTGGTAGAAATAAGGGTTGTTGGGCTTGGCCCACCATTTGATTTTGGGTTTGGTTGGAGGTTGACTGCGGTTCGATCGCTGAAGGGTACGGCAGGTTTGGATAGTGTGACCCGCACGGCCACAACTTGTGCAATGTTGGCAAGGGTTTTCGGGAGGGTGATGGTATTGGCAACGGTTACACTTTGGGTGTGGGCCAGTGTATGGCCTTTTGAATGGTGCGGCTGGAGGGGCGACTTGCGTGATTGGAGCTGCAGTGATGGGAGGGTTGGTTTGGGTGACAGCAAAGTTCTTGCCATTTCGCTTCCTCTTACCAGCAAACTTCGAGGATGAACCTGAGTGGTTTGGAATTGGGGTCTCAATGGGTGTTTTCTTCTTTTCATCTTTAAATTTGCCATTTCGAATGCGATTTTCAGTGAGTTCCGTAGCTAACTCCATTGCAGCTTCGAGTGTTGCAGGCGAAGTGCTTAAAACCGAATCTTGGATTTTCGAGGGGAGGCCTAGAATGTAGTGTTCAATTAGGCGGTATAATGGGGTGAACAGATTGGGAACCATTTGGTTCAACTCAAGAAACCTCTTGTTGTAGGAGGTGTGATCTCCTTCCTTTTGCTTTAGAGAATGGAATTCATCTTCAAGCTTCTTGATCTCGCTTCTAGGGTAGAAGCGTCTTGTCATGATCTCTCTTAATTCCTCCCATGATAAGGCCATGGCATCGTCTACACCTCGTTTTCCTTTTTCCGTGTTCCACCAGGTAAGGGCTACCCCAAACAATCTTCCAGCCGCGTAACGTACCTTACGGTCCTCGGGACAGTCGCAATTGAGAAAGGTGTTTTCCATCTCCTCAAACCAGTGAAGGAGAGCGGTGACACCTTCAGTCCCTTCATATTTTGGGGGATCGCAGGACTTGAAGTGTTTGTAGGTGCATTTGGGGGTTTTGGGAGGAGGGTTCGCGATGCTTTGGTCTTCTTGGTTGGGAGAGTTGATGGGATTAGCAGTGAGAGCTTGCTGAACTTGTAGTACGATGTCAGGAAGCACTGCGGCCATTTGTTTAGCAATTTGTGTGGCCAAGCGTTCGTTTGACTTTCCTGACCTTCTACCTCCACATAATTGCCTAGCAGACATCTACAGGAATATATGTAGGGAGATTGTGAGTTCAATAATTTCCTAGGTGTCATGTGTCGTAAAAAGAATGAAAACAACAAAACTAAAAATAATTTAACTACATCCATAGGATATCTTGGGTTTGCTCATGTTTGGGCCTCCAAATGTCTCCCATACCATTGCCTGTGTAGTCATGTGGGCCCCCATGACTATTGGGCTTGGTAGGATTCACATTGGTGTCGGCTGGTTAACACTCGCACCACCCGAATGAAAATCGTAAAACATGATTGCGAGATGTATGGTCGGAGGGTGTCCAGGTGTGGACACAATGACAACTCAAAGTGGGGTTAATTCACACGACGTTTGGTATAGCATGCTTTGGCCTAATAGGTCCTTCGTACTCTCATCGTTAGTCCCCAGGTAGGCAAACTGGTCCTTTATTTTGGATTTATACGAATGCCAAGCCTAGACAGGACGTTCCGACTACCGGTACTCGTACCCTTCCAGTTACTACATGCCCGTCGTGAAAACTCACTTTGATGTGATTTGAAAAATATGAAACATTGCAAGAAAGAAAAAAAATCTTCGAAAAGAAATCATGGAAATTGTGAAATCGTGAGGTGTGTGCTTTCATAGATATGATATGTTATGAGGATATGAACTATGATGAGCATTGCATATTAACATGTACTTGTGAGAGTGCTTGTATCATATTGTGTGTGAAAATAAACATGAAACATATAAACATTGTGAATTTTGCATGTAACACATAAAGAATTAAAATCTAGCCAACTATAGTATAGTCTCTAAAGGTCTAATAACCTATCCTATATCCCTATAGTCACAAGCCCTGATACCAATTTGTCACACCCCGACTCGCGGCGGAATAAAAGTCGGGGCATGATTGGGTTATCACCAAAGCTCATGATATTTACTAAGAAGTTTCATATTTATGAAATTCAAATTAAAATTTAAATATGCAACAAAATTTCATACAATCACAAATAAAAATCTAAATTCTTGTTCCAACGAAATAACTTGTTTATTCTTCTAGGCCATCCTAAGTGTTTCTTTCTTCAACTTGATCACCTGTATCATGCGTAAAACAGAGGAAATTTTGGGTCAACAAAAGTTGGCGAGTGAACCTTGATAAAACGTTTAAATAATTGATTTTTTTATGTTTATTTAAATAAAATTGTGCATAAATCACATGTGAGCAAATGTATATATGTAACCAATCACAAACCACATTGAATGAATATATGACATGAATGATGATGTATCTGAGATCAAGGCTCAATCAAACGGAGCCGATCTAATGAGGCACCTGATGCTCAACCCGTATCCCACGAGGAACTGATGGGCCTAATGAAATGAGTGCACTGAAATGATAAAATGTATCCACATATAAACCACACTACAAGCAATACACATTTGATCACGAAATGTTATAGGCACAAATGTTAAATAAAATAAAGAAATGATACGACACATGATACACCCCAAAACGTGATTAAAACGGGGAATTTGTAGAGATTCACTCACCTTGGGTGCGTATTCTTGAGTGGTAAAGAGAGTGCACGAGTTGGGAATTTATCCGATGAAGGAGTACTAACCTAGAAATAATAACGTGGTAATTCGGTAAATAAATAAACTATTATTTAAGTTATAATCTTTTGTTTTAGGATTTTTAGATTATTATTGTGGGTTTGAAAACCTTTGGAACATATATATTTAAGTTAATAATTAAAGTAATAACATAAGGTAGAATAAATAAAATAAAACAAATAATAAAAAAATAAAAATAAAAATTATATTAATAAATTTTCTGGCCAGACTGACAACCTTGTCAATGGCCGGTTCGATGGCTTGCCAGATATGCGTGTGGTGAGGCTCGAACTCGCGACCTCTCGTTCGTGTGCACGCAACTCTTCCAACTGAGCTACGTGTCTAACCCGTAAGATTCTGGATTTTAATTATTCTTATACACATTTTAGGTTTATTCAAATTTAATTAAGTTTAAAAAGGTTATACTGGATCGAACCGGACGCGTATCAAGGGTTTCGAACCCGGGACCTTGGTGGTATTTTGCACCCAGCCCAACCAACTGGGCTGAGTGTCTAACCCGATAACTCTTGTGTTTTAATTACATTTGTATACATACTGCCACTGATATATTTCATTCAAAATAAATGGTTATGTGTATTTATGCGGTCATGAGCCGGATTCGAACCAGGGACGTGAAGGCCATGTTTTGCACACAGTCCACCGCTGGACTGTGTGTCTAACCCGGTTAAAACTTAGATTTTAATTACATATAACCCGTAACCCACTTCATCTTCTTCATTTAAATTATTTTAACCAGAATCATCTTCATTTGATTACATCATAAAACTGTGTTTGATCATAGGTTTAATCATGGTTAAGCAATGAATGAAAGGATAAATGAAGGGTTTACCGATAGGATGCGGATCCTGGTTTTCCGGCGACCTCTTCCGGCGATTTGCAGAGAAATTCCGGCGACTTGATTCGCTGAGCAGAGGGGTGTTGAGCGAGGAAAAAATGCGATTAATGAAGAATGAATTGGGCGATTCTGGAGAGGGGAATTGTAATGGGTATTTATAGGCTGAACAGAGGTGGGTTGTTTTCGGTTCGATTGGAAACAAGAACTGATTGATTCCATCTAATTAAGATTGATTGGCTCCGGTTTTGGAAAGTTTCTACGCGGATTGCCAGCCGGAATCCAGCAAGGTCTTGACAGGCAGAAATTGGCGGGTTCGCTGATTTGAACCCACCGGCATTCCTCCGAGTTCTGAATATAAGATTTAATTGATTTCTAATCCTAACCAATGTGAGGGTGTGGCATGGTGGTGTTTGTCATGTGTGTTGACCCGGGAACCCGGGGTCGATTCCCGGTTCACCCTTTTTGAAACCTATTTTCTTTATTATTTTTATTAAGCCTATTAAACATTTATTTAATATTTAACTGATTATTTATTATTGTATTACGATTATTTTAAACATTTATTATTTATACATGTAATATTCTAATATTTTAAACAATAATAAAATAAAAAAATAACCGAACGACATACATAAATACACTTTGATTGATAAATTTGGGGCGGGTTCTCGAAACCCGATTTACACAAATGTTACAAATAGTGAACTTAACGCTAATGTAAAAATGTTAATTGCTACAGTAATTGAGAAACAAAAGGCAAATAACATGTACATTAACACAATTGCTGAGACAAAGTGTGAGCTTCACAGCATGAAAATAGAAACGGAAAGAGTAAGACAGCTTCTAAAGAGCTACACCACAAACGCACATGTCATTGATCACGTTTTACCTACGATTAAATCGGAGGAAAATGGTGAGAAATCAAAGTGTAAAGAGTACGGATGTGTTCCTCCACCATTTCTTGCAAGTTATTCATGCAAGAAAGATGATGAAGTTGAAAAGGCATTTAATCTACTTATTTTGTCTGATAAGAAAAATAAATTGCCTGAGAACATTGACGTAGACTTTACAAAATCAAATGATGACAATAAAGCGGTGGTATATAATGTGTTGGGAAATGATTCTGATGACGGCAGCTCTGAAAGCGCCAAATCAAGTTCAAACAACTCGAAATCACAATCTGAAGATGACAATACATCATCTGAACATGATCTAAGTGATGATCCTAATGTTGTCGTGTACAAGATTAAGGAATCTAATAGATTATACTTCGATGATAGTTTTCCGATTCGGAACGTGAAAGAAGATCAACTTGATAAGTTTTAAACTTGTAGAAGTTTCATCAGATGATCTGGAGAAAAATGAGAAAAGATTTTACTCGAAACCTAAAAGGAATGCACCGAAATGTTGGTGGTGATTTTCCTGAGCACAGGAGAGCGGGTTTAGTTTTGGAGGTTGAAGAAGAAGAACCGAAGAAGAAACAGAAAGCAATGTTCCAGGAATACAAAGGTAAGAATATAAGTTTGTGTATGGAACGAGCAGGGTTCAAGAAGAAAGTGTGATTGGTAAGCAATCAAATGATGAATTCAAGAAAGAAAAAGAACTTCGGGACAAGGCTAAGACCAAGTCCACAAGTGGATTGAAACCCACTAGTAGAAATGTTTCTGATAACCGGACTTGCTTTAAATGTAATACTGTTGGACATATTGCTCGCAAGTGTCTGAATCTAAAGCATGTGTTTCCTTGAAGAAAAACTGAATCAAAAGATGAAAAGCAAAAACAACCAGAGATTATAAAATCTGACACATAATCAATTAGAAACTATGAATCAAAAGACGAAGTTAAACCTAAAACGAGTTCAAAGTTTGAGAACTCAACATTTGAAAAAGGTAAAACTTCAAAGTTAAACGAAAACAAAGATTCTAAGTTCTATATCAAGAAAGCTAGAAACAAGGTACAATCTTGGGTTGCTAAGAAAAGGCTTTCATCATCAGAAAAATCAAAGTCTGTTGCTGATAAAACTAAAAATGTTAAATCAACTGAGTCAGTAATCAAACAGCAAAGAAAGAAAAGGTAAAAACGTTTTCAGAATCGACATTGGACGAAATGTTTGATGATGATTTTGAATACGATGAAGAATTAGAATATAGTTATGATGCTTATCAATACAAACCTAAAACCAAAAAGGTTTGGGTTTCATTTTTCAAATAGTTGTTTCTTGTGCAGGAGTCCCAAGATCCACTCTATCAAAGTTGATACAGGATAGCGGAGCTCCATGAGTCTTTAACTTATCTAGAAAGTCATAATCTTTGACGTTTTTGAAATCACAAGTGGTTGAAAAAGAAAATTTTTAAAATTTTTGAGAAAATTCACATCGTTAAACCGAACACTGATTGTTATATTGAAAAATCATTTAAAATTTTGATTTCTACAAGTGATTCTTACAAAGTGGTTTCTACTAGTTGATGTTATCAAAGTTTAATGGTTTGTTCCGCTAACAGGTGATGATGCAGAAAATGAAATCAAAAGGATCGGACGACGAGTTCTCGTGATCCTCATTGGTTTGTTATATTTTTAGAAGAATTTCTTTAAATCTAAAATCCAAAAAATATGTTTTTGATTTTAGGGGGAGTAAGAAAATTTTAAAAAAAATCAAAAAAATATGAAAAAGTTGAAAATTCAAAAACATTGAAAAAATTCAAAAGTACAAAAACATCGAAAAAGACAAAAGAATTTTGTTGTCAAAAAGGAAATGATAGTACATCAGTGGACTATCACAGTATGCTAAAGAATTGTAAAGTTTAAAAGTGATAAACAAGTCTTACTATGGATGTGTCGATAGGCTTTATACGTTCAGTAGATTGTTTCCGGGATATAAACTAAATTTTACAATTGCTTAATCTCGTGGATTAACACATCTTGGATATATGGACTTAGTACTCCGAAATTTCAATTGAAAGGTTGCCTGATTCTGAGATACGAGGTCTTTATAGATGATTGGTATCTGGGGTATTATACATGTTCTTCTGATTTTACGGAAGCAATAGCCTAGAACTTCTATAATGCTTTTGCTATAAACCCTTAAACTGCATGCAAAACTTGAAAAGTATCGAAAGATCTAATCATTTGCAGTGCTTAAAAGATTACTTAAATGGAACACACCTTTAAGTCGAGCCTTCATCTCTTTGTCGGTACTGTAGTACTAACCTGAGCTCTCAAGGCCTCGCATAACCCAGATACATATATCAATTACGCTATACTCACCTGTAAGATGAAATCTAGGGAATCTGGATTCGGGAGTATATTCAAGAGGTGGGAACCATAGTTAAGTCAAGTTTCATAATTCTTACCTAACATATCCTGGAAATTGAGAAACGTGATGAAGTTTAAGTGGACAAACATATCGACAATTTAGGTAAACGAGTTTAAAACTTAAAGTCTTTAAAAAAGGTCAACGGTATTGGTGATATGTCTTAAGCAAACTGATATGATCCTTAGACACGAATCACAAAAATATGTCTGTAAATATGTTTACACATAGTTTAGTTTACTTGTTAAAAGTTTCTGTAAATACTTTACTTGCTTTTCAAAGATAAAACCAAAAAGATTTCCAGTGTGTTTTAGCATAAACTTTCTAAAATACAAAAAGATTTTGTTTCTACATTAGTTTCAATGAACCAATGTTGGAGAACGGATCTTCGAAGTCTGGTAAGAAAATCTGATAAATGTTTAAAAGTTCATTAATTTGAAACTTTAAAATTAGATTGTTCAAAACGGTTTTTCAAACTGAGGTCATTAATTTGGACTTGATTGATATATTTGGTTAATCAAGGTCATTAATTTGGACTTGATCAACTAAGTGGATTTTTACAACTCAAATGATAAAAATGTGAAAGTTGAAGGTCTTAAAGGTAAAATGTATTCAAGGTCATTAAGTTGAACTTGAAACAATTAACGTTTTTTGAAAAGATTGAAGTGAAGATTAAAGTTTGAAATGTTGATGGTACAAAATTTCAAAACAGTGAATCTGAAATGTTTATTTGAATGTCAGAATTTATTTAGACAGGTAGTAAAGTTTGAGGGGGAGCTGGATAAAACATTGTCCAAAGATTTCAGAAAGCTCAAAGCTAGGGGGAGTTTAAAGTTTAAAGACCAAAGCAAAGGGGAGTCTGAAGACTAAAGCTTAAAGCTAGGGGAGCATGTTGATTAAAAGTTTTATCAAGAACAAAGCTCAAAGAAAGAGGAAGAGGATATAAAGATCAAGATGTTAAAGTTTATTCAAGAACTAAAGATCAGAAGACTCAGTAGATTTTAAAAGTTAAAATGACAGCGGCAACATCCAAGGGGGAGTCTGTTGGTGCATATGTCTGTTGCCTACGTCATTATGTATCGAGTCTGAGCGAATAGGGCTTAAACTGTTAGAAACAAGGCATATTTAAGATAAGTTTGAGTCAAGTTCACCCATGATTGTAGGTGAGAAGCCAAGTTCGGCCGAACTTGACTAGGTCAAGTTCGGGCGAACTTACCCCATGGCTTGTCCCTCACCAGCGAACTTGTACTACTATATATAGGTGCCTTGGGATTTCATTTATAACGGATGGAGAGATTTTGGCACAGAGACGGCGAAGCTCTGTTGGATCCGGTTCTTGAATGTATTGAACTTTAGATCAATGAAAACAACATTTAAACGAGTAATTCTTGTTATTTGATTAACTTGTCATTAGTTTCCGCCTAATCGGACAACAGATAACAAATTTAGATTCCCGTGCTAATCATGGACGTTCCTACACATCCGGTATCATTTCCTTTGAGGAAGATGCAACATGAATTCGTTGAAAGAGGTTACACCGGATAGTTGAAAGGTATGACAATCTTCAAACCTAATTTTCCAGCAGAGAGGAAATTCTTTTTCCACACCCTACTTACTTGTGTCTCTGCAAAAACAACTGCTTTCAACGAGATTCCATGGAACATGCAGTATCTGGGATTTGCAATTTTAACTGGTTCTGATTTTAACTTCTCTCAGGTGATGTTCAATGATCTTGTTATCCAAGATTCATGAGTGTTTACTTGCAAGACCAGATCAAATCAAAGGCAAGTAAACAAGGCGCAGTTACAAACGTTGGCAGCCTAAACCATGAAACGTTCACACGAATTACAAATCAAGATAAAGTTTCCAAAACAGAAGCAGAGGAGGCTGAGCCTATTTTACAAGAACAAAATGTTCATGCTCAACCTCCGGCTGCTGAGCCCACTACTCTAGGTGATCAGGGCATCACAACCGCTTCTCTGAAACCCACACCTAAAATTTCCAAAAAGAAACCATCCAGAGCATCCTGAAAACCCACCAAACTCAAAAAGGGTCCTCTGGAATATGAGATCCCAGAGGTAAACCCAGTGACACCACCAAAGTCACCAACCACTGCTGCTACTTCTTCACAGCAAATGGTAGAAAGATCTCAAACCGGCTTTAAAACTCCTCCTACATCCTCACAAAAGGATCAGGTTGTATGCACAGGGACACCAAACTATGAAGCTCTAGGATCACTTTGTTCTATCTTCCACAGCCCCTCTCCCAGGGCAATGTCGCTTTCTACATAGCCACTCTCCCCAATGCCATCATTACCTCCCACCATGTTACCCTTGCTGAATGCAATAGAAATTGAGCAGACATTATCCAGCACTTCTCACCAACCCATCAATGAGAATATAGTTCAACCAAAGGCTGGGTCTGACTTATTTCTAAATGCTAGCACATCAGCAAATGAAGAGGCTACATCCCTTGGGTTACATGTAACCCTTGGTGATAGTTCAACAATGGCCGCCTCTACAATTGCTGAACTCCCAAGTTCTCAATTGGACAGTGGTTACATAGCTAAGACCTTGTTGAAGGCAACCACTGCTGAGGCTACTAAGGTAACCTCTGCTCTAGTGGGAAGTCCCCAGAACCCAGACAAAGGGGCATCGAAGATGGAAGCAAGTGGTAACCCACTTGCTCATGATATCTTGGATACACCTACCACATCTGGTAGGAGTTCAGATGATCCTATTAAGTTAGGTGATGAGCTAAAATATCAAGAATTGACGGAAAGGGTTACCAAGGTTGAAAGCACTGTTGATGAAATAAAAGATTTTTGGAAACAGTTGATTACTATACAGAGCCAACCCCCCTGTTCCAACCACTGCCGAGCTCAAATATGCAATAAATCCTATCTTTCAACAAGAGAATCATTTCCTGGAACCAAAACATAAGCATCAGATGATGGAACTCAGGAATATGGTTGATGCAAGATATAATGACACTGTTACAGATATCAAGGCAATCAAAGCCCACTTGCTCACCACCACTGGTACATCTCCTCCTACTGTCATTTTTGTAACTCCAGATGAAGCCAAAAAGGGGGAGAAACCTTTGGGTAACAAAAGGTTGAAGATGTATAACTCAAAGGCAAGGCCTACAGTGAATATCCCTAAGCCAGATGGCTCAAAGAAACCAGATTTAACTGAAGATATCTTGGAAAGGGCAAAGAAGTCCCATAAGAAGGTTGTGTTTGATGAAGGAAAGGTGTTGGTTGAGAAAAAGATTGATCAGCAGTTAGAAAAGGGAAGGACTAGTACCTCAACAAATAGGAGATCTTCTACAAAAGCAAGACAACCAGAATCCACACCTCTCAAAACTAAAGATGCTACCAATCCAACCACAAAAACCTCTGCCAATACAAAATCAACTAGATCTTCTCACACAAAACTCATATCCACCTCAACAGATGTTACAGCAACTGTTGTACCAACATCTATTGACACAACAGAGGTTGTAGCAGATGTTATCACAACCACTTCCAACATTACTTTTCCCACTTCCACACAAACTTTACCAACACCACCAAGAATTCCAAGCCATCCATCATCACCATCAATCAGTTTTAAGAGGAGAAAAGTCACAAAGGTCATAAACAAAGAAAAGATCCATGTTCCTTTGCCTCTTGCATCTGCACTAATGCTAAATCTAACCTCTGCTCCTTCAACCGAAACATCTGCTCCACCAAAAGAAGTAATTCCTGCAGTTATAAAATTTCCTCTTGATTTGCCTGCAGTCATGAAAGAAATCATATCTTTCTATGATGAAGAAGATCCAGAAAAAAGACATTTACCTTCACTTCAAGGTTATCCAAAGCCTGCAAATATCAGTAATCTGGCACTCAAAGAAAAACAGGCAGAGGATATTTCTAAGAAGTTGTCTAAAGGTAAAAGTGATAGAGAAGTGCAGAATCAACTCCAGTTTCAATTGAGCAAAGTTAATCCCTTGAAAGATTCTCAAAGAATTTATCAAATAAAATTTCTGAAGCAGAAGATAAACTCTTGAAAGAAAATTACATCTCACACGTCATGGAAACAAAGAAATATGCTGCTACAAGAGCACAGTTCAAGGATTGGTCTGTGAGTGAGCTTCAAGAAGAAAATGCAAGAATAGAAGCACAATCAAAAGATCCCCACAACAAACCTACATGTCCAGACTGGAACAAATACAAGAAGAATGTAACTGAAAAGACCCTAAAGCTCAGAAGAATGTAGGAAGAGCTAATTCAGAATCACTATGGGTCAAAGAATCAGGTGATGAGATGAGGGGAGATAAGAGTGTTGGATACATACAAAATGCTTGAAGCTAGAAGAAAAAGGATCCATCCATGCCTCCTAAACCTGATTATTCCAAAGAAGATGTTGCTCTCAAAGCCCGGCTCTCTAAAAAGCCCAGCTCAACAACTGTCCAATCCACACTTGCTTTGGTAAAACAAAAAAGGCAAGAGGAGTTGTCTGAGAAGGTTGACAAAGAGTTTGAGGAAGTGTTTATCAAAGAAGGAATCAAGAATATGATGGACTATCCAACAGATGATAGAAGTGCCAAGTTGGCCGAAGATTTGACAAGAGTAGCCCCATCCTATCCTCAGCAATAAAAGCTCCTTCAAGAAAGCCTTCAGACCAAAAAATTCTAAAGTGGAAGGTCAACAAAGACACCACAATTGACTCTGATCAAGTCTGATGGTAAGGTCACTAAACTAACCATGGAAGCTGCTTATGGGCTTGCAGTAGAAGACTTCCACGAACTACTAAGTTTAGAACTTAAGGAGGATAAGCAACAATTCAAAGGTCAAATAAGAGAGCTCTTTTTGAGGAATAAAGATCAAGAATAAGGTTTTTTGGCATCATCTGTTCCAGGGGGAGATTGTTGGGATTAACCTTTGGAAAGGAACAGATGATACAAAGTCAAAACACACCATCCGAGCTTTGGTCCAGCTACAGAGGTTTCTATCCACTGATAGGCTTTTACTACTTTCAATAAAGAACATTGTTACCTATCCTCTGACAGAAGAAACTCCCAACCGCTGATAGAAGAATACAAGATCAGAGGTTGGCCAGCGGTGTTTAGTCTAGTCTTAGTTAAATCAATGTAACAGTGCTACGCACTGATAGCTTTAGTCTAGCAGTGTTTATAGTTAGTTACGTTTTGTTAGCTGTCACTATCAACCATGACGTCATTGTAAGACGATAAGTGGTTAGATAGTTAGTATAAATAGGCGCTCATTGTAACAGTTTTAATGGTCTTCTTAAAAAGATCAATTTCGCATATCTTCTTCATTTCTTACTATCAAACGATCGTTATTGAGCTAAGGGGGAGTTTGTGAATCACTTGCAATAGTTTAATTACTTAAAAGAAAGATGGTGATGAAAACAAACGACCAATTGATTGTTGTGAAAGTTTTCCATTAATCCGCTGAACTTAGTCTCTGTGTTCAATCATTTTCATTATTTGAAACAAAAACAGCAATCAATTCAAACTTAGATTCTAACAGTGAAATATCTCAAACTTTGTGAATTTTTCATATGTAAGAGTTTATTTATTTGATCGCAACTGAAATTTGTGCCTTTTAGGATGAATCGCGTTTTGTAACCTGTTTCTAGTATTTGATGCCATTGAAATTGGGATTTATAGAATATGATTCGAAGCTCATCCCCATTCTAGCCAAGTTTGTGTTGCAATTATGATCACTAAATGCTAATTATAAATTTTCCATAAAGGTTTGGTTATGATCATACCTCGAAACAATGGATCGGCCGATCAGGACGTCTCCACCGCTCAAGACACCGAATTGCGTCATCCAGAATTCGATGGTTGCACTCTCAATTTCAAGGGTCAACTGTTAAACAAGTCACTTCGAATCTAAAGCTTAGAAAAACGTCATCTAAGTTGAAACGAATGAAGGTGGTGAAGTATATAGAAATCAAATGCCATGGATTACAAGCTTTCTCGGTTATTTTGCTTTCCGCCGTTATCAAACCTTAAATCTGAATAGTAGGATTCGGTAGCTGTCAAAACCCTAGATGAGTAGATGACAAAAGCGGAACTTAGCAAGGCTGGAATAGAAGGCTCTATGACTAGTTTGAACCGGGTCATTGAGCTTCTTTATATGTGAGTTAAATAAGCACCAACTATGACTACTTAGCGAGGCTTACACGATGTACCATATTCACGGATCATAAAATTCTTTAGCATATTTTTAATCCAAAGGACTTAAATAAGCACCAACGACGTTGGGTAGAATTGTTGAACGACTAGGATTGTAAAATCAAGTACCATCCAGGCTAGGCGAACGTCATTGCGGATGCCTTGAGTCAGAAAGAACGAGTTAAGACGTTACGTGTACGTGCTTTGGAACTAACAATTCAAACAAACCTCACCACTCGGATTAACGATGCACAACATGAACCCGTTAATTTCACGTCAAAGTTTATATTTTTTAAACATATTTTAATGATTGTATGTGTTAACAAAAATGCATTACATTTTTATTTCTAAGTATATAACATTACATTTACTCAACACGTTGGATCTAACCTAGTACTTGAAAATAGAATTTAGATTTTCAAGGGAAAAGACAACACGCTGATGGAGTCCTCACGTTTTACATAAATCATTCCATATGGAACTCATACCTTATCTTCTAATTAAAAAATAAAAAATAAATAAACATAATTTGATTATAGGCATATTATTTTGTATATAAATTATGAAATAGTTATCAGATATACATACTCCTTTTTTAAAATTGATAATTATTTCAAGACATGAAACTAGTTAGGCATAAAACTAATACATATGCACAAAACCTCAATCAACTGAACTGAAAAACATACATTTGTGGGAGTTTGTCCAATTGCATTCCTCATTTATGCCCTAGAGAATAAAAACATACCAAGTGAGCATTCTTTAGCAGACCATTCAATCAACATGACTTCAGTGCTGATGAAATCTGCATGCCTGAGATTAATAGGGATTGCTAAGCTTCCAACCAGTATGCACCTATTAAGAACATTGCTGCATGTACCCACCTGCCATAAAACAACATAAACACATATTCAATTCAGTGCATATTCAATAAAATCAACGACTTGGGTAACGGGTCAAAATGGAAGACCTTTTAGAGGGCAAATGGGTCTGTTCGAGTTTGGACAATGATATTCAATGCTTATGGAGATGGAACAAAAGATATAGATAAATACCAACAAACCCCAATATTTATTGGGAAAGGTATTGTGTCAGGGGCGGATCTATGGGTATCTTAGGGGTTGCCCAGGATACCCCTTAACTTTCTTGGTTAAGTGCTATTTTTTTCTTCTCTGTTTCATTTATGGGATACCCTTGATAAAATTAATATTAGGATACCCCTAAGCACATCTAAGAACCATAGGAGAACACTAGAAGTGAAAAATAGGAAATCAAAAGATGGATATCATCTTGGTGGATTTTTTTGCTTTCCAGGCGATGAACTCTTAATAGAGGAAGAAGAACATGAATAGTATCGCTTTTCAATTTATATTTATTTTATGATATTTAAAAAGGACAGTACATCAAGCAAGTTAACTGATAGCATGTTTTAGTCAAAGCATTTTTTGACAAAGGCCTTTGGAGAGTGATCGAGGATATTGTGTTTTGTGGGGGTCCGTTTTTGGGGATCTTCAATGGAGGCTAGCAACCCTTCCAATCCGTTTTGGGGGGTTTGGTTTATTTTCGGCTGAGGATATATGTATCTACATATGCTTTTGTAGCCTCGTGGTGCAATCTTGGAGTTTGCAGGACCACATTCTTTGGAACTGTGGTATTGTTTGGTTAGTTTATGATTATGTGTGTGTGTTGGATTGCATGCACATGTCCCTTGCTGATTTTGATCTTGGTGGTTTCTCTATTAAGGACACCCCCTAAAGCCCAAGATGCTTTGGCGAGTGCCCTATTTAATAGAATTGTCCAGAATTTGGTAGAGAAGTTTGGTCTATCATCTCGTTAGAAAGCCGTGTTTGATTGTCTCTGGGAAGCTCATGCTCAAAATTTCCTGACAATCATCCCCATTGAAGGCCTCGGCCAACACATGTCAACTGTGGAGTACCAGGAAATTCTTATGTACCGGCTAATGATCTCTCGGTTTCCGGTTGATGAGCCTTGTCCAGGAAATTCTTAAGTACTGGCTAGGCTGCACTGCACTTAAGGCGGAGTCAGGCAAAGTCGCTAAACACGAGAAAGCTTGTTTGGAGAATCAACATGTGTTTATACCATTTGCTTATTTTGGCACATTTGATTCCCTAGCCCCGGAGGCCGTGGAATTCCTAAACATAATTCAGCGGGTCGTGAATAGTAATTTCCAAAAGTTGATTCGTCTTTAGTAGGATCGGTTTTGCAATTCAAAAGGGGGTTGTGGCGCAGCTTGTTCGCGTTTACCTGTCATTTGCTTGTAATTTGTTGTTTTGGCATTTTAATGAGAAAATTAAAAACGAACAAAAAAATATTTATTTTATAAGAAATTTTTGTCTTGTTAATTGTTTTTTAATATATTTATTTTATAAGCAATTTTTGTGTTAACTTTAAGAAGTAATAAAGTAATTGAGTTTTTGTTGATTACTCTACTACACATCATCTTTAAAAAATGATAAACTAATTAGTGTTTGTTGATTACTCTGTTAACTACCAATAACATAATAACAACAAAAATGGTAGAGATTGTAGGTCCACTTGGAGGATCAAGATTAAACCTACTACCTTGTTGTTTAAACACACACACGAATGCAGAATCCAAGTGTATATGCAAACAAAAGCAAGAGCACAACCAACACAAGAAATATATAACACTTAAAGCTCAAGTATTGATTTCCACAGAGTAACATTACAATGTTTACAACATTTGCTCTCAACTCTCTCGATGTGCTCTCTCCTAAAACTGTTAAATAAAGTATGTTTATATAGGCTATACACCCAGTAAAGTAACATCACGAGGGATGTTATTGGGCCACGAAACATGTCAAAGCCCACGAAGGATAGGGTCCTTCGTGGACCATTCTCACGAACAACTACAAGCCATGAAGAAAGGTTCTTCATGGACAGAAAGGGACGAAAAATGTTATTCGTGAAGAACCATTTCAAAATGGTTCTTCGTGGACATGCTTGTGGTGTAATATCCATGACATCATCATCATGATGTCATGATGATGAGGTCCTTTTCGTAGCGTATCGTATCTTCGTTCTGCATCGCGAACGTCGGGTTGTACTCATTCACTTGTTCGATTAAAAATATTTGCTTTTAACTTTAAATTTGACAATTTTAATATTAAATGTGAACCTTCTGTGACAACACCAAATTTAAAAATCCACGAACAACTTGAGTCATGAAAATAATAAACCTTCTGGATTTTGAATTTCCTCACATTCGTGAACCTTATCGATTGGTACCTCAGTTGCAAAATCAGCTAAAATATTTGCCCTTTAATGGCAGGGCGTGGCTTATAGATGATATTGTGTCCTCCCAACTCGATCGCCCACTTCGCTAACTGACCCGAGACGTCTGGTTTTGACAATATTTGACCCAAATGATAGTTAAGACAGTGATAACATGACCAGAAAAATATCTGCGCAGCCTGCACAAAGCATGAACTAGCACAAGAACTAGTTTCTCCATGATGGAATACCGGGTTTCTGGATCATTCAGCATTTTACTAACATAGTAAATATGAGTTTGAACTCCACTCCATTCAACTAACAAGACTGCGTCGACTGCCATCTCAGAAGCGGCGAGATAAAGTATCATAAGCTCTTTGTCCAGTGGAGCTGTAAGAGTCAGGAGTTGAATTAAACAGTCTTTCATCTCTTGTAAATCTTTCTCTGCTTCAGGAGTCCACTGGAACTTTTCTTTCTTATCACAGCCGAGCAATGTGCTTAAAAAGGATAAGATTTTGCAGCATGATTTGCGAGGAACCGATTGAGCGCAGCTAATTGTCCTGCTAAACGCTGCATCTCTTTGATACTTGATAGTGAGGGCATGTTCTGAATTGCCTTGACTTTCTCGGGGTTAACTTTAAAGCCATCTTTTTTCACAATAAAACCCAGGAATTTACCTTCCTCCATACCGAAATAACATTTGCTCGGGTTTAGCTTCAAGTTGACCTTTCGTAAAGAGTCAAAAGTTCTTTGATATTTGCCAAACATTGTTTCTTCAGTATGGCTCATGATGACGAGGTCGTTAATATAAACTTTGACTGTGACCCCGATGTCATCCCCGAAAACTGTGTCCATTAACCTCTGATAAGTAGCTTGCGGAGACCAAGGGGCATTTTAGTGTATCAGAAGATACCTTTCTCCATGGGGAAGGCCGTTTTATCCTCATCTTCTTTCTTCATTAAAACTTGATGATAACCTTCGTAACAGTCAGGTAAAACATTTCCAACGATAAAAAACTAGCGAATGGACCTTCTTGTCAATTTCCGGTAGAGAGTAACAATCTTTTGGACAAGGTTTATTTAAATCTTTAAAATTAACACACATGCGCCAACAACTATGTGTTTTAACCATAACCAGATCCGCCACCCATGTTTGATATCTCACTTTGCGCAGGATTCCTGCCTCTAATAACTCAGCGACCTGTTCTTTCATAGCACTAGTTTTTTCTGAGCCAAGGTTGCGCTTCTTCTGTACTACAGGTTCCGTCGAAGGGAATACGTTCAAACAATGTTCTGCAACATCACGTGGAACACCGGTCATATCAGCAGGTGACCAAGCGAATATATCCATGTTTTGGAATAATACTTAAGCTTGGCACGGATTGTTGTGGATATTGCAGGGCCTAACAAAACTGTTTGTTCAGGGTATTTGTTGTTAAGTATCCACTTCTTTGGTTCATTTAGTGATGGTTTGGCAGCTTTGGCTACTGGTTCTTCAATAGACATGATTTCCTTACGCGCGTACAAGATAGCCACCCCTGTCTTAGTTAGAAAACCACATGCTGCATGTGGAGTGGAGGTGATCATGTAGAAGTCGCGCTGTGCGCAGCAGCCTAATAGGACATCATGGCGAGAAGTCGCCGGCATCACCATAAAATTTACTTCGATCGTGCGCAAGTGTTTCCCATCCGAAAGGATGACAGGGAAAGTAACTTGTCCGAGAGGAAAGACGGCCTCATTGTAGAAACTAGTTAAAGGGAAATCAGCCGACTCAAGGCGCGCCTTATCCTCTGGATCTAATAGTCTAAAGCATTGCTCATAAATGATATCCATTGAGCTCCCAGGATCAATAAACATGTAATCAGTACGGTAGTGTCCCAAAATACCTGTAATCACTACTGGCCATTCTTCATGTGGTCCGCCAGGGAGTATAGGAAAAATTACTTGTTGCTCACGCCAATTATCATTGCGAAAACACTGGTGACTGCGCTTGTGCATCGTTCCCCCTTGAATCATGGAAACCTGCTTCATCTTTTTATTGCTTGGACCCTCATCTCCGCGTGTAATCTCACGAACTTCTTTGCCCATGTTCTGGAGTAAATGTGTGAGTTTACCACTTTTCAAAGCTTTTTCAATCTCTGTACGTAAACTAATGCAATTATCAGTTGTGTGCCCCGTATCCTTGTGATAATCACAGAAGAGATTCAGGTCCTGACCCTTCTTATTTTTCATGGGTTGAGGTTGTTTGAACTGATAATTCTATGTGCTCAGAATCTCTGCCAGAGACTTTGTTAGAGGCGTCCATTGTCTTTCTCGATCCTCTTGGTTAATCGCCTTTTGACTTGTTACTTTATTAATGGTTGCGCGAGCATCCATTGGCGAATAAGGAGAATATGATCCCTGATTTGGATCTTTCCAACCTTTTTTGAATTTCCGACTACCCCTACTCAGATCTTGAGGGCGATTCTGTGGTAAGGATGGTCTGTTGGAATTTAGATTGCGCTCAGTTTGGGCATAAAGTTTGGATGCCGTCATAAGTGTTGGGATTGAACTTTTGGAAAGGAACAGATGATACAAAGTCAAAACAGACCATCCGAGCTTTGGTCCAGCTATCAGAGGCTTCTATCCGCTGATAGGCTTTTACTGCATTCAATAAACTCACCTATACATATCCTCTGACAGAAGAAATTCCCAACCACTGATAGAGCATTACAAGGACAGAGGATAGCAAGCAGTGCTTAGTCTAGTTTTAGTTTAAATCAATGTAACAATGCTATGCACTGATAGCTTTAATCTAGCAGTGTTTGTAGTTAGTTATGTTTGTTAGCTGTCACTATCAGCCATGACGTCATTGTAAGACGATCAGTGGTTAGATAGTTAGTATAAATAGGTGCTCAATGTAACAGTTTTACTTGTCTTCTTAAAAAGATCAATTTTGCATATCTTCTTCATTTCTTACTATTAAACGATCGTTATTGGGCTAAGGGGGAGTTTGTGAATCATATGCAATAGTTTAGTTACTTGAAAGCATGATGGTGATGAAAACAAACGACCGGTTGATTGTTGTAAAAGTTTTCCATTGATCCGCTGCACTTATTCTCTGTTTTTCAATCATTTTCCATTATTTGAAACAAAAATAGCAATCAAATCAAACTTAGATCCTAACAATAAGTTTATCCCAACTCTTAGGCAAACCAATAGTGCCAGACAAAACCTTAATCATTTCATCACAGTGCACAACATATTTGAACTGTGCGCGAATCAAATCTTCATGAAGATCGCCAATCTTAAGGACCTCTTTGTTATAACGAGTAATAAAATCTTCTAAACTTTCATCATCTCTCTGCCAGTGTTCATCACGTCTGAGGAGTCTCCAACATAACGTTTTTCCTGACTAAAATGAGTTAAGAACTTATCCTTGAGATCATTCCAGGAAGTTAACTTACCAGTTGGAAGATTATCAAACCATAAGCGCGCAGCCCTAGTGAGGGTCTGAATGAATAAGTGACACCACATAGGCAACGTCCATCCACCAGTGAGTCCTGCGCTGGTAAATAGGCGCAAGTGGTCGTCCGGATCAGTCATTCCATTAAACTTTCCCACATTTGATGGTAACTTTTCACGCTCGAGCGGAGCCAACGCAATTTCTTTCACAAACTTTGATTCCTCTGCTGCTTCAGTTGGTCTATAGATCAGGTTGTAATCATGCTCAGCCTCTGGATTATAAACCACGCAAACTTTTGGTTTATAATCAACATGATCCTTGGATAAACGGTTGAACACACTTGCACTATCACCCTCATCATATGATTTGTCATATTCATCGTACTGACTGTCCCGCTTTTGTGATCCGCGCGGACCCAGATGAGAATGGACGGAAGAACGTTTTTGAGTTTGCTCTTCTCCAGACGGTGTAGAGTCATTCCTGATTCTGGATCGCGAATACATCTATGTCTCCTCAACAGACAATTGTGACGGTGCACGTGCTCTGTTTGGTGAATCTTGTAACTCAAAACTCGAGGTGCCGGCGAAGCACACACCTGAGTAGCGGGTATTTGAGCATGAAGTGTTGGTGTACCAGTGTGTGCACAAAGCTGAGCGTAAATAGCATTCAACGCACTTTGAGATTTTACGTACCACGAGATTGGAGTCTCACCAGGTGGTAGAATTAAAGCAACAGGTGGTATTTCATTTTGGACTCCCAGAGTTACTGGAATGTTCACATGACCTTGGTCATGATGAGCATCAACTTCGCCGGAAAACTCTTCTTCCACGTGCCCGTCGATCTGAGCACCATGAGCAACATTTCGAATCTCAAATCGAGCACCTAGCGGATGAGATGAACCATTATCCATGATACTGAAGATTCAGGCAAACAAACGAAAGATGAGAAGAAAAAAAGAAGTAATCAGTCGGCGCCAATGAAGAAACACCAGATCTACGCCGATCAGAATTGAACTAGACCTGAGGTTGCGGTTTCTGCATAAAAAGGTTAATCTTAAGTTTACTCGCCATTTGGAAGATCACTCGCCGGTAAACACTGCAAAACAGAACACCGTTAGACTTGCCACAGGGAGAATGGGGGTTCTCTCCGTGACCACCCTCCAGCGTGAGAATAAGTACAGTGTATCAGAAGAGATTAAGTGAAGTAAGAGAGAGAGTATGTGAAAGTGAATAAGATTGCTTGTACCTGAAGTCTCGTATTTATAGTCGGGTTTGGGTGCCAAAATGTGAAAAAGAGTTAACGGAATCTTTCTACGCCGTTAGTCAGTGATCTTGCCATCTATGCACACGGATCGTGTGCTGATCAACGGCTAGGTGATTGCCACGTGGAAAGTGAACTCGTCAAGATTTATTGCAAAATATGCCATCATCGTGTTTTTAGATGAGTCGCGTCATATCCGATTGTAACCGAATGAGGCCATGCATGATGAGCATTAAATGTTTCTAGAAGATTTCACAGTTGTGAGCCTCTTGTCAAAAGCCACATGTCCAGTTTGTTGTAACAGAAAAGTTTCCTTTTGTCTGATTCTTACATTCCTGCATGCGGTGTGCCTAAGAGTTCTTAACTGCTTGTTAAGCCTAATCATATCCTTGCGCGAGGGTGTTACATGATCATTGGCCTTCTCAGTATCCCATCGCAGGGTTGTCTAGAGAGTTTTTCCCCAAGTTAATTGAGGTTACTTACGCGAGCCCGCGCAAGACTGTATCCAAAGCAAATTTGAAAAGGAGCAAATGTATGGTCCTCTTCACTGGTGCAGGGTTTTTGGGACCATACCCCTTTAATAACTAAGACCACCATGCAGGCAACAAACAAGATAGCTTCTCCATGATGCTAAAATATTAGAGAGCCAAAATGCTGGAAGTTCCGGTAGTATCGAGAAAATGGGGCATCAGTTAGTGTTATTATGACTCAAAAGCCGACCATAGATGAGTGCATTAATTTGGATGATGCCCAAAACCATTAGTTTCATGAATTGACGGAACGACTGTGTGTTGCATTCTCCAAACTCAAGGAGTTGGGCACTAAAATGCCCCAAGCTAACGTCTAGCTTAAACTTGCAATTACCTAAAAGCTGGCCTCCTCACAAAAGGAGCTCTCTCAAGTACTCAGCTCTCTATCAATCAAGCCACCAGCCACTCAAAGTCAAAGTGTTGGTGAGGTTTTAGCCATCTCATCACTGCTAGCAGGGGAGCTCAAAATCTCCTTTAGGGATATCTTAGAACCCATGTTCCAAGAATACCTCACCACATTTGATGCCAAGGTATTTGGCTATTCTGCCCCCGGGCCCAGGCCGTGGTTACACCACTTTATGCAAAGGCAGGGAACTGCTTATGTTAAAAACGGGGAGAAGAAGATTGACATGATAGAGGCTGGGTAGATAAGGGCACAAAAGAGTGCTGATGAAGCATTAGCTAAGGCCATAGTTGAGAAAGAGAAAGGAGTTGATGAAGGAGATGTTGATCATGCAGAGATAATCAAAAGTTTAAATAAGATAAAAGGGATCTAAGTGCTGCCTTGGTGAAAAGCAAGATAGAAAAACAAAGAGAAGAAGAGAAAGCTCTAAGGCAAGACACCAAGATCACAAAAGCTACAAAGATTGACATGAGGCCACCATCTGTGATCTAGAAAGCCAAAACTATTAAAACTTTAGAAGCCGAAAAAAGACAAGCTCAACAAGTTCATCCAGAAGTTTCCTAAAAATAAACAGCTGGTCTCAAAAGAAAAACAGCTGGTCTCGGTCAAACAGCTGGACCAGGCAAAACTATCGGTCTCCAAGCATGTTCTACTCCACCATCAAAAAGATCAACATCAAAGACACAGTTTGGGGCTAAACCAGCAAAACTACTAGTAAACTATCTTGCAAAAAGCCAGAAGTTTCACTAAAACCAATAGAAGTCATCAAACCAGTAGTTCTTCCACAAACAAGAAACAACTGACCAACCAACAAAAAGAAGAAAGTTGGTTCTATTTGATGAACCTGAAGATGTACAAGTAACAACAACAATAGAGCCTGTGACAGAAGCAGTTTTCATAGTGACATTTGCTGAAGCGCCTCCTCTCCCCCTAGATTTATTGCTTCAATGCAACAATTACCTCTTCTAAAGATTGATGAAAAACTCAACTATGAGGAAAATACAAGGAAAATAGAAGAAGAAGCTGTCAAAGAATTTACAGATCATCAAGGGAAGATGACATATAGGAAGGCTCAGTACATCATGGATCTGAGGATGAGGGAAATCAGAAACTATGAGCAGCACATGTTTCAAAAATCACAAGAACTTTCCAAGATTCCTCCATTCAAGCCATAATCAACAGCGAATGCTTCAAAACAAGAAAGCATTGAATGGCTCAAAAAGAATGCTCCCTATCCTTCAAAAACGTGTATGTCTTCCAAAACTGGAATGCACAAAAGCTATTGGGAGAAGTGGCTAGGGTAATAAAGATGTTGGAAAATCCAACAATGAAGGTCACACCTTCAAACGAGAAGCTTGGTAGTAAGAGAAAGCCAACACCAGAAGAGGTTGCAAAGATCTTCAAGATGAAGCAAGAGCTCATAATGGTTGAATGGGCTGCAAAGAGCTCTATAGTAAGGTGGAAGGACACAAATGGGTCAAAGGAACATATGGAATTCATGGATGCTAGACTAAGAAATCTAAAAAAGTTCCCACCTAGTCCAAACTGGGAGAACACAGAGATGTACCTTGCTGAGAAAAAGGAGTCTACTGTAGTTATCTTACAATCCAAGAATCATGGAGAATTACTTGAACAATTTGAAAGAAAAATATGGTTATGCCAACTAAATTGTAAATCTTGATGAAAAAGAGAAGACACTACTTGTGACATGTACACCAGCCATAACACATGTGTTTAGAACTGAAAAAGATCAAAAGGCTAGTACATACACAGTAACTTTTGAGGATTCTCCAAAGGATGATATTCAATAATCCCATACCTCTCAAAAGAAAGTAATGCCTACTGTTCTTCAGAGATCCAAAGGGTAGCTATTTTTTATCTTCCCTAACTCAGAGTTCAAAGACAAGAAGTTTCTTACAGATTAAAATGTGTGAAGATATAGAACCTTTCTCTGTGTAGTCAAAGATGGTTGATTATGATGAAGATAAAGGAATATTCCTTGTTCACGTCATCAACAAATTCTTGCAAAGGACTCTTCATCAACAAAATAAAGAGAATAAAAGAAAGGCCCAAATAAGTGAGTTTTGGCATCAGCAGATCTAGAGGAGATTGTCCGGTAATATAAGATCTGCTGATGATGAAATCCAAACCCAAAGGATCCATCATCCTTGCCAGAATAAGTTAAAATACAATCTCTAAGTCCAACAGTTTCTCTCCCCTTGAAAGCTTCCCATAATAGCTGCCCCACTTCCTGTTACATCAAACTATTGCCTCCAAAGAAGATAGAGGACAAGTGTTGATCCTCATGTAAGGTCGCCTAACCCTCTCGATAAGGGATTGATCACTCGTCACTCACGCACGGGATGCGAAACCTACCCCGTGCACACACTGCGTAGATAAAGAACAAGAAGGTGTAGAATATAGGGAAGAAACAATCTGAGAATACTATTCAGCAAACACACAATAGAAAAACACAGTAGGGTTTTAGGGTTTCCCTCTCTAGGTTTCTTGCACAAGAATGTTTCCCAAAAAGTCATCATTTCATTACTACACAAAGTAGAATATATACATGTACAAACCTGGAATACATAAATCAGGACAAGACATTATAAATCTGGACAAATCATAAACTAATCATGATGTTTCGAGTTAAACATAATGAACTCAGAACTTACAAACCATATCTTGAATCCGAAATGTTGTAATAATAAACAAACTTATACAAGTTACAAAACAAACCCTTGAACTATTCATGTTGGCAAAATCCAGTAATTCATCACAACTCAGTGCATTTACGGACTCCCCTTGATGAGTGGGGTTCTTCAAAATTTTGTAACAATCTTCAAAGCTATTTCAAGAACGTGCTCCTAGTACAGACTTGATTCTTTACGCAGAACTGCACGACCCATATATATTGAAGAGCCAGCTCCCCGTCTTCTTCAGGATAGTGCATGGAGTGTCTTTTCAAGTTCCTTAGATCTTCCAACTTGAAGTTGACAAACCACACATGATCCAAAATTCTTATAATCTCATTCGTGACTTTCTTCTTTGTAATCACTGTTTCACATGCCTTTCCATCCACATACCAATACCTAATTCATGTTAAGCTATCAAGATTCAATTAACGCATTGGTATCTTCCTACATATCTCTTAGGTTTGTACACCATCTTGTATATGCTCTTTCCCATTACTCTATCTCTTCTTCTCGCTCGTCTACCCACAGCTGGTGTGAACATCTTCCATTTGTTGTTATGGTTTTCGGCCACAAGATTGTTGATCAAGTCGTTCACATTTACATTAGTGGTCTTATGATTCAGATCTAGCTGAGCCAGATGATGTAGATCACGCGCAAGTAGAGTCTTCGGTTATCTTGCTTAAGGCTTGAAGTGTTGCATACCATTGATTCTTTTCACCATCATCAACTTATGTCGTTCATCGAAATCCCAACTTCTAATCTAACTAGAATACTTGCCTCGTGTGTTAATGTATCTTTTCTTCTGGGTAAGTTCCGGTGGAGGTGCCTTTAGCCTCTTATGTAACACTTTTCTAGCCTCCTCTAGGATCTCTTCTGTGTTGGTAGTTTCTTCAACAGGTTCATTATTGTAAATATGTTCTCTGAAAGACTCATAGTCGATATCGGAAAAATCAACTACACCAACATTTTCCATGGTGTATGTAACCCCGCGAAATTCGAGCCTTCGAAAACTTTTTCTTTCGCGAATATTTTGTTAACCGATGTTCGAGCGAAATGATTTTTACATAAAGTACATTCCGAAACAAAGATGTAAGTTACATATACCCTAAATACCCTTCATATAGGTTAAGTAACAAGTTAGAGGGGTTAAAAATGTCAAAGAGCTAATACTACTAGTCCAGGGGCCAAAACTATCAAAAAGGCAAAAACATTTGGCGTCAGAGTGCCTTACGCCTTACGGATTGTAAGGCTTTGGTTACGGTCCGTAACGGGTGCCTAGATGCAGTAAATTGCCTTGATCATCAAGTTTGCCACCTATGCTTAATTTTCTGCCACCTAGCTCCGAATTTTCCACTCTTGCTCCTCCTTATGACGCCTTAGATGACACTAATCAGCTTCTGATCATCCTTGGCAACACTTTTCATGATTTGGGAACATCTTGATTAATATAAATAGGTGATCATAGTGCTCATTAAAACTTCACCTTCAATTCACTCTAAAAGCTTTTCTTGGGAGCTTTCCTAGAGTTTGGGAGCAGCTTCAATACTTCTTAGGAGTCCTTAAGGTTAGTAAGTCTTCCTCCTTTGCTCAGTTTCAGTTATTTATGTAGTTTCCAATTAAAAGTCAAACAGTTTGACTTTCAGCTCTTACCACTATGGTCAAGTAAAAGTTCAATCCGAACTTTCCCACGTGATCGTAATAATGTTGGTATGATTCCCCTATGATCATACCTTCTGATAATCATGTTCAATAGGCGAAATGATGAGCCAAGCATGTTATGTTTAAAAAAATTAAAACTAGTAAAAGTGCATTTTACACTAATTGAACTTTAAACTATCGAAACGTGATATTTTGATATCATATTGATTTGTATGAACTAATATAACATATTTTGACATGCTCAACTCATCATATTCAGTTTAGACTTCAATTCTATATCGAAAGTCAAACAATTTGACTTTTTCTTTGACTTCCGATTCTGGCCCGTTTGGTCAACCTTAGGATCCGACCAAGCCCATTTATATGACCATAATAATATAAGGATGAACCCTCAGAGGTTATACCTTATGGTCATTCTATTTGAATAGTCAAATGACGAGTCAAATTTATACACTTTAAAACGTCAAAAAATACCCTTTTGCGTAAAACAGTTTAAAGCTACATGAGCAATAGTTTTGACGCATACACTGATCATACAACATTAGTAAACATGTTATGACATATCGGACTTGTCATAGGACTTAGTCGACCATCTGGACCCGTATTTACGCATACGACCCGTTAAAGTGACGTACACCACTGTAACAAGTCGTAACAGGTCAAAATACCTATAGACACTTTCCAATCAGAATGTAAGGTATTATGAACCATATTACACGAGATCCTTCACCATTTGGTTAATAAACTTCTTTCTATTTGTTCTTACATTTAAGCCATGATACACACTAACTATATAACAATTCACCATAATTAGGAAACACTTGAGCTTGCATACACGATTGAACAAGACATCTACGCAAACCTGTCAGTACATAGTCCCCTCTTTTACTTTTTCAAATGTTTTAAGCCATGATACACACTAACTATATAACAATTCACCATAATTAGGAAACACTTGAGCTTGCATACACGATTGAACAAGACATCTATGCAAACCTGTCAGTACATAGTCCCCTCTTTTACTTTTTCAAATGTTTTTGGGTGATTCAAATGTGCCTATTATTATTTTCAAGATTTCAAAACAATATATATGGTTTATATATACAAAATGATTTTCAATGTGAGTATATAGTCCCCTCTTTTATGTTTTCTAAATGTTTTGTGGTGATTCATATGTGCCTATTATTATTTTCAAGATTTCAAAATAATATAAATATATGGTTTATATATATATTCACAAAAATGATTTTCAATTTGTATGAAACTTGATGATGCATTGAATTCAACAATGATACATTCATTAACTTTGATCACACCGACCGGTAGTATCTTATGGTACCATAGGACTCAAAATCCCGTTACCAAATTTCCGGGGGCATGTGGGGAAGTTTAGGGAACGACAGAAATTGAAAACACACACTCCGAAACACCATTTTCAAGTCAACATGTATTCGCCAACAAACCACATTTTAATTTTACACTAGACAAGACAATTTTTATAAAAAAAAACATCATAGCTATGCTACAAGTTGAAGAAAATAATTATAGAGAAATCAAATGCCATGGGTTACAAGTTTTCTAGGTTTTTTGCCTTCCGTCATTACCAAACCATTAATCTAGAACATTTGGATTTTTATATCTCTAAACCCTAGATCACATTGACGGAACATAGCGAGGTTAAATAGAAGGGACTTTGACTAGTTTGATCCGAGTCAATGGACTTCTCTATACGAGAGTTCAATCCTAACTCGGGCCCTATACCAAAAGGATGAATTCATGGCCCAGGTTTTCCTAGATTCTAACTAAGCCACAAATCGGCCAATCGGATATATTAGACAATACATCCTTTCAATTCGGGTTTATATTTAGTCAATTTAGATTAAAAAACCAACGTGTACCTATCTGTACAGTTAGCTTTATGCATGCAATACAAGATATCTACACTAATCACATAATGCACAAAGTGGTCTTCCAAAATTTGAGTTTAATCCACCCCAAGTTGATTCTCTTCTTCCTAACACTATCATCTGGCGTGAGCTGTTTTACAACTGTTGACTTTCTACTAGCGTTGACAATTTTTACTAGAATTGGCCTTTTGACCATCATTGCTTGTTTTTTCTTTTTGCCTCTAACTAATATTCAAGTTCTTATCACCCAACCAACCAACTAGGTTATGTAACTATTGTCCAATTGTGAGACTGTTGTCTCAACAGTTGTAGTAGTCGCCTCACTTGAAAAACCTACAAGTGTCTCTTGAGACACAAAAGGTGTGCCCTCCTCAGCTTGTGGGATAGCAATGGTTCCTGAACCTTCCCTAGTCACTTGTTGTGGCATACTTTCAGTGATATATTGTTGTGAGGAACTAGGATTGCACAAGTCAGGGTTTTCAATTGCATCAAGCAATGAGTGAAGTGTTGGTGGTATTGTTTTTGTGGGTGGTGGAGTGAAAAGAGAAGTAGCCCTGGGAGAGGGGCTTGAGAAGAAATGTTCAAATGAATTATTTCCCTCTTGACTTGGGTCCCCTGTGCTTACAAAACTATCTTTTTTATGAGGATAAATGAGGAGTATGGCTAGGTGGAGATGTTTGCATCTGTTGTGAGGAAGTAACAATAGATGTTTGCTGCTTTTGTGTTGCAGCAGGCATCTTTGGTATCTCATCCTCCAGATATACCTTCTTTTTGGCCTTTCTTTTGGATTTGGACTTTTGGATGGAGGTGGTCTTTGTGGAAATTGCTGGTGTGTGTTCCATAGTGTTGGATTGTGCCCTATGTTCATTAGGAGCAATGGGCTCAATAACAGATGTTGTAACATTTGTTGCTTGATTTTCTAAAACATTTTCTTTATCCACATTTTCTTGACATTTTGTCATCATGCGGTGAATGTTTCATTTCAAAGACTTTTGATTTATATAGCTTCATCCTAAGCAAAAATGTTTTGTGCCGAGACCCTTCATAAAATGTAACTTAAAAATCTAGGGAATAATGTAGGACCGATCCTCGATGCTTAGGAACCTAAATTTGATATCTAACGTCCATAATAGCGGAAATATTACGTCATGTTTACCAATAGACAAGATTTAATCAGTTAAACGTCAGTTTTATAGATCATACGTTCTGGTTACAAACTGACAGAGCTTCGCCTCTGAAATGCCAAAGTTACAAATGAAGTAGACTAGCTAGGTATTTATAAGCTAACAAGTTCGCTCCAAAGGACACAAGTTCGCCCGAACTTGCCTATGCAAGTTCGGCCGAACATGCCTATGCATGATCTTCATGAGCGAACTTGGCTAAAACAAACATAAATACTTCGTATACCTAGCCTATTCAGCTCTATACTATACAGACTCGATATAAGACTAAGACATAGACATTATGCACCAATAGACTCCCCTTGGATATCGTCTTCGTCTTTTATCAGTCTTCAAAACTATGTCTTCATTTAAACGTTCGTACACGACCGAAGAAGTTCTTGAACGGCTTCCTTCGTCGTTCTTGCTTTGGATCAGGCGTTTGATCAGTTGGCGGTGGTCTTTTAAAGTTAGCCATTCTTAGCGAACTTTGCCTTACCGCTTTTTTCATTCTTTCTTTAATCGCCTCATTTCTGGTTTCTTCTTTTAGAAACTCCACTCTCTCCAGATCCCTCCACTTCGTCTGCCACATCTTTCCGGAATTGACTTCTCGTGCATAGCAAACGTTAACAACTTTCTGATATTGCATCACCTGTACCTTTTCTCTTTCTTCAAAAAAATCTTGCTGTAGAAAAGGCATTTTATATCTTCTATCGAGCAGTTAACCAACCACCTAGGATCTAGAATCCTTATCGTCCTCCACAAACCTCTCATACCCTGATGACCCATCACTTTAACTCGTTCCTTAGCAATATCCAGATGATGTTCAAATTTTAACACAATCATCGCTTCGCAAGTAGCTGGATCTATCTGCCACCACTTGAATAAAGGATAGAAATTATGTTCAATCGGCATAAGTGGCATATTCCTCATGGCTCTAGGACGTTTCATAATTAACGTTATGTCCTTTTCCCCTGTAACCTTATTGATCTTAACTCTTCGTCTTGGAATAAACGGCTTCCAGTGATTCCAACCTTTAACAGCTTCGTACTTAATCATCTTCCACAACAACTGATCTACTGTCTTCATATGATAAATAACATTCACTGTTTGTACTAACTCTTCCATATCCCAATACGGCAATGTTTTGAAATCAGCAAGATATTTGAAGTATTGCACTCCAAATTCCCTTTTGATTGCATATACGTTGAGCTCTTTAAACCATCCGCAACTCAGTATATCTCTCAAAGAAACATCTTTATTTCTGGTGAAGAATGCTAGTGGACGTCGAAACTTACGTTCATGTGGCATCTCCTTGAACCAGGACTTTTTCGCTTCAGCTATCTCTTCTTTGGTCATCGGTTTAAGAATCTTTCCTTCTCGTAACGCTTCAGCAATCTTATCTTTCAACATATCTTCATTAAGCTGTTTGTACATCTCTTCAAAAGTAGGAAAACTTTCCCAATTTTGACCAACATACTTAGCTTTCTGATCTGATTCATCATCTGAGGACCAATCTTCAACTATCACTCGATTGTACTCATCAGCTTCAAACCTTCTCTCATACTGATACTCTTTCGGGTCAAATGTGTTCACATTCATAACTTCCTCAAAATCAAACTCTAAGTTCTCAGCTTCAACTTCAACTAGTTTCGCCAAATCTTCTTTTGAGTAATTATGTACAAACTCCCCTTCTTCCACATTATGTTCCAACATTAGCATCAAAGGCTTCATGGGTACTGCAGACACAGGCTTTGCAGAACGATCAATATCTAACAAATCAATATCATCATCAGTTGGCCCTTTCTGCCCTGACTCCCCCTGGCTTTTATCTTCCATCCTATTCGACTCATCGTTCATAAGATCAGAAAAATCAAACTCATCAGATACTTTAGCTTCCCTGATCTTTAAACCTGTACCTCCCTGATCAAAATCATCGTCATCATCACCAACATTCCAATCCTCATAACCTTCTTCCTTTTCGTCTTCATTCTTATCTTCCTTTTCGGCTTCATCATCGTCTTTTTCTTCAATAACAACGATAGATTCGGAAGGCTTGACAGATTCGTCAACCTTTTGAATATCAGACTTAGAAGCTTTCGAAATATCTTCAATTGGTTTTTCTGGAACATCAGAAGATTTCTCAGCTGTCTCAGAAGGTTTAGGGGCTTCACCCTCAGCCTGCTTTCCTTTACCACTTTCAGCTAACTCTTTCTCAGCACATTCTTTTTCTTCTTGACGATCCAGACGATCGTATTCAGCAATGAAATCAATATTCAGATTGTTTGCTAACACTTTCTGCAATCTGTTGAATCTTTGATCATTCAATGCTTGAATAGTCTTTAAATCAGCTATTTCAGTTAGCAACTTCTCATTTGCATCTTGCAAACTCTCAATTAGTGCTTTGAAATACTCACGTTCATTTTCTAACACCTTCACTTTGTCGTCTAACATTTCTTTCTCAACAGCACTTTGATTTATCTTCTGAATAAGCTCAGCTTTCTCGTCTTCATTCTGTGCCACTTTTTCTTCTAACACCTTGACACGTTTCTCTAGTATCTCAACATTAGATTCTGGGAAAAACTCATCCAAGTCTTCGAGACTGATTGGACCATGTGGCATATCACCAAACAAATTTCCCCTTGGTGTCTTTGGCGTTGAATCTTTAGGTGTTGCAGTTTTCGGTGTTGACTTCTTAGGAGTAGAACTTTCAGGAACTGGAGTCTTTGGAGCAATAGGAGATTCAGCGATAGGAATTTCAACAAATCCAGACACAAGAAGTTCTTGTGTAACTCCTGGCCTTTCAGTTTCAGCATGAACAATAACAGGAGGTTCTTGTGGAGGAGGTTCTTGTGTGGCTCCTTTTTCCTGAGCACCAGAAGGTTCTTGTGTGGCTTCTGTGCCTTTCACCTTACTTTTGTACCTCTTGCTCACAGCTTTCTGAGCTTTCTTTGCTTTTCTTTTCCCTTTGGTATGAGGTGACCCTATAGTCTTCTTAGAGATTTCGATTGCTGGAGATTTTGTACGCTTAGACTTTTTCTTCGGTCTCTCCTCGTCAGATTCCTTTTCAGTGTTAGGATTAAAATCTGCATCCAATTTTCTTTCCTTTTCTGCTCTAATCTCTGCCTCAGTCTTTTCTGGCTCTTTGGCAGGAACTTCTTCATCAAATTCTTCATTTTCAGGAGTAGCAGAAATCACATCATCTAGAGTCGTTTTCACAGTTTCTTGATTCTCAATAACCACTGCAGCGCTTGATCCAGTAACTGCTTCAACATTTTCAGGTTCATCCTCGTCGACAAGCATTGTTTCGACTTTCTTTGCAGCACGTTTCTTTTTAGGCTTATCAGCTTCTGCCTTTAAAAACCATTCGCTCCTTGCCTTTGGTTTGAATTCCTTAAACCATTCTTGCTCAGCTTTAATCTCTTTCTCGTCATCACTACCATCCTTTCTCCATTTGTTATCAGGTGGCGAGATATAATTTGAATCTTTTATAGCTCCAAACACAGGTTTCCCAACAGGAGCTGAAGCTTGCTTTTGGAATTTGATAAGCTTCTTCACAGTCGTTTCGTCAAGATGAACTAGATAAAGCACATCATTTGGATCTCATGCAATGTTGGGATACTTCTCTTCAATCAACATCTGAACAAATCTCGGATGTAGGCATAGCCTTGAATCTTCCATGATCTTCGACATGTGAGTAAAAATCATCTTAGAAACATTGAACGTCTTCTTCAGAATAAGCGTCGTTGCCATGCTAGCCAAATAGTCTTGAACATCATCTAATCCGGCTTTACGATGGCTGAATGTATGAATTAGAGCATGCATCAAAAGCTTGTAGGGGTTTGGCACTTCCCCTTTCTTCAGCGTCGGTTTATTCACACTCCCCTTATAACCCATACGGAAGAAACACACACGTACCATCTTCTCGTCTAAATGAATCGGATCATCTTCATTATCTTTGAATTCCAGAATCCGTCTAATATCGTCTTCAGTCACAGAAATTGGTTTAACTTCATTGCCGACTTGCACAGATGAAGTGATCGTCTTCTCATCTTCGTTTAAACTTGAGTTCATCCAGAAGTGAACGATATGTGATCGATATGATACGGTGCGCTCTGTAATGCCTTGGCGAATATGGCTTTCCCCGAGAAACTTCAATATACTGTCGTACTCCTTCAGTGACGGGCAGATAGACTTGTCAAGCGTAATGCACGTATTGTGAGTTTTGGAGAACTCAGTAGAAATTACACGCACTGGTACCTGTGCCTGAAAATTGACGCAAAACAATTAGCACGCTTTTCGAGAAAATTTCACAAAAATTTTCTAACATTTATATCAAGTTCGGGCGAACTTGATATATATGTTATAACAATCTGTTTTAACTAAGTTCGCCCGAACATGTTCAATATGTAAGTTCGGGCGAACTTATACATACAACAACACATCAAACTTTCAAACCTAAGTTCGGTCGAACTTGTTTGCACCAGTTTGATAAGTTCTTTTGATGTAAGTCCAGTCGAACATCCATTTAAATCTTTCAAATACAAATTATCAAGTTCGGTCGAAGATGTTAAGATTTCTTTTACTCATATTTTAGACAAGTTCGGTCGAACTTAACAACAAGTTCGGTCGACCTTGTCGTCTTCTCCAAAGACCAACTTGTCCAAAACAGTTAACCGCCATTTCACTTCAATCAAAACATATTATACGGTCGATTTTATGTGTAGATTAAGGATCTATGTTCAATTTTAACCAACACCTCCTAGATCTATCAGATTTCTAAGTTTTTTTATCAAGTTTCGTTCATTAATGGTCCAAAAACAGTGCAATGGTCAATTCTCACCTCAGTCATGATAATGGCTGTGCTAATCACCAAAAATCGACTCAATTTGGACAGCGTAACGGTGTGAAAATGCCAAAATCGTTCAAATTCTCTCAAAGCTCAAATTCGCTCAGAGAATGTGTTTGCTGATAAGTGAGTTCGGCCGAACTTGATTGGTATTTATACCAAGTCAAGTTCGGGCGAACTTGCTAAGTCCAATTATGAAAGCCCAGTTAAGTTTGGGCGAACTTAACAATAAAACAACACAGCCATCTGCAAGTTCGGTCGAACTTGCTGTTTGTTAAACTTGATTTGTTTAGCAAGTTCAGCCGAACTTGCCAAACCACAATTTTGAAAGTTTTCAATTTTTCAATTTTAACCCCTGAACTTTCCAACTTTTTATCAGTTATGAAAATCCACTCAGTTGACCAAGTCCAAGCACCTTGGTTAACTGATTTGTCTGCCGAGTCCAAGTTAATGACCCCGGTTTGACCCGTTACAAACAAACTGTTGATAATTTTTAAAATCAAAGTTTCAAATTAATGAACTTTTCATCATTTTGACTTTTCAGATTAACAGATTAGCTCCCAGCCCGTTGTCAAAGAGATTCCCACCAGTTCTAGCACCTTACCAGACTTCGAAGATCCGTTCTCCAACATTGGTTTGCTGAAAACAATGTAGAAATAAAATCTTTTTGTATTTTTGTAAGTTTATGCTAAAACTCACCTAAAATCTTTTTTATTTTAATCTGTAAAGCTGAAATACAATGTAATAAGCAATGTAAACTATGTACAAACATATTTACAGACATATTTTTGTGAATTCGGGTCTAAGGTTCATATCAGTTGATTGAGATATATCACCAGTATCGTTGACCTTTAACAGACTTTAAGTTTTAAACTTGTTTACTTAGATTGTCGATATGTTTGTCCACTTAAGCTTTACCACATTTTTCAACTGTTTCAAGATATGTTTAGGTAGAATTCATGAAACTTGACTTATCTGTGACTTATCTGTGGTTCCCACTTCTTGAATATACTCCCATATCCAGATTCCCTAGATTTCATCTTACAGGTGAATATAGCATAATTGATATCTGTATCTGGGTTGTGCGAGACCTTGAGAGCTCAGTTTAGTACTACCGTACAGACAAAGAGATGAAGGCTCGTCTTTAAGGTATGTTCCAATTAAGGAATCTTTTTAGCAATGCAAATGATTAGATCTTTCGATTCTTTTCAATATGCATGTAGATTGGAGGTTTACAGCGAAAGTATTATAGAAGTCTAGGCCATTGCTTCCGCAAAATTTGAAGAACTTGTATAATACCCCAGATGTCAACTATCTATAAAGACCTCGTATCTCAGAATCAGGCAATCTTTCAAACGAATTTTGGAGTACTAAGTCCATATATCCAAGATGTGTTAATCCACAAGATTAAGCAGTTGTAAAATTTAGTTTATATCTCGAAAACAATTCACTGAACGTGTTAAGCCTATCGACACATCCACAGTAAGACTCGTTATTATTTTTAAAACGTTACATTTCTTTAGCATGCTGTGATAGTCCACGGATGTACTATCATTTCTTTATGACACGGAACTCTTTTTGCCTTTTTTCAATGTTTTTGTACATTTTGAATTTTTATATGTTTTTGGATTTTAAAATTTTCGAATGTTTTTGTATTTTCTCTAACATTTCTCCCCCTAAAATCAAAAACATCTTTTTGGATTTTAGTTTTCAACAAAATTCTATAGTAGAAAAATATTTACAAACCAATGTGGATCACGCGAACTCGTCGTCCATTCAACCTCAGCGTCCGCACCTGTCAGCAAATTTTTCATACCGTTAATTCTCAGCAAGTATATAAACCGTCACAAAGAAAATGGTTTGGTATAAAAATCAGCCTTTTGTTCGTCGGTGTGGATTTTTTCTATTCGCACCAATTTCTTTTTGTAGCAATCACGAATGAAATGATAACGAATTTCAATGTGTTTTGTGCGTGAGTGATGAACCGGATTTTTAGTTATATCGAAGGCTGCCTTGTTATCAACATACAGCGGAGTGTCTAGAAATTGCAGACCATAGTCTCTCATCTGCTGTTGAATCCACAGAATATGTGAACAACAGCTGGAGGCCGAGATATACTCAGCTTCACAGGTAGAGAGCGACCGTAGTCTGTTTCTTACACTGCCAGGTTACCATTCTTGTTCCGAAGAACTGGCATCCCGCTGTAGTTGATTTTGAGTTCAACTTATCTACACCAAAATCTGAATCATCATAGCCTGTGAGGTCGAAATTGTCGTTCTTCGGGTACCATAAGCCGGTGCTTGAACATCCTTTCAGATATCTGAAGATACGTTTTACAGTCTGCATGTGTAAGATCCTCGGGCTTGACAATCTGGCGCATAGGCAGGTTGGATACATAATATCTGGGCGCGATGCCGTCAGATAAATCAGCGATCCAATCATCGATCTGTATAACGTCTCGTCAACTTTGGCTCCAGTCTCGTCAATACAAATGCCGTGATTTAGAGCAAGAGGCATAGATAGAGGCTTTAAGTTTTCCATTCCAAATTTCTTCAAGATGTCGTGAACATACTTAGTCTGATGAATGAAAATACCATCCGGAAGCTAATCTACTTGCAAACCAAGAAAGAACTTCATTTCGCCCATCGAGGACATTTCAAATTTCTTTTTCATGATTCCCTCAAACTCCTTGCAGAGACTATCGTTTGTAGATCCAAAGATGATGTCGTCAACATAGATTTGAACTATACTCAGATGGCCATCAACTTCTCTGGTAAAAAGAGTACTATCCACAGTTCCTCTGATAAAGCCGTTTCCGATGAGATGTTGCGATAACGTCTCGTACCAAGCTTTCGAGGCTTGGTGTAGTCCATAAAGAGCTTTATCCAGTAGGTACGCTTTCTTCTTGTTAACTGGATCGACAACCCCTGGTGGTTGTCCAACGTACACCTTTTCTCGTAATTTGCCATACAGAAAAGCCGATTTGACATCCAATTGATAGACCTTAAATCCTTTCCATGATGCGAAAGCTAGAAAAATTCGAATAGATTCCAATTGAGCCACTGGTGCATAGACTTCCGTGTAGTCTATCCCTTCCTGCTGGTGAAATCCCTTGACAACAAGCTTAGCTTTGTTATGAACAATAACCCCTCTATCATCACGTTTACACTCAAAGACCCATTTTGTATCAATTGCTTTGTGATTTTCTGGTAGGTCTTCAAGCTTCCACACACCTAACTTCTCAAACTGCAATAATTCTTCTTGCATTACTTGTACCCAGTTTTCATCGGCTAAAGCTTCATTAACTGTCTTTGGCTCAATCTGAGAGATGAAACATGAATAGAAACAATAGTTCTGGGTTTTAGCAACGCGTGTGTAGAAATAACTGAGTGCTTTATTAATTTGCCCTCGAGTTCTAACACCAGTTTGAAGTTCTCCGATAATATTTGTTGACGGATGATAGGAATATGATCGTGAAAATTCTTCACTTGGAACATCTACTGAGTTTGGCTGATTCGTGATGTTGGATCAACAACCAATTGAATGTTTGGAGAGCTTGATGAAGCTTCAATTCTGTTGTTCGGCACTGCAGATTGATTAAGAAGACTTGTTATCTGCTCCACTTCTTCATCTGAAGAAGATAATTCCCCATCAGCATCAAATGTTGTTGCTTCATCTGAGTCAGAATTTTGATTCTGAGGCATACTAGGCTCCGTTGTTGTATTCACTGGTTCAGTAGAGGCAGTTGGAGGAGTAGCAGGTGTTGATAATGTTTCAGAAACATTTTCAGCCGGAACACCATTATTGCTTGAACTTGCGCCATAAGAAGATGGATCCAACGTGGGTTGATTAACCACAATTGGTCGAACAATTTGTTCTTGATTCACTGACTGGTGAAGGTAATATAACGCTACAACTTCTTTGTCAGTTGGTTCTTTGGGCAAGTCAAATGACTTCCAAAGGTCTTGATAATTAAACAGCCACGCGTCACCTTTCCTTTGAATAGGATCTGTGTAGTTGAAACAATCCACGTGTTGTGCTTCAATAACCTTTCTCAATGAAGGAACATATACTCTTCTCAACGGACTCGCATATCCGACAAAGAAACCTTCAAGAGATTTAGCTCTGAATTTGCCATCTTGGTCTATTACGGTACATGGTGCACCAAATGGTTCTAAGAACTTCAAATTTGGCTTCCGTCGGTTTATCATCTCAAAACATGTTTTCTTTGTTGGTTTGACAGTGAGAACTCTGTTTAGCGTGTAGCAAGCCGCAGCAACCGCTTCACTCCAAAAGCTGATAGGAAGTTTAGAATCTGCAAGCATGGTTCTCGTAGTTTCAATCAAAGTTCTGTTTTTCCGTTCAGCTACTCCATTTTGCTGTGGAGTATAGGGAGCACTAAACTCGTTTAGAACCCCTTTTGCGTTGCAGAATTCCTTCATTTTGTTATTCTTAAACTCTGTTTCGTTGTCACTTCTAATGCGTCTGACCGGCAGATGATAAAGATTCTCGAGTATCTTGAATAGAATAACTAAGTTCTCGAATGTTTCGTCTTTTGATTCTTGAAAGAATACCCACGAATATCTCGAATAGTCATCTGTCACGGCCAAGCAATATAAGTCTCCTGAGATGCTTCGAACATTTACAGGACCAAATAAGTCCATGTGGAGACGTTCTAATGACAACTTGATTGAGTTTAGAATTTTCTTTGGATGAGATTTCTTGATCTGCTTTCCCTTCTTGTATTCCAAGCAATGATCAGACATCTGAAAACTTCAAAGGTTTACGCCTTTTACAAGATCATTATGAACCAAGAAATTCATTTTTCGCAAATGAATATGCCCCATCTTACGATACCAAAGAATAGAATCTTTTTCAGTAGCCTTTGACACAAAACATTGTGCTGATGTTGTTGATGAAGTGGTAGCAACACCCATATCAAGAACATATAAATCATTCTCTCGTGGTGCTCGCATCAGAATCCACTCATTTGGTATTTTGAATCCCGGCTTCAAGATAATACACTCTTTGTCGTTGAAATGGACTGTAAATTTCTTGTCACAAATCTGCGAACACAGAAGATTGTTCTCAAGTTCTGCAATATACTTCACGCGATCAAATGAAACTACGCCATTGGAGAGTTTTCCCTCAGCGACTATCCTTCCACCTTGATTTCCTGCAAATCCAACATATCCACCATTTATAGCTTTAATGTCGAATAGCAACGCCTTCATTCCCATCATAAGCCTGGATGCGCCACTATCTAAAATCCACTTTGAAAGTACGGATCTTTGGAGTCCCTGCACATTTTAACAATCTGTTTAAAAAGCGAGACCCAAGCCTTTTTTGTCTTGGGTTGAATTGGATAAGCATCATCAAAATCAAATTCACATTCATCAGCATAATCGAATTCTTCATCTGAATTTTCTATGATGTTTATATTTGAAACTTTACTTTCTTTTTATCTTTTGAATTGTTTCCACTTGAATTTTTGACAGTTTCAGATGTGGTTTCAATTATGATTTCAGTTTTTGATTCTTTCTTGCTATCACTAGTCTTAACAGGCTCAGACTTAGTGATTTCAGGTTTAGATTCTTTCGTGTTATCAGTCTTTACCAGCTCAGACTTAATAGCACCAGATGTTGTTGACCTTTTCTTGGTAATCCAGGCTTGAGATTTGATATTAGCTTTTTTATATAAAATTTGTTTTCGTTTACCCTAGAAGTTTCTCCTTTTTCAAAAGTAGAATTCTCAAACCTCTTTTCTATTTTAGGTTTAACTTCTGGCAAAGATTCATTTCTTTTCAAAATCTTGATTGGTTTTTCAAACACTCAATACCTTGGTTTTACAACATTTGATTCTCTTCTTGGAGGATACGCCGGTTTTGATTTCAGACATTGTCGTGCAATATGACCCATTTCATTGCACTTGAAACATATCCTATTATCAAGTGGATGTCCTTTAGTGGGTGGTTTTATCCCACTTGATGTTTTGGCACCACTTGTAACCTTGGCTTTATCTCAAATTTCTTTCTCCTTTTTAAACTCATCATTTGATTGTTTACCAATCAGACTCTCTTCGTGAACCGTGTTTGTCCCATATACAAAATTCATGTTTTTGTTTTTATATTCATGAAATGGTGACACTTTCTTTACTGGTTCATCTGATTCTTCTAGACCCAACCCTGCTCTCCTGTTTTCTGGATGATCACCACCATTCCTTCGGTAGTTGTTTCTATTAGGTTTGGAATAGAATTTTTGTTTGTTAATTTCCAATTCCTCTTATGTGACTTCCACGAGTTTAAAGAATTTATCAAGCAATTCTTCCTTCACATTCTGAATCTGGAAGCTATCATCAAAATATAGTCTATCCGAATCCTTAATTTTGTACATTACAATATTAGGATCATCACTTAGACCATCCTCTGACGACTTATCGTCATTTTCAGACTGTGAATCAGAATCCTTTGAACTCGAGTCGGCGCTTTTGAAGCTGCCTTCATCAGAATCTCTTAAAACATATTCAACCACTTTGTTAACCACAGCATTGTTATCATCATCAGATTTAGCATAGACCATATCAATATTCTCAAACAAATCATCTTTTTTCTCAGAAAGTAACTCAACATTGAGTGTCTTATCCATCCCGTCTGCGGTTTTGCGACCGTACTTCTCGCAAAGGGGTGGAGGAACTTTGCTATATTATTTGCCAGTTTTCTTTTTAGGTTTTTCTTCCGATGAGATTGTCGGAAGAATGTGATCAATAACATATGCATTTGTGGTATAACTTCTCAACAACTGTTGAACTCTTTCAGTTTCGATTGTCATGTCTTGAAGTTTTTGTTTGGTTTCAGCATGGTGTTAATATAAATGTTAATTGCCCTTTGTTTATCCATTACTCTTCCACTCAGCATCCTTATATTATCATGTTGTTCGATGTTAATTCTGTCGAGTCTGTCATAATCATTTTTCATTTTATCATACGCTTCTTTCATTGTGCGATAGTTGTATTTCAACAATTCGTTATGCACATTGTTTTCAGCGACGATTTTTTATTTTTCGGCACATTCGACACAAGGTTCAGTACATTTTGTACAAGGTTTCTCAACCTCAACAACTTGTACTTTGACAACTTCTTTCTCGACAACTTTTACCTCTGGACCTACCATGGTTAAATTTGCCATTAAAGCTTTATCTGCCATGTCCTTGAGGTCTTCGACTTTCATTTCTTGAGTGACATCAATGATCACTTCATCAATCTTTTTCTCCTCAACCACTTGTTCTTTCATGCTTCCATCAAAATGTCCTGCAAAACTGTCACAAGAATTAGATGATAAAATTCCTTGTCTCTGCATATGGATATATTCCTCTTCTTCCTGCTGTTGATGCAAGTATTGTTCCAGAAGAGCTTGTTCGAAAGCTGCTGCTTCTGCTGCTGCCGCTGCTTCCTCTGCAGAATTATCTTCAACTATCTCCGCCATCAAAGCAACTCCGGTCTTTTTCCCAATGTAAGAGTTCCAATCAAAACCATCATCTTCACTGGATGCCACCATAGCTTTCTCAGTGGTGCTATTGTCAGGCTTTTCTTGGATTTCAACCTGATTTTTCTTCGGAAATGGTTTATATTGAAGTGTCTTTTTGTAATATTCATTTCCTCCTCCGAAAGGACTTTGATTTCCAGTTGCTTTGGTGTTCTTACACTCTTTTTTAAAATTCCCCTTTTGACGGCATCTAAAGCACGTGACTTTGGTTTTGTCAAAACTTAATTTGTTGCTGGAATTTCCTATGTCACGGCCTGTGAGTGCAACGAACTTTGTCACTCTCCTGATGATCGAAGCTAAGGACCATTTGATGTCCATTAGTTCAAGTTCTTCCTCGTCTATCTGGTCATAATCTTCTGCGGTCATCTCGGGGTTTCCGATCTTACCGGCAACAAGACATTCATAAGATTCTAATACGGTAGCGAGTAGTGGCATATGTTGTTTTGAAACTTGTTCTGAAACAACATTGTTCAAATTCACTGCGATGTTGCATTTATATACATTCGGATTAGAACTTTGTTGTTGATTCTGGTTCGCTTGGCTTTGATACGTTGAATTTGAACCAGTGCTTGAATAAGAACTTTGAGGACTCTGATCATACTGAGGCTGTGATTGATGCTGATTTTATGGAGAAGCATTCATGTTTGCACTAAAATTCGTCTGAATTTTAGGACTCGAAATACGATCTAGCATTCCGGCTTTGTAATACAAACCGGCGTCTTGAACAACATTAGCGTTTTTTGACTTAGCCATCTTCAGAAGTTCCATTTCGTGGCCTTCGAGTTTGTCGATAAACGTCAACAACTTGAAAATTTCCCACTTATCACTGTTCTTCAGAACCATCAAATATGTAGTCCATTCACCCTCTGGTAGTGCGTCAGCAAGTTTGTCGATGTATTCTTGTTCTGTCTTTCGAGACCGTGTCTTCGCATTTGCACTTTAAGATGACAGAAACGCTCGATCATTTGCTTTATGGTCTCATTCTTTAGCATAGTGAAGATATCGAACTCTTTCAAGATAAGTGCCTTCTTGCTTTTGATCATTTCGGCGCTGCCTATATATTTCTTCTGTAATGACAACCAAAGATCTCTTGCAGTAGTATACTCTGGTAGCAAAATCAGGATATCTTCTTTGACAGACTGTTGGATGAGACTGGTCATCTTTTTCTCAGCAATGTATTCGTCTCTCTGTACTGTCGAATAGTTGTACTTTTCAAGGACTTGCAGATGTTCATCTACCGGAACAGTGTAGCCTCTTTCAATTGACACCCAGCCAGCAAAGTGCATGGCTTGAACCCAGTAAGTAAATTTCTCTTTCCATGCTTCGTACTCGTCCATGCTCATCAGCTTGGGCGGTTTGACTGTCATTCCCATTTCATTATCAAGATTGACTTGATTGATCACATTGGCATTTGACGAACTAGCTCCGGACATAAAAGCTCTTCGTTGATCCTCCATTGTGAAAAACGAAACGTGTACTCTGAAAATGTTTCAAAAACTTTGAAAACAATTAGACCTACTACAAGTTCGGTCGAACTTGTAGCAACAAATGAAGAATTCTCAGCTTTTCTAACAAGTTCGGTCGAACTTGCTAGATTTGTTTTGAAAACTTTGCTTAAAGCTCGGTCGAACTTGAGACACAAATCCTACAGAACTTCGGGCGAACTTATCTTCCAGAATTTGATAAAAATTTAGTAAGTTCGGGCGAACTTACTTAAATTTTCTTTGAAATTTACACAAGTTCGGTCGAACTTGATGTAAAATCAATGAAAAATTGTGTGACTTCGAGCGAACTTAGCTGAAATTTAGTCAAAAACTACTCAAGTTCGGGCGAACTTGCTAAAAAATCAATTGAAAAGTGATGTTTAGTATAAGTTCGGTCGAACATGGCCAACAAGTTCGATCAAGGAGGTTTTCAAAAACATGGTTTTTTCAAAATTTTCACATGAATTCGGTTGAATTTGGTCTCCAATCTTTCAAGGGTTTATATTTGTTGTATTTTACATGATATATTCAAAATTCAAAAGATTTTAACCGTAAATTCTTCATTTTATGTTCGAAAGTTAAGAAAAAAGAAGAATGGAGTAGAAATAGAAGTGTTCTTGTCTTGATACTATCAAATCAGGCTGTTCTAGCTCTGATACCACTTGTAGGACCGATCCTTGATGCTTAGGAACCTAAATTTAATATCTAACGTCCATAATAGCGGAAATATTACGTCATGTTTACCAATAGACAAGATTTAATCAGTTAAACGTTCATTTTATAGATCAAACGTTCTGGTTACAAACTGACAGCGCTTCGCCTCTGAAATGACAAAGTTACAAATGAAGTAGACTAGCTAGGTATTTATAAGCTAACAAGTTCGCTCCAAAGGACACAAGTTCGCCCGAACTTGCCTATGCAAGTTCGGCCGAACATGGCTATACATGATCTTCATGAGCGAACTTGGCTAAAACAAACATAAAAACTTCGTATACCTAGCCTATTCAGCTCTATACTATACAGACTCGATATAAGACTAAGACATAGACATTATGCACCAACAAATAAGATAAAAGCTTTAGCTTTACCTCCTTGCATGACTTTTACATTAGCAACCATATCCAGAAATAAAGTTTTGGATAGCTTATAATTTGTATTAGTCAAAATATCATATCCCAAATATTGTGTTTTTAGTGGAATCTCATGGTATGATGTGGTTTTTGTAGATAAACATATGAGTAGGGTATGAAAGAAAATTTTCATTACAGGTGGGAAATTTGGTTTGAGAATTGTTGCCCCCGTCATTTGGGCATCATACCCCCTTTATATGAATTTCGTTTGGAGATCAGTTTTAGAAAAGGTTTTCGAACTTGTCTTATAATTCAGGACGCATGTAGCTGAGATTAACTCCGATGTGATATGGACATCAACGTTTTTAACTTTGAAGTGATAACAAAGGCCTTTTATCGTGAAGCAAAAAACTGAATTTGCCCAAATTTCTCAAAGATTGTCCAGGTGTATGGGTGCATTGGCAGTGAGAATGGTATGATATTTTAATGATGTGAGAAGATCAATGATTGTATGAAATTATGTGTTGGCATCAATTTTTACAAGATATGGAAGGTAGTTGTGGGGTGGTTTCAAGTTGAGAGTCATTTTGAAAGTATAATCCTTTTGAGAGATCTTTTGAACAGATAAATCTTTTGGATTGTGCGAGAATGGAAATAAATCTTTTAGAAAAGCTTTGAGTAGATAATCTTTTTTATTGTTTGCAAAAATATGGTAATTTCTGAGGTTATTGCTCTGGTAAGTGTAAGCTTTGTTTGGCTAGGTTTTTATAGGGTTTTGTTACACTAGTGATGATGCGGCCAACGATTACTTTCTGAGTGATGTGACAATCATACATTTAGTATGGCAAAACTCTGTTTATCAAAGCTTTGTTTCTAACATGGGTAGATCCCACTGAGGAAACCCTTTGATTAAGTAATGAAAGGTCAGTTTTGCCAAAGGTCTGTTTTGAAGCCTCTATTTGGTACATCAGATGTTTGGTTGTAAAATAGTGGTTGTAACATATGTTTGACTTTAGTTAACAAGATGGAAACATGTTTGAAACCTCTGTTGGGTTCAAGACAGAGTTTTGAAAAAAAAAAACAGTGGTTGTTTTTGCAAAGATAGTGGTTATGTTTGTTTTTTGCTTTGCCATGAAACCAAATTATTTCTACGGAATTGGCAACCTCCTGATGTGGAGTTCCTTGTTGTATGGCATCTAGCAAAGTCATTATCTAAATAACCTGAAAGCTCAATATTTTCATTAGCTAGATACTAGATACCAAGTGTGGGTACACCTTTTAGGTATCTAAATATCCTTTTTACTAATATTAAATGAGACTTTCTAGGAGATGCTTGATATCTTGCACAGACACATGTTTCAAACATGCTATCGGGTCTTGATATAGTTAAATACATTAAGGATCCAATCATACATCTATAAAGTGTCTGATCTATCAAGTCAGCTTTTTTCATCATAAATGTATAGGTTGCTTGTACTCATAGGAGTGCCACTTGATTTATAGTGTTCATATCAATTTTTTTTAAAAGTGTTTTAAATATTTTTCTTTTATGAATGAAAGTTCTAATTTCAAGTTGTTTTACTTGAAGGCCAAAAAAATATTGTAACTCTCCCATGGCACTCATTTCAAATTGAGTTGTCATCGTTTTTCTGAATTGTTCACACATTTTGTCACATGTGGATCCAAAAATGCTATCATCCACATAGATCTATACTATTAATAAATCTTTCCCTTTCCATTTTAGAAACAAGGTTTTATCAATTTTTCCTCTTTTAAGAGAAAAGTGGATAAAGTATCATATCAGGCTCATAGTGCTTGTTTTAGTCCATACATAGCTTTATTTAGCTTGTAGACATAACCGGGATGAAATGTATCTTCAAATCCTAGTGGTTGATACACATAGACCTCTTCTTGGATTTTTTCCATAGAGAAAAGCACACTTTATATCCATCTGATACACCTTGATGTGTGGTTGACAACAAAGGCCAAGAAGAATCTTATTGCCTCTAACTTTACTACATGATCAAAAATTTCATCATAATCAATTCCTTCTTTTTGTCTATAACCTTGAACCACAAGCATGGCTTTGTTTTTTATGACAATTCCCCTTTTATCAATTTTGTTTTTAAAGACCCATTTTGTACCAATTGGACTTGTATCCTTTGGTAATGGAACAACTTCCCACACTTGTTGTCTTTTAAGCAGCAGGAGCTCTTCCTGCATGGCCTCTACTCAATTGTTATCTTTTAATGCCTCTTGGTGTTGAGCATATTAGATTAGTGATAGAAAGCCAACAAAGAGGAAAACATTTGAGGTTTGGCTTCTTGTGAGCACTCTTGTATTGATGTCACCTATAACTTATTCCATTGTATGAGATTTGAGGAACAGGTTGTCCCTAGTGTATGGAATGATGGAATATTGTAATGAATGGCATAATTGGGAATTTTCTGGTGAAACCTTTGTTGGCATTGTGTTAAATTCAACAATGGTTTAGAAACGAGGGGGTGGAATTGGCCCAATTGTGGAGGATAGATTAGTAGTTTGACCACAAGAAAAATCAGTGGTTTGAGGTTGACTTTGGTCAATAGTGGTTCCAGTTGTTGTCGACTGACTTTTGTTATGCGCAGATGAACTTTGTGGATCAAAAGAGATTTTGTATTGAGAAGGTATCTTAATGTCAAATCTGTAATCATGTTTTGAAACTTTTGGTTTTCCTGTATTAACATCAACCTTTGCAGTAACTTCTTCAAATTTGAATTTATCAAGGTCAAAGAGTTATCCTGGATTTTTAGGGATTTATAAGAAGAAAGTTAATTGAACTTTACATTGAAAGTGTCTTCTATAGTCATGGTCGTTGTGTAAGCCTTGACTGTAGAAGAATATCCCAAGGAATATCCACAATCAACTTTGGCTGCAAATTTTGAGATGAAATCTTTGAGAATGAAATATGGACATCCAAAGTTTAAAAAAATGAGATTAGTGGTTTAATTTTGAACAAAATTTCATAGGCATTTTTTTATGCCTAGAATTAATTGAGACTCTATTCTGAACATAGCATGCAGTATTCATTGCCTCTTCCCAAAAGGACAATGGAATGCTAGAATCTGCCAGCAGAGTTCTTACAGCCTCAAGTAGGATTCTGTTTTTTTTTCTTTCAACGACCCCATTTTGTTCTAGTATTCTAGGAATACTGAATTGTCTCACTATGCCTTTTGATGTGTAGAATTCATCAAGCTCTTGGTTTCTGAATTATGTTCCATTATCACTCCTGAGAATCTTCACAGGCAGATCATATTTTTTTCAACTTCTATGATAAATTCTTTTAGAATACCTGCAGTATCATCTTTGGAGTATAAAAAATAAGTCCATGTAAACCAGAAAAGCATCAACTATTACCAAACAATATCTCTTTTTTCTAAAGCTCATGATTTTTACCGGGCTAAACTAATCCATATGCAACATTTGTAAAAATTGGGTTGTTTTGGACTCTTAATGGGTCAATATGATGCCTTGTGTTGTTTACCATTTTAAGCAACAAAACACAATGTTCATCACACTTGAATTGTTTGGTTGGTAGACCTCTGAAAAGGTTTTGTTTTGTTAGAGTTTTAATTGTTTTTACCTTAACATGTCCCAAACTTCTATGCCCTATTTTTGTTTCTTTTAATGAGGGGTTAGAAAATAGGCATACATTTGTTATTCAGATTATCTTTTAACATGCGCACTACATAAACATTGCCACTTCTGTGAGCAACAAGTTGTGCAGAGCTTTCAGCAATGATTTTGTCAATCTTTTTAACTACATCAGATCCTACAATTTTACAAGTTTTCTTTGTCAAAAAACGAGCCATAGCCTTTGTCACTCATTTGTGAAACACTGAGTAGATTAAACTTTAGATTATCAATAAGAGTAACATCTTCAAATTTTAGCATACCAGCTTGGATAGTAGCTTGGACAGTCCCTGGCCCTAACAGTTTACCTTTTGAATTATTTCCAAAAGATATATCACCTCCCCCATGTGTATGGAAATCTGATAATAGAGTTTTGCATCCAGTCATATGTCTGGATCCCCACTATCTACATACCACAGGCTATCTAGGCATGTATAGGCTTCGTTTTTTTGTGGCCATTAATGCACACTGACAATGACTCTCATTATTAGTTGAGTCATAAGGATCATTGTATTTTACAACTTTTGCATCAACATTTTCACAAAATGTTGTTTGTAGTGCATTAGATGCATTCTCAACATCTTGTTTGTTGAGAGTATTTTGGTTGTTCTTAACAGTTTCCTTGGTTTCACAGAATTTTTCTTTTAGCTCATCCCATAGCTCTTTTGCACTATTACAATGTAACAGTACAGCATATATTTCATCTAGTAGAGCCTTTGCAACAATACTAAGTGCTTTGGCATCTATCTCAAAATTTTGATAATCTAGCATGGAGTAATCTTCTGGTTTTTTTGGCTCTTGAAAATTAGGATTTTCAGTACTGGGTACCATGGAACATGAGGTGAGAATATTACAGACTTCCAACATCCTATGTTCTGTTGAGCAAGTAAATGCACCATCCAACGTTGCCAAATGTTAGATCTAACAAGCATTGAAGGTTTGCAATTGTAACCACAGATATGGGAGTCATGATTGTTATGTGTCATTCTCTTTTGTTCTTTTGAAGAAAAACTGAGCATGTGAAAGATATTTTTTGAATTTAACACTTTACAACTCTGAGCTACGAACCGATTGGATCTTCGTGAGCTGATCTTTGAATATAAAACTTGATTGTGAAATCAAGTTTAATGTGACCAACCTCTAATACCAATTGTTATGATCTGAGTTTGACACGTATGAATTAAATCTAGTTAAAACAAACAATTATGATTGCAATTCATATAATAAACTCACAAGCAGGAAGATATTATCAACAATTGTTTTCATTGAATCAAATGATTACAAAATACAGTATAAAGATTCTACAATCTCCCCCTAGCCTGATTACTCACAAATTCAGTCGTACAAAAGAGAATGTGTATGAAGTGATGAAAGAAATCTCTAACATGTGACATCTAACATCCCTAACCGGTTTGATGCGAGGAGGTAGAACCGGTTCCCCCCACCGATTTGGATACCGAACTAGACTGGTTCAACATATTTCGGTTCCAACCCGATTTTGGTTCGGGTTGGTTTTAAGAACCGTTCAGTGTTCATCTCTAATACAAACCGACTTATTATGTATTATATATAATATTAAAGAAGAAAAGATAAATAGTGTTGTACAACTTCTAATGCATGTTATACAAGTTCAGTAATTTTTTGTCTTTTATTTTATTTCGTCATTTAGTGTAATTTTTTTCATTTACAACCCATTTCGTTTAACTATTGTATTTTTTTTTACTTTAACCAAATTACTTTTTACCCCTAAATAGTTTTATAACGAACACGTTATTACCGTTTTAGACATATTTTTAAATTTTTCTTTTTCTTTGATATAACGAGTGTGGCAAACGTTTTTTTTAGTTTAATATTTTTTTAACGAACACGACAATACTCTTTTGAACATATTTTTAAATTTTTTTTCTTTGCGAGTGTGGCAAACATTTTTTTTAGTTTAATATTTTTTAACGAACACGCTGATACTCTTTTGAACATATTTTTTAATTTTTTTCTTTGCTATAACGAGCGCGTCGAAACCGACCAAGTTTCTATCTTTTTCTTTTGGTTTACCTTATTTTTACCTTAGTTATTTACTACATCGTTTTACCTTTTGTTATTATTTTGATGTTTAGAGGCAAGTTACGACGCAAATAGCATAACCCATTAATATATCATTTTAATTAATTTTACAAATTTATTTATCGGTTGTCATGGTGTACTATACGTTCTGAATTCCAACCGTGTCCCTACGCTACGCGCAGGTAACTACAACCCTATTTTACTAAATTTTGGGTCGCGATGGGCTGTTTTGGGCCATAAGTATGTCTAGATATTAGACGGGCTGAAGTAAATAACAATAGTCTTGGAAGAGTAGATCGTAAGCATCTTGTTCACGGACCCCTGGCCTCTAGTGCCGCAGCCAAGCCTCCTCCGGTTAGTACTTCATCCCTTATTATTATTTATGGTTTCATAAGCGAATCCCACCACGCACGTTACTTACTTAATCAGATTAGATGGGTGGTAATTCATAAGAATTATTTTAGTAATTAGAACATTATCATTAGGTCGTATGTGAATGCGAGTTGGAATGAATGATGGCAACTGCACTTCCTTTGGTGATTTCTCATCCTGACCAACAACAACTACAAACTCCCCTCTTTACAAATGGCGATTGCTTTTATCTTACGACGGCACTCGATTTTCTGGTTCGTAATTTTATACCCTTTTGTTTGACTGACTGATCCAGGATTTTTTTTTTTTCTAGCGAGCTCTTTTTTCACCAAAAATTCCAAACCGAATGGGTTGTTAGAACTGAAACTTTTATTTTTGGGGTTCTGGTTTAGGTTGGCAGTATCAGCCGTCAACGCCAACGTTACAGGGCACCTTGGAGCAAGCCCTAACTCGCGTTACAAAACTAGAACGTAAGGACCTGTGTGTAGTGGGTGCTAGTCGGACCGACACAGGAGTTCACGCCCTTGGTCAGGTCCGTCTTGTCTTGGTCAATCATCGGTTCCTGACCCCTTTTGTTATTCTGATTTAGCTAGCTTCTTTACAGGTGGCACACTTTGTTACACCTTTCAATTATAGGGAACTGCAGGATATGCACGCAGCACTAAATGGTCTTCTACCTCCCGACATTCGAGTTAGAGAAATTAGCCCTGCACTGCCTGATTTTCATGCTCGGTTTTCAGTCACCGGGAAGATTTATCGTTACATGATTTATAATGATACTGTCATGGACCCGTTCCATCGTCTATATGCATATCATAATCTTTCCAAGCTCAACATTTGCGTCATGAAGGAAGCTACCAAGTATTTTGTAGGGAGACATGATTTTTCTGCTTTTGCCAATACACAACGTAATGATCGGGTACTTAGCCCAGTGAAGAATATATTTCGAATGGATATAATTGAAAAGGTAATTTCTAATGATCTTTTTATTAATTAGTTGGGTGGTCTATCTCTGCTAAATACTTACACAGGTAACATTGAGGATATCAGTTTTCATCGAAACGAATAATGAATTTTCGAATTACTTGAATCGAATTTTTTCGAATAATTTGTTTTTTTGCTTGAATTCGAATTCGATTAGAAGCTGGTCAATTCGGTTTGAATTTGTATTCAAATTAAAAGGTCAATTCAAATTCTCGAATTCGAATAAATTCGTTTTGATTCAAATTCATAATAAAATATGTAAATTCGTTATGGGCTATTTGGGCTTGGTAATGGGTTATTTGGGGCTTATATGAAATTTATAGATTAATTATACTATAGTCCAAATTAAAGTTATATCTGGGTATTATAATTAAATATAATAAATAAATATGTATAATTTGAATTCGAATTTCAATTTCAATTTATAAATTTGTATTCGATTTACTGGACTCGAAGTCGAGTTAAATCGAATAGAATTGGGTCAAATTTTGAATTATTCGAATCCGAATCGAATTCTGAACACCCTTAATTGAGGATATGTTTGTTCGGTGCAGGGACCCATTTTGCATATTGAAGTTGAAGGATCTGGGTTTATGTATAGGCAAGTCCGAAACATGGTACACCAACATCATTTCTTTGTGAATCTACCATTTATTATTATTTAGTTAATAGTCTAACAACTCTTTAAGTTTTATTTTAGGTTGCTTTATTGCTACAAATCGGGAAGGAGGCAATACCGCCTGAAATTGTTCCAAAAATTCTAGCAACATGTGATCGCAAGGAACTTGCAAAGGTTGCTCTTGTAGCTCTGCCTCATGGTCTTTGTCTTGTCGAGGTCAAGTATAAAGAGGAGCATCTCCGGCATCCTGAGGATGGGCCCGCAACTAGTTTTGGTAGGCATCATAGCATTAGCAAGTGTAAGCTGCAATATTACTGAAGTCTTCATTTTCATTTTGACCAACACCTGTGCCTTCAGAAGAAATTGTTTTTCTACGTGTTTTTCTTCATATTCATTTCGACCAACACCTCACTTGTATTCATGATCAATGTTTTGACCCATACTAAACCAGTTGCGTGTAGTGTATAAAAAGGATTTACTGATTCTAAAAGTCGACTAGTCTTGGTATTGGTATTGGTGCTAACACAGGAAATCGAGGTTTTGGACGCCGACTGTAAGGTGTTTCAAGGTCTGTTTCGATTCATTCTCGACTGCCAACAAGGGCGATGCGTGGCTGATTACTATCAACACATTCATACACACACTTTTGTTTTGTTTCATATAGTCTTATTTATAAGCATTCGTTGTTATTGTGGGTGATATACTCGAACTCAGTTTGGTGTATCAAGTTTCATCACTGCTTCGACCATGCATGAAGATCTTGATCGGGATGAAGTGTCATATTGGGACCGCCTCTAGATCAATTCATATTCATGTCATATCGTCCTTAAACGAATTTTTGATATGGGTGACTGGCTTTGGGGATCGAGTTCTGTAAATGAAGATCATCAAACTCTGGTGGAATCGTCGGTTGAATCGATCCTGGTGGTACATGGATTGTAGTTAGCGGGTAGAGAAACATGCATAGGATACCATGGGCTGCAATATTCTTGGGTTTGGGCTTGTTTGGACATGACATCAAGTTTCCTGGTTACAGGTCTTAGGCTTTTGAAGATTATGGGTTTGCAGGCTTTCGGTTTCACTTGAACTATATAATAGAACTCAATATGCACAAATGGCGTTTTTTTAATACCAGATTCTGGGCATTGAACCGGGTCTAGGTATGATGGTGTATTGGAAAATCGGGTATTGAGAGAAACCTGGTAGGGTTCGGGTACATGTATGGAGGAGAAAACCATACCACATGTACCCGTGTAGCGTATTATCGGGTTTTGGGTATAACCTGGTGTTGGAACCGAGTATGGATCCAGGTATTATATCTGGTTTTAAAAAATAAGTTTCTTTTTTTTTATTATTTTACACAAGTAAATTCGTCAAAAAAATTAAATTTGTTTTGTAATTTGTAAAAATAGTTATAATAAATTATAACATAAATTCAAGTACAAATTATTTGCTTTATAATATGCATCTTTAAATAACTTAAATATAAAAGTTGTGTTGTAAATATAAAAATATACTTTAAAAACTCAGGTATTCTATTGGGTATTAGAATTAGGTCTAGGGTATTACGATTCCGGGTATGAGTATTGAGCTCAAAATGTATCCCCTATCTATGCCCTACGGGTAGGTTTGGGTTTGGTTTACGGGTATAATATACCCGGATACAAAAATAGCCGGTTCCGGGTTTTTTTCTCAGGTCCGATACCAGGTATGAGTTTTTTGTGCACCTCTAGTTCACACACTATTGGATTATCAGTTATATACCTCTAGTTCGCACACTATTGGATTATCAGTTATATATTTGTAGATGGGTCTTAGAAGCTTGGGACACAAGTTGATACAATTGTGCATGAATGTAAAATGTTAGCTTCTGAATCTATGCATGTATACGTGGGCTTGTGTGGATGACTTGCATCGAAGATACATGGGATCTACATGTTTTGGGCTTGGATTGTTTTCCATCAATTTTTATTGCATTGGCATGGATCACTATTCATTTGGACTCCTTGGCCCACTCTATTTGTTTTCTTTGATTTTTTAGATTACGATTCAACTGGCTGTCACTCTTTCTTGACGTTCTCCAGTGCGGATTGAAGGTTTAGGGAGGGTGGCCCACACTAGAAGGGTTAATTACCCAATAAATTATGAAGTGAAGCAAGGGCGTCGCTTAGTGGGGGCCAGGGGGTGCCCGACCCCCGAACTTTTCGCTCAGTAGCGTCCGGTATGTAGTTTTCGTATAGATTTTTTTAGGTATATACGTTTTCGACCCCCGGTTTTATAATTTTTAAGGTATAATTTTAGGTCCGGTGACTTCCGACCCCCCGGTCGGAAATTTCAAGCTTCGCCATTGAAGTGAAGTGCCCCAAGCAATATTAAGGTGGAACAGGCCCTTAACAATCAAAAAACCCAGCAGCCCAGCTTTACTGGAATAAGGCCCCTAACAATAAAAAAAGCCAGCAGCCCACCTTTGTTTAACGCCCTTAACACTTGACAATCAATAAACTCAGCAAACAGCCCACCCCAATTCCCCAACCCCAACGCAACACTCAAGTGGCAACATCAGAATTCATAAACCACACAAACACACATTATTAGCTTATTAGCCGAATGTAGAAAAATCATTTGGCTAGGTAATGGTTAATCTAAAATGTTATTAATTTCCTCATTGTTTTTATTTTGTTATAATAGGGATGTTTAAAAACCAATTGAATTTGAAAATCGAAATAAGTTAGTTTGATTTACATGGCTTTGCAGTTTATTGGTTTGGTCAATTTGAAATTTAGACTCAATCGTGTAGAAATTGACTATTTATCATCTTTTTTTTTCTAACTATATGTCTATATACACTTATGTACATGTATCATAGAGTAAGCTTATTGTATAAATGAGCTAAACATACCAAACATGAGAAGTGAAGGATGTTTTTTTTTTTTTTTGAAAAATTTTCTTCCCATCTTGTCAAGTACATATTTTAGTCCCGGTATCTAAAAAGAATTCATGTATTTACACTAGTAGAGTATTATGTAATCATTCTAGTGTAATTACACACAATTACTCTATTAGAGTATATACACATATTTTTTACTTTTTTTACATTTTGTAACTACAAAAAATTTTCGGATCCGTCAGTGGTGCGCTACTCTATCCATATCTAGCTGGTTAAAACCTCAACTTGGATTGGTAACATTATAGTCCGTCGAACTTGACTTGCCCACTATATTTGTTTAGTCCTGTGTTTGGATTACTTAGTTTCATTATGTTTAGAGTCACATTATGTACCCTTGATTAAAGTCGGTTGATTTGTGTTCCCACCCGACTTTGATTAGTTATGGCCATCGTGTCCTTAGTTTCACATATTTTTGTTTTCCAGATCGTATGTGTATCCTTTCCTTACAATGTCCTTGGTTTCGCACTTTGTTTGTTTTCCGGGTCGATATATGTACCCTTTCCTTGCTTACACTTTTGGTCTATCCTCCTGATCTTTGATAAATAAACTTTGTTGGTCACTGCCTTTTCCCAAAAAAAAAAATACACCCTAAATCCTAAACCTTTTTTCATATGGAAACAAAGAAACCGAGGATGAGTTGTACAAGCAAATTAAAGAAATTTTTCAACTTATTGATGATCAAGATATGGGTATTCAAGGTGACGGAGCAACCTCAAAATCAAAACAGGTTTAATAGTGACATAGTATTATGATCTAAAAGTTTATGCGGCAGAATGAAGATTGCAACAACAGGAAACTGAATCTAGGGAGGGTTCAGGAATTATTGGCTGGGGGTGTGAACGAGTGGTTTAACCAAACTTTCAAGGGGTGCAATCAACATTTTTGCCCATAAAATACACAAAAAAAATTTCAACTAGTGCGCCCGCCCACCCACACCATCACCTAGGTCTGCCCCTACTAATAAGTCTTGGGTTAGATCGGATAAAGAGACCAAAAAACCAATAAAATGCCTTTTTTCAAACTCCATTGATTATTCATCAATATTGACTGTTGGGATGACAAAAATACCCGAATCTGACCAGTATACCTGAAACCCGAAGCATTTGGGACAGGTATACCCGATACCCGACGGGTATTGGGCCGGCTATAGGTATGGAAAAAAAAATATTTCGTGGGTATGGAACGGATATAGGATTAGATGATACCTGACCCGATTATTCGAAACTACATTCCTGTTTGCCCGAAATATATGCCCGAGAACTTTTAAGTTTTATATCAATTTTTCTTTAACTATTCTTTAATAATGTTTCATTCTTGTAGTTTTATTATTTGAAAAATAAACTTTTCATTTAAAATATACATTTTGATGACATTATTCATAGTTATATGCCATGACATACAAAATTCTTTTTCAAATTAATAATATAATGTATTCACATTTTTTAATATATCAAATATTGTTATGGTGATGATATATGTATGTTATTTAGGGTGGGGTTCGGCTATAAAGTCCAAATTTCTTAAAAAGTATAAAAAGTCAAAAACACTATAATTTCAGCCATAAAACACATACAAAACCCACAAATAACAGAGTTAAAACTAACTCTTGGTGGCCTAAAGACAACGAAAGGTTTGTGAAGCCTTCCCTAGGGGAGTTGTGTAAAGTAAAGTAAATTGATAGTGAGGGGAGAGTGGAGTGAGTTAGAAGCGATATCTAGGATCCGGTGTGTCCAAAACTAAACCCTTAAACCTCTTTATATAGTAGGTTCTTCACACTCCCTCTTCGTGTAGATTAAATAGACATTGTACCCAAATTGGGTGTGTTGCTGTCACTTTTCTGACACACAATACCATCTTTTATCTTCACTCTTTGTCTTAATCCTTTTGCAAGGCTTTGACCTGCAGGTTCTAGACCTTCTCAATTGTACCGTCATTTCTTGGTCCCGAAGTTTGTATGGAGAGGGTGGCATCCTCCCCACCAATGTGATAACCAAATACTAATACTAATAATAATTAATACCTCTTTTTATCTACTTGAAATGTAAAACAATGATAATAACACAATCTAATAAATAAATAAATAAATAAATACATATTAATTGGTGATACGTGGTTGAAAACCCGTTGGTTAATAGTTTTAAAGTTTATGTTTTACATGAACTTGAGTTTTGAATAACCTAGTTTGATATGATTTGTGTTTTGCAGGTCTAACGGAGTTTAAAAATCTATTCGGGAGCTTTACGGAACATCGGGAAGCGATCGGGTCCCGGACAACCCAAACGAAGGGGAGACTGTAACACTTCGTATTTCCTCTACTTTCTCTATTTAGAAAGTGTAATGTTAGGATCTGAGTTTGGATTAAATGTATTGTTTTAACTAATTTGATACCAGAATGATAAATCATAAAGGATTTTGTAGCGGAAGAACAGTTAAAACTTTATAACACAATCAACGAGAGAATAATTTTCATCATAACATGTTTTTCATTACTCAAAAGATTAAAATGATTAACAGATAACTTACATGTATGAATCACTAAACTTCCCCTCAGACCGAGCTTACACAGAAAAGGATGTACAATAAAGTGAAAGTGTGAAAAGCTAGATAGAACAATACAAGCACTGTCTATTTATAGTACTTATCCTAACCACTGATCGTTAAAGGTGACATCCTCTTTGACAATGACATCTAACAACATTAACAAACTCTAACCACTGCCAACCTAAACAGTGTTTGCAAAGCACTGATGACCCTAAACGCTGATAAGCATAGACTCTGATGAAAGTATTGGCAGATGTTCTTCAAGGATGATCAGACCTTTGACTTCCAGCAGACCTTTAACTTTTAAACAGACCTTTGACCCATCAGAGGTTTGGTGAATCAGCAGACTTTAAAACTGGCAGAGCTTTGGCATTGGGCAGTTGTTAGAACTATCAGTGGTTTGGTAGCTGGTCTTTGGAAGGAGTGAATATAAACTCTGTTTATTCTGGATCATATAGAGCAGACCTGTTTTGGCTTTCTATCATCTGTTCTTTTGTAGGGTTCAATCCCAATAATCTCCCCTAGAACAGATGATGCCAAAACTCTTCTTTATTCATGATCTTTATGTCTCATCAGTTTTTCCCTGATTTGTTCTTTGAATTGTGATTCAAAGTTCAAAGAATCTTCATCATCCTCATCCCTGCACAGTTGTAGTTCCAAAAGATCTTGAAGGTCAGCTACACCCATGCTTAGTGCATCCTTCCTTGGCAAACTCACAACTTTCCCATTGGACCTGAGCAGAGTCAATACATGGGTCTTTTTATCAGAGAGCCACTTTAGTATTTTTGAGTTCAATGGGTTTCTTGGGAGAGGAGTTATTTGATGAGAATTGAAAAGGTGAACTTTTTGAAAGCCTTTGAAAAAGATCTTCAGAATTAGGTAAAGGCTTCAATGGTTCTTTATTCAAGTCAGGCAAAGGTTCCTTAGTGATAGCCTGCTTACTTTTGTTAGCATCCCTTTACTGATCTTGCATATCCAAATGCAACTGCCTCTTCCTTTGGTTGAGGGCTTGAATGGTTGTTTCCAAGACCAGATCTGCACTTAGGTTTTTAACATTTTTCCAATCTGGTGCATTCTGTCTTATTTGAGGGTATTTCTTCATCCTGTTAATTCTGTCTGTTTCTTGCTTGAGAGCTTGGATGGACCACTCTTTGAACTGGTTCTCCTCAGCTTGATAGGGTTTTTCTTTCATGATGAATTTGATGAGGTTTGCCCTTTGCTTCATTTGAAGATCATCTTTTGGAGAATTCACAGTCATTTTCTCATTTAATTCACTTGCATACTCTTCTAATTTCTTAACTTTACTTAGCACATGTTGTTCCAATCTTGATAAGTAAGCATTTCCCTTTCCTTAACTCTCCTTTTTAGCTATGATTTTGGCTTGCCTAGTCTTCAGTTTTAGATAATCCTCAATGGTTTTGGGATTTCTATAGCCATGAAGAGATGGGAAGGTTCTTTTGGATGGATCAGCTTCTGTATAGAATTGTAGCATTTCTCCCTTTACTGCAGCCAACTCTAAGGGATATGATGTCTCCATAGGAATATTTCTTTTTGGATTTTGACCTTTGAGTGACTCAGCAAGGCTAATTTGTAGTGATGATGAATGGGTGATAGCTGGTTTTGGTATTGGATTTGTTTGGACAACAGGTGTAGATGGTATGTCATCATTTTTCACTGTAGCCATTCTTCTTCTTTTTCTAGCATAAACTAGTTTTGGTGCAGGAGCATTTGTGCAAACCATTGCTTTCGTAACATCTGTTACTTTGACAGGTGGTTGCTGAGATGAGGAAGGCAACAAATTGTCAGTGGTTGGCCTTTTAACACCAACAGTGGTTTTGAGACCATCAGTGGTACCCTGTATCTCCTTCTCTTTTATCCTGAAATGACTTTGGTCGATCCTCATTTGTGTATCTTCATCATCTGCTTGAATTTTAGGGTTTCATCACCTTTTTTTTCCTTTTCTTTGACAGATGTTTCAGCAGAAGATACTGAGATTTTTTCTTCAGAGTCATTTTTCTCCCCCTTTTTGGCATCATCAACTCTTTCGAAGATAGATGCAAGGGTAGTGTCAGGAATGAGAATTTTCTTGATCACTTTAAGCTCTTCCTGGGTGTCTTTATACCTTTCTTCAACTTCTTCTTTAAATGTCTGCACTTTTGAATCATATAACTGATTAGCATGCTGAATGTGTTGTTGAAGTAGAGGATACACTTGTGTTGCAATTCTTGTGGCTTGAGCAGAGGATTGAGCAGTGTTTCGAGATTTTGCAAAGTGGAACATCTGTTGCAGTACATTTTTGATATCTCCCACTGATGCCTCAATCTTTGTGACTTTATCCGTCAATTCCTTTTGTTTTAGCTCATCTCCTAAGTTAATAGGATCATTTGAGCTCCTACCCAAGGTGGTAGTTTTATCTGGGGGTATCAGGAGCATGCGATTTATCACTTGCTTCAACCTTAGATGTCCTTTTTCTTGGTACTGGGGTCTTCCCACTGCGGCAGAGGTTACCTGGGTAGCCTCAACAGTGGTTGCCTTCAAAGGAGACTTATATATGAAACTACTGTCCAGATGTAAATCAGTGGATTCAACATCTGTAGTAGCTGCTCCAGTTGAACTATCAAAAAGGATTTCAGGAAATCCAAGTGATGTAGCCTCCTCAACTGTTTGTGGGATAACCATTTATTTTTATCAGACACAGCCATTGTGGAAGTTTTGCTCTCAGAGATGTGTTGGTGAGAGTGGCCTTTTTGTGACTGACTATCAAAGGTTTCAAACAGTGATGTGTTTGGTGTAGTGTTTTGAAATGTGGATAGTGGTGTGGAAAGCAGGTTTGCCCTGGGAGATGGACATTTTAACATACTCTCAAATGAGGGTGACGTTATCAGTTGTGGGATCCCTATGCATACAACATGTTCCTTTTGTGAGGAATCATGAGGAGTTATGGTTTTGGGTGGAGATCTTTCTACCATCTGTTGTGAGTGTCACACCCCGACCCGCATCGGAAAAGGTGACCGGGGCATGATTGGGTTATCATCAAAGCTCATGACATTTATTATAACGTTTCATATTCATTAATACAATTTAATAGGAAATTTACAATCATAATTACATCATGACCTAACATCAATCTAAGCTTCTTTGTTTTCTTCTAAGGCATTTCCTATGTTTTCCTTGCTTCATCCTGTTCACCTGTATCATGTGTAAAAAGGGTTTTTGGATCAACAAAAGTTGGCGAGTGAATCCTATGGAAAACATTTGAACAAGTTTATTTAATTGATTATAAAATAAAGTGCACAACCACACATGAGTAAAAATAGATGTAAACTTATTCACCAATCAATTTAATATCAAACAATACACACATGAACAATAATGGATCGTTTAGAGGCACGCGTTGCTCAACTCGTCTCTCAGGAGGAACTGATGGGCCTAATGAATGAATTGCATAAACTTTACAATATGAAATACATAACTACAAGCAATGTATACAATCTAAGTTTAGATCACAATATGGTATGGCACAAGTTTAAATAAACGAGTAAATTTTATGACACATGACACACCCCAAAACGTGTAATTAAAAAGGGGAGTTGTAAGATTCACTTACATTGGGTGCGTTCGGTTGATAATGTTGAATGCACGCAAAGTTGGTTTTAACCACGAGTGAAATTTACCTAGATAATGGCATAGTGGTTCGATAAGTAAACGGATTTTATTAATCCATTTTAGTAGAATTGTTGGGTGTATTTTTGTGAGTTTAAGGCTATTTTCTAACCTTAAAAATGTTATTTTTAAGTATTTTTAATTGATTTTTAAATAAAATAAATAAATAAAAATAATAAAAAAAATGTTGACTTTTTGACCGTTGACCATTGACCTTTGACTTTGACTGTTGACCGGTTCGCATGAGTAATTGTGTGCGCTGGGTGAGGCTCGAACCCGAGACCTCCCGTACGCGTGCACGCAGCTCTACCAACTGAGCTACGTGTCTAACCCGAAATAATTTTGTTTTTAATTATATTTATATACTAATTAGATTAAACTGAAAATCATTTATTTTTAAAAACGATTTAATGCGTCGGACCGGTGCACTCCACAGGTCTCGAACCCGGGACCTGTGGGTTAAGTTAACACACAGTCCACCGCTGGACTGTGTGTTTAACTTGTTATATAATCTGATTTTTATTATACTTATATACAATTAAATAATTTCATTTCTGCCTTATTTAAAAAGTTGGATAATTGTCCGGACCGGTGCGGTAGTCCGGATTCGAACTCGTGACGTGTGTTTAAACATTCACACAGTCCACCGCTGGACTGTGTGTCTATCTTGGTTATTATTCTGGTTTTTATTAAACTTAACATATATCAGCAGTGAATCCGGTTCGGTAAAAAAAGAACATTTTTATTAAGGCGAGTGTGCGTGGGACATGTATCGAACTCGAGACGTTTGCGTGCTTAATGTGCACACAGTCCAACACTGGACTGTGTGTCTAACCCGAGTTATTTCTTGATTTAAATTAAACTTATATACTACCGAAACTTCGTCTTCTTCGTTGATCTTAACCAGAAACGATGACTGACTGATTAAACGATTTTAATCATGTTCTTTAGTGTGTTTCAGTTAATTACAGGTGAGATAAATAAAAGAATGAAAAATTAAGTGTTAGATATACCGAAACTGGACTCCTCTGTTTCTCCGGCGAAACTCCGGTGACTGCAGAAATTTCCGGCGACGTATGTCCTGCGGCAGAGAGTCTTCAACGAGTTTGAGATAAATGTGGGTGACTTCGGTATAAGCTCTGGGGGTTCAGTAAGGCACAGAGGTGAAGGGTTCGGTTTTCCGGCGATGTGCAGAACTTTTCCGGCGAGTGGAATTACGTCCGGTAAAGGTGTGATTGTGAGCGAAAAAGCTAGCAGAGGTTCGAGGAGGTATTTATAGGTCGGGACATCGACGTATTTGGCTTGTTTTCCGACTTGATTCGTCGGTTAGAAACTTTCCGGCGGTTATAGCTTGTGTCGCGGTTTCATGCGTCGGTTATAACCGATGCAGGTTTAATGTTTACGTTAAGACTTGAAGAAACCGTCCAATCTCGTGGGATAGTCGGAATTTCCGACGATTTCAATTTGGGCGCGCCGATTTTGAATTCGATAATCATGTTATGAATTAATTGTCTTCAATATTGAACAAGAAATACAAGTGGCGCAGTGGTTGGAGAGTTGAGTGTTAAGTTGTTGTTGACCCGGCTGACTGACCCGGGTTCGAAACCCGGCAGTACCATTTTATTTTTATTTCATTGTTTTTAACAGTTTTTCAAAAACAAAATATATATTCCAATATACTCATTAATTATGTATCGTTTAAAATTATTTTGGGCATTAAATACGCAACGAAATTTTTAACTGATTGTTCGGTTAATAAACGGAGCGGGTTTGGTAAATCCGTTTTTTTACGGATGTTACAGTGAGGAAGTACCAACAGTGGTTTTATGTGACTTTTGTGTTGTCACTGGATTAACTTCTGGGATCTCATTTTCTAGAAGGTCCTTTTTGATAGGCTTGATGGGTTTTAAAGTTTTCTTTTTGGTCTTTTTAGAGGTTTTTGGTGTGGGTTGCACATAAGTGGTTTTGCTGCTGTGGTCACCAAGAGCAGTGGGCTCAGCATCTGGAATCTGAGTAGCAGATGTGGACTCATCTAAATTTTGCTCAGACTCCCCTGCTTGTGTTTTTGAAACTTTTGACTCTTTAGCCATAAGGCGAGTATATGTTTCAGATGATAAACTATTTATTTAAAAAGGCACACCTTGAACAAGAGTATGTGCACTTTCTTTTAGGATTTTCTCTTGTAAATAATAACTTATGAATCTAGGAAATAGCACAAAAGCATTTTCCCTTTTGTTTTTCATATTTTCTAGATTGGTTACCAAATCATTAAATAATACTTGGGAGTAATTGTAATCAGATTTTGACAAAATGGCATACCCCAAGTATTGAATTTTCAATGGTATTTCATCAAACCCAGTGGTTTTATTGGAAACACATGTGAGCAGTGTATGAAACAAAAATTTCATGGGAGGGGGGAATTTTCCCTTTTTCACAGTAGCTTTTGATAAATCTCCTGTATACCATTTGTTTTTCAAAACAATTTGATACTCACTTTTAGGGAAAGAGGTTTTACCTTCTAAATCGTTCATCTGAAAAACCTCTGAGATGGTTTGTGGGGTTATTGGAACCAAGATCCCTCCCACTTTTGACGTGATTGCCCAAGGTTTCTGATTCAGACTTTCAATCGCAGCATTTGCCCAAAAATCTCTAAGGGATTTGATAAATTTGTGCATTACAGGTTAACAGAGTCTTGTACTTTGAGGAAGACAATAAATCAATGATTTCGTGAAACTCGGTATTCTTCTTCGTCTTCTCAAGAGTACAGAGATAATTATGTGGATTTTTTATGTTGAGAGTGTGTTTCGGTGGTTCCTATGTTGATTTCGCCTTGGGTGCCATGATTATCAGATGAAATGATTTTAAGATTTTGAAATGGTACAGTAAAAGTGAAAATTCTGTTTGTGTATGGAACAGGGTTTTATAGAGTTTTCAAAAAGTGATGATGATGTGGCATCTGATGCAACAACTGTCGAATAACATTTGTCCACACGTAACCTCTGTTTGAACAATGGAAGACAGTTGTTTGGCTAACCACTGATAGAACAACTTGTCAATGGTTGTGACCAAATGTTTAATACTATCAGAGGTTTCACAACAGTGGATAGATTTTTTCTATCCAACAGTGTTTTCAGGCTATCAGAGCTTCGAACAGACTTTAATGATTTATTGAAAAGTTCAATTTTAACTAATTTTAAGGATGAATTTCTGATTTTCTAAAAACATTTTATTGCTATTTACACATGAATCATAAGGCAGGTTGTTTTTAATCCATGTTTAGCATTCCAAGCCTAGATATCAAACTGTCAAATATGGAAGCATCAAGTGCTTTTGTCAACACATCTGCTAGTTGATCCTTGGTATGGACATGTTGTAAAGAATTCAGACCTTTTTTATAGCAATCCCTCACACAGTGATGTCTGATGTCAATGTGTTTAATAAATATTTTGATAGTTTGCAAGGTTAGTTTTGATAGACCATTTCAAATGTTTTTCTGAGATTTTTCAAGTACATAAAATTTTAACCTTTTTCTGTCAAACATCATTTACATGTTCGTCCTTGTGTACAAACACTTTACAGGCTTTGGCAGAAGTTTAATATCTCAGTTGATACAACTATTTTGTCTGTAGAGACAGGTTTTCAAAGACACTTGAATCTGATTTGAACTGGTTATCCAGAGTCCTCTTGATTCACTATCAGATGAAGTATCTTCCCTTTGTAAAATATAGGGTTCCATTTCAGGCAGGTACTTAAGTTTTGTCTATCAAAAGCAAGCAAAACTCAAGGTATATTATCTTCAACAAAAATTCAGAAGAGCAATACAAGACCTGATATAAACATGAAATTACTACTATAAAATTCGTAGAAAATTTCGTGATAAGTGAATCAATTAGATCTGATAGACTTCCAGTGGTTCTTTTGAAGAATTTATGATTTAAAAGTTCATCTCAGTTATTCATATGAGACTAATATGTATCTTCTTCATCAAATAACCCCGAAATAAACATAAACTCGAACACAATCAATAAAACCACATGAAACATGAATTTCCATACAATTTCGACTCAGTTTTCAACAATTAAGAATTAGTACAATACCAATGAGATCGAGCCGATCCTTTTTAATTCAAATTGACGGTTAGATCAATTTGACCGACCAGGCTCTGATACCAATTGTTAGGATCTGAGTTTGGATTGAATGTATTGTTTTAACTAATTTGATACCAGAATGATAGCGGAAGAACAGTTAAAACTTTATAACACAATCAACGAGAGAATAATTTTCATCATAACATGTTTTTCATTACTCAAAAGATTAAAATGATTAACAGATAACTTACATGTTTGAATCACTAAACTCCCCCTCGGACCGAGCTTACACAGAAAAGGATGTACAATAAAGTGAAAGTGTGAAAAGCTAGATAGAACAGTATAAGCACTGTCTATTTATAGTACTTATCCTAACCACTGATCGTTAAAGGTGACATCATCTTTGAAAATGACATCTAACAACAATAACAAACTCTAACCACTGCCTAACCTAAACAGTGTTTGCAAAGCACTGATGACCCTAAACACAGATAAGCATAGACTCTGATGAAAGTATTGGCAGATGTTCTTCAAAGGATGATCAGACCTTTGACTTCCAGCAGACCTTTAACTTTTAAGCAGACCTTTGACCCATCAGAGGTTTGGTGAATCAGCAGACTTTACAACTAGCAGAGCTTTGGCATTAGGCAGTTGTTAGAAGTATCAGTGGTTTGGTAGCTGGTCTTTGGAAGGAGTGAATCTAAACTCTATTTATTCTGGATCATATAGAGCAAACCTGTTTTGGCTTTCTATCATCTGTTCTTTTGTAGGGTTCAATCCCAACATGTAATTGTATTTCTATTTATGGAAACTTGTATTCATATCATGTTCGTATTCCTTTTTTTTCAATTTTATAATTCGAGACCTTGATCATAATGAAATTCACATTTTATACATACTTGTTATTTCGTACAATCAATCAATTAAATACGTGTTTACTTGCAAATCGAGACTTGACATATGTTCAATTATTCATACATACGTTCACGATACTCGAATTATACTTACGTATGCTTTCTATGCTTAAAAACATGTCAAAACACAAAGTTATTGCTTAAAATGATAACAAATGGAAGTTCAGGGGCCAAATGTAAATAAACCAAAGTTGCTTGAACTAAGTGGCGTGACGCGGCGCGAAGCCCTACCCCTTTTCTCTCGCGGGCCACCAGAGGCTTGATCTGCAGATTGTTGTTTCTTGAGCATGGATTGGCCATTATTTTCCTCCCCAATCACCTTTAAACCTCATTAAACTCAAAACCCTACTAACCCATTATATAAACCAGCCTCCTACATCTCTCTTGCACTTTTCCAAACCCTCAAACACTCTCAAATCACTCCATAATCTGCTGGAATTGCAAGAAGAGGCAGATTTGTCTTAGGTCTCAAAGTGAGTTCAAACTCACTTTTTTCATCATTTATTCATCTTTTCTTCCACTACAAAGCTTGGAACACCTCTGTGGATATCGTGGAGCTACCGGTGCTCTCTGAACTAGTGGTGGGGTGTAATACCCTTCCCCACCTCGTGGAGGTCTCTGCTGAAATATTGGTTGAGCCCGGTTAATTTCCTGATTCTGCATACCTCCTTGATAACCCATGTACCATTCATTTGTACCCCATACTTCATCTCCATACCCATCGTCCCAAGTTTCAGTTCTTGCCCTGTTTTTGACCGGCTCATACATCACACCCGACCGATTCGGATGTGGAACTACATTCGGCTGATTCACAGCTCGCAGCGGGTTTGGCTGTGGTGGTATTCGGCCTTTTAATGGGTAAGTTGATGCCCCAATAATGTGGAAGTCTCCAGTTGGAGCAACTGTTGGTTGGGTGGTTGAACTGGATAGTGGTGCCATGGGTGAAGTTTGTTGTGGTTGAGTTTGAGTTGGATACGAAGGAGGTGGCATTGATGGCGTCTCAGTAACAGGCTCTTGGTATGATGTTTGTTGTTGTTGGGTTGATTGTGTTTTTGGTGGGTCCATATTAAGTACTGTTGCTTTTCCTTTTAAATCTGATCTAAGGAGCAGATTTTGCCTAGCAGCCTTCTCGATTTATGGGTCGAAAAGCAGTGGTGAAGACTTTCCTGAAAACCTGGTATACATGCAATTGACTCACCTGCACACAAGTAAACAAGAAAACTGCGCGTAATACCGAACGAAACAAAAACAAACAAAAGGAAATATTTTTGGATTTTTATGATTTTTAGAAAAAACAAAAAGACAACTAATTCTAAACTAACACTAAGCGCACAAATTCCCCGGCAACGGCGCCATTTTGGTGACTGCCATAAGGGTCAATCAAAAACCTAAGTAAACTACGTAGATAGCGTAAGTAGGGTATTGTATCTACGGGGAATTTGTGGTTAATGTCGTGTTTAAATCTAAGAACTAAATTATCTAAATCAGGGGTTTGATGGATTTAATGATTAGCCTATTATTTTAGTTCTCTCTCGTTTTCTTAATTGAAGAAATAATTGGAAAATAAAACGGCAAGTACAAAAATGAGTAATAACCCCCAGTAGAGGCTGGTACGATTGTGATCAATTTAAGAAGTAACTTCCACCCGGAATCCCAATTACTCGTTTAACATAAAAACATGTTGACCGATTCAAAACACCACATAGACATGGCCTCGGAATTAATGAATTTGATTAGTTAATAGGGATAGTTTTTAAGATTCACTATGCAACCTAATAACCCGTTTGATTGTGTCAACTACCCACCAATTTACCAACCAGCTAACAACGCAAGGAAGTTGCCAATACGCTTAATAAACGACAAGTAATCCAAACACAAGAAACGTTTACCAATAATCCAACACAAGTGGTCAAGCTGTACCAGTTACAAGAATCCGTAAACAAAGTTATATGTAAAACTAAGCAAAAGTTCATCCGGGTAGAAGTCACAAACGGTTTAGCCACGCATGGTTGTCATCCCGTGTCGCGAACTATTTCTTGTGTCGACTTTTCCTCCAAAAATTGCGTCCAGCTCTGCCCAAAATTCAGCCGTCAATCCTCGAACCATCACCTCCAAAAAGCTGCCGTCACCCCCTTTTATTATTCCCACCATCTATCCACCGCCTTCCTTTGATCCATCACTAATAGCCCAAAACGACTTGTCCTTGCCCAATAATTAATTTATTTGTAAACTCCAAGAACACGCTCCACTGATCTACTTGTAGCCCACATAGACAATTCTTGCAATTTGTGGCCCATTAGCTCATTCAATTATTTCTTACCTGCACAAAGGAAACATATAATTAAGTAATACTTTATTTAAAATATTATTTGCAAAAATCACATTAATTAGTTATTTCAAAGTATTTTCCTTTTTGCACTTTATTTTCTCTCGTACCCTTAAAACAATTTTAAACATTAGAATTGATTTTTTTTTCAAATGGTAAAGATCATCATGTTTAATTTTTCTAAGTAATCAAAATTATATATTTTATAACAATATGGATGCATTTTATGACATAATAATATTCAATAATGTGTACCAAAAATGCTCCGATCACTTGCTTGTTTTGATGGCCTGGCTCACTTTAGGCGAAGTTGGGGTGCCAACTTCGGCCGAACTTGGCCTGGTGGTTGAGTTTTGTTCGTTATTCGTTTGTTAGGTGCTCGCTCGGTGTTTCAGTTTGTATTAGACAGTTATGTTAAGCGTTTTAACGAAGCGTTAAGCGTTGGGATAATAATATAATGCGATTGAGCGATTTGTGCGAGTGAGAGCGTTGCGATAGCGAGTACAACCATAAATCATAAAGTACATATAACACATAAACAACATAAATGTAACATAACTAACCGCGATTTGAGTTTGCGTTTGAGAGTTGCGAGTATTAAGCTATTTAAATCCGATAAATAAGCGATGTAATATGCGTTTTAGAATAATTTAATCCATTATAATTAAATCCCAGAGTACAAACTGATAAAGAAACAGAAATAACGGTAGTGATAAGGATTCGGATAACAATCCGAGAGATCGGATGGTTACACTACGGTGGTTTTGGCAAAGCTCCGGCGGTTGTTTATAGACATGGTGGTCACGGAATTTAACCTTCCTTATGTTTAAAGATTTTGAAGATTAAAGAGGTATGTCTTGCTTTTGCAAGAACCCTAGTGACAAAATACATTTAATTTCTTCGATGAATCTGTTATGGATGTTCAAATACTGAATTTTTTATTACATGATTTTCTTTCCCTGCAATTCTTGGGCTTGGAAGGGGGTTTACTGTTCTTCTAAAAAGCTATACTCATGTGGTTATGTTATTTTTGTTGTTGTTGTTGTTGTTATTATTATTATTATTATTATTCAGTGTTGATAATTAAAAACTTAAAATTTGATCGGTGATACAATCTGTTATGAATTGCAGATTTTTACGTTTTGGTTCAGAGCTCTGTAGGTTCTGTTGGGATTCACTCCACTGGAGTTGATATGTGGTCTGTATTTCGAAATCTACCTCTCTTAGATTTTATCAGTTTCAAATCAACTACACTTACTTTTAACTTGTAATTTGAAGATTGTGGTTGGACAAAATTTCACATTCGAAATCGCCATCTTGAATTCTCAATTTTGGTTAATCTGATCCAATGATGTTTTATTTCCTTCATTCAAGCTGATTTGGTTGTCTTTCATGATTGTGTATGTGTTTTTTTTACAGATATAAAAGCCAGAATGTTGCAATTAAATTATTAACAAAGGCGATACACCAGAAGAAATTGCTTAGATTGAAGGACATTTTGGGCGAGAGATTGCAATGTTATCTAAAGTTCAGCACAAGAATTTAATAAAGGTAGTGTTTTGATATTAATGATGTAGCATTTTGATCTTGAATGAATATCAAATTTTGATATTTTTTGTATATTCTATTATTCTCTGTGATCACACTTCATCGGAGCGTGCAAAACACCAATCATGGTTATAGTGACTGAGCTTCTTACGGGTGGGACATTAAGGAAATACTGGTTAATATGACTCCTAGGGCAGGGGCGGATCTATAGGCAATTAGAGGGTTCCTAGGAACCCGTTCGGTTCGCAATTTATAGTGTTCAAGTATATAGAAAATTCTGAAGGAACCTGTTAATATTTTGTAAAGGAACCTTATAAACAAAAGTTTAGGCTGCTAAACTGGTTCATTGCGCCCTATTCAAACTTGAGGTTACAAGTTCGAGTCATGTTAAGGGCTTTTTTGCCCGCTTGTTTGCTCTTTAGTTGGGTTCTTCAATTGTTGCATTGAAGATGAGGGATTTAGCCGGTTTGTATTGGTTGAACATTTATGCACATTAGCTTTGAGAAGTTGGTAATATGTATTTATGTTTAGTTTTATGTTAAATTTTATATGTAATAACATGTTCACCACTTTTTCTGAACAAATGTAATAATTATTTAATCTGTGAATTTGTTCAAGTGTCTCTATTTGGTTGAGAAACATGTTATGTACTTAACTGCTTCTAAAGTTCTATTGGTCTTAGGTGCTCATATACATAGTTGGGCTACTAAAATATGCGCAACTTGGAGTATAAGTAAGTATTTATGTTGCATTAAAATTAATCTTTTGGCCTTTTAGTGTGCCGCAAGGCACACGGCTTCAAACAATTAACTCATAGATAATTAAACTCTATTGCGCTGTTTCTTCCTTCCTCGTCCATATCGTAACACGCACATGTCAATCTTTTATTTTGCAATCTACTTTACCAATCAAATACAAGATAATTTTAAAATTAAGTAATTGTGTGTTAAATAATATTTGATAACACATAGTTAACCATATTATTTAACTAGTATACATAAAATCACGTGCAAGTAGGACTAAGCATTGGTTAAAACCCGTGTGAACCGAACCCAAACCGACCTGGAATCCGAAATCAAGAACTAAAACTACGCCCCCACCCCCACCCCCACCCAACTCAGCATCTTATTGGGATTATTTCGATTCCGCTGACGAAACGAGAGCTTTCTATTTGTGGGCCACGATGAGTTTCATGTGAATTTTGATGATATGAGTGTGTGCCCAAACAATTTAGTGTTAAAGATTCTTTACTTATCTCTAATGCGTCGAAAAGTTTCCTACGGTGTATTCTTATTCCATAAAATCATTCTATTATGGAAAAATTGATTTAAATAATATTTACTTTTTACTCATTGCAGGTGTTGGTAAAACCACAAGCTGCAGTTGTTTCAACTGGTTTGTTTTTTAATAATGTTCTACGCGATTCTTACCAAAGTCGTTGTTTATATGTAATGTTTAAAATGTAGGAGCTTATTTGTTCTTTTCAAAACCCCACCTGATCTTCAATGCAAGCAAATATCCCTGTTTCCTGATACTTTATGCCCGCAATATCCATCTTTATCAATGTAAATTGTTGATGCGCCGCAGCGCACAGTTTTCCAACTAGAAAAACCAGTACCAACATAAAATATCATGAATAAGAAAACTAGCTTAAGTACTATACAATATATTACAAGACGACCGATAAACTACTGGTAAACAAGTATCCTATTGTAAATCGCCACTCCCGCCGCATCGCGCGGGTAAACGACTAGTATATATAGGGTTAGGATCATGTGAGAAGCATTAGGCTAATTGAAAAACTTGAGAAGCATTCTGGACCACACATTTTCCCTAGGCTTTTCGTAATATACACATATGTACAGTTTAAAATTGACTATATACATATGTATATAATTCAATATACATATATGTATATAGTCAATTTTAAACTGTACATATATGTATATTACGAAAAACTTAGGAAAATGTGTGGTCAAGTTTCTCAAACATGGTGGACTTCTCTTAGGATCCCTACCTTATATATATATAGGATTTGGTTCAAGCAGAAACCACTACCAGTTGCGAGAACCATGAGAACTTCTCTCATCCAATAAAATTTTAACACATCACCTATAATCAATTTAATTCAAAAAGGTATTTTAGTTTTTTTCTCTCAATGTCATATCACATCTCTCTTATGTATAAAAACACATCACATCACATTATCATTAATATGTCTAATAATGTCTCTCATCTTTAATCTCTTTTATATACTTTTTATATTTTAAATTGAGAAAAAATATCTTATGTTTCAAATTAAAACACCAAAAGTACGTAATTTAGAAAATAAAAAAATATCGAAAATGATATCTATTTCTATTTGTTTTATTTTCATTAACTATGACATAATGTTCTTTATAAAATGCAATCTATATTTATCTTATATGTTTATTAGAAAATACAAAATTATCGAAAATGACATCTATTTTTTTTTTTTGCTCTATTTTCCTTAATTATGACATAATGTTCTTTATAAAATGCAAGTTATATTTGTCTTCTATGTTTATTGAGAATTTCTATTTTATTCGTTAACGTTTGATGACTTTGCACTACAAGTTTTTAAAAAAACATTCGACAACATGCGTAAAAAAATTTACAAAAACGTGCGTAAAAAAAGTTTGACAATGTACGTAAACATCTACACGAATCGAGCATGAGAACACTATTATGTAAAAAAATAAATAAAAAAATGTTTTGACAACGGGGCCGACCCGAACACCTCTAACGTTGCGCGTAAATTTAATTTTCAAATGTATGTAATCACGGAAGGCGTAAAATAGTTTTTACGTACGTTTGAATAATGTTTTACGTAATTAGTCGAATGTAAAATAGTTTTTTTTTTGCGCACGGTGTCGAATGAAATCAAGTTTTTTATTCTCAGTTTTTTTACGGTACCCGTAAAAATTTTAAAAAACCCCTAGCCAAACAATAGATTGTGGGCGTAAAAAAAGTTTAAAATGTTTTAATAGGGGTGTAAAAAAACATACAACCGAGACAGAAATAAAAATTTACAACCAGGGCGTAAAAATAATTTACAGCCGGGGCTGGGGTAAAAATAAAAAAATTACGTGTCGGCGGAATAAAAAATTATATAAAATGTTTTATAAATTCACGTTTGTAAATTTGTAGTTTTTACATACGTTTAAAAAATGTTTTTACATTCGTTGCCGAATGTATAAAAAATTGCACACGGTGTTGAAAGTAAAAAATGTTTTTTACATACGATAGATAAATGTTTTTTATGCCTCTGAATGCCCGCTCGAGCTCCTCTAAACGTCACTTTTGTGGAATGTAAACGTTATCTTTTGGAGTAAATGATCTTTAATATGTTTGTGGAATGATAATTTTGGAATTTTACATGTTTTATGTGGTGTTCGTGCAGATCTCAGGGGATGGAGGGGCAAACTATCATTTACTAACGACGACTTCCCTTTATTTATTTTAGTTTTTTTTTCTGGTGATTTATTTGCAATGTAAACATTTACCTCATTTTTTTAATTTTTTTTTATTAAAGAACACTTAATAATTAAAACACAATCATTAATTAAAACACAATCATTAATGAGACCAATCATTAATGGTTAGAGTAAAAGACCAATTAGCCCTTATCTTATTAAAAATAAAAATCTCATTAATTAAATGGCAATCATTACTCTGTTTTATTGTCTTTTAATCTTCTCCATAAAAACACATTTGATTAATGGTTAATATTAGTTCTTACGGTTCTCACAACTCAAGATAGTTCTCATTTTACCCAATCCACACATATATATATATATATATATATATATATATATATATATATGATTATATGTTTTAGACTTTCAAATAGATTATTGTAGATAATAACAAAACCAATTGTGAATAATCTTATTAACCATTGGTTCATTTTTTTTTCGAATTATACTTTAGCTTAGAGATTATATTATTATTATTATTATTATTATTATTATTATTATTTTGGTTAGTAAATATTTCTAACCCTTAACTTTCATATAGTTATCATAGGACCCTTAAACACTAATAATTACTTTTTTATATATGATTTATGTTTATATCTCTAAACTTTAATATATATACATAAGTTTAATAATAATTTCTTTTTAATAAGCGGTTTACGTTTCGCCCCTAAACTTTAATAGAGTTATCATATGACCCTTAAAGTTTAATAAAGTTAATTTTTCTTATTTTTTTATAGATAGTTGTTCTTTTATCTTTTTATAAGTTTAATTCTTTTTTTATATTAATTATTATTTATTTAACTTATTATAATTAAAGTTAACATTTAACTTTAGACATGTTTACTTATCTGTGTTGTTTTTTTATTTTTATCGTCATTTAGATTAAAGCCTACATGGTGTATACTTACCCTTCAATATATCATGTTACAATTTTAATTATTTTTTATTTACCTTATTATAGTTAAAGCTTTAGACGTATTTACTAAACCGTGTTGATTGCTTAGTTTTACTATCATGTAGATTAAAGTTTGCATGGTCTATAATATATCATCGATATACGATGTAACAAATACATCATCCCCAGCACCATCCTATGACCTCGCCGCGAAGTGCGGGCTCCAATCGTAGTTTGTTACATTTTCCAAAATTGTATACTTTAGTAAGAAGTTTTCAAGTTTTTTTGTAAGAAATTTTCAAGTTTATTTGTTTCTTATACTAATGCAAAGATGTTTCTTATTTGTCTTGACAAGATGGTCTAGTGGTTAGTCACTCGATTTCTCTACTTGAGGTCCCAAGTTCAACTCCTACTAGCATCACTTTGAAGGACATTGGTGGTGGCAATGAAGTTTAGAAATAAGCCTCTTTGGAGGTCTCCAGTTCGAAACCGAGCCGAACCGGGTTTTACTGCAGTGAGCCTTCAGGCGGCGGGTTTTCCTCGGAATTGGTGGCTTGGTGGCTCGGGTATGCATCCAACTCTGACCGTTATAGAAGAGGGGATGCATTTTGCTCGATTGAGAGCTTCCTAGAATTCTTATCCGGTAATTTAGTTGGCCGTTAAAAAAAATATATAAAGATGATTCAAGTATCATATTTGTGCAAAGATGATAACAAATGCCTCAAGGTCATAACTCATAAATGTGGTTCATCATTATATTTTAATGGTAAATGATTGTAATTAGAGATTAAAATAATAAGCATAAAAGGACACGTGAGTTAACCTCACGTGAATAATATGAATTCTTGTATCCGCTTTTGACCTTTTACACCTGTCTTTCCCCACCCACCTTCCTTCCGTGGCCGTAACATAACAATAATTGGATACCACCAAACCAAATATATATATATATATTATTATACATACCGTAAACGCATGGATAAGTAAAATATTAAAATAATAAAGTTCATTTCAAATTTAAAGGTAAAATGAACTCTCGGATTAGTATAACATGATCTGTAAGATTTTTATGGATTTTATGCTGCAAAGTTATTAAAAAAAACGCAAATGTAGGATCAGTTGATTTAAAAAATGAAGTGCAAATGTATTGTCGTTGAGTAATTGATAATAAAACCATATCATTGTGGGGGTCTAAAATTCCAATAATTAAGGAATTATTTTTTAATTAAATAATATTTTATAAGTCAATTATTGGGCACTTAATACCAAAGCTAAAGCATACTTGTACGAATGATGCTCCTATATTCTTGCTGACTATTATTGCTCCTCTTTCATCATCCAAGATATCGTTTATCCTTTCAGCTTCTAACTTCTCTGGACCAGAAAAAATAAATTTAAAATATTAAGTAATTTCTGAAAAGATTTCTACCTAAATTTTTATTCATGATTAAAAAAATAACTAGTACTTTAATATGTACATTTTTAGAACCCTCAGAAACTCATCTAACACCACGACACTACGCTCAATCAGTAGGCGAGGGACACACCATTTAACACACCAAGATACCTTTGAACTAAAACCCTTTCGGTTTAAAAAAGAAAAGATACGGACAATTACAATATGGATCGATATGATTAAACAAACAAATGAACAACTTTATTTTGTAAACTAAAACTATGTGGATGGATATGATTAAACAAACAAATGAACAACTTTATTTTGTAAACTAAAAAACTTTATAAGATTATTAGCCTAAATTCTATTCGAGCACCAGAAGTGGAATACAAATAATTAAATATGATACCTGTGCTACTTTGGTATGCTAGATTTTAACTTTTATATTCATAGCAATATAGTGTCACAAAAATAACAAAAAGAAAAAAAAGCCAACCAAGTATTGCTATATTATGAACTGTTCCTACTTTTCAATATACTATTTAGGATTAACTTATATACCTTTCAAACGTACCTCTAAATCTATATTAATGTTTATTATAGGACAAGAACGCTTAACTAGGTTCCCATCTCTATTCAGTAGCCAAGTGAACTAGCATTTTTTTTTTATTATATATATCCTAATCTCTTTAACTATTAGTTCTTAGAAATGAACCAACTATGCAGCAAACAAATATCGCGATCAAAGTTAAAAGTTACAATAAGAAAATGTAACTAAGTTAAAACGGTTTTACTTTGGTTGAATGACACTCACCTTCATTTAATGACAATTGTATCTTAGTATGTGAGAACTAGTTTTGCAAACGTTACGATTTCTTTTTAGATGTGTTTGATTTTTATACAAACAAGCCACTCACTATCATAGTTGTGTTAGATTTTTGTTTGGTTTAAACATGGATAAATGAATATCGTTTATAATAATCAATAAAGAAAAACGGGCCCCAAAATTGAATTTCGTCTTTGGCCTCCGAAAAAGTTGAAGCGGCCCTGGTCAATATTTAAAAAAAATAAATCATTTTGAGAACTATTATAACGACTTATTCAAACTCTATATATGCAATTGCTATAAACTTAAATGCAACCGCACTTGTCAAAGAAGGAAACATATCCAAGAGTCGTAATACATTTACATCCCTTCTTTGTGATTTCCAGCTAAAGATTTGTTGCATCATTCTTACAACTGTACAAACCTAATTTTTGAATTTTATTTTCATTTGCATTTCCATGTCTTGATATAAAACTATAATTGAAGAGTGTATGTTTAAATTTAATTTCATTTGCATTTTCAAGTCTTGATATAACACTATAGTTGAAGAGTTTTTCGAACCATACATAAGACAAAAGTTTTTGTTTAATTTTGCTTAACCAAAATATCAAGAGTTTTGTTAATATAAGATTACTAATAGCGATAAGATTTCTCAGTAATAATAGACAAATATCATTATTTTATTCAAATTCGACTAGAATACCTACTCTTTTTAACTCATTGTAGTTTTATAAGTTATTGACCATTTTAGATGTGAAAGGTCCTTTTACTATTTCTATCCTATTGATAATGATAATGATAATATATATATATTAAGTATTATATTCTTTTACATAATCTAACTTTGTGATATCATGGTAGTAGTGGTACCGGTGGACAGTTTATCGGAGAAAGAACTTCTTGGTAAGAAATTCTTTATAAGAAGAAAACAAAATAAATTTAACGTGAAGAATGCTTCATTTTGCTTTATTTAATATTTGTATTTAATGTTATTATAATGATATATATTGGTAAGATTACATATATCATTAAATTTCAACATATTTTCAAATATATATTATTTTAAAAGAAAGAGTATATTTTGGAGTATAGGATAAGTTACGAGCCGTGTAGTGTAAATTTCGACATGTGTAATATAACGTTCGATAATGTGTAGGATATATGTAGGATAAAATTTTGTGTGTGTAGAATAAAATGAAAAAAAAAATTAATGAGTTATAAATTATTTAATGTTTTACTATCATACTCTTCTTCTTAAATTTATTTTCTTTTCACTTGATCTTCCTCTATTTTAGTACGTGTAACGTAAATTTTCTAAGATTAATAAAAGGGAATATTCGCTAGATCTAAAATGTCCTTAGTGTATTCAATTGATTTTTTTTTTCTACTATATAAAAGAATAAATAATGCTTAATGAAAATGGGTACACCAGTTGCCATATAATCATTCATTTTAATGATACATATTATTTTTTGTGGCACTCAATTATCCCGAGAAAGAAAAGGCGACACGAGCAATTAAAATGTGTGGTTGCATGTATTGAATTCATGTGATTCATAATAATATGTGGGCTTTGTTCGTCTCAGTTGTATTTATCGTTATTGTCCCCATCATCAATGAAAATAGTTTTAGTTTCTGTAGAATCTGGTTAGTATATTTCTTCTATAGGTTAGATATTTCAGTACTACTAAACAAATTATTAGTAAAAAAAAGGTAAATTAAATAGAGTTAGGATCACAACCAATGGCGCAGCTTAAGAGGCGGGGGGCGCCTGACCCCCCGAACTTTTCGCTCAGTAGTATTATATATGTAGTTTTCGTATAGAAATTTTTTGGTATATACGTTTTCGACACCCGGTTCTATAGAAATTGTTGGGTGTATACGTTTTCAACCCCCCGTCGAAAACGTCAAGCTTCGCCACTGATCACAACGAATGTGACCAAGGGTCAACAAGCACGAGAAAGTCTGGATTTTATTGTTTTTGGGGTAATAGTTTACCAGTAAACAGTTCGTCGGTAATCCATAAGTATCTTTGAGGATATGATTTTTGATAAGATCTCATCCAGGTTTTTTAGTAGTTTTGTTGATTTCTCGGTATGAAGTCATCAATTAAACTTATAAATGTATACAAACTTGGTGAGTACTTCAATCCTAAAAATGGTACCTTCGTGTGTTAATATAGCAGATCGTTGGTTGGGTGTGGTTCGTGGAAACTGTTAGTTCGATGTTAGCGGGTTTGTTGAAATTAGTGTTCTTGGAATTTAAATAATCCACCATTGGCAAACAACACCTAAAACATAGTTGGGATTGATGTGATAAGACAGCCAGATTCCCTATTCTTTCTGATTAGGGTTGTAAACGAATCAAACGAACACGAACAAAACCTTGTTCGTGTTCATTTATTTAAAAATGAACATGTTAATGAACGGTTCACGAACGCTTACCGAACGAGATTTCTTGTTCGTGTTCGTTCATTAAGAAACTAACATGTTCATGAACACTTACCGAGCATAAACGTAGACAAACGAACACAAGCAAGTGTTCATGAACATAAACGAACACAAAGGAACGTTATATATTCATTTAAAAATACAATTTGCATTTTTCATTAGAAAGATTACGAATAATCCACCAAAAGTAAATAAATACAAAACATAATTAACACAAAATTTAAGAGGCTTGTCAAACTTTAACACAAACTGAAATTGAAATGATCAAATGAGTGACGTTGGCGAAGGCATATAGTATAATTATGGTTTCAAAATTTAAAAACAAAGCCAATAAACACAAAAATATAACATAAAAAACCTTTAAATGAAAAAACACAAATGAACAAAATGAGCAAACATAGATGAACACATTACTGAATGTTCACGAACATAAACGAACGAACGCAGCCTCTGTTCGTGTTCGTTTGTTTAACTTATCGGGCGGAATTTCTTGTTCGAATTTGTTCATTTATTTAACGAACGAACATAAACGAACTCCCCGCCAAACAGTTCACAAACTATTCACTGTATGTTTGATTCGTTTCCAGCCCTACTTGTGATTAGATGTCGTTGCTAGCGGGAGTTGGTCTATCAATTTTGTATGTCGTGTGCACACATATAGAGGTAGTATATTTGTATGTGTTGGCCACGCGTAGGCATTGGGCCTCGTGGGCGTATAATTGAAGGCAATTTATTATTTTATGTGTTGCCTATGTCTAGCCATTCACACATGTAAAGCTAGTCTATTTGCTAGATATGGAAATGTAGTGTAGTTTATTTGTAAAATGTGAAATGGTAATGTAAATTATGTGTAATATTAAAAATGTAATGTAATTTATTTGTAAGGTGTGAAAACTTAGTATGAGTTGTTATGGCCTAATAATTTATTTGTAAGGTGTGAAAACTTAATATAAGTTGCCATGACCTAATAATGTGTGTTCGTGTAGTCTAGTTAATAAGACAGACCATGAGGCAAAAAGGACTTGTTATGACCAAGTGTGTGTTTGTGTAGCCTAAACAACCTACTAACACATCACATGATAAGACCCATCAAGGACCAATAGTGTCACGTGGATTGTAAACTTAAAATTGTACCCAAGGTCAATGATCACCAAAGAGTTACCGACAGGAAAATCTTCTGTAATCTATCATCAAATACCGACGGATTATCGATGGATTAAAACAGAAAAATTTATCGATGAATATATCCACCGATAATCCATCAATAATCTTAGCTAACAAGGTTAAATCCTTGATAATTTTCACTTTCCATCGACACTAATCGGTTGATTCCATTGGCCACTGTCGAACATCCACCTCTAATTGGACCTACACCCTATATTTCGGCCACCATCCACAAGCATTGCCACCATCGACCAACACCACCACCTACTACATCTGCAGACAACTACCATCGTAGAAGCAGCTAGTACCACCACCACCATAGCATACTTATTCCATTGTTTCACACCCTATTGTCTAAAAGCCGCAATTAAAACTTCATTGTCCAAACGTCTTAGAATTGTCGGTCGCCATCGTCCAAACACACTCTCATGATTGATTGGGTGGAGACGTACATAATGTGGTACAACTTTCATTGTGATCAACATTTGTTCTAATTAGTTTTCTCTGTGTATATTGGTTCCACATCTAATATGAGTGGTGTACGCATTGTGATTTGACATTGGTTCTAGTTTGTTTTGGTTATTTGATCGATATAAGTTTCTACAAATGGCAACACAATCTTGCTAGTAACCATTGAGTATTTCAAGCCTGAATGGCAACCTCTCTCTATTTCAAATATGTCCAATTGTTGTTTAAATTGGTAGTCTCGAAAATAAGAAATTGCCTTAAAGTTAACAAGTTTGGAGTTAAATAGAGTCTAAAATATCAGACTTAGTGTGAGCCTTGTTTTATTCTATATCTTGCCTCACTTACCCGTTGAATATCTTGTTATTATTAAAAGGTTTATTTAACCGTCATGCTTTTTGTTTCACATAACATTTGGGAATTAACTGCAAATACAAAATTTACCAAATGGAATTGACATAAGAGTATTGTTTTGAAACCACATTAGCTAACTTAGCTGTAATAAATTATATATGTTTTTTCAGTGTTCTTACAAATCGGTGTTCAAGATTCATAATGTCACACTCTTTAATGTTCGCACAATTCTTTGTAAGTGTGGTCCAGTGATGAAAGTAACTTCGTCTTCATTGTTTGGGACAAGATGGTTCATCATGGTTGCCAGCTCTAGATTCCTATATTCCATCTTAGGACACCAAAATTTCACTTAGTTAGATATGTACGTGTCTGCCTTTTTTTTTTGTAAAGATTAGTATGTGCAGGAGCATAACTAAATTACTTTATGTTATTGGCGGATATAGCATATCTTATTTGAGTTAATGTATAATAAGTGGCTTATTCTTTTTTATATGATTGTTTCAATTCAACTACATATATATATATATATATATATATATATATATATACTTTTACATATGGTAGTTATTCAATGATAAACCTTTATGTCATGTAGTTCTTTTGAAAGATTGAAGAAATTGGGGCAAAACAAGAGCTTCAGAAAACTCTAAGAAAAAATGTTAAATGGGATACGCTTTATGATGATCATGTTCATGTTTAAAAAATAGCTTTAAGCTACAAGATTAATGTTGAACATAGTCTACATTCTTATACTTAATGTATTGGTAATCCGTTGTTGAACTATGTATTATATTTATATTTATTGTAGTTAAATTTTTATTTGGTTTTTGGTATACTTTGTAATTTTTTTCTTTTCGAGTAAGTTATAACTTATTTATTTTTTGGAGTTTTCTTAAAACTTAAATTATTTTTATAAATTAATTAATATTGTCGTTAACAAAGGCACATTCCGTTCACAATGGTGAAAGTTGGCTACAAAGTGTGTTTCGTCTACAAAGTATAAGAAGCCTTAGATGGATGATATGGGGCATTTATATGATTTTGCAACAAGGGTAGAATAGTAATTGTAAAAATAGGTTAATTATGGAACGGATTGTTTAGTTTTAATTATGTGATATTTTTCATGATATCCTGTTGATAATATGATTTTAAATACCCACTACAATCTTTCTTTCGTTGTATCATCTTTATCGCAGGCAGCCTCATATACAATCCCAAAAATTGAATATTCGTTGGAATTTTTTTAACCTCAATGTCTAATACAAAGTGTGTTTTATATGACAGTGTATTTTGCGTTTGTTACATGCAGTATCAATGTTTATTTTTCCATATAGTGTTTTAACTGCATATACTATGTTTATTTATTCGTATAGTAATTTTTCATATTGTTTTATACGTGTTTTGCAATGATCAAATGGTCTTTTATCAGATTTGATAAAAAAACACCATTCGTTAAAACGGATCATCCAAACTTTAAAAGACATAGGCTCACCCAAACACCCTATAACACACAATTCCTCATTATAAAACACACCACTCCTTAAAACAGGTAATCTAAACTTTAAAAGACATACGTTGAAACGTAAATTTTCATACGTATAACAATATGGTACTCGTATCAAAGATATAAAACGCTCGTTATAATAGTAACTTTTTTTTCAAAAAACAAATTAAGTATAAAAAAATTATTGACGTTCAAAAAGTAATTTGCATGCGGGTTTCTTGAATTTAAGACATGGTGAATTTACCTTTATGCTCTTAATCCAATAATTAATCAATAATTATAACACACATATTGCAAAATGCCCCCTATTTAATCTCAACCATTAATATAACTCATCCAATGCCCACAACGCTTCTTAAAAATTGTAGACAAAACATACTTTGTAGACGAACTCCACCATTCACAAAACCTATCCGTCGGTTTTTCATTGCAAACAATTTGCTGGAAACAAGCTCTCGGGATGACTTCACAATATATGTTGGTAAAATTGACTGTCGTTCATCCTTAAGTACTATATTGTCGCATATGAAACTACTCACAAACAATAATTCTATGGTCTGATACATAAATGAAAGCTAAGATCGAGAAGTGAAGCCTTCATTGTTTATGTATTTGTATATTTTGTCGAATCCCTAGTAGATAAATGACGTGTCCGTCGCTAGAGACCCACTAGCATTCGTCGCTTACCAGAACTAACCTACAAAAAGAACCATGTTAGCCTCGTCACGAAGAGCCCGGGGGAAGTCCGTGACCAAGCTCCAGCATGAGAACAAGTCTCGTGCCTTGGACTACATTGATAGTAATTGAGGGTAGTAAATGAGGTTATACAAAAGCCCCCAAATCATAGGATTCAATTTTATAGTTTTGTTTACGATGTTGATTTGGTTAGAAGTTTGTTATTTTATATTTTAGGGTAATCTTTGTCACTCGGAGTTTTTCCTCATTTTCGTGCGGTACTATTCAGGGGTCAAATTACGCAGATAGTGAGTAGATCTCTATTTTCCCTTTTTACAATTAACCTTTTGGAGTGTATCATATGTCATTGCAAATTCACTTTAATTCAAATATCAAAGCATGCAAAAATCAGTGTGTGGTTATGTGTTATATGTACCTGTACTTGTTTATTTAATCACTTTGTGTCTCAGTCAATTGTATGTAAGCACGCATGTGCATCCACTAGCTGACCGGTTCCCCACGACCATGGGTTGAGCCTGGTTTCGCCACCATCGTTCGGTTTCGCTCTTCAGTGCTTGAGACTCGTATTGATCGCATTTGGTTTGTCATGTATTGATGTTATTTATTTGTTATAATTATCACATTAACACATTATTTGCATGTTAAATCTTTTAAAAATTAAATTATCTTATTTAAACATAGATTTTCTCACCAACTTTATTTAGTTGACCCAAAAAATATTTCGACGCATGATACAGGAAACCGGGTTTGATAAGGCGAGGACGAAGACATGTACAATGGCCTTAGACAAAATAAATTGGATTATTTGTATGTTTTATATCTTTGAATTATGTTGGAATTATTTGGAACTTATATGTTGATGTGACATTTTTAATTATGACACGAATACATATTTAAACTTTAATAGTGCCATAAGTTTTGGACAATCATCGTACCCTGATCGATAATCCGCTACGGGTCGGGGTATGATAGGTGTTATCTAGTTTAGCGTGGTCATGAACATAGTCAATGTATCAGGATTGTTATCTTTCTTACCTTCTCCCCCCAATATGAGAGGAAGAACCCCCTCCATGAGGAGAGTTGAAGAATAAGCCAGGACCGCTGGCTTTCTAGTTTCTCCATTATGTCCAACACTTCAAGTTTTGCTCGAAGTTCTTCTTTGAGTGTTGAAACGAACTCTGGGGTAATGCTTGGCTCTTTCTCATGGAAAGTTCCAGAGTCTGTGAGTCCGTCGTACTCATCATCAGGCTCTTCAATCAGCACCGGTTGCTTCTTTATGTTTGGTTATGGTATTGGAGTGATGGTCTTGTTCTTGGGTGGCTCTGCTGGTTGTACTTGACTCTTGTCTGCAAATAAATCGCTTTTGGTAGCCAATAGCGGTTTAGGGAGGTCAGACATGATTAAGTGATTTTTCAGTGAAGGTTTGAACACAAAACTCGTTTTTGAAAGCGTGGAAGTTTCTTAGAAGTAGAAAGTCCCACGGATGGCGCCAATGTCAAATAATAAGTGAACGAGTGACGTGTTCATCAGCGGAGATCCACTGACGTTTGTTGTGTACTGGAACTAACCTACGAAACAGAACATCATCAGTGTCACACCCCAACCAATGGCGGAAACATTGAGACGGGACAAAAAGGAGATTGCTCAAACCCTCGTAACATTACTTTGCGACAACAAATTAAACATAACCATTTTCATTGATAACAAATTCGAAATACATTGTTCAAATACGAAATACGACAATTCCAGATAGCATAACAACTTGAACTAAAATACAAAAGTTAAATTTAGGCGTGTATCTAATCCACCCTAGGTATGATTCTTCAACAGCGTCAACTAGTTTCCTGCAACATGTATTAAAATAATATATCAACAAAAAGTTGGCGAGCATACAATAGTGAATAAAATTTGCCTCATATCCAACACGGTAACATTGCATATAATAGTTATAAACATACTAAACATGTGTTCTTATGTGTCAATCCACAGTCTAACGCAATCGTGATTACCCAACATCGTCGGAACGAAGAGGGTGTCATATAGTTTACTTAACAATACCACAAGTTTAAGGGCGGTGTGTTACTCCTATAGCGCTATATTTGTTAAGGTAGGCTAGTAAAGTTAATGAACATATAACACAAGTCTAACATAGCATGCGATAATCAAGAATATGGACAAGTATCATGTTATTAGCGGATAGAGTAAGTGTGCAAACAAGGTTTATTGTGTTTTGTGATTTGTAATAATGTACATGTTGCACCCAAAGTGCTTAAAATAGAAAATGGGATTCGAGTATACTCACGGTTTTGCAAGCTTTCCTACTTGAAATCCATGAGTGTTGTTGGTTGATGAGTTAGCTTGGAGCACCTTGTCCTTCTAGACGAAGCAACATAGGTGGGTAAGTATTGGGAGTTTAACGGAAGATTATACTTCGGAATTTAAATAACATGAAAAATAGGCATATGAAAATAATCATCTTGTACTCATAACACTAGTTATTAACACTATTGAAACTCAAAGGAGTTGGTGTGTTTTCATGGATTCAAAGATCCATTAGAGTCGTAACAAGTGCATGGTCATGGATGATGTAACATATTCTTGACAAATAACTACTAAGTTATCGTTAAGTCTTGTTACTTCAAATATATATATATATATATATATATATATATATATATATATGGAATACATAGAATATAAGGATTTCAAGGTTCTATAGGTCAAACATGAGGTAGTAGATTAAAGTCTCCATTTAGGCGCCTCTTTGAGTCATATAATTCATATATGAGGAAGGAAGAACAAAGATGCCATTTAGGTACCTCTATTATCCACCACTACACTTGTTGTCATAGACAACAAGGAGGGTCATGAACTTACAAGTAATAATAACAACTAACCTATGGAAAAACATCAAGTAGTGAGTGGATTTCTATGAAGGATAGCCCAAGCTAGTCCAACTTTCACACATTCATCAAGCTTCAAGCTCGAACACTACTTGTGGGTAAAACCCTAGCTTAAAACAGAATGTATGTGAGGTTCTAACCTCTGATTTAACTTGTCTCAGCCTTGTTTTTAAGCCCAACTAACCGTTCAGTTGATTATGAGCATTAGGACATAGGTTTGAGATGAGAGAACTCAAGTTTAGCTAAGTTTAACAAAGTTTAAGTGTAAACAGAAAGTAACAGTCCACTTTGGAGCCTTTTTGGTGACATTCCAGAGCTTGGTTTTTTCATGAAAAACTTGTGGAAATGTTCCTAAGGTTGTTCCAAGCAAGTGGGAAAAAGAATGGATGAAAAATACCAAGTATTGAGTGATTTATGCTCACTTTAGTGAAGTAAGATGATTCTGCTCGAACTTCTGATTAACAACTGATTATGGACTGATTTGAGAGGGTTGTGAATGACTTGCAAAATATAAAATGCTTGGAAGAGGTGTGGGATTTATAGGAAAGTGTTTAGGGTTGAGTTAGGTGGGTTTTAATGGGGGTTTGAAGGCCATTGGAGGAGAAAGGGGTGTGTGGATTCGTGCAAATTCGCGGATGTTTGAACTTTTCCCCCGTCAGACATGCTTACGGACCGTAAGCAAGAAGCCTTGCTGTCCGTAAGGCTTATCAAAAGCAAAATTTTCATTTTTAATCCTTGGTTCTTGGTGTTTTGTCCATTTATCCCATATCTTTTAAGGTGTTGATTATTTTTGGAGTATTTTAGGGATGTTCAAGCATAAGAAGCATAGTATAAGTGTTGTCATGCAATTTAATCACATAATCAAGTACAAACAAGTATGATTTAGTATGAGAATCGTGTATTAGTATCGTATAATGCATGCACGTCACATATTTGTAAATTTATCAAACGTTTTCAAGGAGTACGAATCAAGCATCATAAGTATGGAGTATGAACGTGTATAACATGAATTGTAGTAAAAATACGAATTTCATTATGATTCAAGTCTCGGATTTGACAATGATTACAACGAAATGACTAGTACAAGTTTACGAAGCTTCCAAAAATAGCATTACAAAGCGAGCTTTCTAAATATGGAAAGTATGAGAAAGTAGAGCGTTACAGTCTCCCCTGCTTTAGGAAATTTCGTCCCGAAATTTAGGAAGATGCAACGAAGAGATGCTGGTACTTAGTCTTCATATCACTTTCGAGTTCCCAAGTACACTCGACGCCACGTTTTCCTTCCCATCGAACCTTGACGATAGGAATTCGACTGCGCCTCAATTGCTTGACTCCTTGGTCCATGATCTCGATAGATTTCTCCACGAAGTGCAAGGTTTCATTGATTTGAAGATCTTCGAGTGGAACTTGAAGTCCTTTTCTTCAGCTAGACACTTCTTGAGATTTGAAACATGAAAGAATGGGTGAAAGTTATTGAGTTCTTCATGTAGGTCTAGTCGATACGCAACTTTGCCAATCCTTTCGAGAATTTTGAAAGGACCTACGTAGCGAGGTGCGAGTTTCCCTTTCTTACCAAAACGAACTACACCCTTCCAAGGGGATACCTTGAGAAGTACTTGATCACCAATGTTGAATTCCAATGGTTTGCGTCTTTTGTCAGCGTAACTCTTTTGACGACTTCGAGCTTTGAGTAGATTATCACGTATTTGCATGATCTTGTCTGTTGTTTCTTGTATGAGTTAGGGACCAGTGAGTTGAGCTTCACCAATCTCGTGCCAACAGATAGGCGATCGACACTATCGACCATATAATGCTTCGAATGGTGCCATTTGAATACTAGCGTGGTAACTGTTGTTGTACGAGAATGTTACCAATGGAAAGTGTGAATCCCAATTGCCACCAAAATTGATTACGCAAGAACGAAGCATATCCTCCAGAGTTTTAATAGTACGCTCCGTTTGCCCATCGGATTGAGGATGAAAAGCGCTACTAAGATTGAGGTGAGTACCGAGAGCTTTTTGGAAGGTTTGCCAAAGACGCGAAGTGAAACGACCATCACGGTCCGAGATGATGTCAATGGGGATACCATGACGACAAATGATTTCATCCGTGTAGAAAGTGAGCGGACTTTGTTAAACGGTCAATGATGACCCAGATGTTGTCGTGACCAGAAGTAGTATGAGGAAGTTTAGTGATGAAGTCCATAGCTATACTATCCCATTTCGAGACGGGAATTTCTGGTTTCTCGAGCAAGCAAGAGGGACGTTGATGTTCGGCTTTGACTTTGGAACACGTGAGGCATTTCGAGACGTAGAGAGCGATATCTTTCTTCATGCCAGGCCACCAATCAGATGCATGTAAGTCTTGGTACATCTTGTCGGCACCAGGATGAAAAGAGTATCGAGATTTGTGGGCTTCCTTCATCAAGAAGTCACGAAGGTTGTCACGATTCGGGATCCAGACTCGATTGTGATAGTATAACATACCATTAGCTTTGGACGTGAGTTGTTCTTCAACACCACACTTAATCTCATTGTACAGATTGTTCTCGTTGATGGACGAGTCTTGTGCTTTACGAATTTGGTCCTGAAGATTACTTATCTGGAAACAGTGGATACTCTTTGCATGAGGTTTACGACTTAGAGCGTCAGCTACAACATTCGCCTTACCAGGGTGATAGCGAATCTCGCAGTCGTAGTCGTTTAACAATTCTACCCAACGACGTTGACGCATGTTGAGTTCCTTTTGATTGAAGATGTGCTGAAGGCTCTTATGGTCGGTGAAGACCACACACTTGGTACCATAAAGGTAGTGTCGCCATATCTTCAATGCAAAAACAACTGCACCAAGTTCAAGGTCGTGCGTAGTGTATTTTTTCTCATGAATCTTGAGTTGTCTTGAAGCGTAAGCGATAACCTTGTCCCGTTGCATAATAACGCAACCAAGACCTCGGTTTGATGCATCACAATACACAACAAAATCGTCGTTTCCATTGGGTAGAGCGAGGATATGAGCATTACAAAGCATATCCTTGAGCATTTGGAAAGACTCCTCTTGTTCGGGACCCCAAACAAAAGGTTTATCTTTTTGATTCAAAGACGTGAGAGGAACGGTGACTTTTGAAAAGTTCGAAATGAAGGGATGATAATAGCCAGCTAGACCAAGAAATGAGGGAATTTCGGACGGAGACTTAGCAGCGATCCAATTCTTTACAGCTTCGATCTTTGCGGGATCAATGTGAATGCCTTTCTCGTTCACAACATGACCAAGACTTTGAACTTATTTTAGCCAAAATTTACATTTGGAGAATTTGGCGTATAGTTTTTCACGTTTTAGAAGTTCAAGGATAAGACGCATGTGTCGCTCGTGTTCCTCTTGAGTCTTGGAATAGATGAGAATATCGTCTATGAACACGATCATAAAGCAATCCAAGCATAACTTACACACCCGATTCATTAAGTCCATGAAGACCGCGGGTGCATTCGTTAAACCGAATGGCATAACCACGAACTCGTAGTGACTGTATCTAGTACGAAAGGCGGTTTTAGGGATATCTTCTTCGAGCACTCGGTTTTAGGGTTTAGGGGTTAGGATTTAGGGTTTAGGGTTTAGGGTTAAGAGATCCTAGTTAGGGTTCGACGAGCCGGTTCCAACGCCGCTGGAATGAGTCCAATCGGAGTTTGTTTGAGTCGGTTCCCCACTGTTCCCCACTTTTTTAGTGTTCCCCAATGAACCTCACACACACACACACTATATATATATGTATATATATATATAAGGATTTCAAGGTTCTATAGGTCAAACATGAGGTAGGAGATTAAAGTCTCCATTTAGGCACCTCTTTGAGTCATATAATTCATACATGAGGAAGGAAGAACAAAGCTGCCATTTAGGTACCTCTATTGTTCACCACTACACTTGTTGTCACAGACAACAAGGAGGGTCATGACTTACAAGTAATAATAAAAAGTAATCTATGGAAAAACATCAAGTAGTGAGTGTATTTCTATGAAGGATAGCCCAAGCTAGTCCAACTTTCACACATTCATCAAGCTTCAAGCTCGAACACTACTTGTGGGTAAAACCATATCTTAAAACAGAATGTTTGTGAGGTTTTAACCTCTGATTTAACTTGTCTCAGCCTTTTTTTAAGCCCAGCTAACCGTTCAGTTGATTATGAGCATTAGGACATAGGTTTGAGATGAGAGAACTCAAGTTTAGCTAAGTTTAACAAAGTTTAAGTAAAAACAGAAAGTAACAGTCCACTTTGGAGCCTTTTTGATCCAGAGCTTGGTTTTTTCATGAAAAACTTGTTGAAATGTTCCTAAGGTTGTTCCAAGCAAGTGGGAAAAAGAATGGATGAAAAATACCAAGTATTGAGTGATTTATGCTCACTTTAGTGAAGTAAGATGATTCTGCTCGAACTTCTGATTAACAACTGATTATGGACTGATTTGAGAGGGTTGTGAATGATTTGCAAAATATAAAATGCTTGGAAGAGGTGTGGGATTTATAGGAAAGTGTTTAGGGTTGAGTTAGGTGGGTTTTAATGGGGGTTTGAAGGCCATTGGAGGAGAAAGGGGTGTGTGGATTCGTGCAAATTCGCGGATGTTTGAACTTTTCCCCCGTCAGACATGCTTACGGACCGTAAGCAAGAAGCCTTGCTGTCCGTAAGGCTTATCAAAAGCAAAATTTTCATTTTTAATCCTTGGTTCTTGGTGTTTTGTCCATTTATCCCATATCTTTTAAGGTGTTGATTATTTTTGGAGTATTTTAGGATGTTCAAGCATAAGAAACATGGTATAAGTGTTGTCATGCAATTTAATCACATAATCAAGTACAAACAAGTATGATTTAATATGAGAATCGTGTATTAGTATCGTATAATGCATGCACATCACATATTTGTAAATTTATCAAACGTTTTCAAGGAGTACGAATCAAGCATCATAAGTATGGGGTATGAACGTGTATAACATGAATTGTAGTAAAAATACGAATTTCATTATGATTCAAGTCTCGGATTTGACAATGATTACAACGAAATGACTAGTACAAATTTACAAAGTTTCCAAAAATAGCATTACAAAGCGAGCTTTCTAAAGCGTTATAGTTAGCCTCGTCACGGAGAGCCCGACGGGGGGGGGGGGGGGGCGTGACCAAACTCCGGCGTGAGAATAAGTCTTGTGCCTTGGACTAAATTGGTAGTAAATGAGGGTAGTAAATTAGTCGGAATGTTATGGTTGAGATCTTAGAATTGAATGTGAGAATTGAATGTGCTCGAGAGCTTTTTCTTAGTTTTTAGTGTGTGTTTTGTGATAACTTACCTCCTTTTGATCTTTTGCCTTGCTTATATAGATGAAGCCCAATGTACGATGTTCTTTCTTTCTCCTCAAAATTCAGAGGAATGTACACCGGACAATCGAATTGTCTGGATGTCTTTGCAGAGCCTGTCCCCTTGAGGGGTTGTTTTGATATCTTCCTTGTTAATGTATGCTTTCCTCTAAGTTAGCCAACTCCTTTTCACAGGTTTACCGGCTCCTAGACGGTCGGCGAGTGTGGAGCATATTGATCACATCATCATCTCCTTAATTGGAACAGTTGTCGCATCCTATGCTTATGAGCGGGAAAACCAGAAACCTTTGACCTGGTCCCACTCGTACGAGTCCAGTAATCAATGTATGTTGTTGTGGGCTTTGACCTGGTCACTACAATACCGTCGGTTTTTCATTGCAAACAATTTTTTGGAAACAAGCTCCCGGGACACTTCACAATATTTTTCGGTAAATTGACCATCGTCCATCCTTAGGTACTATATCGTTGCATATGAAATTATTCACTAACAAAAATTCCACGGTCTGATACATATATGAAAGCTAAGATCGAGAAGTGAAGCCTTCAATTGTTTATGTATATATTCATGTTTTATGAGCTAATTTTGAATTATGTTTACGAAAACAACTTACGTCCTTCTGTAATCAAGTTGTTTATTAGCATTCAGATCTCAAATTAGAAAAGATAAATGTTAGTTTCTTTTACAAAATTTGTCTAGTATATATCGTTTAGAAATGTTTTCAATTTCTTTTAGGGAATATTTTGGTGTTTGGTCAATAGGCAATTATTGTTTTGTGAGATCACCTAACAAATTAACCTCTTCGTGTTTCTAATAATATTAATTGTATATTTGTAACATAATTTTAATTATATGTCTAGTATTTAAAGTTAAGGTATATAAATTTACTTGAAGTTAAGTTAAAATATACTTGCACTCTTTATACTTTTGATTCGTTAGAAGCTTCTAGCTCATTAAATTAAATTTATATTTAATATACAATAAGCAAACACAAGTCACGATCATTTATAATTATAGAAATTAAAGGCGATACAAATAAACATGATATCATATTCCTCAGTGTAAACAGTTTACACTAAGAAATAAACTTAAATAATCAACTTATGACAAGATGACAATGATTTAATTGAATTATATTGATAGCTACTAGTGGTTATGATGCAAATTTTGTTTTAATTTGAATGAAACTGACAAGATTAAAAATATATGATTGCTTTATTTTCTCTACAAATATATAAATATATTCACACACACGTAACCAAAAAAAACAACAAAGATGATGAGATATATATTTAGCAGACTTTTCAGACCTGGACTGGACCGGCCGGGAATCGGAGGTTTGACCGGTCCGGGTCATAAATACGTTGAACCGGTGACCCGGCGGTTGGACAGAGAAACCGGCCGGGCGAACTGGTTTTCAGAAAGGTTTGACCGGTTTTTTACATCCGGCCTGACCGGACGGATAGGTCGAACCATTGAACCGGTAAGGAGACAAGTTTGACATCTGGTCCGATTCTGAAAACATTGATATTTAGTAATTATAAGAGCAAATTGCATATAAAATAGACACTTTGAATAATTAATTATATATATATTTAAGTAGATAAAATTTGTATAAGAAGGTTGTACTTGATGAGTTAAAGGTTGTACTTGATGTAATTACGGTGAATAAGATGATAAAAAATTAAAAAGTGTTATTTTATTTTTTATTTTTTTGCTTCTTTGACTAGGAAACTAAAAAAAGAAAGAAAAAAAAGATGCTGTTGTTTGTTTCATTGAAACTAGCCACCCCCCACCAAATGCAAGTTATAATTAAACCCATATTTGTTTGGTTGCCATAATTCATGTATATTTTATTAATATTAATATTAATAAATAATACGCAAAGGTTGCCTATTTAAAGCGACTCTCCCTCTACGTCCTCCTTCCCCCACTCCCTCTATATCCTCTTCAACATTCATATTAATTAATTTGGGTACGTTTTTTTCATTCAAAACATTCCTATGATAAAAAAACAAAAAAAAAAAAACAAAAAAAAAACATAACAATCACACATTTATCTCTCGTTATTTATAATATATGCTGACTTATTTTCTGACTGCTGTTTGTTTACCCAGCAATATAAACGAAGATGGGGTATGTCCACACGCAGAAATACGATTCTCTTCTTTTTGGTATTATTACATAACATACATAATTTTTTTTTTTTTTGTGTATGTGTTTGGGGATTGTTAATGTCAGCTATATGCATATACAGACCTAGACGACACTCTTTACCCTCTTAGTGCTGGATTGGCAGTGGGAGTTCTCAAGAACATCAAAGGTACTGTTTGTTATATATATATATATATATGTTATATATATATATACGTCTGTGTGTGTATGCACTGTTTTATTGAAATATATATCGCTGAATTGCAGATTATATGGCTGAAAAGCTTGGAATCGATGAGGAAAAGATCCCTGAATTGTGTAATCTGCTCTACAAAAACTACGGTACCACAATGGCAGGCATTCGGGTATGGACTTTGATCTTCTTTGGCTTCGTTCAACGCTTAACATCTGCAATTAATCAGATACTCATTATTTGTTACGTTGTTTACAGGCGATCGGCTATGATTTTGACTATGATGAATATCACAGGTACGTCGATGAATTTGATTGATGCATTAAGTATTACTATATGGAAACGATCGATTGATTGATTGAATTTGTGTTTGTTATTTTTCTAGTTTTGTTCATGGAAGATTACCATATGAGAATTTGAAGCCCGATCCTGTTTTGAGGAGTCTTTTACTAAGCTTGCCCATTCGCAAATTCGTAAGTTTCTTTCTTTGAGTCACGTAATTAATAAAACACAACATGAATGAATGAATGAACGAACGAATGTTGGTTTAGATATTTACAAATGCCGACAAGATCCACGCTGCTAAAGTTTTGAGCAAACTCGGATTGGAAGATTGCTTCGAAGGGATGATTTGCTTCGAGACTCTGAATCCTCATGTCAACAAAGTTAGCAGCGTTTGTGATGATGAGATATTCGACATAATTGGACATTTTTCGAGAACAGATTCGACCTCAGAGTTACCAAAGACGCCAATTGTCTGCAAACCATCCAAAGATGCCATTGAGAAGGCCCTCAACATCCTCGACATTAACCCTCAAACAACGGTACCAAATCATACCTCAAAGTACATAAACTAATTTCATTTGAGTTTCTAACACGAGTCTTTTTACAGCTGTTTTTTGAGGATAGCGTCCGAAACATTCAGTCTGGAAAACGTGTGGGTCTTGACACTGTTTTGGTAACTAAGCATTTAATTAATTTAAGGATATGTATATATTAACGTACGTCACGTCAGTGTGGAATTGAAATTGGAATGTTACAGGTTGGGAAGTCCCATCGGTGCAAAGGTGCAGACTACGCGTTAGAAAGCATACACAACTTGAAAGAAGCAATACCGGAGCTGTGGGAAAAGGTTTCTGTCGCTGCTTATAAGGTCGTTGTGGAGACACCCGTCACGGCTTAACATTAAGATTCAGTTGTAACATGAGCAATGAATGTTGTATCAACCAATGATCAAATCATGTATATGTTATGTATATGTATCAATCTTAATAATTAATTAATGATTATATAAGTTTAATTAGGATGTTAAATTTTACCTTGTGGATGTGGATGTTTAAAAGTGTCGTACGTTCTTTTTCTCACAGTTTCTTGTTTCATTTGGCATTGTTGTTTTGTTGATGGGGTCTCTATCGTGCCAACTGTATCTGATTGATGTTGCTTTCTAATTTAAGGGGGGTTTGTGACGTGATTAATTAATATTAATGCAATTATTAGTAATGTCACATCAGATTCATTTTTTTGTTTATATCTTCATTGCTTTCAATTTTACCTCTTCTTTCCAAGTTTCTTGTTTGGATATTTTATCAACTTATTTCCAATGTTTTAAAATTCATTTTTTATACCGTATTGAATTTGGCTCAGAAACGGTTTAACCGGCTCCACCAGACTGTTCAACCGGTACAACCGGCCGCTTTGAACTAGTTTTTAAAACATTGCTTATTTCTTTTCATGTTTGCACCATGTTTCCTCTAATTTTATCAATACCGCCCGGAGTATATAATCATCAAAGCTAAAGATTTTACTGATTTGCAACACCCCAAACTTTATTAACTATGGATAATGTTTAGTTATGGAATTGGGCCTAAATGCTGGGTTTTACTTGTTAAGTAGGTGGATTTGGGCCAAGAAAAGATTAGAGGTGAAAAGCCCATTACTATGTGGTATAAATGTGTTAAGAAATCCTAATCTTCCATTTTTATCACCTTCAGGGTATTAAAAAACTGGTCCAAGGGATGCAATTATTTTTAGTGTTTTAACTCTTTTTTTTTTTTTGCCTAACCATAAAATCAATATGTAACGTATAAACATATAACATAAATGTGCATATATATTAGAAACTTAAAATACTAAAAAGATATAAAATTCAAAAACATAGAGAAAAACCGGGTACTATTCCGGTTCTTGGACAAAACCATAACCGGTTCCGGGTATTGAAAAAACCCGGTTCCGAGTAATGGAACTAGAACCAGTTCTCAAGTATAATCATGTACACTTCAGGTCCGGTTCCGGGTACGGTTTTTGACACTGAAATACACACCCTATGCGTAACCCCGGTTGGTAGGGTCGGTTCTGGGTACGGTTCCTAAATACCCATGTCCCGGGTTTTTTTTACCAGATACGGGGTCGGTTCCTGTTTTTGCACCTCTGTGTAATGCAATGAATTTTCTGTAATGATCATGAAAACATCACTACAATAGACTTTGCATTTTTATCTTTTCTTTAAAATTCACAGGGAACAACCGAAAAAGTTGCTGTATTTTTACGATAAATTTGAGAGAAAAAAAAATACTAATTAGCAGAGAAGACTCATGTAATATGTATATCATATCCCTTTGAAAATGTGACATATAGTATCTACAAGCACTACTAAAACCTCTTCTCTATCCCCCCAAAAAGGAAGCCTGTTACAACAGTTAGTACGCTATATCATTCATTAGTCTCACTCTCACACACACCCATCCATGATTTGGTTTATATAACAGAGTTGCAGCCTATTACATCCCATCAACTGGTAGTAGTAGTAGTAATAGTAGTTACAGTTGCATGACGGTCATATGCTGTTCGGAACCGAAGACCTGATCCTATGTAGCTTGACACAGGACAAACCCAACAAAGAATATTCGGACCCAGCACCTGTCACCATAACCAAACTTAATAAAACATACTTAAATATGATAACAACTAATAATATTCTCACTCACTGTAATCAGATTTTCATAGACACCAAGATCATATGGATGCGAGTACACATTCCCTCCTTGTTCTGCAACCAACATGGCCCTCACCCCCTCGTAATACTGCATCAAATACATTACAGACGTCATCTTTATGCTATAAAAACATACATATCTAATTGAACCCCAAGTGCTTTTACTTTCAACCAACTCCTTGGTAGGGTTGCAATCGAGTCGAGCCGAGCCAGGATGGGCTCGAACTCAAACTTAAACGAGCCAGCTCGGCTCGGCTCGTTTATTTTATCGAGCTGAAAAGTCGAGCTCGAGCTCGGCTCGTAAAAGGTTCGAGCCAGTTCGAGCCCAATCAAGCCGGCTCGTTAATTTTTTTTATTTCCATAATTTTTTAACAAGTATTGATAACATAAAAAACAAAAAAGTTGATAAATATAACTTAACTTATGTATTATTTTTGTTTTTTCTAATTTATTAAAGACGGAAAGGCATATTAAATATATTATATGTATTACTTTTTGTGTTTTTCTGATATTTTTATATGTTATTTAATTAATTAAACTTAAAATGTTAATAGTTTAACCCCCTCCCACATACTTTTTTTTATTTTAATACCTATAAACTTAAATCAATATATCTATAAAATAAAACAATTCGAGCCCTTGGGGCAAAGATATTACCTCTATTGTGGTTTTGTTCTGTAGGGTTAGGTATATATGCCACCCAAGAAAGACGCCTAGAGCCATGCTAAGGGGAATTAGCAACAGCCCCGAAATGATCTGCGATACAACAAGCAAATCTATAAGGAAAAGCAAAATGAATCATGACACAGTGACGGTGAATCATTATCATACGTACGTATACACTTCTGTAAGAACCTTTACTTTGCTGAGTATCAACAGTCAAGCTACCTACAAGCAAAATCTAGCCACCCAAACAATAATAGTAATTTTAGTGACAATAATAGTAAATATTAACGACAATAATACTAATACATAATCCAACAAAATGGTAAAGACTAAAGACCATACCAGAGAGTATATGCATGCAAGGAGAGCATATGCCACAAACACAAAGAAGACCTTATAGTTTGCATGGCCCACACAATTATTCATCCACACGCAATGGTGATCCTTCAATGAAAGAATGAGTCAGCAATTTATTTATCTACGTTGATCTTGGTTTTAAAAAGCGAGAGACGCACAAAAGCGACGAGGTCTAAAACCGAGGCGCGAAGCACAAAAGCGGTGGACTTTTTGTACCCAATGTGCAAGCTATCTCATAGGTTTTTAGCTTTCCCTACCCAATATATAGCTATAAGTCAGGTTTTTGTATGATTTTAGCTGCATATACAAGCCAAAAAACCCAAGGTACAACAGTTAGATGCATAAAACCGCCCCGGGACAAGAGGCGAGCGCCTCAGGCCAGAAAAATCCCAAAAAAGCAAGCCTTTTTGGGGCTTTCTTGTAATTACTCTAGGCGCTGAGCGAAAAAGCCCCAGGGTGTGTGCCTTAGGCGCTTTTTAAAACCAAGATGTTGATAATAATAACAATAATTTAAGAATGAGATGGTGGGGATAAATACCATTCGTAAAACACATCGTTTACATACGCGACAATGATGTGAACGAGGTGGCTTGTATAGACGACATTTCTTGCAGTATCTCAAGTCCCCACCCTGCAAGTAACATACATACAAAACGTCAACGTAAGCATGCTTACTTTCACGTAATTTCCTCCGAACCACCATTACAATATACCTTGTCAACAGATGGGATCATGATCTTATCCATTATCGAACTAAAACACTAATCTTACACAGTTGACAATTTTTAGATGTTCATTAAGTCCTTACATGAATTTAATACATAAAAAGAAGAAGAAAAAAAAGGAAAACTCTAAAGAGTTTGGGTAGGGTGCAATCAATCTCTCACGAAAGGCAGAGCTTCCTTCAAAAATATATTTAACTTTTTTCCGCACAACTTTAAACTAAATGATCAAATTAAACGCGCCCTATGACTTATTAAAACTTTTACCCTTTCCTATCACTCGCTAATCGAAGCCATGATGGGTACATACTTCAAAAATTTCTTGAATCCTATTATTCAGTAGCGTGCTTGATGATGATAGAAAATGTCATCAAATAGGATGTATTCTAATGATACAAGGTCAACCATGACGTTGGTATCATATGCATAAAAGGGATGTACACTTCAAAAGCATGCGCAAAAAATCATTTTCAACTGGAAAGTCAAAACGTGTTACTCAAGTGGTGGAGCTTATCCATGCTAGCTTATGTGGACCAATGAAATCCAAATAATTAGCCGTTAAGCAAATACTTCCGTCTTTCATAGCAGCCGTTAAGTAAGTATGTTCTTCTTTCATAGCCGCATGAACTGGATATATTTCTTAGTTGGATCGTTCTAAGAAATTCAAAGAAGTTGAAAGCAACGGTAGAGCAGCAAAGTGAAAAACAAGTAAACGTGTCAAGAATGGCAAGTTTCTTTCTACCGCGTTGACTACATTTTGCGAGAACGAACAAAAAACGGGATAGAATTAAACTGCCGTCGAATTGGCAAGATCAACGATGAAAAAAAGTGGCTGCCAAAAACATTTTCTTTCTTTAAATGAATAAGGCTTATGACACCAGAGGGATGAGGTATAGTAAGACGATTTTCCTAGTGGCTTAAGGCAGGCACTGTACAAAAAGACGGGGAAATTTTCATCGTGACAATGGGTTTAAAAGAAACCAACAACATTGTATCCGAATAAACAAGGTACCAATGATCTAATAAGTAACTCTTTTCGGTTATCATATAACTTTCTTTGTGTAGAAAAAAGTTAACTAATTTAGTCACTATTTTCGGCTATCTTGTTAAGAGCTAGCTAATGTAGAATGGGGATGGATATACACAGTTTATTTGAACAAGCCCTAGGTCTTAGTAATGAGTAAAGATCTAAAGCACAAAACATTCAATGTACATCATCTATATCTTAAACACCTATGGGCAATAGTTATCTAAAGAAACGAAACTATTATATTCCATACAATAAAACCCTGAAAACGAAATGACACAAAATGGAATCCTGATAGAATTGAAATGTATATTTCGTTTCAACTAAAGAAGGAATTGGAATTGGATCTAAATGACTTAAAATCCCTACTTGAAGATAAGATTTCAAGGGATTTAGATTCAATTCCAATTCCTTCTGTTGTTGACACAAAACCCTGAGAGAGAATGGAATGGAATGGAATGATACCTTTCGTTTAATCTCGTGGATGGGGTGATGGGGGTCCTCGATGTCGGGTGCGAAGGAGGGTGGGACACGGCCGGGGTCGGTGAACATGGCACGGGCGTAGTTGCAGATGCACAAGAGGGCAAGGGCGGTGAAGAGGAGGGTGTGGATGATGCCAGGAGAGGAACGGAGGCCAAACCATTGGTTGAGGAATACGAAAAGAGTTGAAAAGTAAATGTAAGCGATGGCTAATGATACCACAATCACGTGAAGGGAGAAGACCTTTTTGCTGCCCATTGCCCCCCCGAATGAGCAGATCTTTATTCAAGGAGGGAGGCAAAACCGGCGTATTGCTTTACGACGGCGTCTCGCGGTGGTGGTGGTGGAGGAAGAGGATCTCTTTCTCTCTCTCCTCTTTCTCTGTTTGGACAGGTTTTGGGTTCCACCTCCACGTCATTTAAATACGGAAATTACTATTTTATCCGCATCTCTTAATATTTTATTTTCTTTAACTTTTTGTTTTTTTGAATGCTTTGCGTTAGGGCGTCACACTTCTAAATTGGCGAATCTCGTTGCTCCACTCCGGTCAGACTATTCCATAGAATTTCTATTGTCGGCTACTGTTCTATGCTTTTATGCAGCTAACAAGTCCAGTGGAATCCGCAATTAAGTAAGGACTAGACCTCAACAAAGGGGAGAGGAAGATTGATCTCATCTTCCTACCAGCTTGGCCTTCAAAAAAAAAGTTACTTCTTTTTTTTGCTACTCAGGAAAATTCCTTTATCGCATGGAAATTCAAATCATAAATGTGAAGAAATTTATAAAGTGTAAGATAATGTGGAGTTGTTATTTGTTGTATAGGTTTCGTTGTGTGATTTTTCATATGTTACTAATGGTTGTTGAATATATTTGCTTTATAGGGTTTAGTTGCTAATTATCTCATGTCATGTAATTCTCATTTTCACTTTTTATTTTGCACTAAAATACTAGGGGTGTTTTATTCAAACAATTTTTTTCTTAAAAAGAAAAACATGAAATGTCTGATTGGTTAGAAGAGTGTGAGACCCACCATTAACCATATCTCTACTCTTCCCCACATTGATGACTACTCACTGAAATTGCCCATTCACCATACACCGATGAGGGTCGGCGGCGTTGTGCTCGCACGGTGAACCCCATCCCCACACATGTTCACCGAACCCACCTCGCCCCCTTATAATCGCAACAAACCAATCAAGTAAGTTCGAAATGACGTAACCCTCCTGGCCCAACCTTTGATAAGGACACCAATAAGCCAGGTTTTAGCGGGGTATTAGTAATTCAAATCTCATGTTTAATTTTAAAATCGTGTTTCATACCAAAGTAATAAACCTAATATGTTTCCTCATATTGCTCAAAGGGACTTTGAGACCAATAGGTCATGGGTTCGATTCCCATAAGGGGGGTTTTTCTTATATTTATTGGGTTTTCTCCTGAATTGGTGTATAGACATTATGCCTAGTGGAAATGGATATGATCGGTAGGGGTGTTCAAAACCGGATATCCGAAACATCCGAATTTCGGATATTCGAAATTTTCAGATACCAGATTTTACTATCCGAATCCGTATCCGAAATTTCGAATATCCGAAATTCGGATGTCCGAATTTTTGGATATCCGATCGGATAGAATCGGATATCCGAATATCCAATTTTTTTTATTTTTTAATATTTGGAACCGGATAGTTTCGGATATCCATATAAATTTTCGGATACTTTTCGGATATTTTGGAAATTTTTCGAATATTTCGTATATTTTCGGATACTTCGGATATTCGGATATCCGAAAAAAATAAAAATTAAATTTTCAGATATTTCGGATATCCGAAATTTTTTGAAATCACTATCAGAATCTGAATCCGAAAATTCAAAAATCCAAATTTTTGGATATTTCGCATTCGAATATCGAATAATTCGGATCGGATTTTCGAATCAGAGGACACGTAGATAAAAAGTGGGAAAGTGGGTCCGAAAAGGAATTAGTTGTAAAACGCAAGGGATTGTCGAGGAAATAAAATCCCCTTGCCTTTTTAATCTCAACAGTCTACGTCTTCAACTCGCGTTTCAGAAAACATTTGAGCGAGAATTCTATCTCAATCTACACCAGCCAGCAGCCATTCCCCAAATCAAAGTGGAAATTCATTATAGTTTTACGAATCTAGTTATTTCCGTCAAAAGCTTTGATTTCTGGTAAACGTGGCGATGTTAGGTTGGTGGCGTCAAATGGCATTGGCAATGTGATCAAACGATGTCGCTTTACATCGGTCGCGAGGCTTCAAAGGTATCCATTCATCCATAATATCATTATTATTATTATAATCAAACAAAATAATAATAATAATAATAATAATATTATTATTATTATTATTGTTGTTGATCTGTTTCCCATCTCTTTTTCAAAAGCTATGGAAAAGAATTTGTGCAGAAACCAAACTGAATTCAATCTTTTTGCGGACAACTGGAAGTATATTCTCGCCGGTTTAATTTGCCAGGTCTCTTTCCTTTTCATTTTAGTATTTCTATATCTATATCTATATCTATATATGCGATTGCAATTCGGTTTGTTTTCATAAGATGATGTTATATTTGTTCAGTACATTCATGGGCTGGCAGCTCGAGGAGTCCACTATCTTCATCGCCCCGGCCCCGTTCTTCAGGACACTGGCTTCTTTCTACTTCCTGTATGTCTGTCTCTCTTAATATACCATTACCACTACTCTCTATCTTCTTTATGAATGATATGCTTAGTCTGTTTGTTTAGGAGCTCGGACAAGAGAGAGCTTACGTCAGTGAGACTGTTTTCACTTTCGTGTTTATATCTTTTGTTTTGGTACGTATTTGTCTAGTGAATGCATTACACATCAGTTAGTTGTCGGCTCTGTCTAACTCGCGTTCTGATACAGTGGACCTTCCATCCTTTCATATTCAAGACCAAAAAGATCTACACTATTCTAATATGGTGCAGGGTCCTCGCATTTTTAGTTGTAAGTCATGTTTGGAGTTTGTGTTAATACACATACGCATGCACGTAAATTGTTGTTGAGAAGAGCATAATCCATAAAAGGGATTGATTTTGGTGAATGAGAGTATAGCCAACACAATAGATCATTAATATTTGTCTATTAAATGTATTTATATATCTCATGTATCGTATCGACCAACTTCATTTATTACATTACAGTCTTGCCAATTTCTTCGGGTCATTACCTTCTATTCGACTCAACTTCCAGGTCCAAATTACCATTGTCGAGAGGTACATGACCATGGTCTGGAAAATTTCAGTTTGTTATTCAATTAATATCTGTGTAGGTGTTCATAAAATAAAATGTAGCCTGCATGTTGTCATCTTTATTGCAGGGTTCACGGCTTGCAACACTGCCTCGTCCAGACAATCCTCTTGAAGTTCTAGTATTCAGTAAAATTCGTTCTCTTTGTTTCTCACTTTTTTTTGCCTGTCATTAAGATTAAGTTCTGTATTTATATGTTATCGTTTTTACACCTGCAGTTCCTTGTGGTGTGCTATATGGATGTGGCGAGTTGATATTCTCATCACATATGATCTTCTCTCTAGTATTTGTGCGGACATATCAAAAATATGGAACGCGGAGGTAATGACCGAATATAATGCACTCGTGTGTGTAGTTAACAATTAAGTAAGAGTTAAATGCCATTTTAGTCCCTGTGGTTTAGGCAATTTTTTCAGTTTAGTCCAAAGGTTTCATTTTTTGCATGTAGGTCCAAAAAGGTTTCACCATTGACATTTTAGTCCACTGAGTTAACTTCATCCATTTTTTTCTGTTAACGAGAAGGGCAATTCGGTCATTTTATATGTAATTCTGTTAACTAGAAAGGCAATTCGGCCATAAAAAATGATCGAATTGCTTTTCTCGTTAACATAAATAATGGATGAAGTTAACCCAGCGGACTAAAATGGCAACGATGAAACCTTTTTGGACCATCAGGCGAAAAATGAAACCTTTGGACTAAACTGTTAAAATGGCACAAACCACGGGGACTAAAATGACATTTAACTCATTAATTACATATAGGTTACTGTAGTGACCAGCAGCTATCTTAACAACTAATTGACTCATTGCTTTGACTTTGAATATTATTGCATTCACATATAAAAGGTGAATCTTTCATCCATTGTTTCTGAGCACAAGCATTGCCGATGAACACACCTTTGAATGGGCTTAAAACATCACTTCTTAGGCTTCATAGTTCTCTTGATATACTTTTTTTTTGAAAGGCGAATCACTTTATATGTAAATATAAAAAGCCCAGCAAGGGGCTTGAAAAACAACAAAATGACAACCGGAAAAAAAAACTACAAAAGCTCAACGACATCGAAATCTACCCATGCAGGGGTAGGGATATTTGACCTGTGACTCAACCAAACATAGACATCTTCTTTTATCAAGTCCGCCGTTCTTGAAACCGGAATAAATTGTCCCTCGAAGACGTTAATATTGCGCGCATGCCATATTCTCCAAGCCGTTGCCATAGCTACCGAATAAACAATCTTCCTCCAACGTTTTGACCTGGGCGCTTCGAGCAAAGTTCCGATAATATCTTGCAGGCATTCAACATTGTGTGGAAACTACAATCTAACCCAGACAAAAATGTTCCACCATATGCTTTTAGCAAATAAACACGAGGCGAGCATGTAATCGACCGTCTCTTCCTGGCACCCACATTGGTCACATAACAGGTTAGGTAGTTGCACTTGAGAGGGGCCCAATTGTTCCAAATAAAGCCCAGCTCTTCTTCTTGATTCACATTGACATTTTGCAATTCCATTCTGAGATCCTTAACAGAAACCAAACCCACTGTTGTTGACCCAAGTCCATTTATCACACCCATCTTTTAATTGAATGTTATGTAATAAATTCATCAAACAGCCAGTTCTCTAGATATACTATCGGCTGCTTTTGTGTCTAAAACTTTTTCTGACACATCTTTCTTTTATGTTGTAGATTTATAAAGCAATGCGCTTGGGTAATCGTAGTGGTTCAGAGTTTGCTAATTATTGCTTCTCGTAAGCATTACACTGTTGATGTGATTGTCGCCTGGTACATTGCAACATTTATACTACTTGTCTTGACCATGTACACACACACTAATAGTTACGAGTATTTAACATATTTCAAGTACACTGTAAATCTGGTGGTTTTCTTCGTTGACCGCAAGTTGACAGGTTGGCGACTAAAAACCGTATCTACCAGTATATGTGATTTTAATAGTACAAATGAAATTTGAACTTTTGCAGAGATGCCAGAGCGTAGTCTAGGAGCTGTCTTACCATTGACCAAAGATGTGCGGATGAAAGACGATCATGTTAAACTTGTGAATGATCCTGCAGCAGATCGGGTATGTAACTATATATAGTAATATTAACATGTCTTTTTGTGTGTATTCCTTATTCATTAAGTAGAAAACAGTTGACGTATAAGTTAATAATGGATGTTTGATACAGAGGCTGCTGAGAAGTCCAGCAAATGGGAAAGTTAGCGAAGATAGCAACAATGTACATCGTGGTGATGTGCTCGACAGTTTATAGTGAAGTGGAATTGTGTTTTTGTTTTTGTTTTCGATTCTATTCATTGTATTATGGATTTTCATGTTCTTTGATTAGCATTTGTTATTTGTTTTGTTTCTGAATTGTATCATGATAATGTCAATAGCATATCTATGATTCCCCTTCCACTAGCTTTAACTGATAAGAGAGACTATTCAGGTCGTATAGATGTTCAAAAAGCTCATGGCTCGCTCGGCAAAAGCTCGGTTGTAAACGAGCCGAGCTCGAGCTAGTTCTGGCTCGTCTCGTAAGCTCGCAAGCCTTGCAAGCTGGCTTATTTTATTTTATATTAATTAATTTTAATTTTAAATTAAAAAAATATGTGGGAGGGGGTTGAAGTTTTAACATTGTAAGTTTAATCACTTAACATATAAAAAATATGGAAAATAAACAAAATTTATACATATAATACTTTAATATCTTTTTCGGTCTTTAAAATATTAGAATAATATAAACAATACATATAGATATATGGCCAATTTTTATATTTTTTTTTGTTTTTTATGTTATAAATATTTGTAAATAAAATAAAAAATTTAACAAGCAGGCTCGATTTGGCTCAACATTTTACGAGACGAGCTCAAGCTTGGCTTTTCAGCTCGATAAGATAAACAAGCCAAGCCGAGTTGACTCGTTTAAGTTTAAGCACAAGCTCTAGCTCAACCTGGCTTGGCTCGACTTGAAGTCATGGTTGCCTAGATTGCAAAATGTTTATTTTATGATAATGGATGATATCTGGAAAGATTGGTTTGTACTGTTACTTTACGCAAGCATCAGTGCAAAGGGAATGAGGAAAGCAGAATAAACCAAACATATAATGTCAAACCAAACATCCTCGTTCCAGTTACAGACTTCACATAAACATCATGACATAAATATTTGACCTTTTAAGTGGGTAAAAACAGAATCCAATTCAGATAACGTCAGGTGCCATTTAGTGATCCTTGAGTAACAAAACAAACAATTACATGATGCATCCATCTGCACCGCTTCCATTTCATTTCATCTAAGTTGTTGACATTAAAACTGCAATCTAAAAGGGTCTCTACAGAATTATTATATCGTTTATCATTCTTTAGGTCGTTTGTAGAAAGATCCTCTTACGTTGTAAAACAAACAATATCATCATTCAAACACAATTTCCCATTCATCATCGTTACAAAATCACAACCAAACTAATATTAATTCATATCACATTTGCCGGTTGGACACAAGGCTGCCAACTGAGAGGCACAGGAGAAAGCACACCCAAGCGCAACTGCTCATTATCTCTTGTTGTCGGTTTTACAATGCTGCTGTTTTCTAACCCACTTCTAACCCAAGCAATGTTACTTATATCAGTGGCTAAGGCAGCCAATTCATGACTCGGAAAACCACAAGGAGCTTCCGCATAATCAACAAATTCTGGCCCCAGCAAACCACTTCCGCTTGAACCGTCACCGTCACAGCAACCGTGCCCGCATTGATGAGGGACTAACCCTTCACCTTCACTTCTTACCATCCCAAAATCTCCTGCTTTTGTTTGCTGGGCGTCATTATACATGTTAAATGCACTAACACGGGCCTTAGGACGGAAAAGGTTCGTAGCAGGCGCCTGCTCGTTATTATTATGATCATTGATGCACGTGACATCAACGCACTTGAATGAGTTCACATCCCCCTCCCCACATGATAGAGTTTCTTCAGACGATGCTTTTGATCTGTCAGCGTCCTCCCTAATGTTAATATTAGTAGCGGTGGACCCTAACGTACCGAATTTGCCACCTCTTCTCCTCAGTGTTGAATTCCAGTGGTTCTTAATCGCGTTATCGGTTCTTCCTGGCAACAGCCTTGCGATTGATGCCCATTTGTTTCCGTGAACTGTGTGAGCTGACAGTATAATGCGGTCTTCTTCATCTGCCACATGTAAACATGATGTGCTCAGCTAGATGACTGTTAAGATCAACCACTTCAAGTGTCGTAATAAGCTTGTACACATATAGAGAAGCGTTCAATTTAGAATCACACGTAAGTTAACAACCATTGTACATATTGCATGATTTGCTATACTTAAGTTAAGAAAGGAAGAGGGGTAAAATGGGAATTTTAACCCACCCTTTCCCTTATGTGTGTGCGAGTGCGTCACTTTCACACACCCTTTATATATAACCACTGCATATGTATACGTATATGTTTGTAGTTATCTATTTAAGCAATGAACGCCATTCCTAGGCCCTAGCTTGCAACTAGTTGCTTTTATAACCCTTATTCATCCTTTGTTTCTATTTAATAAGATCTTTGTTAGTGCTGGTCAAAATTAACATGGACAATTGAGGGTTTGTATAACTTCAACTCAAGAGTTATATATGTGGCCTCTTAGTACAAGGCAAGTCAACAAGGGCTGCTTTTGCAAATCCTGTTATTGCATTCCGAGTGGTTAATTCAGTTGGAGGTAAGGTGCACACAGCGACGATTTTGATAACAAAATGTCAAACTAAGGAATCTTAAGGTGGCTGCACATGGGGTTTGGTTGACCACTTATGTTTCTTTCTGTTTGATGATATGGAAACCGCATTTCAAGTTGACAAACACAACAGATCTAGCTGACTCCTTGTTTATCCCACACGACACAGATTTCGAAGAGAACATTCGAGATTCTTTGGTGATCATAAAGGAATTCAGTTCAATAGTTTTGGACATCACAAAGGAGTAGGTTGCTGAAAGAGTCGAGATGTTAATAGTTTTGTTAATGTACCGAAGTTAGTACTCGCATGCTTGGGCAATTTGAAGTCTAGGCGGAGGCGTTTTCTTTATTTGACGGTTTGGGTATATCGTTGCCTATTGTCCCAGCTAGTGAATTAAGTACTCAACAGGGAAAGCACATTCATAAGACCCTTGCTTAGCAGTGGCTGGCTATCCAACTCCAATTCATCGCGCCTGCTTGGAACAGTGCTGTTATACTTTGATTCATATGGTTTTTGCATAGTCCTCACATGTGCTTTGGTTGTGAAGTATGTGGCTTCTTTGTCATGGTTATAAACGACGCTTGTGGGGGTAGCGGTGCAATATATTTCACATATCGGACGGATTGCAACCGCTTTTGCCGCTAATGGCATTCTCAACAATGTGGGTTACCTATACCGCTTTCACAAGCGTTATCGAGTGGGGTCCTATTAGCCGAAACACACCGAGCACAAAGAGGCTATGACTTCACAGTTGTCACTTTAAATCAGTAGAAATGAAGCCGTATAGTGTCTAATTAGATTGATAATTATACACGGATGAAAGACAGAAGCCAAATATACGAGTATTCAATAATTGAATTGAGAGAATGAATGACTGACCAGTAAAGGGTTTGCGTTTGACAGCAGGGTCAAGCTGATTGCACCACCTCAAACGGCAGGATTTGCCCGATCGGCCCGGAATTCCTCGGGCGATGAGGCTCCAGTTCCGAGCACCGAAATTGGCCACTAATCGACTAAGAATGGCGTCCTCTTCGGGCGACCATGGTCCCTTCACTCTGTCTCCGCACTTCTTCCCGTCATCGCCGTCACCAGCACCGCTCGAATCCCCAATTCCGGTGCCGTCTTTCTCCATTGCCGACTTTCTGATCGATCAGGGAATATGCCGCTCTCAACTATAGTGGGACAAAAATAATCAAATTTAACAAATATTTATGGTGGTGGGAGTGGTCAGTAAAGGGAAGGCGCAAACTTTTAAACCAACTAACGGGAGTGTGTTATGTTATTGGGTCAAAAGTGGTGGGATTGTTTTCATTTTTTTTAAATTATGAGTTAAAATAAAACAACTAAAACATTAAAATTAATTAAAAAAATTAGTTTGTCTCACATTGGTGTTGGAACAAAACTAAGGAGTTGTTTATAAGATTAAAATCTAACGCTCCATTGAATTGTTTGTGTCATGTTTTACCACCCGCGCGCAGGGGGTGCGACCCAACTAGAATTTGGCTAGGCTCGTGCATGCCCGCACGTCCTGCGGACACCAATGCAAACACAAACACTGAAGCGGCAAACCTTTACCGATTGACCAATTCATCGATCGGCAATACAGGGGTGGGGGCGGTGTTACCGCTCGGCAAAAGGGTTTGCCGACACCCTTTGCCGCCCACTCCCACCCCCTTACGTATTTAAAACTCCACAGCACCGCAGGGTGCTGTGTTTGGATTTGAAAAATTCAAAATTTTACTTGACTTACTCCCACCCCCTTACGTATTTACAACTCCACAGCACCGCAGGGTGCCGTGTTTGGATTTGAAAAATTCGAAATTTTACTTGACTTGAATTCGGATATAAGTGATCAGATGCGAATACGAATTTAGAATTTTCAATTTGATTTGAAATTTGAATCCAAGTTATACGTTATAGGTTTTTTTTAACAACAAATTATTTCCCCTAATAATACACTCCACGAGGATCGAACACCTGGTGTCAACAAAGTAGTCTTTGACTACTTACCACTAGGCTGGCCTAGCCCAAATGGCTATACCTTGGGGCATGAGGTATACATTAACCATTTTTAACTCCATATAAGCACCACATCACTTGTTTTTTTCCCTTTTTACTTCACGTCATCCTAATGAAATGGTTTAACCTTATTAACTCAACATCACCTACCATTTTTAAATTTTTATAATATTAAATATTTAAATTAAATACAAAATAAATAATAATACTAATAATAATAATACCATTTCATTAACTTCTTAGCTAAAATAAACATTGATAATAAGGTCATATGGTATACTCTAACACCCATAGGTGTTAATCCTAGTAGGCATCTGTTAACCAGTAGTGAATACATAATTCTTTTGTAGGGTGGGCACGTTATAGATCGGCTAAAATTAACTCAAAATAAAAAATTGATAAGATAACATATTTCATTAAGTATTTAAATATAATATAAAAATAGCTTAATTACAATGGTCTTCTATATGTTTTTTTTTTGGAAATGTTCTATTACATTTTCATTAGTAGTATTTAGTAGTATTAAGAAGTTCATCTACTTTTGCAGCACAAATTAATCAAACTAGTTAGATGCGTCGTGCGCGTTGCGGGGTGATAGCCGAATAATGAGCGAGTGTTAGGCAGCTCATTGACACGGAAAAAAATTAAATCGAGTAAACCAATACATAACACTTTTATAGTTTTGCTAAAAAAACTAAAACAATGGCAATACTGTAATTTTTAACTAATGAAAAGTTATATTTTTTCACTGGTGTAAAATCGTAATTTGCCAAAAGCTAAAGTGATGCCAATACTGGAAATTGAAACCAGGAAGGCACAACCGTAATTTTAGGCCGGAGGCAAAACCACATTTTTATTTTGAACTGATGGCATAACCGTAATTTTGAGTTGGAGCCAAAAATGTAATTTTATTTTGAACAGGGGCAAAAACGTAATTTTTAACTGAGGCCGAAATCATAATTTTTTCAAACGGGGAAGAATCGTAATTTTAAGGTGGGGGCGAGAGCATATTTTTTTCATTTGAACAGGGGTGAAAACGTAATTTTGAGCCGAGTGCGAAATTGTAATTTCGAGTAATGGGCAAAATCGTAATTTTTGGCTGGGCGAAAAGCGTAATTTTATTTTGAGCAGGGGGCAACATCGTAATTTTAAAGTGGGGGCAAACCCGTAATTTTACAGCGTAAACAAATAATAAACGGTTGGTCCAATGGGGGAGTGCCAGTCCAGCTGCCTGGCATTATCGTAATTTTGAGCCGAGTGCGAAATTGTAATTTTGAGTCATGGGCAAAATCGTAATTTTTGGCAAAGCGTAATTTTATTTTGAGCAGGGGCAACATTGTAATTTTAAAGTGGGGGCAAACCCGTAATTTTACAGCGTAAACAAATAATAAATGGTTGGTCCAATGGGGGAGGGCCAGTCCAGCTGCCTGGCACTATTCCGGAGGCAAACCGTAATTTTACAGCGTAAACAAATAATAAACGGCTGGTCCAATGGGAGAGTGCCAGGTCAAACGGCTGGTCCAATAGGGTCATGGGCAAAATCGTAATTTTTGGCTGGGGCGAAAAGCGTAATTTTATTTTGAGCCGGGGGCAACATCGTAATTTTAAAGCGGGGGCAAACCCGTAATTTTACAGCGTAAACAAATAATAAACGGGTAGTCCAATGGGGGAGTGTCAGGCCAGCTGCCTGACACTATTCTGGGGACAAACCCGTGATTTTACAGCGTAAACAAATAATAAACGGCTGGTACAATGGGAGAGTGTCAAGTCAAACGGCTGGTCCAATAGTTAAGTGCCAGGCGAGCCGCCTGACACTATTTCTTTTTTTACTGTAAAAGCACTATTCAAATCATTCAAAAATTATTGTATTGATAATGATAATGATAATGATAATGATAATGATAATTGATAATACTAAAAAAAATTATTACCTTTATTTCTTTTGAATTTTATATTCTAATTAATTATACATTTAAAGTTCAAAGAATATAACACTTTTTATTGAATACAATAACACTTATTTAATGAATATGCTTCGATTAATATATTCTAGATTAACTAAGTTTGTTGATGAAGTAAAAACAATAACATACCAGCCAATTCATGGGTCAGAATCTCTCACATGATCATTAAAATAATGTTATCAACTATAAATTTGATATTGTCTTGGTGCCTTCCGTAAGAACTCTCCAAAACATCCCAAACCGAGCCGAAACGTAAAACCAGACACGTAAATCGAGACGCGGCATGCAAAACGAGACAGGCTCACCTGGACAGCCCAGGCGCCACGCGGCAGAGACATCAGTCCCTGTCGCGACGCGCGGGAGGTGTCAAGGTGACGTGTCACCATTTCGCGCCATCTGGAAACCCTACACTTGTGACCAGGCTGACCTAGTCTAGCTAGGTCTCTCAGGCGCCACGCGAGAGGGGACCCGGAATCCCGCGCGACGTGCGTGGGAGGTCAAAATCGGGTATAAATAGAGCAGCGTGGGACTGAGTTCTGTGCTCAAAATCGAACGAAAAAATTCGATCGTATACTCCCTCTACTCTCTGTTTCTGTCAAAACCCCCTCCCCCTAAACCCCTAAACCTGCGAAGCGCTGCCCGCTGTAAGTATCTTAACCCCCGATCACTAATTCGTTACCCTACCCGAGTTAGAACCCGCCAACGCATGTCAAGGCTCTGCCCGAATAAGTACGTTGTGGTTCTATCTTGTGCTGTATGGTTATCCTACCCGATTGATTTTGGACCCACCGACGCATGTCAAGGCCCTGCCTGACTACGCACGCCGGGGTTCTGTCTCGGTTATATGGCTAAAAGTGACCTGGGTTAATTTACTAACGCATGTGCATTGTATGTTTAATTCCAGGAAGTTATCAAGAATTTTCACCAGGAACTCCGTAGGAATACTTAAGTTTTCAAAGTGAGTACATTCTCTTTTTGTAAACCTTTTTGTGGGTCAAAATATTTTAATTATGCTTAACAGTGATTGAGTATATGTATTCTACAATTACTGCCGTTATGTTGGGGTTTTGTATACGAAATTTGAATCCGTTACCGTTGGACAAATGGATTTTTGCCAATGGGTAATATGACCCACAAGTCAGGAGTGACAATACTGATTGGGTAATGCTGTAGATATAAACATTGTAAATGCGGATGCTCTCAATAACTGTAAAGCTATAAAACTTGTTTTGATTATACTGGGATGTATTCACCAGTATTTCTTGCTGATAAAATCTTTTTAAAACGCGTTTCAGGTAACTAATGTGAAGCTAATAGAAGCCAGCTGGAGAGCACTGAAGGCTTAGAAAAGTGGCTATAAAGTTACCTAAATAAACGGAGTTTATGTTTTCCATAAGTCAGGGTTTATCCCTACAAATGTAGTGTAATTGAAACTTGGGTTTATCCCATTTTGTGTAATATAAAAGTTTGGTGCTTTGAAACTCTGATAAATTATTTCCTAGCTACGATCCTGATGTTGTAATTCGACTGCCAAATTAATAAACACCGGTACCACTAGCTCTGTGTGTCGCGGCTCCCGCTCTCGGAGTAGGGGTCGGGGGTTGCGACGGAAGGTGGTATCAGAGCCATGCCACTGGTTTAAGCCATTTAAGTGTTCTTTTACATACCTAAATATCCTAATGTGTTAGGAAATATCCATATCTTCTATGGTTATTTTGTGTTAATCTGAAAAATTTTCTTAGTTTACAGTATGAGTGATCAGGGTACTTCTGACGCTTATAGTCACCTACCTCATTCTCCCATATATGAAGGAACCTCCCAGTCAACCGCTGGATCCACTACCGATTCCGAGGGAATCTTTGTTTTCAAAGCCAAAGCTGTAGAACCTTTCCCCCCTAAAAAGAGAGGTTGGTTTAGTCGAGGTAAAAGAGAGAGGAGGAAAAGATTAAGACAAGCCCAACAGCAAGCCATAGCAGTTAGAAATACCCAAAACCCGGAAGTTAGACCGATATGTGAAGAAGAGTTGGATAGACAATTAGCGAATTTCCACTTGTATGGAAATATAGGAGGAGAGTGTAATTTCAACCAAGCAGCAAATCCAGAACCACAGATACTCCCTTTATTTCCCAACCAACCCATGAATCTATACCAGAACCAGGGGAACCAATTTCCAATCCCAGCCTTTCACCCCAACGAGGAACCCAGGATTCCAGCACCAAATCCTCTAAACCTATAGTGGGCCAAGAACTGGGAAATACAACAATTACTGGAAAACCCATTCCCCTACGAAGAACCAGTTCCACCTTACCCTGAACCAGTGCCAGCCCCAGTGCTACCCATGGAGCATGTGGAAGAACTCCGCCAGCTTGGAGATGAACTGGTGGGGGAAGGAAACCGAATTCGCCAAATCGGAGAGAAGCTCGTCTGGAAGTATGAAGAGCGGGAAATGCATTTTTAAGCAACCGCCACCTATTATATATGTATATATATGTGCGTGTATTTTGTTACATAGTTAGAAAAAAAACTAAAATAGATATAAAGTATATACCACCTATATACATATATCGATGCATAGTTACTTGTGTTTGAATTTCAGTTATGTTTGTAATAGACGCATATATATGAAAAGAGTAAAAGTCGCAATGCTCAACGATTTTGGTTCACTGTGTTGTGTGATATTTATTATTCTGTGATATTAATACCTGATAAATGTTTACGATTCAGATGTCAGACGAAGTAAATCAGGAAATCCAGAATAACGATAATAACGAGAATGAAATGAATAAAAGTGTTATCGAACACATAGTAGCCCAAGGAATCATAGATGCTACGCCCTATATTATCGATACTATTAAAAAGGCAGAAAACGATAAGTCTGGAAACGGAAGTAAACGCGTATCCTCTGACCCAAATCATAGCATGAACGGAAATCTGAACTATTAATTCAAGCTCTTGCTCCAAAAAGAAGAAGAACCATCTCATATGGTTGTTCTTATAAAGAATTCTTATCATGTAAACCGATAGAATTCTCAGGCGATGAAGGAGCTATTTCAGCCTTGCGCTGGATAGAAAAGACAGAAGCAGTTTTAAAAATAAGTAAGTGTGCCAATGAGGATAAAGTTATGTAATGCAGCTTTAGAATGGTGGAATACCATTCTTCAGTCTCGAGGAAGTGACAGGGTTTACAGTATGGAATGAAACAACTTTAAGGAAATAGTTGAAAGGAAATTCTGTCCTCCTAATGAAAAGGAACAGATTGCCAATAAGTTCCTAAATTATAGAATGATTGGGGTAAATTACAAAAATTATACCACCATATTCTTTGAATATGCAAGGATTGTACCAACCCTGGCCTCCCCAGAACCAGTATTAATCTCCCGTTACATTTGGGGATTAATCAGTGAAATCAGACATGTGGTTAAGGCAGCTAGATCACAAACTATTGAAGAAGCAGTAGAGTAGCAAACACCTTGACAGATGAATTGGTACGTACGCAAGAAGAAGACCAGAAAAGGAACTTAGCTCAAAAGATTACCCAGGAACTACGTTATGGTAATTCCTATCGCGGAAAAGGGGCAAGTTCTTCGTCACCCCTATGCAAGTACTGCAAAAAGAAGCATTTCGGAAATGCTCTACATACTGCAATTTCTGCAAATTCACAGGGCATAAGGAAGAAGACTACAGAAAGAAACCTAATAATAGGCTATGCTACAATTGTGGAGAAGCTGGTCATATTAAAACCAATTGCCCGAAACTAGCTCTAGCGGCAAACAACAAAGCAAGACGACGGAAGGACCCAAGAAGACTGCCATAGCATTCGTGCTGACTGCCGAATAAGCCAAGATGATTCCGGATGTGATTGCCGGTACGTTTTTAGTTAATGATGTTTATGCAAAAGTATTATTTGACTCTGGTGCAAACCAAAGTTTCATAAATACTTCCTTCTGCAATTTTCTTAATCAACCATTAACTAAACTTCACCAAGACTGTTTGGTGGAGACGGCATATGGATCCTCTATCAAAATAAGCGAAATCATGCAGGGAGCTAAGATAGAACTTTTAAGTCAAAATTTTTCTGTTAACCTTTTTTCCTATGGATCTAGCCGGATTCGATGTCGTGTTAGGAATGGATTGGTTGGTAACCAATCAGGCACGGATATTGTGTGATAAAAAATCTGTAGAAGTGATTGCGCCATCTGGCGAGAGGATCCAATTAAGGGAGATAAGTCGACATAATCAACAAAGTTCATCTCTGTGATGAAAGCGACAAGTTATACACGAAAAGGAGGAATGGTGTATATGATTTCCATGATCATCAACACTAAAGGAAAAGAATTAAAAGATATTTCTGTAATATCAAATTTCTCTGATGTCTTTCCAGAAGAGTTGCCTGGATTGCCGCCAGATCGAGAGGTTGAATTTAGAATTCACCTTATACCAGGAACAACACCGATTGCCAAAGCCCCCTATCGCCTAGCACCGACGGAAATGCAGGCTCTGAAGAAACAAATGGACGAATTACTAGAGAAGGGTTTCATACAACCTAGGTCTTCACCATGGGGAGCACCGGTGTTATTTGTTAAGAAGAAGGACGGATCAATGCGTATGTGCATTGACTACCGAGAATTGAATAAGGTTACAATTAAAAATCGATACCCATTACCGAGAATCGATGATCTGTTTGATCAACTCGAAGGAGCCCGATTCTTTTCTAAGATCGACTTACGCTCAGGATATCATCAGCTGAAAGTACAGGAAGAGGACATTCCTAAAACTGCTTTCAGAACGAGATATGGTCATTATGAATTTACAGTCATGCCATTTGGTTTAACCAATGCCCCAGCTGCGTTTATGGACATGACGAACATGATATGTAAACCATAATTGGACAAAATCATAATCGTCTTTATAGATGATATTCTAATTTACTCTAAGAGTAAGGAATATCACGCAAGGCATTTGCATATACTCTTGTCATTGCTAGGAAGGAAAGCTTTACGCTAAATTCTCAAAGTGTGAACTTTGGTTACAAGAAGTACAATTCCTTGGACATTTGGTTAACCATGAAGGAATTCATATGGATCCCACAAAGATCGAGGCGATTACCAGATGGGAAGTCCCTAAGTCACATACGGAAGTAAGAAGTTTCTTGGATTAGCAGGATATTATATACGCTTTATTCAAGATTTTTCTAAAATAGCCATTCCATTAACCAAGCTAACTTGCAAATAAGCTAAATTTGAATGGGGACCAAAGCAGGAAGAAGCATTCAGGATTTTAAAGCACAAGTTAACCAACGCACCAATACTCGCATTGCCAGAAGGAACTGAAGACTTCATAGTTTATTGTGACGTGTCTAAATTGGGATATGGATGTGTGCTAATGCAACGTCAAAAAATAATTGCTTATGCCTCTAGACAACTCAAGAAGCATGAAGAAAATTATACTACACATGATCTGGAATAAGGAGCAATAATTTTTGCTCTTAAAATTTGGAGACACTATCTTTACGGTAGTAAGTTTGTGATATTCACAGATCATAAGAGTTTATGATATGTCTTTGGACAAAAGGAATTAAACATGAGACAGAGGCGATGGATGGAAATCCTCAGTGAGTATGATTGTGATATCTAGTATCATGCAGGAAAAGCAAGCGTAGTAGCAGACGCTTTGAGTCGAAAGTACTACGAAAACCCAAAAAGAGTACGCTCTCTTAGACTAAATCTTCAGATAGATTTAAATGCGCAAATTAAACAGGTTCAGGAAACAACCATCAAGGACGATGCTGAAGGATTAAAAGGAATGATTAAGGAATTAAAAAAAGGAACCGATGGAGTTTGGAGATTCCATAAGAAGAGAATTTGGATTCCTATTCAAGGAGACCTGCAAAATCGAATTTTAGAGGAAGCCCATAAGACTAAGTATACAATGCATCCTGGAAGTGATAAGATGTATAGAGATTTAAGAAAGAATTTCTGGTGGATAGGTATGAAAAAGGATGTAACAAACTACGTTGCTAAATGTCTAACATGTTCACATATTAAAGCAGAACATCAGAAACCTTTAGGACTGTTGCAACAATTGGAAATGCCAATTTGAAAATGAGAATTAATAACAATGGACTTTGTTACCAAACTACCCAGGACGCGAAAATGCAATGATACAATCTGAGTGATTGTAGACAGGTTAACCAAATCGGCTCATTTCTTACAAATGAAAGAAACTTTCAGTATGGAACAGCTAGCTAAATTATATGTAAATGAAATAGTTTCATTGCATTGTCCATTGTGTTTGACAGGGACACCCGGTTTACTTCGCATTTTTGGACAAGTTTCCAAAAAGCAATGGGAACCAGATTAAATCTAAGTACATCATATCATCCTCAAACAGACGGTCAAAGTGAAAGGACAATCCAAACAATGGAAGATATGCTTAGAGCCTGTGTAATTGATTTCGAAGGAAATTGGGATGAACATTTACCTTTGATAGAATTTTCCTACAACAATAGTTATCATACCAACATCAATGCTGCACCTTCTGAAGCACCCTACGGACGCAAATGTCGAACACCAGTGTGTTGGGCAAAAATTAGAGAAAAGCAATTACCAGGTCCTGAGATTGTACAAGAAACAACTGAAAAAATTATCCAAGTCAAGGAAAGACTGAAAACAGCCCGAGTCGTCAAAAGAGTTATACAGATAACAGACGCAAACCTTTGGAATTTCAAGTTGGAGATAAAGTGCTATTAAAAGTCTTAACATGGAAAGGAGTTGTAAGATTCGGTAAGAAAGGAAAACTAAGCCCAAGGTATGTTGGACGTTTTAAAATTATCAAATGAATAGGGCGCGTAGCTTATCAGCTACAATTGCCAGAGGAAATGGCAGGAATACATGATGTGTTTCATATATGTAATCTCAAGAAATGTCTAGCAGATAAATCATTGGTGATATCTCTTCAAGATGTAGAGGCAAATGAGAAACTTAAATTTGTAGAAAAACCCATTCAGACTGAAGACAGAAAGATCAAGAATCTCAAGCGCAAGAGATTAGTTCTGGTAAAAGTAAAATGGGATTCAAAGAGAGGGCCAGAATATACGTGGGAGTCAGAAATGCAAAGAAAATATCCACATCTATTCAAGTGAATCTCGAGGACGAGATTTAAAAAAAGGTGGGGAGGATGTAAGAACTCTCCAAAACACCCCGAACCGAGCCGAAACGTAAAACTGGACACGCAAATTGAGACGCGGCACGCAAAACGAGACAGGCTCACCTAGACAGCCCAGGCGCCACGCGCCAGAGACACCAGTCCCTGTCGCGACGCGTGGGAGGTGTCAAGGTGACGTGTCACCATTTCGCACCATCTGGCAACCCTACACTTGTGACCAGGCTGACCTAGCCTAGCTAGGTCTCTCAGGCGCCACGCGAGAGGGGACCGGGAATCCCGCGCGACGTGCGTGGGAGGTCAAAATCGGGTATAAATAGAGCAGCGTGGGACTGAGTTCTGTGCTCAAAATCGAACGAAAAAATTCGATCGTATACTCCCTCTACTCTCTGTTTCTGTCAAAACCCCCTCCCCCTAAACCCCAAAACCTGCGAAGCGCTGCCCGCTGTAAGTATCTTAACCCCCGATCACTAATTCGTTACCCTACCCGAGTTAGAACCCGCCAACGCATGTCAAGGCTCTGCCCAAATAAGTACGTTGTGGTTCTATCTTGTGCTGTATGGTTATCCTACCCGATTGATTTAGGACCCACCAACGCATGTCAAGGCCCTGCCTGACTACGCACGCCGGGGTTCTGTCTCGGTTATATGGCTAAAAGTGACCTGGGTTAATTTACTCACGCATGTGCATTGTATGTTTAATTCCAGGAAGTTATCAAGAATTTTCACCAGGAACTCCGTAGGAATACTTAAGTTTTCAAAGTGAGTACATTCTCTTTTTGTAAACCTTTTTGTGAGTCAAAATATTTTAATTATGCTTAACAGTGATTGAGTATATGTATTCTACAATTACTACCGGTATATTGGGGTTTTGTATACGAAATTTGAATCCGTTACCGTTGGACAAATGGATTTTTGCCAATGGGTAACATGACCCACAAGTCAGGAGTGACAGTACTGATTGGGTAATATTGTAGATATAAACATTGTAAATGCGGATGCTCTCAATAACTGTAAAGCTATAAACTTGTTTTGATTATACTGGGATGTATTCACCAGTATTTCTTGCTGATAAAATCTTTTTAAAACACGTTTCAGGTAACTTAATGTAAAGCTAATAGAAGCCAGCTGGAGAGCACTGAAGGCTTAGAAAAGTGGCTATAAAAGTTACCTAAATAAACAGAGTTTATGTTTTCCATAAGTCAGGGCTTATCCCTACAAATGTAGTGTAATTGAAACTTGGGTTTATCCCATTTTGTGTAATATAAAAGTTTGGTGTTTTGAAACTCTGATCAATTATTTCCTAGCTACGATCCTGATGTTGTAATTCGACTGCCAAATTAATAAACACCGGTACCACCAGCTCTGTGTATCGCGGCTCCCGCTCCCGGGGTAGGGGTCGGGGGTTGGGACACCTTCTATATCAAAATTACCAAATGAAAGTCAACATGCTTCTTTTAAAACAAATGCCTTATAGCACTTGGGCCACTTTGGGCGGCTGGGACGGTGGGCATGTGCCCACTCTAATATACACATGCATCCGTCACTGATGTTAACGCCTGTCATACCGCTACTGGAGGGTGTTAAGGGGCATTAAAAGCTTCACGTGTTAAGATGTTAACTAGGACAGAGAGGGAGGGAATCAAGCATTAGAAAATTTGCACACACACAAAATGCTATATGCATGTATTTTAATTAATTTAAGGGGCGTAAATTGGGGATTAAACCATTTCCTTATGAGGTGAAGTGAAAGAGGGTCAAGTGGGTGATGTGACGCATACATGTAGTTAAGGGGCGTGAAAGTATACCCCATGGCCTAATAACATTAATTTCTTATTGCTTTTTTTTGCATAGGTTAACATGTTAACCAAGAGATGTTTTAACACCCCTTAACATGAGAATGGAGTGGTTTGGAAGACATGTTAACTTACAATGTCACATTTAACACCAATGAAGTTAGAGTACACCCCAAGGCCTTATAGTTTTATAATATACCCTACAACTTAAAAGAAACTAAATTTACAAATTTAATCATCTCATCTTAATTATACTTTAATTTTCAATCTTTAACAAAATTATAGACAATTAGTTAATAGTTACACTTTAATCCTTGTTGTAAAAAACTAACAACCTCATAATTTTAAATGGGCATAACCCTTTTGTATGTTAATATAATTTTTTTAGTTGCATTATAAAAACGAGTTTTTTTATTCTATTTAATTTGAGTATACAATTGCTATAGTTTTTTTTTAATTAAAAATTTTGATATGTTACGTGATTAATAATGTCAAAGAGCAATAACTAAACCGTTAATCGAAATTGAACCGAAAACAGATGAAACCGAACCAAAATCAACCACAAAAACTAAATTAACTGAAAACCGATTAACCAAAACCCGAATTAACAAAATTTGTTTTGATTTTTTTACCCTCGTTTAACCAAAATTAACTGAACCGAACCATTCGTATTTTCATCTGTTTCTACCTTTTATACCTTTAGTTCCTGTATTTCATACTTTATACCTCCATTTTATGTATTTATACTTCAATTTCATATATTTATACATCCATTTTAGATATTTATACATCAATTTTTTGTATTTCCAAGCAAAAGTTTTAGCCCAATGTTGATTTTGGTTATTACCAGAAATTAAACGATTCAAACCAAAAACCATCAATCTATCAGATTAGTTAATGAAATAGACTAACCAATGACTTCGGTTTCGGTTGAGGATGATAACCAAACTAACCAAACAATGCACACCCTAGCAATGTCTGTGATTCCCATCGCATCGCGCGGGCACCCTTTTAGTTTATAGATATACATGAAGAAGAGTGGTTTCAATAGGGAACCTCAAAAAAAGTGGAAACCGGGGAACAATGTATTCAATATGTTAAATAAATCATAAAAACTTCAATTCAACATGTAAAATTCAGAAGGTTTTACATATAAATACATGTAGAAGTATTTTTAATATAAAAATTCAAAAAGAAAAAAGTTATTTAAAAACGGTTAAAAAGGTAAAAAAAAGTTACAAAACTGATTTTGTTATTAGAATGCCTTCTACACGTCTTTATATGCAAAGTATTGTGATTCACACATGGTTCTTAATTCTTATTTCCTCTTAATTCTTTTTTTATTGGAAGATGTTTTTGTTATTAAGATGTGTAGTTGTTATGTAGATTAATAATATAATTTCTGTGTTTCGTGGTGACCTAGTTTCGTTTTGTGAAAAAGGTACGGAAGGTTATTATGATCGGTATTGTTCGAATGGTATTGTTCGATTCAGATCCTCATGGTATTGGTACCTATGTCCAATTGTCGTCACAGAAAGAGTTGTACAAGTGAAAATCTATCAAAAGCGAAAACCATAAAAATGAATACAGGTACTGGTACCGAGGTTATTCGGTACGATATCGATATGGTGTTAGTTTAGCGAAAGCAAAAATATTACCGATACAGATGTTATTCGATCGGCCTCGCTTCAGTTTGGTACGATAGTGAGACAATATTCGTCTTTAATACCATTAATATTGCAATGTTGGAAAAAAATAAAAAAAGAACGTGAGTTATTAAAAAAAGCAAACTAAATGATGAATAAAATATTATAAAAAAATAAATAAATACTTAGAAATAATAGATTACTATTCATCGTGTGTTCAAGTTCTTATTGGTATGACAGCGCCACGGTATCTATTTCCGATAAAAATTATAATGCACTGTTGATTAAAAAATAAACATAGTTGTTGAGTTAGATTTTTTTAAAGTTTACTTAACTTATTAGAAAAGAATAAATTAAATATCAGTGTCTAATTTATGATGTTGATACCATTGCTCGACCCGAAAAGTCCAAAAATAACATGTCAAATCCAAAAGTCACATGATGCAAGTGCGTCGAGCATTATAGTTGGACATCCATGATTAGCTCGAGTATATAGCCCTTTCCATGCAATAGGGTAGTTTTTCCATCTCCAATGCATAAAGTCCATACTACCAAGCATTCCACGAAAACTGTGTCGGGTTTCATGAGCCTCATACAATTGTAGGATGTCGGTTTCATTAGGCGTCCCTAAAATATACTGTTGTATATTTGGATAACAAATTTGCAAAGATTTCTTAGGCAATCCATTGTCGTACTTTCACCAATCCGTATGTATTCATCGATTGCGTCAGCTCTGTGTCGTATGCTGCCGGCTGATGTATGACAGATAATGCATTTCTGAAACGGAGAAAGACCTTGTCTGCCGACTGTATTTGCCTTTGTGAAAAGTACGAATAATTAGAAGACAAGTAGTTTACAATTGTAAGGAAAAGTGAACGTCACATTCGGAACCGAAGTCTAAACCGGACATCACTGAACACCGGTTCTAGAGCAAAGTAGTCGTTCCGTAGACACATATCTCCTTTAGCTCGACCCCTTTTTATTTCTTTGCACTTCCCCGTTCTTTTTCATCAAGAACTTGTGCCTGTTTCGGGTACTCTACAGATGATAAAGTGCTAGGTACATGTTTTTATACTGCCGCACACCAATTCCTCATACTTCTTTATCACAATTTGCATAATCTGGTTATTAAGAGCATTGGGATAAAATAAAATAGGAATTGAAGGTGGAAGTGTAGATTGCATGATTTCTTCATCACTAGAGCTCCTGTGTATAAAAAATCACATGAAGGTGGATGTTCGGTGGTTTCTTCATCACTCAAGCTCATGGAATTTTAAAAGGAATGTAAAATTGGTAAATATTATAAGTAAAGTGTTTGTTTGTGTGAGATACATATGTAAAGGTGTGTATATACAGTGGGTTTGTTAAAATTTATATTAATTTATTGATTATTTATAAAAAAAAGTTGTTGCATTCTTTCAAAATTTGTTTAATGGTCAAAAGGGGCCCACATTTGGGGTCCAGATAGAGTCTGCTTGAGCAGACCAGACCTCTCCAAGTCACTACCTCCAACGCATGCGTGAGTCCAGAAGTGGAGTCTGGAAATCCGAACCGGGCCCGAAACTCCGCCCGGAGATTCTCTTATATACAATAATTACTTAAATTTTTGGCCAATCAAAACACGATTAAACGAAGAGGTTTTGACACCATAATTCCGGTCGCAGATAACCATCTACGACGTTTTGCCACCGAAATTGCGTTTTCAAATTCTCTATTTTCTGTTAGTGTTTGTGTTCTCCATGATAAGATTTACTACAATGATTTAGGTTAAGCTAGGACTCAAAGCTCAATAGAAGCTTGACTTAAACAAACTTGACCTCAAAATAACCCTATAAAACTGTCGCTTGAATTACTCAATAAGGTAAATCCATAATCCCAACAAACGTACCAAGCATGCATAATATTTCAGCTTTTTAATAGTGTATATAATTGTGGAGCATCTTAAGATCAATGTTTTTCGTATTTTTTAGTTTATACAACAAAAAGGTGTCGACATACATGGAATTTCACACCTCTTTACACTTTATAATTCTAATTATTTCAAGTTATAGTCAAAATATTTAAACATGTTCGGGAACACTAAAAAAGTGGAGAACAGTGGGAAACTGACTCAAACGAACTCTGATTGGACTCCTTCCAGTGGCGTGGAACCGGCTCGTCGAACCCTAACTAGGATCTCTTAACCCTAAACCCTAAATCCTAACCCCAAAACCCTAAAGCTAAAAAATAATGCTAAAACCTAAGCTAAATCTTAAAATCTAAGCTATAAACACTAAAAGCTAAACCCTAAAGGCTAAACCGTAAAGCTAAACCCTAAATACTAATGATTAACCCTAAAGCTAAACCCTAAGGCTAAACCCTAATATAAGACCCTAAATCCAAATCCTAATATATTTAGGGTTTAGGGGTTAGGATTTAGGGTTTAGGGTTAAGAGATCCTAGTTAGGGTTCGACTAGCTGGTTCCAACGCTGTTGGAATGAGTCCAGTCGGAGTTCGTTTGAGTCGGTTCCCACTGTTCTTCACTTTTTTAGTGTTTCCCAATGAACCTCACAGTATATATATATATATATATATATATATATATATATATATATATATGTATATATATGACATGCCTTTGATAGGACCATGTTTCTTATTTACGACCTTTTAAACGTTGGATAATCTTAAATGGATAATTTTAATTCATACAACAAAAGTAGGACCATTTTTCTTAGTTACGACCTTTTAAACGTTGGATAATCTTAATTAGTCTAGTAGCATCTTAGGGTTTCTGGGTTTGATTATCATAAGTGGGGTTTTCCAAGATTTAGTGGGTTTCCTCATGAATTGATATATAAACATTATAGTCTAGTGAAAATGGATATGATTAGGTGATTCCGCTGGTAGTACGATAATACTTCAGTTGTTCGTCAATAAACCATATTTGCCGTTAAAAAACAAAACAACCAAAGTAAATACTTATTGATCTTACTTTTACTTTTTTTTAAATCTTTATATTATCCAAAAAGATTTTCATAACCAAGTCGTTATGTAAGCAACAATTTAATAACGTGCTGACTTATGTCAGACTTACCACTAGTCTTTGCTTTCTAACATTTCGTCCTTCAAATCACATGAATACTTCAAAGCATTTTCATGTACAAACATTATAATATATTCCAACTAAAAACCAAGTCATTCTCTTTATAAAAAGAGTGCATGTTAAATAATTATTAGCGTTGGCTTTTTCTAGTTTATATCTATAATAATAATAATAGTAGGTAGAGAAAACTGCAAAATTACTCCCTGAGTATATACACAATTGGCACTCTTACCCCTTATCTGAAAGAAATGGACGTCTGACCCCCCAACAAATACGATCCCCTGCAATCTTACCCCCCGGGGTTTAGTTATGTTTAAAGTCAACGACAGACTTTAACGGTCAAGGGGTATATTAGTCTTTTTACACTAGATTTCGTGGCTTACACCACACACCACCCTATATTTTTCACTCACCTACCATCTTACCCCCCAAATATTATCCCTCTTCTCCTCCATCACCGGTGACACACCCTCCACCCCACTGTCTTCTCCGACGACACAACTACACCGGCGTTATCGCTACTCCGGCGACACAGCTACTCTGACGATTACCCCACCTCCGGCGACACACCCTTCTCCCACCGTTCCTTCTTTCCGTTACGAATCAACAGTATGCCGATCCAATCAACTACGATTGTGTTCTGGGTAATCAGATACCTGATCCGACACACATCGGGTAATAAGGGTTCGACATTCTTAACTAGAGTAGTGATAATTTCCAGGGTGCGATTTGATGTTAGTACAGGATAATGATAGCTAGAGATAATTTTGATAAACACATTTTTGATAGTATTGTTTTGTGTTTTTCTTTGACAATTGACCTGACGATGAGTCTATCCAGCAAATCCACGGAGGTCCACTTGGTGGTGTCCGTGTTCGGTCGCCCTGTCATCAACTACGATTTCCCACCGGAGAGTTGATAGTTATGTAGTAATATGTATTTTGTAGTTTAACCATGACGTTATTAGTGTATTTTGTAGGTTAACCATGACGTTATTAGTGTATTTTGTAGGTTAACCATGATCAACAGGTTTGGGTTTGAATCATGTTTGTATTTGAATCATGTTTAAATCATGTTTGTGTTACAGCAGGTTTGGCATCATGTTTGAATCACGAATGCTGATGTTTGTGTTACAGCAGCTTTGGCATCAGGTTTAAATCATGCACTTGATGCTATTGATCATCAGCTGTTGATGATGCTGATAATTCAATTTGAACTGCAAAATGGTTGATATAGGTGTCTAGAGATGGTAATGAGTTCCAACTGTCAGTTCTACTTGAACCAGTTACATGTGAAGGGGTCGAAATTCCCAACCTTAAATTCAAGTTATGATCATTTTCTGTACATATTCTGTTGCTGTTGATGCTGCTGTTGATCTGCATCTGCTGTAAATGTTCTGCATCTGTTGATGCTGCTGCTGTACAGGTTTGGCATCAGGCTGCTGATCTGCAGCTGTTGATGCAGATGAATGCAGCTGAACCGGAGAGTGGATGTGAATGCTGCTGAAGCCAGAACATGTTCATGAATGCTGAACATGATGCTGCTGAACAGGTTTGATCAAGCTGAACTGGAGAGTGGATGTGAATGCTGCTGAACATGTTCTACCATTTGAAACATATTGAGCATGGAGGATTTGTTTTGAAACATATAAAATCATATAACAGATTGATCATGGTTGTTGTTTTGACCCATTTGAAACGATAGTGGGTAGTAGTACAGTCAAATAAGAAAGAATAGGGGGTAATAAGAAAGGGTATTATAGTCATTTTAACAGAGGGGGTAATACGTTTTATTAAGGAATAATGGATTTTAAAAATCCAAACTTTTAGTCGTTGGCCGGCAACGGTCCCAACTTCAAAAATAATTGGTGATGGTCCCAACTTTTCACATATTGTAAACAAATGGACTTTTACTAAAAAAAAACCTTAATTTCTTTTTGTCTCTTTATCCTTTTCGGTTTCGTAAAGGTCCATTGGTTTACATTATACGAAAAAGTTGCCGAAAGGATAAGGAGATAAAAAAGAAATTAAAGTTTTTTTTAGTAAAAGTCCATTGGTTTACAATATACGAAAAGTTTGGACCACCACCGGTTATTTTTGAAGTTGAGACCATTTCCAGCTAATGACTAAAAGTTTGGATTATTAAAATCCATTATTCCTTTTATTAAAACAAAGTATAGGGGGTAATAGGAAAGGGTAATACAGTCATTTTACATCCCACTTAACATAAATGTTAACTTTTTAAATGTTGGGGGGTAAGATTGCAGGGGATCGTATTTGTTGGGGGTCAGACGTTCATTTCTTTCAGATAGGAGGTAAGAGTACCAATGGTGTATATACTCAGGGAGTAATTTTGCACTTTTCTCTAATAAGTAATATAAAAGATGAAATTACGAACCACCAAATATATTTATCATAGATTAGTTGATGGCAGTTGTTGAACACACGGTTTGACCTTTGTCTAACAAAATAATTAATACTAAGATATTTATATATTTATTAACTCTATCTTAAAAGAAAACGTGCCACCGACTAAAACACCCCCAACCTTTCAACATAGGACCAAATACACCCCCAAACTTTCCTCATAGAACCAAACACCACAAACTTTCACAATAGAACCAAAACACTCCCAAACTTTTACAACTATACCCCTTCTTCTCTAAGTAAGTTATACATTAACTATTAACTTTTGGTAATTGACAACTTTAACCCTCCAAACTTTTCTACTTAATAACTTCACACTTCATTAATTTTGTTTAATTTATTTTTACGACTTTACATTGCAACGTGCGATACATTCTTATAATTTTTTATCTATGCTCAACCACGTTAATGCCTAAATTACTTTTACGAGTTTACATCATTGTCTAAATTACTTTTACGACTTTACATCGCTGTCTAAATTACTTTTACGACTTTACAGGACATACTCTTTCTTTATCTAGGTCTAATGACGTTAATGTCACGAACGTAACGTGTGTAACAGCATAAAAAACGCGTAACATAGCGTGCGGCACCACACGTCAATGTCACCATTGTACACTATAACCACACCATAGTGCTTATATAGGGTATATAAAGTTAGAGCAGATACTTTGAAGCACACGTTTCCATATGGTTAACGCATAACGTGCGTCGCCGCTGCAACGCACGACATATACCAAAAATCTAGCGTATAATATGTTATAATATATAAGGAGGATAGAAACGTAAATTTACATAATTTAAAGATTTTCGGAAATTACAACAATTAAACCAAGTCATAGAATTTTTTAAAACATATTGTTGACCTTTGAACCAAATTCCTTCACGATATTTAAACTGTCATAAAATTTTCAAATGTCAATATTTTTTTATAAAAAAACTACATCATAAAAATAAGAAATATATTCTCTTTAATTTGAGTATGATATTGTTATAGGTTTTTTAGTTTAATAAAGATTAGCATGTTACGTGATTACCTATGTATGTATTCTCCGTCGCATCGCGTGAACATCTTATGAGTGTGTGTGTGTATGAAGGATCAAATGCACAACACTTTTAACCTAAAAATGGTGAGACACGTCATCACTGCACCTATACCTGGCTGAATATCAACGGTTCAATGGTATCTTCTGATTTAGCTATATTAAAAAAAAAGAGACACATGATCACTACACCTATACCTAGCTTATGGAACAATGTTTCTTTTAGCATATTTATCTTTAGAGCATTCACATTAAAATCTTTATCCTTATTCATATAATTAAACTAAAATTAACTACTTTCTCTCTCTTCTTTTCAATTAAATAATATTTTTGTATCTTTATCATTACATTTTTTCTCTCCTCCACTCACAACCACTTTCAAAAATATAAAAATTTATAAGGGGTGAACAATGTTCCCGTATATTACAGATGAACAATAACATTTTCTCTCTTATTCACTCATAACAACTCAAAATCACTCATAATCATTCCTTATAATATAATTTCCCCACTCACATAAATATAAAAACTCCACTGTGAATACTCTTAGCCAAACTATGCCCTGCTTGTACTCAATTAGACACACTTCCTTGATTAGAACTTTCAACCACATCATCCGCACTAGTAGTCTCCTCCACCTCAATCTGAACACTATGATTACTTGTCTTGATTATTGAGCTTATACCTTCTTGATTACAAGTCAAATCTTTCTACATTAGATCTTCTCTGAAATTACCACATTTCTACTCATTTTCACTTTTGGACTAAAATCTTCTAGTTTCCACAACCTATATCCCTTTACACCCTCTCGATAACCCAAGACAATACATTTCTCAGCCATTGGTTCTAGTTTTCCCTAATTGATATGAGCATAATACAACAGCCCAAACACCCTCATATCTTCAAATTTCGAAACTGTTCCTGACCACATCTCCATCGGAGTCTTCATATCAATTTCCAAAGGTGGAGATTGATTTATCAGATAGGCATATGTTAAAACAACTTCAACCTAGCAACTTTTCGGCAAATTGGAGGTTGATAACATACATTTAACTTTATCCAACAAGGTTCTATTAGTTCTTTCTACTAAACCATTTTTCTGAGGAGTACCCGACACTATAAGATGTCTAGCAACTCCATTCTGTTTACAAATCAAATTAAACAAATCCTACTAGAACTCTAAGACATTGTTAGAACTAAGCTTCTTGATTCTCTTTCCAGTTTTATTTTCAACAAAGGCTTCCATCCCTTGAATTTCCCAAAGGTCTCATGTATATGCTTTATCGAATATTGCCAAACCCTCCTTGAAAATTCGTGAATAATGGAAAGGAAATACTTGGCACATCTTTGTGAAACTGATTTAGTAAGCCCCCATAAATTTGTTATGAACATAATCCAATATCCCTTTAGTAGTATGAATTCTCATGTTAAACTTTACCCAGTGAGCTTTACCCATTGCACAATGTTCACATAAGTCAGTCTCTAAGTTTTTTTTTCAAATATTTGAACACTTGTTGCTTGTTCAATTCAACAAGAGCTTGAATGCTAATATGGCCCAACCTAACACAGTAACACTATTAGCATTTTTTTTGCTAGAGACACCAAACCATGCATTGTTTTCCTATCAAGAATGTATATATTATTATTACCTTCCCATTTTTTAAGATTGACATAATACCCAACTTTCTCAAAGTACTTAAAGAAAGTATGTTTCTAGTCAATTGAGGAATATACCTTACTAGTTGAGCTCATCTCTGCCTTCAAGACTCAAAGTGACAGTTTTGTTCCCTTGAGTCCTACATATTCTAGCATCATCTAGTTGAACAATACCAAGTTCTTCCATTTTTAACCCAGTGAAGAAATCTTTATTTTGGATTCATATGGAATAAGCATCTAGAATCCATAATCAACTCCCCTTTAATGATCCCTTTTGAGACAACAAGTACCACAACACTTTCTTAACCTTCAAGTGACCCTTTAGGTGATGGTTATGAGTTTGACTGATTTCTGGACAACATTGACTCTCCTGTGAGAGTATCGGCTCTTCTCCAAAAGCACAGGACCTAATTTGTTATCTAGTCAATATGTGCGGAATCTATGATTAACTAGAGACAATATGATATTGTCACACCCCAACCGATGGCGGAAACATCGAGGCGGGACGAAATAGATTGCTCATTGCTCATAAAACTAATTGTGGCAATAATTAATTAAACCGGATTTCATTTCATACATATATTGTCATACATTACAAGAGAATTCAAATACAACAACATAGATATGACAAAATTTGATACAACAATGTTAAACCTAAACGTCTAAATGTGTATCTATCGTCCTTGCTACTTTGTTTTCATAGCATCATCTCAATCAAGCTGTAACATGTTTTAAAATAACAATTCAATGCAAAAGCAAAGGCGAGTACACAAGTTTAAACATAGCATACGTATAAGAATAAAGTTTAAACAAATCCTCATGGCAACTATGATTTTTACAAGAGCATATATAAGGCATGCAATACTACTAGTCAAACCCTTAACGCAATCAAGATATTTTAACATGGCCTCTAGATTTCATGAGGAGGGGGATGCGTTACTTCCTATAGCGCTATACATGTCAAACAAAGGCTAAATAGTTAATGACTAAGGTATTACATAAAGAATGTCCAAGATATAAGCATCAAGTATCGATTCAAGTATTCATGGATATAGGATTGTTTATGCATTTCATAAAGTTTAAGTGTTGTGATTTTTGTATATGGAAGCATGTTACACCCAACGTGTTATAAATGAAAAGTGGGTCGAGTGAACTCACGGTTTTGCTAAGTCTTCTAACTTGCCAAGTCCGTGAAGGTAGTTGTTTTGATGGGATGAACACCGAGTTATCCTACAAGAGGAAAACGAAGGCGTATGAGTATTTTGGGGATGATGATGGGATATTCGGTATAAAGATTCAAAATATGACAAGGTATATGATATGAAAATAGTCACTAAGGTATTAGCACTTGTCTTTGACACTATAATAATCCATAAGGATTGTATGTGGTTTCATAGGTTCAAGACCTATTAGAATCGTGACAAGGAACTACACACATAGTGATAAACTTATTAACTTGATAGATGCTTAGTCATTATCAAGGGTTTGGTTTTAAGGATTATATTATAGTCCATAAGTATAGATATAGTTATATAATCATGTAGGAGGTGGGAGGATGAACCATCCACTTTGGTACCTCTTAGTATCATGTAAGTCAAGTAGGAAGTGGGATGATTAACCATCCACTTTGGAACCTCATATGATGTTCACCACTACACAAGTCACCATAGGTAACAAGGAGGGTACTAGAACAAGAACATAAACAAGAATGTAAATGACAAGAATGTAAGGTGTGTAACCATGATACAACGTAGCCAAGTGAAATACAACCCGGAGAGCACACTTTGACACACGTTAACTGCTAGGCGGGGTTGTGACACTTTAGAACTAGCAAACCACTTAGGAAAATGATGAAAATCATCAAGTGATGTGTGGTCTCAAAGTTTACGATAGCCCAAGCTAACCAAGGTGGACACACATGAACAAGTTCATGGACTTGCATCACTTGTGAGCTTGAAGCTCTACGAAAACAGAATTCTTGTGAGGATAAATCCTCTATTTTGAATGTCTCAACCTTTTTTTAAGCTTAACCAACCACTAGTAGTGTTGAAAGCATTAGGACATAGGTTTGAGATGAGTTTAGCTCAAGTTGGATGAAGATTAACAAGTTTTGAAAAGTTTAAAAAACAAACCAAAAATTTTTGGGACACTTTAGGGCATTTCCTGGTCTGGATTCTCCATGGAGAACCCTTGGATTCAACCCTAAAGATTATCCATGTATTTAGAAAGAAGAACCAAGTGATTCCGTTAAGAAATGAGCAAGTTATGCTCACTTTTGTGCAAGACGGTGAATCTGCCTGAAAATTCTGATGTTGCAAGAACTTGAGATGATTTGAGAGTGATTTTGCTGAGATTTGAGAGTTGTGAAAGTGTAAAATAGCTTGGAGGAGGTGTATATTTATAGTGGAAGTGTTTAGGGTTGATAGGAGGTGATTAAAGGAGGTTAGGAGGTGATTGGTGAGGTTATGGATGTGTGGATTCGTGCAAACCCGCGGGTTTGAAACCTGATGTCCCGCCCAGCATGCCTTACGGATCGTAAGGGTTTCCCCTTGCGGTCCGCAAGGACCGGGTCCGGGACAAGGTTTTGTATTTTGTTGTTTTATTCAAATGTTACGGGTTTAAATGTAATTCTAAGGTATTTTATGACATGTTAAGGTAATATAAGCATATTTAACATGTTGTAACATACGTGTAAATATAAAGTGAATAGGATTAAGTACCAACATTACGTTTAAGTTTCAAATAAATTAATCATCACGTTTGCTAGTCGGTACACGATTATGAGTATGAGTATCATGATTATGATCACATGTTTAAGTGTATGAATAAGTACAAGTGTAAAATGATTACGATCAAACATTACATGAATAAGTGCGAGTTTTCATTATGATTCAAGTCTTAGAATACAACATTTACAACTATAATTCAAATACGAGATACAATGCCTTCCGAAAATAGAAATACAACATGAGCTAGCTATAAATAGAAAGTATGATTACGCAAGGCGTTACAGTCTCCCTTCCGTTAGGAAATTGCGTCCCGAAATTTAGGACGATGCAACGAAGAGATGCGGATACTTAGTCTTCATATCACTCCCGAGTTCCCAAGTAAATTCAGCGCCACGTTTACCTTCCCAACGAACTTTTACGATAGGGATACGACTGCGCCTCAATTGCTTGATTCCTCGTTCCATGATTTCAACTAGTTTTTCCACAAAGTGCAAAGTATCATTGATTTGAAGATCTTCGAGCGGAACTTGAAGTCCTTCTTCAGCTAAACACATCTTTAGATTTGAAACGTGAAACACAGGATGAACATTGTTGAGCGTTTGAGGTAGGTCCAGTCGATACGCTACCTTGCCAATCCTCTCAAGAATCTTGAAAGGACCTACATAGCGAGGAGCGAGTTTGTCTTTCTTACCAAAATGAACAACGCCTTTCCAAGGGGATACCTTGAGAAATACCTGATCACCTACATTAAACCCCAAAGGCTTGCGTATTTTATCAGCGTAGCTTTTTGGTCGTCTTCATGCTTTGAGGAGATTATCATGTATTTGTAAGATCTTGTCCGTCGTCTCTTGTATTAATTCGGGATCGGTGATCTGAACATCTTCAATCTCGTGCCAACAAATAGGCGAACGACACTTACGACCATACAATGCTTCAAATGGAGCCATTTGAATACTAGCGTGATAACTGACACACCCCGACCCGCAGCGAAAATAAGAGTCGGGGCCTAATTGGGTTATCACCAAAGCACATGACATTTACTATTATGTTTCATAATTAATAAAGTCAAAGTTACATTTTCAAATATCCAAACATGTTCATTCAATACAAAGGAAATAATCAAACATAACAATCCCAATACTAAATCGTTTTATTCTTCTAATCCAGGTCCTATGTGTTCCTAGCTGCTGCTGGTTCACCTGTATCATGTGTAAAATGGGAGTTTTTGGGTCAACATAAGTTGGCAAGTGAACCTTATTAGATAAACATTTGATAATGATTTTATGGTTAGTTTATCAATGAAATATTGTGCATAATCATAACTGAGCAAATATAAGTAATCAAGCATTGGCAAATAGCAGTTACAATTATAACATACAATAACACTTGATAGCATACATGAACATACCAATCATACGATAACTAACATAAATGAACTGTGCGATCAAGGCTCAATCAAACGGAGCCGATCGTATTGCATGTACTGAAAATGTAAAATGAACAGTGCGATCAAGGCTCAATCAAACGGAGCCGATCGTATTGCATGTACTGAAAATGTAAAATGAACTGTGCGATCAAGGCTCAATCAAACGGAGCCGATCGTATGCGGGCACGCCAGGTTCAACCGCATAATAAAATGGGGAACATGCTCAACGCTCATAAATGGGGAGCGGCGGCCTCGGCAATTTCATGTACTGAAATAATAAATTGCATCCAATAATAACTACTTAACAGCAACAAACTAAATACACATGTTCATGATATGATGTATGCACAATGGTTTAGTTATAATATGTATATAAACAAAGACACATGATACACCCCAAAAACGTGATTAAAACGGGGAATTTGTAAGATTCACTCACATTGGGTGCGTTGGATTGGAGATGGTGAGATGCGCACGATTTAGATGAGCGGATCGACGAGGAATACTAACCTAAATAATAATGGACAAATATTTTAAATGGATGGATTTTATTAAGGATTTTAATGAAATTTTTAGATATATTTTTGTGAGTTTATGGCTATTTTCTATCTTTAAAAATGTTATTTTTAAGTATTTTTAATTGATTTTTAAATTAAATTAAATAAATAAAAATATAAAAAAATATTATTTTTTTAGCGTTGACCGTTGACCGTTGACCGGTCAGCGAATAAATCTGCGCCGGGTGGGATTCGAACCGGCGACCTCCCGTTCGCGTGCACGCAGCTCTACCAACTGAGCTACGTGTCTAACCCGAAATAAACTCGTTTTTAATTATATTTATACACTTATTTGAATTAACCGAATTTCCTTTATTTGCAAAAACATTTTAATTCAATCGGACCGGTGCTCGTGACGGGTTTCGAACGCGCAACGTGTAGTTCATGTTGCACACAGTCCACCGCTGGACTGTGTGTCTAACCCGGTTATTATCTCGGTTTTTATTATACTTAACAACTATCTGATTTAACCCGGTTTAGTTCTTGATCAAAAAGGCATGTTATTACACAAGGCGTGCGTGTAGCAGGGATCGAACTCGGGACGTGTATAGTTTTTGTTTGCACACAGTCCACCGCTAGACTGTGTGTCTAACCCGTTTATAATTCCTATTTTAATTAATCTTATGTCATTACTGAACTCGTCTTCTTCATTACGAATGCAGACATCAATCAACAATCCGTTTCGTGATTAAATTAGTTAATAATCATGATGTCTAGTTTGAATGCATTAAACCGAACAGTTTGGGGAAAGAAGATACCGAACAGGTTGTCTTCTTCAGAGAGTCCGGCGAAAACTTGTCGGCTCTGTTTTTGAAACCTTCGGCTGAGAGAATCTATTAACAGGTTTAAGGGATTAGATATGAAATTGAACTAGTGAGTATTGATTATCAGTACGTTGGAATGTGCATACCGGTAGTTAACGAGTTTCCGGTAATTCTAGAAGTTTTCCGGCGAAGATAAGATTTCCGATAAACGTTGACTAGGATCGATTCTGATGGTGGAGTTGTGTTAGAGACTGATTAATCACATGATTTAAACAGAAAGAGTCGGAGGAAATACCGTGTGGATGCGAGTCCCGGTTTTCCGGTGACTTGCAGAGTTTTTTCGGCGAGCTGATTCAGATGATCTGATGGTCCGAAAATGCGACGAAATTGAAATGGAGTTTTGATATGATAGTTCTGAATCGCGAGAATGGTCTGAAGCTTGAGTTAAATCAGAACTTTGATGAACTTTCGGTTTCAAAAACCGAAAATGATGAGACTTAAAGTTCAATCAATTTTAACTTGATTAGAAACCGTCATACATCGGTTATAAGCTGAACAAGTGAATTAAACAACGATTTGACAATTGGTTTGCCGATTACCGTTTTTCAGATGGCGCCCTCGGTTCAACTGAGTTTGTGTATAAGTTTCATTTGTGTTCCTAGAGTTAACAGAAAACACATTGTGGCGGAGTGGTTTAGGGAATGAGTGTTAAGTTGTTGCAGCGTCTTGGCTGACCCGGGTTCGAGTCCCGGCAGCTTCAAATATTTTTTATTTATTTTATTTTAACTTTTTATCAAATGTAATTTTTATAGTTTAGTTTATTTATTAATTATGTATCGTTTTAACTCAAAATAATCATAAATATTTAATGCAACTTTTATAACTTGGTACTTGATTACAAAACGGAGCGGGTTTTGGAGACCCGATTTTTACAAATGTTACAGTATCCCCTACTTTTAGGAATTTCATCCCGAAATTTAAGTAGTTGAAGTAGTAGGAAAAAGATGCGGGTATTTTTCACGCATTGAGTCCTCACGTTCCCAAGTAAACTCAGGTCCCCGTTTCGACTCCCAGCGTACCCTAACAATTGGAATGCGACTTCGTCGAAGACGCTTCTCCCCGAAGTCCATGATCTCCACTGGTCTTTCAATAAAATGTATAGATTCATCAATCTGAATATCTTCCAGCGGAATATGGAGATTCTCATCAGCGAGGCACTTCTTCAAGTTCGACACGTGGAATGTGGGATGAATCCTGTTGAGTTCTTCTGGTAAGTCAAGCTTGTATGCTACAGGACCTACTCTTTCGAGTATCTTGAAAGGTCTTACGTAACGTGGTGCTAGCTTCCCCTTTTGACCAAAACGAACTACTCCCTTCCACGGTGATACTTTTAAAAGCACATGATCACCAATGTTAAACTCTAAGGGCTTCCGTCGTTTATCTGCATAACTCTTTTGATGACTTTGAGCCGCTAGAAGATTGTTTCGAATTTGATGGATCTTATCTGTGGTTTCTTGGATCAATTATGGACCAGTAATTTGTGCTTCCCCAATTTCGTGCCAACATACAGGAGATCGGCACTTACGACCATATAAGGCTTCAAAAGGTGCCATGCCGATGCTCGAATGATAGCTGTTGTTGTACGAAAATTCAACTAATGGTAGGTGGGCGTCCCAATTTCCCTTGAAGTCTACGACACATGCTCTAAGCATATCCTCAAGAGTTTGAATGGTGCACTCAGACTGTCCATCAGTTTGAGGATGATAGGCGGTACTGAGATCTAATCGTGTGCCCATAGCGGATTGTACTGCTTGCCATGTACGTGAGGTGAAACGACCATCACGATCAGAAATAATACTTAATGGTACCCCATGCCGGCTCACGATTTCGTTGATATAAATACGTGCAAGCTTTTCGTTCTTGAAATCTTCGTGGATAGGAATAAAGTGAGCTGATTTTGTAAGTCGGTCTATAATCACCCATATAGTGTCATACCCACCAGAAGTGCGAGGTAACCCGGTAATGAAATCCATGGTTATATTTTCCCACTTCCATACAGGTATTTCCGGTTGGACTAGGAGTCCTGAGGGTCTTTGGTGTTCAGCCTTCACCTTGGAACATGTGAGACACTTGGAAACAAAAACGGCAATATCCTTCTTCATTCCAGGCCACCAATAGGTGTATCGTAGGTCTTGATACATCTTATCGGCTCCTGGGTGTATAGAATATCGCGTTTTGTGGGCTTCATTCATAAGAGTTTCACGAAGATTGTTGTGGTTAGGAATCCAGATACGATCTAGGTAATACAGGATACCGTCTGATTTAGTTTCAAGTTTTAGCTCGGCTCCACAGGACATCTCTTTTCGTACATCTTCTTCTGTTATTGAAACGTGTTGAGCTTCTCGAATTTGATCTTTAATGTCGGTTATAATTTGCGAACATAGAAGATGAATGGAGTTCGCATAACCCTTTCGACTAAGTGCATCAGCCACCACATTTGCTTTACCAGGGTGGTATCTAATTTCACAGTCGTAATCATTCAGGAGTTCGACCCATTTTCGTTGCCTCATATTTAACTCTTTTTGATTGAAGATATGTTGAAGACTCTTGTGGTCAGTGTATATTTCACACTTAGTACCATAGAGATAATGTCTCCATATCTTAAGAGCGAATACAACGGCTCCAAGTTCTAGGTCATGAGTGGTGTAGTTCTTTTCATGTGTCTTGAGTTGTCTCGAGGCATAAGCTATGACTTTTCCTCTTTGCATGAGAACGCAACCTAATCCTTGCCCTGACGCGTCGCAATAGACTACGAAATCATCACAACCTTCAGGAAGAGTGAGGATTGGTGCATCACAAAGTTTTTGTTTAAGAGTCTGAAAAGCTTCTTCTTGCTTGGGTCCCCATACGAAAGGTTTTCCCTTATGGGTTAAAGCCGTGAGTGGCACAGCAATGCGAGAGAAGTTTGAAATGAACCGATGATAATAGCCAGCTAGTCCAAGAAAAGACCTTACTTCAGTTGGTGTACGTGGAGCTTGCCATTCTTGAACTGCTTTGATCTTTGAAGGGTCAACATGTATTCCTTTGTCATTGACTACATGCCCGAGGAATTGCACCTCTTTTAACCAGAATTCGCATTTAGAGAACTTGGCATAAAGCTTTTCCTTTTCTAGAAGTGCAAGAACGAGTCGAAGATGACGTTCATGATCAGCTTTAGATTTTGAATAAATAAGAATATCGTCGATGAAAACTATAACAAATCGATCAAGGTAAGGTTTGCAGACTCTGTTCATTAGGTCCATGAAGACAGCTGGTGCGTTGGTTAATCCAAATGGCATAACCATGAATTCATAGTGACCATAACGAGTTCGAAATGCAGTTTTAGGGACGTCTTCTCCATGCACTCTAAGCTGATGATAGCCAGATCGAAGATCGATTTTCGAAAAGCAGCTGGCACCTTGTAGTTGGTCAAGAAGATCATCAATGCGAGGTAAAGGATAGCGATTTTTGATGGTTAACTTGTTGAGCTCTCTGTAGTCGATGCACATACAAAAAGATCCATCTTTCTTCTTTACAAAAAGGACAGGTGCACCCCAAGGCGATGAGCTAGGACGTATGAATCCCTTGTCAGTCAACTCTTGCAATTGACTGGCTAGCTCTTGCATTTCAGAGGGGGCTAACCTATATGGAGACTTTGCAACTGGTGTAGCACCAGTATAAGATCAATACGGAATTCGACATCTCTGATTGGAGGAAGTCCTGAAATGTCGTCAGGAAAAACTTGTGGAAAGTCTTTTACTACAGGAATATCTTCAAGTTTCTTCTCTGTGGTCCCCTTCTTGATGATATGGGCTAAAAACGCGACGTAATTCTTGCGAAGATATTTTTGAGCTTGAAGACAAGACATTAAGCTGAGCCCTTTCGACGAGGTTTCTCCAATGATTCGAAGAGTCTGACCGTTTGAAAGAGGAATACGAATAAATTTTTCACGACATACAACTTCCGCCTGATGTTGACTGAGCCAATCCATACCGATTATGATGTCGAAACTTCCCAGCTTCATAGGAATAAGGTCGACTGAGAAATCGTGGTCGTTTAAGGTGAGTGTACAGTTGCGTAATATAGAGTCTAATGAAACTGGTTTCCCGTCTGCAACTTCTACCGTTATGGATTCCGCGAGCTTATCCCGATTTTTGCTTAAGATGGGTTCAAATTCTAATGACACAAAACTTCTATCCGCACCAGTATCAAATAACACAGAGGCATATCTACCATTTATAAGAAACGTACCGTTGACCACATTGCCGTCAGCTCTGGCCTGGTTCGCGTTAATATTGAAAGCTCTTCCTTGCAGGTGGAGGAGCTTGGTTCGCTTGATTCACTGGGTTGGCTTGGGCCTGAGCATGAATAATGTTAACCAGCCTTGGACATGTGTTTCTGAAATGACTTGGGTCGCCGCAATTGAAGCAAGCCCGCATAGGTTGGCCCATAGGATAATTGGGTTGGTAATATGTTTGGGCTAAATGTTGGGTGGATGGAAATGGTAGAGGTTGTTGGGCTTGACCCATTAATTGTTGGTGGGTTTGGGTTATAGGTTGGTGGCGGTTTGTTCGTTGAGGCATACGGCAGTTTTGAACAGTATGCCCTGCGCGACCGCAGCCGGTGCAGTATTGGCAAGGATGATCAGGGGAATGGTGATACTGACAACGGTTACATTTTGGTAATGGGCCTGTGTAGGGTCTTCTGTATGGTGCGGGTGGAGGAGTGACTTGGGTTATGGGTGCAGCAGGAATAGGGGTGTTGGTTTGGGTAACTGCAAAATTCCTGGTGTTACGCTTCCTCTTGTTAGCAAACTTAGAGGAAGGAATGGGGTGGTTTGAAGTTTGTCCCTCAACAGGGGTTTCTTCTTCTCTTCTTTGAACTTCCCATTGCGAATTCGGTTTTCGGTCAGTTCAGTTGCCAACTCCATGGCAGCTTCAAGTGTTACCGGTGAAACGCTGAGAACTGAATCTTGGATTTTCGAGGGAAGTCCTTGAATAAAATGCTCGATCAGACGATAGGTTGGTGTGAACAGATTTGGAACCATTTGGTTCAACTCCAAAAACCTCTTGTTGTAAGTAGAGTGATCACCCTCCTTTTGCTTTAGAGCATGAAATTCATCCTCCAACTTCTTAATTTCACTTCTAGGACAGAAACGCCTAGTCATGATTTCCCTTAACTCCTCCCAAGTTAAGGCCATCGCATCTTCAGTTTCCCTCTTCCCTTTCTCAGTATTCCACCAAGTGAGAGCTACACCAAGTAGTCTCCCGGTGGCGTAACGAACCTTGCGATCCCCAGGACAATCGCAGTTTAGGAAGGTGTTTTCCATCTCCTCGAACCAATGTAGGAGAGCAGTGACACCCTCTGTCCCTTCAAATTTAAGAGGATCATAGGACTTAAAATGTTTGTAAGAGCACTTGTTGGTAGGAGGGTTGTCGATGTTCTGGTCCTGTTGTTGAGGAGGGTTAGTAGGATTTGTAGCAAGGGCTTGTTGTACTTGTACCACGATGTCAGGCAATATCGTGGCCATTTGTTTCGCGATATGAGTGGCCAAACGTTCCTGAGACTTTCCCGATCTTTTACCCCTTCGATGCTGTCTAGACGACATCTACAGGATCATAAAATGAGAAGATTGTGAGTTTATGGTGTCTTTTTTTTAGGTGTCATGTGTCTTTAAGAAAATGAAAATAACATAAAATTCAATAATGCAACTACATCCATAGGATGTCTTGGGTTCGCTCATGTTGGGCCTCAAATGTCCCCCATACCTTCACCTACATAGTCATGTGGGCCCCCATGGCTATTGGCTTGGTAGGATTCACATTAGTATTGGCAATTTAACACTCGCATCCCCCGAATGCAAACCACAAAATATGTTCATGAGATGTTTGGTCGGAACGTGTCCAGGTGTAGACACAATGACAACTCAAAGTGGGATTAGCTCACACGACGTTTGGTATAGCATGCTTTGGCCTAATAGGTACTTCGTACTCTCATCGTTAGTCCCCAGGTAGGCAAACTGGTCCTTTATTTTGGATTTATACGAATGCCAGCCTAGACAGGACGTTCCGACTACCGGTACTGGTACCCTTCCAGTTACTACATGCCCATCATGAGAACTCACTTTGATGAGATTTGAAAACACGAAAATCATTGTAAAAACAATCATGATGTGGTGTGTGCTGTCATGGATGTGATATGTTATGAGCATATGATTTCATGATAGGCATTATATGATAATACATACTTATGAACATGCTTGCACAACATCAAATGTAACATTTAACATAAAACATATAAACATCATGAAATTTCGCATATAACACACAAAATTCTTATAAGTTTCTAATCGACTATAGTATAGGCTCTAAGGGTCTAATAACCTATCCTATATCCCTATAGTCATGGCTCTGATACCAATCTGTCACACCCCGACCCGCAGCGGAAATAAGAGTCGGGGCATAATTGGGTTATCACCAAAGCACATGACATTTACTATTATGTTTCATAATTAATAAAGTCAAAGTTACATTTTCAAATATCCAAACATGTTCATTCAATACAAAGGAAATAATCAAACATAACAATCCCAATACTAAACGTTTTATTCTTCTAATCCAGGTCCTATGTGTTCCTAGCTGCTGCTGGTTCACCTGTATCATGTGTAAAATGGGAGTTTTTGGGTCAACATAAGTTGGCGAGTGAACCTTATTAGATAAACATTTGATAATGATTTTATGGTTAGTTTATCAATGAAATATTGTGCATAATCATAAATGAGCAAATGTAAGTAATCAAGCATTGGCAAATAGCAGTTACAATTATAACATACAATAACACTTGATAGCATACATGAACATACCAATATCATACGATAACTAACATAAATGAACTGTGCGATCAAGGCTCAATCAAACGGAGCCGATCGTATTGCATGTACTGAAAATGTAAAATGAACAGTGCGATCAAGGCTCAATCAAACGGAGCCGATCGTATTGCATGTACTGAAAATGTAAAATGAACTGTGCGATCAAGGCTCAATCAAACGGAGCCGATCGTATGCGGGCACGCCAGGTTCAACCGCATAATAAAATGGGGAACATGCTCAACGCTCATAAATGGGGAGCGGCGGCCTCGGCAACTGCATGTACTGAAATAATAAATTGCATCCAATAATAACTACTTAACAGCAACAAACTAAATACACATGTTCATGATATGATGTATGCACAATGGTTTAGTTATAATATGTATATAAACAAAGACACATGATACACCCCAAAAACGTGATTAAAACGGGGAATTTGTAAGATTCACTCACATTGGGTGCGTTGGATTGGAGATGGTGAGATGCGCACGATTTAGATGAGCGGATCGACGAGGAATACTAACCTAAATAATAATGGACAAATATATTAAATGGATGGATTTTATTAAGGATTTTAATGAAATTTTTAGATATATTTTTGTGAGTTTATGGCTATTTTCTATCTTTAAAAATGTTATTTTTAAGTATTTTTAATTGATTTTTAAATTAAATTAAATAAATAAAAATATAAAAAAAATATTATTTTTTTAGCGTTGACCGTTGACCGGTTCGGTCAGCGAATAAATCTGCGCCGGGTGGGATTCGAACCGGCGACCTCCCGTTCGCGTGCACGCAGCTCTACCAACTGAGCTACGTGTCTAACCCGAAATAAACTCGTTTTTAATTATATTTATACACTTATTTGAATTAACCGAATTTCCTTTATTTGCAAAAACATTTTAATTCAATCGGACCGGTGCTCGTGACGGGTTTCGAACGCGCGACGTGTAGTTCATGTTGCACACAGTCCACCGCTGGACTGTGTGTCTAACCCGGTTATTATCTCGGTTTTTATTATACTTAACAACTATCTGATTTAACCCGGTTTAGTTCTTGATCAAAAAGGCATGTTATTACACACGGCGTGCGTGTAGTAGGGATCAAACTCGGGACGTGTATAGTTTTTGTTTGCACACAGTCCACCGCTGGACTGTGTGTCTAACCCGTTTATAATTCCGATTTTAATTAATCTTATGTCATTACTGAACTCGTCTTCTTCATTACGAATGCAGACATCAATCAACAATCCGTTTCGTGATTAAATTAGTTAATAATCATGATGTCTAGTTTGAATGCATTAAACCGAACAGTTTGGGGAAAGAAGATACCGAACAGGTCGTCTTCTTCAGAGAGTCCGGCGAAAACTTGTCGGCTCTGTTTTTGAAACCTTCGGCTGAGAGAATCTATTAACAGGTTTAAGGGATTAGATATGAAATTGAACTAGTGAGTATTGATTATCAGTACGTTGGAATGTGCATACCGGTAGTTAACGAGTTTCCGGTAATTCCAGAAGTTTTCCGGCGAAGATAAGATTTCCGATAAACGTTGACTAGGATCGATTCTGATGGTGGAGTTGTGTTAGAGACTGATTAATCACATGATTTAAACAGAAGAGTCGGAGGAAATACCGTGTGGATGCGAGTCCCGGTTTTCCGGTGACTTGCAGAGTTTTTCCGGCGAGCTGATTCAGATGATCTGATGGTCCGAAAATGCGACGAAATTGAAATGGAGCATTGATATGATAGTTCTGAATCGCGAGAATGGTCTGAAGCTTGAGTTAAATCAGAACTTTGATGAACTTTCGGTTTCAAAAACCGAAAATGATGAGACTTAAAGTTCAATCAATTTTAACTTGATTAGAAACCGTCATACATCGGTTATAAGCTGAACAAGTGAATTAAACAACGATTTGAGGATTGGTTTGCCGATTACCGTTTTTCAGATGGCGCCCTCGGTTCAACTGAGTTTGTGTATAAGTTTCATTTGTGTTCCTAGGGTTAACAGAAAACACATTGTGGCGGAGTGGTTTAGGGAATGAGTGTTAAGTTGTTGCAGCGTCTTGGCTGACCCGGGTTCGAGTTCCGGCAGCTTCAAATATTTTTTATTTATTTTATTTTAACTTTTTATCAAATGTAATTTTTATAGTTTAGTTTATTTATTAATTATGTATCGTTTAAACTCAAAATAATCATAAATATTTAATGCAACTTTTATAACTTGGTACTTGATTACAAAACGGAGGGGGTTTTGGAGACCCGATTTTTACAAATGTTACAATAACTGTTGTTGTACGAGAATTCTACCAAGGGTAAGTGCAAATCCCAATTGCCGCCAAAATCGATTACGCATGACCGAAGCATATCCTCCAAAGTTTGGATAGTACGCTCGGTTTGACCATCAGACTGAGGATGAAAAGCGGTGCTAAGATTAAGCTGAGTGCCAAAGGCGGATTGAAAAGTTTGCCAAAGGCGAGATGTGAAACGAGCATCGCGATCGGAGATAATATCAAGAGGAGTACCATGACGACTAATGATTTCACTCGTGTAGATACAAGCCAATTTCTCGACTTTGTAATCTTCATGAATGGCGAGGAAGTGCGCGGATTTGGTCAAACGATCGATGATAACCCAAATGCTCTCATGACCAGAAGGAGTACGAGGCAATTTCGTGATGAAATCCATGGCTATGCTCTCCCATTTCCAGACAGGGATTTCTGGTTGTTCGAGCAAACCATAGGGACGTTGATGTTCTGCCTTGACTTTGGAACACGTAAGGCATTTGGAGACGTAAAGAGCGATATCATGTTTCATCCCAGGTCACCAATAGGATGCATGTAAATCATGGTACATCTTATCAGCTCCCGAATGAACGGAGTATCGGGATTTGTGGGCTTCATCCATCAAAGTAGTCTGAATATTGAGACGATCGGGAATCCAGATGCGACTACGGTAGTAAAGAATACCATCAGGCTTAGCTTCGAGTGGGTTTCCGACTCCACAATTTAATTGGTTATCGAGGTTACCCTCGTTAATGAAGGTAAATTGTGCTTGTCGAATCAACTCATTGAGTTTTCCCACGATTTGGTAGCAACGAACACTCTTAACATGAGTCTTACGACTAAGTGCACCGGCCACGACATTCACTTTACCAGGGTGGTAGCGAATATCACAGTCGTAGTCGTTTAACAATTCTACCCAACGACGTTGACGCATGTTGAGTTTCTTTTGATCAAAGATATGTTGGAGGCTCTTATGGTCGGTGAAGACCATACACTTTGTACCGTAAAAGTAGTGTCGCCAAATCTTTAATGCAAAAACAACTACACCAAGTTCAAGGTCGTAAGTAGTATAGTTTTTCTCATGAATTTTGAGCTGTCTCGACGCGTAAGCGATTACTATGTCTCGTTGCATGAGAACGCAACCAAGACCCTGGTTAGAGGCATCGCAGTACACGACGAAATCGTCGTTCCCATCGGGGAGAGTAAGGATAGGAGCATTACAAAGCATGTCCTTGAGCATTTGGAAAGATTCCTCTTGTTCGGGACCCCAAACAAAAGGTTTATCTTTTTGATTCAACGAAGTCAAAGGAACGACAATCTTTGAGAAATTCGAGATGAAACGACAATAATACCCAGCTAGGCCAAGAAACGAACGAATTTCAGAAGGAGACTTAGGTGCAATCCAATTCTTCACAGCTTCTATCTTTGCAGGGTCAACATGAATACCGAGTTCATTGACGGTGTGACCTAAGAATTGAACCTCTTTTAGCCAAAATTCACACGTGGAGAATTTGGCATATAGACGTTCGGTTTGCAAAAGCTGAAGAATGAGACGCAAATGTCGTCCATGTTCTTCTTTCGTCTTGGAGTAGATTAGGATATCGTCGATCAATAGAATGACAAAATGATCGAGAAAAGGCTTACACACGCCGTTCATGAGATCCATAAACACTGCATGTGCGTTGGTCAAACCAAAAGGCATGACTACGAACTCGTAGTTTCCATAGCGTGTGCGAAAGGCGGTTTTTGGTACATCTTCCTCGGAAACTCGAAGTTGATGATAGCCAGAACGGAGGTCAATCTTTGAAAAGCACTTCACGCCTTGCAATTGATCGAAGAGATCGTCAATACGAGGAAACGGGTAGCGGTTTTTGACTGTAAGCTTGTTGAGCTCACGATAGTCAATACACATCTGAAAAGACCCATATTTCTTCTTGACGAACAAAACAGGAGCGCCCCAAGGGGAAGTACTAGGGTGTTTAAAGCCTTTATCAAGAAGCTTTTGAAGTTGGCTTGATAGCTCTTGCATCTCCGAGGGTGCTAATCGATAGGGAGCTTTTGCAACAGGAGTTACGCCAGGGATAAGCTCAATACGAAAGTCGACAACTCGAGGAAGCGGAGGATCAGGACGATCCTCAGGGAAAACAAAAGGAAACTCACAAACGACAGGAACATCACTAATGCCTGGACCTTTGTCTTTCTTTTCCATGATGTGGGCGAGAAAGGCAAAGTACTCCTTACGCAAGTACTTGTTCGCTTTGATGCACGACATAAGCTTGAGACCTTTAGAAGGTTTCTCTCCATAGACGTGTAGAGAATCACCTTGAGGAAGAGGGAGGCGAATGAATTTTTCAGAACAAACAACTTCGGCACGAACTCGCATAAGCCAATCCATGCCTACTGTGATATCAAAGCTACCCATTTGCATGGGAATGAGATCGATGGAGAACGTATGATCGTTAAGAATCAAAGATCACCCAGAAAGAACGGAATCAACGGAGATGGTCTTACCATTAGCGACTTCAACAACGAAAGGATTAGGCATTTTAGATCGTTCGCACTTAAGCAAGGGTTCAAATTCTAAGGACACAAAGCTTCTATCGGCACCAGTATCAAATAAACATGTAGCATAAGTATGGTTCAAGGAACATACCAGTAATAACGTCGCTAGAGCTTTGGGCTTGAGCGGAGGTAAGCATGAAATCTCGTCCTTTTGCAGGCTCAGGCTGCTGTTGCTGCTGCTATTGTTGGCGTGGTTGATTGAGAAGAGGACATAGATTGGCGAGATGATTTAAATCGCCACATTTGAAACACGCTCGCACAGGAGCATTTTGATGTTGAGGTTGAGCTTGGTTCGGGTTAGGGTTAGGGTTTTGCATGATGGCTTGGGCTTGCTTGTTTTGAGTGGAGGAAAGTTGGGACAACGGTTAGCAAAATGTCCTCACCTTTGACATTGGGCACACTTGCGGCAGGGCGTGCCAACGGGATGGTGGTAGGAGCAGTTAGTACATTGGGGATTAGGTCCAGTGTAGCCACGCTTGGGTTGTTCGGTGGTAGCAGGGGTGATGGCTGCAAGGGTTTGGAGAGGTTGAGGGTTTTGCGGAGTGACGACCACATTATTTTGAACAGAAGCCTTCCGCTTCTTGTTCCGGTTGATGTTGTTTTTCTTTGTTTGGGAGGGAGGAGTTTCGCTAGTGGTGGTGGTATCGGTGATGGCTTGGTGCGCATGCTTCGTAGAACCTTGTCGTAGGCCCCTTGAAGGATGCAATTATGGTTAAGCTCTATGATGGTGCTATAGGCTTCTTCGATGGTTTTAGGGCGTGCGGCGGCTACATGGTTCATAATCACAGGCGAAAGCGAACGATTGAGCTTAGCTATTGCCTTGGGGACCGGATCCACCTGTCCAGGATAGACGATATTCAATTGTTTGAAGCGAGCGATCAGTCCCTCAGTGTCGCTCCCTCGCTGCGTGAGATTCCAGAATTCGTTCTCGTGCTTCAGGGTCTCATGGGGAGGACAAAACTGATCCCTCATGAGCTGCTTAAGCTCATCCCAAGTTAGGGCGTGGGCTGTTTCGTTGCCACGCTTGTTGCGTTCCGTAGTCCACTACTCGAGGGCTCTCTGGTGAAAGACCCCTGTAGCATTGAGGGTTCTAAGTTCATCAGGGCACCCGCCCTGAAGAAAGGTAAGCTCCATTGCGTCAAACCAATTGATCATGGTGGTGACACCATCCATGCTAGTGAATTCAACTGGTTTACAAGCTATGAAATGCTTGAATTGGTAGGACGTTTTGGGGTTGTCGGTTTTGGAGTCGGCGGAGGATCTCGGTGTTTCGGTGTTGATGGTTTGAAGTTGGCTAAAGATATCAGGGATGACACGGGCCATTTGATCGGCCATTTGCTCGGCGACAAGATCGACGAGTTCTTGTTTGGAGATGGAGTCTTCATTGTTGTTGTTGTTGCTGTTGGACCCCTTGTTGGACCTCTTGGACTTCTTGTTTGAGATTGGGGAGTTCATCTAGAGGTTCAACATAGAAGGAAAAGGGGATGAGACTTGATCATAATAAATAAAACAAGTTTTGCATGTATAAGCATGTATAAGGTTCAAGTATGGTTCACATAAGATTGCATGGTTTTATCAAGTATGACACGTATAATCATGTATGAATGCGAATAAGGAGTATAAATTTAGTGTGTTCACGAGGATTAATATTGTTTTTGATTGCGATAAACGTGCACGTTGTGTAATGGCTTGAAATGAATAAGGTAACAAGTACAAAATCACACAGTAATTGAGTTAACATAAAAGATTGGCTCAATAAAACATGGGATTGTTTCAGGTTGAGAAACGTCGACAATTCCAAAGTGAATCGAAGATCCTTTCTAATTAAAGAAACGTGCTTTGGCCTATAGGTAAAATACTCTCATCGAGGAGCGACTAACGGTATTTTACTCTTCCAGTTACTACACGTCTCTAATTGATTAGAAAATCGAAACTTTGGCGAGATTGAAAATCGAGGAACGGGACTTAATCAACAAGGTGCGGGTTTCACCCATAACTTGACGATTTCGTACTCTAAGTGTGGTTGTTTCTTACTAAACGAGGAGCATATTCCGACTCGTTTGTAAGATCCACTAGAGTATGACATGGAAGTTTCCATTAAGATGTGGATATCACTCCTAACTTGATGGTATAACTTCGTGAAAATTGAATATGCGGAATGAGAGATTTCACCAAAAATTGTAAGTCACTGGACCTATCTTGGTGCAAATCGCCTCGTTTACATCATGAGTGTCTTCAAGTGTATTATGTAAAATGTCTTAGGAAAGACATTATGTAAATTTTAAGACCAAAAGATAAGGAAGAAACAATGCGGAAGAATAAAGTTTTAGGCATGATATACGAATGGTCAAAAATGGACACTTAAACTATAGACTAGGTCGAACATGGCAATTCTACCTAATTCCCTATAGTTATGGCTCTGATACCAATCTGTCACACCCCAACAAATGGCAGAAACGTCGAGGCGGGACGAAATAGATTGCTCATTGCTCATAAAACTAATTGTGACAATAATTAATTAAACCGGATTTCATTTCATACATAAATTGTGAAACATTACAAGAGAAATTCAAATACAACAACATAGATATAACAAAATTTGATACAACAATGTTAAACCTAAACGTCTAAATGTGTATCTATCATCCTTGCTACTTTGTTTTCATAGCATCATCTCCATCAACCTGTAACATGTTTTAAAATAACAATTCAATGCAAAAGCAAAGGCGAGTACACAAGTTTAAGCATAGCATACGTATAAGAATAAAGTTTAAACAAATCCTCATAGCAACTATGATTTTTACAAGAGCATATACAAAGCATGCAATACTACTAGTCAAACCCTTAACGCAATCACGATATTTTAACATGGCCTCTAGATTTCATGAGGAGGGGGATGCGGTTACTTCCTTTAGCGCTATACATGTCAAACGAAGGCTAAATAGTTAATGACTAAGGTATTACATAAAGAATGTCCAAGATATAAGCATCAAGTAATCGATTCAAGTATTCATGGATATAGGATTGTTTATGCATTTCATAAAGTTTAAGTGTTGTGATTTTTGTATATGGAAGCATGTTACACCCAAAGTGTTATAAATGAAAAGTGGGTCGAGTGTACTCACGGTTTTGCTAAGTCTTCTAACTTGCCAAGTCCATGAAGGTAGTTGTTTTGATGGATGAACACCGAGTTATCCTACAAGAGGAAAACGAAGGCGTATGAGTATTTTGGGGATGATGATGGGATATTCGGTTTAAAGATTCAAAATATGAAAAGGTATAAGATATGAAAATAGTCACTAAGGTATTAGCACTTGTCTTTGACACTATAATAATCCATAAGGATTGTATGTGGTTTCATAGGTTCAAGACCTATTAGAATCGTGACAAGGAACTACACACATAGTGATAAACTTATTAACTTGATAGATGCTTAGTCATTATCAAGGGTTTGGTTTTAATGATTATATTATAGTCCATAAGTATAGATATAGTTATATAATCATGTAGGAGGTGGGAGGATGAACCATCCACTTTGGTACCTCTTAGTATCATGTAAGTCAAGTAGGAGGTGGGAGGATTAACCATCCACTTTGGAACCTCATATGATGTTCACCACTACACAAGTCACCATAGGTAACAAGGAGGGTACTAGAACAAGAACATAAACAAGAATGTAAATGACAAGAATGTAAGGTGTGTAACCATGATACAAAGTAGCTAAGTGAAATACAACCCGGAGAGCACACATTGACACACGTTAACGGCTAGGCGGGGTTGTGACACTTTAGAACTAGCAAACTACTTAGGAAAATGATGAAAATCATCAAGTGATGTGTGGTCTCAAAGTTTACGATAGCCCAAGCTAACCAAGGTGGACACACATGAACAAGTTCATGGACTTGCATCACTTGTGAGCTTGAAGCTCTACGAAAACAGAATTCTTGTGAGGATAAATCCTCTATTTTGAATGTCTCAACCTTGTTTTTAAGCTTAACCAACCACTAGTAGTGTTGTAAGCATTAGGACATAGGTTTGAGATGAGTTTAGCTCAAGTTGGATGAAGATTAACAAGTTTTGAAAAGTTTAAAAAAACAAACAGAAAGTTTTGGGACACACTTTAGGGGCATTTCCTGGTCTGGATTCTCCATGGAGAACCCTTGGATTCAACCCTAAAGATTATCCAAGTATTTAGAAAGAAGAACCAAGTGATTCCATTAAGAAATGAACAAGTTATGCTCACTTTTGTGCAAGACGGTGAATCTGCCTGAAAATTCTGATGTTGCAAGAACTTGAGATGATTTGAGAGTGATTTGGTGAGATTTGAGAGTTGTGAAAGTGTAAAATAGCTTGGAGGAGGTGTATATTTATAGTGGAAGTGTTTAGGGTTGATAGGAGGTGATTAAAGGAGGTTAGGAGGTGATTGGTGAGGTTATGGATGTGTGGATTCGTGCAAACCCGCGGGTTTGAAACCTATTGTCCTGCCCAGCATGCCTTACGGACCGTAAGGATTTCCCCTTGCGGTCCACAAGGACCGGGTCCGGGGCAATGTTTTGTATTTTGTTGTTTTATTCAAATGTTACGGGTTTAAATGTAATTCTAAGGTATTTTATGACATGTTAAGGTATTATACGCATATTTAACATGTTGTAACATACGTGTAAATATAAAGTGAATACGATTAAGTACCAACATTACGTTTAAGTTTCGAATAAGTTAATCATCACGTTTGCAAGTCGTTACACTATTACGAGTATGAGTATCATGATTACGATCACATGTTTAAGTGTATGAATAAGTACAAGTGTAAAATGATTACGATCAAACATTACATGAATAAGTGCGAGTTTTCATTATGATTCAAGTCTCAGAATACAACGTTTACAACTACAATTCAAATACGAGATACAATGCCTTCCGAAAATAGAAATACAACACGAGCTAGCTATAAATAGAAAGTATGAAGACGCAGGGCGTTACAATACAGGTGTAGAGGATTAAAGACTGGACTGGATCAGGATTGCATAGGAGCTTTGCCTTAGTAATTGAAAAAGACAAGTTTGATGTACTTATTTGAATATTTGAACTTAAATGAATAGTGTGACATTTAAATCATGACATGTTTAATTATGAAATTTTTAATAGTGCCATAAGTTTTGGGCAATTATCATGCCCCGTACGGTTCCACTGCGGGTCGGGGTGTGACAGTTATTGGCTCTGATACCAAGGTGTCACACCCATGTTATGGCGGAAATGCGAAAATGCAACGAACCAAAAGCTATCATGCTAAGTCTCAAGCAAGCAAACATGTACTTCATGCAAACAAATTCTCATATGCAAGTCTATACTAAATAAATCAACATCCTTAGCAACGTCAATTGTTATCACCATAAAATCATGCTAAAAGGGTCAACTATAAAATTGATGAGCATGAAGGTTTAAGACTCGATAAAACGTTAGATAAAGATAAAACAATAGTGCTCTGTTGTTGCTTGCATCCATCATGTTAATCATAATTAAACGGATAAAGATCACATAATTTATATCCATTTAACTATAGGATAGATCCGTTTGACATGTTTGAGTTGTGACACTCTTGGTTTATCGTGTTTAGTAACCCAACTTGTTTTGTATTTCCGATCCTTATTTATGAATTAATTTTTAAGAATTCTATGTTTGATACTTGTTTTGACACTTATATTGTTACATTTACTAATTCTTAGTTTATACATGCTTTATACGTGATATTTGTCAGGTACATTCATTATTTTTTTCTAAACGATGCATTTTTTTACTAAACTAAACTTGAGGGACTTAACGTGACAAAATCCAAACTTTCTGAAATCCTGGCTCCCACACGCCATGGGAAGAACCACACAGGCTCCCACGTGACATGCAAAGCTATCTCGTGTTGACCGGTCATCTCTAGCTTTCGCGCCACGCGAGAAGACCAGCCTCGCCCGCAACGTGACGCGAAGAGATGTCTGTTACAGCCAGGCCTGGTTAACCGACACCACTTACTCATCTTTACTTTGCGAGTTCTGCTTTATTTCAGTCACTAAACCGTTACATATGAATGTGGTCATCATTCCAGGCCTATTCCAAGCATCTAATGCACCATAACCTCACAATTAAGATGTTAATCAAGACCCATTATTTCACATTCAATCTCTTAACTAATTCGTATGTTTTATTAGAAATTGAAACCCAAACACACTTCTCTTACCATTTCTAAGCTCTCTGCACGAAACCCCTCTCTAAACACTTAAATCCTCTGTCAATTTTGAAGATAAAGGTTCTAGGGCTCCTAACTTCAATCATCCGATTCGAAATCGTTTTTCTTCCGATTGAGGTAATTCTTGAGCCTCACTCGCTTTATTTTTCATTCTCTATGAAAGCCCTCTATCTATTTGTGTTGATGTATGGCAGTTGTAGCTCGATTTGAAATACATAATTCTAAGGTTCTTAACATTAAGGGGATTTTTATATTTTTGTATTGTTATAAATTAACCGAATCAAACTATCTATTGTTAATTTTAGACATGTTTTATCATAAAATTTCATTCGTTTATGATGTTAGTCTTGTTTGTATATTCTCTAGGAATTATTTTATTATAATCTAGATATTAATCTTTATATTTTGTTAGTATACTTATGCTCGAAATTCATGATAATTATTTTTAGATTAGTAATATTATAAATTTTCAGATTGTTACCGGAGATTATAGAATATAATTTCACTAATTTAATTGTAGACGATACTATATTAAATTGTATATTTTATGCAATATATATATATATATATATATATATATATATATATATATATATATATATATAATACTAAAACCTATATTTTGTTAATCTATATTAGTGCCCTTAGATGATAAACAACCTAGACATATTATTTTAAGCGTAGACTTAATTACTATTAGTCATCAAGTTATTTGGTTAAATTTATAAAATTAAATACATTTAGAGTGAAGTACTTTTAGACAAAAGTGGACATTATACATGAGTTTAGTTAAATTATGGACTAGTAGGTATTATCATATATAAAAACTATTATATACTTCTAAAACACACTATTTAGTCATATGCATATTGTTTAGAAATATGAGTAAAATGCCAAAATGGTCCCTGAGTTTAGACCACTTTGCCACCTCAGTCCAAAAATGAAATATTTTGTAACAGGGTCCCTTAGGTTTTATTTTTGTTGTCATTTTCATCTGATTGGCAAACTGTGTTAAAATTTTCCGTTAACTTTTCCCCCTTTTTGTTGAAATCGTACAACTATATTTATTTCATTTTTTATAAATAAATATGAATTGTTTATCAACTTAAACTAAGAATCCCCTAAATCATATAACCCTAGAAATCCCTATTCCATTGTATTCGTTTTATTCATACTTATATATTATATTATATTTTTAGGATAATTTTTGGGATTTATTCCAAAACGCTACAACTTGTGCTAATTTGTATTTTGCTATCTTCGCAACATGTGAGTATTAATAGTCCCTTTTTCACTTTATCGTTTTCGGATGTATCATGTATACATATTAAATCTTAATTATTTCTATTCAATTCATGCGAATTCATTATGTGTAAATGTGTTAGTTTTGCTATATGTTTAACTTATTCGTTTGTGAGTGTTAATCTATCATTTTGATTCCTGTTTTGATCATTAACAAACTATGCGCAAGGAAGTAGTTAATAAAAGACATTTGGGTATCGAAACCGATTTCATTTAATCGTTTTGATTCTTGTCAAATAGGTTTGATCATTGCAAATTCGTTTATTCATATATGCTTAAATTATATCATTGACCTATGATTCGCGAATTTATTCTTATAATATGTACTAGAAAACTATGTTTACTCACTCACTTGGTAGTTGACTCTTTATTTTATACATGATACAACTAATGCCATTTGAAATATTACCAATCATGATGAATCATGCAGGACACACTTGTACTTAGATTACATATTGAAACAATGTTATTTGATATTATGTTATGTTTGAGATGATTTTTATTTAAATTGGTATTGATTGAATATATCTCTTTTAAGTAGTTCATGAGTTATGAATAATCATACTCATGTCCCGACACATTCCGCTATTTGGGTTGACACCTACACTCTTGATCGTGGTTACTGCTAGCTAGAGTACACGAGCGACATTTTAAACAACACTTATGTGAATATCTCCAATTTTAAGTGACCCTGAAACTAAACTTGCAACTGTGAATTGAGCTTAAATTGAGCCCTATTGATTTAAGTGTAAATCATCAACCAAGGCATAATAGAACATTAGATGGTTATAAGATTAAGTTATCCAAATCACATTTAAAGCAAATCACATTCACATGATAAGAATTTAAAGTTTAAACACTTTCAGGTACCATGTTTCTCCACCTGGTTTAAAAGATAAAAATATGTAAATGAAGCCGTGAAACTCACTTGATAGCGTTGCTAAGTTATCTACACAAGTTTACCAAAATGTTGTAAAGATGTCCAATGTGAGGGCTACAATGTTGGTAGCATGCAAAAAGAGAGATGTTTCAGTTATTAGATAAGCACAACGTTAGTTTGTGAAGTTTCAGTACTTGTTCAGTAGTAAGTTGTGTGTTTACATGTAATTTATACCCAACTAATGGCACTAGAGATAAATTCAGGTTTTTACATTGTATATAAACTAATCATGGCTAAAAAGTTAACAAACATTGATATTTAAACAAGACAAGGAAGTTAAGTTTTAAAGTCAACCTTAAAGCTATGTTCACGAACTTTATTGACTAATCAAACTATGAAATAAATTACGAAAATTTTATGAAAATATTCCACGTGTCTCAAAACTATTTTTATTTTAATTTTCCAGGTAAGGTAGTAACAACTCTTTTTCAATGGTGGTAAATGTTAAAATTTGCCAAGAATTGAGTTTTTATTAAAATAAATCCAAGACCAACTAGAATAGCTTCTAGACGGCCTATATTGAATGCGTTAAGACTTCCAAAACATAGCCTAATGTTTCTGTCCAGGAGTCATATTCGACCTTCGGTTTTGTAAATTGCTTTTGACTGACTTAAACTCATCGAAAAAATATGAAACCAATTTTATTGGACAAAAGACTCTGCGTACTTAGTTTTAAACCCAAGATTCGTTTGATTTGGCTTAGTTTAGCCTAAGTTGGTTTGTTTAAAATTGGGTTTAGAAGCTGATTTTAAATTGTTCTCATCAAATTGCATCTTAAACTTGTTTTAAGTTAACTTTTATGTTCTAATATACATTTAAACGACGAGTAAATTGCCAAAATCGTCCCTGGGTTTGGGTATGTTTGCCAATTTCATCCAAAACAACCTTTTTGTACCATATTGCCATTCACTTTTGAGATTTTTTGTCATTTTCATCCAAACTTCTAACTATTTTGCCAAAATTGTCCCTGAGATTTGGGATTTTTTGCCATTTTCATCCAAATTTTTGACAGAAAAAGTAAAGTAAATTAGACTTTTGGATGAAAATGGAAAAAAAATCTCAAAAGTGAAGGACTATTTAGTATTAAAAGTTGTTTTGAATAAAACTGGCAAATATGTCCAAACCTCTAGGACGATTTTGGCAATTTACTCTTAAACGACTAATGAAGTTTAAATTCATGTTTTAACATATTATTAGCATCAAATATATGATTTTTATAGTTTGGTTTCGTTTGTAGGATCTGTAAAATCAAGGAACGAAGGTAAAATAATAATATCATACTAAGAAAAAGGTTGGATATTGATGATCTTGTTGTTGCTAGGGTTCCTCCATAGGACTTCTATAGGTTTTATGGCTCAGATTTGAAGACTCACAAACATGTTTTTGTTAGATTTTGATTCCTAGTTTATTAGATTGAATGAAATACAATAGACTCTAGGGTTTAGTTTACCTAGAATACTCTTGGTGTTATTGTTCTTGATCCTTGAGAAATCGATGGTGATGTTGTGTGGGTATATAATTTGCAAACAGAGAGATGGCTGGAAGGCTGGAAATTTCATGAGAATGAGGTGGGTGTAACCCTCATGAAAATTTCAAACTTTCAAAAACTTTTCTTTTGGAAGTATTTCGTTAACAAATATTTAAACATAATCAGTTTAACATAAGGTACAATCCGAGACAAGGATATAAGTTACACAAATCCTAAATACCCTTCATATAGCTTAAATATTACGTTAGAGGGGTTAGGAATGACAAAAATGTGATAATGCAATTCCAGGGGCCAAAATTATCAAAAGGCAAAATTTTGTCCACCAGAGGGGCTTACGGACCATAAGGCCCACACCAATACGGTCCGTAAGGCTAGCCTAGTTGCAGAAAATTTGCTTGGGCTCTAAGTTCTACAGACCATTCTCATTTCATGACACCTAGCACCGATTTTTCCACTATTTTTATAGTTCAAACACCTCATTAGACACTTGTAAATATCTAAAAATCAATGCCAACATTTTGCATGATCTCATGAACTTGATCCAAGTATAAATAGAGGTGTTCTTGAGCCATTTCAACTTTCGCCTTCATTCTTTCTCTCTAATCTTCTATTGGAGCTTGCTTCTGATCCTAAAGAGGCCTCCTACGAAGTTCTAAACATTCCTAGAACACAAGTAAGTGTTCTTCCTTAGTCTTTTTCATTATTTTGGCTAGTTATGAGCCAAAAGTCAAACAAATTGACTTTTTGTTTGACTTTCAATTCTGACCATTTTGGTCAAGTCAAAGTTCGAATTGAACTTTGCAACGTGATCGTAATAATGAAGGTGTTATGCCCTCACGATTACACCCTCTGATCATCACGTTTAGTAGGCGAAATGACGAGTCAAACTTTTACGAAATATAAATAAAAAATGCATAAAAATGCATTTTACGATGAAAGAGTTTTCGGGTATTAAAACTTAAATTTTTGACACCAAATCAGTTTTATAACGTTATTAGACATGTTCGAACATGTCTAACTCGTCATTTCTCGTTTAGCACTTATTCCTTAGTCGAAAGTCGAGCAGTTTGACTTCTGCTTTGACTTTCGAGTCTGACCCGTTTGGTCAACTTTAGGATCCGACTAAGCCCATTTATATGACCATAGTAATATAGAGAATAACCCTCTGAGGTTACATCTTATGGTCATCTTGTTTGGTTAAGTCAAATGACGAGTCAACTTTAGATACTTTTATTTGGACAAAAATACCCCCTTTCGCATAAAATAGTTTTAAACAGACAAGATCATTTTTTTGACATCTAAACTGATCATACATCATTATTAAACTTGTTTTAACATATTAGACTCGTCATAGGACCCATTCGACCATCTGAACCCATAGTTATGCATACGACCGGTTAAAGTGGCGTAAACCACTTTAAGTCGTAACGGGTCAAAACACTTTTAGACACCTTCTAATTAGAAGGTAAGGTATTATGAACCATATTACACTGGATCCTTCACTCGTTTGGTTAATAAACCTCATTCCATCAATTCTTCCGTTTAAACCACAACATACACTAACCTAATAATTATCCGAATTATTAGGAAACACTTGAATCACTTGAGCTTTGCTAAACACGACTAGGCAAGATATCTAGGCAAACATGTGAGACATAGTTCCCATCTTTTATGTTTTCCAAATGTTTTGGGGTGATTCATATGTGTTAACCAATTTCTCAAATATATGGCATATGTGTTTACTAAGTGCTTTTTGTTTATAACTCTTATGAAACAAAACAAGAAACAAAAGCCAAATCCTTGTAGGATCTTTCTATCTTAATAGTTAGATTCTTAAAGGATATTTAAATTACTAATTCAAGTCCTTGATTGGATTTCTATGAGTACTTTACGATGTATGAGACAAGACAATTACATAAAAGTTAAATCCTTATAGGATCTTTCTATCTTAATAATTAGATTCTTAAAGGATACTTAAAGTACTAATTAAAATCCTTGATTGGATTTTTAAGAGTACTTTTCAACGTATGAGACAAGACGATGAATGTGTTAATATGTAGAGTTGTGTACGTGATTTAGATAACGAAACGAGTGTAATACAATAAGAGCATGGTGGATACGCCGCTGGTACTTCCTATATTGTATTACCCCTCGCAGCGTTATCCAAATCACTTTAGGATTTTATGTTGAATTGAAACAATGTACAATTGCCAAATCCTTGTAGGATCTTCCTATTTTAAATAGTTAGATTCTTAAAGGATACTCAAAGTACTATTATAAATCCTTGATTGGATTTCTAAGAGTACTCCCTCAAATCATTTGATGATTCCATGTTATAACGAGAGAAAGTACCATAGAAACAATGAACAAACTAAACTTTTCAATAACATGAAAATTACTTGGTAATAATCATATTGTCATTTACAAAACATTTTTGTCACAAGTTTTAGTATCAAAACAATGTATTGCAATACTGAACTTTTTGTCGTATATTGGCTTCAAATAACTAATTTTCCTTTGATAACCCACGTAGTTGTCAAAGCATTGCAATACCAAACCCTTTTGCCATTAATTTGGCTAACAATACCTATGTCACTCACCGACTTTATTGTTGACCCTTTTTTTCTTTCACATATGTTTCAGGTAATGACAATTCAAGTATGCTACACATAGGAACGCACCTAGGCCTTAGACTTCTTTATATCTAAAAACAATTAATTGTACTCGTTGCATTGAAAAACAATATTAATATAATGAAATTTTTAGTACCATGTGTTATGAGCAATTTGTAATGTGACTCCCGACGATTCCGCTGCGGGTTGTTTATACGTGGTCGGGGTGTAACTGTGGGGGTGGGGGTGGGCTATATAGAGGACACTTTAAAAGGGATGGTTGAGGGAATTTAGATAAATATCAAACAATTAGAAAGGAACAACCTTTGTTATCACAAAATCAGCCAAATTGAAAGGGAAATTGAAGCTTGAGTTTATGCATGGACTAAGATTTATGATTATCTAAGTGTTCTTATCACCAAGTAAGTTGAATTTCATGTTTTAGTGATTTTGATGAAATGGGTTATATGTAATACGTGAATGTTTATTAAATTGAGCATGAATGCTAGATGATATCAACATATAGAGGTTGTATTGTGCTTAATTTTAATCATATTGATGATTTGGGTAAAACCCACTTGGAAATGTAGAATAATGGAGTCTAGTGAAAATTATGTCCAAATTAGTAATATTGTAGAAGGTATTTTGTTGGGTAATTTGATGTAGAACAAAAGATTAGTGGTTAGAATGATAAATTGTGAAGTTGGAATTTGCTATGTTAATCTATGGATGAAATGGGAAAAATGTGCTAAAAGTACTTGTACATTATGCTTTGTTGATGGTACGTACACAACATGTTCGATGAAATGCCTTGATTAAATTAGTTGTGTTCTAACGCAAGTACTTGTTAAATTGATATATTAGGATGAAAATGGAAGTATATTGGGTTTATTAACACCATAATAAATAAAGAAGTATGCATATATAATGAAATGTATGAAAACTAAAGATATGAAGTTGTAATCATATAGGGACAAAGAAGGAAGAAGGCACGAGTTATTCCAAGGCAAGTAACGCAAGATCATGGTAAGTTCGTGTGAACTTCACTCTATCCTAATGTAGATTACGACATTTGCTTCATTATATTGTGATTATCTTGAAATTATAGTTAGAGTATGGTAAATATGATGTATCGAATCTTGAAGGATTTGTAAAAATATAGAGTCATTTGAAGTATGTATGATAACCTGTTATGAACGGTTCAAAACGAATGGGATAAAAGATAAGGATTGGATATGTAATGATTCGTTGTAAATGGGTCAATGTTGATGAAGATTCAAGATAACGAAACGGTTATGTGTGATCCGTTATGAACGGGTCGGATGGATTAAAGATGTTAATGATGAAGGAATGGTAAACGCAATATCCGTTTTTAATGGAATTGCTAGTATGAAAAGAATGAATGGTAAAGGGATGAATTATCATGTTGACCTTGGTAACGGGTCGAATATGAGATGGAATGTAGATGTAAATGTTATGCTTAAAGAATTGTACTAATGAATATTTTTGTTTTGGATGATAGGAAAATCTCACTTTTGATGATGGCAAGCTTGGATCGAAACACATTCACCGTCCTTTCACGCTTCCGGCTTATGTTCGTTTCAAATGGGTCAAAACACTTTTGGGTTGTAAGTGCTAGTTTTAAAAGCTTAGGTCATTTGTAAGAAAGTTTAAAGTTTGTATCTTGATAAAGTAGTTCGGATTAACACTTGTGACAAAACTAAATGGTGGTGTTTAATTCGAACTACTTCAAGGGTATTTTGGTAAAAATATGAATTATGAAATGAAAGTTTAAATTTTGACGTTTTTATTTGTCGTTTTGATTTTATGTTAATATGGGCGTTTCACTTCTTGTCCTCCCGAGCTATCAGGAGGTTTAATGGGCTTGTTGCGTACACTAAATCGTGATTCTTACCAAAGTGAGTTAGGCTTGTTGTTGTTGTAAATTGTTTTCCATAAAATCAAAGTTAAATACCAAATGGCTTCGTAAAGCTTTCATAAAATGGTAAAAATGGATTAACTAATGAGTTTTGATATTAGTGAGAAGCTTGCTTTTACACGTTTATTGAGATTTTTAGGTACATCCATGTTCGGTACGGATGACCATTAACATTGAAGAATGAGGAGAAATGAAGAATCAATAAACTAGGTGCATACGTTTCTTGTACTTAACTTTGATTATTTAGTTAAAAAATAAGTGGATTGGAATCGTAAGTTGTTGACCTCAAGTGTGTGGATAGGGAGAAAAAGTTTTATGATTTTAACCCTTAATTTAAACACTACATATTGAGAACAATGTTGACCTCAAGTGTGGGACGTGGGAAATTTTAAAATTTTTGAAAATGTCCTGTTAAAAGCGTCCTAAAAATCCCGGTTAGCAAAGTCAACAAGGGAATGCACAAACCATTTGGTTTTTTGTCATGGTTAAGTTCTGGAAATTAGCATGATGGGTATTCAATGAGAGTGTTTACAAGAAAATATTGGTGTTTATTTGGGAATAATCCGTCTAAGAAGTCGTTATGTTGTGCACATCACATATCATACACTTTCCTTGTGAGATGTGATCCATTTATACATGTTACATACATATGTTTCTTTGTTGAGTGTGCCATTATTACATGTATTGTAGGACTTGCAACTTATGATGCGGTTAAGATCATAGACTGATTACGAGCACAAGAATGATTAAGGCATTAGGTTAAACCTTTTCATGTTTATACCCTTTTATATCACATACCTTGCCCAAACTAATCCCGTGGTCACCAACTTTGAGCCTAAACTTTCGGTTGACTAACCTATTTAGCCCTTGATCCATTCACCTTTTTTTATTATTAACTCGAGTGATGAAAATTTAATTTTAGGTTTGTTTTATTTTATAAGTATTGCTTTGTGTAGTTGCTATGTTTCGTGAAAAAAGGCCGAAAATACGATGAAAAATAGTATAAAATAGTCATGAAAAACACACAAGGATGTTTTAGTTGTTATTGAATAAAAGGCGAAACTTTGCCTTGTAGTTTGAGGTTTGGTAGTCTAGTTCGTTTGGTAGTTTGATGAAATAAAAAATCAAATTTTCATCACGTTAGCCACTTTTGAAATATCTCATTCATACCTTTAGCCAAGTCCTGTCACAACCCGTTAAGACCTTTTGACTTGTGCCTTGTGTTTGTGTTAATTGGTGTAGAATGATTAAGTTGAAAGCTTAAGCATATACATGTTTAATCGGTTTGAGTGTTCACTATAAAAATACTAGTGCATCATTGTTAATTATTTGTAAACCGAGTGCAGAGAATATTGTGAGGGATGTGTATGACGTGTTAGCTTTATGGGTGGGTTTATCTTAGGCAATCATCTTATGTGTTTAAAATTGTCAAATCCCATTTAACTATTGAAATACCTATGAAATGTGAAAATTGTGAACCGGGCATGACTTAGACCTTAACTTGAATTATTGAGAATGGGCAATGTGTTGTTCTGTTTGACCCACATGAAAGTGAAAAACTGTAACACCCCGACCGCATAAAAACAACAAACCGCGGCGGAAACATCGGGGAATCACGTTACTACACAACCATAGAATTTAAAGTTTTGTATTAAAGCATTAAAATGTAATTTAACAGAAAACAAAACATAATATAAACATTAATATATTGTCTTTCTGGTTTTATCAGTCACTAAGGCCCGTCCGTTCCTATGTGATCCAAGCTTTGTAAATCGTCACACCTAAGCTTCTGAAACATATGCGAAAACAAGTCAGTATAAAAATGTTGGCGAGTATATAGGTTTTCTGAGTGTGTCAAATTCATGGCCTCGTATATGTATTGCAATACCTCGTCAAACTACTAGAATCGTTATATGAAAACTTCGCATCAAAAAGTGTTTGGTATTGTAATAATAATTAACTAACTATAACAAGTTGATTAAAGTTTATAAAAGACTTGTAGCCATGAATCTTGACCAAAAAAATTCTTTTGTATAACTGAGTAGTAAACCGATTTAAAAAGGAAACTTCGTATGGTTTATATCATTAAGTAAAAATCATTGCGTGACATTGTTCAAAAAGAAACATTCGTCCAAATGACTCAGATAAGGCCACGATATGTAATATGATAAAAGCACTTATATATATGAAGTACCATCGGCATATCCACCATGCTTTTATTACATTACACACGTCACGTTATCTAAATCACCTACCATAAACCAATCGTCCAATCATCTTTGTTATAACCAATCGTCCAAATCGTCCTTGTTATAAACCAAATCGTCATTGTGATGAACCGATCGTCATTGTCATAAACCAATTGTCATTGTCATAAACACATGGTCATTGTCATAAATAAATCGTCCTTGTTTTAATTGTGAAAACTTTTGGTCGTTTCGTTGAATACATTCAAGCCTTTGTTGACTCATCTATACACCAAAGGGTATCTTTAAATTGCAATAACAAACCACCAAAGGGTTTGTTAAAGTAAACAGTTTCGGTCATTCTCCAAACTTCCCCACAAACACCGGGAACCTTGGTAACGGAATTGTCAGTCCTATGGTACCATAACTTACTACTGGTTGGCTTGGCCAAAGTTAATGAATGTTATTCTTGTCCTCAATACAACGCACCAACAAGTTCATCCACATAATTGAAATTGTCTCGTTTATATAAACCATAGCATTTTATTCGAAAACTTAAAGAGATACTTTAGCACATACGAATCATCCCAAAACATTTGAAAACGTAAAGAGGGGAACTATGTACTCACTTGTGATTGCAAAGGTGTCCTTGTTTCAAAGATCGACAAATCTCAAGAGTTCGAGAAATCAAATGTGTCCTAGTATCGAATAACTATGTAAATATCGAAAATTTAATCGAAAGATCGGATAGAATGAGATCTTGTAAACCAAATGAGTGATGGAACTCATATGCAATGGTTTAACAAAGTCAACAATCTGATTTGAAACGATTCCTAAGTGCTTTTGACTCATAACACGTGATTGGATGGTTAGATATGTGTTACGATAAGTCCTATATGTCAAAACATGTTTGATTATGTTGTAACATCAGTTTATATGCCAAAACATTAGTTACATATGCTTAAAATTGATTTATGCACAAAATGGGCATTTTGGTCATTTATAAAGGCATAACTAGCGACATAGCATAACACTAACCAATCGACGTGACCTTAAGGTATAACCTCAGAGGGTTATCCCCTAAACAACTATGGTCACAAATATGTGTTTGGTCGGATCCTAAGATCGACCAAACGGGTCGGATTCGAAAGTCAAAGCGGTGGTCAAGACCGCTCGACTTTCGACCCTAAATAAGCACTAAACTAAAAGTGACGAGTTAGACATGCCAAAACATGTCTAACTACGTTATAAAAAAATGTTTTGATATCAAAAAAAAGTGTTTTGATACTCGGAAATAGTTACATTGTATAATGCGCATTATTGACCGAAACTTTGACTAGTCACTTCGACTAGTAAACGTGGTAATCAGTAGGCATGATCGCTATGGACCATAACCCTCGTGATTACGATCACGTTGCAAAGTCCAATTGGACTTTGCTTTGACCAAAAATGGCCAGAACTAAAAGTCAAACAGAAAGTCAAATTGTTTGACTTTTAGCTCAAATAAGCTAAAAGAAATGAACAAGGCTTGGTTAGAGCACTTACTTGCACTCAAGGCAGCCAAGATAACTCAGTTAGGAAGCCTCCACAAGATGGTAACCTCCAAATAGAACAGATGGAAGAAAGAAATGAAATGAGCAATTTGAAATGGCCATGAACTCACCTATTATAGTGATCAAGAGGCCACCAAATCATGACAAGTGTGCAATGAGGTGTTAGGGTAATGCTTAGTGTCCCCCAGGTGTCCAAAACAGGTTAGAAGTGGCAAAATTCACGAGATTAGTGTCCAAGGGAATGAACACGAAGAGGACAGAAAAGCTGCTATGCTGGGCACCCCTTACAGACCGTAACCTTACGGACCGTATGGGGTGGCCCTTGCGGTCCGTAAGGCCCCTAGCTGGCAGCAAGTTTCACAATTTGGCAGAACAGGCCCCTACACTTGTTTCGTCGTGTTTTGGCACTTATAACACCCGTTAACCTGATTTTCAAGCTTGATAAGGATGATAAAGCATAGGGAACTTGAAATATGTCCGGAAATGTCACGGATGTCGGTTCGTTTGGTCGTACGGTTGCGGTTTTCGGTTAATTACGATGAAAATCGTAACGAACGCGCAAATGACCATAAACGCGTAACGAATGATATTTTTGCATTCCAATCATTAATATACTAGATTTTAACGATCACAAAAATTTTTGGATGTGCGTATATGTTCCAGATTAGGAAATACGCGTAACGGCATACTTTCGCAGAATTTGCAAAATAGTCCCTGAAAGTTGCATAAGCATGTTTTTGCCATACCGAACCTTCCAAAACTTATTTCTAAGTTATGTAAAGGTTATTTGTATGTTTAGATTATGTCATTGTTCCGGAGTGTACGTCGCATTAAACTGATTACGTTTGCGTAATAGTTTGTGATTTCACTTCCAGAAGTTGTTCAAGAGTTTGTTATCGTCTAATAATTAAATTTGTGCAAATGTCATGAATAATAAATGAATCTCGGAGATAAAACATAAAATATTCATTGATTGATAACTTGTTCGTAATCGTTACATGATCGAATCACCACAAATGTCACAAAAACGAAGTTGCTTGAGGACAAAGAAAAGACAAGTGTGAAAATGTGATACGTGGTCGAAAGTCTGGTGTTTATCGGTATTTAAGTTTGTGTTTTTACACGAATTTGAGTCCCAAATGATCTACTTTGATTTGGTTTGCATTTTACAGGTCTAATGTTTTTAAGGAGCAGTTTGGAAGCTTTAAGGAACATCGGAATGAAGCTAGGATCACCCGGACACGCAAAACAAAGAAAACAGGCATCAAGGCTGGTAGCCGCGTCACCGATGCTGGAAAGGGGTGTCGCCGATGCATCGGATAACCCAGGAATGCAATATATAGCATGGTTGTGCGTTGGACCAACATGATGCGTCGTCGTTGCTGGGTTTCCACGTCGCCGACGCGCCGGCGATAATTTTCGCAAATCTGGCTTTCGTTTGACCAGTTTTTAGGGTTTTAATTAGATGTTGAACGACTATGGAAGGATTAATCATACTTGGAGCCTAAAAACACTTTCGAAACATCTCTCCATCATTATCAATCTTGGATCCATCTACAGCACCAATCATCATCATCCTAAACCTAATCTCCATCACCAATCTTACCTCATCATTCTCCAATCACTACCAATCATTAGAACATCATCATCACACAATCCAAACCCTAACCCTAATCATCCATCATCATTCCAAGAATCAAGATCATGCCTTATTCTTTGTGTTCATCATCCGGTGTCAAAGATTCTTCGATCATGAGCGGCTAATTCTCTCGGATTTCACCCCGGTGTAGACTTTGTAACGATTTTAGGGTTTCAATATTTGTGTTTATGATTTAATTTGTGACTAGCTGTATTTGAACATTTGAATCTTATTACAATTGTCTTGCATTTGTATTGAATTCGTGAATTGTCGAGTGAGTTATGAAATTTGACTTTATGAAATGAATATGTGTAATTACGCTTTATTATAAGTTAGAATTTATATGTTGTGGTAACGAAGTGCATTCTTGTTTGTTCTTTGTGACGTTGATAGTTTTATCGACACCTAAGCCACACAACACCAAATCCGTTAATAATCAAGTGTAACTAAATTATGTCTAAAACGTGTAGGAACCCTGAAAACAATTAATGATTATGAAAATAAAACTTGGTTACTTGATTGAAATAATACGTTGAAAAACAATTCACACCCGGTTCAACAATGTGAATCCTGACACAGACCATAGACTCTTTGTGGTTCGACACCCCGACTGCCACTAACTATTGTTTGAGGTAATTTGGAACTTATAAATATATCTTTGATCGGGGCGTGACACTCCGATCAATATATATCTTCTATAGTTGTAGTCATTGTTTTCATAATCAAACCAGACTACCCAATCTAACAGGAAACCACATACGCTGCTACTCCGGTTGAGCACCTTTGAGTCGTTTTCATTTGGGTCGGTTGGTTTTGGTGGAGCAGTTGGATCGTGGACCAGGAACCACCGTCGGAGCATAACGAAATTTAGGAGTCCGAAAGAAAGAGTAATAGTGTCATATTTGAATTTGGATCCTTTTGCAAACACTTACAGTGTCATATCTCCAATCTCCCCCACCTTAGCACTGCCATTTATTTCTCTCTCCTCTCTCTGCTATATCTCTCGTATTTCCTTTTTCCTCCTTCTCACGTCTTCTGTTCACTTATGTTTGGAAATAAGGATGTGTCACCATACAACACCATATGAACAATTCCACCAATGCTCATGTCCTCGAACGCTAGATGGCATCCACGTCATCATTTGCTCTTACCCGTTGTAGGTAGTGTTGTAAAGATCAGGGCTAGTCGGCGATTAATCGCTAGTCAACAGGTCACTCAATAGTTTTTCGTGAATCGGTCCATTAATTGGTAGTTGGTCCTAGTCAGCCCTAACCGGCCCTAGTCGCCCATATTCATCCGACCAAAAAAGGCGATTCCAACCAGATTCGGCCAAAACCTATAAATTTTGGCTATTTTCCAACCAACCTATGTAGATTCTGGTAATTAATCTTGTATACTTAAAAAATTTGGTCAATGAGAGGTTAAAACTTGCCTACACTAAATATTTACCTATAGAAATATGTGTGTAGATATATATATATATGAAAATTACATATAAAATAAAAATCCTATTTATCAGAGTAATGTAAGTCAGTACCCCATCGGCCGACTAGTGTCTAGAAATTTTTACAACCATGGTTGTAGGGTAGGTGCTCTTACAGCTACAAACCATATACTCGACGATTCTTAGTCTGATATTGTTGGTCCAAGCTAGGGTTATACACACACTCACACGTGCAATTATTTTCTATATATTATACTTCAAAGGAGTTTACAAGTGACTAATGAAAACTATACTCTAAACTTGTTTATATAGTAAAATAAAAACAAACTTTAACTTCAACGTGCATCATATTCTCCACATATACTGCATGGTATAATAACCCACGATTACCTTCGATTCACTTGGTCAATCCTAGCCTAATTATACAACAAGTCACGTACACAACAATTGCTAAATGACACTTTACCCCTTTATCTTTTAGTCTCTTAAACCGTAACTTTCTGACCCGTTTGACCCACAACCCGTGAACAGACCCGATTAACCCAACAATCACCCATTTAATTGGTTGTTCGTTCACGCCATTCCTCACTGCAGCGTTCTCGTCAAATCACGCCGTTATATTGAAGAAACATTCGACTCTTCCTAGACACTAACCTCACCTCGGTCTCGTCCAAGGCCGTCCTCAACTCAACTTTTCCCGGATACCCTAGCCTTCACCTCGGCCACATCCAAAGTCGTCAATCGATCTTGTTCCAAGAGCCTTCTTCCATCAATAAAAGAAACAACGCTACCGGCTCGCCTATACCGTTTCTTTCACCCGCTAAACGAATCGAATCCAAAGCCTCCTTCTTGACGGATCCTTTATGCTCGTTTTTTCTGCAACCCTGTTGGACTCTTATCACCCGAACAAGCTGATATTCTGAACACAAAAGAAACAAGAAGGCAGCTCCCACTTTTCTTTCTAATTTTTCCGCCAATAGCCAACCAAGCTACCTAGCAGGTTGCCATCTCCTTGCAATTCTTCTTCTAGGCAAAGAAAAAATATCCGAGAAACAAAAGGCATGATCCTTTCCTCGTTCTTCGACCAACAAAATTGGGTTAACAGGCCCACTGATTTGGACTAAATCACGACTCGTCTCCGCTATCCTTTTGACCCGCTAGAACTAAAACCTTTAAATTTGCTGCTACTCGATCAATCATGTTGTTCACCCTATCTTGGAAACCTGTTGCTGGATCAATTACACCCATGGTTCACTTACTACTGCCTTTGATCACAACTAACAACCACGGAGCTTTGGTGTTCATCACCGGTCACCATCATTGTTCCAAATGGCAATCCCCGTGACAATGACTGACCCGAAACACCTCTTTCTTTCCGTCTTCTGTTGTTTGTTGATCTCCGGTGTTATGTGTGTAATAACACCCCCCTAGTTCCTACCCGAACCAGCATCCAAACACGCTGCAATTATCGACCAACCTTGCTTTTGCTGCTCTAGCAACCCCGCAACCGAAGGCTACTCCTCCCATCAAAAGTCGACTCTCAAAACGGCCCTCGTTCAACCTTCGCTCTGATATTAATTGTTGGTTCAAGCTAGGGTTATACACACACTCACACGTGCAACAATTTTCTTTATATTAAACTTGAAAGGAGTTTACAAGTGACTAATGAAACTATACTCTCAAAGGAGTTTGCAAGTGAAAAGTATATTCGAAACTTGCTTATATAGTAAAATAAAAACATACTTTAACTTCAACGTGCATCATCTCCACATATAAAACATGGTATACAATCCACGATTGCCTTCGATTCACTTGGTCAATCCTAGACTAATTCTGCAACAAGTCAATTACATAACAATTGCTAAATGACACTTGTACCCCTGATTCTGACATAAGAAGGACGATGCAAGAGGGTCGCTTGGGGGATATGATTACTAAACTGAACTTCAAAATAACTTGGAAATACAATACTCAAAATGAGAGGTACTTTGCTACATTTTGGAAATCAAACCTCTCTCCTAAATATATCAAACAAAACAATAAAGGCAATAAAGATAAATAGATAGAATTTATATTGTAATTGTTGTTTCCACCACTATATGAACTCATTATTAGCTATAATATAACTCCAAAAAACTTTAATGAGAAGATCAAGTTGCTATCTTACGATTAGGGTACTGCTTCCTGCGGAGTATGGGTTGACCCGCCCAATCCGGTTTTGAGTATGGGATTTTTTTTGTCATAAAATACAATTTTCTTGATTTTTTTTTCTAAAGTTGGTATTCTTAGAATTTGGATGTATACAGTAAAGAAAATGCTAGGCCAACAGATTGTGTTCTAAAAAAATGTTGCTTAATAGAAAAAATTGATTGGTAAGCTAATATATCTTACCTTGACCATGCCAAATATTATATTTATTGGGCAATGCATAGTCCCTTGAACTCTCTTATGTAGATTGCATTAAGGGTTATGGGGTACTTAATTGTTGTCCAATTCGTTCTTGAATAAATCTTCTTTGGGTCATTTTAATCAAGTTTCTAAGTTTATTTGATAGATCTGTTACAAAAAGAAACCAACGATCAAATTTCTGTAAGAATATGTACATGTAAAAATACATTTTTAATTTTAAAAGGTTCTTACGAGTAACACGATTTATTATAAAAAAAAGCTCATGATCCGGAATTAAGGAAGGAATCACATAATTTATAACTCTTAGGACATAGTTTTTCATGATTGGTTTTTATTCTTTTTCTTAAGTCAGCAGCCTATATGGTTGTCAAATGTCAACACAATAAGCTTTTAGACATAGATTGTGAATTTTATAGGATGTGTTTAACATACGCACAGCCTAGCGTGTGGGAAAACCTACAATGTGGACGACGACTCGGTAGCCATGATGTCGCACTACCATAATGAGATATATTTTTTTAGTCCATAATATTTTGATTTATAAAGATTTAACAACTACCTACATAGTTGTCGATAGAGGTGGAAGGTTTAATAAATTGATTATAACTTGTTCAAACCTCTACAAAATTCAACTTTCACATGGTGTTCACGCAATCGATGGAAATGTTCTTCTTGACCATTTAAATATTTCATGTACCGAGTCTATATATATAGGACCATCGATCCATCTCACATATACAAACAACTCATTTACTTACCAGACATTCTTAATGGCACCAACCTCAGTGTTTATACTTGGGTTCGTGCTAGCTTTTCTCTCTCTCACGGCCTCTGCTGCGATCGTGGAGACTTCATTTCATGTAACTATTGCTTCTCCTACCGCGTATTGTGTCCATCTTTTATTAATTTGTAACACTAATTATTCATGTTTTCTTGGACATGCAGGTGAAGAATTTAACGGCGAATCGATTATGTGAAGATCACGTCATCACGGCCGTCAATGGAAGCCTTCCGGGGCCAACGTTGAGAGTGAAGGAGGGTGACACCGTTATTGTTCATGTCTTTAACAAATCGCCTTACAACCTTACTATTCATTGGTACGTATAGTATTAGTTTTTTTTTTTGAGCGACGACTTTCTTGTATTAGTTATTATCTTTTGTTTCTTTTTCCGGATTCATGCATATTAATTACGTTAGAAATGCATGCATATGTAGGCATGGGGTTTTCCAAAGGCAAAGTCAATGGGCCGATGGTCCTGAATTCATTACACAATGCCCAATCAGGCCTGGAGGTAACTATACTTACAAGTTCCATATGATTGAACAAGTGGGTACGCTTTGGTGGCATGCGCACTCCAAGTGGCTTCGAGCAACCGTATATGGTGCTCTTGTCATCCGCCCACGAGATGGCCAAAAGTACCCTTTTGTTAAGCCCTATCGCGAAGATACAATTATGTTGGGAGAATGGTGGAATGCTAACCCTATCGATGTTGAGGACGCTGCACAAGCCGTAGGAGCCGCACCTGCTAACGCTGATGCTTATACCATCAATGGGTGGCCCGGTGATTTGTTCAACTCCTGCCGTCCAAGCAGTAAGTAAAACCGTGTTAAATCGTTTGTTAATCATATGTGTATACTAATTAAGTAACTAACATGTATATTTTGTTTGAATTAGAAATATACAAGCTCGACGTTGTACCAGGAAAAACATACCTGCTGCGAATAATCAACGCTGCGCTCAATAACCAGTTCTTCTTCAAGATAGCCAACCACAACCTAACAGTGGTTGGGGAGGATGCAGCCTACACCAACCCATTCCCCACAGACGTTATCGTCATCGGGCCAGGTCAAACCACCGACGTCCTATTAACCGCAAACCAGTCATCAGGATTATACTACATGGCGGCTCATCCATACGCCAGCGCAGCTGGTGTTCCATTCAATGCCAATGTCACCACTGCAATTCTTGCTTATCCGAACGCCCCACAAACAACACCAATTCTTCCAGTCCTACCCGCCTTCAACGATACACCAACAGCCTTTGCCTTTTCAAGCAATATTACCGCGCTTGTCACCAGTCCTTTCTGGTCACCCGTCCCAAAAAAAGTCGATGAGAACATGTTTGTAACCATCGGGCTAGGGTTGTCAGTTTGCGGCACCAACCTAACGTGCCAAGGGATATTCGGGCAAAGAATGTCGGCAAGCATGAACAATCATTCCTTCGCTCCACCAACAACGATATCTCTTTTAGAAGCTTTCTTTAGAAATGTTAGTGGGGTTTACACCACTGATTTCCCCGATCAAGCACCCTTGGTGTTCGACTACGTAAACGTTAACAATAGTTTTAATCAGACTCTTTTGATGACACCCAAGCTAACAAGTGTCAAGAAACTAAAGTTCAATGCTACGGTTCAGTTGGTGTTCCAGAACACAGCCTTGGTTGGTATTGAAAATCACCCCATGCATTTGCATGGTTTCAACTTCTACGTCTTGGCTCAAGGCTTCGGGAACTATGATCCCGTTAACGACTCCAAGAAGTTCAATTTGGTGAACCCTCAGGAGCGGAACACTCTTGGAGTTCCCGTCGGCGGTTGGGCTGTCATCAGATTCCGAGCCAATAATCCAGGTATTTGACTTTTACGAGCCAGCTATATATATATATATAGAATGAGGTTCAATACTTTGTTTTTGACAATATCTTAACCTAGCTATAATTTATTCCATTTGTAGGTGTGTGGTTTATTCACTGTCATTTCGATGTGCATTTGCCATGGGGTTTGGCCACCGCTTTCCTGGTGGAGAACGGAGGTACACCGGAATCAACGCTGCCACCACCGCCTGCGGACTTTCCTCGGTGCTAGAAGAAAATAGCTTGAGGTCATTTGTCCGTAAATGGAATTATTTATACAATATTCATGTACGTATGATTTGTTATGTTTTCAGTTTATATTGATTTGTTGTAAAATGTAACCTCTTTTGGATTGTATTTCTTGTCGATCGCCTAAATAATGAAACTGAGATTTCTCCACGAATGAATTGAGTTTGTTTTCTTATATCAACATGATACCCGATTTTTAATGTATATTAATCCATTTGACTCAATACTATATATTTGATGATCAAGATTTTATATCAAATCAGTTAATTAACGAAAACCTGATACTCTACGGTTGCTTTTAAGAAATTGTCAACACCTTGTTTATAGTTGTTAGGGTGAATTACTCACATCACTAGCCAATATATTTAAAATTCAATATACGCCGTATATACGCCTAGCTAAACCTTCTACTCTTTGGTGGTGGATTCCGGAAGCACGAACAACCCAACTGTAGACAGAGATGGAGAATCAAGAAATTCGCTGGAAAATCAAGAAATTCACTGGATATGCACCAGATATTCACATCGGATATGGGATCAAACACTCACTCTGGGTAGTAGTACTCGTTACCACTAATAGGGTTGGTTGTGTCCGGCGTACTCAGGCTTTCTCAGTAATTTTGCCCTTCCACCCTTAGGGGGGCGGGGTGGTCATCACATATCACTCATCACTCGCTCAAAACTTCTAATCAAGTTTTGTCATGTGATCAACCATTATTCTATCACTCACAACTTTTTTTAGTGGAAATGCCTATCACTCACCATCACACCCAACAATTTTCCCCCAACCAACAATTACCCACACTACCACACAACAATAAAAGTATAACGCGTCATAAATACCACGCGTTGTAAAAAATATGCATGAAACTTGGAAGTGGCGGTGGCGTTTTGAGGTTTTCCACGCGTGGTATAAGTCCATCACATGCTATCTTTCAACCACCCCGAGTCCCCTTAAAAATAACTTTTTTTAAACTTATCTCTATGTTTACCTGTAATTATTACAATAAATATTCTGCCATATTAATTATTAATTTGACTATGTGAGTCACATTAATTAATTTAGCATGCATGACTTTAAAATTGAATGTTTTGAGTTTTCAAATCAAAACATTTGGTGAGATTAGTTGTAATTCCAATTAAAAAATGCAAAACGAGTTGATGGAGGAACGAAAAGTTTTATTTTAATCAACAGTCTAAATGGCAATAAAAAAATCCAGATGGCCTCTTGATCTATCTAATAAGAGCATTGACAACGATAGTTAATGTCCAAAATTTAAATCCGTCATATCATTCCAAACCTTTTTTTTCTTCAACAATAAATCATTCTAAATTTCCACTCATCATACCTCACTTTTAAACAAGAAAAACACATGTGTGTATGTGGTCTCCATCTTTCAAAACCGGACTAGTCTCCAGGAATAAACCGGACCACCCAAGTCAAACACCTCCAATGCGGTGGTCCGGAATTGGGAAGTCCAAATTTTGGACTGGGCAACCGGACAAGCACTCGAACACAACGTTGGAGATGCTCCAAGTAGTTTTTACTTTTAACTAAAATGTGACCAAATTATAGTTTACTTTCACTTACATCTTATTCAAACTTTAGTGCGGGTGTACGGTATTCGAATCAGACTTGCAAAACTCGAAATTCGATTCGAAACAAATTTGAATATGGTTTTTGTATATTCGGATTCGATTCGAGTCCATTAATCAAATTTCGAATGAAATACAAACTTGGTATTTTCAATTGGAATTCAGTTAAATCAAAGGTAGGGTATTTCAGTAATTTTATATATAAGTAGTGAATTATTTATTATTAATTCCTTAAAGCTGTTGTCTTTAATGATATTTAATTAAAAATATATAAAACTTATCTCTCTTTACAACCCCCCCCCCCTCTCTCTACGATATATCACCACCGTCAGCCACCATCTCCAGCCATCACCACCTGCCGAGCACTACCACACCACCACCACCACCTGCCCACCATCACCCTTCTCCCGTACAACCTCTCTAGCCTGCAATCACCAACCACCGGCCAACCACCACTTGCCACCACCACCAGTCCCCCACTACATTCAGATTCTAAAATTTGGAACTAAATATGAGGACCTAATACTAAGAGTTATCTAACAAAATCCCCAAAGCAATTTTATTGTTTTTCATTCTTTATTGCGTGAACAAAATCCCCAAAAAGTGTGTTTTAGTAAACAAAAGAACCCCAAATGAAACCCACCTTCACCGTCTCTCTCTCCCATTCAAACTCACCATCACAAACACCACTAAGCCGACACAACCACCATCAACAACGCCACCATCGCTTACTTACAAACCTGCAAATCGAACCACTAATCGTACCTGGCAGAAAATCCCTTCGTCTCCACTGGTAGAAAACCCCATGGAATCACTGGAAAAAAAGGGTTCCATGTCACGGTGTGCATAAATGCAGTCGTCTACACTCGATGGTCTGATTTTAGATCTGTTTCAGAAGAGATGATGGGTGTTGACGGGCGGCGATTGAGGTGTTGGTGACCATCGAGATAGAGAGAGAGTAGGGTGGGTGGGGGTGGTCGGTTGGTGGTTGTGATAGGTGGTGATGGTGACTGTGAATATGGTAGAGAAGGAAGAGAGAATGCTGAGAAGAATTGGTAGAGAAGGAAGAGAGAAGGTGAGAAAAAATGAAAACTGATATATAAACAAATAATTAAATGTTTTAATTTAATACCCATCCATGTAAAGTTACCAAAATACCATTACTTTTTACAATCATTTTGGATGGAGTTAAAGGCAGCGGCCGGGTAGGGGGGAGAATTGGAAAAAAATATAATAAACTATTAGAGTAAAATGGCTATTTTTAAATGATTGGAACAAAACCGTTAAAACGACAAAACACGGAGAGCAAAAACGAAATTTACTCAAAAACAAATTAATTTGCAAAAGAACACCATTGTTTCCCCTTTCATTTATTCAGAACAAAAGAATATATAAAAAAAGCAAAATAAATAACTCTTTGGCAATGACATGTCTCCATAAGGTTTTCTAAATGACGGGGAAATCTTCACTAAAGGCGCCTACATGAATATAGAAACAAAAAAAATAAGTCTATGGCGACATGGGGTTTGCTAAATGGCTGGACAACTTTTACTAAGGGCGCCATAGGTCAAAAAACCAAAGAGTTTTAAAAACCTATACGACAACATGTCATTGCCATAGGTGTACCCATGCCGACAACTTACGTCGCAACCCCCGACCCCTACCCGGGAGCGGGAGCCGCGAGACACAGAGCTGGTGGTACCGGTTTTTATTAATTTGGCAGCGGAATTACAACATCGGGATCGTAGTTAGGAAATAATTGATCAGAGTTTCAAAACACCAAACTTTTATATTACACAAAATGGGGATAAAACCCAAGTTTCAATTACAATACATTTGTAGGGATAAACCCTGACTTATGGAAAACATAAACTCCGTTTATTTAGGCAACTTTTATAGCCACTTTTCTAAGCCTTCAGTGCTCTCCAGCTGGCTTCTATTAGCTTTACATTAAGTTACCTGAAACGCATTTTAAAAAAAATTTATCAGCAAGAAATACTAGTGAATACATCCCAGTATAATCAAAACAGGTTTTATAGCTTTACAGTCATTGAGAGCATCCGCATTTACAATGTTTATATCTACAGCATTACCCAATCAGTACTATCACTCCTGACTTGTGGGTCATGTTACCCATTGGCAAAAATCCTGTTGTCCAACGTTAACGGATTCAAATTTTGTATACAAAACCCCAACATACCGGCAGTAATTGTAGAATACATATACTCAATCACTGTTAATCATAACTAAAATATTTTGACTCACAAAAAGGTTTACAAAAAGAGAATGTACTCATTTTGAAAACTTAGGTATTCCTACGGAGTTCCTGGTGAAAATGCTTGATTACTTCCTGGAATTTCTATTTAAAACATACAATGCACATGCGTTAGTAAATTAACCCAGGTCACTTTTAGCCATACAACCGAGACAAAACCCCAGCGTGCGTAGTCAGGCAGGGCCTTGACATGCGTCGGTGGGTCCTAAATCAATCGGGTAGGATAACCATACAGCACAAGATAGAACCACAACGTACTCAGTCGGGCAGAGCCTTGACATGCGTTGGCGGGTTCTAACTCGGGTAGGGTAACGAATTAGTGATCGGGGGTTAAGATACTTACAGCGGGCAGCGCTTCGCAGGTTTAGGGGTTTAGGGGAGGGGGTTACTACAGAAACAGAGAGTAGAGGGAGTATACGATCAGAGAATTCGATCGATTTTGAGCAGATTCCTCAGTCCCAGGCCGGGCCTTATATAGGCCAGTTTGGCATCTCCCGCGTCGCGCAGGATTCCTGGTCCCTTCTCGTGTGGCGCCTGGGACACCTAGCTAGGCTAGGTTAGCCTCGTAACGAGTATAGGCTTGCCACTTGTCGCAAACGGAGACAGATGTCACCTGGCCTCCCCCGCGCGTCACGAGAGACTCCCTGGTCTCTGGCGCGTGGCGCTTGGGATGCCCAGGTGGACTCGCCTCGTTTTGCGTGCCGAGTCTCGTTTCGCGTGCCCGGTTTGTCGTTTCGACTCGGTTTGGGGTGTTTTGGACAGTTGTTACATCCTCCCCACCTTGATTTAAATCTCGTCCTCGAGATTTACTTGAATAAGTGTGGATATTTTCTTTGAATTTCTGACTCTAGCTCCCATGTATATTCTGGTCCTCTCTTTGAATCCCATTTAACTTTTACCAGAACTAATCTCTTATGCTTGAGATTCTTGATCTTTCTATCTTCAATCTGAATGGGTTTCTCTACAAATTTAAGTTTCTCGTTAACCTCTATATCTTGGAAAGGTATTACCAATGATTCGTCTGCTAAACATTTCTTGAGATTACATACATGAAACACATCATGTATTCATGCCATTTCCTCTGGCAATTGTAGCTGATAGACTACTGGCCCTATTCGTTTGATAATCTTAAAAGGTCCAACATACCTTGGGCTTAGTTTTCCTTTCTTACCGAATCTTACAACTCCTTTCCATGGTGAGACTTTTAATAGCACTTTATCTCCAACTTGAAATTCCAAAGGTTTGCGTCTGTTATCTGCATAACTCTTTTGATGATCTCGGGCTATTTTCAGTCTTTCCTTGACTTGAATAATTTTGTCAGTTGTTTCTTGTACAATCTCAAGACCTGATAATTGCTTTTCTCCAATTTCTGCCCAACACACTGTGTTCGACATTTCCATCCGTAGAGTGCTTCAAAAGGTGTAACATTGATGCTGGTATGATAATTGTTGTTGTAGGAAAATTCTATCAAAGGTAAATGTTCATCCCAATTTCCTCCGAAATCAATTACATAGGCTCTAAGCATATCTTCCATTGTTTGGATTGTCCTTTCATTTTGACCATCTGTTTGAGGATGATATGTTGTACTTAGATTTAATCTGGTTCCCATTGCTTTTTGGAAACTTGTCCAAAAATGCGAAGTAAACCGGCTGTCCCTGTCAGACACAATAGATAAAGGAATTCCATGCAATGAAACTATTTCATTTACATATAATTTAGCTAGCTATTCCATACTGAAAGTTTCCTTCATCGGTAAGAAATGAGCAGATTTGGTTAACCTGTCTACAATCACCCAGATTGTATCATTACCTTTTCGTGTCCTGGGTAGTTTGGTAACAAAGTCCATTGTTATTAATTCCCATTTCCAAATTGGCATTTCCAGTTGTTGCAACAGTCCTGAAGGTTTCTAGTGTTCAGCTTTAACGTGTGAACATCTTAGATATTTAGCAACGTAGTTTGCTACATCCTTTTTCATACCTATCCACCAGAAATTCTTTCTTAAATCTTTATACATCTTATCACTTCTAGGATGCATTGTATACTTAGTCTTATGGGCTTCCTCTAAAATTCGATTTCGCATGTCTCCTTGAATAGGAATCCAAATTCTTTTCTTATGGAATTTCCAAACTCTATCGGTTCCTTTTTCTGATTCCTTAATCATTCCTTTTAATCCTTCAGCATCATCCTTGATGGCTGTTTCCTGAACCTGTTTAATTTGCTCATTTAAATCTATCTAACGATTTAATCTAAGAGAGCGTACTCTTTTCAGGTTCTCATGATACTTTCGACTTAAAGCGTCTGCTACTATGTTAGCTTTTCCTGCACGATACTGGTTATCACAATCATAATCACTAAGGATTTCCATCCATCGCCTCTGTCTCATGTTTAATTCCTTTTGTCCAAAGACATATCTTAAATTATTATGATCTGTGAATATCACAAACTTACTACCGTAAAGATAGTGTCTCCAAATTTTAAGGGTAAAAATTATTGCTCCTAATTCCAGATCATGTGTAGTATAATTTTCTTCATGCTTTTTGAGTTGTCTAGAGGCATAAGCAATTACTTTTTGACGTTGCATTAGCACACATCCATATCTTAATTTAGACGCGTCACAATAAACTATGAAGTCTTCAGTTCCTTCTGGCAATGCGAGTATTGGTGCGTTAGTCAACTTGTGCTTTAAAATCCTGAATGATTCTTCCTGCTTTGGTCCCCATTCAAATTTAACTGATTTGCAAGTTAGCTTGGTTAATGGAATGGCTATTCTAGAAAAATCTTGAATAAAGCGTCTATAATATCCTGCTAATCCAAGAAAACTTCTTACTTCCGTAGGCGACTTAGGGACTTCCCATCTGGTAATCGCCTCGATCTTTGTGGGATCCACATGAATTCCTTCATGGTTAACAAAATGTCCAAGGAATTGTACTTCTTGTAACCAAAATTCACATTTTGAGAATTTAGCGTAAAGATTTTCCTTCCTTAGAAATGACAGGAGTATATGCAAATGCCCTACGTGATCTTCCTTACTCTTAGAGTGAATTAGAATATCATCTATAAAGACAATTATGAATTTATCCAGGTATGATTTACATGTCCTGTTCATCATGTCCATAAATGCAGCTGGGGCATTGGTTAAACCAAATGGCATGACGGTAAATTCATAATAATCGTACCTTGTTCTAAAAGTTGTTTTAGGAATGTCCTCTTCCTGTACTTTCAGCTGATGATATCCTGAGCGTAAGTCGATCTTAGAAAAGAATCTGGCTCCTTGGAGTTGATCAAACAGATCATCGATTCTCGGTAATGGGTACCAATTTTTAATTGTAACCTTATTCAATTCTCGCTAGTCAATGCACATACGCATTGATCCGTCCTTCTTCTTAACAAATAACACCGGTGCTCCCCATGGTGATGAGCTAGGTTGTATGAAACCCTTCTCTAGTAATTCGTCCAGTTGTTTCTTCAGTTCCTGCATTTCCGTCGGTGCTAGGCGATAGGGGGCTTTGGCAATCGGTGCTGATCTTGGTATTAGGTGAATTCTAAAGTCAACCTCTCGATCTGGCGGCAATCCAGGCAACTCTTCTGGAAAGACATCAGAGAAATTTGATATTACAGTAATATCTTTTAATTCTTTTCCTTTAGTGTTGATGATCATGGAAATCATATACACCATTCCTCCTTTTCGTGTATAACTTGTCGTTTTCATCACAGAGATGAACTTTGTTGATTTTGTCGACTTATCTCCCTTAATTGTGATCCTCTCACCAGATGGCGCAATCACTTCTACAGATTTTTGATCACACAATATCCGTGCCTCATTGGTTACCAACCAATCCATTCCTAACACGACATCGAATCCGGCTAGATCCATTGGAAAAAGGTTAGCAAAAAAATTTTGACTTAAAAGTTCTATCATAGCTCCCTGCAGGATTTCGCTTATTTTGATAGAGGATCTATCTGCCGTCTCCACCAAACAGTCTTGGTGAAGTTTAGTTAATGGTTGATTAAGAAAATTGCAGAAGGAAGTATTTATGAAACTTTGGTTTGCACCAGAGTCAAATAATACTTTTGCATAAACATCATTAACTAAAAACGTGCCGGCAATCACATCCGGAATCATCTTGGCTTCTTCGGCAGTCAGCACGAACGCTCTGGCAGTCTTCTTGGGTCCTTCCGTCGTCCTTGCTTTGTTGTTTGCCGCTAGAGCTAGTTTCGGACATTTGGTTTTAATATGACCGGCTTCTCAACAATTGTAGCATAGCCTATTATTAGGTTTCTTTCTGCAGTCTTCTTCTTTATGCCCTGGGAATTTGCAGAAATTGCAGTATGTAGAGCATTTCCCGGAATGCTTCTTTTTGCAGTACTTACATAGGGGTAACGAAGAACTTACCCCTTTTCCGCGATAGGAATTACCATAACGTAGTTCCTGAGTAATCTTTTGAGCTAGGTTCCTTTTCTGGTTTTCTTCTTGCGTACGTACCAATTCATCTGTCAAGGTGTTTGCTAGTTCTACTCCTTCTTCAATAGTTTGTGGTCTAGCTGCCTTAACCACATGTCTGATTTCACTGCTTAATCCCCAAATGTAACGGGAGATTAATACGGGTTCTAGGGAGGCTAGGGTTGGTACAATCCTTTCATATTCAAAGAATGTGGTGGTATAATCTTTGCAATTTACCCCAATCATTCTATGATTTAGGAACTTATTAGCAATCTGTTCCTTTTCATTAGGAGGACAGGATTTCCTTTCAACTATTTCCTTAAAGTTGTTCCATTCCATACTGTAAACCCTGTCACTTCCTCTGGACTGAAGAATAGTATTCCACCATTCTAAAGCTACATCTTTAGAAAGATTAGAAGCATACATAACTTTATCCTCATTGGCACACTTACTTATTTTTAAAACTGCTTCTGTCTTTTCTATCTAGCGCAAGGCTGAAATAGCTCTTTCATAGCATGAGAATTCTATCGGTTTGCATGATAAGAAATCTTTATAAGAACAACCATATAAGATGGTTCTTCTTCTTTTTGGAACAGGAGCTTGAATTAATAATTCATGATTTCCGTTCATGCTATGATTTGGTTCAGAGGATACGCGTTTACTTCCGTTTCTGGATTTATCATTTTCTGCCTTTTTAATCGTATCGACAATATAGGGCATAGCATCTATGATTCCTTGGGCTACTATGTGTTCGATAGCACTTTTATTCATTTGATTCTCGTTATTCTCGTTATTCTGGATTTCCTGATTTACTTCGTCTGACATCTGAATCGTAAACATTTTTCAGGTATTAATATCACATAATAATAAATATCACACAACACAGTGAACCAAAATCGTCGAGCATTGCGACTTTACTCTTTTCATATATATGCGTCTATTACAAACATAACTGAAATTCAAACATTAGTAACTATGCATCGATATATGTATATAGGTGGTATATAGTTTATATCTATTTTAGTTTTTTTCTAACTATGTAACAAAATACACACAATAATACATATATAGTAGTGGTTGCTTAAAACTGCATTCCGTCATATTTCAGACGAGTTTTCCGATTGGCGGATTCGTTCCTTCTCCCCATCATTCATGCGAGTTCTTCACATGTCCATGGTACATTGGCTGCCTGGTCAGTAAGGAACTTTTGTAGGATGGTTTTCCAGTATTGTGTATTTCCAGATGTGCCACAGGGTTAGAGATTTGGTGCTGGAATCCTGGGTTCCTCGTTGGGGATAAAGCTGGATTGAAATTGTTCCCCTGGTTCTGTCTAGATTCATGGGTGGTTGGAATAAAGGAAGTATTGTGTCGGGATTTGGCTACTGGTTGTAATTAGGCTCTCTCCTATAATTTCCATACAAGTGAATTCCTAATTTGTCTCCACCTAGTTTCAAAGGTCTGAACTCCGGGTTTTTGGGTTTTCAACTGTTATTGGCGTTGCTATTGGGTTATTATAATCTTTTCCTACCTCTGCTCATTTGCTCGACTAACCATTGCTCTTTAATATTCTACACGTGGCTTAAACAAAGATCCTCAATCGTATAGTGATCCAGCGGTTGATGGGATTCTCACTGTTGGGAGAATGGGTAGATGACGATAACGTCATCCCTGACACTCAACTAAACTCCAAGAAAAGTTTCAGCGGATTAACAACAAAGATATCCTCGAAGTATATAGATATTCCTACACTTAGAATAAGAATTTAGATAAAAGTACCCTAATTGCAAACTAGTCAAACCAAGAACATTTGTCGCAAACACAAAATAATCATAGAAGTTATAGATAATTCCTAACACAATAGAATAAAATTTAGGTATGTAAAAGAACACCTAAATTGCTTAAACTAGTGGCATGGCTCTGATACCACCTTCTGTCGCAACCCCCGACCCCTACCCCGGGAGCGGGAGCCGCGAGACACAGAGCTGGTGGTACCGGTGTTTATTAATTTGGTAACGGAATTACAACATCAGGATCGTAGTTAGGAAATAATTGATCAGAGTTTCAAAACACAAAACTTTTATATTACACAAAATGGGATAAAACCCAAGTTTCAATTACAATCCATTTGTAGGATAAACCCTGACTTATGGAAAACATAAACTCCGTTTATTTAGGTAACTTTTATAGCCACTTTTCTAAGCCTTCAGTGCTCTCCAGCTGTCTTCTATTAGCTTCACATTAAGTTACCTGAAACGCGTTTTAAAAAGATTTTATCAGCAAGAAATATTGGTGAATACATCCCAGTATAATCAAAACATGTTTTATAGCTTTACAGTTATTGAGAGCATCCGCATTTACAATGTTTATATCTACAGCATTACCCAATCAGTACTGTCACTCCTGACTTGTGGGTCATGTTACCCATTGGCAAAAATCCATTTGTCCAACGGTAACGGATTCATATTTGGTATACAAAACCCCAACATACCGGCAGTAATTGTAGAATACATATACTCAATCACTGTTAAGCATAATTAAAATATTTTTACTCACAAAAAGGTTTACAAAAAGAGAATGTACTCACTTTGAAAACTTAGGTATTCCTACGGAGTTCCTGGTGAAAATGCTTGATTACTTCCTGGAATTTCTATTTAAAACATACAATGCACATGCGTTAGCAATTAACCCATGTCACTTTTAGCCATACAACCGAGACAGAACCCCAGCGTGCTTAGTCAGGCAGGGCCTTGACATGCGTCGGTGGGTCCTAAATCAACCGGGTAGGATAACCATATAACACAAGGTAGAACCACAACGTACTCAGTCGGGCAGAGCCTTGACATGCGTTGGCGGGTTCTAACTCGGGTAGGGTAACGAATTAGTGATCGGGGGTTAAGATACTTACAGCGGGCAGCGCTTCGCAGGTTTAGGGGTTTAGGGGGAGGGGGTTTTGGCAGAAACAGAGAGTAGAGGGAGTACACGATCAGAGAATTCGATCAATTTTGAGCAGATTTCTCAGTCCCATGCCGGGCCTTATATAGGCCAGTTTGGCATCTCCCGCGCGTCGCGTGGGATTTCTGGTCCCTTCTCGCGTGGCACCTGGGACACCTAGCTAGCTAGGTTAGCCTCGTAACAAGTATAGGCTTGCCACTCGTCGCAAACGGAGACAGATGTCACCTAGCCTCCCCCACGCGTCGCGAGAGACTCTCTGGTCTCTGCCGTGTGGCGCCTTGGATGCCCAGGTGGACCCGCCTTGTTTTGCGTGCCGAGTCTCGTTTCGCGTGACCGGTTTGTCGTTTTGGCTCGGTTTGGGGTGTTTTGGAGAGTTGTTACAGCTTATGCCATCGTCATAGGCATCGTCTCCACTGGGTCGTTTCTTGTAGTGATTGGTGAACATCATAAATGATATTCCCTTAATGGAACCAACTTAAAGATAGAAGAATTAAAGTGATGAAAGGTTAAAAAAAAGTTATTTAAGTTACCACCCATTTAAACCCTAACAACTAATTATCACTAATAGATCATTACCAATGGAAGTATTTCGTCCGTAGCTACCGACAAAACACACAACACAAATTTTAAAATTAATCACAAACTAGTGCCATTCATCAGTGGTAGGAGAGCATTATCGACGGCATCCTACAGTAGTCAGTTGGTAAAGTGCGATTAGATTTCCGAAAAGATTCTTAGCTATTCTTTTTAAGCAATTGTCGGTGTCGCGCTGGTTCCTCTCAACAATCCATAGGTATTTGCAGATTTGATTCCTGATAAGATTCTCGCCAAGGTTTTCAAAGGATTGTTGGGGTAACGCCCATTACTGACAGATTTTTTGCCATAAACTTGTTGGTGTTTTCATCTATAAAAACCAAATTAGCTAGCTCTCCCTCAATGGCAACTCAAGATTAATCATACTATAAGTACCGATAATTTTTTTTAAGGTTTTTCATTATCATTTCGTCCCTAAGTAGAACCTTTTTATTCTATATCCAGGGTTTTTATAAACATGTTAACTAAAACTCGACAAACATGGGATTGGAGTCCACTTCTTTGTCTAACCTTACACTTAATGCATGGTAGTTCTCCTATGATAGCAAGTTACGGTGAACTGCCAATTTATCCTGTTAATATAGTGGGGCATTGGTGTGTCGGTTCATAAATAAAGCCCTACATGATGGTTGACGTGTGTAAGTGTGGTTATAATTTTAGGTCTATTTTAAGCACCTTTTACCCATTCATCGTATTTGTGTTGGTTATGCTGTTAATTTGTTTCTTTTGTTCATTTAAGCTCTTTTGATCCTGTAATTTAAAAGTAAACAAAGAAACTTGCTTTTTCCAACATTTGTACCGAAAAGGGGTTGGTTTTATGCCTTGTTTGATGTAATTTATATGTTGCATTTTGCACACATCATTGGTCTTGGAATCCTTGATTCCGTATGTGGTTTAGAAACGAAAGGGTTAAGGCTCAAAGGGGTTAACTAGAGGGATATTTTTGATAAAGGATAAAAAGGAAACTAATGCTTTAGAATGAAAAATGGGTTATAGTCCTAATGCCTCCATCATTTACTTACTTGGATTTGTGTCGGTAAGGATTGGGAACATATTGTTTTGTCAAGTTCTAGATTTGTAACAACCAAACGGGCTATTCATACAAGAAGCGAAAAATTGAGCAATTAGTAGAGATATGTATTTGTATGCTCGGTAAAGGCTCAAAACTCACTTTTTTTGTGGGGAAAAAGGGTGTAGTGTAAAAGTTTATATATAAGCAAATTTTACAAAGAATTATTATCCCCGTTTTTATAATTTTCTTAATCGGTTCTTTTTATCACGACGCTATCAGTTGTAAATTGGCAAATTCATAATTTTTAGAACTTATTTTTCCCAAACTAAACCAAGATAAGTAAAAAAATGGAAATTTTTGAAAAATATTTGGGGTGATTAGCGGTTTTCCAAGGCGAGTTTGTGTGTAAGGATTGTTTTTAGGACCAAAGATTCAAGGTTTTAACATCCCCCCACACACACTTAAATTACACATTGTCCTCAATGTGTCCCAAAAATACTTTGTTTGGAATAAATGTGCCAAAATTGGGTTAAAACAACAAAATTTGAAGGTTACTGGGCACTGTACACGGGGTCGTGTCATGTGGGCACGGTCCCATGGCCAAAGTGCCAGTAACGAAATCAAAATAGGAACTTACAGTAGGGAGGGCACGGGGGAATGTTGAGTGGGCATGGCCTGTGCCTCCTTATCTTCAGAAAATTTTTACATCAGACATATGGGTATGAGGGCATGCCTGTTGGGCACGGCCCCGTGCTGCAGATCCTGATTTGTAGTTTTTGAAGAGGGAGGTCCTGGTTTACATGCATGGGGTCACTTTTTCTCAGTTTTTCACAATATTCCATCATCATGCTTGTTACTAACATCACCATTATATTTATGTCATCCATTAGAGCGTGCTTTATTCCTACAAACGGAAAACTTAGAACAAAATGCATTAAATTTAAGCTACATTTTATACTATTTTAACGAAGGATAGTTCCATGAAATGCCTTCATGGCGCGCCACGTTTATAAGGGTTCTTCGCTAGACCCAAAGTTGGTCAAATGTTACCCGAGTGGGATGACTCGCATCCCGAGTTGCATCGTTTGAGGCCGTAGTCTAGACTTTAGTCTATTGCCTTGATGTGATTGACCGGATCATCCTCTGCTCGTTGTCCCACTTCAAACTTGATTTCCTTGTCACCAACCCTCAATGTTAATCTTCCATCACTCATATCCACTATGGCTCGTGTTGTGGCAAGAAAAAGGTCTTCCTAATCTGAACGGGATTTCGGTGTCTTCTTTCATATATAGGTTTACAAAGTCGGCCGGAAAAAAAAATCTCCGGCCTTTACTAGCAGGATTTCGACGACACATTTAGGGTATTTTACCGACCTATCCGCAAGTTGTATGCTTATTCTTGTAGGATGTGGCTTGCTTAGCCCAAGTCAATTGAACATAGAGGTCGGCATTAAATTAATGTTGGCCCCTAAGTCGGCTAGTGCATGCTTATTGGTGATCCTCCAATGGAGCAAGGAATGGTGAAGCTTCCGGGATCAATCTTCTTTTTGGGGAGCTTGTTGAGGAATGTCGCCAAGCACTCTTCACTTAAGTTGACTTGTTGAATGGATTCAATCTTCCTTTTGTGAGTGAGGAAATCTCTTATAAACTTGGAGTATTTTGGCATTTGAGTGAGGACTTCCACATAAGGGAGATTGATGTGAAGTTGTTTAAGCAAACTTACGAACTTAGTGAATTGCTCGTCGGTCTTTTGCCGTAGTAAACGACCGGGGTAAGGGACCGGTGGTGGGTTGGTTGATTCGGTATTTTGGGGTTGAGTATTTTCTTGGTTATTGGTAATGGTTGCTTTTATAGAGAGTGAATCGGGTTGTTGTGGTATTGGTTCGATTTCGGGTCCTACCTTCTGGTTTCTTAAGTTGATTATGTTTACTTGGGCTTTTGGGTTTGTTTCGGTCTTACTAGGTAAGGCTCCTTGTGGTCTTTTGGAGAAATTTTGGCCAAGTTGGCTTAATTGTTTTGCGATGTTTTGCATGCTAGCCCTTTGGTTCCTAATTTCGGCTTCGGTTTGCAGGAACCTTTCCGAGTATTTTTTATCGGATTCGGAGAAAAGGCGAGTGATGAGGTCCTCAAGCCTTTCCCTTCCTCCTTGTTGTTGCGGTTGGAAGCCTTGTTGCTCATTTTGAGGTTGTTGAAAGTTGGATCGTTGGTTTTGGTTTTGCTGGCTACTACCCCATGAATCTCTCCAACTGAAATTGGATTGATTTCGTCATTCGGGGTTGAAAGTGTTACCTTGTCCCCCGGTGGACGAGGGCGATTGTTAAGGTAGTTTACCATTTCTGTTTAATTTTCCCCATCTTTCATACAACTCCAGTTTTCATGTGGCTCCCTGCACCCTTCACAAGCCATAACCGAAGCATTTTTTGACAATTCTAATTTTTTTTATTTTTGTGGAAAGAGCTTTGATTTGGGCTTGTAAAGAGGTGTTTTCATCTACCTTATGGACTCCCGTGGCTATGGATTTTGAGCCTCGAGGGGTGTGCCATTGAAAACTGTTTTGAGCAATTTCTTCAATTTGATTATAAATTTCGGTGGGACGACGATTACCAAGGAGACCCCGAAGTTTGAGTCAAGGATTTGTCTTCTGTGTGGCAAAAGCCCATTATAGAATGTGGAGACTTGTTTCCATACCTCTAAACCATGATGAGGGCATTTCCTTAACAACTCATTGAACTTTTCCCAAGTTTCATACAAAGATTCCCCGTCCTTTTGAGAATATGAATTAATTTCATTCATTAATTTAGCCGTTTTAGCGGGAGGGAAATATGTGTATAGAAATTTTTGGGTAAGTTCATCGCAAGTGTGGACAGATCCACTTGGGAGAGTGTTGAGCCAGGCCTTGGCTCGGTAACATACGAAGCCGGATGGCATCGTTGGAGGCTCCGTTGATCCAAAAAGTGTCACATATTTCCAAGAAATTGGTAATTTGTAAATGAGGATCTTCGTCAGGTAGGCCGTGAAAGGTGGCGGGATTTTGGAGCATTTCAATTAGATGGGGTCGAAGCTCAAAGTTGTTAGCATCGACATTTGGCAGGTTAATAGCTGCTCCAAGATTACCGACCCTGGGCCATAAGTAATCCATTAAAGTACGTTGATCCGCCATGGGAGGGTCTTCCTCCGAGGCATTTTGTTGATTTTTGGCTTTTTAATCTTTTTCTTAAAAAGCGCTCGGGTTCCTCTAGTGGTTCTTTTATGTCTTTGTCGGAGTTGGAGCTCATGCACTAGGTTGATTTTGCGATGTATGTGACTCAGTGCTGGTTCATGCGATTAAAAACACAAAAATTTAGTTGATCAGAAGGTTCAACACAGCCCGTGTTCAATGGACACGACCACTTGTTGGATTAAAGTTTTTCTATTTTCTGGATCCCCAGCTACTAAGAGTAGGGCACGGCCCGTGTTGCACCGCACAGCCCCGTGTCTGTCCTTCTTTAGCTCAGATAATGAAATCTTTTTAGTTTAAAACCTGGGCACGGCCCGTGTCTTATCAGGCACGGCCCCGTGCTACAGTCTGCAGAAAAATGTAAAAAACAAAGAAAAATCCTAAAAATTAAAAGAAAGGGATAAAAATGAGTAGGCCGTTAATTTTAAACTTTCTTAAAATCCATGTGTCCCTGGCAACGGCGCCAAAAACTTGACGTGTGCGAGCGTGGTTATAATCTTAGGTCTATTTTAAGCACTTTTTACCCGTGGATCAAGATTTAAATTTATAAAACACGATACAATACTACCACTCTACACACGTTAGGGCAAGTGCACCCATCGTGAACGTAGTATGTGAAGGTAAGATACCGAGGTCGTCCAAAGACACAAGAGCTTTTAATACCGGCTTATCGTTAACATCTAATCTAACAAAATTTTGATAAAAGTTTTGAATGATAAAATAAAGATAAAAATGTAAGTAAAAATAAAAATAAATAAATAGACAAGAATGAATCACTTGGTTCTATCTCCTCTTTTATATTTCCTTTGATGATTTCCGCACTTTGGCCATTTTAAGAGATTATCTTAGTTATATTAGTAGACCCCTCTTGTGAAGGCGACTTTACCCTCAACCCATTGGTCTGAGTCAGCAGGGATACTGTCCCGCAGGGTCGGAATATTTGATAAGTAAGTTATTAATGCCAAATATGGTAGGCCCCTCTTATGAAGGTGACGTTACCCTCGGCCATATTGGTCTGAGTCTGCAGGGATAAAGTCCCGCAAGGCCGGATAGAGTTTTAATAGTAGTTTATTTATAAGGAGTTTAAGTCGTTCTTACTTCCCCCTTCTAGGCAATTAACATGCTTTATATAAACCGTAAAGATAGAATGAATGAATGAATGAATGAATGAATGAATGAATCAACAAGACATGAAGAAATGTTTAACTAAAGTTCACTTTTAATATGAAAAAACTAGTTATTAAAGTGATTAATACATACCCAAATAAAAAGTTGCCAAAGATTGGAAATCAAAAGTAAAACATAAAAGATTCGTCTTCACCAAGTGATGTAAGAGATTTAGCCAAGCATTGCCTTTGTTTGACAAAAACGCTTACTATCGATCTAGGATCCCGAGACTACTACACACTCTAAAAGATAAAAGATGGATGATAGTGGTGGGTGTTGGTGTTGTAGTGGTGGTGGACCGATGGCAAGTGTGAGAGAAGTGGTTTGCCAAGGGATGCATTTCTCCAAAGCTAAACACCTCTATTTATAGCTGGAAACAGAGGGCAGGCACGGCCCCGTGGTGACAAGTTTCTCTCCCTTCATTAACTGAAGGTGTCAGGTCTGTGACTAACACGCCTCGTGGGGTTATAGCACGGCCCCGTGGTCAATGTACTTGTTGTACTATCAAGACTCTGCGAATCTTAAAATTGACCACGGGCCATGTTGAGGTGGCACGGCCCCGTGTTGGTTGTCTTTGCTGTTTGTCTTTTCTGCAGAGAAACTTCATTGGGCACGTCCCCGTGCCAAGGCTTCCGTCTTCTTTGTTTTTTGTTGCTTTGGATGTGTATTGGGGTTCGGCAAGTTGCGTCATTCCTTCTTCATCGTATTTGTGTTGGTTTTTGCTGTTAATTTGTTCCTTTTGTTCATTTAAGCTCTTTTGATCCTGTAATTTAAAAGTAAACAAAGAAACGTGTTTTTTCCAACATTAGTACTGAAAAAATGTTGATTTTATGCTTTGTTTGATGTAATTTATATGTTGCATTTTGCGTACACCAATGGTCTTGGAATCCTCGTTTCCGTATGTGGTTTACTCGTTCATGCATGGAAAATCATCTAGGAAAACACAGATAGATGTTCCAAGTGTTTGGGGTGCCAATACCTAAACAAACCCTACGCACTTGCAATGTACTTGCGATAAGACATGACAAGTCTTGTTAGTGGGCAATTTGGATCAAACAATTGGCAACTATTTTGGAAACCCTAAATTAATCGTGGTCTTGAAAATGCAATGTAATCGATTAGTAATGTTTAAATATGGCATTGTTATGGCCTAATATTACTTTGTATAATTTTTCATATTAGAAGTTGTAATTTATTGATTTGTAAGATTTGTACTATTTATTGTCTTTGTATGATATGATATGTGTATGTATTCTATAAGTATATTTTTGTATTGATATGAATATGAATCAACATGTGTTTTATGATAAAAAGACATGTTGTGGCACCATATACATTGTGTAACAAAACCAAATGAAAAATACAAGACTAGGCATGTTGGCTGCCAACTTGGAGCTCTTGGAGTTAACCATGAAAACTTTGCCGAACTACCAATTTAGTTTATTTGCAAAGTGTGGCATTGGGGTGTCGGCTAATAAACAAATACCTATACGGTGGTCTTGGAATCCTCGGTTTCGTACGTGCTTTACCCGTCCATGCATGGTTTGTCACTGATGGTATGTGAGATGTATTTCATGATTAAAAAATAAAAAAATAATAATAACAAAGACATGATAAGGCAGGCCCAGCCGTAGGGTGTGCCGGATGGGCCACCGAACAGGGCCCAAAATATTCAGGGGGCCCAAAAAAATCCTATTTTATATATTAATTATATAAAAATCAAAATAGTTCACATATGTTGATATAGCTCAGTTGGCAAAGCCCTTCTTTCATTTCACTTAATTAATTGAAGGTCAGGTAATTGCTTATTTATTGATATTTCTTCCACTTAATTAATTAAAGGTCAAGTAACTCCTTTGTTATAATATATAAATTTATGTGTATAGATTTATGATTTAGTTAATGGCAAAGGTTACATTAATTCTACTTCTAAACTACATTAATAAATACTAAAAATAATTTTGTATGTTAAAAAAAATCTTAAATGGCCTAGATTTATGAAACAAAAACTTTTTTGGCCTTTTAACAATTTTGGATTTGTGATTTTGTGGCCCAATTTGTCAATTTGGCTGGATTTGAATGTATGGAGATCTCCTAAGGCCCAAATTTTTTATCTCGTACAGGGCCAAAATTATTTTTTTTGTGATTTTCAGAGACGGCCGTGTGACAAGGGTTTGTGTGGATGGATTTCCCGACTGGCTTAAAATTTGTGAGTGTACATTTAGATATTTTGACCTAAAACTCGCATAGGAGATGGATAGGTTGGCCGTTTGGAAGGGTCATAATGAATGGGGCGTTGGAGTTCCCCCATTGTTCGGATCATCGGATCTTATTGTTCGTCTGGTGTCGTTGTATCACACTAATCACTGACCATGTGGTTTTTGTCTATCTCGAGTCTTTATGATCCGTATATAACTTTTACCTGTAATCTTGGACCAGTATTTGTATTGTTAATCATAATGATTTAGACGTACTTATATCATCAACTTGTAATTTCCAAATGTCGTTCACTGTTTTTTGTCCCTTAGAAACCGTCTACACTTGTCACTTCTAGCGTATAAGCTCCAAGTCTCAGTCAACCACAGGAACCCAATTCATGCCCCTTAGATACTTTTAAACGTAGGTTGTCGAAGTGGAAAGTGTCAACTTTATCTATTGCAGGGAGAGTTACTCTGATCAATTCAGTTTTACACAGCTTACCTACTTATTATTTCGCCTTATTTAAGGCTCCAGTTAAAGTGATCGATACTTTGGAAGGTCTAATGAGGCGTTTTCTTTGGGGAGGCTCGGATGAGGTGAAAAAAATGAGTTGGGTCTCTTGGGAGATTGTCACAAAACCAATTAAAGAAGGTGGGTTGGGTTTGTCGACATTGAAACTAGATAATAATGCGTTGCTCATAAAATGGTTGTGGAGGTACTTCACGGAAAGCCAATCGTTATGGAGAAAGGTTGTTGATTCTCTTCATGGGTCGAACCGTAGGTGGGGGTGGCTCCAATTCGTAATGAATTGACGGGGGTTTGGAAAACGCTTGTCACTGCTTGTAATAAAATTAAGATAGATGGGATTGGGGTTAGTTCTATGATTCGGGGCAGGGTTGGGAATGGGACTCAAATTCGTTTCTGGGTTGATATATGGTTAGGACAGCAAGCGCTGAAGGAAAGGTTCCCTAACCTGTTTAGAAAAGAAAAAAACAAGTTGTGTGTTGTCGCGGATAGATGCGAGTGGTCCGAACGAGAAGTTGTTTTCCGGAAAGAACTCGACTGTGGCGGACATTGTTGCGGATGTTAAGTCGTTGGCTTTCTTGTGGTATAAACATCGATTTAAAGATGAAATTGTAGAGTGGGAGAGATGGCGTTCTTTTGATGTTATGTAAGTTCTTGGATTTTTGTTTTTTCGCCTTGCTTTCCCCTTCTTGGGGATAGCTTGTGCTTTTTGGTTTTGAATGAAGTTTGCTTTTCAAAAAAAAAAAGTCTCAGTCAACACACGTTATGGTGGAAAAGATATCAACTTTTTTAAGATTAATATATATTTCTAGCTATGATGTGATTAATAAAAGGCAAGTGTAGCATGTCTTACGTAGGTACGATACATATTGATGATCGGATATGTTGCTTGTGGACTGAATAATGTGTTAAAAATATCAACGGGGTTGGGTCATGGGTGGCTTTGTTGTATTTATTTGTAACTAGTTGGATGCCTGTTCGCGTTGCGAGGCGCTAAGCCGAATATTTCTTAGTTTCATTATAATACGATCTTAACAAAAAAAACATCAAGTCAACCAATTAAACCAAAACAATATCATAGTTTTGCTAAAAAAAGAAAAAACTAAAACGATGGCAATCTTGTAATTTTGAGCTGGGGGCAAAATAGTAATTTGTCAGAAACAATGAGCGAGCGTTAGACACCTGCTTGATACAAAAGTTAGATTGAGTCAAACAAGTAAAATAAAAACTACTATAGTTTTGCAACAAAAAAACATAGCAAGACTACAAATTTTAACTGGGAGAAAAATCGTAAATCTTTTAATTGAGGGCAAACTCGGGTAAATTCGTAATTTTGGGGTAAAACAAAATTTTGTTTTGAACCGGGGCAAAATCGTAATTTGTAGCTAGGGACAAAAGCATAATTGTATTTAGAACTTAGGGAAAAAGCGTAATTTTCAACTCAGGGCGAAATAGTAATTTTTGAAAAAGGGGTAAAATCATTTTTTTTAACTGAGAGCAAAATCGTAATTTTGAGTTAGGGAAAAAAACTAAAATGATGACAAAACTACAAATTTTAATTGGGGTTTGTAACTTTTTAAATGAAGGGAAACTCATAATTTTAAACTAAGGACAACTTCGTAATTTTAAGCTGGGGTGCAAAACAATAATTTTATTTTGAACTGAGGCAAAATCATAGTTTTGAAGTAAGGGCAAAATCGTAACTTATGGTTGCGGTGCAAAAGGATAATTTTATTTTGAACAGGCAAAATCGTAATATTGAACTCAGGGTAAAATCGTAATTTTTCAAAAGGGGGCAAAATTATATTTTTGAACTTAGAGCAAATCGTAATTTTAAGCTAGGGGGAAGGCATAATTTTATTTTGAACCAGTGACAAGACTGTAACTTTAAACTGGGGATAAAATCGTAAATTAATTGGACCATCAAGGTTGTCTATTGAATTTGTTTGATCATATACATCTATGAAACTACTCAAACACGTATACTATTGATGATGCTTAATTATAGTTATACTTATCTTAAAAAAAAAATTTGTTTGATCATATACATCTATGAAACTACTCAAACACGTATACTATTGATGATGCTTAATTATAGTTATACTTATCTTAAAAAAAAAGGTAAAAAAATAAGAAAATAAGGATGGGCCTGCCGCCCTTTTTCACCAATGGGGTGGCAAAACTATTTCCTGTCATCCTGTTTTTGTTTTTGTATATGTAGATTTTTGTATATGTAGGTAAATTAGGCAGGCCACCCATGGTGGTGTCCGACATTTAGTTTACCCAAGTAAGTGATTAACTAACGGGCGGTGCTAGTTTTAGGAGCTTGTTTGTAAGGTAAACTGTATATATAAGGTTATCACACTCTCTAAATTGGAGAGTCCCATATTGGCCAATTGGTCAGGCTATGTTGTCTGACTTCAAATTTTGGTTTTCTTTGGCGTCCCCCAGGATACCATACCGCCGACTGTCACTTGACAGTCGTGGTGCCACCACAAGAGCATAACTCTCTAGCGTAGCACACGGTGGGATGAACATCCGGTTGGACTTGGGAATCAAACTGACAACCTCACACAATGCCTAGCTCAAACCCTTCTGACACAAATGAGAATTGAACTTTAGTCTCAACTGAAAAACCCAATCTACCTACCATTAGCCCATAAGTGAGAGGATAGTTTTAGGAGTCTAAAAGTCTTTCTTGTTCCAACATAGGCCAAGAGGAATAAGAATCTACTTTGTTTTAATATTAAACATACTATCTACATAAATCACGGTGATAAGTAAATGAAACAGCTTAATTTGAAGAAATTATATACAGATAGTATATATTTATTTGTTTATAGATTTATTTATTTATTTAATTATTTATATATTTATTATATCTCAATTGTTTATACTTACTTGTTCTATAAGTAAGTATCTGTGCAACTTATCAAGTTGACTTTTTAATTATAGGTTGTATGTATTGCTTGGTTGGAAAGGAATAGGATGATGAAAATGACAATATACCAATTGGTCTACTATATCATATATATGAGTTTACTTTCATTGTTTTCATTGTTTAAAAGACATATAATATACTAATCAGCCGAATGAGAGTGGAGAACATTAATTATATTTCCACTATCTCCTTTTATGTATTGTAAACATTAAAGAAACAAATGGTTGGATTTAAAAATAACTTTTCGCGAAGAAGACCGTAAAAATTTAAGGGTGGAGAGAGTTATCTAGTTTCTTTGATTTTTTAGTTTGTCATATTAGAGCCACATTAGATTTTTAGCTGGATGGGAGTGGAGAATATTAGTAAATTGCACAAAATATCCTTTATGTTTTCTCAAACTTGCAGGTTCAATCCTTAATGTTTAAAAGTTGCTAAAAACAGCCTTTAAGTTTATTTTTGTTGTGGGTTCAATCCTTTACAGCTAACCACGTTATTTTCTTCAGTTAAGTTTCCTCACATGCATAACATGTGAGGGTATATTCGTCATTTTGGTTGATCTTCCACCCACTTCAATTATAAAAAAAAAAGAATATTTAAGTTTTAACCTAGTTTAAACAAAGTTTGGTAAAACGTACGCGACTACAGAGGAGCACGATTACCGTTTGATAGTGTTTAAGTCTAACTTGCGGCGTCCTAACCGTCACCAGTTGCTGGATCCGACTACTGAACACGGTGTTACGAAGTTCTCTGATTTGACGGCATCGGAGTTCCATGAGAGGTATCTAGGGTTGAAGAGTCGTTTGTCTTTTTCGTCTGATGCGAATAAGGCGCCGATTCTTCCAACTGATGATAATCCTGAAGAGTTTGATTGGCATGATCAAAATCTGTGTTAATCTTTACAGCTTAGTGGGCTAGCTTAACAAGATTCCTATCTTAATTCCGGGTTCGCCGGAATCCAGCGAAGTCGCCGGAGAAGAAGACCGGAAAAGAGGGTGTTTAGTTTTTAAAAGTTTGGTTTTATTGCACATTAGTCCCTACGGTTACAATTTTTTTAAAATAGGTTAAACCTTAAATATTCTTTTTTCTTATAATTGATGTGGGTGGAAGATTAACCAAAATGACGAATATACCCTCACATGTTATGCATGTGAGGGAACTTAACTGAAGAAAATAACGTGGTTAGTTGTAAAGGATTGAACCCGCAACAAAAATAAACTTAAAGGCTGTTTTTAACAACTTTTAAACATTAAGGCTGGAACCTACAATTTTGAGGAAACATAAAGGATGTTTTGTGCAATTTACTCACATTAATTATATATCCACCATCTCTTATTATACATCGTAAAGATTAAAGAAACACATGACTGGATTTAAAAATAACTTTTCGTGGAGAAGACTGCAAAATACATGATCTTTTAAGGGTGAATAGAGTTATCTAGTTTCCTTAGTTTTTTTTAGTATATTACATTAGCTTTTTTAGTATATTACATTAGCATCACATCAGCGTTTTTTAAATTTTTTTATAATTTTCTCATATTTCTCCATTTTACAGAGAACAAATAGTCTTGAAATTCTCTGTTTTCATAGTTCATATTTAATTTTAAATTAGATTAAAAAATAACTAATATGTAAACACACACATATGTGGATACATGTGTGTGATAGAAGTGTGTGTATATATATACATGTGCGGTGTCTGTGATAAGCAGTGTGTGTATATATTGAGTCCCCGAGGATCAGTGAGTAATCACCGTTCTACAGTAAAAAAAAACCATGAAACTAAGGGAGGTGTGCTCGGTCTAGGCCGCACCTTCCCCGGCTCTCCTCAGGCTCGACTCCAACCACCCTATTTGATATTTGACAGCATAACGTAATTGGAAATGGCTATTGTAGATAATACTAGTGGGTAATGGTTGCGTGTTGTCGTAGCTCAATCGACTTGTATAGAAATACAAGAACCATAAAAAATAACTTTGAGAAAAAATAATAGTTGAGACATGTCCAAAAAGATATCGACACGTCTTTCACATCGATCGAAAACTATAATCCAATGTTGTTCAATTGTACCTGTTCATTTTGTTACGACAAAAATTGAAAACCCTAAAAAAATTAATTATGACACCGGTCCCAAATTACTGGCACCGGTTTTGATTGGACAACATCGGTCCAGTTTGTTACGGTATCAATACTTGGTACAATTTACAATACCAATGTATTACTCTATTTTGAATATAACTTCATTTTCAATTATACTATATTGGTATAAGGAGGAAAAAATTAAACAAAAATGTATATTTAATTTTTTTAAAGGTTAACGAACACAGTTATTAAAGAACATTCAAAATTATTAGAAATGTAAATGGATCAAAGTCGTGTATTATTTATTTGAATAAAATCTTTTAAGTAAACTTCATTTAGTGAGAAGAGAACAAATTAATCTAGAGCCTACATTAATATCATCAATGGATGTAAATAATAATGACAATTATACATATATTAAAAACACAACTTAATTTTTACTATTATAATAATAATAATAGTAATATATAGTTTTTAAAATACTTTTATTATTTTTATATTATAACAATAATTAATATTTTTTACTTTCTATAAATACATTTTGATATTTTACTTAACTTTGATGGATTTTTTTGTATCATGGAAAATACCGTTACCGTACTGTTCGGTTTCGGTATATGAAGGTAAAAACGGCACCAGACTGGTACAGAAAACGTCAAAAGTCTGTACCGAATTGATATTGAAAATCTTTTAGTTCGGGAAACTCACTACTGCTTGCTCATCCCTGGTCACGGGTAACGTACGAACAAAGGTATCGCACAACTTTTTTTGTTGATTTTTTTCAACTTTTAATGATTTCTTTTTTTTTTGTTTCAATGGTAGGGATGAACTTGGTGCCAACCGATACTGAATCGGTACTGGTAATGCAAATACCGGTTATTGTACCAGTATATGAAGGTAAAAAACAATAGCGAACTGGTATCAGGAACACCAAAAGTCAGTACTGAATTGGCACTTAAGATCTTTTGGTTCGGGAAATTAGGTGTCGGTACCCAGTACCATTTGCTCGACTCTGACGACGGGTTTCATACGAACAACATCGTTACCATACAACTTTTTTGGTTGATTTTCTTTCGGTTATCCTTTAGTTTTTTTTTCTACATTTTCTTTTTATTCATATCAACGATTCCGTTCGTAACGTGCTTGTAGTGATTTCAAAACACGTGTAAACACGCACTAAATAAAAAAAAAGTTCGCCGTAACGCGAAGAATTTCTTTAAACCTAGTTATGTAAATAGGTGACCATCTTATATTTATCTTTTAAATGAAAAAGCAGTTTGAACATTTTGGTATAGGAGACTAATTAAATATAATGACGATTACAATGTGACTTGTATCCTTTATTTATCTCTCTAATTAATTCGTAAAAAAATACTTTATTTTACAAACAACAAAATTTATCCTACACATATCGAAATTTATCCTACATATATCTTACACATCCTTCATCATAAATTAGGTCTCTTTTGAAAGAGTATATTTTGAAATTGAGTTATTTATTTAATTTAGGAGTTAACTGCTATTTTTGTCCCTGAGATTTGTTCACTTTTTCCATTTCAGTCCAATTTTCAAAAATGCACCATTTTCCTCCCTGACATACTGGAAACGTGCCATTTCAGTACAAAAATCATAACCCAGTTAAGTCAGTGTGTAAATAAGGACTGATTATGTAAATTTGTTAATATAAAGGACCGTTTAAGTAATTTATTTAAGTAGAAAAATAAAGAATAAAGATTTATTTAAAACATACATATACACACATAAAATACATACACAAACACTGATAATACATAAATACATACACAAACACCTGCACCACCGGTCTCCACCACGCCACCACAGCCACTCCCGCCACCAACCACAGCTACCACCTCCATCACATCTCCGGTCACCACAATTCACCTCCACCACTGCAACCGTCGTCATGACCACCGTACCACCGCCCTCTGGTCTTCTTCTCCGATGAAGCATCACCCCGCACCACCTCCGGCGACCAAGAATCACCACATCCACCCCATTCCCTCTCTTCTGAACTTGCTTAAACTTCCCTGAATCAGGAAAATTATCAAACAAAATCGACACTTTATCACCCATTCCTGGTCTTCCCAACACATGAAACAAAGCAGAATAAGCCCATGGTGTAACCAATGAAGGCTCCTGGAAACTCATCCACTCAAAGAAATACAAACCTCCCCTAAAGTCACATTCTCCTGCAAATTCTTAACAATTTCAATAATCCCATTCACACAATCACTCCCACTACTTATTCCCACTTCAAATTCCTTTCCAGACTCACTAACATCAATGTCTAGTGCCCCGTATTCATCTGGATTTAATTCGGGTTGTTCGGGATTTAATTCGGGTTCTTGATTGGTGATGGATGGGGATAGGTGCCAAGAAGAACGGCGGTTTTTCTGGAGGGTGAATTTTCCTTCATGTGGGGTGTCTGGATACTGAGAAAAAGTTTGAAATTTGAAGAATTTATGAATTGGGTCTGTGATTGTTTCATCTTTTTGGGGTTTAATTTGTGGGTCTGATGTGTCTTGTTCTTGTTCTTCGAGGAAAGGGAGGAAGATTGAGGATGAAGGGTTTTGATTTGGGGGTGAAGTGGCAGAGAGAGATGTGTGTTTTGTGGGTTTAGATAGAGAGGTTCTGTAGCCGCGAAGATGACGGTGGAAAAGGGTGATGGACGGTGGGAGAGTGAAGATCGGTGGGGATAGAGGATGGTAGTTGATGGTGAGGGTGAGGGTGTGGTGTGTGTACATATTATACATTTTATAATTATATGTATATTTATACATTTTACTTAAATGGTCCTTTATATTAACAAATTTACATAATCAGTCCTTATTTACACTGACTTAACTGGGTTATGATTTTTGGACTGAAATGGCATGTTTCCAATATATCATGGAGGAAAATGGCGCATTTTTGAAAATTGGACTGAAATGGCAAAAGTGAACAAACCACAGGGACGAAAATGGCAGTTAACTCTCAGTTAGCTAATTCAAGGGAACAGAATAAACTAATCAATTACGTAAAATTACCCATATACCTTTACAATAACTTTATTGATTGGTTGGTGAAATCCATATACTCGAAGCATCTAAATTTACCGATTTGTGTGAAATTGAGTTCTAGAATACACTACTTTGAGACCGTTTGTATTTTGGAGGTCTCAAATATTAGAGGCTTAACAGAGCTTTGGGGTGAAGCTAGCGAGGACGGGATATCAAAACAATGCAAAGTGGTGAAAATCAGCCAAAAACAGCACCCCATGTCCCAGATGATGGGTAAGGGAATCTGGGTCACCGCCCAACGTCTGTACAAGCATGTGCAGAGAAGGTTCGGCGTCTGACAACAGCCTATGGGCGTCCAGAACGCATCTAACAAGTGTCTGGGACACCAGAACATGTAACAGCCCTGAAAATCAGCTTGTTGACCAAAACTAAAAGAGGATTTCAAATCTTTTCATAGTACTCTCGTTTGGGGAACTCCTCGGGGACATTGCTGTGCGATTTTTGGCTATCTTAATCATTGCGACTCGCATTCCATCACATATATCAATATTGAATCAAGGTTTTTTGAAGATCAAACCACAAGAATGAGTGGCTAATCTCTTGAAGATCATCCATGGGTGTACAATTTTCCTTAGACTTTGTTCATGCACATGTGGTTTGAGAAATAAACTTTTGTAATCATTTGGTTAAAGTTGCTTGATTTTAAACTCATATTGTTATAAACTAATGATTGTTAAGATCTTCTTGCATCATTGACATTATAAGATGATAATTGCTATTAGTTTTAATTCATGCTAGGGTTTGTTAATTAGTCTTGATTTATAAAACTTACAATTGTCTGATATTCATATCGTGAAGGTTTACTTGCACCATTTACATATGATAGACGAATGTTAATGTCTAAAATTAGGGTTTCAAATTAACAAATTCAAGAAATCAAATTTCACTAATAATCAAATTGTTTGTGCAAATTCTCCCTAATTTTTACTAATCCAAACCCAGGTGTGGTCCTCAATCAAATATTGTTTGCAAATCCATCTTAATTACCGTTCTTGATAATTCATTATCATAATCAATTGCATTATTGTGTTTCTACAAACATTAAGATTCATAGTGTGGTTTCCACTTTCAAACAACTTTAACGGATAAATAACAAGCTTCATAACAAGTGATGTGCTAAAAGTAGTTTATTAATTAACGACTAAATTAACCTAATCTAGACACGAAGTTATATTCTAGACTCTCTAAAACTCAACTAAACTACTAACCGACAAGTGAACCGATCGACTCTAGTAAGCTAAGCAAGTCCGGAAATCGAACCCACAGGACTCTTTAAATTATGTAAATTAGACTAACTAGACTTAAGACTGACACGACTCTAACTATTCTTATTTTTTGAAGGGGGGGTTTTCTAATATCCTAAAAGTGCAATTAATTAAAGACTAATTAACGAAAACTACTAAGACGCGAATAAGACTTGGGTTCAATTCAGATGTTGATGAAAGACTACCTACGCTGGAATCCCGGATGCTATCGGTAATACTTTTACCGGATACGGATTGTTATGGAACAAGCATCATAAGTTGCTAAACCTAGAGAGAAACCGAACAGGACCCCCGACCCTTCTCGGTAAGACACCTATGGAACCCTAAAGGCTGTTAAGAACACCGGTTTTGTCTAGACTCCCTTATGATTATATAACTGTTTTATGAAAAGTACCTTAATGTGACCAACTCCCTCACGGTATGAGAGTCTAAGGTAACTTGGGTTCTTGATTCGACTCAACAGACAATGATTGATAAGGCAACTAAGACGGGCTTCTAACGAGGACCTACCTAACAATTTACCAACCTAGACCTACCGATAACCTCGCACCTTTCGGTTGTTAAGATTATTAGAATACCTAGACCTACTCAATTATTGAGTATCGCTTCTATGGTATATCGGCTGATTAACCAAATGAATCAAAAACACAAAGTCAATGATCTAACACAATCCTATTATATGAAAGACATTCAACTAAGATCATGCGAAACAATAAACAATGATTAAACAAATCTAGATACGCAAACACACCGAATCAACAATCAAGCTCGTTACTTTAACATAAAAATTTCATAAACAATAAGTATCCAAATAAAAATAGCAACTTTAACATCCGTTCATCATTAGCCTATGTAGTTCTTAAGTTTTAGCCGGGCATCGTAAATAATTCGAAAACAAGAGTTTAACAAGATCGCAAAACATGGTTAAGAGTCAAAAATCAAAGAACAAATGAACTCGGATGATAATACCATGAGCCGAACGATCCTAGAGCTTCTGACCTTCAACGATACTTCTTCTCCCTTGATAATGCTCCAAATGCTTGCTAATTTTCGCCCAAGATTATGCAAATTCGTCTAAGGTTGGGAACTGTGTGATTCTAGGGATGGGATGAAATGGGAAGCCCAAGACCTCTATTTATAGTGGTTTTCTGGAATGGAGGCACGGGCGTGCCAAGTACTATGCACGGTCGTGCATAGTACTTGGGAGATACATGTACACAAATTCTTCAACTTCATAGGGGTATGTTGGGTAATTTTGAAGATGCGTGAGCGTACCAAGTATATGCACGGTATTTGCGTCAGCACGTGTCCCAAGACTTTCTTCAGACTTGTCAACTTTGTTAGATCTCGAAGCTTCTGAATTTGATCTTGACTTGTCACGACCGTGCCTAAGTATTTGCACGGCCATACTTAGCTGCTGAGTCTTGGTGAATCGTTGGTTAATGCACGACCATGCTTAGTGTGGGCACGATCGTGCTCGTCAGACACTTTTTTGGCATTTTCTTCATACTTAGAGGCCAGGATTTCTGGAAACTATTACTTTTTGTACTTGGAGAAATAAGAAGGACGAGAGTCTTTTTTCTTTTTGCGAGTTGTCTCCTAACTATAATTGTCGCTTCTTTCATTTGTCCCATACGAGAATCCTTTAGACTTATTGTGGAATACGCATGGCCATGCATATCTGCTGACTTCTTACTGAGGTTTGACCATGGTCTTGCTTCGATACATTTGTTGACCATCTTGGGTTTACTTTTTAACTTCTTCCTGAAGACTTGGTGATGCACAGTCGTGCCCAGAGCCTGGCACAAGCGTGTGTATATGTGTCTTTTGTTTATTCTTCAAAATTCTGGATTTTTGCCTTGTTTTGGTGGGATTACTATCCATATGGTTGATCTCTTGGGAAGTATTCACTTAGGCAACCTAAAACAAATTCGTGAGCTCTTTGTGGGCAAAACGATCAATATGGGTGGTACGAGAGACCGGATGTTACATCAACGATGTGGTCGGGAAGAACGGATCTAAAAATCAAACTAGATGAGGAAGCAACACAACCAATATCACATATCAATAATTAAAAAAATGATCAATAGAATAGGATATATGGTGCTTACCTTAGTTATGTAGAAATCGACATTTGATTTTGGCAGGGATGAATGCATGAGGTTTCAATCTAGGGTTCAAGCTTCACTTCATGAAGAATCGATTAAGAGTTCAACGATTTCATGTGAGGGATCGATTTAGATGAGAATGTCATACATCGATTTAGGGTCCAAATAGCAATTCCATATGAGGAATCGATTTCGGTTTTGATGAATGCCATTCATCGGTGGAAATTAAATACCATTTAGAAGAAACTACAAGACAAGAACAATAGGGTTTGAACAACAAATAAAAATATTTAGGAAAATTGTAATTAATTTTTGCAAGAACTATTAAGTTCAACGAGCAATCACCTATTCACAACATGTACAGTTGCAAGCAGAGTTTGGCATTTTGTCTCTAGGTGGTGTTAAATTACTCCTTTTTATGTTAACATGGTTAGGGATCTTTCGGAACTTCATGATCATATTGGATTACGAGGGGCTTAGCGAAAAAGATTTTTCATCGGATTGTGATGGTGAGCTGCTGGAGCATTTGGCTGGCCATAATTGGTGTTAAATTTTCTGATGATCATGCGCGGACAGAAGATATTTGTAGTGAAATTAAATCGGTCGGGTTTTTGTGGTATAATAGTAGATTTAAAAGTAAGTCCATGTCTTGGTCCGAGTGGTGTAATATTGTAATTATGTAGTGTTCTCGTTGGCCTCCCCATTTTGTGGGCTGGTGGTTTTCTAATAAAGTTTACGTTTCAAAAAAAAAAATTAAGTAAGCTACCCATTTGCTTTAAGTTGGGCTGACTTGGGCTCTCACTATAAAGATATGGGCTAAATGGGTAGGGGTCTAGCAGGATGGACTATACACCTAAGTAGAGAACGGGTTATCGAGAATTCGTTGGAAACCTAAAGAAGACGACTTCAGTTCATCCCACTTTCCGGTAAGCCTTTTTGATGAGTTTTCTATTTGCATTTTGATGGAATTTGAAAAAAAAAAAAATTGAGTAATCCTCTTTCTGGTTCCTAAAGCGATAAGATGATGAATCAAGAGCTTATTTCTCTGTCATGGCGTCCTCTGTGTCTCCCCATCCCTGTAGCCGTAGGAAAGCCCAGCCCTTTTCTTCTCCGGGCAACTACAACATCACTTGTTCTAACGCCCAAAGAGAAAAGGGACCTCAGGAACCTCAAGAGAGACGAAAAAAGAAGCTATAACTGGAGAGAGGATGTGGAAGAGAGGCTGTTACAGAAGCCCAAGAAGCAGTTTAACTCATGGAAGGAAGAACTTAACCTTGATAAACTCTCTGAATTGGGTCCCCAATGGTGGATCCTCAAGGTCTCCAGGGCTAGAGGTAAGGATACTGTTGAGCGGATGCTGCAGGCTCTACATAAGAATTATCCTGATGTCGAGTTCAAGGTTTGTTGTCAATTCAGTAACTGTTAATGTTATTGTGAATTAGAATGTTAATTGTTAGATTTAAGATTATAATGTGAAAGTGTTTATTGCGATCTGGTGTTGTTGTTAAGTGCTATAGCTTGACTAGACAAATTGACATAGATTGATTTCTTGGTAAGCCATTTTTATCCGAAACCCAACCCGAATTCAAATTTCAAAGCCACCCTAACCCGAATTGGAAAACGCCCGAAGAACCCCAATCAGAAAACACCCGAAAAACCCCAACTTTGCCAACTTGAACCTTCTGTGGGTCGGTTATTATCAGTTATCAAGTCACTTTTTTCCTTCCAAAAACCTGAACAACCAGAGCCAAAACATGAAACCCAAAAAACCCGAACATTTTTTTTATAGATGCGTTTTTGGTTTGGAGTCCTAGTGTTTGGAACATTAAGTTTTGGGACTTTTGAATATTATAATATAATATTGTCAAATGATGTTTAAATTTTGATGAAATTTTTTTAGTAGCAATATGAATTTTGATGATATTTTGTAAAAAGAAAACATTTATTTTCATTTTACTTCAAAACCTGAAAACCGTACAACCCGACCCGAGCTAACCCGAACCCGACTAACCTGAACTTAAAATGGGCCGGTTATCGGGTCACTTTTTACTAACCAAAAACCTGAACAACCCGAAAAAAAAGTCTGATGAACACCCCTAGTCTAGTCATCTGTGTTTTGAACTATTTTAGTTTGCTGGCTGTACGATAAGATAAATTAACTCGTGTTGGGTTGACTATGTATCTCTGTTAATAAGGACTCTTTGGCTAATTGACCAAGGTTGACTATGAGAATCACTAAATAATTGGGAACCTATTTTAATCTTGGGCATCTTATTTCTCTTCCACTCCATGAATCATAATCGTCACTATGTTCCATGATCTAAGGCTATAATGCGGTTCCTTTGGTTTCTAGTTAACTAGTGATTCCCACTTTTAACTATTGGCCCTTAGGCTAACTATTTGTCTCTGTTAATCAGGATTCTTGGCTAATTGACTATTTGATCACATACAAGTAGCACTTTATCAACACTCTAGCTGTTTGATAGACCATTGTGTTTTGCTAGTATTCTTTTCCATGCTATTCACTTTGCTTAGGAGTTTCATAGTGACAAGATTCAATATAGTAATCACTCTTGATATCTAATTAATTATTGAAAATGAAGTAAAAGATGTCACGCCATTTCTATCACTTTAGATATTGATCCAAGAATAATATTAGACTAGTCATGCATTTAATTGTAATTTGTAAGTATCATAGTCTCAGAGGTATTTATGTATAGTATCCATTATCCAACCATACGCAGAGTAGAGCCCTACGTGGTTACGAATACACACAGTCAATATATGGAGCCCCTATACGTGGATTGTATAATTCGTCGCCAATCTCAGCATTTGACATTAACTGCACTTGTGAAACCGAGGGCTAATAGTGTTATTCCAAGTGTTAGGTAGTTAATAATTCCAAAAAGCATGTTATATAATTATTATTTTTTTCTCATTTTCTTTCACAACATTTGTGAATTAGGTATTCGATGCAGCCGTGCATGAGAAAAGTAAGCTGAAGAACGGAAAGATATCAGTTAAACCAAAGCCTCTATATCCGGGGTGTGTGTTTATACACTGCATACTAAATAGGGAACTCCACAATTTCATAAGAGAAGATTGTGAAGGGTTGGAGGATTCGTTGGACGCATGGTTGGAAATACGTAAGTAACACTCGTCCTTTAAGCTGCTTATCAGCAGGTTTTATTTCCTAAATCTTATTCAAAGGTAGGTTTCTTGTTGCAGAAAACGACAGATTAACAAACCGAGGCCCGTGTCCAAAGATGACGTGGAATCGATATTTGAAGAAGTAAAGGAAAAGCAGGAAGCAGCGGATAAAGCTTTTGAAGAAGAGCAAGCATCATCGGTTTCACCTTCTGCTAAAAAAACATCAGACAAGACAAAGAGTAGAAAACGGACTCTTTTAGGGTCTACTGTGCGAATCGTGTCTGGAGATTTTGTGGACTTTTCAGGCACTATAAAGAAGCTGGATAAAAAAAGAGGACTGGTAAGCATTCATTCCTTTTGCACAGTTAAATTAGTTGGTCATTTTATGTTGAGCAAAGTACAGGATGGTCCCTGTGGTTTACCAAAATTTTGGATTTGATCCCTAGCTTTCCAAAAGTACATGAATGGTCCTGTGTTTTGCAATTTGTAATGCATTTAGTCCCCGACTTTGCCTAAAAGCATGATATGACTGTGTGTTGCAGGCGACTGTTAGGTTTACGTTATTTGGGAAGGAAACTATAGCAGATTTAAATCTTAGCGAGATTGTACAAGAGCAGAAATGATGTGTAACATTGGTAGGCGACGATGATTGATTGAAGAAACCGTCAGCTCCCAGCCCTTGGTGATTGATTGTGTTGTTCCATCATAAATAGATCTTTAGTTAACATTGTTTTTTTTTTTTTAATCTTACCTTTAATGTAGATGGAAGGAATAATGAAACCACAGGGACTTGCCGTGTAATTTGTAGAGTGATTTGTCATTCCCTTTTAGTGTTGGTAGAGTGATTCACATCAAGATAATCCCCATGAAATGCGTATCGATCTCTACATACTTCTCGTTTTTTATATCACTTTCTCATGGGGATCATTAGCTTGTCACATGTGTAAGTGTAATAAAAAGTTTAAGTTAATTGAGTATTGGAATGGAGGATTCATGTCTATGAATTTGTCTTCTGTCGATTTGGTTATTAATGGCAGTGAAAAAATGCAAACGATTGGAGGTCATTGCAATAGACCCATCAATGCATTTATTTTTATTTTTATTTATTTTTTTTGTGTGTGCAAATCAGCCGAAAGCACATGAAGTGATGAACATCTTTGTAGCGTTGATACTTGGAATGGATACATTTGTTGTGATGTTTTTGGAATGGGTATTTGTTATGATTATTTTTTACAATATTTGGGATTTTCTTTAGAACTGAAGTAAAGACTGTACATGATGAAGCATGCATCTGCGAATGACAATTAAGTGGCATTGTGAAGGAGTGCGTTTGGATATTTGTTGGTAGTTTTATAATAGAGTAAACTGCCATTTTTGTCCCTGAGGTTTGGGCAGTTTTGCCACTTTAGTCCAAATTTCAAACCTTTTGCTTCTAAGGCCGTGTGGTTTCGTTTTTGTTGTCATTTTGGTCCAAATTTCAAATTTGGCCAGATTCCCCAACTGAAACCCTGATATTTTGTCTTTATCCTCAGGGGTATTTTGATCATTTACTCTTTATTATAACTCAAAATTGATTAAAAATAATTAAACCCAAAATGGCAGATCTGCACTCACTCGTCTCCCTCATTTCCACCACCATCACCTACCGACCACCGCTAACCACCACCTGCTGACACCACCCCACTAACACCACCCACTACCCCACTAACCACCACTTGCAGACAACATCCACCACAACCATAACCTCTGGACCACCAGGAACCACCATATAAACGATATAAACCCACCGGCATCAGCCAACCACCACAAAAAATTGGGCAAAATCAGCCTATCAGCAGTATCACCGTCCCCATATCAAAACCCCTTAAGTAGATCTGATCTGAGCTCGTTAGGCCACCACCACTCATACCTAAACCCTAGCCGTTCACGTTAGGCCACTTAGATCTGAGCTCAAAACATAAACCCTAGTCGCCGCCCCTTTTTCTTCGAATACTAAACCCCCACATTGCTAAGTTTTGTGGTGGTGGTGATTGCAGCAAAAGATAGAGAAGAGAGAGAGAGAGACGGGGGTGTTGTCTCCGTCGCTGCTGCCTCGGAGAGAGAGAAGAAAGAGAGAAGAGAGAGAAGGGGGTGGTCCGGTGTGGATGGCGGTGGTGCGGGGGTGGTGTTAATGGAGGGGGGATGAGGTGCAGTGGTGAGAAGGGGGGAGAGAGAAAAGAGAGAAAAAGCTGGTTTAGAGAGAGAGTGCATGAGGTGTTTGGATTTTATTATAATCTATTTTATTTTATTTATATATTTATATATATTATATAATGACCAAAATACCCTTCAGAAAAGACAAAAAAACAGGTTTATTTTTTAAAAATCTGGCCAAATTTGAAATTTGGACCAAAATGACAACAAAAACAAAACCACAGGACTCTAGATGCAAAAAGTTTGAAATTTAGACTAGAGTGGCAAGACTGTCCAAATATCAGGGATCAAAATGGAGTTTACTCTTTATAATATTATTAACAAAATATGGTAGGATATTGTACGACAACAATACAGCCATAGGAGTCATCGTAAGGCTACGGTTGACTTCGGTCATTGTCATCTTTTGCTAAATGTTCAAAAAATAAGTCTATTTAATATTTTGGAATCGTTTTTCGAGTTTCAAACTCGTGCACTTAGAACTTTCACATCCTAGGAATCAAATTATGTGTGTGGGGTTTTTAAATATAAAGAGTATAAAAAATGATTGTGAGTGGAGGAGAGAGAAAATGTTACTGTTCATCTGTATATTTGGGGGGACACAGTTCACCTCCCATATACTTTTCTAATATATATTGAAAGTGATTGTGAGTGAAGGAGAGAGAAAATGTAATGATAAAGGTATAAAAATATTATTTAATTGAAAATGAGGGAGAAAAAATATTTGTTTTTAGTGGAAATATATTGATAGGATTTTTATATATTTTCCCTTCCTAAGCTGGTTTATTACGTATTTCCACAAAGAAAAAAAAAACAATTACATATTTCCCTTTCCTAACCTATATATATTACATATTTTCCCTCTCTAAGCTATATATATTACATATCCCCTTTTCATTAAAATTACTCTTATATAATAATTATTTTACCATTGAAGAACTCTTATAAAATATTTCATAATTCATAAAATACATGACATATTAAACATTCCATAATTCAATATGTATAAAATTAATAATAAATTATTAAAGATAATAAAAAAAATAATGTTCGTTGTTTTTTTATTTTAAAAAGTAGCTAATTATCTATTTATTACTTTATTGAATTTAACTATCACTGTTTTTTATTAAATCAAGTTACTGACACTCGAATTATGCTTCAATTTATGACTCCCCAAACTTCAAACATATTTTAATTTGAGAACCAGAGTTGCGAAACTTTTTACCACACCAACGGATGTTATCTTATTTATCCTCATTATGAGAAGACATGGGACCAGCATAGTGATGCATAATAAGCCTGAAGAGGATCGGAGGCGGAAGAAATGATGACCGGATGTGTCTGCGTCATCAATACCGGAGGCTGAAGAAGCCAAGAAGCGATGGCAGGGTTTTGCTGCACACAGAGGGAGAAGGTAGATGGATTATGGGTTTTTACTAGGGTAATTGGGTAATTTAAAAAAAAAGGAAATATGTAATTGTTTTTTTATTTAGGGAAATACGTAATAAGCTAGTTTAAGAGAGGGATATATGTAAAAATCCTATATTGATATATGAGTTGTTTTTTAGTGGAATGCGCGTATATTTTTGGTGGATTGGATGTAAATGCTCTTAGAGCATTCGCAATGAATTCCCTATCCATATTCCATATATTTCCACTAAAAACTATTTTTTCTACCTCCTTTTCAATTAAATAATATTTTTTATACCTTTATCATTACCTTTTCTCTCTTCTTTTCAATTAAATAATATTGTTTATATATTTATTATTACTTTTTCTCTCTCCTTCACTCACAACCATTTCTAAAAATATTAAAAAATTTATAAGGTTCTCTCTTCAGATTTTTTTTTCTTATATATTTACAGATGAACAGTAACTTTCTCGTATATTTTCTCTCTCATCCACTCACAATCACTCAAAAACATTAAGAGCATTCACAATGAAACCTGTATAAATATGTGAGGGGATTTAGTTATATTATAAGGAATGGTTGGTAGTGTTTTGAGTGGTTGTGAGTAGATGATAGAGAAAATATATGGGAAAGTTACTGTTTATCTGTAAATATATGGGAAAAAAATTCTGGAGAGAGAAAACTATATAAATTTTTTAATATTTTCAGAAATGGTTGTGAGTGAAGGAGAGAGAAAAGGTAATGATAAAGATATAAAAATATATTATTTAATTGAAAATGAGAGAGAAAAAGTAGTTGTTTTTAGTAAAAATATATAGATATATGTATAAATATAGGGATTTCATTGTGAATGCTCTAATAACCATTTCTTATAATATAACTAAACACCCTCACGTACTTTTAAGGCTTTCATTGTGAATCCTCTTACTCATCTCAACCTGATGTGTGTGATCTAGGGCGATGTGTATTATCTTGAAGTATGTTTTGTTATGTATTTTGTACAACCTAAATATATTTGTAAATTGCTATATGATAAAATATTTTACTACAAATAGAAAGTCATTTGTAGGAAGTAAGCATAGTTGAATCTGTATTAGAATTTGGTCAAAACTTTTTGTATGTAAAAGGTTGGTGTTCAAACAAGCTCTCCGACCTTCACTCTGATTAGATGTGGAATTATCTCGTCAAAAGGACAAATGGGAGTGGCGCTTAGCTTGAAGCGGAATTTGCAAGCGCATCGATATGTAGTACCAGAATTTGTTTTTAAATGGAATAATTGGGTGCCAAGAAAGGTAGGGATAATGGCTTGGAGGGCTGAGTTGGACCGTCTTCCGACTTGTGTCACGTTATCGGAAGGAACATTAACGTGGGATCAAACTTGTGCCCAATGTGCAGCAAGTTTCTGGAGTCGGCCAGGCATTTATTCGTGTCGTGCGGATTCGCCCAGGCAGTCTGGGGTCTGATCTCACAAAGGTGCAAGGTGCCTCCTATCTTTGTTTCCAAACCAGGGATATTTTGAACCTCAGCGAGTATGGTCTATAAAGTTCCAAAAAGCAATTCATGTGGTTAGTCTTACAACTCTGTGGTGTATCTGGAGGTCCAAAAGCGATTCATTCTTGATTCCATGTTGGTCACATGTTATGCATTTTTTTGGATTTCTATCTTGTAATGGTAAAGCAAGAAAAGAATATTTGAATTTAACTTTCTTATAACATGCAATTAGAACTAGAAATTCTAGAGAAAGTTAAGTGCTTCTCAATATCCTAACACTGTAACACAAACAAACACTCTTCACCACATACTAAATAATTTCTAATACTAAACCCTCACATTTCCTGTCCTATTTCTTCTTCCTCCTCTTCGTCCTCATAGTAATCTCCATCCTCATCAGCGGTCGCATCCTGGTACTGCTGATACTCCGAAACCAAGTCATTCATGTTGCTTTCCGCCTCAGTAAACTCCATCTCATCCATACCCTCACCTGTGTACCAATGCAAGAAAGCCTTCCTTCTAAACATAGCCGTAAACTGCTCGCTCACACGCCTAAACATCTCCTGGATCGACGTCGAATTCCCAATGAACGTTGACGCCATTTTCAGCCCAGTGGGCGGTATGTCACACACAGTTGATTTCACATTGTTCGGAATCCATTCCACAAAGTAAGACGAGTTCTTGTTCTGCACATTGATCATCTGCTCATCCACTTCCTTGGTGCTCATCTTCCCTCTGAACATTGCGGATGCTGTTAAATATCGCCCGTGTCGTGGGTCAGCGGCGCACATCATGTTCTTGGCATCCCACATTTGCTGGGTGAGTTCGGGGACTGTTAGGGCGCGGTATTGCTGCGACCCGCGTGATGTGAGAGGCGCAAATCCAACCATGAAGAAATGCAGCCTGGGAAATGGAACAAGATTTACTGCCAGCTTCCTCAGATCAGAGTTCAGTTGTCCGGGAAATCGAAGGCAGCAAGTTACACCGGACATTGTTGCAGATATTAAGTGGTTCAGATCTCCAACTGTTACATACATACAAAATCAATCAATCTGTTATCTTAAATACAATTGGTTAAACTGAAATATGGAATCAGTAACTAACTTACAGCTTGGAGTGGTGAGCTTAAGGGTCCTAAAGCAGATATCATAAAGAGCTTCATTATCAAGAACCATACACTCATCGGCGTTTTCGACCAGTTGATGAACCGACAACGTGGCGTTGTACGGCTCAACGACAGTATCAGACACTTTCGGGGAGGGGAATACAGAGAAAGTTAGCATAGTCCGATCGGGATATTCCTCTCTGATCTTTGAAATCAAGAGAGTACCCATTCCCGATCCGGTTCCCCCTCCTAACGAATGGCAAACCTGAAACCCTGAATATTGAACACACAAATCAGAACCGAAACCCTAAAAAAATCATGATAAAAAATACTGCCTACAAGGTGTTTGATAAAATGTCACAAAGAAATACCTTGAAGGCAATCGCAGTTTTCGGCCTCCTTCCTGACGACATCAAGAACGGAATCGATCAACTCAGCCCCTTCTGTGTAGTGGCCCTTGGCCCAGTTGTTTCCAGCACCGGATTGACCGAAAACAAAGTTATCAGGTCGGAAGATCTGACCGTAAGGACCAGATCGGAGGCTGTCCATGGTACCAGGCTCAAGGTCCATGAGCACAGCCCTTGGAACGTATCTCCCGCAACTAGCTTCGTTGTAATAAACATTGATCCTCTCCAATTGCAGATCGGTATCGCCTTGGTAGCAGCCGGTGGAATCGATGCCGTGTTCGGCACAGACAACCTCCCAGAACTTGGCACCGATCTGGTTTCCACACTGGCCTCCTTGAATGTGAAGAATCTCACGCATATTTGTGGTTGAAGAACAAAGAAAATGAAGAAAATGCTGAATGGAATTAGAGTTTGTAAGTTGTGGGGTGGAGGAAGAGTATTGTATTTATACAGGGATAATGGGTATCAACGGTAAATTTTCAAATACGGAAGCGGGATTCTGTATGTAACGGACGATATGCAATTTAAATTCAAAACACATGAGGGGGACAGCTGGCGTTATTTTTATCTATTTTTTTACATTTTTTTAATTCAAATTATTTTTAAAAACTTTGTTGCTGATACGGTATACCTTTCATTTTTTTTTTTTTTTTTTTTTATGTGTAGTTTCTACATAGTATATGTTTATCTAAGTATTTCACATAAACTTGAATATTATTACCCATTGATAATGTGGTTTTCATTTGAAATCAGTTTATTACAGATAAAATAATTATTTATTTTGGCAGTAAAACTTATTACAGATAAAAATAATTATAAAATTTGGGAGTAAAGATAGATAAATCATTGGCAAGTATACACATGACCCACCTGCACATGGTTATAATATTAAAAAGGTAGCATCACATGGGCATGAACATGGTTATGTTGCAACAACTTCTTTTAAGGTTTTATCACAGATCACAATCATGTGACTCAGCTTATTTTATTTGTTGCTATTATATATAGAAAATGTAAGCCTCATGTTTATCGGTTAAACTTTGTGTTAATTAGTTATCCGATTGATATACGTGTGGAAACGAAGTTGACATGTAGTATTCTATAAGACGATGGGATGTGGGAGCAGGGAGGAGGTCGGGGAGCCGACGTGGCCTCCTTCCCCATCGGGAAACACCACCCACCCCGCCCCCCCCCCCGGCGGCGGTGAGCTCGGGGCTCTATCCCCGTCCTCCTCGAAATGCTTTTCTCTCGGGCTCTATCCCCGTCCTCCTCGAAATGCTTTTCTCTCCTCTCTCTCTCTCTTAATATTATTAGAAGGGATAGATGAGGATGGATAGGGAGACCATTTCTTCTTATGAGGAAAGAGGAAAGGGGAAGAAGAAGAAGAAGGTGGTGAGGTGGAGGTGAGGGAAAGGGGGCCATACCCTAAAGTATAATACAACAACAACCGTACCCGGTGAATCCCACCTATAGCAAGCTACCCCACAGTATAATGTATATGTGATTTTATTACAACAGTCAGTCAATCATTAATGCTCAAAATAGTTTTTGTTAAGCATACATATAATTTGATTTTATTTGTATACTCAGAATGTATACTAAGTATCTTATTATACTAAGTGTGTGTATATCTTAAAATCAGTTACAAAATTTTTAGAAGCATTGTGTGAGTTTTGGTAGGTAAAATCAAGAGAATATGAGATAGAGATCTGTGGTGTTGGTGGCTTAATGTGGTGGCGATCGACACTTATACAGCAGTCACTCGTGGTAATGGCAGCCAGCTTATGGTAAACGTGGTGTTTGTTAATTATCGGTTGCAATCTGAGAAAATAAACAAGTTAATCATCAAAAGTATCGTAAATGAGAGTCATCATTAACCTGAAGGTAAAACTTTGTAACCCAATATTGGTAGGTTATGTTTATCCTGAAACGCAGTAAAATGCTATTAGTTGGTGATGTGAACGAGTCAACATGGGGTCATCAAATTGTTGTAAATGGGTCGAAATAGGTTATGAACAACATACCATACGGGCCCTTATGGTATGGCAATGTCATATACAAAATGAATTATACAGGTTTGTCATATCATATGGTTCTCAATCATACAGGTCTTATGTGTTAGAAATTTGGTACTGATAAGAATTCGTAAGATAGTCTGAAACAGAAACAAAAGAAACAGTTAACGTGAACCGGGCTTCTGTTTGACACAATTCCCTTAAACAGATTCGTCGTCTGTTCCCATGGTACGCCGGTTCGAAACAGCAACCGAGTACTGCCGGACTTGAACACTTGCCTGAAAGAAAACAGGAATATGCTGCAACAGAGATCGAGAGAGAAGAGAAGAGATGGTTGTGGTGTGTCTCAACTGCAACAGAGATCGAGAGAGAAGAGAAGAGATGGTTGTGGTGTGTCTCAACTGCAACAGAGATCGAGAGAGAAGAGAAGAGATGGTTGTGGTGTGTCTCAACTGAGCAGCCTTGATCAGTTTGTATAGCCACAAAGTTATAACCGAAATCAACCCCATTATTGTAGAGAATTAAAACGAAATATCGGTTATTATTGAATCAGTTTCAAAACTGATGAGCTGATCATAACCGAAGACAACAATAATGATTATCATCATTGCGAATAATCATTTTATTTCAGTTTCAAATCTCGTTCAAAAAGAATAACGGTTATAGTCTTGAATGCAAAAACCGCCTCACGCGAGCCTGGGTTTTCGGAGCTGCATTCGTGGTCGCAGGACGTGAGGGCGTACGCGAATTCAACTAAATCCGGTTCCAAATTTTGCACCCACCCCCCTGCGCGCTCGCGCGTAGGAGCTTTGGTAAAACTAGAAATAAAGTTATATCACTTAGGTAAATGGATTACCTTATAAATAACTTTCAATTTTGTCTCCCCACCAATGTGGGATAAATGCTTTTACCAATTAAGACATACATTCACACACCCAAATTTCCAACAATCCCCCACATGAATGGAGGTCGATCTCAAACAATATTTTCCCATTAGATTTCAGCAGTTGAGTTTTGCATACGATAGGTAGGTGTTACCCTTTGAACTTTCGCTCATGAAGTGCACTTAGCCCACTGGTTCTGAGTAGACATTGATGTCTTTGAACTCGTCTGCCGTTTGTGTAGATGACAATACACTTCACACAAGACTCTCCCTGACAAAGTCAAGTCCTCATAGTTATGTTCGTTATTGTCATGAACATGATGCCTGAATCTGTGAGAGCCATTAGCTATTGTGCCCCTACAATACCCTTCGAAGCGACCCCACTTCTCTCTCACATAGGTGATTCACTATGTACGGTTTACATTAGTCGAATCATTAAAAGCCATGGGCTTAGCCTCACACTTGTCACTTTTAGGAATGGACTAGGAAGTTTACTATGCTTTACAATAGACTCCTTTTTATGTATATGTAGGGTTGTCCCCCCCATAGTGACCTCACTAATTCATACAATTAGGTTTTCCTATTGAACTCAGCTGTTGGGATCTCCAGTCTACTGAGTTAGGTTTCCATCATATGAACTTATATTTTCAAGGGCTTCAGTCCCATTCCCATAGACGACTTCTGTACTAACTCTCTACTTAGGCCTTTTGTTAGCAGATCCGCGATATTATCCTTTGACCTCACATAGTCAACAGTGATAATTCCTGTAGAGATTAGTTGTCGTATCGTATTATGTCTACGTCTGATATGTCTGTTCCTACCATTATACATTGTGCTACGAGCTCTACCAAGTGCCAATTGGCTATCACAATGTATACAAATTGCCGATGCCGGCTTAGGCCATCTTGGTATATCCTCAACAAATTGACGTAGCCACTCTGCCTCTTCACCTGGTTTATCTAAAGCAATGAACTCTGATTCCATCGTGGATCTAGCGATAACCGTTTGTTTCGAAGATTTCCACGATATAGCAACACCTCCAAGTGTGAATACATACCCACTTGTTGCTCTGGAATCATTTGTGTCAGATATCCAATTTGCATCGCAGTGTCCTTCTATAACTGCTGGATATCTGTCATAATGCAACCCGTATTCCCGAGTATATCTTAAGTAGCGAAGCAACTGAGTGATACAGTTCCAATGCATTGAACTTGGGTTGCTCGTGTATCTACTTAGCTTGCTCACAGCATATGCTATGTCGGGTCTAGTACAACTCATGAGATACATCAAGCTACCAATAATTCTTGAGTATTCCAACTGGTTTACAGGTTCACCTCTATTCTTGGCTAGATGTTGACTAGTGTCAAGTGGAGTTCTAGCCTCATTAGAGTCATTTGCATTGAGCTTCTCAAGAATTTTGTCCACATAGTGGGATTAACTTAAAACAAGTCCACTTTGGGTTCGCATGATTTTGAACCCCAAAATCACATCCGTAAGACCCATGTCTTTCATGTCAAATCTTGCCTTTAGAATGTTCTTTGTAGACTTTATGATTTTGTCATCACTTCCAGCAATGAGCATATCATCTACATATAGACACAAAATGACATATCCATCAGATGTGTCCTTCACATACACACACTTGTCACATTCATTGATTTTGAACCCAACATCAAGCATGACATGATCAAACTTTTGGTGCCATTGTTTTGGAGCTTGTTTCAATCTATACAAGGATTTTACAAGTTTACACACTTTCTTTTCTTGCCCAATAGCTGTAAAGCCTTCGGGTTGCTCCAAATAGATTTCTCCCTCTAGATTTCCATTCAGGAAAGCTGTTTTCACATCCATTTGGTGAACTTCTAAATTTCTAATGGCGGCAATGGCAAGCACCAACCTGATGGATGTTATTCCCGTAACTGGCGAATATGTATCAAAGTAATCTAAACCTTCTCGTTGCTTATATCCTTTGATAACCAACCTTGCCTTGCACTTATCGATGGTTCCATCTGGCTTCATCTTCTTCTTGAAGATCCATCGACATCCTTGTGGTTTACATCCTTGAGGAAGATCCACTAGTTCCCAAGTATGGTTTTGTAAGATAGAGTCTATCTCACTTTTGATTGCCTCCCTCCACTGAGGTCCTTCTGAGGAATGCACCGCTTGTTGGTATGTTTGAGGTTCATCTTCTACCATATAGGTAAGAAACTCAGGGCCAAAGGATTTTTCAGTCCTTTGCCGTTTACTTTTCCTGATTTCAACTTCATCAGTCTTAGATTCTTCTCGATGTTTATCGTTTTCAACCTCATGCTCAGGAACACTTTCCTCAATCGGTCTAGAAGAACTCGGTTCACCTTTATCTAAGCAAGGGAACACATGTTCAAACCATGATGCATCCTTAGATTCCATAACGGTGCCTTTGCATATTCCAGGGTTCTTAGAATCATGCACAAGAAAACGATAAGGACCATAAGGACGAGTATATCCAATAAATACACAATCCACTGTTTTGGGTCCAATTAGTAGCCGCTTTGGTGGTGTGACTACCACCTTAGCTAGGCACCCCATACTTTCAAGTATTTATATGGTGGAATCTTTCCCGTCCATAATTCGTATGGACTTACATCATTTTTCTTATTGGGTATCATGTTCAACACATAATTGGCCGATAAGATTGCTTCCCCCCACATGTTTTGGTTTACACCAGAACTTATCATCATGGCATTCATCATTTCTTTCAAATTGCGGTTTTTCCGTTCCGCTATGCCATTCGATTGCGGGGAGTAAGGAGCCGTGAGTTCATGTATGATTCCATTTTTCACACACACATCAATAAAAAGGTGACACATATTCACCTCCTCGGTCGCTCCTTACGATTTTGATTTTCCGATTTAGTTGATTCTCAACTTCGGCTTTTAAAAAGATAAACTTATCAATAGCCTCGTCCTTACTCTTAAGTAAGTACACATAGCAATACCTTGTACTATCATCAATGAACGTGATGAAGTATTTGTTCCTACTACGAGTAGGAATTGCTTTTAGATCACACACATCAGTGTGGATCATCTCGAGGGGTTCGGTGATTCGTTTGACCCTTTTGAAGGACGATTTCGTTTGTTTTGCTACGCAAGTTTTCACATTTATTATTTGAGTCGATATCGAATATTGGTATGCAATCAAGTTTAATTAAACGACGAATGGAATAATTAACATGACCTAGTCTACCATGCCAAAGATTAGAAGACTCAATCAAGTAAGTAGAACTAGTAGCGTTTTCATTCATTGTGTTCACAACCATTACATTGAGTTTGAACATTCCATTGAGGGCATAGCCCTTACCAACATACACATCGTTTTTGGTCAACACGACCTTATCCGACTCAATCACCATTTTGAACCCAAACTTGTTCAATTGCCATCCCGACACGAGGTTCTTAACGGATTTCTGGAACATACAACACATTGGACAATGTGAGCTCTTTCCCAGACGTCATCTTCAACACCACGTTACCCTCGCCTTTAATTTCAGCCGTGGCGAAGTTTTCCATAAAGACCTTTTCGCCATTCGTCACCTCCTTGAAGGTTTTGAAAAGGCTTTTGTCGGAACACACATGACGGGTAGCCCCCGTATCAACCCACCAATCCTTGTTGTTTTGCCCAACCAAATTAACTTCGGTCACCAAAATCGAGAGATCCGTGACCATGGCAACAAGGTTCTCGACCTCATGAACCATGTTCACTTGTCGAGCATTTTCCTTCTTCGGAAGCTTGCATTCATTGGCCTTATGGCCTTGCTTTTGACAATTATAACAAGTTCCAAGGAACTTCTTTTTCCCAACTCCTCCCTTAGGACCAAGGTTGGAGCGTTTCCCGTGACTTTTCTTTCCACCCTTTCCACTGTCCTTGGTTTTTCCCTTAGAAGATTGACCATGTTCAACAAGGTTGGCCTTCACTGTTTCGGCACCATCAACCCTTTTCAAGGCTAACTTGTTATCTTCTTCAATACGAAGACGGACAACAATTTCTTCAATGGTCATCTCTTTTCGCTTATGCTTGAGATAGTTCTTGAAATCAACCTAACTTGGTGGTAGCTTTTCGATCATCGCGGCAACTTGGAATGTCTCGCTAAGCACCATTCCTTCCGCATGGATATCATGAAGAACAACTTGTAGTTCTTGGACTTGACTCATGACAGTTTTGGTGTCTATCATTTTAAAGTCTAAGAACTTAGCTACCACGAATTTCTTAGTGCCCGCATCTTCGGTTTTGTATTTTTGATCCAAAGATTCACACAATTCTTTGGCGGTTTTGGCTTTATTATACACATTGTATAGCGTATCCACCAAACCGTTAAGAATGAAATTGCGGCACAGGAAATCCAAATGCTCCCAAGCATGCATCGCACTCACAGATTGAGCGTCCATATCCCCTTCCTCAAGATGGGGTTTGGGTTCTTTCAAGAACCTTGCCAGGTTCAACGTGGTCAGATTGTAGAGAATTAAAACGAAATATCGGTTCGCGAGCCTGGGTTTTCGGAGCTGCATTCGTGTCCGCAGGACGTGCGGGCGTACGCGAGTTCAACTCAATCCGGTTCCAAATTTTGCACCTCCCTGCGCGCTCGCGCGTAGGAGCTTTGGTAAAACTAGACATAAAGTTAAATCACTTAGGTAAATGGATTACCTTATAAATAACTTTCAATTTTGTCTCCCCACCAATGTGGGACAAATGTTTTTACCAATTAAGACATACATTCACACACCCAAATTTCCAACATTATGACCTAACACCTAACCCAATACAAGTTGTATCATTAATTACACAAGTCATGTAACATCCATATTTCAGTTTTGTAATTAATCAAGAAAGTTATTTAAGTTTGGATATCTTTTATAGCTGAGAGGCCAAAATAATCAAGTTGAAACCTAAGGGACTATTCAAATTGAAACCTAAGAGACTGAACTGTTATTTGACCAAAGTTAGACCAATACGACTCGTCTAGGATCAATATTGTCGTTATTTTAAAATGCAAAGTGTTGCTCGTAATTGTATTTAAAAATGGTGGTTTAAATCATGTCAAGATTGATAAACAAATTTATGATAGTGTACAGTCACTTAAAAAACATATGACATTACATATATACTTTAATCTAAATGTTGGAAGGATGAGTTTTAGACGAAGTCGCGGGAAAAAGAATCAAACACATTATTTGAACAATGTGATGTTAATAGCAAAAGTTTTTTTATTGTTCACATAATTAGAATTCACAGTGAAAAATTCCAAACGAATTTTTTGTTAATCAGACTTTGTGAATGTGTTTTTATTTGATTGTGTGATCAAGGTTAAAATGGGGTGATTTATATAGACCACAATGCTATAATCCTAACCCTGTACTAACAAACTATTACATTTGGTCTAAAACTCCCCCACAAACTGAGTGTGAGAGCAATTTTGTTTAAAAAGTGAGATGGGTTTTAATATTCTCTGCCTTGCTTCCGCCCATCACATGCCTCATTTTTTGTGTGTTTAGAAAACTTTCTTGTTCTATCCCGGTGACACTAACAGTCATCGGATGTATCGTCGGAGTTATTTCGCAGTCTTCTTTCACCATCACATGTCGCGAACCATCTTAGTCTTTTGTGCGCTTTCCACCGACACTAACTCCCGTCGAACACTAACTGGGGTTTATCCCCCTTAGCCGGCGACACTGTTAGATCCGACGACACTAAGATTTTTTTCTTCTTCATCAAACAGTGACACTTCTATGGGGTTTTGTTTCCCCTCGTCGTTCTTCTCCCCTATTGCCAGAAAAATGTATACCATTGTATGGTGGTAGCAGCGGTGGATGTATGTTTGGAAGGTGGTAGGAGATGAAGACGAAGACCATGCACATGTTGTAAGTGGTGGTGGTAGGGTGGTGGCCGACCACCCATCCAATGGTGTTTTCTGATGGTTGTCTCTAAGCTCTAATGCCAAATCAGACTTTGTGATTGTGTTTGTATTTGAATGTGTGATTAGGGATACAATTGGCATGGTTCATATAGACCCAATGTTGCAAAAGTCGGATTCTAATGCCAAGTACTTGGCGACTACGCGACACTCATCACCTTACCTTGGAGAGGTACTAACAATCGGCCTTTATAATTTGGGGGCACTTAAACTCGGCCTACTCGATCAACAATTCGGTAGGAACCTTGGAATAATCAGCGACTACCTGAAATTATGCTAATGTTTACAGGAATTATGCTAATATATATATATATATATATATATATATATATATATATATTAATATGACTAGATTACAGTCTCGTGTATTACACGATTTAAAAGTATTACGCCCCGCTTGCGGTATGTGTGGGCGCTCGAGGGGAAAATGTGAAAGTGCACTAATTTTAACGTTATTTTACTAATTTCGTGAAAGTAACGTTAAAGAGGGGGATGGTTAATCCTACATCATGTGGTGTCGTTGATAGCTAAAAGACAAGAGAGTACATGCACTAATCGGCCTTTGTCTTAATTGCGGAGTGTTATGTGCCTTATGTCCAAGGCTTGATGCAAAACTACTATTGAGCCGGGGGTCTCATTGGAAGCAGCCTCTCTATTCCTACGGGGTCGGGGTAAGGCTGTCTACATCTTGTCCTCCTTAGACCCTACCTTAGCTATGCTATTGGTGGAATTTACTTAGTATGATGATGATGATGATTTGTTTGTAGAATACAATAAGACAAGTAGATGTATATGATAATCATCTCACAAACTTGCAATATTTTGCTCACAGTAATCAATACCCAACCTACTTCTAAAGTGCTTAATCATCAATTCTTTAGGAAGCTTTGTAATTATTTTTACATCGTGTAATTAAACAGTAAAAACATAGTTTTATAACCCATAAGTTTATTTTCCCTTATTTTGTAATAAAAGAAACCTATCTTGTCTGACGTATAATATAAAAAAATGTTAGGCTATAGTAATAAACTATTAAGCTATATTGATAAACGTAAAAGTTTTTTTAATAAAAAGATTAAACTGCTAAATCAAGTAATATGGTTATGAAAAATATTTAAACTCATACTTAGGTTTACATGTGATGACTCTCTATAGTAACTCAAAATTTGTTTCAAACATTTAAAAATATGTAGATTCTGCATTCTTTGGGTAATTTAATTCAAAAGTATCATTATTACTACTATTATAAATATAATAGAATTTTACTGTTTTTAGTAAGTTTTAACACAAAAATATCATTATAAATTATAAATTAAAAATTATAAATATATTTGAAGTAGGAACGGATATTAAAGTAACAAATTTAAAAGAAGCAATATTGTCATTATATGATATTAACATGGTTTAAAAAACGTTTTTGACAAAAACGATTTCTAGGTACGATATGATGTTGACATGTAACATTCTTTAATGTCGTGTATTAAAAGTAAGATTTGTTCTTCTAAAATATAGAAAACTTATACGTAATTTTATTACGATGTAATTTATGTTATTTATTTTTTATTGATAAGATGTAAACAAATACGAAAACCTATAAAAATTTTAACCATATACTACTACGTTAAAAGTAGGAAAAATAATTATATAATAAAGTTACATCAAAAGAATTACAACACATAGATAATAGTAATAAAAAAACAAATGAAAATGAATTAATATCATAAACTATAATTTCAATAATAATAGAAAAGGATAAAAGACAAAGATAATTAATTTTCTAAACATTTAAATGGAAGAGATGAGTTTGATTAAATTCTATTAAACTATTAAATAAAATAAAAAATGAGAGATTGGGGGAGAGAATGTCATGTGACACTAAATCGAGTCTTTTATTAATATTTAGATTTAACATTTTTAGTGCAATAACTTAGTTATTAATAAGGTCGGTCATGGGCCTGTGCGAGAGGTGCCAATGCACAAGGCCTATGATCTCGGGGGCCCAAAATCACCTTTTTATCATTTTCTTTTTTCATCTTTAAATAAAAAACAATAAGTATAATAATAATCATAATATATATACACACACTTATTTTTTTTAATTTTCTTTTTCACCCTAAAATGATAAAATTATTTATTATTTATGTACATATACATAAACATTTATATATACACACTTACGAGAGAGGGAGAGGGGGGAGAGACGGAGATTGGTGGAACCGGCACCACTTGGAGCGGTGATGCGGCGGCAACCACCACAATGGTGGTGATGTAACGCCCTGCTTTTTCAAACTTTCAATTTTCGGAAACCTTGTACTTGTATCATTTCAACTTGTAATCCGAGAAACCGATCATAATAAAACTCATGTTTTATACCAATTATGTTCAATTTATACATATTATGTCCAAACCATACTTGTAATTACACATGTGGAACCCTAATTCGAAACCATGCGATAGTACGTGGACCTAACCGATTTTAACGCACCTACATGCCGTGCTTATTTGTAATCGACAAATTTCATATGCAACACTTAATATACAACATTTTATACTTATAAACACCTTCAACACATTATTTATACTTACATTACTTGTACGTATGAATCTATGCTTGAAAACATGCCTATACACACCCTAAAATGGTCCAAAATCACTTAACACCTTTAAGGTATCGAATAAACGGGCAAACCACCTAACTTCAAGAATTAAAAATGAAAATTTGGCTTCTGAGAAGCCTTACGGACCGCAAGGCTCCTCACTTACGGTGCGTAAGGGGGTCTGGCAGGCAGAATGTTCAAACAGCCGCGATTTTGCACAAAATCCCACTTCCAACTCTCACCAATGGCCTCTAATCACCATTAAATCACCCACCAACCTAATCTAACTCATCCCCTATAAAACCCAAGTGATTTCCAAGCATTCCACACTTTTCTAAACCTCCATATCACTCTCAAATCATCCATAATCAGCTGCAAATCTTGAGTTCGAGCAGAATCACCCTTCTTCACTAAAATGAGCATAACTCACTCAATTCTTAACGAAATCACTTCATTCTTTTTCTCACTTGTTTGAATAACCTTAGGATCATTTCGATTGGTTTCCTTGGAAAACCAAGTACTGGAATGTCCTGAAAAAGGCTCCAAAGTGGACTGTTTTACTTTATATTCATTTAAACTTTGTTAAACTTGTTCAAACTTGAGTTATCTCATCTCAAACCTATGTCCTAATGCTCATAATCAATCAAATGTTCAGTCGGGCTTAAAAACAAGGCTGAGACATGTTAATCTAGGGGTAAAACCTCACAAACTTTCTGTTTTCGATTAGGGTTTACACCCACAAGTAGTGTTCAAGCCTAAAGCTTGATGATTGTGTGATTTAGGATTAGCTTGGGCTATCCTACTTGAGAATCCACACAATGCTTGATGTTTTTCCATAGATTAGTTATCTTATTTCCTTTCTTATTGTATGTTCTTGACCCTCCTTGAATGTTCATAACATCAAGTGTAGTGGTGAACACCTACAGGTACCTAAATGGAAGACTTGTTCCTCCTACCTCCTACATGACTTCTATGACACAAAAGAGGTTCCTAAATGGAGTATTCATCCTCCTACCTCATGCTTGAACTATTGGACTTATTGATATACATAATCTATATAATACTTATATATACTATCCAAATATTCGAACCTTTGATGATGAATTCGTGTTCATTCGTCAAAGTACTAGATTACATCATCTGAGACCTAATAACTTGTTATGATTCTAATGTGTATTCTACCCATGAAAACATTCTAACCCTTGAGGTTTCATAGTGTCAAACAAGTATTACATGACTAGATGATTACTTTTGCATATGTACTTTCCATGTTCCTTTTAAATTCCGAATCTCGACTCTAAACATACCTTTAACTTTAACCATTATACATTAGTCCTCCCAATCTCATACACTCGTCAAGACTTGTATAATCGGAAGACTTAGCAATTTTGTGAGTATACTCGAATTCATTTTACTTTTAAACACTTTTGGGTGCAACATGTATTCTATATAAAATACACAAACTTTTGAGACTATTTGAATCACTCTCTATCCATGTTGAAACATGAAACTATATGATGCTTTTTAATCTTGTATGTTATGTAAACTTTTCGTGACTATATGCTCATTAACTTCGTACAAGCCTACCTTAAAAATTATAGCGCTATAGGAGTAATGCATCGCCTACTACTCTCGAGGTATTGTTAAGTTAAACTATTTACATCCCGTTATTCTTTGGGATAGGCTATTTTAACGCATTGTATTCTTGGGTTTGAACATATACTAGACACCGTTTCAACATACTAGTAACTTACATATGGTGATTCATGTTGGATACGAGCCGTTAGACAAATTTAAACTATTTTACGCTATGTATCAAACTTGTATACTCGTCCTTGCTTTTGCATTGAACTTGCAGGTTCGTTAGAAAAGATGACGCTAAGCGAAGAAACAAGATTTAAGTGGACTTAGAAACACACTAGATTAAACTATTTGTTGTATATTCGAAATAATGTCGTTTATGTTGACTTCTTGTATTATACTTTAGCAATTTATGAAATTCAATTTAATTCATATTGTCACATAGTGTTATGATGTTTGAGCAATTTGTTCGTCTCATCCCGATGTTTCCGCCATCGGTTGGGGTGTGGCAGATTGGTATCAGAGCCATAACTATAGGGAATTAGGAAAAGTAGGAATGCTTTTACCTAGTCTATAGTTTTAGAGATTTGTTTTTTTTTGTTTTGGTCGGAACTACTTGCATGCTACTTTAATTGCTTCTTATTTATCCTCTTTTGGTCTTTTAAACATATATGCCACTTATGTGTTAATACTTGACATGCTATCTTTATGTGTTGATACTTGATTTATTATGTGCTAATACTTGTTTCATGATTCTATTCTTTATGTGTTATTCTTGACATATTTCCTTATGTGTTAATGCTTGTTTTATTATTTCCCAACATACACCTTTCCTCACGCATTTTACACGATTTCACTAAACTCAAAGACACTCGTATTATACAAACGAGACGACTTCACCAAAATGGGCGTGAAATCCACAATTTGGTGAACGACTCTCAATCCACTCATTCTTTTTATACGAAATCACCATCAAGATAGGAGTGAGGTTCTCACCTTGATGGAGAATTTCAATTTTGAATTCTAGTGGACCCTCCTCACCGTGTCGAAATTAAATTTTGATCCGACGAGTACCAACCACATTTAGGGTACGAAGTCGTCAAGTTAGGGGTGAAACCCGCATCTCGTCGACTAGTCCCACTCCTTGATTTTTATAAATCCTGCCAAGTCTCGAACTTTCGATTGAATTGGGACATGTAGTAACCGGAAGGGTGAATACCGTTAACCGACATGTCGGCGAGAGTATATCACCTATTAGGCCAAAGCATGCTTCTCAAATTCAAAAGAATTTTCGACCACTTTGGTTTAGTCAAAGTTCCACTTTGGAACAATCCAAGTTTTAATCAAACCTATGTTATACTATCATCGCTTTTATATAATGCAAACCTCTCGTTTCAAACTCAAATTTCTTTCGATATTATTTTCTATATACACATCATACTAGATCTTTTCATACATTTATACATATGCATGATTTCAAAACGTCACTCAATTTTGTTTACACTCTTTGTAACACCAAAATGGAGACCCATCATCAAGATAGGAGTGATTTCCTTACCTTGACGATTAACTCCGCTTCTTTTCTCATCTTACAACGGCCTCACCAATGGGTTAGGGGTTATTCCCTTACCTAGGTGATCGTTACCAAGACCTTCTTTTAATAGACTCTATTATCTAAACTCGATCATGTTAATACCTAAATCGTTTATCATTATTCAAAATCCCTATTTATTTCAAAATGCATGGTTAATTTAAACATATATCTTATCCTACAATCTATTTCCACATAACTCACAAACACGAAATTTTAATCATACCATAAACGTTTGTTCCTCAATTTTCAAAATTTTACGAACTACTCATCAACTTAGTCGATCTAATAAATCCATTGCCCACAAAAATTTCGTATTCAACGTAATTATTAAAACACGCTGATCTCATATCATTATACGAAAGATTTTTACTTTTAATTGGGAATCAAACCAACTTTTCGTACACACCTACAAAATATTACAAATATTGTTCGATCGTTCACTAAAACTCTTTACAAAACCAATAAAATATTTTATTAAGAACACTTTTCAACAATCACTAAGTTCATATACCAAAATTCTTTTCCAAGGATCAACATTTTCACAAGAAAATCTAAACCTCGAAATTCTTCTTTAATGCAAGGTCATTTAAAACGATGCAAACTTACTAACTTCTGGAACCTTCTCAAACATCACTCAATACGTCAATTGAACTCAAAAACACGTGGGCAAGAAAACTTCAAAGGAACCGGCAATTTTCAACTTATGTAAATTCTTTTAAAACAAGAGTAGCATTTCCATTCTTTCACAAAGTACAACACACATAACCGATAGATGTTTTATACTCTCTTTACATTCACAAACTGGATTCTACATTCCATGATAACTCAACCTATTTTGATTCAATAAACCCCACGTTTTACTCAAACAACTACACATGCATATCAACTTACACGTTTTAGTCAATATAACGCGTCAATCACACGTATATCACACGTTTTCCTTTCTTACATACTCAAAACTCCTCGACCTTTTACGTGCTTAAATTTGTACATTTCGATTAATACCATATACAAAATCATTATTTCTTACACTCATATTCATATCCGTACTTATACATCTTATGTCTACACTTAAATTCATACTTACACATTTATGTTCATATTCATATTCATGCTCATATTCATAAATTTTACATTATACTCATATTCACAATTATACATTTACGTTATACTTGTATTCAAATTTATATTTGTATTCATACAATTACATGTCTATACTTATATTTATACATTACGTTTATACTTATATTCATATTCATATCCATATTCATACATTACACGTTTATACTTACATTTAGCCTTGTACATTTATGATTACACTTATATTCATGTTGATATTCATGCATTTTACTTGTATTCATATTTATAAAGATTATGTTTTCACTTATATTCATACTCATACATTTTATTCATACTTACATTTTACACTTATATTCGTACTCATGCTCACACATTTTACGTTTATACTTATACTCATACTTATACTCATACTCACACCTTTATAATACTCATGATTACAACGATAGGTTTCATGTTCATACTTATACTTATACCCATACTCACCCAATACGCTTTATGCTTACACTTGTACTCATATTTATACTCGCATTCATACATTTTATGACTATACTCATATTTATGCTCATACTCATGCGGTTTATGCTCATGTCTATACTCATACTCGTACTCTTATTCATATGTTTTATGTTTATACTCACATGGTATTCATACCTAAACTTATACTATGCTCATGCTCTTATTCATACTCAAAATCTACACACTCGCACCTGTACGCGAGCGAAACCCGAGGGATTCGCTTATGTGGGTCTCATGCTTAATTGAACGCAAACATGCTTATATACTACATTCTTACACGCACGCAAACCTATTTTCAGAATTTACGTATACCTTAATTCATACGCCGCTAATACAAGCTATGCAGATCATGCGAAGATCAGTATAATCACGGGTGCACACGGGATTATAGTGATAAGCGCATGAGAACCATAGAGTGTACTACCACGTATGGTGAGACACGAAACGTAACATTGCATCGAATAACGAAACAGTCGCAACTTGGTCAAAACATGGTGGATACCCTGCTGGTACTTCCTATATATAAGTGTTTTCACCATGTTGCCAAACTTTTGTAAAACGTGCCATGAGAAATTCGGTGTTTTACAGACCATGGTAAGACATAATATACAAACCTTAAAAACTCACAAACACATTGCTAAGCGCGCGATACCCGATTATCCACAACGAGACTTCATCTCTAACGCAATGTTTTCGTTTGTTCAAATACGCGTGCCATTCTTATACTCGTATTCGCTTAATAGAGAAAACGTTCTCTTTTATTCCTCCATTATTCCATGTTATCCTCGTCTTTTATACAACATCGTTTGCAATCAATCGGTTTAAAACATACGAGCACTAAAATGCTTTCTTGCTTTAAAACTATTTCCCAACCTTGTTTAGACGCAAACACACTTAGTTGGCCAGTACCTCGTAAACTATTTTAAAATACCTAACATTCTCGTTTTCCGCCATAAACAATTTTCTACAAAAACCGAGGATCATCAATGCCCTTTAACACCAATAAAACTTGCTTAGCAACCACACTTTGCATCTAATGAATACCGTTTCTTACGAAAGCTTTCCGGCTTAGATAACATATTTTGAAGTACCTTTTCCTTGGAACTATTCACACTTCTTTAAACCACTCGTCTATGCACACACATGCACGTTTTACTTATATTTGATGCCTCAAATCATGTTAGTCAAACAATATCTTTTTACAAACCCATTTTTTCGTTTCTCGAAACTTCATACTTTTCAACACATTTCAAACTTCTCAGTCTCGATTTTAGACAATCATTCTTCTAGCCAAAATGCTTTTCTCCAAGGTCTTCCTCTTGAATAAATTTCGGGATGAAATTTCCTAAAGGAGGGGAGACTTTTTCAAACTTTCCATTTTCGGATTGTATCATTTCAACTTTAATCCGAGACACCGATCATAATGAAACTTATGTTTTATACCAATTATGTTCAATTTATATATATTATGTCCAAACCATACTTGTAATTACACATGTGGAACCCTAATTCGAAACCATGCGATAGTACGTGGACCTAACCGATTTTAACGCACCTACATGTCGTGCTTATTTTTAATCGAAAATTTCATATCCAACACTTATTATACAACATTTTATACTTATAAACACCTTCAACACATTATTTATACTTACATTACTTGTACGTATGAATCTATGCTTGAAACATGCCTAGACACACCCTAAAATGGTCCAAAATCACTTAACACCTTTAAGGTACCGAATAAACGGGCAAACCACCTAACTTCAAGGATTAAAAATGAAAATTTGGCTTCTGAGAAGCCTTACAGACCGCAAGGCTCCTCACTTACGGTGCGTAAGGGCGTCTGGCAGGCAGAATATTCAAACAGCCGCGATTTTGCACGAAATCCCACTTCCAACTCTCACCAATGGCCTCTAATCACCATTAAATCACCCACCAACCTAATCTAACTCATCCCCCATAAAACCCAAGTGATTTCCAAGCATTCCACACTTTTCTAAACCTCTATATCACTCTCAAATCATCCATAATCAGCTGCAAATCTTGAGTTCGAGCAGAATCACCCTTCTTCACTAAAGTGAGCATAACTCACTCAATTCTTAACGAAATCACTCCATTCTTTTTCCCACTTGTTTGAATAACCTTAGGATCATTTCGATTGGTTTCCATGGAAAACCAAGTGTTGGAATGTCCTGAAAAAGGCTCCAAAGTGGACTGTTTTACTTTATATTCATTTAAACTTTGTTAAACTTGTTCAAACTTGAGTTATCTCATCTCAAACCTATGTCCTAATGCTCATAATCAATCAAATGTTTAGTCGGGCTTAAAAACAAGGCTGAGACATGTTAATCTAGGGGTTAAAACCTCACAAACTTTCTGTTTTCGATTAGGGTTTACACCCAGAGTAGTGTTCAAGCCTAAAGCTTGATGATTGTGTGATTTTGGATTAGCTTGGGCTATCCTACTTGAGAATCCACACATTGCTTGATGTTTTTCCATAGATTAGTTATCTTATTTCCTTTCTTATTGTATGTTCTTGACCCTCCTTGAATGTTCATAACATCAAGTGTAGTGGTGAACACCTATAGGTACCTAAATGGAAGACCTGTTCCTCCTACCTCCTACATGACTTCTATGACACAAAAGAGGTTCCTAAATGGAGTATTCATCCTCCTACCTCATGCTTGAACTATTGGACTTATTGATATACATAATCTATATAATACTTATATATACTATCCAAATATTCGAACCTTTGATGATGAATTCTTGTTCATTCTCAAAGTACTAGATTACATCATCTAAGACCTAATAACTTGTTATGATTCTGATGGGTATTCTACCCATGAAAACATTCTAACCCTTGAGGTTTCATAGTGTCAAACAAGTATTACATAACTAGATGATTACTTTTGCATATGTACTTTCCATATTCCTTTTAAATTCTGGATCTCGACTCTAAACATACCTTTAACTTTAACCATTATACATTCGTCCTCCCAATCTCATACACTCGTCAGAACTTGGATATTCATTAGACTTAGCAATTTTGTGAGTATACTCGAACCCAATTTACTTTTAAACACTTTTGGGTGCAACATGTATTCTATATAAAATACACAAACTTTTGAGACTATTTGAATCACTCTCTATCCATGTTGAAACATGAAACTATATGATGCTTGTTAATCTCGTATGTTCTAACATCCGTAAAAAAAAACGGGTTTCCAAAACCCGCTTCGTTTATTAATCGAATATCCAGTTATAATTTTTCGTTGCATATTTATTGCTCAAATTAATTTTAAACGATACATAATTAATAACTATATTAGAATTTAAAAACCATATTTTATAAATAATCTTAAATAGTGATAAAAAAATAAAATGGGGACGCGAACCCGGGTCGCCCACAAACTCAAACACACAACACACCGCTCCGCCACATGCCTTATTTGTGAATATACCGAAACAAATAATACTTAAAATAAAACTCGAATTCAAAATCGGAAATCATCACGCTCAGAACTCGCAATCACCGGAAAATCCGGCAATCCGCGAGTTTAGCCATTTTCCTTTTGACTAAAACACTATAACCGACTTCGACATCGGTAATAACCGACGTCTAACAGTCAATTACAGTCATAACCGCCGGAGAAATTTTGACCGTGAATCAAGACTCAAACTCGGACAAAATTCATCCAGTTCTACCCTATAAATGCCCCCTCAACCTTCCGGGAATCCTTTTGCTCAGAACCGCACACTTTTTCGTAGTTGAAATTTCTCAGAAGCTCGTCGCCGGAGATTTCCAATTTCGCCGGAACATCGCCGGAAATCCTTGATCAGAAAACCGTATTCATTCCTCGACCGGTATATCTATCTAAAACTTCTCTGCTATCTCTTAATTCATACTTTAATCGTTCAAATCAATAATCAAAACTGCTAAACAGTTCATATAGCCGGACATCGCAAATCGGAGCCGACGACACTTGCCGGAAAACCGAAGCAAACCCGCTGTTCTGGTACACCATATCATTTAATTTCTCTGTTCATTTTAATCAAGTTTAAATCGTGAACGACTAAACAAGAACAGTCAGAATTCACAGATCTGTGTTCTTAAACGAAGAAGATGAAGTCGCAAATAAGTATAAGTATAATTAAAATCAGATATTCGAACGGGTTAGACACACAGTCCAGCGGTGGACTGTGTGCACAAACAATGCACACGTCCCGGGTTCGAATCGCACACGTTACCGAATTTCAGAAATAAAACCAACATTTTTAAAACTTACTCAGATTAAGTCACATAATGTTTATAAGAATAATATAATCCATAAGTTAAACAGATTTGACACACAGCCCAACTGGTTGGGCTGTGCGCACTCGAACCGAAGGACTCGAGTTCGACTCCGGGTCCCTGCAACCGGTTCGGCAATATAAACCATTTTTAAATAAAACCAAATAAGTTTAAAATTAATTAGTCTATAAATATAATTAAAACAAAGAATATTTCGGGTTAGACACGTAGCTCAGTTGGTAGAGCTGCGTGCACGTAAACGAGAGGTCTCGAGTTCGAACCTCACTCAACGCATAATTTAACACAATCCGACCGGTCAACGATCAAAAAGTCAAATTTTTTATTTATTTTTATTAATTTATTTAATCAGAAAATCATCTAAAAATACTTAAAAATAAGATTTTAAAGTTAGAAAACCTTCTTAAACTCACAAAAATAAATCTAAAAATCACATTAAGAGTATGAATTAAAAGTACTAATTTACCGAATCATTTCGTTATTATTTTAGGTTAGTTTTCCTCGTCGATCAAATCCTAAAATTCGTGCGCATCCAACGTCATCAAAGAACGCACCCAATGTGAGTGAATCTCTACAAATTCCCCGTTTTAATCACATTTTGGGGTGTATCATGTGTCGTTTAATCCCTTATTATATTTAAACACTTGTGCATCCATCATATCCGTGATCAAATGTGTATCAAATATGTATCAGTTGTCGTGTGAATTATGTTTAGATTGAAGTTATCATTTTCAGCGCATGCATATCATTAGGCCCATCAGCTCCCCGTGGGATACGGGTTGAGTATCAGGTGCCTCATTCGATCGGCTCCGTTTGATTGAGCCTTGATCTCACATACATCATCATTCATGTCATTCGATCGGCTCCGTTTAATTGAGCCTTGATCTCATATACATCATCATTCATGTCATTTACTCATCCAATGTGGTTTGTGTTTTTGTTATATATATATGTTTGCTCACATGTGATTATTGCACAAATTTTCAATATTAAATACAACAAGAAATTAATAACAATGTTTTCTCAAGGTTCACTCGCCAACTTTTGTTGACCCAAAATATCCCCTGTTTTACACATGATACAGGTGATCCAGTTGAGGCAAGAAACACATAGGAAGGCCTAGAAGAATAAATCAGTTTAAGCTTGGGATTGTTTTACTTAGTTTCATTTTCCTTGTAATTGTATGGATTTGATTTGAATATTTAAGTTGTAATTTGAATTTAATAAATATGAAACATTTTAGTAAACATCATGAGCTTTGGTGATAACCCAATTATGCCCCGACTCTTATTCCGCTGCGGGTCGGTGTGTGACAGATTGGTATCAGAGCCATGACTATAGGGATATAGGATAGGTTATTAGACCCTTAGAGCCTATACTATAGTTGATTAAAATTTTAAATTGTTTATGCGTTACATACAAAATTCATGATGTTTATATGCTTTATGTTTATTGTTACATTCAATGTTATGCAAGCATGTTCATAAGTACATATTATTATACAATGCTCATCATGAATCATATCCTCATAACATATCATATCCAGGAGAGCACACACCTCACAATTCCCATGATTTTTGCAACAATTTTTGTATTTTTTTTTCAAATCACATCAAAGTGAGTTCTCATGACGGGCATGTAGTAACTGGAAGGGTACGAGTACCGGTAGTCGGAACGTCCTGTCTAGGCTTGGCATTCGTATAAATCCAAAATAAAAGGACCAGTTTGCCTACCTGAGGACTAACGATGACCTATTAGGCCAAAGCATGCTATACCAAACGTCGTGTGAGCTAACCCCACTTTGAGTTGTCATTGTGTCTACACCTGGACACCCTCCTACCATACATCTCGCAATCATATTTCATGGTTTTCATTCGGGTGATGCGAGTGTTAAACCGCTAACACCAATGTGAATGCTACTAAGCCAATAGTCATGGGGGCCCACATGACTATACAGGCGATGGTATGGGGGACATTGGAGGCCCAAACATGAGCAAACCTAAGACATCCTATGGATGTAGTTGCATTATTGATAGTTATGTTATTTTTATTCTTTTAACGACACATGACACCTAAAAACTTCTTAAACTCACAGTCTTCCTATGTATGTTCCTGTAGATGTCGGCTAGGCAACTATGTGGAGGTAGAAAGTCAGGAAGATCTAATGAACGCTTGGCCACTCAAATTGCTAAACAAATGGCCGCGGTACTTCCTGACATCGTGATTCAAGTTCAACAATCTCTCACCGCAAATCCTATCAACCCTCCCAATCAAGAAGACCAGAGCGTCGCTAACCCTCACTCCAAAAAGTGCTCCTACAAACACTTCAAATCTTGCGATCCCCCAAAGTATGAAGGGACCGAAGGTGTTACTTGCCCTCCTCCACTGGTTTGAAGAAATGGAGAACACCTTCCTCAATTGCGATTGTCCCGAGGATCGCAAGGTACGTTATGCAAAAGGGAGACTGTTTGGAGTAGCCCTTACCTGGTGGAACACAGAAAAGGGTAAGCGAGGAGTCGAAGATGCCATGGCCTTAACATGGGAAGAGTTAAGGGAACTCATGACAAGGCGCTTCTGTCCAAGAAGCGAAATCAAAAAGTTGGAAAATGAATTCCACTCGTTGAAACAAAAGGAAGGAGATCACACTTCCTACAACAAAAGATTTCTCGAACTGAACCAAATGATCCCTAATATGTTCACCCCCGTGTACCGCTTGGTTGAACACTACATTCGAGGCCTCCCCTCGAAAATTCAAGACTCGGTTCTAAGCACTTCGCCTGCAACACTTGAAGCCGCAATGGAACTAGCTACCGAACTTACTGAGAATCGCATCCGAAACGGCAAATTCAAGGATGAGAAAAAGAAAGCCCCCATTGAGGCCCAAACTCCAAATCATTCCGTCTCCTCTTCAAAGTTTGCTGGTAAGAGGAAACGAAACAACAGAAATTTTGCCGTCACACAAACAAACCCTCCTATCACTGCCGCACCAATTACCCAAATTGCTCCCTCAGCTACACCATTTAAAAAGCCATACACCGGCCCATACCCAAAATGCAACTGTTGTCAATACCATCACCTCCCCGAAACTCCTTGCCAACATTGCACCAGCTATGGCCGTGCGGGTCACACCATTCAAACTTGTCACACGCTTCAACGAATGAACCGCAATCAACCCTCAACCCAAACCCACCATCAGATAGTGGGTCAAGCCCAACAACCTTTACTTCTACCACCTGCACAACATATAGCCCAATCCTACTACCAACCCAACTACCCCATGATGCAACCCATGCGAGCATGTTACAACTGTGGAGACCCAAACCACTTCAGGAACACATGTCCACGCTTGGTGAACATCATCCATGCCCAAGCTCAAGCAAATCCGGTAAACCAAGCTAACCAAGCTCCTCCACCCACTAAAGGAAGAGCTTTCAACATCAATGCCAACCAAGCTAGGGCTGACAACAACGTGGTTAACGGTACGTTTCTCATCAATGGTAGTTATGCATCCATGTTATTCGATACTGGCGCGGATAAGAGTTTTGTGTCCTTAGAATTTGAACCTATCCTCGACCAAACTCGTGATAATCTCATGGAATCTCTAACGGTGGAAGTTGCTGACGGAAAGCCCGTTTCAATAAATTCTATTATACGAAATTGTACCCTCACTCTAAACGATCACGATTTTCCAGTTGACCTCATTCCTATGAAGTTGGGAAGTTTCGCTATTATAATCGGTATAGACTGGCTCTGCCAGCATCACGCTGAAGTAGTATACCGAGAAAAGTTCATTCGCATTCCTCTTGCAGAAGGTCAGACGCTACGTATCTTTGGAGAAACCCCTTCGAAAGGACTCAAATTAATGTCCTACCTTCAAGCCCGAAAATATCTCCGCAAGAACTATGTCGCATTCCTAACTCACGTCGTCAAAAAGGGAAACAAGGAGAAGAAACTCGAAGATATACCAGTGGTGAAGGAATTCCCACAAGTCTTTCCCGACGACATTTCAGGACTTCCTCCTGTGAGAGAAGTCGAATTTCGCATCGATCTTGTGCCTGGCGCTACACCGGTCGCAAAATCTCCTTATAGGTTAGCCCAATCCGAGATGCAAGAATTGGCCAGTCAACTGCAAGAGTTGACTGACAAAGGATTCATACGTCCTAGCTCATCGCCTTGGGGTGCGCCTGTTCTCTTTGTGAAGAAGAAAGATGGAACGTTTCGCATGTGCATCGATTATAGAGAACTCAACAAGTTGACGGTTAAGAATCGCTACCCACTACCTCGCATCGATGACCTCCTAGACCAACTTCAAGGCGCCACCTGCTTTTCAAAAATCGATCTTCGTTCTGGTTATCATCAACTCAGAGTACATGAAGAAGACGTCCCAAAGGCCGCCTTCCGGACTCGTTATGGTCATTACGAATTCATGGTCATGCCATTCGGTTTAACCAACGCCCCAGCTGTCTTCATGGATCTAATGAATAGGGTATGCAAACCCTACCTCGACCGCTTTGTCATAGTCTTCATCGACGACATCCTCATCTACTCCAAGTCTAAATCCGATCATGAACGACACCTTCGACTCATCCTTACACTTTTAAGGACTGAAAAGCTCTACGCTAAGTTCTCAAAATGCGAATTCTGGTTAAGAGAAGTACAATTCCTTGGACATGTCGTTAATGACAAGGGAATACATGTCAATCCTTCGAAAATCAAGGCAGTACAGGAATGGAAAGCGCCACGTACCCCTACCGAAGTAAGATCATTTCTTGGTTTGGCTGGTTACTATCGCCGCCTCATTGCCAATTTTTCCCGTATTGCTCTACCGCTCACGGCTTTGACTCATAAAGGAAAACCCTTCATATGGGGACCTAAACAAGAAGAAGCCTTCCAAACTCTAAAGCAAAAACTTTGTGACGCACCTATCCTCACACTCCCTGAGGGTTGCGATGACTTTGTAGTATATTGCGACGCATCAGGGCAAGGGCTAGGCTGTGTATTAATGCAAAGAGGAAAAGTGATAGCCTATGCTTCTAGGCAACTCAAGGTTCATGAAATGAATTACACCACCCACGACCTGGAACTTGGAGTCGTTGTGTTCGCTCTCAAGATATGGAGACATTACCTCTACGGTACCAAGTGTGAAATATACACTGACCACAAGAGTCTCCAACATATCTTCAATCAAAAGGAGTTGAATATGAGGCAACGAAGATGGGTCGAACTTCTTAACGACTACGACTGTGAAATTCGGTATCATCCTGGCAAGGCAAATGTGGTAGCTGATGCACTCAGTCTAAAAGGTTATGCGAACTCCATTCGTCTTCTATGTTCGCAAATCATAACCGACATCAAAGATCGAATCCGAGAAGCTCAACATGTTTCTGTAACAGAAAACGACGTACGCGATGAACTGTCATGTGGAGCGGAACTCAAAATCGAAACCAAATCCGACGGTATTCTATACTATCTAAATCGCATATGGATTCCCGATCGCGATAATCTTCGTGATTTCCTCATGAACGAGGCACACAAAACACGGTACTCTGTACACCCAGGGGCCGACAAAATGTATCAAGACCTATGATACACCTACTGGTGGCCTGGCATGAAAAAGGATATTGTTGTTTTTGTTTCCAAGTGCCTTACCTGTTCCAAAGTAAAAGCTGAAAATCAAAGACCCTCAGGACTTCTAGTCCAACCCGAAATACCTGTATGGAAGTGGGAAAACATAACCATGGATTTCATTACCGGGTTACCTCGCACCTCCAGTGGGTATGACACCATATGGGTAATAATCGATCGCCTTACAAAGTCAGCTCACTTCATTCCAATCCGCGAGGACTTCAAAAATGAGAAGTTAGCTCGTATCTACATCAGCGAGATTGTAAGCCGTCATGGTGTACCTTTAAGCATCATTTCAGACCGTGATGGTCGTTTCACTTCACGAACATGGCGAGCCGTACAAACCGCCTTGGGTACACGATTAGACCTCAGTACCGCTTTTCTTCCTCAAACTGATGGACAATCTGAATGCACCATCCAAACTCTTGAAGACATGCTTCGAGCATGTGTCATAGACTTCAAAGGGAATTGGGACGCTCATCTACCATTAGTTGAATTTTCGTACAACAATAGTTATCATTCAAGTATCGGCATGGCTCCTTTTGAAGCTTTATATGGTCGTAAGTGCCGATCTCCAGTATGTTGGCACGAAATTGGGGAATCACAAATCACCGGTCCAGAGTTAATTCAAGAAACAACCGACAAGGTCATTCAAATTCGAAACAATCTTTTAGCGGCTCAAAGTCGTCAAAAGAGTTATGCAGACAAACGATGAAAGCCCTTGGAGTTTGACATTGGGGATCAAGTACTTTTAAAAGTATCACCGTGGAAGGGAGTGATTTGTTTTGGCCAGAAGGGCAAGCTAGCACCACGCTACGTAGGACCTTTCAAGATACTCGAAAGAGTAGGTCCTGTAGCATACAAGCTTGACCTACCAGAAGAGCTCAACAGAATTCATCCCACATTCCACGTATCAAACTTGAAGAAGTGCCTCTTCGATGAAAACCTCCATATTCCGCTAGAAGACATTCAGATCGATGAATCTATGCACTTCACTGAAAGACCAGTAGAAATCATGGACTTTGGAGAGAACCGTTTGAGACGAAGTCGTATTCCAATTGTCAGGGTACGTTGGGAGTCGAAACGAGGACCTGAGTTTACTTGGGAACGTGAAGACTCAATGCACGAGAAATACCCGCATCTTTTTCCTGTTACCACTACTACTTAAATTTCGGGACGAAATTTCTAAAAGTAGGGGATACTGTAACATCCGTAAAAAAAACGGGTTTCCAAAACCCGCTTCGTTTATTAATCGAATATCCAGTTATAATTTTTCGTTGCATATTTATTGCTCAAATTAATTTTAAACGATACATAATTAATAACTATATTAGAATTTAAAAACCATATTTTATAAATAATCTTAAATAGTGAGAAAAAAATAAAATGGGGACGCCGGGTTTCGAACCCGGGTCGCCCACAAACTCAAACACACAACACACCGCTCCGCCACATGCCTTATTTGTGAATATACTGAAACAAATAATACTTAAAATAAAACTCGAATTCAAAATCGGAAATCATCGCGCTCAGAACTCGCAATCACCGGAAAATCCGGCAATCCGCGAGTTTAGCCATTTTCCTTTTGACTAAAACACTATAACCGACTTCGACATCGGTTACAACCGACGTCTAACAGTCAATTGCAGTCATAACCGCCGGAGAAATTTTGACAGTGAATCAAGACTCAAACTCGGACAAAATTCATCCAGTTCTACCCTATAAATGCCCCCTCAACCTTCCGGGAATCCTTTCGCTCAGAACCGCACACTTTTTCGTAGTTGAAATTTCTCAGAAGCTCGTCGCCGGAGATTTCCAATTTCGCCGGAACATCGCCGGAAATCCTTGATCAGAAAAGCGTATTGATTCCTCGACCGGTATATCTATCTAAAACTTCTCTGCTATCTCTTAATTCATACTTTAATCGTTCAAATCAATAATCAAAACTGCTAAACAGTTCATACAGCCGGACATCGCAAATCGGAGCCGACGACACATGCCGGAAAACCAAAGCAAACCCGCTGTTCTGGTACACCATATCATTTAATTTCTCTGTTCATTTCAATCAAGTTTAAATCGTGAACGACTAAACAAGAACAGTCGGAATTCACAGATCTGTGTTCTTAAACGAAGAATATGAAGTCGCAAATAAGTATAAGTATAATTAAAATCAGATATTCGAACGGGTTAGACACACAGTCCAGCGGTGGACTGTGTGCACAAACAATGCACACGTCCCGGGTTCGAATCGCACACGTTACCGAATTTCAGAAATAAAACCAACATTTTTAAAACTTAATCAGATTAAGTCACAGAATGTTTATAAGAATAATATAATCCATAAGTTAAACAGATTTGACACACAGCCCAACTGGTTGGGCTGAGCGCACTCGAAGCGAAGGACCCGAGTTCGACTCCGGGTCCCTGCAACCGGTTCGTCAATATAAACCATTTTTAAATAAAACCAAATAAGTTTAAAATTAATTAGTATATAAATATAATTAAAACAGAGAATATTTCGGGTTAGACACGTAGCTCAGTTGGTAGAGCTGCGTGCACGTAAACGAGAGGTCTCGAGTTCGAACCTCACTCAACGCATAATTTAACACAATCCGACCGGTCAACGGTCAAAAAGTCAAAATTTTTTATTTATTTTTATTAATTTATTTAATCAGAAAATCATTTAAAAATAATTAAAAATAAGATTTTAAAGTTAGAAAACCTTCTTAAACTCACAAAAATAAATCTAAAAATCACATTAAGAGTATGAATTAAAAGTACTAATTTACCGAATCATTTCGTTATTATTTTAGGTTAGTTTTCCTCGTCGATCAAATCCTAAAATTCGTGCGCATCCAACGTCATCAAAGAACGCACCCAATGTGAGTGAATATCTACAAATTCCCCGTTTTAATCACATTTTGGGGTGTATCATGTGTCGTTTAATCCCTTATTATATTTAAACACTTGTGCATCCATCATATCCGTGATCAAATGTGTATCAAATATGTATCAGTTGTTGTGTGAATTATGTTTAGATTGAAGTTATCATTTTCAGTGCATGCATATCATTAGGCCCATCAGCTCCCCGTGGGATACGGGTTGAGTATCAGGTGCCTCATTCGATCGGCTCCGTTTGATTGAGCCTTGATCTCACATACATCATCATTCATGTCATTCGATCGGCTCCGTTTGATTGAGCCTTGATCTCATATACATCATCATTCATGTCATTTACTCATCCAATGTGGTTTGTGTTTTTGTTATATCTATATGTTTGCGCACATGTGATTATTGCACAAATTTTTAATATTAAATACAACAAGAAATTAATAACAATGTATTCTCAAGGTTCACTCACCAACTTTTGTTGACCCAAAATATCCCCCGTTTTACACATGATACAGGTGATCCAGTTGAGGCAAGAAACACATAGGAAGGCCTAGAAGAATAAATCAGTTTAAGCTTGGGATTGTTTTACTTAGTTTCATTTTCCTTGTAATTGTATGGATTTGATTTGAATATTTAAGTTGTAATTTGAATTTAATATGTCACACCCTCAATTTCCACTTGCGGAGTTTTACCGCGAGGCGTGTGAACAAACCAGAATCTGAAACACTAGTACGTCGAACGACTCTATATGATTTGATAATACGTTTTCCAAAAAATCATTTGATTAACCAATTAACGTAGATTTTAGATTGTCTTAGTTAGTTACCAAAGTTTAGCGGAAGCATTAGTTTAAGTGGTTGAGCGGAAGCATAAAATAAGTAGTGAAGCGGGCGCCAACACGAACGCCAAAACAAATGAAAACCCAAAACATTATTGGTAAATGAGACTCGATAAAAGATGTCTTGTTCAATGCATGTGAGTGCATCTAGAGCTCCTAGCGTCCTGAGAAACATGTAAAGAAACAAGTGTCAACATTAAAGATGAGTGAGTTCACAGGTTTTTATAAATTCGTTTGTTCGGTTATGAGTTGGTTTCCCCCGTTATCCCTAACCCGGGATAACGATTTAGTTCCATTATTCCAAACCCGGAATAATAAGTTGTTGTCTCCATTATCCTCAACCCGGGATAATATAGTTGTTGTTTCCATTATCCTCAACCCGGGATAATATAGTTGTTTCGTAATCAAGTTCAATGTTAACATATATAGGTAGCTAGCCTAAAGTTATGTCACGTAAGAGTTCGCGATCGAAGCTGACTGTTGTGCCTCCGTGTTGCCAGGCCTATCACTGACCATGGCGAAGTTAGGCCAAATTATTCACCCGTTGACCATACCCGGTCGGCTAGCGCGACTAGCTCGGATGAGGCTTGTCGGGCCCAGTAGTACTACTTATAATTCCCCCGCTATTAAAACCCAATACTAACGATCCGAGAGATTGACGAGGACTTAAGTGATATAGCTGCTTAGTGACCATAACATTACATTAACATCAACTTCGTTACCGAATAGTTATGTGACGTTAATTTCGTATAACGTAAAGAGATTGAGTTTGAAGGGTGTATACATGTTTCTCCCCCTGTTGTTTAAAAACCGGATAAAGTTAGGGGCCGTAAACTCACCTTTAGTTGCTCGGTTAGTGTAGTAAAGAAGTTGTAAGGGATGGGACCGCTAATTGCGTCCTAACAAACCAATTGATTTCAAGTCAGTGTGTGAACACACCAATACAGATTCTACACTTAATTTACGCACAAAATGATACACACAAACAACATACCTAACACTCATACATGCATGCAAGTATCCTCATGTGATCATAGTAATCAAAACAATTTATCATGAACATAATCCAATCCATGCAACACTTTGGTGCACACAATCACAAGTTATCAAATTTCAGCTTAATACTCATAATTCAGCTGTTTTCTAGGATTTTTATAAAATAGTTCCAACGTTCCAAAAATTCCAATTATTTTACAGAAGGTGACATTTATAATGTAGAAATTTATATAAATTTTTCAAGTCCTAAATCTTTACCAATTAACCATAAATATTAATATACTAGGCTGCAGTCAGATTTGTCGCTTTCTGACTGCAGTCCACGGAAGAATTTATTTAAAAATCACTGATCGTCCAATTAACAAAATTCCAGTTGGAGTTGCCCGGAAATTTCCATACCTAGTTTCTGTACAAAATTCATGACTCGACTCCCTACTGATTATAAAATCCAACTCGATAAACAACTAACAAAATTTCAGGATTTTCACAGCTTTAGTTACTGAACTTATTTGGCCATTTAAAAATATCAAACGACTTCAGAAAAATATGAATCCAGCGCCATTAGATTCGTTATCCAAATCTCTACGTTCTAGACATCAGAAAATCCGTTTTTCGACAACTAATGACCGAGTTACAGCCAGATGAAGTCGGCTGTAACTATTACTCAGCAAACTGTTTCAGCATTCTATCGCATAAACCGTCCATATAATTAACCTAGGCGATCAAGAACCGGTTTTTCTAATCATAGATCAATACATATAACATATCCATGCAAACCCTAATCAACATCTCTAGTTTTTATAAACAAATACAGCCTATGATTTCAGATTTTCAACCAAACATCCAACTTTCAATCTAGCATTAACAATCCGAAACAACACAATCACTTCATTCAATCATACAATCCGAAAACAACAAAATCAAAACACATGTATCCGAATATGATCTTGTAACATATGATAAATTCTAATCTTTTAATGATAAGGTAAACAAACCGTGAGTAAGATAAGGAACCGGTGATCAAAGATGCTTGCGACCGAGAGATGATGATGAAGTAGGCTGTTTGTGATCGAGGAAGTGAACAATGGGCTGATCTCGCGACCGAATGGAATGTAACAAGGCTGATCACGATTGATATGATGAAGGAAGAAGCTGCTCGCGATCGATGGAACAAGAGTAAGGCTGCTGACGGCTGGTTTGCTATTAGGGTTTTGTGTGTTGTGAAGGAAGCATGCATGTGGGTTTGTATATATAGCGCAAAGAGAGATAAGGGTTACGGTTTGGGTTTGATCTCGTGGCCGAGGACTTGGGTTGGTTCGGTTTGGGTTTGATCTTGCGGCCGAAGACTTAGGTTGGTTCGGTTTGGGTTGCACACAATGGGTTTGCGGTTCGGGTTTGCACACAATGGGTTTGCGGTTTGGGCTTGAACTCGGTTCACTCCTAGAGTCACAAGGAGTTTAAGGTTTGGTTCGTGTCGCGGTTCGGTTCGGTTCGTGTACATATTTACCATAATTATTTTATAACTAAAACAATCACATAATCGCAAATCACGTATTCACTAACTCGTACACGTTTAATACGTAGCATATAATTTATTCGACAAGTATTGCGTTTAAGTTATCCGAAAAACCGGGATGTCACATAATAAATATGAAACATTTTAGTAAACATCATGAGCTTTGGTGATAACCCAATTATGCCCTGACTCTTATTCCGCTGCGGGTCGGGGTGTGACATATGTTATGTAAACTTTTCGTGACTATATGCTCATTAACTTCGTACAAGCCTACCTTAACAATTATAGCGCTATAGGAGTAATGCACCGCCTACTAGTCTTGGGGTATTGTTAAGTTAAACTATTTACCTTCCGTTATTCTTTGGGATAGGCTATTTTAATGCATTGTATTCTTGGGTTTGAACATATACTTGACACCGTTTCAACATACTAGTAACTTGCATATGGTGATTCATGTTGGATACAAGCCGTTAGACAAATTTAAACTATTTTATGCTATGTATTAAACTTGTATACTCGCCCTTGCTTTTGCATTGAACTCTATTTTAATACATGTATCAGGTTCGTTAGAAAAGATGATGCTAAGCGTAGAAACAAGATTTAAGTGGACTTAGAAACACACTTAGATTAAACTATTTGTTGTATATTCGAAATAATGTCGTTTATGTTGACTTCTTGTATTATACTTTAGCAAATTATGAAATTCAATTTAATTCATATTGTCACATAGTGTTATGATGTTTTGAGAAATTTGTTCGTCTCATCCCGATGTTTCCGCCATCGGTTGGGGTGTGGCAGGTGAAGACCACACACAATGGCACATGTGATGAGCTAATTGACCTGAAATCAGAGCTGGGTGTTGTGTTTCTGGAGTGGATCCAGCGGCGTGAGGTTCTAAGGATGTGTCTTGAGTGGATCGGGGGATTTCATGAACAAAATCGACCGGATCTCTATATATGAGGTGCAAAGAGATAGACGGTGGTACTGTACATGTGAGTACAGAGAGAGACGGGTGGTACTGATGTTTGGTATGACGGGTCAACGAGAAAAAAAAGAAAGTGTCAGTGTATGGTGTGTGTGTATATATACAAATTTGTGTGTATATGTCTATATTGGCCCGCTTGTGGTATGCGCATATAATGTATATATGTGTGGGCCATCGGCCGACAAAAGTGAAAGTGCACTAATCTTAACCTTATATTACTAATTTCATGAAAATAACGTTAAAAGCGGGAGACGGTTAATCATGCATCATGTGGTGGCGTTGATAGCTAAAAGACAAAAGGGCACATGCACTAATCGATCTTTGTCCCGATTTCTGAGTGTTATGTGCCTTATGTCCAAGGCTTGATACAAAACTACTATCGAGTCGGGGATCTCACTGGAAGCAGCCTCTCTATTCCTACAGGGTAGAGGTAAGGCTGTCTACAGCTTACCCTTCTCAGACCCTACCTTGGCTTTTCTATTGGTGGGATGTACTTTTCTATTGGTGGGATGTACTGAGTATGATGATGATGATGATGTGTACATGTCTATATGTTATAATTAATTTTTTTATAGTTTTTTAAAAGTAAACAAACAAATAAAAAATTGTGTGTGTGTATAAAAATATATGTGTGTATATGTATATATATATTATAATTATTTGTTTTTATATTTAAATGTAAAAAATAAACTTAAAAAAATTATAAAATATAAAAAGAAATGGGTAAGTTGCCAAAATCGTCCCTAAGTAAAAGATAAATTTTAAGTGGGTTTGTGAATTGTATGGAAATGATAACAAAATCAAAACATCAGGTGTTTATATACAAAAAGAAAAAGAAAAAATTACATTGGATATAACAGAAAAATAAGGCTAAACTTTAAGGACAATTTTGATATATTTTATCTTAAATTCAGAAGGGGGTAACTTTGTAGAATAGTAATTAAGTTTAAAAGTGTTCCAATTAGATCACTCAAGTTTCAAAAGTGTTCTAACCAGGTCACTCAACGTTCATTTTTTGATAAAATAAAAGGTTTTCATCCATTTCATAGATAATCGTGGTCATGTGAATTTTTGTTTCTTTTTCCCCTTTTATTTGAAGCTAACGTCGAGTGATAACGTGGATTTTAACTTTTTTTTTTAATTTTAATGTAACTAAAGTGTTTTTATTTTTAATAAATATAATTTCACATATTAAAATAATCCGACCCCAGCATCTTATGCTTCATTTTTTTCTTGACACATGGAAAAAAGAACATGGTTCATTTTGAATGTTAAGTTATCTAATTGGGACAAAGAAAACAATATGAGTGACCTAATTACAACACTTTTGAAACTTGGTTACTATTCTGTGACAATAAATTCATAAGGAGTTACCAATATGATTGAAAAACTCTTTAATAATGGGGTGGTGATCAATTGGTAAAAGGAAAACCTTTAAACATCTGAATTTGAAAGTGAAAGATATTAAGTCCAAATCCCTCAAACGATATGAATTAAACAAAATTTGACGTTCAAATGAAAAATACACTACTAAAAAAAGTCAAGTTTTAAGTTTAAAAACCACTAAAAAAAGAAGTAATCGTCGTTTAAAAAAATAAAAATACACCACTGAAAAAGGTCAGCTTTTAATTGTTTTAAGTTTTCTTTTAAAAAAAAAAATAAATTGTCAAAATCGTCTCTAATGTTTGATCACTTTTACAACTTTCATCACCGAGATGCCTTTTTCATCTAAAAAGTTTAAAATCTTCTCATTTTCATCCCCGAGGGCCAAATTTTGAGGGATGAAAGTCGCAGTATATTGCCAAACTCAAAGATGAAAATGAGAATAAAACGCAAACATGAAAGAAATGCACAAAAAAATCATTTGGATGAAACAAGCAAAAATGATTAAACCCGAGAGACGATTTTGGCATTTTATTAAAAAAATATAAACATTAAATCATATGTTTTGTTTTGTATATCATTTCATAAAATATATTTATTTGGAGTTATTTTAAATGTCATTTTAGTCCATGTGGTTTGCGTCATTTTACCAGTTTAGTCCAAAGGTTTGAAACGTTGCCATTGTAGTCCAAATAGTTTCCAATGTTGCTATTTTAGTCAACTCAGTTAACTTTATACATTTTTCCTGTTAACAAGAAGGGTAATTCGGTCATTTTACATGATCGAATTGTACTTCTAGTTAACAGAATTACATATAAAATGACTGAATTACTCTTCTCGTTAACAGAAAAAGAAAAAATGGATGAAGTTAACCGAGTAGACTAAAATGGCAACGTTTGAAAATATTTGGACTAACATGGCAACGTTTCAAACCTTTAGACTAAACTGACAAAATAACCTAAACCACAAAGACTAAAATGTCATTTAACTCAAATATTTAATTAACATAGGAATAAAATTACTCTAAAAAGTCAAATACTATCCCACACAAAAGTTCTCTCAGACTACTACTAAATACTCCTTTTTGTTATCATAAATATGTTGACAATTTTGTTTGAATAACAAACTAACTACTCTTAAATACTTTACATAATAGAACTTGAACCCTCATCATTTAGGAGTAACTATACCTTAATAAACGCACCGGTACCAATAGGCTACAACCCATTTGGTTTATATATTGTTGGGGAATTTTGTAAACACGGATAATCAGAGAGACATGTAATCATTCTCAGATCAAATTATTTCGATAGTTCTCCCGAATAACGCTATCGGTTACAACTCTGAATTTGAGAAATTGAACAATAGTATATGTGTATGAGAATTCGTATGAACCAGAGAAACCTGTGACCAAAACTGACTACGAATTTTAGGGTTAGGGATGTGTAACTGCCATTAGGCAGTTATCTTTTTATTTTAAATAAAAAGCCTTAAAATGCCTAATTTTCCATTAATGTCCAAAATCTGTAAAAATGCCCCAAAAACCCTGCTATCAGGGGCGCTGCCCTCGGACCCCCGCCCCCTTGGAACCCCTGTTCGGAGCTCCACCTGAACACTTGAAATTATAACAACTCGAACAAGTGTGTACTCCCGTACCTCCTAATTTATTCGATGTATATTATAATTTTCTTTGGTTACTAAGTTAATCCCGATTACATTAAAATATCTAAAATATATAAGTTGATGATAGAGATCCACTTAATATACTCGTAATGGGCCCCGAGGGACCCGAGTTGTAAGGGAGCGTCCTGGTTATTTAGAGCAAATTGATATCTTTCAGCTCACCTTGCAACTCTCTAAATGGGTATCCACACCTAAACTGCAAGGGGAAGTGTCGGGTACTCACTTGGTTCAGTTTTAGATAGTGAAAATTGCCACCCATCCACAACACGTAAACAACCTTAATGGAGTGACACCATGCCTCATGTTCACTAAAAGCGATCCTTAAACCGAACACAATGACACAACATATACCAGAAATTGAGTGACATTAGACTATGGGGTATGGTGGGGCGGGGGTTTGGAGCATGGGTTGACACGTGGGCTGGGTGGGCTCCACTGGCAAGACCCAAAAAATTGGGGGTATGGTTAGAGGTGTACAAAACGGTTTTTTGGAAAACCGGTTTCGGTTAAAAACCGAACCGGTTTTTTTAATTATGAAAACTGGTTGTTTAATAACCGGTTCCGGTTAAAAAACGGTTTTTTTACTTGAAAACTGTAACTGGTTATAACCGGTTAGTAATCGGTTTATGTAATAACCGGTTTTTTTAATTGATTTTATAACCGGTTTATTAACCGGTCGGAAAAAAACCGGTAAAAAAACCGGTTCTGCAGAAACTTGTGCAGAATGTTTAAAACATGATGTTTTTGCTGTTTACCCTCCTTTTTAAGGCCTAAATATTGTTTTTTTGTTAAAAATCATAAGAATTACAATATATAAAGGTTAAAATAATAATACGATTAAGTTTTGGAACAAATGCTTACATAACAATGAAAATACGAAGTTGTTCGTTACAAACGAAATACATAAAGTTAAATTATTAATCCGCAAGAACGTCCACTAATATTTTTTTTAGTTGGACTAATTAATATATCAAGCTTGATGAGCCTCGTTTAATCTTCTCCGCCCGAAACCGAACTCGAACTATTGCGTAGGAATTCATCTAGTTCGGCTTCTTCCTCAGTCATTGGGGTTGTTAGTTCGGCTACAACCTCGTCCTCGTACACTTCGCCTTCGTAATCTAATTCTCCCTCGAGTGAGCGTATGTGTTGACATCTTTCCGCCGCATCCAAGTAGTCTTTCAAGCAAATCGACATCTCAGCCGCCTTTGATGTTAGCTCTGTCCTCCGTATAGAAATCACCCTACCACTTATAGAAAAATCACTTTCCGTAGCTACGGTTGAAGCTTGGACCGTTAGTAAATCTCGGGCCATTGTGGCTAGGATCGGAAATTGATCTTCCTTTCCTTTCCACCAACCCAACAAATCAAAATTTTTAGATTCTTGTGAAGTCATTGTTTGTAGAAAGTTCGACCCACCATACCGACCGAGTTCGCTACCACTAGTGTTACCATGTTACATTTGACTCGACTCATCTAACAAATTGTTATAAACATACAAATCTTCATCCTCCATACTTGATGAACCTTCGCCGAAAACGGCATTTCTCATTGAATCGTGAATGTGTGACGAGGTTTGACCATATTTTGTTACATAAACATCAAATATTTTTGAAAGTTGTTCGTTAAAATGAATTTTTGCGGCTTCGCCAAAGTTTGGTTCGTCATCGGTGTTTAAATCCAACTCGTTTGTAATTTTTAAAAACAAAGACCCGGTTCCAAAAATATTAAAGCAGGGTTTAAAGCGGCGGCACAAGTGAAAACCGCGGGTAGTTCTTTAAAATATTTTCTTAGTTTTTCCTTCATCGTAGCTACCATATCACAATATGGTCTACCCCTCCCCGACAACTCGTTTAATTTCCTAAAACAAATTGTGAAGTACCAACGAACTAGTTGGATAGTAAACTCCCGATAAAGTCTTTGTTGACGTTTTGAAAACTTGAAGCAATTGCGTAACCGTTTCAATACGACCCCAATTCGATTGGTGGTAAGACGAAACCTTTCCACGACTTGACAAAAGGTTATGAAATGATATTAAACTTTCCTTTTGCAAAATTGCATTTTCAAACATGGTGCAAGTCGAGTTCCATCGATGAGCGACGTCCGAATTGGGTCCTAAGCATATTCGACCCGTTTCCTTACACATTTTAATATATTTTGAATGTCTATGCATATGACCATATATTGACTTAACATTTTTTTGAAAGCTTCTTTTTGAGTTTCAATAACCTTCAAGCCGTCTTGAACGGCCAAATTTATGATGTGTGCGACACATCGACTATGGAAAAAAATACCCTCACAAATTGGATTGTACTTTAATCTTAACTGCGTTACCGAAAGCGTATTGTTTGAGGCGGTATCAAAAGCTATTGGAAAAATCTTGTTTTCCAATTTGTACGTTTTAATGCATTTGTCGATTGCTTTATACATAGATTCACCGATGTGGGGGTAATCAAATAGTTTAAACAAAATCGTGCGTTTCATCATTTGCCACGTCGTCGGTTCAATCCAATGGGCGGTGACACAAATATACGAGTCGGGTGAACCGTGCGGTGCGGACCAAACGTCGCTAGTCAAGTTAACACCGGTTTCTAATTTTTCAAAATAAGAGATTAATTCTTGTTTAGCATTTTTCCACAATCTTAAACAATTTCTCCTAAGAGTAGCACGACTTACATGGGTATATCCTGGTTGGAGAGTTCTTTGAACCATCTTTGTGTAGCGTTGGTTGTCGAAATGGTTGAACGACAAACTTACTTGGATTACAAACTTCACCATTTCCACTCTAGTCACATCCAAATTGTACGCGAACAAGCTAGCGCCTTCACTCCCCATTGAAGCTTGACCACTAGTGTGTTGTTGTTTCAACGACTTGCAAAATGGTTTTTAACATGTTGTCTCAAGGTGGTGTTTGCCCCTACGGCGTAAAGACCATTACAATGATGACAACGTGCTTTTTTCGTCCCGTTCGCCATCTCGCAAAAATCGAAATGTGACTAAACTTCGGGGTTGTGCTTCGTTGGAAGTACACGAACAACCGTATCGGTTGTAGACTCGCCAACATTGACCGAATCATGAGCACTAGAGCTTGCCATGCTTTTTGTAAGAGTTACCGAACAAGAAAGTGAGCATAAGTGAGCGTTTTTAAGAGATTTAGGAGATTAGAGAATGGTGTGATTGAACCAAAACACCCACCACCCTTTTATACTACTTTGGAGCTGCATTTTAGGCCAAAAAAAAAACGGCTACTTTGAGGTCCTAACGGTCATATGACCGTTTTTCTGATCTGGGCACAAATAACCGGTTTTAACCGGCTTTCATAACCAGTTTTTTTAATATTCGTTACCGGTTAACCGGTTTTCATAACCGGTTTTTTAATAAACGTAACCGGTTAACCGGTTTTTTATCGTAACCGGTTTTTGTAATAACCAGTTTTTTTTTCCGGTTTTACCTTTAACCAGTTTTACAACCGGTTTTTTTATAACCGGTTTCTAAACCGAACCGGCAACCAAATTATGCAACCGATTAATAACCGAACCGGTTACAAAAAAACCGGTTTTAAAAATAACCGGTTTCGTTTTTTTTTCGGTTTCAGTTGCGTAATCAGTTTTTTTATACACCTCTAGGTATGGTGGGGCTTGGGTTTGGGGGTGGCTTGGCCAAATTTCTTTTATTTATTATTTTTTTAAACTAATAGATAATATAGGGTAGGGTGCAACCAATGGCCACCTGTCAGCTCAGATGGGTAGCCCCGCCCAACGCCCGGGCTGAAACCCACGCTAAAAGGGTCACGCCCAAACCCAAGCCCACCCGGGGTGGTCGCATGAGCGTTTCCCCCCAACCCACGCCCAAACCCATACCCCATAGCCTTAGACCTTTTTTATACCAAAAACTCACATCACATGTTTCTAGGAAAGAAGAACCCAACCCATCCATCTCCTTAGATTAAAGATGCTTGTTCTTTAGTGAGCAAACATTACTATTTATCCAATTATCCCCCTTGATATTAATTTAGAGTAAATTGCACAAAACGTCATTTAAGTTTCACCAATCCTGCTGGTTTCAGCCTTAATCTTTAAAACTTGCCAAAACAAGCCTTTATGATTAAATTAGTTGTGGGTTTCATCTTTTATCACTAACCCAGTTATTAATCCTTGTTAAATGGCCTCACATGCATAGCATGTGAGGGTAAAACCGTCTTTTCATGGTTGTGAGGTTATAAAACCGTAATAAAATCCCCTACCCACTTTGTTTACGTGACATTCGAAGTACAGGTTTACGTGAGGGAGCAACTTTTTGGCACCAAACATTTTGTGGAAAAATACCCACAAAAATTACTAGAATAAAGATCAAGTATCCAACCCAAAAATGGTTAATCCTCGTGTCTCCATTCATACTCTTATTTACAATGCAATAACATCATGAATATTGTACAATAATTGGCCCAAGGAACCAATGGGTGTTCAGTGTTTCTTGATTCTTGGGGAATTTGTCATACATGAACGTGAATGGTGAAATGGGTGTTACGAATGTTGATGATTTTGACAAAAATTGGATGATAGATGAGGGAATTTAGGTAAAAGGGTGACAGAGAACAATAAACATTTGTGTTCATTAGTAAGAATTTTAACTATCCAACTCTTTGTGTCACTGAATCTAAGGTCTGCAAGGTGCAAATGTGTTAGGTTGAAGAACATGAATAATAAACAAAGTGAATATGGGATTTTATTAGGGTTTTATAACCTCACAACCATGAAAAGACGGTTTTACCCTCACATGCTATGCATGTGAGGCCATTTAACAAGAATTAATAACTGGGTTAGTGATAAAGGATGAAACCCGCAACTAATTTAATCTTAAAGGCTGGTTTTGGCAAGTTTTAAAGATTAAGGCTGAAACCAGCAAGATTGGTGAAACTTAAAGGACGTTTTGTGCAATTTACTCTATTAATTTATATCAAACTAACTACCTAAAGTAGTGCTCATCAACAATCATTAAAATACATGATCGATCAGTTTCCTCATTTTCTCAAATCATTGACCTACCACTCCAAAAATAAAAACTAAAACTTCATGTCGTGTCGTGCCGTGTCATGTCAAGCAAGACTGTGTATGTGTGCTATACAACTAAGCATTTAAATACGCCTATTTATCTGAGAAAACTCTTGGATGGCTGTTTGCCAGTGCAAATGCACCCCGGAAATGGGTTCGCATAGAAATTCTCTTCTACTCTAGGAGACTCGCCGACCTTCCTCTTAAATGGTGCACCCACCCGATCCTTATGAATGGCCTTGACTCGGGAACTAAATGTGTCCCACGTTATCACTCCATTGTCCAACATATCTATCAGTTTAACAAACTTTCGCCTGAAAACCAAAAAATAAAAATAAAAAAAAATCAGCATAGATGGTAAATATATGTTTCTCTTTTAAAAACAGGTAAAACTACCTATCGGGGCTGATGGTCTTACGGAAGCCTTCAAACTTCCTATGCCCTTGGACCACCTTTGCCATATTCCCATCATACGTGTAAACAAAAACATCACTCTCAAGGGCAACGATATGATCAACTGCAGCAAGACGATTTTGATACCGCTTAAACGAGTC